>OZ020268.1:31046847-32386847 GCA_963971225.1 Melieria omissa
ATATTCTTCATGTTGGGGCTTTTTCTGTTATAAAATATAACCTGTGAAGCTTGCTGTTCAATGCAATGCAACACTCACTATTCAGTTCTCGTAATAAAGTCCTTCGAAGTAATAGTCTTCTGCACGTTTCATTGGTCTTCGCCGTAGTACATGACTGCCATATTATAGAACGCATCGTCAATGCTTCATAAACTATGTGTTTCGTTCATTGCGAGAGAACTGCGAGCCCACTGTACCACCACTTGAACAATATTTCTCTGACTTTGCCATTGTAATTCAATTTCTAAGAACGCATTGATTCCATCAGGCGCCTTCCGGCGTCAGCGCTGAAATTTCCTTGCCACACCATAAACCATGCAACAATTGCAAGTTCCATCTCAACTCAACTCAGCGTCAGCGACCATTTGCCAACGAATATAAATATTTCAGCAAATGCCAATTCAACAAACGCCCTCGCAAACCAACCAACCAGTGCCAGCACTCGGCCGACTGCAAACTCAAACTGAAACCCAAACGCGCTGCGCTTAATCCAATTTAGCCAAAGTGATATATTATTTCGATATAACAAATATCCGCACTAACTGCCAGCAACATAATCACAAGAAATATAAATATTTGCTTGTTACTGCTGCGGGGTTAAATGCCAACAACAACAGCAACAACAACAATCATCAACACAATGAATAACCACAGCAAACTGCCAAGCGAACTCGAAGGAGCTTTCTGCGTTCTTTCACGATTAACATCGCAACGCAGCCAGTCAACACCTTCACGCCCGATCTGAATTATGCCAACTGGAAGTGTTAATTACGGACGTTCTGAAGGTGCGAACATAAACAACAAACGCAGCCATGCATAAACCAGATCAGACCAGCGAGCTGAGCACCGAAGCCAGCCAGCCGCCTCCGCCGTTTATGAATTGCTGCGAATTTATTTGTGCGCGTGCGTGGGCCACCACAGTGCGTAGGGACGGCCGAGTGCAGCCTCGAGCATCCTTGAGCGCTGAAAAGCCAAATGCGTTTTCGCCAACTGGCCTACAAACTAATCAAATAGTGCCGCGGCTGCTCATTTACATTTCAAATGAGTCTTTATCAGTGTCGCGCCAATGCGAGTCGGATTCGATGCGCTCAATGCTGCGGCAATTAAATGGCCAAACGGCAGATAGCAAAAATAAAATCCAATTAGCTGACTGGCCGAGTTTTTATGGGCCCACAAGTTGGACCTATCAAAACGACAGCGCGGCGAACAGCTCAATTTCGCGATCGCTTGACGCGACAGTTGCGCGTCTGCAACAATGATTGATTGCTTTCAGCCGACCCATACTCACCGACTGTCTGGTCGACTGTTCGGTTGACAGTTTTTCTAAACAGAATTGGAGCAGAAAATTTCGATTCGGAACCGTTTCGCTTGTTAGCTTCAAAACAACCGCACGTCGTTGGTGTTTTTTGCGACGTGGCGTAGAAGCTGCAGACACCACAAAGCAATGCGTATGGAACGCATTTAGTTGGCAACATTGACATTTTTGTTAGATATTTATTTATTACGTGTGGTCCTTGAATAATTTGCTGCACATAAATCAAAGTCTGCAATTTTTTTGCGACACCAATCAGCTCGAAAATTTACTGCTTTTTATATATTTTTTACTCTTATTAAATGTGTGTTTGTGGTTGCATGAAATGCATTGTTCAAATCTTATGTGTGTTGAAAACATGTAAAAATTAAAAAAAATATATTTGTAAATAAATTTGACTTTTGCTCACCACAAAATTGAAAATTCTAGAAAAAAAAATCTATTTTCTATGCAAATCTGCATTTCTCAAACAAACGCTGCCTTTGTTGTTGAAAATCAGATCATATTCCTTGTTAACCAACAAAGCCGCTTACAACTCTAATCCCGGCCATGCGCTGCTTTGATCTGCGGCCGCCTTTCTTTAACGTTGGCAAGCACAATGCACAAATGCCAAAATTACAAGTCGCCTTGCCACCAACAAAGCAACATTTGTTTACATAATTCCTAGGCGGGACAAGCCCCAAACAATGCCATATCTGCCAGGATCTTTGCGCTTCTGTGCCATGGACTCGCTGTCGCTCTAAAGCGTTGGAAACGCCCACAGCATCCGTAGCGTGTGCTACCGCAAATGGTTTCTACCGCAATGGTTTAAGCTGATTAGCATTCTGAGCAAATTAGAATTTGCTACACAGCTCAAAGATGTTGTAAGACCTGCTAATGAGTTGGACAAAAACGCACAGCATAAATAAGGCACAACAAAATTAAAATCTGTGGAAGCGCCTTTGTGGTTTAACAGATTAGCTGCGAGCCAAAATGTAGACCTCAAAGATGCAAGTCTGGTTAATGCAAATTAAGTCACAGAATGGTAATTGGAAATTTGGAACAGGCAGTGATAATGTGCGCGTCGAAATGTCTTACTTTTTGTTATTAGTCTACTTTAGGGTTATCTTATAAGATTTGATAGCAAGGCAAGGATCTATTGCAGACTTTACGATTTCGTATCGTTTCCACTTTATTTTATTTTCTTTTACTTTATTTTATTTTATTTTAGTTTAGTTTATTTTATTTTATTTTATTTTATTTTATTTTATTTCATTTTATTTTATTTTAATTTATTTTATTTTATTTTTTTGTATTGTATTTTATTTTATTTTAATTTATTTAATTTTATTTTAATTTATTTTATTTTATTTTATTTTATTTTATTTTATTTTATTTTAATTTATTTTAATTTATTTTATTTTCAAATATTTATTTTTTTTTGTTATAAAATAATAGGATTCAATTCAACTGAAAGTCACACACAAAGTTCAAACTAAAACTTGTTACAAAACTAACTAAAGGCTTGATTACACGTAACGAGTAGAGTGACGAGACAGCATTTCGAACGAGTACTCGTTTCGTCTAAACAGTAAGGCGAGTTCTTGATTGAGCCAGTGACCGAGTAGAGTGGCGAGAGAGTCACTGGAATCACATTTTGCTTACTAGGCCGAGTACTACTTTACCGTTATATTTTTCTTCTTTCCCAACGATTCGCTGAATCGATCGTCACAAGCGGATACGTCACACACCACTTTTCGCTCGGGTGAGTTTAATTGCGCGAGTTGCTTAGTTCATTTTGTGCATTGTAAAACCGAACTGACTCGCCATGTGTCAAAATACGTTTGAACAACTCGTCACTTTTGCTCGCCATCCCAATTCTCTCGGCATAGTACCATTTTGCCACTCGCGACTCTACTCGTTACGTGCAATCAAGCTTTAAGAAGCAAACTCGTCAATTGCTTTTTTTTTAACAAAGAAACCTCTTATCAACCCAAACCTGCACTCCACAAACTTTCATTCACGACCACAACCGTATCTGTCACGCCATTTACATCATTTTGCCGTCATCAAAATATTTCACTTGAAATCGAGTTCGTTGCTCAAGTCTTTCGTCTGACTTTGATGGCCACCGAATGTGCACGAGATAGTTGAATTTTTAGCGGTAATTAATTTTGTTTCCACACCCAAACACTGCAACTATGCAAATGTTATGCACAAAACTGTCGCCTGCAGGCATTTTCTCACTTCAAAGTGAAACTTCAACTTGCTTCAATGGCTCTGTTGAAATTTGAAATTAAAATTGCAAGTCTTCAGTCACACACGCAGCCAAATGCTAAATCGACAATATTTATTTTGTATGCAACATGCAACGAAACACTCGCAACGCAAAAAAAACAGGTCCTGTTTGCAGGATTTGCGCGTTCGTGGCCGAATTTTTACGGTTAGCTGCGCGTCATAATAAAACCACAGCCAGCGAAGCGATTGACTGACATTCATTGCAACGCCCAGAGCCAGAAATTCTTGCACTCAGCCTCTCACTGTGCGACCAGCCGACGCACAGTTGTAAGTTTGCGAGTCGGTCGTGTGGCCCTCAACGGCCGTTAAGCGTAATCGCCGAAGCTGCACTTTGCGGGCAAAAGCCGCTGGCGGCTGGCGGTTGCTAAGCGGCATCGCCTGAATTTATTTAAAAATTGTGGCACACAGCAAACAGAAAATAAAATATGCGTTATTTGCAATTAAGTCGTTTGCGTAACAATTAAATAATGCAGGCCGAGCGGGCAGTGCGAAGTGTGGCGGCTGCGGCGCGCCAAAATGAAAAATCGCACATTTGGAACGGGCAGAGTCGTAAATTTGAATTTAGTAGCGAAAAGTTATTTATTTTCGGGAGAAATTCGCATTAATACCGGCGTTTAAAGGCGCACACTCCCATCCGACTGAGTGCGTGTGTGTGTATTGTGTCGAGATGTGTGTCGGCGGGGTGGACAGTTTGTAATTTGTTTAATTGCATTTTGGCCTTGAGCGACTTTTTAACAGACGACAACAGCGCTGCGAACTGACGAATGTGCAGCAAGTGCACTGCCTACAGCATTAACAACAACAACAACAAGGATAACAGCGGCAACAGTAGCCACCATTCGCAGCAGTGTCCAAAAATGCATGGCCGATCGTTAAGTGTGCGCTTGCGATTTAAATGCGCACGGATTACGCACGGCCGCTGTCGTTTTGGCTTAAAAGCGACGTTGCCCAGAGAAATAAATAAATTTCAAGTGTCAACTTGGCAGTAGCTCGTTGCACTGTGGACACATATCTGGAGGCATGGGATCGGCACAAAAATAACAACTGACACCTTGTAATTGTTGCTAAAACAACAACAAATATAACAGTAGCACTTTCTTAAGGCAACTGAAGCTCAAGGCGAGTTTGATTTGAGAAGACAGCGAAATTTTATGAAAATTTGCAGTGACTCGAGGTTTGAGAAAAGCTGAATGGTTCGAGCTTTGGCTACTTTCTGTATAGAGAAGGGGATCTTAGAAGTCAGTGCCAAATGGCTGACAGGGCAAGCCTTGCTGATGGAATCTATGTAGAAACTGTACATTAGACATGATTTATAGCACAATTTTTCGATTTCGGTAGTAAAGCATATTCCATTTTATGCAGTTTGGTGAAAACGTCGTGAGAAAAAAATTTTGGGGCTAGAGTAGAGCTAAAAAGCGTCGCATCGAGGTCAAAGTTTAAAAAAAGCTAAAAAATTCAATAAATTGCTCCACAGCTGCTCAAAAGTTGCTGTTAGAGGGTTAAAATCTATGACTGACCCCCACTACTTTTTCTTACTGAACATTTCTTTCAAACATATTTGCACCCTATCTCCAACTCTTAATCGGGCTCCCATACAAAATGATCGATGATTTAAAAAAATAGGCTCCAATTGGTCCCAGGTTGGTCCCAGACATCTCAAATGTAAGACTGACCCTCATTTATTTTCTCTTCCGAATGTTTCATCCAAACATACTTACCCGCTATCTCCAAGTCTTAAGAGGTATGCCATACAAAACTGACCATTTTCTATGGAATTGACTCCCCACTTGTACTAAATTTTCTATTTAAGTCAGCGAGGAAACATGTATTTCGGAAACTACTCAACCGATTTGAATGATTTAAGGGGCCCGAACACTGTAAACTGCGATTTTTCATATGTTTTTTATTTTATTTATTAAAAAAAAACGGGCGTTCCGATTTACATGAAACTTTACACATATCTTAATAAATGTTCAGATTATCGAAAACATTTTTTTTTTTTTTTTTGGCGGCCATGTTTGTATTCTGTAGCTGATCCAAAATGCCGTCTTTTTAAAATGACCCTTGTCGCGTTGACAGAAAATCAGCATAACGGAGCCTCCTAGAGCAAAAAACAAAAAAGATTCTTGAAATATACATTACTGGCTACTGTTTGACGTAGGGGATTTTGAAAATATTGATTAGAAAAAAAATGGCGGCTGTTTGAAGAAAAAGTTTTTTTTTTCGCGTAAAATTTTGCACTAAATTATTTATAAAAAAAAAAGTTTGGCATATATCGAAAAACGGCTACGTCGAGCAGAAGCGACACTATTCCCGAATAGAATGCAATTTGAATCAGGTCGATCGGATAAAAACTTTTTCAGTTATGCTGTCAACGCGGTCAAAAAACATGGTTTCGAGATAATCGCGTTTTAAGTTTTGAAAGGGGCAAATCGAATTAAAAAAGGTAGTAAAAAAGGTAATCTAAACATTTATTAACATATGTGTAAAGTTTCATGTAAATCGGAACGTCCGTTTTTTTTTAATAAATAAAATAAAAAACATATGAAAAATCGCAGTTTACAGTGTTCGGGCCCCTTAATGAGTGATTAGGAAAATTTTTAAGTACAAAAAATACAAAAATACTTAAAATCCAGAAATTTACCACCAGAAGGCGTCTCCCATACAATTGGAGTTGTTAGGTTGTCAACTTTTGGGTTTCTACGACGGAAAAATTAAAATATATTTCTGAAAATCCATGAATCTCCTCTATAATAATTGCAATCGTTATTTAGTGTTGAAGATGAAATTGTTTTGATTTTTGTGAAAAAATGTGAACTTTTCATTCAGCCGGTACAGATACTCCTTCCGCAGGAGCAGCCTGGAGAAAAAATTGTTTTCTATGTTACAATACTTAAAAAAATTCAAAAAATTAGAGGTTCTTCAGCATCGAGAACCCATTATTAAGAGTCCCCATATAACACTAAATCATGTCTACTACTGTACATACGAGACAAGTGACAGAAGAGGCACAACAACAACTTCTTGAGGATCCAGGCTTGGTACCAAAACTATTTGCTATTCATTGTCTCTATGCCAAAAAATGCATGTATGTATATCTAATGTAGTGGAGCGATGATACTTCACCTGAGGCAGAGCTTTCTACTTCGTGATTGATCTCCAACTAATCTCTTTTAACCCATTTAGCTGGAAAAGTCGTAAGGGAAGCGAAATTTTGCAGTGTTTTGAATAGAAAAATTAAAAAACTGTCTGAAGAAGGAATATTTCAGTTTTTAATATTGAATTTAGAAATAAATGAATTTTTGTAAATTTATTCAAAATATTGTGCAACGTTAGTTATAATTATTTTCTCTCATCTTTCCACGTTAAACAATTTCTTGACTTTTGAGGCGATCCAGGAATCGACTCAGTTTTTGATTCTTTGTAAGAAGTGAAGTACAGCTAGATCACATCATGAGTCATCGATTGTAACAAGTGTGAGTTGGAAGGAACAATGTCTGATGAATACTGTGGGTGTAGTAGGACATTCTGTTAAAGCGTCTCTTATGTTTCCTAGGAGATGTAGCCGATAGGATTATTCACAGTCTACTAGCAAGGAGCTCAATTCACAGTCTGCTAGGCGTCGTAAGAAGTTTAAACTGATTCATTCTGCTTCTTTTTCTATTAATTCTTCTCCTTCTATGCACATGTCCTGCATTATTTAGAAGAAGGAAGACTTGCCTGCGCATTTTCTTCTTTGGAAAGTTGGGGCATCTAAAAGTTAGGACTATTCACAATCTACTGAGCTTTTTAAGAAGCTCAAACTGAACTTAATGAGTGAATGGACTTTAGATCGATTGATTGTGGTATCAAAGTATGCCTTTATAACCGGCTCCGCCGTGAGGTAGACACTCCTACTTTAGGTAAGCACCTACCTCCCACCAAAAACATATCTCTCAAATCGTCTGCTCTGCAAAGATTAACGAATTAATTTCCATTGAAGCAAATGTACAACATTTTCTTTACATATCCTTTACGCAAAAATCCTATTTGAGTGGTCAGCTTAAACCAAAATAAAATCGCGTTCGAAACCACTACAAAAGAAATCTAATTCCAGGAAACATAAAGACGTTGCGGAACAACAAAATTGCCGCCCGACCAAACGCACCATTGGATACTTTCGAGTGTAACTTCAGGGTAAATGTTTAATTAATGAAGGATATGTATGGGCCGACACATAGACACGCGGCCACAGAAAATGTGAAACGAAATGAAAACAACACAATAACAACAAATGCACAGACGCACCTTTATTGAGTGCGGCAGCGCCACGCCACGCCACGGCAGCGCAATGGAACTGCAAGCGACAACCGACTGCAGATGCATTTTGAGCGCATCGCGCACATTCCCCTAGACGGCAACGGGCGAAAGGACAACGCAGGCGAAAGGAAGAAATTAATATGTACAAAGATTGCGCGTACGCGCCACTTGGTCACGCATACAAATGCAGGAAATGAGGAACTAAATGTGTGTGGTTCCTGTGTGCATTGCACACGCACACACAAATGGCAAGCAGATGTTTTTGGCACACGCAGCATTGCTGCACATCAACCATGGAGTGGTATAACAAATGTTGTTGTTGTTGTTTATAGTTAGGTGTGTTTATGGAGGCAGATTATGTGACTGGGCCATGCTGGAGTTGAATTATTCAAATTAACATTTTAAATGTGTTAGAAATGGAGTTCAATGCAAATTGCCACAAATCGGCAGCAGCACAAGCCAGAAAAGGACACCAGGACCCAAGTGTGCACACACACACACACAGCAATGTGCCGCGTGCGCTGATGTCCTGTGCGCGAGACTGCTGGTACCAGACCAGCGCTTGACTCGCGGCTGTAGAAACACCTTGCTGCCGCTGACCAATGACAGAGCGAGCCCGCAGTCGGTTGGGGTGCGGCGGAGTGCGCATTGGGGTACTTGACGAGTTCGCAGGAAAAGGTAACAATACAGCTGTATGCGCCGGCGCATTATCCTTGCCGGTCAAATGAAGCAAACATTTTCATTTGGCGCGCCATGCCATGAGCGATTATTCGAAAACATATATACATACATATGTATATAAATAAACACATATATACTCACGTGTACACACGTCAGCATTTAATCTTAATTGACTTTGTGCAAAATCTTGCGAGTAGGCAGCAAAATCAACTTGAAAATTCAGCTCATATAGTACAAGCAGTGGGCTGGACAGCGCCAATGACAAAACGACAATGCGAAATACAATAACTTGTCTAAGCGGCCACACCCTGCACGACCACGGCTAACAAAGAAACAATTGCAAAATAACGAGCAAGAAATTTGGGTTCGTCCGTCACAATGGCCGTGCAGGTCCTTTGAAGTAGAGAGCAATCCTCCGACTGCTAGAATGGTCAAATTTTGTCGGTTAGACATTCACGCCTTGGGTCAGAGCTGCACTTTGGCGTTGTTGGTATTGTGTGCCGTTCGGCTGAGAAACGAAACCAACAGCGCTGCATAAAAGTGTCACACAAAGACTGCCAGCGGTGTCGCTGTGACGGCCGAACATTTAAAAGTAATTGAAAATCATTAAAAAAGAAAGACAATTGAAAACTGCAGTGAACAGAAGTCATAGGACAGTAAGTGAAGTTGGCAGAAATGTTGGCGGCTTTTGCTGAAGAGAGAAATATTTGTACAGGTTGTAAAACGAAAAACAACAATGTTAAATTCAAATTATTAAAAAAAAATAGGTGTATGAAATTTAAATATCTGAGTTGTCATTTAACTGAATTTTTATCAGTTTTCAGTCATGGGTTTGTTGTTTGAATTTTCAGTTACTTCGGTTGACACATGGAAACGATTTTTTTGGACGTGAAGAACGTCTTAAGCGCTTCTAACTCATTAGAATAGTTTAAAAAATGTTCCAGTAAGCATGAAGGGATTTAGGAAACTACGATTGACAACCCATAGCGGTTTTTGGGTTTTTAGGGGAGTTTTGAGAGACCTACAGAAGATGGTGTAGATTTAATCGCATCAGATCATCTTGCAACATGTCAAAGCGTCATCATGGCAAAAGTCCTGAAGGACTAGTCTTCTATCTTTTAGGTAATGCAGGAAAGGTGTATAAAGAAGAATAGTTCATAGACGAAGAAGTAGATTTAATCAATTTGAGCTCCTTACGAAGCCTAGTAGACTGTGAATTGTCTTATTGGGTAAATCTCCCAGATTTTTGAAAAAAGCTACCTCGGCTAGTTTTCCTCCTTCTAGATTATGCAAGTCAAGTGTGTAGAAGAAAAATAATAACAAAAAAGGAAGAATGAATCAGTTTAAACTCCCTACGAAATCTAATAGACTTTGAATAGTCTTCTCGGTCCCAAGATTGCCGGAGAAGAAGTTACTCCAGTTAAATCTCGCTTCTTCTAGATAATGCAGGACAAGTGCATAGAAGAAGAAGAATATATAGAAAAAGAAGAATTAGAAGAAAAGGTAGAATGAATCAGTTTGAGCTCCTTACGAAGACTAGTAGACTGTGAATAGTCCTATCGACAAGATCTCCTAAATTTTCAAAAAGGAGCTACCCAGGCTAGCATTCCTTCTTTTAGATAATGCAGAAAAAGTATATAGAAGAAGAAGAATATATAGAAAAATTATAGAAGAAAAAGAAGCATGAATCAGTTTGAGCTCCTTACGAAGCTTACAGACTGTGAATAGTCCTATCGGATAAATCTCCTAGATTTTCGAAACAAAATCAGCATCCAGTCTAGTCTTCTTTCTTCTAGGTAATGCAGAACAAATGCATAGAAGAAGAAAAATTCATTTAATAGAAGCAGAATATTTCATAGAAGAAAGCTCAAACTTATTTATACTACATGTATGAATCAGTTTGAGCTCCTTACGAAGACTAGTATCGACTAGATCTCTTAAATATTGGAAAAATGCTACCAAGGCTAGAATTCCTTCTAGATAATGCAGGACAAGTGGATAGAAGAATATATAAAAGAAGAATAACTCAGAGGAAACAAATTGGAATGGATCAGCTTGAGCTCCTTACAAAGACTAGTAGACTGCGAATTGTCCTTTCGGATAAATCTCATAGATTTTCGAAAAAAGTTGGTCAGGTGAGGTTCTTTTAGATAATGCAAAACAAATGCATAGAAGAAGAAGAGTATATAGAAGAAGAAGAATGCATAGAAGAAAAAGTAGAATGAATCAGTTTGAATTCCTTATGAAGCTTATTGCAATTTGATTAGTCCTACCGGTAGATTATAGGATATGTTGTCCCAGTGAGTCTTGCTCCCTTCTGAATTAGGCAGAACTAGTACATAGAACAGAAGAATGCAGCGGCAGAACTTATTAGAAAGCTAATGTAATCTTTTGAAAGGAAGTGCTGTAACATTCAGTTGGATCATTTACAGATCGTATATGAGATCAGCGGTAAAAGTAATAAGTTCAACTAAAGGTGACCAGAACCTAATTGGAGTTCACCTAGACATTTGAAAAAAGTATCTGAACAAAGACAAACAAAATAGCTGAATTTTTCTGAATTAAAATAAAATATGTAAAATAAAATAAATCTGTAGAACATATTTTTTCCTTTATAGGTTTTCCCCTTTATAGAAGGTTCTGGACTTTAGTCAAATTTCTACATGGTTTGGCATGTCTTAAACTTTCAAAATAAAACAATTTTCTTTTAGAAAAAATAACAAAAAATATCTGTAGAATCTAGCCACATTGCCCCATGCTTTCAAGCCTTGGTTGACCTAAAAAAAATAAATTCAGATCCTCTACATTCTTAGCAATCAATAAAGAATTTCGATGGTGCAGCGTGATTCAGAATGGTTCGTTCAAGCCAATGTTATTTATTTAATCAAAAGTATTAGGTCCTAGATCCAAATCTTCTAAGTGAAAGGAAGATGCATACAAGATAGCTGAGGAGATACTATAAACAATAAACTGGCTGAAAACACAAAAGCTGAACTCAGACCCTATGAAATGGTTGATTAATCAAACTCCACTAAGTTTCGTAAGGAGTTCAAACTGATTCATTCTACTTTTGCTTCTATAAATTCTTCTTATGGAAATGCTTTGCAGACACTATGAAAAGGACTTTGTACATACTAACTATAACTGAACTGTTTGATGGGCTAAATACCAATGAATTATTTGTATGATTTAGTTTAAATGTACATTAATTTATTTTAATTAATTATATTATTAATTAAAATCAATGCAAGAAAATACAAAACTGAAAAGAAATTTAAAAGAAACTTTGTTCAGTACCCAATGATCGAATTATTTCAACATTTCAAGAGTAAAAATTTTCACTTGATGAAAACATTTTTTCTCAACTTCGAAAGGATTAAAATAATTTTTTTTAATTTTTGCGCTTTCATCACAAATTTTTTTCTATATTGCATACATAAATACATTAAAACTGCAATACAAATTTTTAAGGCATTCACTATTTTTTCTTTTTAACACCATAATCTCACCAGAAGACACTGATTGCACTTTTCTCTACTGCAAAATCACACACACGAGTTACTTAGCCAGCAAGATTAAACAACTTCCCAATCTCGCTGCCGTTGCCCAACACTTGCTGCTGATATTTGTCACAAGATAAGCGCGCCGCAACAACGAATCGGTTAAGATAAATTAATGCAAGATAAATGCAAATTACACAAGTTAAGCGTTGGATAAAGTCGGTTGACCGAAATGCGGAATAATTAAGAGAGGCGCGCGCGCAAATACAGACAGCGAGTGTGTCGCTTCTGGCAGGCAGAGGCTGCATTAAAATACTCGTAATCAATATTATTTCCTTAGAATCGCATCAAAACGCAGCGCAGCATCGTTGCATTCTGACAAATTAGTATACGAAAGGAAAATGTAGATTGCGATATGCAAAATGGTACACGTGCGCCGAGCCGGCGATAGAAATCGCACAACAAATTGAAAGTGTTTACTGTGGCTGGCACTGGCTGGCGGTGTGGAAAGACCAAGTGATGAGAAGAGGACAAAAACGTGTGAAGTATAAGTAGTATATATATGTATATGCTAGTATATATTATATATATATTTGTTAAGTTTGTTTAGGTTAGATTAAAGTGGCTGTTAAGGTAAAAAATTGCCGCTGAGACACATAAATCAGGCAGAAGTAGAAAGGTTTAATACTTCTTCAGGCCATTTGGTTTCTGAATGAAAACGTAGTTAGTCTCAAATACTGAACTCCTTGAGGTCATTCAAACTTTTAAGAAAGGAGTGTCTGAGAGTTTTTCAAAATATACAAAGTGTTGTTTCCCATCTTAAGTTATAACTGAGCGTTCGAAAGTCGTAATAACTAATAGATTAGACACACTAGTAATCTCAAGGACATTACTTGAGCCAGGAACCACATTGTGTTATAGCAACTATTTAATATTGAAATCTCTTGTTCAACACACTTCAAGTACACCACATTGCTTCAGCTGAAATAATCTCCATTTCGATTAGGCATTCAATCATTTATGCATACATGACATTGATAAATTATGAACCATTCACCGTCATTGTCAGCACGATTCATTGCAATCAACCAAAATTCACTGTTTACTGCAACTTTCAGTGCAACGCATTCATCTGCACATCTCTTGCAACCCTTTCTATACTTTGTCAGTCCTTTTAGTGCAACTTTTTGAGTGATGACAGTTTGCAAAAAAATAATTTTTTCCCAAACATATTCGCACCAATTTGAGCACATGAGTTGACACAAAGATTTTCACACGTGCGTGCACCTGGATAAATTCAACAATAACAACAACAACGAAAAAAGAGAAAACCTCAAAACATAAATGAAAATTCGCTTTGAGTGCAAAAATGCTACTTTTCAGCAAAATACACACATTACCACGCAGTGCTATACGCGCCTGCGGAAAGGCGACAATGAGCGCTTAAGTAGCCGTGTCATGTCAGTTGAGCGGCTGACAGCCGTCTCGGTGCCGCTACCAGACGTTGTTGTGGTTGCTTGCTGTATTGCTACTACTACTACTGTAGATGTTGTTGTTTTTGTAGTTATAGTTGTTTTTGTTGTTGTTGCATTGGCCTGGTTGACAACCATAATAATAAGCGGATTATTATGCTGCATGGTTTTTGATGTAAGCCGACAGCGGCAATTTTACTTCACCAATTTTTATGCACTTTTTTCTTGCGTTAAATAGCGCTGACAACAGGTTGTGGAGTGCATAAATATTTTGAGTACAGCTGAGACAGGTTTTTTTGCGCAGCCTATATGGAAAAATAAGTTTTATGTGGCATGGGCACAGTTTTCATATTTCCATAGCTAAGGCAGTTTGTGTCTTAAGTCTTTTGATTGAATGAATATTGAGCTTAATTCCAAATGAACGAATTTGAATATTGAAGACAATTTAAACATTTTAATGTGTTTTTAAAGTATTCAAAATGTTGCTAAAAATATTTGTTTAAATAAGAGTTTTCAAAAAAGATAATAATTAAATCATAAAAAATATGCTGCAGTGAATTTTTTTTAGCATTTCCAAACTAAAATAAATAGATAAATAAAAATTTTTGAAAGGCGTGTTATTTTTATTTGTATTCAACAGTTGTCACGCCCACTTAGTTGAGTTGGTAGATTTTGGGAAATTTGTGTAATATTTATTGCTTCATTGCAACACTTTCTTTGACCAGAGGCCGCCAACCGAAAAACAAATAAAGCAATTTGGCGCTTGCGGTTAGAACTGAGCAGCGCTGTTTCTGTTCTGTTCCTTTTTTTGATAAGCATCTTAATGAGCCACAAGGATTTTGATTAGTTTTGGGCACAATTTAAGAAAGTGGCGACAGCATTTACAAAACATTCAAACCATTTCTCTTCGATTCTCTGCTCACAGCAGGCAACAGACTCGAAGGCTGCAACAAGTGCAGCCACCTTACTTTCACTGCTCTGACTTTTTCTGCCAAACCATAAAACTGCCGCCTACGCATACAACAAACGACACGCAAACAAGCTGACTGGATGCAAACAGCGTGTGAATGGTTTCTAAAAGGTCCTGCCACATTTCTTTGCCACTTCCTGGAAAGCGTTAAAGAGTTGCGCCTCGTTATGAAGCACGTTTTTTCAATGGAAACAAATGCTGCAAAGGGTTTTTTTGTTGTTTGTTCAATTTGGCTGCTTACCAAAGTGACCTGTGCGGTTGGCTGCTGCAAGTTGCTCATAACCCAAGCATGCAACAATGCGCATGCGCGGCATTTTTCGCATAGCAATCGAGTGGCCACAATGCGCCAAGAGTGCGTTAAAATATTATAGATGCCAGAAAAACTATCTAAGCATTGTTTGTGATTGATGTTGAATTGGAAATGTTTGGAAATTTTTTCCAGCCTTCAATTTTATTGGCTTACAAAAACAAGTGAATTTTTATAAATATGTGCAACAAAATGTTTGATGTTTGCCGTGCAGGTAGCGTTCGATTTTGGTTTTTTGTTTTCATCAGCAACTTTCCATTGAAATCGCGTTGCTAACAACCGCAAACCAGCAAATACTTGTTGAGGCAACGGCTTCTGCCACTGAAATTTGCTGCTGCGTATTTGACTTTTATATGTTTTTTCAGAGTTTTTTTTTGCTTTGCTGGCACCACTTGAGCTCGTGTTATCCTTTTGGTACGCCTCAACACTTAACAGCCATAAATTGAGCTGTTAAATGAGCCGCCACTTCGCACCTTATTATGTGCCAACTCACGCAATGTTGAGTGCTGATCACAAAGTGGCCTCTTCTAGGCTCAAATTTCACATTTCATTTCAAATATCGAGTAAGAATTCAACTAACATGAACATTGTTCCAATGCTAACATAATATTTTGACTCATTTATATTATTTATAAAAAACGAAATTTAAAATTAATGCTTACACATTAGTCACAGCAGCAATTAACCTTGAAAACTTGATTAAATAAAAATGAAATTATTATTTTCTCTGCGACATAAATGAATTTTAATTTCGCACTTGAATACGCGCGCATTGGGCCGCAAGTGAGGCAATCAATCAAAATCAATTATTGCCAATAAATGCTAATTTTAAGGAAAATAATCACAGGCACACTTAATACCGACTACTTAAGTTCAGCTTTAGCCCTTGACGATGCATGGTTAAGTAATTTTGTACAAAAATAAATCAGCAGTTAAGCTGCCAGAGCAATCTACATAATGCAGCGAATGCAGCACCAACGAGCACACACTATAAAAATTCATTAATTGCATTTTTATGGCCACAATATGTCGCATTCAATTTATAATGCATGGACCCACTGTAGACAAGAGGACTCTTACCGTTGCATGTGTATTTGTTTGTGTGTGTATGAGCGAATTGACGTTAATGCTGCCACAGTGGGGTGCAATCACCAAATCAGGCATTGACTGTGCGGCGAAAACAACGCGCAACAACTCAATCCAACTTTCAGTGTTGGCCCACAATAAACGAACGCCGGAACAATGCTGCCACCATTTCACAGCACATCATTATGTGAGTTTTTATTTAGCGATTGCAGTGACCATTGATGCAATTTGAAGTGATTCGATGTTGGTGATTCAATCATGCACTGGGCGAAATGCATCTGAAAAATTTTTAGAACTTTTTTAATACAAAATTCGACACTGAGTTGTTTTGTTTGCATTTGAAATTGTAATAAATTTTGTCCTTCTTTAACCAGTTAAATTATACCTTGTAAGAACAAAACGTCTATAGTGTCAGAAAAATTTGGTCCTCACGAAGCAAAAGACGATCTAGCAAGCAAGAGACAATCTCTGGGTTTGAGAACAAAACGTCCATAGTTTCAGATAAATTTTAGTCTTCACTAAGCAAAAGATGATCCAGCAAGCAAGAGACAATCTCTGGGTTTAAGAAAAAAAACTACCATAGTATCAGATAAATTTGGTCTTCACTAAGCAATAGACGATCCAGAAAGCAAGAGACAATCTCTGGGTGTTAGAACAAAATGTCCATAGTGTCAGAAAAATTTGATCTTCACTAAAAGAGAGGGGATCTATCAAGCAAGAGACAATCTCTGGATGTAAGAACAAAACTGCCATAGTGTCCTATAAATTTGTTTCTTACAAAGCAAGAGGTGATCCAGCAAGCAAGAGACAATCTCTGGGTTTGAGAACAAAACGTCCATAGTATCAGATAAATTTGGTCCTCACGAAGTAAAAGACGATCCAGCAAGCAAGAGACAATCTCTGGGTGTAAAAACAAAACGTACATAGTGTCACAAAAGGTTGGTTTTTACTAAGCAAAAGACGATCCAGCAAGCAAGAGACAACCTCTCAGTGTAAGAACAAAACTTCCATAGTGTCAGACAAATTTGGTCTTCACTAAACAAGAGACAATCTAAACAGCTACTCAATCTAGGTAGGTACGTAGAAAATTCTGTCCCAATGTCGGGCTTTCTAAGACCATGAAGACTCATTGTGATACCACAATCGGTCGAACTAAAGATCTGCTCAGTCATTGAACCACTCTGAGCTCCTTTGAAAGCCTAGAAGACTGTGAATAGTTCCATCGTATAGATTCTCTTGACTGTCAAAGAAGAAGTGGTCCAGTTGAGTATCACTTCCTCTCCATAATACGGGGCAAGTGCATAAAAGAAGAAGAATACAACGACAGAAGTCATTAGAAAGCTAAACCAAAAATTTTATAGGACCTACTGTTGTTCCCACTTAGTCCATAAAGATATATTTTTCATATCGATTCATTCCTCTTTCATCTGATATACATATCGCCATATTCTATGTATCTAAGTATTTCTTATATTTTTTTATTTTTTATCCGCTTCAAAATTTTTAAGTCCTTTTAAAAGGACAAAGGATGTACTATGTTTGGTCTCTAGTTTCACGCCCATATGGATTTTTCCAGAGTGAAAAACGCTGTCGCACGGTGTAATCAATCAGCTCACTTACTGAACCACTTTGAGCTCCATATGAAGCCTAGTTAGACTGTAAGCAGTCCTAGAGACTAGTAATGCTAGTCGGCTTAATCCCCTACAATTTTCAAAAAAGAAGTGCCCAGGTCAGTTATTCTTCTTCTGGATAATGCAGAACAAGTGCATAGTGAAGTACATTTTTGCTCTCTCCCTCGCCCATAGAGCTTCGACCAAAGTCATTAGAAATAAAACCCAACCTTCTGCATAAATGCCAGTAAGTGGCTGATTCAGGGGGGTTTGGAGGTTGAAATCCTCCGAAATATTAGGATCGAATTTAAAACTACATACAAATTACATACTGTTACGATGAGGAACTCTGTTGCTGTGCTATGCATGAATGGTTTTACGAGCATACTTTTAGGCACTTTGAAGTACGGCAAACTTGCTATAAATCCTATATTGCAAGGATGGTTCGCGGCGGTAATGAGCTGTGCTAGTACAATCGAGATAGAAAGTACAACTGGAACGTGCAATAAACTTCGGCGCGATAAGAAAACCAGTATAAAAGCAGCAGTGTGCAGCGCAGAGGGTCGAGTCTGTGTTGAGCAAGCAAAGGGGAAACATGCAATAGTAGTAGTGTAAAGTAGAACAAGTGTAAATTTGTAAAAAAAGCGATTGTTGGTTTTTGACTGCGTTTGCGCTGAATAACTGAAGTAGTTTTATTTTCAAGCACAATCCAAAACGAACTTAGAGAAGTCATTTTCGTAACAATACATACAGATTAAAAGGCATTTTATAAATATTAAAGAATTATTTTTTGAAACCCCCCGAAATATTTTTCTGAATCCGCCCCTGGTGCCCGTTAAATATTAACCCAACAGAACACCAATCATGGTTCGCAGTTGTTTTTTTTTCAGTGCGAGAAACTCTAGAAACTTTGTCTTCAGTCTAACTTAATCTCTATCCAAGCAAAATCATTTCAGTGGTTCATTGCCTAATGGGATGACACACTGAAATACTGAGAATACCACCTGGTTCCAAATTTTCTCTCTACACTTTTGCTTAAAATACCGTTCGAGATTGTCACCTCACTTCTCTCTTCCTCCACTACATCTTAAAAAAAAAATTTTGTACAAAATTTTTTCCAGTGCATCTTTTTCCCTGATTCTCAGCGCAACAACATGTAAACTTTTAGCAAAAATAAAAACAAACACGGATGCATAAATCGAATTACGTTTCCAATTACTTGCAACAAAACACAAAAAAAACACACATATAAACAACAAACAACTAAATGAAAAATTACAACAAAAAAACCCAAGCAGAACGCGCGTCTGCTTATGCAATTCTGGCACTAACAGCATGTCAGCGCCGTTTCCGCAAGCATCACCGCGAGTACATGTAACGAGCAAACCCACAAATCGCCAAACAGAATAACTCATAAGCATTGCGTAGGCTCAAACTTGTTAAGGACTTGACAACAAAAACAACACCAACACAAGAGTCAACCATAAAAACATACATACTCCACACACTCGAGTCCACACCCAACAAACCGATCACGACACCAATGCAAATACAAATGCACAGAACAAAAACAATAACAAAAAACAAAAACAATTTTGATTGAACGGGAAGAGGAAACATTATTAAATTGCGTGCCCTGCTTTTGGCCGCTGCTTGTCGCCGATGACCGCCGCTTGACCAAAATCGCGACAGACAGCGCGCGAACAATGCGTCTGCTGCTGATGCTGCTGCTGCGCTCATTGATCGCTGGCATCGTTGCAATCGAGCCGCATGCGTTCATTTCCCTCTTAAGTCAAAAAATAATGAATTGAATGACATTCATAAATAAAGCGTTTGTATGCATGCAGACAGCGATCCGCTGCGACTGAACGCTGTGGCGGATGCGAACAGTGTTCACTCCCCCTGCGCTGAGGTGCTCGCAGTGCCGGGACAGTGGTGGCCGAGTAATGGAGAATATTGTGATGAAGACATTATGCAGACAGTTCCCAGCGCATGGCACCAAGGGACAACTTCAATTCATGTACACTGGGAGAAATTTTTTGATTCGATTTTGGAGATTAGAAGACAGTTTGCAATTAATTTAAAGGAAGAGTTGTTGTTGGATATACATAAGTCGGAAAATAATATAAACATAATGGACACGTGGATATTGAAACTTATGAAAAAAATAATTAAACACACAAAAGAGTCCTTTAAAAAAATTTTTTCAAAGAACTTATTTGAAAAGGACTTTTTGAAAATAATAAGAATTTTCTAAACAACAATTTTTGTATAATCGATTTATTTTATTGAGAACAGAAACTGTTAGTCTCAATGAAAAGAAAATTTTGGTGACTATTATTTAAAAAAATCATCAGTAAATATCAGTTAGCGACTTTTATTTAAAAAAATCATCAGGAAAAACCAGTCAGCGACTTTTACTTATAAAAGTCATCAATAAAAATCGGTCAGTGACTTTTATTTAAAAAATCATCAGTAGAAATCAGTCATTGATTTTTGTATCGACTGATTGATTTTTTGAATAAAAAAAATTGATTTTTTTTCAATTCAATCAATTTTTTTTAGTAAACAAAATTGATTTTTCTTTTAAATTAAAAAAAAATAAATAACAAAAAATTTTTTTTTTTTAATTAATTTTTTTAAATTCAATCAATTTTTTAATAAAAAACATTGATTTTTTTTTAAATAAATAAAATTTCAATAAAACAAATCAATTTTTGTTTGATTTGATTGAATTGATTTTTTATTATTTATTTATTTTAAATAAAAAAAATCAATTTTTTTTTATTTAAAAAAATTAATCAGTCAATAAAAAAATCAATGACTGATTTCTACTGATGATTTTTTTTAAAGAAAAAAATTAATTTTTTTATTTTAATAAATTAAATGAAAAATGAAAAAAAAATTTAAAAAAAATTAATTAAAAAAAAAATAAAAAAAAAATAAAAAATTAATTTTTTTATTTTAATAAAAATTAATTTTTTTATTTTAATTTTTTTATTTTAATAAAAATTTAAAATTAAAAATTTTAAATAAAAAATTTCAGTTTTTTTTTAAATCATCATTAAAAATTATCAGTAAAAATCAGATCGAATCAAATTGATTTTTCTTTTAAATTAAAACAAAATAAATAAAAAAAATTTTTTTTTTTTTAATTAATTTTTTTAAATTCAATCAATTTTTTTTAATAAAAAACATTGATTTTTTTTTAATAAATAAAATTTAAATAAAACAAATCAATTTTTGTTTGATTTGATTGAATTGATTTTTTATTTAAAATAAATAAATTTTAAATAAAAAAAATCAATTTTTTTTTATTTAAAAAAATTAATCAGTCAATAAAAAAATCAATGACTGATTTCTACTGATGATTTTTTTTAAAGAAAAAAATTAATTTTTTTATTTTAATAAATTAAATGAAAAATGAAAAAAATTAATTTAAAAAAATAAAAAAAAAAAAAATTTAAAAAAATTAATTTTTTTATTTTAATAAAAATTAATTTTTTTATTTTAATTTTTGTATTTTAATAAAAATTTAAAATTAAAAATTTTAAATAAAAAATTTCAATTTTTTTTAAATCATCATTAAAAATTATCAGTAAAAATCAGACAGTGAGTTTTATTTCTTTATCAATCTCTTTATTAATTATCAATTGAAATCTTTGAGTAAAAGTTGTTTCAAATTTAAATCAAAACTTCATCTGAGCTCTTTGTTCAATTCTCATTTTTGTGCCGATGAAAAAATTTGTCTGTGTACTTGCCGTATGCCAATCAATGAGATGTCTCATTTAACTATTGCAAGTCACAATCACTGTCACTAAACGTTGAGAGCACCGTTTCGACTTCCCACCGGCAGCGAAGGAAGCCGGCAGCGGCTGGACAGAGGACGTGCCTGAGTCGAACCGTTAAATGATGAGATGAAATGGCAACGTTGACTGGGCAGGAGGCAGCAGCCAATGCATAAGGACCAACAAATCATCATCATAAATGTCAGAACGGGTGGTATGCTCGTCGCAGCGCTGCGCTGCGCTGAACCGATGTGTATGCAACCACGCGGCTGATTGGATGGGTTCGAGCTGCCGATAGCTGGTTCGTTGTCATTTGACTACTTGACAACATCATCATTAACATTCAAAATATGAGATCAGAAAGGCACTGACGCGTCTGCGCTGCGTCGCCTTAATTGACGTTCCCGCTTATGATTACAGTTATGCTAATGTGCGGCGAAAAAGGCCCAACACAGCACAGCATTTGAAGCTTTGTTAGCCAAATAACAATGAGACGCACAGCAGCATCGAATTAGAATTTCGCAGTCGGGCGCATCGACTTGATGAATGTCGACAACATGCAAAATCGATCTTCGGTATCTTCAATAAATTCCATTTTAATTGCAGAACAGCGCATTCTAGAACCAAGTAGTGGCAGATTTATTTGACGTAAACTTATACAATTAGCAAATTGTCAATAAAAATGTGAGCGAAATAAATAAATTGCAACTTGCACATTCGTGGCCAACGTGGCGAATGCAAAGGAGTCAAATTTCTCGTTAACAAATGAGCACAGAGCTATAAATTTTCCGCGCAGCGACCCAATTATGAGCGAGAATAAAGTGTAATTTATGAGCGCAAACGGCAGCAACAAATCATGACCGCATATCCAATATGCAACCAGCAGAACTGCATCGATTTACATTTTCAATAATCATTACACAGACTCGCGCTGAGCCGTTGTACAGATTAAACATACCGCCGGACAAAGCGCAACAATTTTCAGCTCATCAGTTGAAAGGCGCGCGACACTTCTCGGAATAAAGCCGACATGAAATTAAGTCATTATTTATTGTGCACATTGGCGATTATATTGTAAAAAAAATTAAAAAAAAAATACAAAAAAAACAACAAGAACAAAAAGCTAATGCTTGCAACAATTGCTCTCACTTTCACTGGCCGCCTTAGGAAAATCGTTGAGTGCGCTTTGTGTGCGCGTTCAAATCTCATTAGTACGCCCCATTTAACACGTTTTGTCTGTCTGTCAGACAATGCCGCATTGCATCAGGTGCACAGGGTCACACATACACACACACAGACACAGACACATAGTATCGACATTACAAAGACGCACCGATTTGTCCTCATTTCGCTGTTGCGGCGGCAATTTCTCTTTTGAAATCAAATTTGTATGGCCCCCAACGAAATGATTCTTTCTTTTATGTAAAAGTTATTGTCTATGCTCAATGATAGCCCATAGAAGACTATGGAATGCGTTACGCTATCATCAAAATGCTATTAATTCAGGTCTTAATTGATATTTTCACACTCTTCAACTTGAGCGCATTAACGCATCCTGGCATTGTTTCGATTGAGACTCCTTCGACAGGATCTTTGCTGTTGCAGGAAACAGATTGCAGACAGAATTGATTTGTATGGAATTATGAATTTTCCTATTGAAGCCAATACGGACCTGTATGTCCTTTAATGCCCCAAAATCAACTCTTCAAATCTTGTATTATTTTATTGCATCACTTTCTGAAATACATTTTTTTAATTTTTAATATTTTTGTTACTAGGTAGGTAGGTTAGGCTGGCTGACCCTCGGGGGGGTCTCACATAGACCATGTTGGTCCATAGTGGTACCAGAAAGGTTCTGGAGCTTCAGACCTGTATGTAGTTTGTCAAAAACGTTTTGCCAAATCTAAGTAAGTCGCTGCTTTTTTGTTCCGCGACTCTTTCCAAGGAAGGGAACGACGCGGATCCGAGGCAGCTGACCTATTTTTTTGTTACTATTTTTTTTGTTACTATTTTTTTTTTGTTACTATTTTTTTACTATTTTTGACTTCTTTAAATGCAAAAATTAAGAATATTCAAAAAAAATTTACCCACATTTTTTTACTAAACAAGATTTCATCTGAAAGTATGCTGAAGGGTGCATTAGCCGAGCAATTTTGTGTTAAACTGAGAGTGTCAGCAATAATAATGATTTGGTTTATGCTCAAATTGAATTTTTAGTATCTGAAGTACCTGAATTCGTCTGTTTTATTGAATTTAATATTTTATATTTTTTATGATTAAATAGTTATTAAAATGGGTAAAAACTGGGTAAATAAATAATTTAGAATTGTTTTACTTCATTAGAATTGCAGCTTGCACATTTTTTTTAATAACTTTCGAACCAATAAAGTTAGAGTAATGAAATTTTGACACGTGATCAAGGGGATTTTGAGTTTTAAAATACCTACTTTTCAAGAAAATTCTTTATAAATTTTCAAGGATATAAAGGACTAAAATTTTCAAAGGACCATTTTCTTAACATTTTTTTACAAATAGATAAAAAATTAATTTTATTTAAATTCTTGAGCCTTTCCTCTTTCATACTTATTACTATATACTTACTTATCGCTATATTCTAACGAGGTTAAGTATTTTTAATATTTTTTATTTCTTACTCCCTTAAAAATTTAAAAAGACAAAAGATGTGCTTTTAAAAGGACATGAAAAACATGAAAAAATAAAAATGAGTATGTAGTAATACTATCCTTGGTCTCTAGTTTCACGCTCATATGGATTTTTTCCGGTGTGAAAAATGCTGTCGCACGGTGTTATACCTTGTGACCGAAAAGTTTCCGGAAATTTTAAATAAAACGCAAAATTCTTAATCTTCATCAATATTTATTTTATCTCCTTCAAAATATGCTCCATTAGAAACGATACACATATGCCAACGTTTCTTCCAATCATCAAAACATTTTTTATAGGCGCTTTCCGGTATGGCTTTGAGTTCCCTCTGCGAATTCTGTTTTACGTCTTCTATGGATTCAAAACGCGTTCCTCTGAGTTGTAATTTGAGTTTGGGAAACAGGAAAAAGTCACACGGTGCAAGATCAGGTGAATACGGTGGCTGTTCGATGGTATTTATTGAATGTTTGGCCTTAAAATCGTTGATAATGTTGGCTCGGTGCGAGGGAGCATTATCGTCATGAAAAATCCATGAATTATCCTTCCACAATTGAGGCCGTTTACGGCGGATATTTTCACGCAAACGTCTTAAAACAGTCAAATAATAGTCTTTACCGACTGTTTGTCCTTCAGCGACGAATTCATCATGCACCACACCACGAATATCGAAGAAAACAATCAGCATTACCTTGATTTTCGAGCGACTTTGGCGTGGTTTTTTCGGTTTCGGCTCGTCTTTTCCTCTCCATTCCGATGATTGTTAGCTTGTTTGCATGTCGTACTCATAGACCCATGTCTCGTCACCAGTTATGATGCGTTCCATGAAAGTTGGATCGGAGTTGGCACGATCAAGCACGTCCAAAGAGACCTGTTCACGGTACTCATTTTGAAGAAAATTCTCAACAAAATCGCAACGCACTACTGAGGTGAACTGGTTTCAACAGCTGCCGTAAACAAACTGTCTGAGTGCTACCAACCCACAGAAACTTAAAATATCGAAAAATATACAGCGCGCGAATTTTAAATGAGAATTTCCGGAAACTTTTCGGTCACAATGTATACTAACATTTTAGTTTCATTTCCGCGCAGTCGCGTAGCCATAACTTAGTCATGGGCGGTTTTAAAAAACTTTTTTATTTAACACTTGCGGCTTTTCTCGCAAGTTTGAAGTCAATGAGTCCAATAAATCAAGTTTTTCTTAACCCTTTGTTGATCCTGGCACATTTTTATGAAATAATACTCATCTATTTAAATCTCATTAGAAGTGCTTTCACCAAGCTTGAAGTCAAAAGGCCCATAGAATCTGGTTTCTTCATGCAAACCCATCGTTGACCCCGTCAAATTTTGATTTTCGGAAATATAAAAAACACGTGTCAGACGATTTCTCACAAAGTTTGAAATCAATGGACCCATTAATTCATGATTTTTCACAGTTTCTCCATATAAACATTTAACCTGTCGTTGACCCCGTCTATATTTTATTTAAAAAGAAAATAAAGAAAACGTATCGAAGTATTACTAAGAGTACTTTCACTAAGTTTAAAGTCAAAAGGCGTAAAAAATCATATTTATTCATACAAACTTTTAACCCTTGGGTCACCCGTTTAAGTTTTGATTTTCAAAAAAAGAAAAACCACGTGTTCAATTATTTTTGATTTCAAGTGTTTTCACCACTTTTTAAGTAATGGACCAATAGATTCATCGGTATAAAAATCAAGTATTATGTGTGTTCCATAGTCAAAAGGACTTTTGAAATGGAACATTTGCTAGTGGAACCACGTATGGTATATGTGCCTTGTTGTGTGAGATTTCTTGATCTTTCCCGCTCTCACGAAAAATTTTAATGACATTTGGTTCACTGAGAGCAGAGTTATTGCGTCTGAAGTCACAGTAGATATATATGTGTCATTGGCACAAAAATTAGCATTGAACTAGGAGGAAGTTTTTATTTTAAACTTAATAAAACTTTTAGCGAAATATTTCAACTGATGCACCAAATTTAAGGAGACGAGTGTCTATTCTATCGAATACGAACCAACTCTGAGCTGTTTAAAGACAGTCAAAGCGAATTAACCTGAAGCTGCTACGCTGACTTGGCCATGTCTTCCGTATGGACGATGAAGCTCCAGCGAAAAAGGTGTTCGACGCGGTAATTTAAGGTCAACGACGAAGAAGAAGACCGTGTCTCTGGTGAAAGGACCAAGTTGAGCCAAGTCATGAAACAAAATTAAGATGACTATTTTTGGTTTTACAAATTTCGTCTAAGACTTATTTTGAAAGTCCCTACTTTGAAATTCAGAAAAAATTTCAAATTACAGCTAAGATTGAAGAAGCTATCAAGGATTTGATGGGAACTTTAACTAGCTGTTACAAGGAGTTGTGTCCGTTGAGAATGAGTGAGTAACTCAAGGCAGTTTCGTGGTGGAGTGCTGAGCTTTCGAAGCTCCGCAAACTGTGCGAAGTCCAGGAGCAATTTTATGTCATGGTTGGAGACCTCTTCTAACCCAGGAACCCCTAAGTACGTAATATGGCGTTCAAACTGAATCATTTAAACTAGTTTAAGTAAAAAAAGCTTTTTGTTGAACACAACCGTCCAGACTGCTCAATGAAGTTTAATTTGACAGCAGTTTGTTTACAAACAACAAACAAATAATTTTGTGAACTGATGTGCTGGGAGCATAATTCGAGCGAAATATTGGCGCATATTTCATAAACCACGGCATCGTACTCAACTTCATTCAATATTAGACGCCTTGTATTCAGATTCCACAAAAAGGCGATGAATGGAATGAAAGCAGTGCGAGCAAAACGATAATTTTTATATATTTCAAAATTTTCGCATTTTCAATGTTTTTTTGGTTTTGTTGTGATAAATTGACAGCTGAATCTGTAGGGATGTTTTTTTCTGGTTTGTGTTTAGGGTGAGCGCTGTGTTCAGTTGACAAAAAAGGTTTTTAAAAGAAAGCTTTCGGATGCAACCTTGCTTTAAACTCGTTTCAAAACATGTTAAATGGTTTAACACGTTTAATTTCCAACAACAATTGCATGTGAATGAACAGGTTTTCGAACTGGTTTTGTTCATTTAACGTGTTTAAGCACATAAACACGTTTAATTCGTCAGTTTGAACGCCATATAAGTCGTAGTCTTGAAACAGTCGGACAGTCGAACAGACAATGTGCTCCGGGGTTTCCTTGGCACCGATTTCTCTTCATTTCCTGCTATCATTCAGTGAAGTTGAGGAAATGAAGATGTCAGCAAGGCTGTGCAAAGTTCAACAAAGAGACCAAACAGCCAGGCTTGATTCTCTTCATTTGTCTGAGGTTTCATTTACTACTTTGAAATCGGAAACCTACAACACATTCCTAGCGACCGACTTTCTGAGAAGAAGAATAATTTCCACTACTGTGGGAAATGCTGAAGTTGACCTCGTGAATGGTGGAATCACCAGACCTAACTGGTTTACCGCGTCAGAGATGTAACGGAGAAGGCGGAGAAATGGTCCCTCTCCTCATTTGAATGATGAACTCTGTCATACAGATTGACATGAATGTAGCTTCAAAATAAAATCAGAATAAATTTCTCACTTTACTGTTGTGTTATTTAAATTTCTTTTATTTCTTTCTTTTTATTTTCTTGTCGTTCTTATGTGGTCACTCTTTATTTTTTATATTATGTACTTTGATCTAAAAAGTGAACTGAACCATCCCTTGCTCCCTTGGAAACATCCCTGGCTCAGTTGATAATGCACCAAATTATTATTCAAAAGATCGCTTATAAAATTTAGACTGTAGACGAATAAAGTAAAGTAAAGACTTCGACTGCCTGGAAAAATTTCCTATTTTGAAACCACTCAACAATTTTTTTCTAACTCCTCTATCATTAGTCTTTCGTCCATCAGTCGACAGCAGTAATCGACTCACATTCTCTTTGATCTTTGGCCAACTACTGCGTTGCATTTCAGCTAAAATCTAACTTTGCGCTACCGATTGGTATTTCCAGCAATCTGTCAGCTCTCGCATTGCCTCACCAAACTGGCCAACTGAATGTGTCTCATGTCACACAGCTGCATGTGGCTGTTGCCAAAAATCGTTGGCTGCACTTTTCCGCCTGCCACCGTTGCGCTGTCACACAGCGCGGCGGCATTGTGTGGCAATTTGGTGTCGCATTGTTTTAGGTCGCAGTGAATGCGGCAGCAAATACGATTTGTAAATATTACAACGCCCAGCGTGCGCCCAGGTGATTACAACGATTTTTGTCGGTTGCACGCTACTGCAGAGTCCGGCGGTGCGCAGCGTGAGTGCGCCGAAACGGGAGACAGTAGTGCGCAGGCGTGAATTGTTATCGAATTGTCATTGTATGCGGATTTTGCAAAACAAGGTCGGGCAACACTAGTGGACAGTTGGGTCAGTTGTGTTGCTTTCAATGTTTGTTGTAGAAACTAAAGCGAGCCACTGCGGCGACTAGAGCCAAAATCCCTAAGAAAGCCGAAAGACCAAAGGACATGCGGCTCGCCACATGCAATTTTGCATGGATTACTTGGTTGCTTGGCTGACTTCACAAAGGTGATTTTATAGTTTTCGGAATCGCTTAGCGTGTGACCTTTGATGTAGAGCGCCGCAATATTCGAAATAAAATTTTCAAAAATCTTAAAATTGTTTCATTTATTTTCACACTTTATTTATTGAAACTCCCACTTCCTTGTTCGACGGCAACTTCCCCTTGTTCTCAGTTGATTCACGTCCATCAAGTCAATCAAAATCGATCAGAAATATGTGCGTTCTTCCTTTCCAATTAACAATTCTTACGTATGGTAACTTTGCCTATGCACACAAACAGCTACCTGTCGTTCCTGCTGCTTCGCGGTACCATCGAAATTCAATTAAGCGATTCGCATCCTTCACGCCACGCCACGAATAAACACGCAGCTGCGCTCGATTTCCAAGTCTCCAAATCAATTTCAGTTTTGTTCCTTCAGATTTATAGTCTCTACGTGGCAAAAGGGGTTGCAGAGCATTTGATCTTTTGGCTGCCTCGCCACTCTCCTCTCAGCGCTGCTGTGTAGGTGCGAAATGGTCTGAAAGGATTCTTCCATTTCCATTTATTATTTATTGACACGCCATGGGAATTCTGACTGCAAACAGGGCGCGCCCGTTGTTTGCGTGCCTAAATGTTTCGATTCGAAAAATATTCATTGATTTTAATTGAAGCGAACAATTGGAATTTGCATTTCGATTGTGCATGCGATTGATTCGATTTCCGTTTCCGCATTGGATTATGCAAATGTCTGATAGACATCGGCAGTGGTCCATATGTAAAAAAAATTCAAAATAATTCTGAATATATATATATTCAGAAAATATATTCTGAATATAACTTAACGATATTCAAAGATAAAAATTAGAATTGCATATTCGGTGCAGCAACGATCGGAGCCAAAGTTGATTAGTACCGATTATTTTTCTTCATGAAGGTTAGGTTAGGTTACCGAAAAGATTAGATAGATAGATAGATAGAAACCTGATAGATATGATAGATATGATAGATATGATAGATATGATAGATATGATAGATATAATAGATATGATAGATATGATAGATATGATAGATATGATAGATATGATAGATATGATAGATATAATAGATATGATAGATATGATAGATAGATAGATAGATAGATAGATAGATAGATAGATAGATAGATAGATAGATAGATAGAAACCTATCTATCTATCTATCTATCTAGATAGATAGATAGATAGATAGATAGAAACCTATCTATCTATCTATCTATCTATCTATCTATCTATCTATCTATCTATCTATCTATCTATCTATCTATCTATCTATCTATCTATCTATCTATCTATCTATCTATCTATCTATCTATCTATCTATCATATCTATCATATCTATCATATCTATCATATCTATCATATCTATCATATCTATCATATCTATCATATCTATCATATCTATCATATCTATCATATCTATTATATCTATCATATCTATCATATCTATCATATCTATCATATCTATCATATCTATCATATCTATCATATCTATCATATCTATCATATCTATCATATCTATCATATCTATCATATCTATCATATCTATCATATCTATCATATCTATCATATCTATCATATCTATCATATCTATCATATCTATCATATCTATCATATCTATCATATCTATCATATCTATCATATCTATCATATCTATCATATCTATCATATCTATCATATCTATCATATCTATCATATCTATCATATCTATCATATCTATCATATCTATCATATCTATCATATCTATCATATCTATCATATCTATCATATCTATCTTATCTATCATATCTATCATATCGATCACATCTATCTTATCTATCTTATCTATCATATCTATCATATCTATCATATCTATTACACAGGTTACCACCACAGGTTACCAAAGAAAAATCACCATTTTCTGCTGGCTTATTCACACTTCAACTTATACTTACATCAACTGTGAGCCAATTTATTAATCTGCAGCCAATTTGCCAACAAACTGCAACTGACAACTGCCTCCAGTTTTCAGTTAACCTCTTTCATCTGCAGAATTGCCACTTTGTTTTCTTCTTTGCATCACTCAAATAAGTTCAGTTCAGCTTTTATTGAATGATTTATGCAGCATTTTCATTTTTTCGAAAGGATAATTAAATTTATTTGCATAGCTGAAGCTATAATTACAACAAAAACGCCTCAATTAAAGCTGACCTTAACACAGCAGCAGCCAGCAGCGTTGCACATAACGCGGCATCCTTGCTGGCATATTTCAACTGTCACTGCTGTCATAAAAGTTTATAAATCCCACCGCTGCTTACGCAAATATCCTTCGGCAAGCCATTTTATTCCAGTTATTATTGTTTGCACTTGCAAAATTTTCATATTCACTTTGGAGCATTCGCTTAAGAATCGCTGGCTTGGCGCTTTTAATGACAGCCAACACGGTCGTCACATTTCAATTTGCATATTTTACATGGGTGTGCAGCCGAAATGTAAAATGCCGCAACCTTTGCTGCATTCATAAATTTACTGCGAATTCAGTGGCCGGCCGATCGGCCGTTGTAGGCGAAGCGACGCAATGTCCGGTTGCGTGAGTGCCTGTATTTGTTGTAGAAACTTTTGAGCAATTTCCAAATTATTATTTATCAAGGATTTGTGCTGCAAGGAATTCGCGCGTAATATGCGCGTGCGCAAAGGCAATTCAATCCAAACGATGATGATGACGGCAGCAGCAGCAGCTAGTCACCGCCAATCATTCGACGGCGCGGCAAGTGCATCAGTTGTGGCTGCTGCTGCTGAATGAAATCAAAAGTGAATTAACGTGAGCGGAGTGTGCGTTCGTCATTGTTACCATTCTCAGGTATGCGCTCCGTAATTGACACGCTCACGCAGAAACCATCGTCTCGCATACTTACGACTACACTGCACAAATTTTCGATGCTTAGTTGATTAGTATGAATGTAGGAGAAATCTATTATTTTTACATAATTTTGAAGTCTTATTTAGAATAAGCTAATTTAGGTGAAATATATACTGTTTTGATCCATTCCACCCATTATGCCATTCTTATAGAAACCCTCGTCTCTATTGGCAAAAACTTGGAGCTTAATTTAGCAAGCTTCTCTTGAAACAAATTTTGCAAAGGGAACTCATACGCCCTAGACACGAACAGGTGGTAATTCTCGAAGCCAGATGCGAACCCTAAGGCAAATCCATAAGAACCAAGAAAACTCTTGGAGCTTCTGACGAGTTACTATCGATCATTTCGCTCCTATTGACCAAAGCTGGTCGCTTGTGGGTAATAACTTCCTTCAGAGTCTTCCTTCAGAGTCTGACAGCACAGGATTGAACTTAAAGTTTGTTCATAGATAATTACCTGTCAATCCCATGCAACACACAGCAAAACTTTACTGACCGTCAATCCTGGCTTGATCACTGTTTGTGCCAGCTTACTGCCATTCAAACACGATCATTTTCTTTTGACATTGTCGTAAGTGATGAACCTTTTATCAGTCACTTCTGTCAGTTATTTCTGTGTCCACACTACAGCAGTGATTTGTAGATGGACCCTTGATCCATGTGGTTTTTTGCTTTAACTCTTTCGCGACGGAGTTTTATTTTGAAAATAAAAACACTCTTGGTAGGAATGTTCCCATGGTGAAAGTTGGAACTAGAATATTATGTTATATACACACAAATTCTAAAATCATCCTTTATCCGAGAATATAAAATTCTAATAAATATTTTACGTGGGTCATTTAGATCTAATTGATTGTTTTGAGACGCATTAAACATTTGGTGGGACGTATTATCTCAGTAGTCTCGAAAGACTACATTCCTATGTGCTTCTTTTTATATCAAACCTTATTCACGAGGTTCGAAATGGTCTATTGTGGCATGTTTACCTCCTGAAGAATCAACACTGCGATTACATGACGGTCCTACTTTTAGATTTCCATGATTTTATTAGCATTTTGGACCATTTGTCTTCCAAAACGTGGGGAATATTTGACATCAAAATTACTTTAATAAATGAAATCTACGAAACCAAAATTGTTGTTTTTGTGGATTTTATTTTGGGGCAGGATTTTGTGTACAACTTTTGAGCCCAATTCCTACACTACATTGCACCATCAATTTTTGAACCCCCAAAACCCCCTTCGTGTGTGCGCCACTGTGCATATTTGACTGTTTTTAGGACCAGTGGCGTAAATAGGATTTCATCTTGGGGGAGTTTCACACACAACTTTCAATTTTAGTACTATTGTCCGACCGAATATTCGGCTTCGATATTCGGCCTAATCGGCTAATTTCAAATATTTGGCTTCGGCCAAAAAAGCCGAATACTTTAGCCGACGGTTTTCGCCCTGTAATGCAGTAAATTTGCTCGTTTTCAATGTATTTGATCAAATGTCGGGTTTCATAGATATTTCGGACTCAAGATTGAATGATCTCTATTCAGTTATTCATGCCAATTGAATTGTTAAATTTTTTGTTTTTGTTAGAAATGGAACTCTAAGACTGTTTTTCGTTTTTTTACTAATATACATATATTTGTATATTATTTTTTAATTTTTAAGTGGAACAAAGAAATAATATAGAGAAAAAACGGATAACTGTTTTTCCAGTAAATTTGACAATTTTTTTTCTTAAACGATTTTTTATTAGTAGTCTGCTTCGGCTTTGGCCATATATTTTATTTATGCCGAATATTCGGCTTCGGCATAAAGTCCACCTTCGGTCGTACACTACTCAATACCATTGGAAACGATATTCGTCCAACATAATTGTTGTAAAAGACAGATATTTCGGAGGGATTTGAAATCCCGAAACCCTCCTTGTCTGTGTCACTGATCAGGACAGTAAAGTTAACTGAAATTTTGAGTCATTTGAAGCCAAAACTCTAAAATTTGACGATTTCCCTGTGGTGATGACCATTTTTGATGAGCGCTCAAACAAAACTGAGTCAAGTAAACCCAAAACTGTCTGAAAAGTTTTTTGGTATGAAATCTTCTCTTTCCAAAGCCGCCCAGCGTAACCCGATTACACTCAAACTATACGAGATATAGACTTCTAAAGCCAACTGAAAATATTCAGCCATTTAAAGCCGAAACTATAAAATCTGGCGCATTTCCCTATGTTGATGTCCATTTTTGATGAGCGCTCAAGCAAAACTGAGTCAAGCAAAACTGTCTGAAAAGTTTTTTTAGAATGAAATCTTATCTTTCTAGAACCATCCAGTGTAGCCCGTTAAACTTATACAACGTAAGATCCAGACTTCTAAAGCCGGCTCTTACAATAATAGTAGATTTCTTTCCACTAAACCTTACCCGACTAGGTTTTGACGTTTTGCTACAGCAACAATTTTCCACCATGTACCATGTAGAACAAGCTGCATGCCGCAATATCGGACAGCGACACAATTATGCAGTCACAATTCTCAAAGCTGGCGGACAACTTCACAGAGCCATCGCATTTAATCACCCACCGTAGGGCAAAATGCCTCTTTCGCTCGACACAAGTGCGCCGCGCAGTCATAAAAGCATCACAACCAACCAACACCAACCACCAACCACCGCCACAACCATCAGCAGCGCCAGCAGCAACGCCACAATTATATAAATTTCATTGTAAAGTGAAGTCGCTTGATGAATGCTTTATTTGCAAATGTTGTGCTGCTGTTCACTGCCACCGCCGCCGCCGCCGCTGGGCTGCAACGCTGCATTCGACGCACGCCGCCAGACTTTATCTCACACACGCACAGACGGCACGGCAGACCTTGGATTAACATTTAACTCGAGTAATTAGCAGTTAGCAGGTCGACTTATGATTTCTGGTGTTGCTCTTTCGTCGCCCGCTGCTCAAAAGGCCGACCGCCAAAAACATCAAAATTTTCGACGTGAGAAAGTTTGAGGTGCGACGAGTTGGTAATTTTTCGCTTGACTGGCAAAGTTGTAATTAAACTGCGCTTTGATTGCCTACTGTGGCGTAATTAGTCCAAGTCGTCGCGAAGATTCGTATGCAATTTGTAGGCAGCGAAAGGTGAAAGAAGGTGCCAAGAGATTTCAAAGCGCAATTTAGCAAATGGTTTGAAAATAATTTGAAAATCGGACATGATATGTGTTTGCTGGCTAAAACTTAAAGCTTGAGAAAGGATAACGTTTTGGACGGGTGGTTTCGAGGGTTCAAACCCCCAAATACAAAAAATGCTGATACAAAATTCGGTTTCGAATGGTATTCGGCTCAAAAGTTGTGTGCAAAACATCCCATCAAAAAGAAATTCTGTGTGCGCCACTGTACTAGACACACTGGAAGCGTTAGGTAATGTAGTCTGAATTGATGTTTTGATATTCTTATCTTTATTTACCAAAAATTTTTTTTTTTTATTTACATACATTTTTTTTTTTTAAAAAGGGTCCAAATGGATGAAAAAACCACCCAAAGAGTGATTTCTATTGCAAAAAATTAGAGGTATTCACACCGAGCTCGTTACTTTGTGAGTTCGGTACTCTGTAGCTTTGTACAGTTATTTTGTTTTTTCGATTCTTTTACAAAAACAAAATACACGTAAAAACTACTGAGTACCGAACTAACAAAGTAACGAACACGATAGTTTTGCACAGTTATTTTGTTTTTTTCGATTCTTTTACAAAAACAATATACACAAAAAAACAACCGAGTACCGAACTAACAAAGTAACGAGCTCGGTGTGAATACTGAGTACCGAAATACGGTTTCATACGGTTATTTTATTTATGTTCGATTCTTTTATAAAAGCAAAATACACGTAAAAATTGCCGAGTACCGAACTAACAAAGTAACGAGCTCGGTGTGAATACCTAATATTTCTATTGAGAAATTAGGGGTACTCACACCGAGCTCGCTACATTGTTAGTTCGGTACTCGGTAGTTTTGTAAGTTTATTTTATTTTTATTGGATTCTTTTACAAAAACAAAATACACGTAAAAACGATCGAGTACCGAACTAACAAAGTAACGAGCTCGGTGTGAATACTGAGTACCGAAACACGGTTTCGTACGGGTTTTTATTTTTTTCGATTCTTTTATAAAAACGAAATATACGTAAAACCTACCGAGTACCGAACTAACCAATTACTGAGCTCGGTGTGAATACCGAATATTTCTATTGAAAAAAATTAAGGGTATTCACACCGAGCTCGCTACTTTGTTAGTTCGGTACTCGGTAGTTTTGTACGGTTATTTTATTTTTGTTCGACTCTTTTACAAAAACCTAAATACACATAAAAACTACCGAGTACCGAACTAAGAAAGTAACGAGCTTAGTGTGAATACCGAGTACCGATTACCGAAGTAACGAGCTCGGTGTAAATACCTCTTCTTCTTCTAAATACCTCTGTGGTTATTAATTGAAGCGGAAGCATTTTCAAATTGTTTCTTGTAGGAACAGATCGATGTGAACAGGCTGTGGCGGCTATTTTGTTTTGGCGGCGTCTGTGGAATTAGTTTGAGGTTATGGTTATCTCTCGCAAAGGTGACACGAATAGCCAAAAGTGTTCAATTTGACCCCGCTTTACTTTTCTTGTGTGGTGTTTTGAAGTCGGAGCTGCAATCGACCAATGCCCTCTAAGTCAACCCAGGGCATGTTGACTCCAATGATCATTGGTCAGTTAGAGAGAGAGAGAGAGTTTCATAATTTGTGGCGATTTCTTGCCAGTTTGACTGGGGAACGCTTTGAGACGGTTTCAGTAGCGCACACGGAGGCGGGAGAAACAGTTCAAACCCCCTCAAATACCATATCTTCCGAAATATTATCTGAAATGGTTTTGAGCTCAAAAGCTGTACGCATCGCCCTCTCCTTATATGGAAGCCTGTGTACGGCACTGCACAGTTCACTATGTAAAAAATCTTGAGCAGTTGCTACTTGAATCAAATGAAAGCTTTCGAATGTTTTCCAAAACGGTTGTTTGTTTTCAAAACAATGTAATATATTAACGAAATCCACACTTACAACTTTCCCTTTTGACAATCTTATCTACGAAGCAACAACAAAATACACAGGCCGATTTTGCTCTAACCTGATAAAATTGAATCATGGATATCGCTCGGTTCAATTTCGGTTTGAATTTTTCACGACAGTTGTCATTCCGCTTAAACAAACAAACATGAAAAATTTTCCTTTAAAATTCTCAGTTCCTTATTTAATTCTTGTGCTCTACATTGCTCTGCCGCCGAGCGAAGGCACGCAGTTAAACAATGCCGGCCCATCAATGGACATCGAAAATAAAACAGCAACACCAGAGAGCAACACAGTCGCCCCAACGGCGACAACGCCAAGCAAAGAGGATAACGGCGAAAGCGTGCAACCGACGCGCAATAGCAGCGCGGAGAATTACACATATCTGATAACTGGCGACTATCGGCCGACCAACTACACGTCGTCCGACTTCCTCGTCTCGGTCAGCACCGGCGATCTTTTCTCCTATTTCGACAAGAGACACTCGTCGTACTGTGCCGGCGCCATCATACATCCGAAGGTTGTCCTCACCGCCGCGCACTGCCTCAAACACACGTAAGTACTGGTGTGTGCCGTCGCAACGCCCACGACTAAGCCACCTCGCATTGCAGGCGGCTAACGAGTTTCTTTTCGCCGCACGCGTCGATTGTTGCCCGCCACGGTGCGAAGAGGAGCGGCGTGACGCCGATACCGCATCCGAACTTCCATCGCTACAGCCACCAGCGCGACATTGCGGTCATCCTGCTGGACCACCCGATGGAGCCGTCTGATCGAGTGCAACCCATACCTCTGCCGAAGACCCAAACCGAGCCGGGCGAAATTTGCACAGTGGTTGGTTGGTCGTCGAAGGTAAATCGAGACTGCTAAGTTGACGCCCCATTGCTGATAAAAGTGCTTTATACACAGCCCGGCCAGCCCGATGTGTACTTTGTGGACGTGAAAATTTTGCCGGACACGCTGTGCGCGGAGAGCAGCGTCATATGCGTTGTCAGAGTTAAGCCCAAACCGGATAAAACGTGCTGGGACGGCTCTGGCGATCTTCTGGTGTGCTCGGGCACTATTGCTGGCATCAAGACGCATAACAGAGACTGCGGAAATCCGATCTCGTATGCCATCTACACGGACGTATACAAAGTCATAGGTTGGATCTCACTTTATGAAAATCCGGCAGCCAGGCGCGAGCCTGCCGCTGTAGTTCTGTATGTAATGGCGTCGCTTGTAGTATGGTGTGTGCTGTAGTGTCATTTGTAATAAATGCTTTCGAAATTGCGAATTTGAAACGAAACTTTACATATTAGCCGCGAGTGGATACTCTCCGTGGGGTACAATCATATTTATTCCAGTCGATTTCCTAATAGTTACCAAATTCTACCGTTATCGGTGATGTTGATGGTTGCCGGTGGTGTCGAAAATGTCTCTATTCTCGTTCCCCAACGACCATTATGCTAGGCTCAGAGATTAGTGCTTTGTACAACGAGTTTGGATTGTTAGCATCTGAGCACTCAGCAGTTAGTGCATGGGACCACAAAATTTATCAAAGACTTAATAAAGAGAAGAACAGCCAGGCCAAGCGAAGAAAACACATTTTTCCCGTGTTACCGGGTTTTCTCCATACGATCTTCGATAGAACGAGCATATTTTTGGCGTGCCAAAAGAAGCAGCCTAGTGTCTCGGCTTTTTTAAGCGGTGCAAAAAATATTTCACGTCGACTGATCTCCGCATAATTTACACCACTTATATACGACCAAAAATTGTGTTTAACTCGCACCTCTGAGCGGAAGCTTCAAAAACCGATTGGAAGCTCCTGGACTGTACGCGAAACCGTGCGATTAAGCTAATAGGGCTCTGTAGGGTATCCAGCTCTATTGACTTCTGGAACATCGTCGAAACGTGACATATGTGGTCTTATTCTACCGTTACTTTTTCGGTAGTTGTTCAGAGGATATGTGCAGTCCGATGCCATCACTACGAGTATTCCCCCGGGCTACCCATTCGAACAGTGGAGCCCATGTATTCGACGTTGAAACGATGTTTCAGCTTACTACATAACATTACTTACATTGCGCGATTGTGTAATGGTCTTCATGCAGATATCCTTCCCAGCACCTATGACCTTGATGGGTTCAATACAAGAGTCCATAACTACTTCACTCTAAATCCTATCTCCTGACCTATATATCCTTCCCGAACCAACGTAATGCCTCGCATTATTAGGGGTCATACCCAGCACCTGTTTGTCGAAGTTTCATCGCTCATCCGAGAGACATGGCCAAGCCAGCGTAACCACTGGATGTTAATTTCCTTCGTCTGTCTTTTAATAGCCCATATACCTCGTAGTTTGTTCGTATCCCATAGAAATTGTTAATAACAAGAGGGCCGAAGATACCGCATGCAAATTCTCATGGCTCGACAATGCAAATAAGAAATTATGGGAAGAGTCGTAGGATGTCCCAGTAAAAGTGCTTCATGTCAGGGCATCTGAAAAGGTGGTTGTTCCTCTTGAAGCGCAAATGATCCATGGTCCTTCTCCAAAGTGTTGGAGAGCACGTCAGATCATTCATTTTGTACAGTCTTCGCATGTCAGTGAACCCAACAGCTTGAAGCCACAACCCAGCGTTTTTAAGTTCATTTTACAGTCTTCCAGCCGTTATTGGTCCTTGTTGAAGTCTAGATTTTTATTTCTGTCTAGATAACAAGAAGGAGTTTCTTAATAGCAAAAGACTCCACTTGAAACATTCCTCTTACATCTGATAGTTTAGGCGAGCGGTGCCATACGCAAAGCGGAATTTTGGGGATTCAAGCACTTCCAACAACCCATATTGTGCAAAGATTTTGGATGGCGTATGGTATTTCAACTGGTATTGCGCTTAAAAGGTGTGTGTCCCCCACCAAAATGAAATCCTTGTATTGTTCTACCTTTGTCTATGTCCCATGTCCCATTGATATTTCGTGAATCAAAACATTTTCGAAACATAAGTTTCAACAACACTAAAAACTTTACCAATTTGCTTTTCGAATTTCCAAAGAAAACAGTCAAAGTTTTATTAACTGGCACAGTAAAAATATCATAAACAAAAACATGAACTTTGTTTCAAAATTGTCAGTTTTTAAGTTAATTGTACTATTTATTGCACTGTCGAAATGTGGAATTGTGCAGTCGCGAACAACGTCCGCAACAAATGTCAAAGCTTCAACAATCGTTGGAAATAAAACTTCTAAAAGTTTGCCACTGCAACGACCACGCAAGGGCAGTTCGAAAAACTACACATATCTGATAACCGGCGGCTATAGGCCCACAGAGGCTAGGTTGGACAAGTACCTCGTCTCGCTCAGCTATGGGGCGCGATCATACTTTGGTGACGGTCACACGTGCGGCGGAGCCATAATCCACCCACAACTCATCCTAACTGCTGCGCACTGCATAGAGCCCGTAATGGCGGTTTTGGATGTTGATATGAAGGTTGTTGCCGGCACCCCAAATCGCTTGCGATCCACCAACTACACACAGGTGCGGCGGGCTTCCAAACAGATACGGCATCCGAGGTACGGCCATATGAATGACATAGCGATCGTCGTCCTGGACAGGGAGCTGCAGCTGAATGACCACGTGGACGTCATAGACCTGCCGAACGAACCGGTCGAGGACAACACGTCTTGCACCGTGGTTGGCTGGGGAAGGCTATACGAGGTGCTTATATATAGTACGGCTTTATCTGTGTCGATCTACTTACAACATTTCGGTGAATATTTATATAGCATGGCCCACTGACTGCCGAATTGCTCTATGGCGATGTGAAAATTGTGCCAAGTGGAAAATGCGCATCAAATCCCTTTTATGTTGAAACCGTAATCTGCGCCAGCAACGCAAATGACTTCGAAATCGACGCTTGCTCCGGCGATTCGGGTGGCCCACTTATATGCAACGACCAGCTCGTTGGCATTGTGTCGTATGGCATTGGCTGCGCAACTCCCGGTTTTCCCGGGTTTTACACGGACGTCTATCAATTCCTCGACTGGATAACCGATCCCAGAACTCTTTTGGTAGACTGTGGCACAACCGAAGCTGTCCACAACTATATGCTCGTACTAATGGTGCTCGTGGTGTGGTGTCTTTAATAAATGTTTTGGAATTCGCTAGAATTCGCTGGAATCAGCGAATAAATTAGGGTAGCCAGATGTGTAGATATAATCAATACATGTGTTGATTTTATTACGTTTTACTGATTTGTGGAAATCCGATTAGTCAATACGCAAAACCTACTGGTTTCTTGAAGTTGCACTGACTTTTTTTGCAATTGAAAAATGTCAATGAAAAAGTATTTTGTAAAATAATTTCAAATTCAAAAACACGCCATTCTTTCAAGCTGAAGACAGTGTCTGCAGCTGGTTTAGTGGTTCTTATACAATAAACTGTAGAACCAGGATTGTTCTTTAAAGTGATTTTTATACCATATATATATTTTATTATGCATCCATATATCTATTAAATACATATATATGAATGCTCCAAAATCATGTTAAATCAATCAATTGTAATGTAAACACATAAACTTGTTAAGAGAATTTCTGATTTCAATAACTTAATGGTGATTCTCAAAACCCTTATTGTGATTATGTCACTAAAAAACGTAGCTACCCTTGAAAAGGCAAGAAGCCTTCGCTAGAAATCACTTGAGAATGATTTAGCTAGTGTTTGACTAGACCTAGAGTGATCACAAGCATTGAATCGTGAATTTGGCCAATGCATCTCAGCCTTTTTTCTTTTGGTGTCCCTTCTCTCACGTTTATATGATGTAGTTCGGGGTCAGCGGCAAAGAGGGAGACTATGTCTCTGGTGGAAGAATCATGTTGAGGACGCGCTATCATCTCTTCGTGTAACGGTGAAGAGGGAGACCATGTCTCCGGTGGAAGAATCATGTTGAGGACGCCCTATCATCTCTCTATCATCTAAAGGTCAAGACGAAGCCCATGTCTCCGATGGAAGGACCCGGTTGAGGACGCCCTATCATCTATTCGTGTGACGGCGAAGAGGGAGACCAAGTCTCCGGTGGAAGGACCAAGTTGAGGACGCCCTATCATCTTTTCGTGTAACGGTGAAGAGGGAGCCCATGTCTCCGGTGAAAGAACTAAGTTGAGGACGCCCCATCATCACTTGGTGGGATCAACTGAAGAAAGCGCTCACAAAGCAGAGGCACCCGAGGAGAACTTTTTCGACGGACCGTAACCCAATAATGGGTTGTCATGGTCAGTTACTTAAGTGGTCCGTTTGCTTACAGAAAATTTTAAATCACTAAAAGTAAAATAACCTATCAAAAAGCTCCAAGCTTACTGTTCGAAAATTGTAGGATCCTGTCAACCCTGTAGGAAAATGGGCGTAAATGGTGTCTTAGGTTATGGTGGCTGCCTGTGTAAGAGACACACTCAGAGGCCTGAAAGGCCAATTGTGATACCACATATTTTTTGTTGTTGACTCGAACAAGTACAATTCTATGTACTTGTTCTACTTTATCCAGAAGAAGCAAGACTCACCTTGGTAACTTCTTCTTTGACAATCTAGGGAATCTAGCCGATCGGACTATTCACGGACTACTTTCTGAGAAGCTCAAACTAGTTAAATGAGTGAGAGATTCAATTATGCTCGACCGTTTGTAGTATCACAATCGGTCTTCATAGCATAAGTGGGCTTAGCCACGGGACAGTCATTCCCACATACCCACCTTCATATTGACAGACTTTATTATATATTCTATACATTCTCATTCCATTTCATAAAGGGTGTCCCCAAACAGAGTCACTTTCTCTTTGAGAATCATAGTATAATTATTATACTATGTTTGAGAATAACCAGATCTGGATATTTTGAAATTGTATCAAAACCCAGAACTCGGAGTATCGCTCATAAATTGGAGCATCATCTCAATTGCAATTAAATGTTTCATATTCATCGAAGTTCGTTGATCGTGTGCTGGCAATGATATCCACACAAATCACTCTCTTTCGATGTGACTCACATTTTATTCACATCAATTGTCATTCCTCTTTCGCAAACAAACATGAATTTTTGTTTAAAATTGTCAGTTTTAAAATTTATTGTTATACCCTTCATGGTTTTGCAACAAATCACAGCACTACAGCTGGAAGATGGGGGCTACTTTGCATCCAGTGAAATTTTAACAGCACCCGAAATCAAAATTCAAAATGTAACGCCAAGCGACAGCACTCGAGCTGTAGGAGCAGCGGATATTGAAACCGAATCTGACACGAAAAACGTCAGAAATCGACCTATAATACCACCGGAAACCAAAACCGAAACCGAAACATATAGCGACAGTACTCGACCTGCAAGAGCACCGGAAACCCAAATTAAAACTAAAATCAAAACGGCAAAAGACAGAACCCGACCTGTAAGAGCACCGGAAACTGAAAACGAAACGCCAAACGACGGAACCCTACCTGCAAGAGCACCGGAATTCCAAACTAAAACTAAAATCAAGATGGCAAACGTTAGAAACCGACCTGTAATACCACAGGAAACCAAAACCGAAACATATAGCGACAGTACTCGACCTGAAAGAGCACCGGAAACCCAAATTAAAACTAAAATCAAAACGGCAAAAGACAGAACCCGACCTGAAAGAGCACCAGAAACCGAAAACGAAACGCCAAACGACGGAACCCTACCTGCAAGAGCACCGGAATTCCAAACTAAAACTAAAATCAAGATGGCAAACGTTAGAAATCGACCTGTAATACCACCGGAAACCAAAACCGAAACCGAAACATATAGCGACAGTACTCGACCTGCAAGAGCACCGGAAACCCAAATTAAAACTAAAATCAAAACGGCAAAAGACAGAACCCGACCTGAAAGAGCACCAGAAACCGAAAACGAAACGCCAAACGACGGAACCCTACCTGTAAGAGCACCGGAGTTCCAAACTAAAACTAAAATCAAGATGGCAAACGTTAGAAACCGACCTGTAATACCACCGGAAACCAAAACCGAAACATTTAGCGACAGTACCCCACCTGCAAGAGCACAGGAAACCCAAATTAAAACTAAAATCAAGATGGCAAACGTTAGAAACCGACCTGTAATACCACCGGAAACCAACACCGAAACCGAAACATATAGCGACAGTACTCGATCTGCAAGAGCACCGGACACCCAAATTAAAACCAAAGTCAAAACGGCAAAAGACAGAACCCGACCTGAAAGAGCACCGGAAACCGAAAACGAAACGCCAAACGACGGAACCCTACCTGTAAGAGCACCGGAATTCCAAACTAAAACTAAAATCAAGATGGCAAACGTTAGAAACCGACCTGTAATACCACCGGAATCCAAAACCGAAACCGAAACATATAGCGACAGTACCCGACCTGCAAGAGCACCGGAAACCCAAATTAAAACTAAAATCAAAACGGCAAAAGACATAACCCGACCTGAAAGAGCACCAGAAACCGAAAACGAAACGCCAAACGACGGAACCCTACCTGTAAGATCACCGGAATTCCAAACTAAAACTAAAATCAAGATGGCAAACGTTAGAAACCGACCTTTAATACCACAGGAAACCAAAACCGAAACCGAAACATCTGGCGACAGTACCCGACCTGTAAAGGCACCGGAAACCCGAACTAAAACTGAAATCAAGACTTCAAACGACATAACCCGACCTGTAAGAGCACCGGAAACCGAAAACGAAACGCCAAACGACGGAACCCTACCTGTAAGAGCACCGGAAACCCAAAATATAACCGAAATCGAGACGGCCACCGTCAGAAACCGACCTGTAATACCACCGGAAACCAAAACCGAAACATCTAGTGACAGTATTCGACCTGTAAGAGCACCGGAAACCCAAACGAACACTAAATTCAAGACGGCTAACGACATAACCCGACCTGTAAGAGCACCGGAAACCGAAAATGAAACGCCAAATGAAGGAACCCTAGGCGTAAGAGTACCGGAAACCAAAACCAAAGTCAAAACATCTAACGAGAGCAACCGAACTGGAAGAGCACCGGAAAACAACAGTAACCTAACTGCTACTGTACCGGAAACTACAACTGAAACCGAAACGCCAACCGACAGCACCCGAACTGTAACAGTGTCGGACATCAAAATTGAAACCGAAACATCAAGCGGCAGTACCCAAACTGTAGAAGCTTTCGAAACCACCACTGAAACCAAAATACAAAACGTTGAATCAAGCGATAGCACTCCAACTGTAAAATTCGAAACTGTAATATTCGAAAGCAAAACTAATGCTACAACCGAGTCTCCAAGCGACAGTACCCCAAATGTAACATCTCTGGAAACTGAACCTGAAGCCAAAAACCAAACACCAAGCGACGATGTTGAAAACGACCAAGCTAAAAAAAAGGATGACTTCGTTGGCATACAATTAATGCGACCAAAAGAACCAGAAGTATTAGACAAATCAGAAGAATCACGAGAGAACAACACCTTGGAGAGCTACACGTATCTGATAACTGGTGGCTACCGGTCTGCGCACAAGAAAGCGGCCCAGTACCTGGTCACCATCAGTGGTCGCGACCTCCTCTCGTACTACGGAGACAACCGCATTTGCGCCGGCACCATAATTGCGGCCAACCTCGTCATAACCACCGCGCACTGCGTGAAGCCGTTGTAAGTGGCGAGGGACGCAGTGGCACGGCCCGCACTACTCACATTTCCCGTTGCAGATGGAACAAGGGAATTTTCTCGAAAGGCGGTGCTCGAGTCACAGCCGGCACGGCGCATCGTTTGTGGAGCAGAAGTGCCCAGGAAAGGATGGCCGTCCGAATAATCGACCATCCCAAGTATAGTTCCATAAATAAGAAGTATGACATTGCGATTCTGGTGTTGGAAAGAAGGTTTGAGCTGAACGAGAACGTGCAAATCATACCGCTTGCATCCGAACAGGTCGAACCGGGCGCCATTTGCACCGTGGTCGGCTGGGGTCGAAGCTTCGAGGTAAATGGACACAACGCGCCTAACTTGCGCTCATTTATACTTGTAGTAAGCACACGTTTTCTTGATATTCATTTCTGCGCAGGCCAACGCCGACCCCAACAAGGCGCTCTATGCGCCCGTGCAAATTTGGCCAGACCCGCTGTGCCAGGCGTTCATCAATACCTACGTAGAGGCCACAGTGTGCTCCAATAATATTATAGACGACGAAGTGGACATGTGCGAGGGCACCATTGGCAGTCCACTCATATGCAACAATCGACTTACTGGCATTGCATTGGATGGCCTCGGCTGTAGCAACTCGGACAATCCCACTTACTACACGGATATATATAAATACCTGAGTTGGATTGGCAACTTCGATAATCGGGCAGCCTGCAACAAGCCCGCTGCTCTAACTCTGTGTGTAGTTCTGGCACTTACTGTGTGCCGTGCGTTGTAAAGCAATATTTGAAAAACCAAATTCAAAGCGCATCTTTCTTTTCAAAGGGGTTCAGACTAAACGGGCAATAACCATTGGTATTCGGTAGATATTTTCCTAAAGCCATCTTTACACTGGAACAATTTAAACATCGAGCACAAGGGTACTGATTCTTTGATTCGAATGAAATCGCTAGGCTAAGTTTTTTTTAAAGAGATTTGAAATTTATCACGAACAGGGTAACCACCTCTTCGGATGCTCAGACCGGAAAATTCAAAATCAAAACATTTTATTACAATAGTCAAACCTTAAAGCGCAATATAAGCATCGGTTCGGCAAACTCAAAACTGTGCCTTACTCGCTTAGAGTGCGGCTTTTCTCTGGCGTCCCCAAACAGTTAAGTTGCTGCTGAACTTGGATAGGGATTACTGCATTCTCATCGATCGCTTTTATGTTGAACCGCAACGTTAAGGAGCTCTTACTGGCACCGATAGACCCTAACAGGTCTCCGGAACCTGAGTTGAACCATTGTAGGTTCAGTGCCCCTCTTCGTGATCACCCGGAAATTTATGCTTTAAATATGTTTTCCACCTGTGGAAATGAAACACCGAAACTTCTACACTCAAAATATGATTTGAACCAAACTAAACAAACAATCCAGAGCCTTTTCTTCTTAAAGACTGTGGGTCATGTGTAACGATGGACAATTCTTCAGTTCATTAAATTTCCGAGTCTGTCTGAGTCTGAGAGAATGTTTTCAGAATTTCGAAATTACCGAAGATTCCGTCTCACACACAACATGACTCGTACCAAAGCAAATATTGAATTGTTGACCGTATATAGCTCATGATTCAATAGGATATGACGGTCTTCAGCCTTCAAACAGAACTGAATTCTACGCTCAAATATCCCAAAGCTGCTCCCTCTTAAAGACTGGGAGTCTTCTCCAGCCATGGTGAACTCTACAACTCATTTGATCGCCGAGCATTCATTGGCATTGGCTCTTTGTCCTCCATGTTTACAAGGGGTTCTTTCCTACCTCGACCTCGCCCGATCTTTGAAAGAACAGCAACATATCCCAAATTTAGTGCCCTTTTTGATCTATCGAAGGCAGCTTCATAACCCATCTAGAGATATTTTTGTTACCAGTAGTTGCTGAAAAACGTTTATAGATGTGATCGAACCGCTCTGAAGAGATGCGTTACTTTCCGGCAAAAACATTGTTTGCCGGTGTTTCACTGGGAAGTGTGCAACATGTTTACGAAACTTAAACAAATGTTTCGCCACAGAAATCAGTGGGAATAGTTGAATTTGACTAACACAAGGCAAAGCAAATATTCTCAAAACCGAATTTACAATTTTCCATTGGCTTTTCTTCTCCTTTTTCTATTTTCTAATTGGTAGCGAGCGAAAAATCTCAAAATTCCCTACGCAGAGTTCAAAACGATTGTATGGTCCGAGTCTTAACGGTGCATTTCATACTTTGAAACATGTCGAGCAATTCGTTTGTAATGTCCTTGAACGTCGTAACCATTACTTCCATTGCGCTCTTTGTCCTTGTTTTACAGGAACTTATCCCAACAGTATTTCGTTCGACGACCGATAATGTGAAGGACCAACACAAAGCACTCTCGATAACGCCTGAATCAAGTTTTTACGTATTTAGATTTTTTCATGAAAATTGTCATTGCCTTCTCGCAAACAAACATGAATTTTCGTTTAAAATTTCCAGTCTTTCAACTATTTGTTGTCTTGCTTCTGGCACTGGGAAAAGATGGCGAAGCAATGCACACCGATAATAAAACTGTACCGTGAGTCGAAACATAAATCCGAATAGCAACGTATGTCGCCCATTACACCCATTGATATCACTCCCAACTGCAACAATCACAAAACGACAGGATGGAGCATTACATGGTCCATTTGTTGTCCAAGTATATTGTCACAATCAGCTACGGACAAATGAAGTACTACGGACAACAGGACAACTGCCTGGGTGCCATAATCGAGCCGAATCTGATCCTAACTGCCGCGCATTGTCTGAAGCGCACGTAAGTTGTGTGAGGCACCGACGCAGCCCGCGAAATTATTTGATTTTCACGTCGCAGTATCAACATGCCGTTCTTTACATCGGCCGGCGCGAAGATAACCGCTGGCAGCTTGAATAGCCTGAGAGGCCTCAGCTACATTCAAGAGCGATCCAGCGAGTACCAGCTGGCACATCCGGAGTACAAGCTTAACATGCCTGGCCACGATCTGGCAGTGATTGCCTTGGATCATCCGCTCGAACTCAACGACAAAATACAGGTTATACCTTTGCCGCTGAAACCGGTAACAGAAGACACCAACTGCTCGGTGGTCGGCTGGTCGGCACTACAAGAGGTAAACACATGTGTACACAGAACTGAAACCCACAAACAGAGATACAATCCAATATCCGCCTGAAGGTTAGGTTAGGTTATCGTGACTCTGTAAGAGACGTATTAGTAGGCCTAAGGCGCCCATTGTGGTACCACATATTTCACCCGTTTTTTGAAATGTGTATGCAATGTGCATGTGTATATTTTCCCACATGTGTTACTTCACATATTTCAATCGAATGAGGGTAGAGGAAAGGGAGGGTACCAAGAGTTTAACGCCAAATCCGAACGGCATCTAAAGCCTGAATATTTCTGAAACTAAAAAAGATATCAAGAAACTGATAACACCTGTCGAAATATCTCATTCACCTTAGTATAACTGCATCATCAACTCAAAACCATCAAATTTTCACTACCACAGTAATTTATCCGGGCGCCGTATATTCTTTTGAAAGATTCTTTCATTGGCTTGGAAGGAATTTGCTAAATGTTTTCAAATTTCTAAAGCATTTTGAGTCAAGGACGAAGCGTTTTCATTCGAGTCGCATTCTGGTTTTCTGCCCATTTAGTGCAGCGATTTGTCTTCTAATAATTGAAAATCACGACATCTGGTTCCATAGATTTTTTTCAAATTGAAATGAACACTCGACCAAATGCACCTCAATAAAATTCCATATACTTGAACTTTTAGTGTGTGTTTCTGAAATTCAAGTTTAGATTGAGAAGATTCAATCAATCAAAAATTGGTCAATTCCGAAAAAAACATGAAGAAATAATTTTGTCGGATTAGAAATCCGACCAACGAACGTCGAAAAGTGACCAGATCCTTACGATAAATTTCAATATTCCACTGTAAATTCTTCAGAAGTTAATTTAAAAAACCAATGTGATTATTATTAGATTATCTTATATGTGCCACGCCTACCTCTCATGAAATAGTCACAATGTACTCATGACTTTCCTCGTCATGAATTAAATGAACTGTACTAAAAGTTAAGGTCCAATTCATAGTTTCCAATCTATAGGAATCGCACATAAACAAACCTTAAGTTTTCTCGATTCATTTATTATTTTCGTTTTTTGGGTTTCACACAGAATGGAGTACCCGGTTCTGATCCGATATATGTTCAAGTTACAATTTGGCCTCACTCGCAATGTGAAATGTTCGATATCTATCATACCGATGCCACATTGTGCGCTCATACCATAAGCGAAGAGGAAGTAAATTTATGTTCGGATAATTATGGCGGACCACTCATATGCGATGGAACATTGGCTGGCATAGCGTTGACCGGCATGAACTGTTCGGGAGCGGCAGGCGTTAGTTTTTACACTGACGTATACCAATACCTGGAGTGGATCTCGCATCCCGATCAGGCAGCCACACATCGAGCGAACGCCATCGCTCTATATGCAACGCTGGCGGTTGCAATATATTATGCTATGTGAAAACTTTTTTTAATAAAAAACTAACTAGCGATCGACGGGAGACCCTATGGCGGTCCTCACCGAGAAATGGAACCATAGCATTCTAAACCTCGGTGAAAGTAAGGTTGTTGCACTGGATATTTCTAAGGCCTTTGACCGGGTGTGGCATAAAGCACTCGTGTCTAAATTGATTGCCTATGGCGTCGGTAGTATCTTCTCTCGTTGGATAACGAGCTTCCTCTATGATCGGTCTATTCGTGTTGTAGTAGACGGCATAGCCTCGGAAAAGCATTCCCTTAGCGCGCGAGTGCCGCAGGGTTCGGTCCTTTATCCAACCCTTTTCCTTATCTTCATCAACGACCTATTGTCGTCGACGAAGAATCCAATCTAGTCGTTTGCGGATGACAGCACTATTTGTCATTCATACTCCTTCACAAAACGCCCCAGCTCTGTGGAGATTGAGAGAGAACGGCGCCGTATGACACACTTAATAGCGACCTACAAACAATCACCAAGTGGGGTCAAGCGAACAGGGTCGATTTTAATACTCGCAAGACCCAATGTTGCCTGTTATCCCACAAGCGAGTCTCCCAACATTCCAACACATCCCTGGTTATGGATGGTGTGAGTATTGCGGAATCGGCAGCTCTTGATGTTCTGGGCATGTCCATTAAGAACGACCTTCGTTGGAACGATCATATATTTGGCGTGTCGAAAGAAGCAGCCTTAAAGCGGTGCAAAAAATATTTCACCCCGTCCGATCTCCGCATTATTTATACCACCTATAGCCGACCTAAAATGGAGTTTAACTCGCACCTATGGGCAGGGGCTTCGAAAACCCATTTGGAGCTCCTCGATCGGGTGCAAAACCGTGCGATTAAACTTATAGGGGACAGTAGGGCATCCAGCTCTATTGACTCCTTGGAGCATCGTCGAAACGTGGCATGTGTGGGGTTATTCTACCGATACTTTTTCGGTAATTGCTCAATGGAGATGAGCAGCTTAATGCCATCACTCCGGGTATTAGCACGGGCAACCCGTTTGAACACTGGCGCCCATGCATTCCACGTCGAAATGATGTTCCAGCGCACTACGCACTACCGAGAAAGTTCGTTCCTGGCCCGAACAGCGCGATTGTGGAATGGTCTCCCTGCAGATGTTTTCCCCAGCACCTATGATCTTGATGGATTCAAGGGAAGAGTCCATAAATTCTTCACCCAACTTCCTATCTCCCAACCTATATATCCTTCCTGAACCAGCGCAATGCCTCGCATTGATAGGGGTTTCCCCTGCGCGTTGGCTCGTCTAAAAAAAAAAACAAAAAACTAAAATTTTGTAACATTTCTATCATTTCTATCTATCTATCTATCTATCTATCTATCTATCTATCAAATCCCGATCCCGTTCATACTTAAATATGAATTGTACCTGATGAAACGTAATAAAGTTGAAATTACGTCATGTGTAACAGCAATTCACTCACCTTTGAAATCGGTACTGGCTGACGCATACTGACATCTCATATTTTTATACAGATTTTCGTCTCAAAGCAAAATCATGATATTCTCATCAAAATTGTCAGTTTTCGTATTAGTTTTCACCCTCCTTGCGGCTTTGCCTAAAGTCACAGCCAAACCAAGAGCCGAATTTCGCGGAAGTCCCAACTTAAGCACAAATAATTATACGTATCTGATAACGGGTGGCTATCGGCCGCCTCGACAGACGCTGACCAAGTATCTCGTCTCCATCGGATTGGTTGGCTATACGGTTTTCTTCGGCGACACCCATTTCTGCGGCGGCGCCGTCATAGCGCCCGATCTCGTACTAACGGCCGCACATTGCCTGGTGGACTAGTAAGTGTTGTTCTCGAGCTATGCTTGCACGGCATTGCGTAATGCCATCTCCCAATGCAGTGGCGGCTTCATAAAATTCAAATCGAGCGAACTGCAAATAATTGCCGGCGCACCAAATCGCTTCATAATGTCAACGACAACACAGGTACGGGGCGTCAAGGAGCAGAATCCCCATCCGAAATTCGACTTTCAAAACAACATAAATGATATCGCTGTCCTTGTGCTCGATGCACCGCTGGAACTGAACTCGTACGTGCAGGCAATACCGCTGCCCAAGGAGCCGCCGGCGCAGGGCACAGCCTGCACTGTGATCGGTTGGGGTAAAATATTCGATGTAAATATTCAAACGTCATTCGGTCATGATCTCCTAATTCAAATGTCCTTCTTTTGTACGCTCCACAGCACGGCCCACTCACTGCCGAAGCGTTGTATGCGGACGTGAAAATTTGGGACACTTCGCTGTGCAAACGCTTCGATTTGTACGTCGAAGGCGTTCTGTGCGCCAACAACTTCGGGGACAGCACTGTTGATGCGTGTGTGGGCGATTCTGGCGGACCGCTAATATGCTACGAGGTGCTCATTGGCATCGTGTCGTTCGGTATTGGCTGTGGAACGCCAGGCTTTCCCGGCTTCTACACGGACGTCTTCCGATTTAGTAAATTCGTTGTGTACAATGACATCAGTAGTGAAGTCGCGGCGATAAATGTTCCTGTGTTGTTGTTGTACCTGTGTTGTGCCGTAGTATTTGTTATATGGTCATAAAATACTTTCAAGTCGCAAATGAAACAAAATTTGTTGAGATGAATGTGGTGAAGACAGAGGCTTTCTTTCACTGCTTTTTACTTTGAGTTTATTAAGTTTTACAGCTACTTACGAGCTTTGGACAACGCACGAACTTAGCCCAAAGCATTCAACTGCTATCCTTGAACGGCGGTCACCGCGCATAGCACACAAAACGACCCCACGACTGTCTCGTGTGCTTCAGACGTCTAAGGAGCTCAACGAGTTTGGATTTGCAGCCGCAGCCTGCGTACAGCTGCACCTGCTTTGGTTGCGCGCGCCCAGCCTTCAGTCCACTAATGCAGAATTAAACACTCGCCGCATTCGAGCAACTACCAAAAACTGTGGCGAAATCCAACGCAATCCTGTCGATCAACCTGCATTGCAACGATGCGACCTGCACCTGCAGAAAGGACTCGCAAGCGCGAGCACCACAAATGGCAAACAGCAAAACATAGCTAAGAAAAAAACGGAAATTACGCATTGCCAGTGCAGCAAAAACATGTACGCAACAAAAAAGCAAAACCAAAAAAACAATTAAATCGAAATTGCGCTCGTTCGATGGTCTTGCAAAGTCATTGCAGGCAGTGGACATTAGAACGAGCGCACAGGCAAACTGTGCCATCCCTCGGTGTTCACTGCCGCCTTTGTGTGCGTGCGCACTGGTTACGCGCCGAAAGGACACGTGATTTTTTTTCAATGGAGACGTTTGTCGCTCACGCCCTGAATGTGTTTTTGGGGCGCACTTGCTGAAAAATATAACTGACCATTAATTGTTTCGTGTCGGCGCATTCTGCGTGCTGCATGCAGCAGCACGCGATGGTTCAAGTCCTCGTCGTCACTTTCACACGACATTTGCTGACACTTGTCTGTTTGATCAGCATTACTGGAATTGGCCTTTCAAATGAAAATTGTCGGCGAACAACACAAAGACAGTTCTATGTTTATCAGTGCGAAAATCTTTGATTTCGAGGCCACAGTTACAGATACCATCAATTTATTTGGTTGCTTTTTACTTAACCTTCATCGAATGTTTTACTTTGTCAGTGGGATCAGTTGATACAGTGTGAATTTTACACTACATGACTATTTGAAAAAACTTAATAAGAATATGAGTTAATTTTTGTGGAGTTATCTATATATAGTTTTTTCATAAATAAAAATAACTTAAGTTACAAAAAGTCAGATCAAATTGTACTGAAAATGTTTTTTAAAACAAAAATTTTATGATCAAAATTTTGTCACTAATGGCCGATTTAGTTAGTCAATATTTGAACAAGCAACGATTGCCATTTGTCGATTGTCCTTAGTCGAAATGAGAACGATGGATAAGGAACTAAAAACAGTAGAACTAAGCTAAGTAAGAAGAAGAAGTAAGTAAGAACTTATTAACCCTTTCTCTATAAGTTTTTACTAGAGAAAGTTAAAATTTTAAATTTAGAGGTATAATCTTCCGTGTGGTTATACCTATCAACAAGATTCCATAATAATTTTTGTAATGTTTTTTTACTGGACCCTGTTTTTTAGACTATAGACCATATAGTTATAACTGATATTAAACACAAAAATTTATGCAGATTTTATATGATTTTATTAAAAATCTAATATTTCTTCATTGACTTGGATTAAAATGTAAAAAATTTAACTCAATTTAAGTAAAAAGTCAAATTAAAAATTAAAAATTATCTCTTATTTTTAGCTGCTTTTTCTTTCTTTTCTATTTAACGAAATAACATTCAAGAAATGTGTATACTTTTCTTTATTAAATTTAAATATTCAGTTTATTAATTTCGTATTATTTCTAAACTTGTATAATATTCTAAGGACCAACAAAAAATGTATTCTTAAATCCATAGAGTGATCAGAGGTCCACAAAGTAGTATGTTGTCATATGGCAACAAAATAGCAAAAGGGTTAACATAAACGTTACACAAAAACTAGTACCTTCGTTCAATGCATAGGATTTGGACATATAAGGGTTTTGGACATATATGGGTTGTGGAAAATTATGGGTCTTCTTCTTCTTCTTGACTGGCCTTCTTCTCTTCTTGACAGCCCGATTACGAGACTGAGGCCTAGCTACCCGCAACCAACCGTGTTGTGCGTGCGATTGTTTTTACAAGGTTGGGAGGGACCTACAGTTTTATGCCGATTTCGAACGGCGAGTTGGAAGCTTTTTCATAGGCAATTGTACTCTCACAGGTTTGCCATTTGCCGCCGAAAGAAAAATGTTTGTTTTTCTTTTTTTTCGGTGTTAACGCAACGGAGTATTGAACTAGCGGAGTCTTGACTCGCGGCCCAACGCACTAGCCAGCTGAGCTACGGCGACTGCCGTGCCAATTATGGATTTTCAACCTAATTCCGCAGTTTTCAACAACTCCATTTATGTCTTAACAGACCGATGTGAGTCAGTTCCGACAATGCAAGTCTATCTGGGAGTCTTTCTGAACAGCATGACGAGAGTCTGTTTAGACGGTCCGACGAAAGTCCGTGTCATTTTTAACCTCCACTACCAAATAAAATGGTTTGGTTAGATTCATAAGTTAGTTTCTTAGTTCTTAGATCAGAACTCATACAATTCGCATAGCTCAGGAGCGGTGATACAAACTCTCTACATGCGCAACAGCGACGCTTACATGACTCCCTTATGACAGGAAGCGCACATCAGCTATCCTAGGTCTTAAAAAGATTGAAATCTCCATTCTCACAAGGACTCTAACGGGACTCTGTATTATAGGAGCATACCCCATCAGGCTGGGTGTCAACCACAGAGACTTTTGCAGAAGCTGTAAGTGCGCGGAAGAGAGAGAAAGCGTACCGCATTTCCTTTGTCATTGCCCGGCTCTCAGTAGAGCCGGAGTAGAGAGAGTAGAGTTTCTAAGAAACTTCGGAGAGATATCATACATAGATATTAAAGACCCGCTTAGGTTCATAATATCGTCTTTATGGTTTGACGAAGTAACCTAATCTTAGGGAAAGCTGCATATGGTATCACAACGGGCCTGCTTCTTGACCTATGTGAAGGATAGGATCCATCCAGCCATTTCAACCTAACCTTACTCAGTACTTAAGTCGAAAACATTGTGTACAACAATCCAGGACAGACACTTACTAAACAAAAGTTCTTTTCAGATGAAGTTAGTTGTTAAGACGTTCTCAACTTGGTCCTTAAACCGAAGACTCGGTCACCCTCTACGCCATAGATCTCCAAATACGGCATCAAACATCTTTTTTGCCGAAGGTTCATAGTTCATACAGACAGTCCTGAATAACACCAACGATATCCTTTGCGTCACAAAAATGGCGAACCGACTAAATAAAATCCAGAGCTCCTTAGGAACTTGTTGACAGGGGCCGCCTGATTGAAGGCCGCAGATTCATCCAGTGGTGGGGCTGGCAAGATCTACTTTAAGTAGCTGGAAATCCGGGGGAGGCAATAGTTGTGGTACAATGGACAGTAGTGTCTATGTGCCAGTGTCCTTGAACCCTTCCAACAATTTCTACAAACATATAATTGTTTGTCCTGACTGATTCTAAGCTAAAGCTAAAAATATAAAATTTGATCTGTAGGCACATCTCGAAACATTAACCTCCGCTAAGATGGGATTTTTCGTTGGGGTCTAAAGAGGCAAAACATGGTTTAAGGTGTTGTATGAAGAAACTTGATTTGATGGGCCAATTGATTTTAAAATTGGTGCAAATACTCCAAATCTAAAGTAATTCGCATGTATTTTTCAATTTTTCGAAAATAAAAATTTAACGGGGTGAACCAATGGTTAAGGTTCGTATACGGAAAAACTACGAAAAAACCCTGAAACCCTAAAAAAACACTTGAAATCAAAAATAATTTGACACGTGTTTCTCATTTTGTGGAAAATCGAAATCTAACGATGTGAACCAAGGGTTAACAGTTTGTATGAAGAATCATGTTTTTTACGCCTTTTGACTTCAAACTTGATGAAAGTACTTTTAGTGAGAAAAACATCGACATGCGTTTTTCTTTTTTTTAAAATCAAATTCTGACGGGGTCAACTATGGGTTAAAGGTTTGTATAAGGAAACAGCTAATTAACTTCAAATGCAGTGAAAACACTTCAAACGAGAAATAATTAGGTAAGTATTTTTTCACAAAAATCTGACGGGATCGGGTTAAGGGTTAAGAAAAATTGTATTTACTTGAACGTGATCATCATTCCCATCATTCAAATTGGTTTAAATATTCTTTCAATTCTTTCTCCGGTTTAGTTGCTTTCGTCACATATTTCATGACACAAAGCACATCTTACCAAAACATTCTTGCATCCTGCTCTCAAATGAGCTTCAAAGCGTCTCTGAGTGGAGGTAAAAGAAGATACAGAAGAACATAGAAGATTCTTTCTACGGCTAACTCAATGAACGACTTAAAATCACAGGAATGACTGCAAATATACAAAAATGTTGCATAACTTGATGTTAATATTATTTGTTGTTTAAATGAAACTAATAGAAGTGACCTGATCTATGTTTTTTGAAATCAAACGACTCAGTGGACAGTCCACAATACTCAAAAAAAATTCTTTTAAATATCTTAAAGTCTGGTTCAAAATATATGTTGGTCTCTTGTACAAAAAATCACAGATGAATGCAAGAAGATATAACAAAATTCTACTCATACTGATGTCAACGTTAGTGTTGTTGTTTTTGTTTTTATTATTTTTATTTCTTTCAACAGTGTTCGTGTCATATTTTTGGTTGTCACATCAATGCAAAAATTATACCGCAAAGGTCATGTTAAACAAATCACGATCACACCAAACCCCGCGCACAACCCTCTTTCTTTCAACGCAAAGGAACAACACACTGTGCAATATTTTGTATTTTTTTTTCGTGCAATATTTACAAATTTTTTATGTACGAGTACGAGATCTTGTAATCAGAGCATCCTTAATAAATCATAAATTTATTCTTGCTACATTTTTTTTATTGCAAAACCCCATCACACCGCTCGCTGCATTGCGTCGCTTTTGGTCAATGGAAACTCCCATGCGGCCGCATGCTGTATGCATTCTCGGTCCTGCCAGGTTCCCTTCGGTCCTTCGAACTTCATACCGAAACTCCAGCGCAGCGATCACTCATCCCGTCCATCCATCCGTCCGCGTGGTCCGTCCACGCGTTCCGCTCGCTGTGCATACAGATTTCTGCATATATTTGCTGCAGCATAAAGTTGTTGCTGCTCCTGACAAACGTATTATTAACTTCACACACAAAGCGTTCGATTTTGCACCGTTTGCTGTCGCTGAGTGTCGCCGCATGGACGCTTGGAAGTTCGATGCCTGACAGCCAGCCAAGTGTCCACAGCCACACCACACCACAGCTCGTTGGCATAAAACTACTCGCAGGTTCTTTATTTCCTACCAATGTGTTCTGTTTGGCTTTTTTCTCTCTTGTGCTGACATCAGTTTTTTACTTCGATTTGGACATCATAAGGGAAAATTCAACGAATATCAATGACTAAGTGCGGTCTACATATGTCCGTATGTGAGTAGTGTTTTTGTACTTGACATGCTCGTAAGAAACAAAAACAAAACCGGAAATCAGACGCCAAACAATGCTCGATTTCCGAGCAAAGCAAGCGAAACCAAAGCAAATTGTGCCATTAATATTTTTTTTGCTGATATATTGTTTTGAAAAAGATGTGAAAAAGAAGGAGAGAAGAAGTGTTCTAGGGAATGTATAGGAATATATATTGAATGGTGTATGGTGTCTAGAATGTATTTGAATTCCTAGTCCTAGAGAGAACTTGAGAGACCAAAGCGTGACATATCAAAAAACACAATGTACCAGAAACGTGCAGTGTTGAGTCTGGATTATATAATATTTGAAGTAAGAAAAACTCATAGATTAAAAAATTTGCAATTTAAGTTCAGTTAGTGAGGGTCCAGAAAAATGTATGAGGCTTTCCTGTAACCTTGAAACTTTATTTAGAGAAATTGATACAAGGCATAGCATTTTATTTACATCATTGTCATTACTTACCTACGGGTTTTCCCTATTTTTTGAGGTAACATAGGTATTCCAAATTAAAAAAAAAATAGGCATAGTCTTTTGAGGCCTTCCGACATAAAAATAAACCGGGCTGTATGAATTATATGGGCTGTAGTCCAATATATTGAAGATTGTTACTGAAAGGGTTAATGCAATTCAAGAATTTACCCACTATTTCAGTTCTTCTTAAGAATTGATATGCTGTTCTACCAGGCTATGTCAATCATCAGTCGTAATAAGTGGTAGTCAGACTGCAATGACTGATGAGTACAACAGGTGGTATAGGGCATCCTTCAAAGTTTCCTTGACAACTTTTGAAACATGTGACCAACACAATGCAGCACAGTGTTGCGAGTTCATATAGCGGAGTGACAATAATAGAAGCAGTGGTTGTACATGAAATTTGGTATACTGTTACTGTATGAGTAAAGAACTTATTGTGCAAAATTTCAATAAAATCGAACCAAACCTTTGACTACCTCCCACACAAACGGATTTGAAAAAACTTCATATTGACAATGAAAATTATCTTAGATCACAAAAGCTGCGTTCATATTATTTTTTTATTTCAATAAATACATATTTATTTATAAATGTGTATTAAGAAAAACGCGCTCATTTTAAAAGTAACTCAAATAAAAAATTCGACCAATTGCTCCACAGCTGCTCAGAAGTTGCTCTTAGAGGGTTAAAACTTATGACTGACCCCCACTAGTTTTCTCTGCTGAACATTTCTTTCAAACATATTTATATCCTATCTCCAACGCTTAATGGGGCTCCCATACAAAATGATCGATTTTATAAAATAGGCTCCAACTGCTTCCAAGTTTGTCCCAGATGTGTCAAATGTACGACCGACGCTCATTTATTTTGTCTTCCGAGTGTTTCTCTCTCACATAACTACCCTCTATTACCAAGTTTTAAGGGGTCTGCCATACAAAACTGGCCATTTTCTATGGATCTAACTCCCACTTGTAAATTAAGTAGTTAAGTCAGCGAGGAAACGTTGTATCTTGGAAACTATTGAACCGATTTGAATGATTTATTCAGCAATTGCCAATGTTTTTGAATAAAAAAAAATACAAAATTAAGTTAATTTCAAAAATTCACCACCAGAGGGCGTCTCCCATACAATGGGAGTTGTGAGGTTGTCAACCTTTGGGTTTGTACGAAGAAAAAATCAAATTGTATTGTCGAAACCCCATTAACCTTCCTATTTCAAATGTAATTGTAACTGATTTTTCAAAGCTATATTCAACACATTTTTCTACAACAACAAAATATTAGTTGGCTAATTGCCATTGATATTCAACCAACCAACGTTGAAAATGTCGCAATTTTGCAGTCAAGTCTTCACTGGAAAATGTCCCTCACTTGTATTTGCGAAAATATGCGCAGCTAAAAATATATATATATGTAATGCAAATAAAAAATAAAATATCAATAAATTTTTAAACTGAAAACATTTAATTTTTTTAAAATCGCTTTTCAAGTTTTAACTAAATTTTTATTCACTTGTTTTCTTTGTTTCATTTTCTTCATAATGTTACTGTTCAGTTGTGAGAAGAATGAGCAAAGTTTTGGTCTTAACAGACCTAAATTGTATGAAACTTACGACAACAGTAGTTTTTAGGACTTGTTCATAATTGATTTTGAAATATTCAAAATCAAAGTGAAAGCAAAAATGTGCTTTTTGTACACAATTTGTTTTTTGTATCGCTGTAAGAGAGTAATTTAAGAGTTAATAACTTCTATGTTATCCAATAATTTTTCTTGAAACTTGAGATTTCTATTAATTAAAATATTTGCAACAACACCTCATACTCAGTTTTTTGTGGTTATAACATTGCATTTTACACTTTAGCAGAATGACACAGTAGACGCTCATAAATTCGAACCACTTTGTACAAGGGGTAGTTCGAACTTCAGAATGTGCGAATTTCTGGATGTTTTTAAAAAAACACTGAAACGAAATCTAATAACATGAATGTGAAATGTGGCATTTTTTCTTTCTTCACATTAAAAAAACTGCAATACGTTTTATTTGCATACAAATCTTTTTTAATAGTAGCTTAAAATTTCATATAGTCTATAAATCCTCAGCTAAGAGATTTGCCTGAACAATTTCATCAAACTTTGTTTAATTTTTAATTTAAAGTACAAAGACAAAACATTTTTTTCACGTTTATGCGACATTTTAATTACTGTTCTTTTACTTTTTTTCTTTACGAAATTCAATGCTTTGATATATGAGGTTCGAGTTTCTGGAAGATTCGAGTTTGTGAGAGATCGAACTTGTGAGCGTCTACTGTACTAATTTTCAGAGAAAAATTATAAAACTTTAGAATGAATAGAAATAAAAAATAATGCAATGCGATTTCAGCTAATTAAATCTCTAAAAACTTCATTACATCCCCTATATTTTTTGGGATACAATTACACTGTACAACACAAAACAAATAACTAGGTTCTGACAATGGATTCTGGTAGAGGGGGCCAAAAAAATATAGGTGTATCGGCGTTTTGAAAGTTTACGTCTGAATTTTTTTTTTTAATTTCCCCTTTTTGCACATTCTTATGATGAATCGACATACGAAAACCATGTAACCTCACATTTTAGGTATATGATGTGTTCAGCAATTTGATCTAAAACACTACGAAGAACATTTTTGTGGAGCATTCTAACCCTGTGGCTCCTCTTTGTATGGGTCAATTTGACCCTTTTTTTCAAAAATGCCAAAAATGTCCTGTAAAACAGGATTTTTTAAGGACAAAATGTACAACGAAAATATTTTCCATAAAATTCTACTGTAGGTCTCTGCATACATCAAAGCTCAGAAATTAACTTGAATGCTCTTGACTTGCTCTATGACGGCCAATCACCAAAACAATTGTTTTTTTTAAGCAGACTTACTCCCTTACTGACTTTCTGTCTAATGTACTTGACATTATATCAGAACCTCCACTATAACTATGAACTTTATGAGAAACTTTAGGTACACTTTTTAATCTCAGACCTTCAAATTTTGGCTAATCCTGTTATTGAATTTTCAAAACAATCGAATTTTTAAGCAAGATTTCTCTCTCAAGTTAAATTACAAAAATTGTCAAATAAAAATCACATTTTATGAAATCTCAACTCTTTCCAACTCTCACTTATTTAGTCATCATTTATCAAGTTTGGTGCTTCACAAAATTACATCCACCTACAACAATGGTTGCCATTCTTCAAGGCAAATAAATAAAATTGTTAACAAGGGTACAAACGAACAATGATGTCGCGGTCTTCGTTTGCTTGTGTGGGTGTAAATTTGTCATATTTGCTACTAAATACGTGTGCGGCACTTCAAGCACAAAAAGACTACACACAAAAATTAAGTGGAAGATGCAAAACACTATCTACCCTCAACATTTCTACAGTGACTTCACGTAGTTGCATGTGTGTGTGTGAGCACCTTTTCCGTTAGCCGCATTATTTGCATACACAACAATGCACTGCGGCACAGCGGCGATGCAGCGATTTGCGCTACAGGAAGCCAAACATCAGCAGTTAAAGTTAATAAGATCTGCGCGCCGCCACCGCCACCGATGCAGCGGATGCGCATGTTCCAATAGCCGACATATCGCCAGTCCGATCGATCCAAGAGCGGCGGCAGCAACATTACGGAAAGCTGTGCTTTTCGGCGGCTCTGAGCGATTTTACAACAGTTTTTAGTGTTTGCGCGCCGCAAGTGTACACCGGTTGCTGCCGGTTGTGGCTGATGGTTGGCTGTTGGCTGCTTGTTGTTGTTATTAGTGTTGTTGTTATTTTAGTTGTTGCTGTTGTTGTTGTTTTTGTTACTACAGTCAATTGCAAAGATGACAAAATGCGCAACAATTGGCCCGTTGAAATTTCCTATAAGCGTTGATTTCTTGTTTTTGTTATTGTTGTTGTAGTTTTTGCTGCTCTTTTGTTTTTGTTTCGTTAATGCCGATCAGCTGCATATCGATTTCAAAGCTTCCGTCCAGGTTGCTGCTTGTTTTGCATATGTAACCATTGGCCACTGCAGTCGCATCGTTGCAACTGGCGCAAAATAAATGATGCATTCGATTTGAGCAAAAATTTCTACTGTAGTCGCTTCACCAATTGATCACTTGCGGTATTCGATTGATTAAGTGTGGAAACAGTTGTTAAACGAAATCAGTTCAACACACAACACTGGGTCAGCGCCATGTAAATTGGCTCAGAAATCAAAGTGCTGGCAATTTGTCACCTGAGAAATCGATTGTCGTATGTGCTATTTAAATCAATGGAACATAAGACATTCGTTTTCGGGAGCAACGAGGTTGACACAATATTCTCATTTAAGCAATTTTGACTCTTGTTTTTTTTTAACTAATATTTTGGATTATTTATTGTCCACTAATAAAATGTCCGGGTAAGACCTTCGTCTACTGAAAACTTATTTGGACAACAATGAACAGAATTAAGAAATGTGTTAGTGCAACAAGCGTTCAGAACTTCTTTGAATTCAAGAAATAAATGTTGGTGCCTCTTTTTTTATCAATTTTTAGTATTGCTTTACTGGCTTCTCATACCAGCGGCCCTAGGTTCGATTCCTAGCTTGGACTGATGAAGCCCTCATCTACTTCCATCGCTATCCACATGAGGGAGAAGTGGTTCGTCTACGACTTAAGAAAATATTAGGTTTCAGCAAAAGGAAATATGAAGTTTAAATATGTTTTTCTGGCACTGGAAAAAGTACTGTAGCACATATTGTGCGCCATGACCAACTTTGACTTCTAAAAAACTACTTGTATACAATTTTTGAGTTTTGTATCTCTTAGGCTGATTATTGGTTATTTGAAAGATGAAAAAACCAATTTAAATGCGACATGATCTGTTCACACTCTTCCTAATCTAACTTAAAAGAAAAATTTGTTGTTAGTTTCTAAACAAGATTTCCAAAATAAAATCAATCCAGACCGCTAGTACTAGTAACTTTTTTTGAGTGATCTCAAATTCATTTCTATTTAAAACTATTCAAATTCAGCCCAGACTAACGAACGCATGATTCGAATTATCACGAGTTATGGAGTACTTCAAAATTCTCTTCTCAAAGGCTTGATTACACGTAACGAGTAGAGCGGCGAGACATCAAAATGGTACTAGGCCGAGAGAATTGGGATGGCGAGCAAAAGCGAAGAGTTCTTCAAACATATTTTGACATGTGGCAGTGCACAAAATGAACTAAATAACTCGCGCAACTATTTAGACGAAACGAGTACTTGTTCGAGTTGCTGACTCACCACTCTACTCGTTACGTATAATCAAGCCTATAGAATCAGTAAAACATGTCAAGATAAATTTATATACGACATAATCTGATCTGTTCACAATCAATCTGTTCTTAATCTAACCTTACAGCCAAATTTGATGTCAATTCATAAATAAGTTTTCTAAAAAATGAAACAAATCCTGACTGCTAGTTCAAGTCACTTTTTGTTAAGATTCTAAAATCATTCGTAATCGGCAATATTTATTTATTTACTTAGTAATAATTTCTTTAAAACAAAAATTATAAATAAATGTAAATAAATTTAATTTTTTTACTCCACTTACATGTAGAGACCCCACTGTGCAACAGTGAATTTATTGCGCATTTTTTCAGAAATTCCCAATTTTAGCAAATATTTTCGGCAAATATTTAACTGACATTTGACACATACGAAATGGAAATTAATTTTGTAAAAGTGACCCAAAAAATCAGAAAATTTCGAAAGTGTCCATTCCAGAGACTACAGATTGTAAAACTTACAACAAAAAACCTTTTTTTGTTAAATTTTTAACAGTTTGCTAGTAGAACCAGTTCAAACTCTTTTTGAAAATAATTTAATTTCAAAACAATTTGGATCCTAGTTGAACCTCTCAGTTGAACCAATTCGATTTCGTTTTCATGCTGAATCCTCTAAAAGAATTGTTATCCTACTTTGCAATAGTTAGAACTAAATGATGCTAAATTCTACGAAAGAATTTGTATCCTAGTTTGATCTACTAGTAGAACCAGTTACAACAATTCGTGATTCTTATTCTTTCAAAATTATTTGGATCCAAGTTTGATCTATAAGTTCGAAACCAAATCGAAATCTTTTTGATGCTGAATTTTATAAAAAAATGTTGATCCTAGTTTGATCTGCTAGTTGAAACAGTTTACAAACAAACAGTTTACAGTTTAAATTTTACAAACGATTTTGGATCCTAGTTTGATCTGCCAGTTGAACCAGTAAGAACAGTTAATAAATCTAAGTTTTTCAAACTAATTTTTATCCTAGTTCGATCTGTTAGTTGAACCTGTTGGAACTGTTTTTGCTGCTAAATTTTACAAAAGAATTTAGATCCTACTTTGATCTGTTAGATACACCTATTCGAACTCTTTTTAGTGCTAGATCTTCCAAAAGATTTTGGATCCTACTTTAGTCTGTTAGTTGAACCAATTCGAACACTTTCTGATGCTGAATCTTTCAAAAGTTGTTAGATCCTAGTTAATCTGTCAGTTGGAACTGTTTTTGATGCTTTGATGATTTTGATGAAATGTTTCAAAAGAATTTGGATCTTAATTTGTTCTGCCTGTCGAACCAGTTGGAACTGTTTTTCATGCTAAATTTTCCAACAGAATTTTAATCCTAGTTTAATCTGTTAGATGAACCAATTCGAACTCTTTGTAATGTTAGAGATCTTCCAAAAGAATTTAGATCCTAGTTTTAACTGCCCATCGAACCAGTTGGAATAGTTTATGAAGCTAGATTCTCCAAAACATGGAAACATTGTGACTTAGATGGACTTTCTTTTTAACCGCAAGTCGTCAGAATAGTTCAGACAGGTTTTCGGAATACAGCTACTTGATGCCATATTTCATGTTTTCAAGATTTTTTAGTTACTAAAAAGTTACTAAAAAGTGCCGAACTGCACATAGAAGAATCCACAGAACCAGTTTTCATTGATTAAATACCATCAGAATTACTTTATAAAAATTTATTAAAATTATTGAATCATTGTCTTCCATTCACTTAAAACGAATTAAATAACTTAACTAAATAACAGGCACTCAAGTTGGCTGAATTGGATTTGTACATTAGTTGTTGGCTTAAATACTAAAATTCAAAGTGAGGTAACACAAATTTGTGCAGTCAGTGGTCTCTGTGTGTGTGTGTATGTGTTGATGGCGGGCAGGTGACTAGCTTTGGGGGCGCTCGGCCAAGTTCTGCTTCTACATTTCCTCCTGCCACAGCGTAATGTAGTCCAGTATGTCGTCCTCGTCGACGCAGTCTTGAGCGTCGAACGATTGCTCGAACTTTAGCTGCGCAGGCGCACAGCCAGCGCCTCCATCACTTTTCGGCGAGTTGTAGAATAGCGACGCGTCCGAGCTGTACTCGGAGCTAGTGGAGCCCACTGAGGTGGTTGGTGAGGTCAGTGCGTTGTGCGGCTGTTGTTGACCGAAGCTACCCGCATAGCTGAGGGCGTAAAATTGCTCCGCATCGCCCGTAGTCGGTGTGCTGCGCTTGCCGTCGACCTCCTCGATGACGCGCTGCAGTCGCCGTATGTACTCGAGCGCCATGCGCAGCGTGTCCACCTTGCTGAGTTTCTTGTGCGCGCCCGGGCCAATGCCGCGTCGTCCGTTGCTCAGATCGGCCACAATGGCGGGCGGCAAATGCTGGCGCAGATTGCTGAAGCCGTTATTCACCTGCTTCACGCGATTGCGCTCGCGTGCGTTGCGTCTTACCACCGATGGATTGTTCGAGTCGAGTGTGGTGCCGGCGCTGTAGCAACCAATCGAAGACTTGAATGCAAATGGCGAAGTGGGCGCCGGCGCAATTGGACGCTGCTGTTGCTGATAAATGCCGCGTGTGACGGACAATAGTTGTTGATGCCTTTGGTACGGATGATTGCGACTGCCGAGTGCCATTGCGTGTGAATTGCCTTTCAATTGATCTCGTCAAACGTGCAACAATGTATTCGAAATGAAGTCGTGCTGGATGTTGCTGCGGCAACGTTGCGAGCCCTAATGTTGCCCTTCCCGCTGGAGCGGCGCTATTTGTACGTTTTCCTGCAGCAGATCAAACGTTTACCTGTCCTTAATGCGCAAAGATCCTCGGAGAGCAGCATGTCTCACTGTTGCTACTCTTTCTCTGTGTTCGCTGCTGAGTGTTTGAGATTTGCTGCTCTTCCTGTTGGCACAGAGTGCACAATCAGCTTTGCATCTGGAGCACCTTTGCCAACCAACATTTCCCCTTCGCACCAACACACTCACACATTTGGGAACAGTTTTTGAGCAAAAATTGTGCTGTTCCCTGTGCGCTCTTGGCAGCCTCTTGGCTTATTGTCTTCAAGTGAACTGCACAGACTGGCAGCGGCACAGTGAGCAGCGCATCCAGTGGTCCGTTTGCCTGGCATTGTGTTGTGTCGCGTGCGACATTGAATCCGGTTTCTTTGCGTAGTTGTTGGTCTGCACTTGATTGCGACATTCCTTGTTGTTGCCGCATGAGCCGAAGCCAACCGATCAAGATTGAGCTTTTTCATTAGTGCTATGAAAAAGACTTTGGGTTTCTAGAAAGTAATAACTTTGTTGCAGATTGCGGAGCATAGAAGTGATAGAAAGTGGATGGAGATTAGTGTAACAGCATCATCGAAGTGCTGGGAGGGGAATTTTGGGATAATGCAATGACAATCGTTGTGTCAAAAATTGTAGTCTTACGTATTTTGAATCTATAAATATTAACAGAAAATATTCCAAATTTACTAGATGGTATTTTAAGGATATTAACTAGAGATACTTTTGGCATATGTAGAGATTTATATCTAAACCTTAAAAACCGTTTTTAGGTTATGTATGCGGTAAAATCACCAAATTTATTTATTTTTTTTAGGTATCGCACAAGTGAAAAACAATTTAGAAAATATATATTTTTTAAAGTATAAAGTATTATATTACAAGTATTATACTAAAGTATTATATTAAATTAAATAATTTGGAAAAAATTAAAATTCGTTAAAAATTATTAAAAAATTTGAAAAAAATATATGTTGAAAATAATTATGTGATAAATATATAAAAAAATATGGTAAATTTTCCAAAATTTTAACTTGATAAAAAATTTTTTTTAAAAATAATTTTTTACCAAAAATTTTTTTTTTTAATAAAAAAATGTTTGGTACATTTATTCAATTTTATGTGTCACACAGGTGAACATTGTTCAATAAAAATATATGCTATTAAATATTATAAAAGAAAATAAAAAAGAAAATATAAAAGAAAAATTTATGTTTGTAACAAAATTCTAATTTAATAAAAAAAAATTTTAATTAAAAACAAATTTGGTTTAGGTTATTTTCACTTTTCAATTCCACCAATTTTTCTGGCAATGCCTCTAAGTAATAGCTATAATATATCTTAATCTCTTTGAAATCGGATGTCTACTTAGAAAGTTATTAACATTTGTTTTTATTTTCTATATTAATTCTGGCAGATCGGGGATTAACTATTTTGGACTAAAACTTTGGAAAATGGTTACCTATATTAATACTAGTATTAAAAAAAAAGCAGACGCCGTAGCTCAGCTGGTTAGTGCGTTGCGCCGCGAGACAAATACGACGCTCGAACCCAGGTTCAGTACTCCGTTGCGCTAACACCGATAAAGAAAAAACAACAATTTTTCTTTTGGCAGCTGCCCTCTCAGTAGGAAATGGCAAACCTCTGAGAGTAAAATTGCCTATGAAAAAGCTCCCAACTCGCCGTTCGGAATCGGCATAAAACTGTGGGTCCCTTCCAACCTTGTAAAAAAAAACTTCGCACGCACAACACTGTTGGTTGCGGGTAGCTATGCCTTAGTCTCGTAATCGGGCTGTCGTGCCAGTCAAGAAGAAGAAGAGATTAAAAAAATATAACAATCAAACTTTGTCCTTTCTTATGCGACTATTGCCTTCAATTCAAATAACTTGAAACAAATAAACTCCAATGCTGCTCTTAACAATATAGGAGAAAAGATTTAAAAACAAAAATTATCACTGAACGTTTGAACCGGCTTGGATTCATAGAATCACAATGTGGCCTTAATGCCCCAAGTGTCCTTCTTTTTCCTTTTTTCGTTTTGCATATCTAACCTTATCAAACCCAACTCGAGCACTGAAAGACTTCAAATATGTAATTTTCTATAAGCAAATATGATTTCAGTTTGCTTATTTGTTGGGTCATAGTTCACTAGGAAAATTTATATCCTGTTTTTTTTAGAAGAAATGTGTAATTGACAGAGCAGAACTCAACAACACAACCACACATTTGAACCAAATGAAAATGTATTCCACATTTATCAGACCAATTAGGAAAATGCCTTTCAAGTTCCACACTTCCAATTAGAATCAATTTAGGCTCATATTTAATGCCAACAACATTCATTCATTCACACAAAACCGTATCATTAGGCTGGTGCGTAATAATTCAACGCTGCGTCTACTGCAATTAGTTGCGGTGTTAGTCAAATGATTGCACCAAAAGCGGTTTGATCACTCAAAAAGAAACTAGAAACGAGAGACAAGAAATTAGAGCTGACAAGTAATCGGATTAGTGTTTAGTTTTGAGCATAAACCAAGCAGTTACTTTGCATAAGTCAGACGGTAAGCAATAGTTTGGACTATTTGGATGCCTGATTTGAAACCCAGACAAAATCTAGACTTAGAATTTAGAATATAAAAGCAGCTTAGTTCAGGCCTATTCAAATTTTTTAGTATCAAGAAGTTTTGTTCATTTCCATAAGGATGGATTTTTGAACTCTCTGATACTTTGAGCTCTTTGACCCTATTTGAAAACGGAAACCACTCACACGCCGGATATTAGAACTATTGGAAATTCCAAGTCTTATATGAAACTTTATGGAGAAACCGATTACTTTTCAGCATTTAATTGCTTGGTATAAGCGCAACCGGCTGGTTTCCATGAACCTAATTAACAATTGAAGATGTTTTCAATCTCTCAGATACTTTGCGCACTCGAGCTATATGAACTATTGAACAACATGACACGAAGAGCTAACATCCAGTAATTTGACTGGGTTTGTTATGGTGTATGGAAGACAGATTGGTGATGGTGATCTACGGTAACTAGGATGAATCATAGCTTCCATAGAAGGGCCCAACCCTTTTAACATATCGGTAATCAGTAACGCGTTACTTACTTGGCTACCGTTAACCACCTCTTGGCGGGTAACTATCAACTTTCTTCTTAAGGAAAACTTCTCAAAACTGATTCTTCTGAACAAAGCACACTTTAAGTTGTTATATCCCTAATCAAGAACCATCCACACAACGATTATTCAGACCACCCAAAAATCCGAATCCCATTTGAAACTCACTTGAAAACCGATTACTCTTAGTGTTTATGTTAATCAATGTTGAAAAAAATTACCACACATGTGCACGAACTCATAAATTCTGAGCAACTAACCGCACAAAGAGGCGTTGGCGCTAAAGTGTTAAAGTTGCCACATGTACAGTGAGCGCAGTGCAGCTGAACGCCAACACACTTCAACGCCACTTCGTGTGGCAATTATTACAACAATTATTTATTACAACAATCACTGCCATTCGTACAAAACCAGCATTTAACTAATTACGCCACACAAATTTGCCGAGCATCGCGGCCACAATTGCCGCGCCGACTGTCAACAAGTTGGCGCTGGCACGATCGGCCGGATTGCAGCCGTCCTTGTTGCTGCATTGGAAGCACGAGCGTTCGTGTTTGCCCTGTTGATGCGCCGGTTTAACGACGAAATTGCAGCTCTGCATGTTGCTGTAGATGCAGCCTCGGTGATAGAACTCGCCATTTTCTGTTGACACATTCAAATTAATGAAAAATCAAATAAATTCAAATAAATAATCAATAATAAATTTTGCAAAAAATCAACTCTGAACACTTACTGCTCTTCAGGCGGTCGCGCATGCATTCATAATTAAAACTGGTCCTATTTTTCGGTACGTTCGCATAGTGCAAGTCCAGATAGTCGGTGGTCTGATTGGCCAACTTGGGACTGCAGTCATATCGCTTGGGGCTACTGCAGTCCTTCTTGCCATCGCATGTGAAACATTTCAGTGAGTGACCTGTAAAATAAATAAAAAAATTAATAAAAATGAATACAAAATAAATTAAAAAAATACAATAAAATAATATAAAAAAATAAAATTAAAAAATAAAATAAACTAAAACAAAATAAAATAAAACAAAAACAAATAAAATAAAATAAAATAAAATAAAATAAAATAAAATAAAATAAAATAAAATAAAATAAAATAAAATAAAATAAAAATAAAATAAAAAAAATAAATTCAATTAAAATAAAAAAATAATGATATTAAATAAAATAAATCCAAAATTTGTTTACTCTTTCGTTATATCGAAAGTGAGTGACGACCAAAATTCGACTTTTTGAAGTATTGTGAATGAAAGGTTGGTAGGTAACAACATCTTTACAGCGCTGTACCGTTTTGATGACGCCTCCTCGATTAAATTAGCATCACATAAGATTAGAGCATTAGAATCAACACGCATCCTCCAGATGGGACTTGATGCTCAGTTTAGTCTCCAACCAGTATCGCAAACAAGATTTAATTTGAGGGGTGAGAGGTTTGCGTATAACTTTTGAACACAATTTCACCTGAAACTATATTTTGCATCAGCATTTTTGTATAAGGGGGATTTGAACCCTCAAAAATTCAGTATTTTCAACACTAAGGCAGAGCCGCCGCACTTTGGGAAAAACAAGCAGAACGCTCGCATTGAAGAAAATTCAAAAGTTATGAGTCAGAAGTTATGAGCTATGAAAGGCTTTCATCACCTTTACATTCCATCACAAATATAGGGTTTTCCAACAAGAGGTGTTATTTTGAATCACCCGGTATTTCGGTAGCTGTCACTTTTGAAGCTTTTATTCTTTGACATTTGACAAGTAGAAACTATGCCATTACTAAAAATGGAACGATACATGCTTCAGCCACGCATTGAAATTATTAAAATTCACCACAAAAGTGGTGGAAATCCTGCAGTCGCAGTTCGTAAAACTAAAGAATTTTTGGGTCGTCGTGAAGCACCTTGTCGGACCGCAATACAGAAATTGGTGGAAAAATTCGAGCTGTTGGGGCAAATTAGTGATGTGAAGAATAAATCCCGTGCACGTCGCTCAAGAACAACTGAGAATATTGCTGCTGTAGCCCAAAGTGTTGAAGAAAACCCAGGTTTGTCGATTCCTCGTCCTCGAGAGATGATTAATGATTTCTTATGGTCGGAGTTGGATGGTATTGATCTGGACAACGTTTACTTTCAACAAGACGGCGCTACGTGCCACACAAGCAACGAAACCATTGCTCTTTTACGGGAAAAGTTTCCGGACCGTGTTATCTCTGGAAGAGGTGATCACAATTGGCCACCGAGATCTTGTGATTTAACACCTTGCGACTTCTTCCTTTGGGGCCACGTGAAAGATAAGGTGTACGCCAACAGCTCAGCGTTGATTCAAGACCTCAAAGATAGAATTCGTGAGGCTATTGAGGACATACTTTGCGATTTGGTTATGGAAAATTTCATGAAAAGGATATGATCCTGTAAGCGTGGTCGTGGTAGCCATTTGGCTGAAGTTGTTTTTCATTATTAACGGCATACATTCCTCTTTATTATGAAATAAACATCCGATCATTTATCTCAAAAAATTGCATTTTTCTTTGAATACCAAAATAACACCTCTTGTTGGAAAACCCTGTATATCACATCACATCCTAACAATATCACATCACATCAACAGCGATATCTGAACTTTATTTTCGCCTAAGTTTCCATAAACCAAGCAATGTAGATTAGGTTACGTAAGACAAACGTTTGCTGGTTTCTCAGCCAGTACAGTCGGAGGCCTTAAGAGACCGCATTGTGATTTCCGAAAACCAAGTATGCAGCATTAACTGAATATCTTGTCTTAGTATATATAAGTATTATATATATACTCGATGTCTATAAGCTACCAGCACAGGTGGCTGACGAAATCGTTGGTTGCCATCAATGCCAACAAGAGGTTAATAAAAACTTATCTATTTATCAGTTAAGTATGTGAAAGCTTAGTTGGCACTTGACCAAGAGCTTTGTGATTGTCCATTGCGCTTGATGGTGAGCCTTCTAAGCACTGACTTGAGAAAAATCACATCAGAGGATTACTCCAAGTCGGCGGAGTCCTCCAATTAAGTCCAGAAAAAGCAGCACAAATGCTCAATTAATGCAACACTTTTCTTCTCTCTTTCTATCTTCTTCTTCGTCTTGTCTTTCTTGTATTCCATACAATAAGAAACCAGTGGCGTACACAGGGTTTTATTTTGGGATTAATTTTGCGTACAACTTTTGAGCTGAATTCCATTTGAAACCATATTTTGTACCAGGAATTTTTTGTATTTGGGGAGTTTGAATCCCACCCCCCTCCCCCACACAGTGTGCGCCACAGTGAGGAACAGATCTCAACTGTCGATAAACCAACCTTATACTGTCAATGGAGCAGCCGCCGTGGCTCAGTTGGTTAGTGCGCGGTCCAACGAGTCGCATGCAGAGCGACGCAAGATCGAATACTGCATGTAGTAACACCTAAAAAAAATAACGGGAAACTCGTTTTCTCTTTCGGTGGCTGTCCTCTCAGCTGGAAATGGCAAACCTCTGAGAGTAAAAATTGCCTATGAAAAAGCTCCCAACCTGCCGTTCGGAACCGGCATAAAACTGTAGGTCCCTTCCACCCGCGTACAAAATTCACACGCACAACACGGGTGGTTGCGGGAAGCTAGGCCTTAGTCTCGCGTAAGCGGGCTGTCGTGCCAATCAATTAAAAATTAAATTACTGTCAATGGAAAATCACTTGCAGTGAGTCAACTAAACAACAACACACACACCTTTAACTTTTTGTTTGGGACAAACAAAAATTAAAAAAAATTATTTAACAATGTTTTGGGAATTAAAAAAATTTTTTTTTTATTTAAAAAGAATTTATTAAAAATTTTTTTTTTATTTAAAACGATTTTTTTTCAATTTAAATAAATTTTTTTCCATAATTACACATATTTTTACACACCCAAATTAACACAGCAGAATGCAATGAGCGCAAACGCGAATACAATTTCAATTTTGTTCATATTTTTTTTTAAGAATTTACTTCTTTATGATCAACTTTTGCTCTAAACTATTCAATCCAAACTGAGACAAAGAAAATATAATTTTTAAAAATTGGCATCGTTCTCTGATTTCACTAATATGACCATTTATTATCTGAATTGGTTGCTTATCAAAGTTGTTGTTATAAAAGTTATCTTTCGATTAGGGTATCGAGTAGCACCAATAGCCAAATAAATGATGAGTAATAATCCAAACAACAACAAAGAATGCAATACATGCTCGTACCTACTAATACAAACAAAACGATTATGATTCAATGGCTTTCAAACTTCACATATTTTTGCACGTGAACTAAGAATGCAAGTTGGTAGCTTTCTTCGAGTACCGGGGGATGTCCCTTTAACCCGCTAAAACTTGTACGGACAATACAGCATGTTCGAATAGATTTTCTACCAATACTCAACACTCGAAATACTGCAAGTTTTCAATATTTACAAAGACTATATATTTTATTCACTGATATCTCAAAATGTACACATCGGATTTGGCTAATTTTATTTTTTAATTATAAAATTTTCCACTATAAAAAATAAAAGTCAAGTCATGAAATTTGATAGAAATACTAAAGAAAATACAGATATTTAAAAATAAATAACTATCAAATGACCGCAATGGTCTTTCGGGTGTTAAACAGTTGATCGGTTTATTTTATGCTTAGACTTTTGACTTTTGTTAGAACTTTTTCTTTAGGAATTTAAGTCATAGGTGTAGAAAAAAAAATTCCATAAATGTTTGGTGCGGACTCAGAACGAACTTTCTTGGTATTGCTAAATAGTTCTTTGGATCTTCAACTTAACAAATATGAAATTTAAACTGCAGGTACATCTTGGAAAATGAACCTCCGCTAAGACGGGACTTTTTTAAAATTCGGAGTCTAAAAGGGCAAAACATGGGTTACGGTGTTGTATGAAGACAGGCGATTTAATGGGCCTTCAAACTTTCTGAAAAACTCAAAATCAAAAATGATTTGACTCGCATTTATAAATTTTTTTAAAACCAAAATTTAACTGGACTACCGTAGGTAAAGATTTGTTTACGGGAAGACTACGCAATAACCATGAACCGATGACCTATTGACTCCAAAATTGGTGAAAACACTTGAAATCAGAAATAATTTGACACGTGTTTATAATTTTTTTTTTTAATCAAAAGATAAAGGGGTGAACCAAGGATTCAAATTTTTGTATGAATAAACATGATTTTGTATACATTTTTCAGTTCAAATTTGGTGAAAGTACTTCAAATGTAAAATAATTCGATACGTGTTTTTAATTTTTTCGAAAATGAAATCTGACTGGGTCAATGCCGGGTTAAAAGTGTATATGGAGAAACTTTAAAAGCATAAATTACTGAGCTCTTTGCTTCAGACTTGGTGAAAGTATTCTTAGTGAGAAATAATTCGACACCTGTTTTTTGTTTTTTCGAAAATAAAAATCCGAGGCGGTCAACGATGGGTTAAAGATTTGTAGGAACAAACAATTTTTTTTCGCCATGTAACTTCAATCTTAGTGAAAGCAGTTAACATGGGGAACAATTCGATCAGTGGCGGATTCAGGGGGGCGTTTTGGGGGTTGAAACCCCCCCGAAATATTAGGATCGACATTAAAACTACATACAAATTAAAAGACAATTTATGAATATCAAAGGATTACTTTTTGAAACCCCGCCCGAAATATTTTTCTAAATCCGCCCCTGAATTCGATACGTGTTTTTTACTTTTTTGAAAATCAAAATCTGACGAGGTCAATGATGGGTTAAGAGTTTACATGGACAAACAAGATTTGATAGGCCTTTTGACTTTTGTTTTTTTTTTTTGAAAGCACTCTTGGTGAAAAATAATTCGATACATCTTTTTCATTTTTTCGAAAATCTTTTTTTTTTGAAAGCACTCTTGGTGAAAAATAATTCGACACATGTTCTTAATTTTTTCGAAAATCGAAAAAATCAAAAATTTAACGGGTCAGCAATGGGTTAAAACTTTGCAGATATACATATAATTTTTTACGCCTTGTGACTTCAAACTTCGTGAAAGCACTAAACATGGGAAATTATTCGATACATGTTTTTCATTTATTGAAAATCAAAATCTGACGAGGTCAATGATGGGTTAAAAGTTGTATGGAGAAAAAAGATTTTGTGGGTCTTTTGACTTTAAACTTGGTGAAAGCACTCTTGGTGAGAAATAATTCTATGTGTTTTTGATTTTTTCGAAAATAAAAATTTCACGGGATCAATGATGGGTTAAGGGTTTTAGGAGGACACATAATTTTTTAATATTTTTCAATCTTAGTAAAAGCACTTAACCCTTTCAGTCACAATGTCCAATATATTGGACTACATCTCATACAATTCATACAGCGGGCTGTTATTTTCATGTCGGAAAGGGTTAACATGGGCAATAAATCGTTTCGTGTTTTTAACTTTTTTGAATATCAAAATCTAACAGGGTCAATGATGGGTTAAGAGTTTGTATGGAGCAACATGACATAATGCGCCAGTTGACCTAAGATGTGGTGAAAACACTTCAAGTAAGAAATAATAAGATAAGTATTTGTTTATAAAAATTTTTCGGGATCAACAAAGGTTTAAAAAGAAGTTGGTTTATTGGCCCAATTGACTTTAGATTTACTAGTTACTTAAAAAAATTTTATTGTAACAATTTAAAGAAAAATAATTACAGCACATTCGGGTTAACTTCTAAATAGGAAATGAGAATAAAGTGAGTTGGCAAAAGAATCAATTAAGAACAAAGGAAACAGATACTTGCTTAGGAATAAATATTTCTAGAATAAATTTTTCCTATAAAAAACCCCATTCATGCAGCACTCCACAGTGGTGTTGAGAAGATAACGTTTTGATTGCGTATTCTAAAAAAAAAAACAAAAACAACAACAAAGTTGTTTTGAGTACCGCAGCAGCAGTTATTCATTTTTGTACCAAAACGCATCGTCATTTTCATTTTCATTGGGATTTTGTTGCAGGGTTGTCAACGGTCTCAACTCTACGAAAAATAACTCTTGTCACACATTCCCACAAAGGTGATTCACAAATAATCCGTTGCGTCCAAACTTCCCATTGTAAAACTCAGACAAATGTGCAAAATCCAAGTAGACATTATCGATTTTGTTGCGTCGGCCTCGCAACAATTGTAACCCAACTATGACTTATTGTTTTACGACCGAACTAAATAATGTACATCATAGTCGTACATTATTCATATCAGCGCAACGAGCTTAGCGCTTATCGCACCGATGTGTTTCACTGTGTGGGCCGTGGCGCATAGTGGCAGCAACATTGATTTATTTAGTATCGGTCGACACGCGCACCTGGAAACTTCTATAGCAACTCAACTCATCAAAGTTGGCAGCAAATCCAAAATGGGCATTTCACACATTTTTTACGGTCTGGCAGTACTAACTTTCTGCTGTGTGTCGCTAAGTACGTCAAAGTGTTGGGGTTCCTGCTTCTTGTTAGAGTTTCTACCACATGAAATGAAACCCCAAGTGATGCACTGAGCACAGCCATAAAAACTTAAGTTTTGTTCTCATATTCCAGGCTCATCTTTGTCCTGTTATGTTTGCGAGTCAAACAATTGCCACAACTCCACCGTTACTCGCACATGCACCGCTCAGCTGGCCGAGGCATCGAAATCATATCTCTCGCAACATTACTATGTGAATGCAACACAGATGAACATCACCGGCTCGAAGTTTGTTTGCCTGAAGAACTACTTGGTGTATGGTGAGTGCTCGCCAAGAATTGAAGCTCAGTTCAAGTAGAAATCATTTCATTTGTTTGGCAGACTTTGGCTACAGCAACCAGGAATACGACTATCGTGGCTGTATCTACAAGGATATGTTAGGCTGCGGCTATGTGACGCGTGTTGCTTTCAACGTTTTCAGCAGATGTTCGCTATGCGACTCGAACAATTGCAATCGCAATCCGGCCAGCCGACTAAGCGTTAGCGCTTTTACCGTACTGGGCACTGTTGTCATGGCAACGATCTCAAAACTGTTGGGTTCAAGTCGTGTGGACGTGTAGTTGTTATTAGAGACAAGTTCTTAGGTTCTACTTAGGTTCTGATGTTGAAATGTTTATAGAGTTTAAAAAATTGTATTTTGTGCTATTTAACTGTGATTAGAACTCTTAGTCAGTGTCCTATATAACGAATATTTAGCGATATTGTATGATCTGTGTATTTTCTTTGGGATGTTTGTGTATTAAGACAGTTAAGTCTTGTATATTAAAATTTTGAATAAAACTGCTTAACCCATTTTCGGCCGCTGGTCGATTTTTCGACCAGCCACTTTGAAGGAGAGTAGCTCTGCACTTTGCCATTATATCTTTGAACTTTCGATGCATAAAATAGCTTTGGTCTTTTGGATAAATTTAGATATGTTGGCGAAGGCACGAAAACAAGCGTTTTTTTAGTCATATTTTGAATATTCTGAAAAATATATAGTATAACCTTTTCAAATTATTGATTTATTATTGATTATTTACAAAGCCTAAAGACCAAATTACCACAATCAATTGATATCCATAAGTTTATGAAAATATTTTCGAAAAATCGACTATTGGCCAGAAGTCGTCATGTATGTACATATGTACCAGGTATGCGCCTATGAAACCGGTAACGACATCTAGCGGTAAATAGCCGAAAATTTATAAACTTCGGAACCGTACCAAATGTCATGTTTACTTCTTCTGTCATATGTCAACAATATTCAGTTCACAATTTGTCAAGTTTCATCCAACAACGCATTGTTTGACGCTCCGGAAAATGTCGGATTACGTGCCTACAAATTACGATTTGCGGACACAGTTAATTTTGTGTTACCATTTGAAGAAAAACGCTTCTGAATCGCATCGAATCGTAACTGGTGATGAAAAGTGGGTCTATTTCAAGAATCCCAAACGAAAAAGATGGTATGTTAACCGCGGCGAAAGTGCGCAATCGACCGCAAGGCCAGATCGCTTCGGAAAGAAGGCCATGCTATGTGTTTTCTGGGACCAGCGTGGTGTCATATGGTATGACCTTCTAAAACCTGGTGAAACGGTTAACGGTGAACGTTACCAACAACAATTGGCCGATTTGAACCGTGCTATACGCCAAAAACGCCCAGAATATGAAGCCAGGCAACACAAAGTGATTTCCCTCGTTGACAACGCACCACCACACCGCAATAGAGCCACCAAAGAATTGGTTGCATCGTACAACTGGGAAGCTCTTGCTCATGCGGCTTACTCACCAGACTTGGCGCCTTCGGATTATCACATGTTCGCATCGATGGGCCACGCATTAACGGAACAGCGCTTCAATTCTCACGCAGAAGCCAAAAAATGGATCGATGATTGGTTTCAGGCAAAAGACGAAACATTTTTTTGGCGAGGCATCCATAAATTGCCTGAGAGATGGGAAAAATGTGTAGCTAGCGATGGCCATTACTTTGAAGAATAAAATTGTAATCATTTTCTCACAATAAACGTGTTTTTAAGCCAACAGTTTTATGTTTTCATGCTTGATTATTATTTGACTAAAACTATGTACACATATATTTGTTTTTATTTGAAATTCAATTTTTATTTATTTATAAAATATTTTTGTGTAAAAAAATACACAAAAAAAATCCACAAATATTCTTGATTAAGGTCCATTAAGGTCTAAAAAGGAATTAACAAAACATTTACTATTTCTGGTAGCGGCCGAAGATGGGTTAACACAAAACCTTGTCGAAACTTTACCTATAACAACATGTAATGTATTAGAAAGTTAGAACCATCTTTGAACCATCTTTTTAAGATTAATTTACTAACAAAACATGGCAATCTTTTAAAGAAAACAAAGTTAAACAAATGTAACAAAGTTTTATTCAAATGCAAAGTTTGCCATATTGCAACAAAAACTAGTTACGAAAGCGGTGGACAATTTGGGCGCCCATATGTCGAGGTCCTGAAAAACCGTAGCTAAGAGTAGATTCAAATGTTGAAACTGTTTTTTCTGTTTGATTTCATCTGATTTGATTTGATTTTATTTTATTTTGTTTTATTTTATTTAAATTTATTTTATTTTATTTTATTTTATTTTATTTTATTTTATTTTATTTTATTTTATTTTATTTTATTTTATTTTATTTTATTTGATTGTATTTTATTTTGTTTTATTTTATTTTATTTTATTTTATTTTATTTTATTTTATTTTATTTTATTTTATTTTGTTTAATTTTTTTAAATGTTTTTTTTACTTCATTTTATTTTATTTTATTTTATTTTGTTTTATATTATTTTATTTTATTTTATTCTATTTTATTCTGTTTTATTATATTATATTTTATTTTTTTATTTTATTTTATTTTATTTTATTTTATTTTATTTTATTTTATTTTGTTTTATTTTATTTTATTTTATTTTATTTTATTTTATTTTATTTTATTTTACTTTATTTAATTTTATTTTATTTTGTTTTATTTTATTTTATTTTATTTTATTTTATTTTATTTTATTTTATTTTATTTTATTTTATTTTATTTTATTTTATTTTATTTTATTTTATTTTATTTTATTTTGTTTAATTTTTTTAAATGTTTTTTTTACTTCATTTTATTTTATTTTATTTTATTTTGTTTTATATTATTTTATTTTATTTTATTCTATTTTATTCTGTTTTATTATATTATATTTTATTTTTTTATTTTATTTTATTTTATTTTATTTTATTTTGTTTTATTTTATTTTATTTTATTTTATATTATTTTATTTTTTTTTATTTTATTTTTTTACTTTTATTTTATTTTGTTTTATTTTATTTTGTTTTATTTTATTTATTTTTTTATTTTATTTTATTTTATTATTTTTTATTATATTATTTTTTATTTTATTTTTTTTATTTTGTTATTTTCTTATATTTGATTTTATTTTATTTTGTTTTATTTTATTTTATTTTATTTTATTTTATTTTATTTTATTTTATTTTATTTTATTTTATTTTATTTTATTTTATTTTATTTTATTTTATTTTATTTTATTTTATTTCCCACCTTCCCTGCATATGTACCGAGCATTCCCCTATCCACCACCTGGGGACGTGTCCGTTGGAAGACTGGAAACTCCGCACGGAATTTTATTTTATTTTATTTGATTTCATAAAAATGAAAAAAAAAATATGCACAATTCATACGCGAAGACCGATTCCAAGCTTGGCAATCGCTGCCATGACCAATACGGCAAATGCATTGACGGTCAGTCGGCTGGCCGGATTTCCATTGCAATTGTTCCCGTCGCACATCGAGCATCTTCTGGAATAGCTGGATACTAGCGGCCGATAGTTGCAAGCCTCCATATTTTTATAGAGACAGCCGCGGTATTCGTACTCCTGGCGGCTGTTGCTGATGTCTGTCGGACAAATAGAATGAATTTCGCTAGAGCTGAACAGCTTACGACGAGCACTTACTAGTATAAAAGGAGTCCCTCACGCAAATAAACTGCGAGGTGCTGTTCGTCTGTGTCACATTGTAATGTTGGGAGAAATATGATTTCGATGCCTCGGCCAGTTGAACGGTGCATGTGCGAGTAACGGTTTGGTTGTGGCAATTGCTTGACTGGCACACATAACAGGACAAGGATGAACCTGTGACATGAGAGCGAAATTGTTAAGGTTTTATGGCTGTGCTCAGTTCCTTATAAGAAGTCGACGTACTTAGCGACACACAGCAGAAAGTTAGCACTACCAGACCGTAAAAAATGTTTGAAATTCCCATTTTGGATTTGCTGCTAACTTTGATGAGTTGAGTTGCTATAGAAGTTCCCAGGTGCGCGTCTCGACCGATACTGAAACAATGTTGCTGCCAAAAGCGTCAGTGAAGCATATGGGTTCGATAAGCGACAAACTTGATGTGCTGATATCAATGATGTATAATGATGATAATGTTTTCAGTGCGATCGTTAAGCATTTTATCATAGTTGGGTAATGATTATTGCGAGGCCGACTTATCTCAGTCGATAAGGCCGTTTTTTTTGTGAATCACATTTGTGGTGTGAATTGCTGTGTTAAAAACAACTGTTGGGCACATCGAACTACATTGATGGGAAATTACGTAAAGTTAATAACTTAACGATTACAGATAGAAATTTGGCTTTTATTGTGAGAAAACTACAGAAATATTTAAGAAGGGATTCACTCCGAACGGAAGTACAGTCTAACCTTACCTAACCTAACCTAACCTAACCTAATATTATTCTTTTATAGGGAAAAAGTTAGCAGACAATGCATAAATTAATTCTAAAAATAGTAATTCATAATGGTTCTTAATCGATTTATTTCCCCTTTTGTCAACTCACTCGATCCTTCCTTCCTATGTAAAAATCAGTCCAAACTCTCAAATTCGACCAACCAAATGAAAATAAACAAAATTTTTTTCAAAATAGGAAAAGTGTTAGTCACAAGAAGAAGCACTTTTTTCATATACTTCAAACTATGAAATGTCCTTTTTCAGCCCTGCAAACTATTCGTCTACTTCATGCTGTTACCAACAGTAGGTGATTGCTTGCCGCTAACAGCTCAGCGTCGCTGCGTCTGGCCGAAATCATTGTCCCAAACTATAGTCAATTCAAACTAACAACAAACAATACGCCTTCCACATCGAGCAGTGTTCATACAATTGCAATTTGATAGTTAAAAAGGACCTTTGACGTTTTCAAATGGTATGCAGCCGCTTTCGCGCGGCACGTCCCAAAGTCAGTCGAAAAATGCTCAGTGCCCGCTGTGTCACCTTCGACCTTGTAAACATTTCCATGTCGTGCAAGTGGAAGTGTCGAACCTTATGCAATGCTTTTGCGCACGAGATCCTTTTCGCACCTGGAACTATGGTCACGCTGTGCATCATTTAACGCTTCATTGTGCGAAAGTATTTGGTGCTAATTTCAATTTAAATGTGACTTCTGCACATTGTTCAGTGTCACTTCTAGTCGACATGTCGTGGTGATAAATTTGCTCGAGGAAATTGCAAACAAATTTCAAAGAGTTTCTTCTCCAGTTGGATCTGTGTGCATCTGTGTGCCGTTGCCCAATTTTCGGTTGCACGCTTTAGTAGGCAACAATAAATTCCACTTCCGACTGTGGCAATAAATTTTTGCATTCTACAATCTTGAATAAAAGAAATGAATACTTTTAGTTTTGCCGACAATGTGGTACGCTCTGGTTTTGAAATTATCTACTACAAAGTTGAGCATAACATTTAAAATTTCCATTTCAATAAGAAAATAATTTGTTTCCAAGAAAATTTAACCACTGCAACTGAATCTGTTATGTTATGGTTGCATTTCCATAAAAGTTTGAGATCGTTTTCGAATTTATTCGATCATGAGTGAAAAGGTTCAATAGTTGTGAAATTAGAGGCAATCAAAAGTGAACCGAGTCTAATTAATCCAAAGTATTCCTGATGATTAAAAAAATAGTTGATCTATGAAGGTTAGAAGTTTTCTAGTCTGTAAGATCTGATGCCATAGACCATAAAAAAATTAAATGAAAATAAGAAATGAAATTATTTTTAAATGCATTAATAAGTAAATTGTTTTTTCTAATCTATTTTATATGCATGAATAATGTCCATTGATTGTGTTCAGTTGAATAAACAACATGATAAACTAACTTTCTGTAATATTCCTTTCTCTTAGCCATACCTTTGTTTATTTCTTATCACCTGTCATGGCTTTCAATCGCTACATGCGTCAAGCTGTGCTATTTATGTTCATTTCACTGAACATGCGTAACACCTTATCAAAGCTGTCGTTATCAAGTAAAAAATTTGCTGCTCTTGCGATAAGACAAGGCTTCAGAACAATCAAATAGAACAGAATCAGAAAAGTTAAATCTGAGTGTGATTTCCTTAACCACTTCGGAACGGAATTAAATTTTAAAATCAAAAATGTCTTAGTAGAAATATTTCCATGTTCCGTATAAAAGTTGGGTCTACAAAACTATGTTGGATGACCACAAATTATGTAATCATCTTTTTATGCGAAGATACATAGTTCGTTAAGTGCTGTGCCGCTAAAGGCGCTCTCAGGCTGAGAGAGGCCAACTTGTGGAAAGAGCACGCTTATGGACACTCTGGGATTCGAAGGTCATTTACGAGGCCAGGTACGGAACATCAATTAGATTCCTGTACGGACTATCTGATTCCATACCTGGATTTTGAGTCGCGCGCACTTACCTCCTTTCCCTCAAGGGAAAAATGGGGACTTACAAGTGTGACAAGAGACGCCTCCATCACCATCTTCACAGATGGTTCTAAGATGGAGGAAGGTACAGGAGCTGGTCTCCACTCAGATGTACTAGGGGCTCAACGGTCTTTCAGACTCCCGGACCTCTGTAGCATCTTTCAGGCGGAGATTTATGCAATCTGGGAAGCTGCTGAATTAATCCGCGACAGCGGATTATCACCCACGGATATCACAATCTGTGTGGATAGTCAGGCAGCCCTTAAAGCGCTGGAATCAGCGACTGTGAAATCAAAGGTAGTGCAGAGTTGTCGCACTGCACTTCGCGGCATCGGACATCACCGAGTCACTCTCTGCTGGGTTCCGGGCCACTCTGGAGTAGCAGGAAACGAGGCAGCGGATGAGATGGCAAGAAAGGGGGTCACCCTGCCTCTCACCGAAGTGGATAACTCTGTGCTCCCTCCGATATCTGCCCTGTATTTGCGTATTGACAGGTTGAGCAAAACTTACATCGAGTCCTCATGGCGGAGCAGAACTGATTGCAGTACCTGCCGGGCAATATGGCCTTCCCTTTCCGTGAGGAAAACACGATATGTACTGTCCCTGAGTCGAACCTCTATTAGGCAGCTTGTTTGAGTCATTACTGGACACTGTGCCATTGGATCCATGCTTGTCAAATGGTGCCTTTTGTCCAGTGATGTCTGCAGAAGCTGTGGAGATGAGGAAGAAGTGGAAACGATCCAACACTACCTGTGTCACTGCCCGGCTCTGCAGGAACGCCGACTCCGTACCTTGGGGTCAAGGTTCCTGATAGACTTGGCCTGCGCAGCAGTAGTTGAAATATCGGATCTACTCTCCTTCATCAAGAGGTCGAATTGGTTTGCGAACTGAGAGCCACTGGTTAGCTCCAGAATCTTCCATGAAGGGATTCACAATGGGCCATTTTGGCCTCCGAGTGGAAGTGCTGCCCTTGGGACGCACACACCCTTCCCTACCTAACCTAACCTAACCTACATAGTTCGAAAAAAATATTTTGCGTGGGCCATTAGATCTCAATAATTATTTTCAGTAACATTATAAACTTGCTGGGATGTATTTTCGTATTCGTATTTCGAACGTATTTTCATGTTAGTTTAAATAGTATCTTTCTGCTTCGATACAACGATTTGCACGATCAATTAGATCATCGAATGATTTTTTGAGGCCATTTTTATCCATTGTCTTTAAAGTGTCGATCGTTGCCTTTTCAATAGCTTCAACATCAGGATATGGTTGTCCTTTCATCGATAAATGCATTTTACCGAACAGATAGAAGTCGCAAGAAGCTAAGTCAGGTGAGTAAACCGACTGGAAGGAATTTTTTTGACCAAAAAATCAGTTACCAAGTTGGATCGATGAGGCGGTGCGTGATCCTGAAACAGGCGCCAGCTTCCATTTTACAAATAGGAGCCAGCAAACGCCTCATAACATTACGATAAAACACTTCATTAACAGTTTGGCCAGTTGGAACAGATTCTTTGTGAATAATGCCTTCTGAAACGTAGAAACAAATCAATATTGACTTTACTTTTGACTTCTCAAGATGACTTTTGTTCGGTACTGGATGGTCTCGGTGCTTTTATACGGCAATTTGCCACTTGGTTGTGAGGATCCTATTGAAAACACCACCTCTCATTACCGGTAACGAACATTTAAAGTTTGTAGTACTTTCTGAGTCTCTAATGAGGTTCTTGCAATGCGGAATAGGTACGCTGCGATTTTTCGTAATTAGTCAATTTGTGTGGAACAAAGTCCGTTCACATCTTCCGCAGACATAAATGGTCTGTCCAAATGCTATGAATTGACTTTTATATTATAATGTACCGACTTGTTAGTTTAGGTAAGATTATGGTTTCCTTTTTTTTGTTGGAATAGACCATCAAATGGAGCACTTATTATTATTATTATATAGTCTATAGTGCACTACGACCAATTTGATCTTTTGTGCAGCCTCTGTTTTAACCGTCCAAGTTAAGGGTTTTTATAAATTTTAGCACTTTTTGGGGTTGTAGTTTCCAGATGGTTGATGGCGGTATAGACGCCTGACCAAACTGGAGAAATCTCTTTCTACTGAGCGCTGGACATTCGCATAGACTGTGATAGTGATGTTTCCTGTTCTAGCTCACATATCCTGCACACATACGTTGAGGATATTCCCATATTTTTGAGATGGTACCTAAGTGAGCAATGCCCTGTTGGGTACCCAGTGAGGATGCGAGGGTCCTCTCGGTTAAGCTTGAGGAGTTTGTTGGATACCACTCTGTCCGGGGCCAGGAATTGTTTTGCCTGCCGTAGTCCCGTTGTGTTGGTCCAGTAAATTCCTGGTCAATCCATTTCCCTAACCACATTTGAATGTGTCCTCTTGGTAGTCTACAGAATGGTTCCGGGCCTATCAGTGGCGTAAGGCACCCATTTTCGCTAGGCGGTCCGGTTGTTCGTTGCCGTCATGTCCTTCGTGTCCTGGTATCCAGTGCAATTCTGCAGTGTTGCGCCTGCCCAGTTCATTCAAGAGATTGCGACAGTCCGTCACCAGCCTTGAGGTAGTCGAGTAGGCTTCTAGCGCCTTTAGGACTGCCTGACTGTCGGACATTATATAGATGTGTGTGCCAGACGACTTCCTGCGTAGGCACTCGCTAGCACACTCTATGATGGCGTGTGTTTCCGCTTGAAAGATGGTAGCTAGCTTCCCCATTGGAAAAGCTTTGTGAAATCTGGGATTATATACCCCGGCGCCAATGCTGCCATCTTCCAACTTCGATCCATCCGTGTACCAGAGTTGCGACCCTATCGATTTGATCTCCATAATTGTCTGTCCAAGATGTTAATCGTGTACCTTTTGGAGAATTCCAACTTTGGTGGAATAATGTCGGAGATCCTGAGCATTGGGTCATTTTCGAGCATTTTCAATATGCTCATGTGTCCCTTAAGATCTCCACTCTTTAGTTCAGTACTGCAGACAAGCCTTAAGGCCTGAGAGCAGGCTTCTTTCCTGATGGCTATGTTAGAATAGAATAGAATTGCACTGAGTTGCACTGAGACCAGGATTGATCTATTGTGCCCCCTACAATTGTTAGAGCACATCCCCTAAACCTACCGCCCTAATGAAACTTAGTAACTCGCGGGGGTTTAGGTGCTTGACATCCTCTTCTGCAAGCCAAAACTGGCCCAGGTAACGTAACCTGCTGCGACAAGCCGCATTACAGTGCAATATGATGTGTTCGGGAGTCTCCTCTGCTGTTTCGCAGAGTCTACAGACGCTTACCTGTTCTATCCCGATTGTATGCATGTGTTTCCTCAATCTGCAGTGCCCAGTTATCAGACCTGTTACCTGTCTAAGCTGGTTTCTCCTTAGTTTGAGGCATTCTTCACTCCATTTGGGGTTATAATCTTTGATGAAGATTTTCGATTGCCTGAGACCGGGGGCGCTAGCCCAGTGTTCTCTTTTCCTGGTTCTTTCCTCAAGTCTCAGTGACTCCGTTATGGCGCTTTTGCCCAGCCCAATGAAGGGTTCAGGACCCAGGGGGGGGGGGCGTGGCTGCCGCGGTTCTAGCGAGGCTATCCGCTTCCTAGTTTCCTCCGATACCTCTGTGTCCTGGAACCCAGAGGATCTTTACCTGGTTACACCTGCCCAGTGCATTCAATGCCTCGATGCATTCCAGCACTAACCCCGAGGTTATCTCATATGAGATTAGTGCTTTGATGGCTGCTTGGCTGTCGGAGCAGATGACGATGTCTTGCCCCCTGTACTCACGCTCGAGATTGAACTGCACACAGAGCCTGATAGCATATAGTTCCGCCTGGAATATGCTGGGTGTTATGGCTATGTTAAGAGGACGCACACTTAAAATTGCACTAAGAGGGCGTACTCGTCCTTCTACTTTATTGTATCTACTTATTAGATTACGATAAGTTAGGTTATGTTCAGATTGAACCAAACTAGAACTGGTTTCCGAAACACAAATGAAAAATCAGTTTCTTAATCGATATTCAGAACCAGAAAATCCCATTGGAGTGATTTCATTATTGAACAAGAAAAATGGATCTTCAAAAGATCAAAAGACATAAATCCAACCCCACATCTTGGAGCCAACCAATGCTGCAACAGTCACTTGTAGACAGTCACTTGTAGCCGTTAAGTAAAAGTCGCCGTCTTATTGCTTCATCCACTCGCTTCAAAAATACATTCTCCATGTAAAATGTATATTTCACTTTTGATTTTCTGATTCACACAAACAATCGATCGATCGATGTGCGCCATTGTCCTGCCGGCGCGTTTATATTTATGAAATGTGTTGCATTGAATTATTGCAATGTTGTGTCATAAATTTGACGTTATCAATCGAGCAAAAACCGAAATGCTATCGGAAAGGACAGCAGCGAAACAGTGAAAAACTTTTAGTGTTTTGCACAATGAACGAAAACTGTCAAAACTGTCTCATAACACGCATTCGAAATGGTTGAGTTTTTTGCTGACGATTTTTTTGTTGTTCCTATGATGAATGCGTTTGCATTGATTTTCGACACACCTAAGGCGATGCTTTTGACACAACATTATGATTTGTGGTTGTTGTTTTTTATGCATTGACTGACGTCGCGACGTGTACAAATGCTGCCAGAACAATAACAATTACGATCTGTTGATTAATTGTTATGTGGCACTTGAGATTTTCGATGCAATAGGTTTTTGTTGCAGATAGTTTGAAATTGTGTGTTGTTGTGATAAATTGTGACAGGCGTATGACATATTGAAAGCATTAGAAGAAGAAGAAAACGATGCGCTTGAAGCCAAAATGCTTGACGGGACTGTGGGAAATCTTTGCAAGTGTCTGTGATAAAATTTCTGTTGTTGTGTTGTGGAAAATCCATACTAAACAAAAAGTCTCATTGTTACTCAAGTTTGAACGCTTCCCATCTGCATTGAAATCTCAGCAATGCATAAACAAACAAGTTCACTTGCTGTCAGCTTGCAATGAGCGTGTGGCGTGTGGCATGTGGCATGCCACGTGTGCATTGTCATGCCACAGCAACACACACACCAACCGATATCACAACTGCGCACCGCAAATTTCAGTGAAAGGTGTCGTCGCAGCTCGCTACTTGGCGTTTTTGATATTTTTATTAAAATTTTTATCAATTTTACTGGTTTATTTTTTTTGTCTGACTGCTTCTTCTTTTCTTCTTTATAAATTGCAAATTATTTAAGTTTATGCGTTTCAATTTAAATTAAAACTTGCCGCCAAGCAACGCTTTATTAATAAACTGCATTATTGCTGTTGTTGTTGTTGTTTTTGTTATTGTTGTTGCATCTTAATTCCAGCAACAGAAGCGATTAAATTTTTTGTAGCACTGCAACTCGATACGGCACGTACAATGATTTTATGTTATTGTTGGAGTTGTTATTGTTGTTGTTGGCGGCTTTTGAACTGGTTGCGGCTGGGCCAATGTTCGAGGCAACAGCAATGAGTGGCAGTTGCGGCGGCGGCGATGATGGTGTCAGTTTTGCTGTAGTTGTGGCTGTTGTCTGCTGCCGTTGTTGGCGTAGTTGGCAGTGGTGGTGGCGGCGTCGGTGTCGGCGACAGCCGTTATCATTATCTGACACAAAAATTTAATATTAATTATGTTGACATGTGGGGTTAAACATATTTCTTAAGATAGGCCAACACACTCGGCCGAGGCGCAACAGCGGCAAAATCATGTAATTAATGGTTCATACCAGCCGAATGCGCACTTATTAACATGTCACACACACACACATATTTTCCTATATATATGTACAAATTTTGATGCTTATGTGTGTGTGTGCTACAAAGTGAAAGCCCACAATTTTTAATATTTTTTAATTATTGCATTAAGCCAGCCGCATGAAGTCGTTAACGTGAACGCCACATTGCCGCATTGTCAATAATCGCACAGCAAATCATTATTCTTTCGCGGCAAGTGCCGCATTGTGTCCATAAAAACGTGCCGCCAAAATTCATTTTTGTTTTTCTTCTTACAAGTTCAGATAACAAAACCAGTGTTTCAATTTGGCAGTACAACTGTTGGCGCTGGTGTTAAGGCGACACTACAAACTTAACGAACAGAAATAATGTCATTGATATAGCGGTGTACTTCAATAAGCTGTTCTTTTGTTGTTGGTGTTGTTGAATTAAAAAAGATTGCGTTACAAAGTGTTTATTTTACTGATATTTTACTTCTTAAGCGAGCTTAGACTACCACCAAGAGTTGAAGTGGGTATCAGTTGACTGATCATTTGAAGAGTACGAGTTGTGCTGCAAAGTCAGACTCAAGCTACTGCACAGTTAATTATTTTCTGAAACCAGAAGATATCGGAGAATGTGTTTACATTATTTAATGAAGGAAGAATGCTTCTTAAAACATAAAAAAATCCAGGAACATACTGTCACATACTTTTTAGATATTTTCCTCTAAGTTTTGCAAATTTTTAAATTTTTAATTTAGAAAAATATTTTGAATTTAAAGTGCCTACGCTTTGCAAATTTTGAGGAAACATTAAAAGCGCAAATGGCCACATCATTTCTTAATCTATATTGAAAGTAGCCATAGAACTTTTTTGTAGCCATGTATTTAAAAATTTTTTTTACTCAATAGACTAAAAAACAGAAAATATGTTTTTGCATTTTTTTGTGAAAAAAGTTTTAACTTTGAGCCGCTTTTGCACACACACTAAATATTTTTGAGCACCGATTTTTTTGTGTTGTCTTACCAGGTATGCGCCTATGAAAGCGGTATTATTTAAAAAAACACGTTTATTGTGAGGAAATGATTAAAATTTTATTCTTCAAAATAATGGCCATCGCTAGCTACACATTTTTCCCATCTCTCAGGCAATTTATGGATGCCTCGCCAAAAAAATGTTTCGTCTTTTGCCTGAAACCAATCATCGATCCATTTTTTGACTTCTGCGTGATAATTGAAGCGCCGTTCCGTTAATGCGTGGCCCATCGATGCGAACATGTGATAATCCGAAGGCGCCAAGTCTGGTGAGTAAGCCGCATGAGCAAGAGCTTCCCAGTTGTACGATGCAACCAATTCTTTGGTGGCTCTAGTGCGGTGTGGTGGTGCGTTGTCATCGAGGAAAATCACTTTGTGTTGCCTGGCTTCATATTCTGGGCGTTTTTGGCGTATAGCACGGTTCAAATCGGCCAATTGTTGTTGGTAACGTTCACCGTTAACCGTTTCACCAGGTTTTAGAAGGTCATACCATATGACACCACGCTGGTCCCAGAAAACACATAGCATGGCCTTCTTTCCGAAGCGATCTGGCCTTGCGGTCGATTGCGCACTTTCGCGGCGGTTAACATACGATCTTTTTCGTTTGGGATTCTTGAAATACACCCACTTTTCATCACCAGTTACGATTCGATGCAAAAACGACTTTCTTTTGTACCGGGCAAGCAGCATTTCGCAAGTGGTTTTTCGGTTTTCTTGCTGCCTTTCAGTCAGTTCATGTGGCACCCATCTACCGACCTTTAAAATTTTCCCCATTGCTTTTAAACGTTTTCCGACGGTCCGACGGTCAACACCCAATTGTTCTGCGAGCTGTTCTTGCGTTTGGCCATCATCTTCATCGAGCAATGCTTGCAATTCGGCGTCTTCAAACTTTTTTGGTGGCCGGCCACGCTCCTCGTTTCTCACATCAAAATCACCACTTTTAAATTTATTGAACCACTCGTTACACTGTGTGCGACCAAGAGCATGCTCGCCGTAAGCTTCCACAAGCATTCGATGCGACTCAGAAGCGTTTTTCTTCAAATTGTAACACAAAGTTAACTGTGTCCGCAAATCGTAATTTGTAGGCACGTAATCCAACATTTTCCGGAGCGTCAAACAATGCGTTGTTGGATGAAACTTGACAAATTGTGAACTGAATATTGTTGACATATGACAGAAGAAGTAAACATGACATTTGGTACGGTTCCGAAGTTTATAAATATTCGGCTATTTACCGCTAGATGTCGTTACCGGTTTCATAGGCGCATACCTGGTAGTTGGAGTCTATCTTTCAAATGGCATCAAAATCGTTAAATTCTGTGACTATACATTTTTTGAATTTTGTCTATGAACCGAATCACTGTGTGCTGTTTCGAAACTGAAATTCTGTTTTTTAGAAAAGTGTTTATTTAAATGACAACCCAAACATACAATAAGGAGTCTTGTTCTGTCTTATAGAAGGTCTTTCCCACGAAAATCGACACTGTTCAAAAGTAGCATTTGACAATCTGTTGCTGGGTAACTACATTTGAAAGCCCCATCCTTCACTGACAAGCTGTCAAAATTTGTTAAAACTAGGTTCAGTACAAGCCCAATTTTCGCGCCAAAAGTGGCAGTCTGTTTGTAGCATCGGTCGGAAAATGAGTTTCGAACAAAGAGCCAATATTATGTTTGGTTTTAATCTTGGTAAAACTTTTACTGAAACTAAAATTTGATGAGCTGAATGTAAGGTGATGATTGTTTATCTCGTGCCAGAGTACATGAGTGGTTTGAACGGTTTCAGGACGATCGTGAAGACATAAATAATATAATCGTCAAATCGAATCGTTGCAATACACAGAAATGGAATTGAATATGGACCAACCATGTACAGGGTGGGCCGAGAGTTTCTGCATGCAAAAAAAACACCGTTAAGGATCATTTGTATTTCTTTTCAAAATTTTTGTATTTAAAACACTAAATCATATCCACGCAAAATTCAATTGATTATTAATATTGTGTATGTGGCCCATTTTTTTCGTAGCACTCTAGGACTCGCTTTCGGAAACTTTCGCACAAGACCGACGTTTCGGCCAACGATATGGCATCCCAATCTTGTTTTACTCTCTCAATGAGTTGAAGTGTATTGGCAGGTTTTGGACTCCGAAATACTGAATCTTGAATCCTGGACCAGATATGTTCAATAGGATTAAGATCTGGCGAATTTCCCGGCCAGGCTTCCCATACTAACTTAAATAGACTTTTAGCAACACTTATTGACTGTTTCGCCGTATGACATCACGCACCGTCCTGCATTAAAATCGCTGTAGATGTACGAGGGAGTTGCTTAGGATTTTCAAAAAAACATTTTATTGGGGATTTCCCCATTTCGTTTTCAAATAAAACAAGCAATCAGAATTTAAACTATATGACAATTAAAACGATGTATGCAGAAACTTTCCGACCACCCTGTACATCTGCGAAAGATGTCAGTGCGCTTCGTTCTACAAAAATCGACTAATTACGAAAAATCGCTGCGTATTCAGCCTTGCAAGGACCTCATTAGCGACTTCAAACTTCCAATATTTCACTGTTACTGATGATGAGATGTGATGTTTTCAATATGATTCCCAAACCAAGCGGCAAATAGCCGGATGAAAGCACCAAGACCATCCAGTACCGAAAATAAATCCTCCTGAGAAGTCAAAAATAAAGTCAATATTGATTTGTTTCTACGATTTGGAAAGCATTATTCACAAAGAATTTGCTCCAATTGACCAAATTATCAATAAAGTGTTTTATCGCAATGTTATGAGGCGTTTGCTGACTTACATTCGTGAAAATGGAAGCTGGTACCTGTCACAGGATCACCCACCGTCTCATCGATCCAACTTGGTTACCGAATTTTTGGTCAAAAATTACTTCCAGTCGCTTTACTCACCTGACTTGACTCCTTGTGATTTCTATCTGTTCAGTAAAAGCCATTTGCCGATGAAAAGACAACTATGTCCTGATGTTGAAAAGGCAACGACCGACATTTTGAAGACAATGGATTCAGATGGCCTCAAAAAATTTTTCGATGATCTATCTAATTGATCGTGTAAAACGTTGTGTCGAAGCAAAAAGAGACTATTTTATATAAAATGATTGAATTGGGCAAAATAATATTTGTTGTTTTAGTTGTTGAGCAGTTTCGTTTTTTGCGAAAAGGTCCTTTTATATTGAAAAGTGGTTGCGGAACCGAAGCGTGCTGGGTCCATAACCTATTGAAAAGTGACTTGATTGCGCAATGGAAAACTATTTTTCAGGAGTGAGAACATTTGCAAAGTCAAATGCGAACAAATAAATTTAACTTCTAAGGACAATGGAACTGAATATACACAGTGAGAAATTTTACAGTATATTTTGTTATCCCAACAGTAAACTCTGCCTACTGCTACAAAGAAAAAAATTACCTTATCTTACCTAACTTAACCCTTTCGGGACTACTGGGATAATACGTCCAAGCACGTTTTTAATGCCCTTCAAAACAATTATTCAAATCTTACGATCCACGCAAAATATTTTTTCGATTTCGGTGTTCCCACATAAAAGGATGATTTCGGAATTTGTGAGCATCCAATATAATTTTCTAACCCCAAAATTTATGGCATGAGAAAATTTCTACTGAGAGTATTTTGGATTTCAAAATTAAACTCCGTCCCGAAAGGGTTAACACATTAACATACCTCGATTTTCTACACTTTTAAACAATAACAACATAAACAATTCAAGTATTGAATACAACTAAAACCATGAAGTGACACCTGACACAATTTAAATTCTAAGGACAATAGAACTGAATAAACACTGTGAGAAATTTTAAATAAATTTTTATTTAATTTTTAATTTTATTTTTGATATCTCAACAGTTCACTCGAACTATGCCCACAAAGAAAAAAATGACCTTACCTAACTTAACCTAATACATTAAATACATTTAGCCACCTCGACTTTTGAACATTTTTTTAACAATAACAACAACAACAACAACTATTCAATTAAGTTTTGAATATAACTAAAACTTTATGTCCATAAAGCGACACCTGACAAAAATTCCTCAAAGTTTAACGAGTAAAAATTATTAAAAACAAAAACGCAACAACAACAACAACAACAAAAGCAAAACCCAAATGCAAAGTGCGCGGACGTCCGCATGCTAAAAGGAGACGCGTGCGGAAAAAATCAATTGAACCTCATAATTTGCAAGTGGCTGCAACTGGCAACTGTTGGTGTTCCGGTATGTTCCTGTTGTTGTTGTTGCTTTGTTTTAGTGCAGATCATTGCCGCATCAATGTCAACCGTTTTCATTTTCATTATTAATGATGAAACTTTCACATAAACCGGCAAAACATCACTTGAACAGATAAACCAACCAACCAATCGACTGACCGACTGCTGGCTGGGCAAAGAATCACAGCGACAAATGGACCAACAAAGCGACAGACAGTCTGACAGACAGACTTTGGAACAACTGCAAGACATTCCACTCTATCACAAAATCATTCACGTCAACAATAACAACAACAACAGCAACAGCAATACACAGTACGCGTGCCGCAAGTGATGCGACGAACGTTGACGAACGCTGATTGACGATCGCCGATTACGGCGCTGCGTACGCAACGCGTTTGTAATCGTGAGGCAAAAATCAAAATCGATGCCAGCGACGTTGTAATTATATGAAAGATGGCAATTGAACTGCCGCTGCTCATTACGAACACGCTGCCGACGACAGCGACGGCAACGGTGGCGCGCAACGCTTCGCACACGTTGTTCGGTTGCATTGTGTTCGTAGCAGTAACTGTGGGCAAAAATGTTTAAATAGTAATTTATCAGAGCTACAACTACACGTGAAAAAATTTAGGTCTTCAATGTTAAATACTCAAAATGTTGGCAATCGAGTTAAGAAAACTTCAATTTTTAAGCGCTTTGAATATTCGAAGATGACTGGCACACATACTTGAAATCAAAAATAATTTTAAACGTATTTCTAATTGTTTTGAAAATCAAAACTTAAAGGGGTGAACATAGGGTTAAAAGTTTGTACGAAGAAATATGATTTTTTTACTTGGTGAAAGTTCTTCGAATGCGAAATCATGTGTTTTCTATGTTTTCGAAAATCAAAATCTGAATGGGATCAAAAATGGGTTAAGAGTTTGTATGGAGAAGCATTTATGAGCCTTTTGACTTCAAACTTAGTGAAAGCACTTAATATGTGAAATAATTCGGTGGATATTTTTTAATTTTTTCGAAAATCCAAATCTAACGGGGTCAACGAAGGGTTAAGACTCTATGATGAAACTGTGAGAAAAACATGAATTAATGGGCCCATTGACTTCAAACTTGGTGAAAGTACTCTTAGTTAAAAATAATTTGACACGTTTTTTCACTTTTTTGAAAATCGAAATCTAACTGGGTAAACATTGGGTTAAAAGTTTGTATAGAGAAAAGATTTTATGGGCCTTTTTACTTCAAACTTAGTGAAAGTTTTCTTAGTAAGAAATAATTTGACACGTGTTGTTTAGTTTTTAGAAAATCAAAATCTGACTTGGTCAACGACGGGTTAAGACTTTGTATGGAGAAACAAGATTTTATGGGCCTTCGGACTTCAAACTTGGTGAAACCACTTAATATGCGAAATAATTTGCTACCTATGTTTTTTTACTCTTTTTCAAATCGAAACCTGACGGGGTCAACAGTGGCGTTTTGACTTCAAATATGGTGAAAGCATTTCAAATGAGATATAATTTGAAACGTGTTTTTTTATTTTTTCGAAAATAAAAACCTAACGGATCTGACACTTCCTTGGCTCTTAGTTGGCTTTTAAAAGATATGATACCATCAAACAAAATCAGCAAATTCTATAACTCTCATCAACTGGAAATCTATAAGCAAATTTCTTTCCCCAAGTGATAACATAATGGATCCCAAGGCCTAAGAGGCGGCCACTTCACCCACCTATCAACCTGAATCAATGCCAGTATGTAGAAATACATGTAGAAACACAATGCTACTTGAATAACATATATAATTACCGACTTAAAAAATTTCTCACCGTGTACTCCATATTAGCAAAATGCAAAATTACACCAAGAAACGCACAGGAAAAAGTACTACAAAAAAAAATTCGAAAATAATTGTATGGCAGCAATTTACATGTCGTGTGTCGCACACGGCCAGCGCAAAATCGTCGATTACAACAACAACAATAACAACAAACATTAATACCGCAACAATAAAGCAAAAATGTGGACATCAACACGATCGCAAGTCAGAGCAATCAGCGCGCCTGTCGGACCTGAGGCGGCTGCCTTATCGGTAGCACGCGGATGCACCAAAAAGCAACAATAACAACAACAAAATAATAAAGTCGCAGCTTCTGGCACTCACGCGTCGTCGTACCGCGCTGCGATTGCATGCAAGTAGCGTTCGGCAACGGACTTTGTCGCGCTGTCTTGTCCAGTGTTCAACGTTGTCACAATGCGCGCAAGTGCCGACGACAGCGAAACCTGATATGGCAACTGCGACACGATCATCAACTTTGCACCATATTGACTGGAACACATTCAAGACGGCAGCGACATGGCCACACAACTTCCAGATGATGTTGGCTTTGATTGTGGTCGTGTAGTCAGCTATGTGATTATAATGAAAATGGAAGCAATTTCAATAGAATTGAATTTGTTTAATTCTAAATAACAATTTTTACACGGCCTTTGTTTATAATTCGTCGATATTAATTTCATTATTTTACATATTCTAATTTTTGAAATTTTTTTTAAATTTTTTTTATTTTTAGTTTTTTATTTTTATTTTTTTTTTTAGTTTTACTTTTTTTATTTTATTTTTTTCGTTTTATAAACTTGAAGCGAACGGCAAGGTGTAGTCCTTTTTTAAATTAATAAATTTTTAGTTTTAACTATAATTTTTTTTATTTGTAATTTTTCTTCAATGCAAATGTCATTAAAAATATCTGTTTTGAAAGAGAGATGCCAAATGCTTTGGTTTTGTCGCCTACAAAATAGAGCATATTTCGATTTTTGGCAACAGCGACATCTGTGGTCGGTAGTCGTGTAACAGGGCAGTCGTCAAAAAATCGCTTCTATACGAACATTCTGATTCTATATTTTGACAGATGACAGTCATGTCGCTGTTGTCGTCTATTTGTTCGTGGCACATGTTTGGCGACAGCGACACCTGCGCTCGGTAGTCGTGTAGATGTGCAGTCGTCGTAATAATCGTCTCTATACGAAAATTTTGATTCTATACTTTGATAGATTTTGTTACAACTGCATAGTCTTTGTGTTCGGGGATTGTGTTTGGCGACAGCGACAACTGTGGTCGGTGGTCGTGTAAAAATGCAGTCGTGCCATACGAATATACTGATTCTATATTTTAAAAGATTTTTACAGTTGCGGTCGTGTCGCTGTTCTCGTCTATATGTTCCAAGCATATGTTTGGCGACAACTGCGGTCGGTGGTCGTGTAGCTGTGCAATCGTCAAAATAATCATTTCCATAGGATTCTATATTTTGAAAGTTTCAGTCGTGTCGCTGTCGTCGTGTATATGTTCGAAGAATAGGTTTAGCGACAACTGTTGTCGGTGGTCGTGTAGCTGAGCACTTAGCATAAAAATTGTCTTCATACTTATTCTATATTTTGACACATTTTCACAGATGACAGTCGTGTCGCTGTCATCGTCTATGTGTTCGGGGCATGTGTTTGGCGACAGCGACAACTGTGGTCGGTGGCTGTGCAGCCGTCATAATAATCGTCTCCATAAGAACATTTTGATTCTACATTTTGACAGATTTTGACATGACAGTCGTTTCGCTGTCGTCGTCTATGTGTCTGAATTATATGTTTGGCTACAGCGACAACTGTGGTCGGTGGTGGTGTAACTGTGCAGCCGTCAAAATAATCATTTCCATAGAAACATTTTGATTTGATTTAGATTTTGATAGATGAGAATCGTCTCGCTGTCGTCGTCTATGTGTTCGTGACAAATTTTTGGCGACCCCTGTGGTTGGTGGTCGTATAGCTGAGCATTCGTCATAATCATCGTCTTCATACGAATATTCTGATTCTATATTTTGACACATGTAGTAGTGTCGCTGTCGTCGCCCATGTGTTCGAGGCATAACGCTGACGACAACGACGACGACGACGACGGCAACGATGATGTCTGTACGATGTTGTTGGTGGCAGTGTACGCACACCGCAATTACGCTACGCCTGTCAGTTGCGACCGCACTGCAACCGGCAGCCAACTCGCAATGCAGCCAGAAGCGGTGATGCTCCAAAGTTGGCGCGCGACAATTTCACCTGTTGACACAGTAACTTATATTTGCATGTTGGCCGCTGGTTTGTTATCGGTTCGACCGCAAACCGGCCCCCGTGCAAGATGCCACGCTTTCGGTGGCATGTGCAGCCGAAATTGGCAGCCGGCGGCAAGGCAGCCGATATGTCGGAGCGACATCTATCAAATTTAATAAAATTAACTAATTTACAGCATAAAAACGTTGCCGCTAAAACCAACCAAAAATTCGCAACGTCAGCTGACAGCGATGACTTTTGATGGCGGCCGGTGGTTGGTTGGTTGGTTCGATTGGCGAACGTTGGTGCAATAAGTGTTTGTAAGCATTTCTGAAATACCTACGAGGCGTTTTATGTATTTCAGCTCATTGTCAACTGAACTGCGTTGCAAACGCGCGACTTGTGTGAACTCGACTGCCCACCAATTCCGCCATGATTAATTGCGCCACATTACTGCACCTCGGCGCCACTGCCCACTGTTGCAGTGGCATTGTAGGCGCAACGCACAACGACTGCAAAGCGTGCAAAAACTATTCGCGCAGCATGTCAAATGCATGATTGATGATGCCAAAATGTGGCCACTTCCAAAATGCATTTTTTGCGTGCGTCGTGCAACGCATTGCGTGCAGTGCTGCCGCCTATTTGTGCAGACTGCGACTTGTGGTCGTTGTCGTCCGGGGAGGAGGGGGTTGAGGTGGTGAAATGCTGATTTGTTTACTTAAACGATGTGTCGGACCACCAACGAAGCGCCGACGAGAAGCGCATTGCTGATGGCGACAGCGCTGTTGATGCTGATGAGGCCGAACGTTGTTGAAATTAATTTTTCGGCCGTTAAATGTTAAATGCTTTGCGCGCAGGCGTTGACCATGTAAATTGTAAATGGCCATCGCTGCGTTCATGAAATGCGTAAAGATTTTCTTGTTAAGATAGCATCGCCTTATCAGCAACCAAAACGCCATGCAACTTCTTTATCGTTGCAAAGGGGCTGAGAATTGAGCAATTGGCAACATTGCAGCACAATTGACCAATTGGCCGCGCGCCTAAATAGGGTCGCCATTAACATGCAACATGCCACAAGCAACGGTCGCAACACGCAACCCTTCGCAGCGCATTTTACTTGCGGCTGCACTTGCGGCCGTTCGCCACTTGTGCGCAGCGGCGCAATTAGCCAACCCTAAGTTGCGTGCTTAAGGCTGCTCGCGGTACTTGCCGCACCTGATTTGCTGCCACGCATATTGGATAATGGATGCGAATTGCCGCTTGCGTTATTGTAAAACACTTAGTGGTGCATTCATGTGATTAGCAATGCAGCAACAACAATAAAATTATGCCAAATGCCAAACGGCAAATGGCAAACTGCCGCCTGGCCGCTGCAATGCGGAAGCGTTCGCCAATTGACTGCCACTTTCTTCGCGCTCATCCAACGCTCCACATTTTTTTTATGATGCCAATCATGCAGTGGTGTGCTCGTCCGTTGTGGCTGCTTCAGTCGCAGTGTTGCACGCAATATTGCTGTTGCTCGACAACAATGTTGCTAATGACTAACGCGCAAATGGATAAGCGGCAGTTTTTAGAGCTTTCTTATGTTGATTTAGAGCTCGTAAATACAGCAAAACAAGAGTTAAAAATTGTAAAAAAAACTTGTTGTAAAAAATATAATAGTCATAAAATTGTTACTCTTAGATTCGAACCACGGACGCCAATGAATAAATACGCACTTCCATTCAGAGACCAATGAGTCCAGTTTCTATCAACATATTTTCTGCTGCATTCATTCAAACATTTTTCGATCAACCCAACTTAAATGATATATTCGGAGAGAAGAAGGGTACAAAACGTAGGACTTAAACTTAAGCGTCAAATGCAAGTGGGTTGCCATACTTCAACAATTTTATTTTATTTCATTTCATTTCATTTCATTTCATTTTATTTTATTTTATTTTATTTTATTTTATTTTATTTTATTTTATTTTATTTTATTTTGTTTTATTTTATTTTATTTTATTTCGTTTTATTTTATTTTATTTTATTTTTATTATTTTATTTTACTTTATTTTATATTTTATTTTATTTTATTCTATTTTTTTTTTAATTTATTTTATTTGAATTTATTTTATTTTATTTTATTTTTTTCATTTTATTTTATTTTATTTTTTTCATTTTATTTTATTTTGTTTTATTTTATTTTATTTTATTTTATTTTTTTATATTTTATTTTTTTTTTGTTTTATATGATTTTATTTTATTGTATTTTATTTTATTTTATTTTATTTTATTTTATTTTTTTTATTTTATTTTATTTTATTTTTTTGTTTCTTTCTGTAAGAAATAATTTATTAAATTTAAAAAATTTCCAGCTGTTAAATTAAAAATAATTGTTATGCTGAACTTTTGAGCTACTGAGCCGAATACAATTCTAAATCATATTTTGTACCAAGAATTTTTGGTTTTGGGGGGTTTGAACCCCAAAACCTTCCTGTGTGCATCACTGGACACGAATAACTTGTCACTGTGAAAACAGACCCTAGCATTGTGCTTATGTATCTGTATGTAGTCGTATGTATGTACTTACAACTATGTACCTTTTTTTCATTGAGAGACATTTTTAATCTTTCCATATTTCTTTTTTCTAATCATGTGTTTTATTTATCTCTCCATGTATTCGTTACATATCAGTCATACCTATTTTCTACTGAGACATCTGCATTTTCTGCCTTCAAGGAATTTATCCATTAATTTTTATTCAACTGGTCACAAATTCCCCCATTCATTCCACTGTACCTACGACCTTCCGTTCACCAGTGGTCATTACGTCAACTAGTTCGAAAATGACAAAATTTAACCAGCTCAAGCATTACAAGACCGCATACAATGCACACAACGCCTTCAGTGCTCCCAAAACACTTTTGTCTGCCAGCTTCGTTGGTTGTTGCTGACCAGCTGAAAAGGTGTTTCGAATGCGCGAAACGCTGAAAATTGCATATTGCTGCGGCACAAGGCATGTAGCGAAAATTAACAACAATTGCCTAAAATTTATGAGTAGGCACGTTTACCGCCTGATAGGCGCAGTAATTGAACGCCCACTGCCCTTGCAAACTTGTCTCGGCCGCTGGCGCTGCCGCTGTTAATTGCTGTCATTTATAGTTCCATCATCATTGCTCAGCTGACGTGCGCCGCTGCTTAAAATTGCATATTACTCGTTTTTCGCTTGGCTGCTGCGCATTCAAAATCAACAAAAGATTTGCACGAAAAATGCATAAAATGGTTGTGGCAGCCATATTTCATCAGCAGCACAGCGGTCATAGTTTTCTGCATCGCTCGACGCGCATCAATCAGTCTGCGTTGGAAAAGCTGTCAGCACTTGGTTGGTGGTCAGTGCGCCGGACTGCCGTTGCAATTATTCATTAAAGCACCATTTAGGAGGGCCGAACCCGGACGCATGTTTGCGTAAGTTATGGCTGAGGTTACAACCAGTAGCGGTCGCGCAGTGAACTCTCGCGCGCTGCATTCAAACCAAAAGACACACAGCCGCTTCCTACTCGCTGTAGAACAATAATTAAATGGCAACACGCCTTGGCCGAAAGTAAACCGATGTAGTTTGGCAAGAAATTGAAATTGAGCCAAGCAATCAGCATAAGTCCAACTGACTGACTTTAACTTGAGTAAAGAACATAAAGGAGAAATTATGTGCGAACAGAAACGAATTTGAAGTACGGTACGGTGCCGGAAATTGATGAAAATTTATTTATAAATAATTTTTAAATTCATTAAATTTATTGAGGATAAATTAAAAAATTGTTTACTAAGTTTCCCTAACGTTCCATAAACATTTTACTTACAGGTTGCGCTGCCTTCTATGGGTCTGGAACTTTGTATAAAGTGGGTAAGTGATGCATGTCATTTATTTTTTTTATCAAATCACTGGGATTGTAGATTTTGCTGCGCTTCTATGTAAATTAAATGTTAATGTTCAAACAAAAAGTCTAAAAAATACCTGAAAGAAACTGTAAATATTTGGATACAATTACGATGGTTTAAACTTCGAGTGAGTTGGCAATAAAACAGAGAGTTGACTACTAAAACTAAGAATAGAAATAAGAATACTTAATGTAAATATGGAATCCATATTTAAATATCCATTTAAAAGACTTTCTTTTAAAAATTAAGCTAACAAAAGACAGCAAAGTTGGTGCATAATGTAAACGAAGTACGAGTACTCGACACTTGGACCAAAAGTGACATGTAAAGAGATTTAAGCCTTTGCAAAGATAAGGTAGCACTTTGTACTGAATGTCATTCCATGGATCAAGTCCTGGGAATCTATACCACTATTGAATTTTGAGTCATAAGTCCAAAGAGAAAGAAATTCCCCTTTTCTTTTTACATTGAGAGAAAAGATCCTAACCGAATGATTGGACCTATGACAAGATTTATCCATGGGGTCAACATAGGCTTCATCCAGGACCCAACTTGCATTTCATGCCTAAAGAAGGTACCTGCTTTTACTACATAAAACGAGATTCTGCACATTGGGTTCAAATTTATGAGAATGGACAAAGTCTCCCTTTGTGATAGATTCACAATGAGTCATTTCAACTTCCAAGTGGAAGTGTGGTTTGTCTCTTCCCTATGTGATCTTCTGAAATTATTAAGGATCCAGGAAATTTGCACAGAAGTCCGAGTGGGGCCTTTCTAGTCCTTATTTATACACTTTCTTACATCCCTAACTCCTCTCTCTGCTATCGTCTTGTTTCGCAACTCCAAAGTACAAAGTACCACTACTCAGTCTGAGCGCTCAGAAGTGGACCTTCCGTAGTTCCATTTTATCAGCTTCCTCTTTCATCATGGATCAACTGTAGAACTATTAAATGTTGAGTGATAAGTCCGAAGAGAAAGTAGGGGAATTTATTTTTACATTGGGGAGGAAAGATCTCAGCCGAATGATTGCACTTATGACAAGATTTTTCCATGAGATTAACATAGGCATCATTGAGAACCCAAATTGCATTTCATGCCTAAAGAAGGTACCTGCCTTTACTACATAAAACGAGATTCTGCACATTGGCTTCAGATGTTATGAGATATTATTTCGACTTCCAAGTGGAAGTACGGTCTTTTCCTTCCCTAAGTGATCTCCTGAAATTATTAAGAATCTAGAAAATGTTTACAGAAGAGCTACTAGCGCCCTCCATGTCCTTATTTATACACTTTCTTGCATCCCTTGCTCCTCTCTCTGATGTCATCTTGTTTCGCGAATCCAAAAAACATTGAACTACTAACCCTGGGCGCTCGGGAGTTGACCTTCCGTAGATTCATTTTCTCAGCTTCCTCTTAGATCCATCTACCAAAACTTAACTCATCTAAACGTCTCGGAAAAAGGAGAAACTCTCAGAAAACCCAGAAACAAATAAGTGAGCAGATCACTTGGGGGATTTTCTTATACCAAGTATGGATTGGGTTTCCCGAGGTTTAGGTAACACAGTAAAATTTCTCTCGTATACTGGACTTACTGATGAACTGTAGGTCCACGAAGAGGGCACAATAGATATTCTAGGTCGCAGTGCACTATTCGCCGTCAATTATAATAATAATAAAAATAAGTGAGCAGAAGTCAGATGTTGTTAATTAGATTCCTTTTTATTAATAGCAAATTAGCTTAAAGGTATTAACTGGTTTTGAAGGTCTTGACTGCTCTAAGAATCGAATGTCCCAGTATGTCTTTGGGTCAATTTGTACATTTTTTCTCTCTCTCTTCTCGAATTGATGAATAAACACTTCAGGTAAGAAATCCCCTGTCTTTCTTCTCCTTTTCTCCCTTTTAACTCTAAGAAAACCTAGTATGTCTTTGGATCAATTTGTACATTTTTGCTCTCTTTTTTCTCGAATTGAGAATTCAAATAAGAAACCACTTGTCTCCTTTTCAATGTGCACCCCGAAACCAATGTGCCCTCAAAAAACTGACGTAGAATTCAAGCAAAAAACTGATCCGAAATCGGAACGCAAAGCATTTTAATTTCGAGTTTGTAATTTTCATCATTTTCAATTTCATTCTTTGCGTGTTGTTTCTTTTTTTTTTGTGCGCAGTTGCGACTGAAGCGTGCGTGGTTTAAATTTCACCGTGGGGCATGCGCCGTTGCGGCTGCAGGACACGCTGCCAGCCAGCAATTATCCAATGCAGCAGCCAGTCAGCAGTTGGCAAAAGTGTGCCCCAGTTTAAAGAAAGCGGTTTTCTTCACATTTAGGGGACGCAAGAGTCACAGAGGACGGCGGACTGCATACCAGATCAAGTCGCATCAAGCATTGCGACACTTAAAAGTTGTATGCATTACAACTGCAAAAAGACGCAAGCACTGTGTGGTTTGTTCTGGTTGGTAATTAAGCAGGACAGCACAGTGTAGGGTCGGTCCGAGCAGGCAGTCAACCAACTCGACTGGAAAGTTTCATGTCAGTCGTGTTAATGGTGGCACAGAGGGAAAGACCAGAACTGGCACTTTTTCTCGCCGTAGTTGAAGTCAAATTATGACATTGACTGTGAGATTTGTTGTTGTTGTTGTTGCGTTCATATTTCCTGCTGGCAGATAAATTTGTCGCTTCACACCTGTTGCATCGAACACTCAACACAAACAGATCCTTTTTTGTGCACTTCATGCTTGTGGCCGCAAACAGGATTTCACAAAACTTTCAATTTCGTTTTGACGCCTTTGGTGTTGTCAGCTGGAATTTCTTGTTTTTGCTGCGCGCGCTCCCTTGCAATTGATGCGTGTAATTTCATACTTTCATGCTCCCACTGAATGCATGCAAATTAAAAGGACACATTTTCAAGGACAACTACATTTCATGCAAATTGAATGCGCATACGCATTAAGTTTGTGTCTTGAGTCTTTTGTTTGCGCTTTCAAAGAGTTAGTTTTAGAGTTGAGCATCTACAAGATTCCTTTTATTGCGCACAGCACACATCCAATCGCAGTACACCAAGTCTTTAAGATTATGGCCAACATGCACGTTGTGATCGAGGCAAAGCGGAACGATCGACGACGCCGCGTATCTGCGCAACACGAATATCCTTTTAATTAAACCATAAAGTTGTTTGCGTTGCGATAGTGCGGCCAGCAAAAGTGGCGTCAAGCCTTTGCAAGGAGGCGGAACGGTGCAGTGCTATCGCTTTGCGGTCATTATCGGCGCACTGCAGACGCCGCCAATGCGCTACACGAACACACAACGGCAAACGAGAAACGAGGTGTAGGGACATTTTATCAATAAACGAACTTGGCTGCGGTGACAATTTTCAGATTAGTAAAAGACAATTTCATTGCATTAGGTTCGAGTGCTGATGGTCGAAGGATCACAGCGAGGCCTGGCACTTACCTGCCATGCGGAACATATCCTTTCGGCGAGCAACTAATGTGCGTGCGAGCGCGTTGACTGTGTGTGTTTGTGTGTGTGGTTATCGCTGTTTGCTACAACTTCATTTGTGGCATTTGAAAGCAGTTTTAATTTGAAAATTGCGTTTTATGCCGAATTAAACACGCGACCTTTGATAAACTTCTTATCCAGAGCTGGCAACTCGAAATACTTGCAGAAGCGTGAATGGGTCAAACGATAAGAAAGACCACCAGCGTTCTTGAGGAATTGAATGCTTTCGATTTGTATTAAAAATCTTACAGAGATAACTTGATTTTCTGCTCGAATTGAAGAAATCAATAAATTCTGTATAAATTAACTTTACTTTCTTAACTTAAAAACTTATTTAAACAATTTTATTAAAATATTTTTGCTATATCAACCAAGTACCGCAATAATCAACAAATATATATATAAAAGCAAAAAAACCATTAAAAATATACCTGCAACATTATTTTGTGCTGTCAGCAAGTCAACAGCTCACCAAAGTGTGATTAAAACTTATGAAACGTGCTGCTAGCCGACTCCCACAGTGGCAGTCGAATTTATTTACTCCCCGTGTGCAAATAAAAGCGCAACACGACATGGCGTCGCGTGGCGCACAGCAGCTGACATGGTAGCAAGAAAATATTTAAAATCAGCAGCGGGTGTTCGCGTTGATTGCAGAAAGCGATGCTTGTTGCTGTTTGCGGTTGTGGCTGCCGCTGCCTCTGAATTGGTATCGATGTCGATGTTGTCTGGCCGCATCATGGGTGCATCATTAAAAATGCATCAGTGACTGTGCAAATATTTGGAGAGTTTACAAGCCAAGTTGTGTTAATAGGTCAGAGCTTGTAATAATTTACTTTGGATTGTGGCCAGCGAAATGATGGCTTGGTGTGTGTGTAGAGTTTAGTTCGAGTGGTGTCAGGGTTGTGATTTATATTTTAGTGGAGATCTAGTAGGGGTTTAGTTGTGATTTAGTTGAGTTATTTGGACACTAAACAATGTCATAAATTAATATAAAATGGAGGTTATAGGTTCAGTTTCTAGTTGAAGGAACAAGAAATTGTCTGTTTGAAGGTAATCTATTTTAACAAGTGATCAGTTGATGCGTATTCCTTTCATTTCTGGCAGACCTTAACTACATTGTTTTTATAAGCGAATTTTATTTCAAAGCTCATAATTTTTATAACTCTTTTCCCCCATAAAATGTACGACTAATATTTTTTAATTTTTTATTTTTATTCCGAAAAAATATTAACTATTTCAGAGATTCGAATAAATAGATGGATTTCAACTAACTAGGCAGATTTTACTATTTTTAAAAGAAAATCATCAAGTTCCTTCAAGTGTCCTTTTTTCACAGACCATCTTGTAAGACTCATATTTTTTATTTTTTTTTATTTTTATCCCGAAAAAATATTAACTATTCCAAAGATTAAAATAAATAGTTGGAGTTCAACTTACTGTGTAGATTTTACTATTTATCTACAAAAAATCATCACGTTCGTTCAAGTGTCCTTTTTTCGCAGACCATCTTTAATTAAATTACCTTACAATCCCTAGAATTTTTTTTACCTACCCACATCTCATTAAGCTTTTTATGCCATCCTCATTGATTTAATGGTCACACATGCTCGCCACAATAAAATTGTTTACAAGGCTCAAATTACCTAATGACCCCGTTAAGTGCAGGACGCCTGGCAGCTTGAAGCTTAAGTATAATGCCGTTATCTGCTTAAGTTCTGAATTAAGTCGAGTGTAACATTATTCGCTCTAGCACCATGAACACACATTTCAAACGAAAATCCGAACATGCCGCTTGCTTTACAACATAATTAAGGCATCGTTTATGAGCCACTACAGCGCTGCATACGAAGGGATCATTAAAGTGTTGCATGTTGTTTCAGAAATTGAGAAAAAAAAAATAAAAAAAATAGGTTTCAGTTTCAACAGTTTCACATTTAAACATATTTTAACTAAGAAAGCCAGAGTTATTTTGAGTTGCTAATGTTACTAAATTTGTTTGTTTAAAAATTTGATTACATGTCAAATTTGTAATCAAAATGACTGATATACCTGACTGAATTGAGTCTTCTGATCAATGCCAAATATTTTACAAAAATATGAATGATGTTTAATCAAAGGTTTTTCAATCCTTTTGTCACAAACAGAACTTCAACTTCTGGACCAGCAGTGGCCCAGAAAACCTTTTACTGAGTCAATATACGAAATCTTTAGCAATGATCGCAACAAAATCATTGTCATTGTTGTTGTTGTCATCATTGGCATAGTTAGTCGTCTGCGGTTGAGGTGAGAACAAAGCAAAACCCAGCGTGAGCCACAGCGAGTCGACAAAAACAAATGTATTTGTTGTAATTAGTCCAACGCGAACCAGAGAACTGGGTTTGAAGTCTCTTTGAGCTAAGTACATTTCTTTTATATTTCATTGTAAAGGGAATTTCACAGAAACAAACTTATTGCACCTTTATTATGGATTTTTTCGAGAACAAAATCGGTTTTTAAAAAATTTTTATAAATTTTTTTTTTTGCTTAAAACTTTTTATTAGTGCATTTTACGTATCTAATGTTGAACATTCATAGAATGGTATGAAAAAGACCTTTCGTTTGATACCCATATCGTGTATGTCAGTTGGAGCTTGAATTGGTTTGTTTGATAACAACTTTGAACTTTGACCCTAAGCCACGCCTTTTGTGGGCGTTTCCCTGGCAAATTTTTTAATTTGTTAGATTCACAAAAATACGCTCTATATGGCCTAATTTTCAGTTTTTTTCATGAGGGTTCGCTATACTGCATTTTGTTCTGAATTTTTAAGTAAAAATCAACCATAACGACTTTTTCTATATTAAAAAGTTAAAAGGTTGTAAGATCAGGGCGAGCCAGCGAATTTGGTTTGATGTCTCTGTGAGCCAAGTAAACTTTTGGCTGTTCATTGTTGTTCTTAACACTTGGGAAGCAAAAAGTATAATGTTTCTAATTGACCTACAAATAAGAATTTTCAAGTAAAAATCAACCATAAAGACTTTTTCTATATTAGAAAGTTAAAAGGTTGTAAGATCAGAATGAGCCCAAGAACTTGATTTCACGTCTTTGTGAGCCAAGTAAACTTTTGGCTGTTCATTGTTGTTCTTAACCCTTTAAACTTCATGCAAGAAGGATGATGCTTTGTGACCTGAAAATGAAAATTTTTGATCAAAAATCAATCATAACAACTATTTTTAAATAAATAAATTGCAAGATCAGGGTGACCCAACGGACTTTGTTTTTGTTTTAATTTAGCCAAAGTTAAGCAAAAAAGTGTTGTGATGTGAACCAATTGAGCTCCCAGCTGTGCATCTCTGTTCAAGACTCCTGGAAAGCACAAAGCATTATGCTTATTGACCTACAAATTAATAGGTCAAACCAACTATAACAAATATATCTATGTCAATGGTATAATGGGCTGTAAGGTCAGGGCACTTCAGGTTTGTCTATTGGAGGAGCTGTTGAAAGCGAAAGGAGGGTTTCTTCTTCTTTAACATTGTATATAATAACTCCTGACGATACTTAGGGCAATATTTATCTAATCATCACTTACTTTAAAACAGCAACATATAGTATATTCCGTTTATATCATTTCGAATTATTAAAAACACTGTGCAACAGTACTTTTGACCCGTCCAAAAGATTATATAGGCGTACAACTAGAGGTCATTCTTAGAAACCTGGCATACTCAGTTTTTCATTTTCTAATCCATTGTCCTTTTAAAAGGACTTTAAAGTTTTAAGGACATACGAGTACACAATTTAATTTAAATATTTTTTTTAATATTTGCGGTTCTACAATAATGAAGATATGGGTATCAAATCAAAGAGCAAACTTTTTGCTTTCTGACTAAAATATCTAATTTAAACTTTCAAAACTAAAATATGTCAATAATATGTAACAAAATACCTCAAAATTATATATTTCTATCTAATTTTATAGAAACAAAATTGATGCGTATTCCAAACCAATTTTATGCTAAATTAAAACTTATTTTTTTATAATTCCAAACCAATAAAGATAGATAAATAAAAATTTGAGGTATTATACTACAGATCGAAATACAAAACATATCTATTTTTAAAAAGATTTGCTGAAAAGCTTCACGAATATCGAAAAACACATATTTGAAAGGACCTTACTGACATATTTGGCCCTGAAACTCAAAAAAAAGTAAATGTAGTCAAAAGGCGCCAATTTTTGTATTTAATTTGAAATCCATTGTATCATTGTAATCATTGTACAAACACAAATCTATATTTATATATAAATAAATGTATGTTTATTTGTTTACTTGTTTGTTGTTTTGATGGTCACACGACACTAAAACTAAAAAACAAGAAGGACAATTAAGCAGAATCTTTCAGTAAATGTTTGTTTTGACTAATTCTCAGTAAACCATTTAGTGCGAGTACGACCCTACAGGTGGGCATGGCACCTCCCATACAAGCTAAATTTTTAATATGAAATATGTTCGGAATTATAAGTTGGACAGCACTGAAATTTGACCTGTATCAACGGGCTTCCGTTTAGGTGTGTCGTTTCACTGAGAAAATCTTATGATTGTTGGACAAGGGGCGTGGCACTTTTCAATCAACCCAAAATGTTTTGAAGAACTTTGAAACTCAGGTCACATATTAATGACATATGGCACAGACTGACGATTTAGACAGGTGGAATGAGGTGAGTACTGGTGGAATGAGGTGAGTACTGAACGAGGGGGCATGGCTCCCCATAAAACTCAAATGTTTAATGTGGAATAGCTTCGTAATTATAAGTCAAACAGCATTGCAATTTTGTATACCATTGACCCATAAATGTGGACCCCTTGTCCCATTGGACAAGGGGTGTGACACTTTTTTTTCAATTTTTTCGGGTAACATTGGAACTGTATGTTGCACATCAATGAAACCCTTCGCACGCTTCGACTGGAGGAATGAGTTGGGTATGGCACAAAAGGGGCGTGGCAGCCCATAAAACTCAAATTTATATACATATAACGTTTTTCCTGACTGATTGACTGTTTTATTCATCACCGAACAGCCAAACCGCTAAAGTTATAAACATGAAATTCGAACTGTTCGGACATTTGAGAAGATAAACTTCCGCTAAAGGGAATGAGCCGCCGTAGCTCAGCTGGCTAGTGCGTTGGGCCGCGAGTCAAAACTCCGCGAGTTCAATACTCCGTTGCGTTAACACCGAAAAAAAAGAAAAACAACAATTTTTCTGTCGGCGATTGTCCTCTCAGCAGGAAATGGCAAAACTCTGAGAGTAAAAATTTCCTATGAAAAAGCTCCCAACTCGCCGTTCGGAATCGGCATAAAACTGTAAGTTCCTTCCATCCGTGTACAAATTCACACGCACAACATGGATGGTTGAAGTAAAGAAGAAGAAGAAGAAACGGAATGAACATGGATGGTATGAAGTATGAAGAAAGTTGATTTATTGGGCCCAATTACTTCAAAGCCGCGGAGCTCTGCTAGTATTGAAATAAATTCTGTGAAATATGTTTTTCCTTAAATTTTAGAAATCCTTTTAAAAACATTCAAACTGTGTATGCCAGACCTGAGTATCTAATCTAATCTACGGTTTAAACATGGTAAAAAAAACAAGATAAGGTCTTCTAACCAAACAACTACTACAACAACTAAGCTAATGCCAACATAAGTCATTTACTTTTGAGTTACAAATTGTTAATCCAATTCAAAAACAGTTCCAAGTATAGATATAATTTTCACATGTCTTGAGCTACTCTGACTCACGCTCTATAGTCATTAATTAATTATGCCATCTTCCCTCTAACGTCTTCTGCTAAAATTATCAGACAGCTTCAACTTCCACTTTGCTGACTGACATTTGAAATCTTAATAAAACCCATTTAAAACTCATCTGCACACGTCACAGCGCCTCACCAACTCACCAACCTTAAACATTAGCCTCAGCTTAGCTAAACCAACAAACAGACAAAATTTTACAACCTAACGATTTGTGTTGCCGCTTCTGAGGCCGCAATCAACCACCGAAACGGATGCGTGTTGCACTAATTTGGCAAACGGCTAATTTGTGCCAACCCAGTCTTTGCACACACACCGAATTTATGGGTTCAATTCTGCACAGAAAACAAATCAAAAACATATCAGCCGAAAACAAACAAACCTTCTTTGGCTGCTAAAAACCACTAATGATGGGCTTAGCGTCCGCATCAGATTAGAATGTGCCACTTTTTTCGCCGCAACCTCATTCGTTCGCTGCAGATTCGTATCCGCCCGAATCGAAAGGGTTCGGTGCAAATTTCTATAATTTTGTGGTAGACGCAACTTGGCAAACTTTATGGCCGGCCAGCGCACATGCAAATCATCAGCTGTGCCACTGACCGCAAACGCTGCGCCACGCTCGACACACCGTCAGCCTCAAATTAGCCCCGCCACAGCCGACTGCCGCGTGCATGAACGTGTCGCTCATTGCACCTCGTTACCGAAAAAAGCACAAATACAAATTTCACATTTTGTTTTTATTATTTATTTCCCAGAGCCAAAATGCCTTTCAATAAATTTCACATGCTGACTGCCCAAAATTGGTTGCGGTTGGTTGTTGCTGTGTTGTATTTGTAATGTTGTTGCTGTTGTTGCTATTGCACGCTTGCTTGCTGGTGTTAATAGCAGCAAGTGTTGCTTTGGCCACTTTTGGCGTCAAGTTTTGCATCTTCTTCTTCTTCCTTATTATAGGTGTGTGCGGCCACCTCGATTGGTTTCGCATCGATTCTGCGGCAGTTCATTAAAATCTTAACTGCGCCAGTAAAACAAACAAACCAGACAGCCAGCCAGCCGGCAAAAGTGTGTGGCGAAAAAAACTTTCGCCTTTGTTTGTTTAAGGTCTGCTGCTGCTGCCACGCCCACTTGCATATGCTTAAATGTTAAATGTTTCGTCTGCATTATCGCCGTTATAAATCATAAATGGGGGTAGGAAGGAAAGTAGGTGGGCATGTGGTAATGATTGCTGGCTGATAGCGAATACTGTTGTTGTTGTGATTTTCTCCATCATCCATTACAAGGCAGTGCACGCAGATTGCGTGTGCGATAGTGGCCACTTTACATGCGAATTGAGTGTGAATTTTGGCAGCAAGATGACCCAAGAGGGTGATGGGTGGGTAGGTGGGGCGGGGGGTGAAATATTGAGATGTTGCTGAAAACTGAGTTGGCACTGAATCGCGGGCTGCTGATGAAATCGATATGAAGAGAGCAGCTAAAGTTCTTTTGTTTTTGCTTTTAACATGAAAATTTTGTTTTTTGTTTTTGTTTCATAATTTACATGAAGCGCTACACATTTTGGTAACATTATTCAAAATATTTTTTTATGCTGGAGGTTCAACTTTCTTTTGCAGAATAATTAAAGATTGTACAAATTTTAGTAAATAAAAGAACAAAACTTGTTTGGAGATATAAAAATATCACAATTACAATTGTGAATGATTTTCAAAATAAGTATTAACACGTTGGGCCCGGCGTCCGTGTGACCGGCGCCGGTCCCTGTGGACCGTCACTAGGATTTTCGTTTGGCTGGCATCGATCCGTGGGACAATATTAAAGTTAAAAATAAATATAGTCTCAATGAAATGTGATCAAATGTAGTTTTAAGTGATCAATTTTAATTTTAGTTTACAAAGAAGCACTCCTTATCTCTTGGCGATACAACATTGTATCGCTCGCCGGCTGCCGGCTGAACGGAAAGGACAGCAAGTTCAGCAAATTATTATTTTTTAATAAAATATTCAATTAACTTATTTTCACTATTTACAATTATTTATTATTTATAATTAAAATTTATTTATTTTTTATTTATTTTTATTTTTTTATTTATTTTTATTTATTTTATTTTTATTTTTTATGATTTTCAAAATATGTATATTTTATTTATTATTATTTAATTATTTATGAATAAAATATTGCATTATCTTATTTAAATTAGTTATTATTATTAATTATTTATTATTAAAACATATTATAATTTAAAACACAGAATATTGAAGGTAATTAAAAATAGCCATATTTTCTTATTACAATTTTGAATGATTTTCAAAATATTAGTTTCGTAATATTTTAGTATGTACGAGGGCGGGTCAATAAGTCCGTGACTTTTTGAATGAAACACAGGTTTTTAGATAAAAAGTTATTTTATTTTTCAACGTAGTCTCCTTTGAGATCTATATACTTAGCCCAACGTTTCTTCAGTTTTTTATCCCTTCCGAAAAATATGATTTGTCGAGGTCTTCAAAATAGGCATTTGTTTGTGAGATGACTTCGTCATTGGAGGCAAATCTCTTTCCGCCGACCCATTTCTTCAAGTTTGGGAACAAGAAATAGTCACTTGGGGCTAGATCGGGTGAATAGGCGGGATGAGGGAGCAATTCGTAGCCCAATTCATGGATTTTTGCCATGGAAACTGCACATGTGTGCACCCGTGCATACGAAATTCACTTTTTTCCATTTTCTTCTCAGTCAACGCGGTAGTCTGATATTAACGGCTGTCAAAAACAAACTAAATGTCGCAGCTAGTTCAATTTTTGACAAGAGTCAACTGACAGATGACTGTTGACGGGAGCAGTGTTGCCATTTCAATTAAGAGGCGGGAAATTCAAAAAGTCACGGACTTATTTACCCGCCCTCGTACATAGCGTATGTATTAATAAAATGTTTAATTAGCTTATTTAAACTATTTATTATTATTATTATTAATTATTACAATTTATTATTATAATTAAAAACTCGTTATTTAATTAATTTAACAATATTTAATTCTATAAATAATAATTTAATTAGTTTTTAAACTTATTTAAAATTTGTTAGATATTTGTTTTGTATTATAAATATAGATATTTTATTATTTAAATACTTTATTGAAAATATAAAAACAGAAATCAGAAAACAAATTTCTACACTATTATTTTTTGTTTTTTTGTTATTATTTTTATCTCTTTAATTTTTCTTTTGTTTTATTTTTTTGTTTATTTTAATTAATTTTATTTTGTTTATTTTATTTTATTTTTTTATTTTATTTTATTTTTTTATTTTATTTTATTTTGTTTATTTTGTATTATTTTATTTTATTTTATTTTATTTTATTTTATTTTATTTCATTTTGGTTTTATTTTATTTTATTTTTTTTATTTTGTTTTATTTTATTTTATTGTACTTAATTTTGGTTTGTTTATTTTATTTCATTTAATTTTTTTATTTTATTTTATTTTATTTTATTTTATTTTATTTTATTTTATTTTATTTTATTTTGTTTTATTTTATTTTATTTTATTTTATTTTATTTTATTTTATTTTATTTTATTTTATTTTATTTTATTTTGTTTTATTTTATTTTATTGTATTTAATTTTGGTTTGTTTATTTTATTTCATTTAATTTGTTTATTTTATTTTATTTTATTTTATTTTATTTTATTTTATTTTATTTTGTTTTATTTTATTTTATTTTATTTTATTTTATTTTATTTCATTTTATTTCATTTTATTTTATTTTATTTTATTTTATTCTATTTTATTTTATTTCCTTTTTTTTATTTTTATTTTTATTATTATTATTGTAATATCATAATATCAAAAAATCAAATAAAAACGATATTGAACTTTACATGCATCCTTAATTTCCACTAGCATTTCTTGGTTGTGCTTCTACCTATGCTCCCCTAAAAGTAGGCAAAAGTTTTAATGATATTTAATTCTTCATGCTCAAACGTATACACCAATCGAATGTGTACTGTCGTCAGTAGTTGCCACATTTGTTTTAACTTTAATTCAATACTAATTTTTAAATATGTAAAAGCGAATGCTTGTCTGCTTGTATGTTTGTCCTTTATGGACACACAAACCGACCTAATTGACCAATTGATCTGACATTTTTACATAATGACTGATATGTCCACTAGAAGGTTTCTGCAATCGCTTGTTGTAATCTGTGATGTTGAATAACATCGGAGATATAATTCGGAGAGCATTTAATTTTGACATAGCTTCGCCCTATGGATCTGTCGTTCGTCGTTTTGTAACACAAATTTAATGATAACTTTGTGCCTAAACCCCCATCAATGACACTTGATATGAAGCTTTTATATAGATGCGCCTTTCGACTGAAAGAATGGGATGATCATTGAACAATATTGAATGCCTTCACAATTATAAGCCGGAGAGCTTTGAAATTTTGTAGCAAAATGTCATATGCATTAGACAAGAGGCGTGGCAATATATTAATATATATATATGTATAGTTTAACTTTGAAACCATAAAGTCGGGCATAAATGACACTTACTATTTAGAAGTGCACTCGACAAATTCACTTGAAAGTCCCCGATAACAAAAATCCATAGTTGTGTCTATGGCACAAATGATTTCCTTCTCACAAACGAGTTTCACAATGGGAAACACAGTTACATTAGACCGATTTGTTCTTCTTTCAACTATAAACAAAAGCAAGAAGAAGAAATTTTCCCTATAAACACATTTTGTTTTATCAGATTTCCTGCACATCCAATTATGCGGAATATTTTGCCAAAAAATAGTAAATAAAGTACAAAGAATTTGTTGATTCATCAAGGTTCGGCCAACGGTGGGACCAATCATCAATAAATCCAATCAACTTTGGGTTTACTGAAATTAGAAAATATAACATTGAAAACTTCTTACGATGAAACCGAGCATCAATGAATCCCATAAACTTTGAATTTGCTGAATGTTACAATAACATAAAATATTAAATGCTCCTAACAAAGTCTTCCAATATTTCTTAAAATCAATTCTATTTACCTATTAATCTATTAATTATAGTAGAGTATACAATGAATCGATTAATCCTTTCAGATTGTAAAATTGTCAACAAAAAAAATTGAACAATAAAATATTAATCAAACACCAATTCAATAATTTAAAAAATATGAAAACTTTTAAACAAAAAGATTTAACAAAACATTTTATGTTCTAAAAGTTACATTTTTCATCATAATGCCTGCCACAGTTCTAAAAAATTGTCAATAAGCTGAAGCTTTGAAAGGGTTAACATTTTTTAACTCTTAACTCAAGTGTGATGAGTAGTTTTACTCACTCACACTCACTCAAGCATTCAAGGAGTGAGTAGTTTTACAAAATATAGCTTACTGAATACTGTTCCGGAACTTGATCTCGCGCTTCCAAATCAATTAATGGGATCATACAACCCAGTTGAATTATTCTCAGTCGAATTATTTACAGTCAGTCTCAGTCATCTGCTGCACTCTTTGAAAAAAAAATTTACTTTACACATTTAAATTCCCATAAATTGTCTTCATTGATGTTAGGTTATGGTGGCTGCCTCTGTAAGAGACACAATCGGTTGCCACTCGGAAACCTAAGAGGCCCATTGTGATACTCAGTGGCGCACACAGGATTTCATTTTGGAGAGGGCTTTGCGTACAACTTTTAAACCGAATACCATTTAAAAGCATATTTTGTATCAGAATTTTTTGTGTATGGGGGCTCGAACCCCCAAACGCCCCTGGGTGCGCCACTTGTGATACTACATATTTCACCCCTTTTTTAATGTTTAACCCTTTCAGTAACAATGTCCAATATATTGAGCCCATACAATTCATACAGCCCGGTTTATTTTCATGTCGGAAAGGGTTAACTACAACACGGTTTTTTCAAACACACATTTCAGTCGAATGGGAGAGAAGGAAGGGGAGGTCTCTATTTGGAAAAAATGTAATAGTAATTAAAACACATGAACCATTTTTAAGCCATTAACAGTTTTATTTATGGTTACCTTAGATAAACATGGAGTTTTGATTTCTATATAATTCCACAAAACAACAACATTCGTTTGGAAAAACACTTTACGAGTATTCAGTTAAAATGCGTCTATATGATTTAAATGTGTGTGTTTGTGTGTGTATATGAGTATTTACAATCAAGCTTTATTAATTGTTGTAATTCTTCAATAATCGTCAAAACAACTGGACTGAACAACAACAAGCAGGCACGACACATCCTACACGTACCATTGTATTTTATTACTAAAACATGCAGTTGTCAGTGGGTCGAGGGGGCGAAGAGCTGCATAAGTTTTGGGCGAAGTCCTCCTGGCTGCCTTTGGTTGAAATCTAAATGCGGATGAGAGTTGACTGAGGAGTCGAATGCGAAGTACAAAAGCGCCGACAGTCGAGTTGGGTGGCGCCCGCTAGTGCTGCTGCCACCAGGCGGAGGTGCGTCGGGTCACGTAGTTCTTCAGGCCGTCCTGGTGTGGCGGAAAGAGATGCGGCCCGCCAGTCTCGTACGACAGACCGTTGTGCTGGTTGAAGACGTACGCCTTGGCCTCGTCACCGCGCTGCGTGCTGTAGCTGATGCTGCTGCTGACGATGGGCGGCAAGTAGGTGTGGCTGGGCGGCACAATGCGCGGTACGTCCGCCTGCAGTACGGGCTTCTGAACCTGCGGCGTCAGGTACGTCTTGGTGAAGCGCGTCTGCTGCTTGGGAATGCTGACCGAATTCGACGGACCATAGACATTGTTGCGCAGATCGCAGACGGTATTCTCGATGAGAGCACTTAGCGGCGCCGTGTAGATGCGGAAGTTGACATCGTTGTAGTCGAGATCGGCGAGCAGAAAGACGGGCATGCGATCAGACAGCACCCAGACGTTTTTGTTCTCGTCGATCTTCACATCGGCTGGAAAGACCAGACCAATGTCATCGCGATCGACAATGCCGTGGAACTGCGGCGAGTAGGGCATGGACGAGTGCCAGCAGCCGACTGCGTTCTGATCGATCAGATTGAACAGCTCCACGCCGTCGTCGCTCATGACGCGCGATGTTGTATGCGAGTTGGGGCCACGTTCGTCGAGCACAATGAAATCATGGTAGCTGTCCTCGACGCGCGTCTCGTCGCGCAAAATGCGCGTGGAGACGGCAAACTGACGATGACTGGCCAGCGGACTGAAGAACAGTGTGCGAAAGCCATCGGAGCGTATGGGCGACAGAGCCATGCCGAAGATGCCCTCCTCGCCCCATTGGAAATTCAGGCCGGCAATGTTGTAGTCGCCGCGCAGCGGATCCGGAAAGAAGTACGAGTGCGCCGAGAAGCGCCACGACTTGTTCAGCTCCCACGAGTAGGCAATCAAGCCGTAGCCAAGCTCATCGGAGAAGTAGGCGTAGGCATCGTCGCACGTTTTGCCAATGTCGACGGCTATGTTGGCAATGAAGCTGTTCGGGTTGGTGTCATCGGGGCGCAGCACGTAGTGACGTATGCGCGTGTTTGTCTGCAGATCGTACACGTTGACTGCATAGGGACAGGGATTGGTGGTGGTGTTGCCAATGCCCACTGTGCCGGTGTCCAGCACCCAGAGGCGGCCGCATTCGTCGGCCTTGATGCGATAGGCGGTCGTGATGCTGTTGGCGCAATCGCCGGCCGTGTTGCTTTGCCAGTCGGGATATGGTATCAGCTCAGGCGAACCGGTGACGCTGTGGTCCATGTTGATGTAGGTCAGTGTGGCGGGAATGCCTGCAAAACGAGTTGAACACATTAATGATTTCATACACTGAGAGAATGAGCGAGAGAGAGGCAGATTGCTTTGATGAAACTTTAAATAGTAAATAGTGGAAATTTTGTAATTTTTAATGGCAGTGTTTGGGCTCACAGACAACAACCAAACTGTGCTCTTACTGAACATTTATCACATTTTGTTTTTGCCTTTTTGGAAAAGTGTCTCAAAGTCGTTGCCACACAGCCTGTGCCACATTTATGGCTTCCGATGAACTGAGCGCCCAACTTTGTCACTCTTGTTGTATCTAAACCTGTAATTATTTTACTGCCCACAGCATTGCGCGTCCATTTTCATTGCATTTATTTTTCAAATGAGCTTTTCTTCTAATCTCTCACGCCATGGACGTCGAAACTATGTTGACGCCGCAGCTGTGGTGCAATTTTTCGGCTCGCATTTGACACAAAACCCAAAGTCCAAATGTGCTCAGACAACATTCTCCAGCATCAACAACAACAACAACAACCTAAGCAGCATAATTGTATGCTGCAGCTAATGTTCAGCACTTAGGTTCGAGTAGCAAAAAAAAAACTGCATCTGCATGTTGATTACTTCGACGATGCCAGCGACACACATTCAACTGGTTCGCCATTTATCGACATCGTCTGGCAAAGTGTCTGCGCTCTAATGATTACGTAATGCGCGTACGCAAATTTTTCATGTGTGCAGCCAGTAATTTTCCACAATTGCCACAGTTGCTATGAAAGTAAAAAACAAAATCGGTCAAGTTTTTTGGCGCACGCAACATAAACGTTGTGCCGTCGATGCTGGTCGCCAAAAAACTAGTCCGCCAGTCTGCAGCACTTAGAACGGACAGACAACCAGACGCGCGGCGTATTTGCTTAGCAGATATTTTTATCATATTGCCCAATGTTTGTCGCACTTATGGGTGTTAATCTAAATTGTCAAATTTGTTCAGAGAAAATAAATTAAATATTTCGCATTACACCGGTTTCGCTACGAAAAGTGCTTCCACTGGCTTCGGTGGATGCAGTGCGGCTGCTAATTTTTGCATGAGACGTGTGAATGAATGACCAAAAAACTTATTTTCAGAAAATAACAAAATCATTTAACTGAATAACTTGAAAATAGTAATTTTTTTATTGTAATTTATCACAAAAACATTTATAATTAAAAATTGCATTAGTCACTTGCTGAACCCATGGAACCCAATGCACAACACAAAAAAAAAAACAAGGTTCTGACAACGGATTCTGGTAGAGAAAACCAAAAAAAAATATACGTGTATAGGCGTTTTGAAAGTTTACGTCTGAATTTTTGTTGTTGGGGGCTCAAAGTTTTCCCCTTTTTGCGCATTTTTATGGTGATTCGGCATACGAAAACCAAGTAACAGCACATTTTTGGTATATGATGTATTCAGCAATTTGGTGTAAAACACTACGAGGAACGTTTTTATGGAGCATTTTAACCCTTTAGCTCCTATTTGTATGGGTCAATTTGACCTTTTTTTTCCAAAATGTCAAAAATGTCCTGTAAAACAGGACTTTTTAAGGACAAAATGTACCACAAAAATATTCACCATAAAATTCTACTATAGATCTCTGAATACATCAAAGCTCAAAAATTAATTTGAACGCCAGAATAAAGCCAAAAGAAAATGAAATGAAAATGTATTTAAGTGTTTATTTCGTACTTAATCAAAATTGGTACTAAAATGTCCTACAAAACTTGAGTTTTGAGGGTTAGTGTGTATGGGAAAAATTTTGAACGCAAAATTTCACTATAAGTCACCGTACAAAAGAAAAGAAAGAAATTATGGGTTTTTAAGTTTTTAAGTTTGGCTCAAGTTCCAATTTAGGCTCGGAAGACACAAGCCAAAACTTTGTTTCGGCACTAGACTTTGGAATTCGAACTCACTGTTCTTCGACGCGCTTGCGCTTAAGGCCCTAAGAATCACCAACCAGAATAACAAACTTCATTTCATTTGTTCCCACTGTAAACATTTCAAACGCACACGTTTTGCATTTTCATTATCCAATGTCAGACAACGCACAAACAACAGTACATAACTAGAATATTACTAAGTTTAATCTAAATTTTCTGACATAACCAATTAACTTCCATTAATTCATCACCAGCAACTCATGTCCCAGTCACAAAATCCAACACTTCCACTGCATTAACTGTGTAATGCTTGATTAATGCACGAATTAACCATTCATGATAAAATGAATGAAATGCTTAATCAAGCATTCAAGAATGAAATGCCATTAATCCACTGCTTGAAGCCATTTGACAGAACCTGTCCACAACTCAGACGTGTGTGTCATTTGTCGAAATGTTGCTAGTGTGGCAAACATTTGTATGTGCAACGTGCGCTTTTTTATAATACATGTTTGTTTGTAAACAAATCAATTTTCATTGCAATTTATTTATTTTTATTATTCGTTTGTGTATATTTCCATGCAGTTGTAAACAGAAATTCACTGTTGGTTGGTTGCAAGTGACTATTTGCCAACGGCTAACTGGTCCGCCTAGTTGTGGTTGAATTTATAGTTCGTGCCACGAGTTAATTCGTTTGGTGCCACAATAGCATTGCAGGCGCTACATCGATTTGTGCAGTTATTTAGCTTCGAACATAAACTACGAAATTGCAAAGACGTCTTAATTGGCCGCGAACCAGTTTAGCCATGCCACAAGCCATCAACGAGCTGGGACTGGACGAGAAAGACAGCAGATGGACAATGCTTGTCATACAAGTATGAAATGGGTTGGCGAGTGCGAAAACTCATTAGAAGGATGAGTAAGCATTTTAGTGTACCGAATCTGTGGAGAAGAGGAAAATAGAAAGAAATAAGTGTACTTGTATCAGAGTTATGAAGCAACCGACTTGGCATGATGCAAGTTGTGTTGCTTGTCATATGGAACCGGTTAGTTGGGCTTTTTTAAAAAAGTTTCTAGAAAGTCAAAGTATTATTGTAGTCTATGGAAAGATATTGTAGTCTTGTCTATTATATCATACTAGCAGGTCCCCGCTGCTTTGGACGCAAGGTTGAAGTCAATTGACCCAATAAATCAAGATATATTTAACCCTTTTGTTGATCCTGTCAGAATTTTATGATAAAATACTCATTAAATTATTTCTCACTTGAAGTGCTTTCACCAAGTTTGAAGTCAAAAGGCCCATAAAACCGTTTTTCTCCATACAAACTTTTAACCCATCGTTGACCCCGTTAGATTTTTACTTTCGAAAAAATTAAAAATAAGTGTCAAATTATTTTTAACCAAGTTTGAAGTCAATGGGCCCATTACTTCATGTTTTTCACAGTTTTCTCATACACATCTTTAACCCGTCGTTGACCCCATGAGATTTTGATTTTGTGAAAAACAAGTATCGAATTATTTTACATGTTACGTGCTTCCACTAGGTTCAAAGTTAAAAGACCCATAATTTTTTGTTTCTCCATACAAACGTTTAACCCATAGCTCACCCCCTTATGTTATGATTTTCGAAAAACTTAAAAACACGTGTCAAATTATTTCTCACTAAGAGTACTTTCATCAAGTTGGAAGTCAATAGGCCCATTAATTCATGTGTTTCACAATTTCACCATTTAAATATTTAACCCTTCGTTGACCCCGTCAGATTTTGATTAAAAAAAAAAATAAAAACTACGTATCGAATGACTTCACATTTGAATTACTTTTACCAAGTTTGGGGTCAAGAGGCGTAAAAAATCATATTTCTTTATACAAACTTTTAACACTTCGTTGACCCCGTCAGATTTCGATTTTCGAAAAATTAAAAAAACATGTATCGAATGATTTCACATTTAATGTACTTTAACCAAGTTTATAATCAAAAGGCATAAAACCATGTTTTTTCATACAATATTTTAACCCTTGATTCACGCGCTGAAGTTTTGATTTTAAAAAAAGTGACAAACACGTGTCAAATTATTTTTGATTTCAAGTGTTTTTACCTACCTTGAGGTCAATAGGCCCATTGGTTCATGGTTTTTTTGAAGTTTTCTAACAGTCTTAACCCATTGTTGGCCCGGTTAAATTTTAATTTTTGAAAAAACAAAAAGTATGTGTCGAAGCATTTTTGATTTGAAATATATTTATCAAGTTTGAAATCAATTGGCCCAATAAATCACGTTTCTTCATACAACACCTTAACCCATGATGGGCCCTTTAGACCCCAAAAACCTCGTCTTGGCGGAGGTTCATTTTCCAAGGTGTACCAACGGTTTAAACTCTATGTTTGTAGCTTCAACGGTTTGAGTTGGGCAATGATGAATCAGTCAGTCAGTCATAAATTAGATAAGTTTGAACTAGGAATTCTATTGGCTTGAAACTCTTCAATAACAGATTACAGCTATAGCTTTAACCGTAGATCGAGCTTTGTATCAAAAATGATAAATTTAGTTTTTTGTTGTATTATAACTTTTTTCAGGATATAATTAATTGTACCATTCTGTGACTTCGTTTGTGTTGGGATTATACTTGTTTAAAACCAGCTTTCACACTTTTGTAAGAAAGAGGTCTTGAGAAAATTGAAAAGTTTATAATTTTCTGCTTTGTATACAAAGCATAGGATTCCTTAAATTTTTTGAAGGTCGATCTACGGTTAAATTAAAAAAAAATAAGAATCAGAAATATATGTGAAGAAAGGTATATAGAAATATGTGTGACTTTTTGGTTTGAAGAAGTTTGATTTAGGTTCAAACTCATATCAATCATAGATTATAACAATACACGAGGCTGATATGAAAAGTTTCCAAGCTAACAAAGTTGCAAGAAACTTTTTCTTCAAATTTAGTATTCAGCATAGTTTTGAACAAAAAAAATCCTTAAAAAAAGTGTTTTCTTCCTCATTTCACCAAAATCTCTGTCATGTTGAAGTCGCATACTTTTCAGACCACCCTTGTAGCTCATCAAACAGTCAGTATAGCCACATTGTTAGTTTGTCCAACTGGCACACAACTCACGTCAAACAAACCGACAACAATAAATCAATCCACCAGCAAAAACGTGTTGGAGTGTGCCAACGTTGACCAAATCCTATAAAAAAAAACTCAAATCAAAAATACACAAAAACCTGTCAGCAGCATTGTTGTTGTTGTTGAGTTTACTGCCACCATTTAATTTGGAGTTGTTTGTAATGTTGTTCATGTGCGAAATTTGAAGTTAAATTGTTAAATTGTAGCTAAAATTCAATTAACACGTAACAACAAATAGGCGAATAATTTTTCACATAAAAAAAAAACTCAAATATGTAAATTGAAATTGTTTGTGTCATGCAAATGCCACCAGCGTTGTGTGGCATTATTGGCATCCCGTTATAGCCGACATTATAATTGCTTGTTGTGATGGAAAGAGCTGCAATTGTCGAGAGCGCTTATTAGTGGCACTCAATTTAATTGGCATAATGACAGCAATTTGGCTCATAATAGAAAATTATCAGCGAAGCCAAGATGCTTAACAGGTGAAAGGATCAGATGGCTACGACCACAAAATGGCTTCCTTGTTGGTTTTTACATCTTCGAATGTTGCAAACGCTCAGCAATTTTCTCATCTAACTGTTTCCTCAGATTTCCTATGATATGAAGTCTAGCAATATTTAGCATCATGCACCTGTTGCCAAAAAAAACAGTGCACTACACAGTCGAGTGTTGATGGAGACGTAGACGTAGCCGCGACAACATTGTAAACACAGTTGGAAAAACAAGCAACAACAACTGCCCGAAAAGGCCAGAGCCGCCGCACACTTCAATCAAACATATTTCCGCCTATAGCTGCGCTGAGCCGCTTCGACTTGAATCAATCTCGCTGTGGATTGTGTGAATTTTTGCGAACCGGTTCTGCATCAGCAACATTTCCCAGCGCCGTGTTTAGTGATTGCTTGTTGCAACATGTTGCCAACCACTAACCGGCGACTATCTGCGGCATTTGTGTACATGGATAGCCCGCATCGGTGACATGGACATCGATTGGTTTTTGCTCGAACGCGATGCGCCAAATGTGGCAGCGGAACCCCGTTCGCTGCGTCACGTCTTTAATGGTTGCGCTGACCATTGCCGCCAATTAAGCATTTATAAATTGTCGCCGGATGCTGACTTTTGGCGCGCGCGACTGCTGTGTGTGTGTCGTCGAAAAATTTACTTGCAAATGTTAATTTGTTGCAGATTTGCTTTGCACTGTTTTGTGTTGTAGCCGTTTGTGGCCGTTAACGCTTTTTGTTGACCACTGGATACGGTGTTTCATTATCACCTCCGCCCGTTGCTGTTGTTTGGGTCGGTGGGAGATGTGACGCCGAGTTGTCACTGGCACAGCGGGACGTCGCGACGCGTGTCATAAATAATGCATTAGGTAGGCGCGGAGTCAGTGAAGCTGTCACTTAATAAGATTTACAACATCATTTAATGGTGATTGATAAGACTGATAAGTGAAATAAATATTGTACGACTGGTGATTGATAAAACTGATAAGTGCAATAAATAGTGAATGACGTTGACGCAGATGTTGTTCTGCTCAAATTGAGTTGTGAATTATCAGGCACAGATCCAGAAAAATATTTCGGGAGGGGGAGGGGGGTTTTAAAAAGTAATGCTTGATTATTTATAAAATTCTTTTTAATTTGTATGTAGTTTTATAGTCGATCCAAATATTTCGGGGGGTTTCGACCCCCAAAACACCCCCCTGGATCCGCCACTGTGAATTATGAATTATAAGGAAATTGTTACATGTTTCTAAAGGATTCAATTAGGCTGCATTGCTGGTCAGGGAATAAGCTTACAAAAATGTATAGTAGTGATGAGAAGAATACAACAAGCGTAAAATGCTTCCTCGTCCTATAGAGTGAAATTTTTTTTTTATCGAAAGAGGTCTCTTGACTCACGAGATCGTAGTAACACCTACTAGCAAGAGCAACCCTTCGCTTTAACCCCAGGATCATCATTGCTCCTCTTTATGGAAAGAACTGCTATTGCCCAAAGTCGCTTTGCAAAGTCGAACAAGGGAAAATCTTCGTCCTAAGATACCAGAATTTTGAAGACACAATTTGTGGTTTCTTAACCACCACAACACACTCCTCACACATCTCATTGTGATACCACAGGATCTCTAACCCCTTTTTATTTGTTGTTACGATGTCTCAAACCAGCCCGAACAGGTGATGAAGCGTATTAGGCTCTTGGCGTCAACCTCGATACGTCCGCGAGGTTGGCTGTATGGTAAAACCCTAGATGTTTTATGTTTTTTCCGTTTTCTACAAAGAGCAGGACAAGTACAAAGTAGGTGGAGAATTGTTTCTTCCTCCTCTATGTCTCTGCAGCTTCTGCAGAAGTCGTTGGCCAAGTGGCCCAGCCCTAATCTAATGGCGTGGCTACCAAGGATACAGTGATGACTCCGACAACAACCCTGAGCGTGCCCCTGTTGAGATTTAGCAGACTTTTGGTGCGCTTCCAGTCCAGCTTTGGCCAGATCTGTTGCGCTATATTGCCTGTCTCTGAAGCCGCCCATGCATTGTTAGCGGCTTTGGTCATCGCTTCCTCTATCACCAGCTTGCAGGTACTCAATGGAATACCTAAGCCGGCGAGTTCTGAGGATAGCTCCTTAGTCGTTCCTTGTCTAGCCAGTTCGTCTGCCCTGCAGTTCCCCGGGATGTCTCTGTGACCAGGCACCCATATAAGGTGGATTTTAAGCTGCTCAGCCATCTCGTCAAGAGATTTGCGGCAGCTGATCACTGTTTTGGAAGTCAGAACATGAGACCCTAGGGCCCTGATAGCCGCTTGGCTGTCAGAGAGAATGCTAATATCTCGCCTAGAGACACTGCCCTCTTCGATCCAATTCAGGGCAGCTTCAATGGCTGAAACCTCTGCTTGGAACACGCTACAGTGGTCCGGCAGTCTAAAAGAGTAATTTATACTAAGTGAGTCTGAAAAGACGCCTACACAACTAATTGACACAAAATATTACACATTCCATTTCAAAAGCTCCGTATTCAACCAACAGGGCTCCTTCTAACTTTTTTCTATATCTAAAACTCAAGGTACCACTTTGCCAAAAGAATTTTGAGATGATTGAGGCAATAAAGATAAATTCATAAGAAAAAGAAATTCACAAAAAGAAATTAGTCAATCAGTCAAGTTGTATTGATGTGCGACTTACAGTTCCAAAGTGATGCCGGAAATTTGGGTTGCAAAATAAGTTCCACACCCATTATTCAACGTCCATCAAGTTCCAATTTTGTATTTAGTTTTTAAACCTTCCCTGATTCAAAGCAAACAAAACCCCCAAAAACTTATTCAAATCAGTGTTACCAGATCAGGAGATGTCCTCTTATCTTTTAGGAGATTCTTGGTCTTTTCGGAAAATTATTAGGAGGAAGAGTTATTTAGGAGAAAGCTTAGAAGATTGTTATGGTGATACGTTTGACATCATTACTGACACTGAAGCCTTCTACGTCGAAAGCTAAAGTATCTAATTTATTTTAATTAAATTGTATGCTTCAAAGTGTATAAATTATGTAATGAATGAATGCAGTAAAAATCGAATTTGATTATGATCTCATTTTGTATATGTTTTGTTTATGTTAAATTGTTATTAACACATTTTAAGCGGGTAGCCTAGTATATGAAACTATGCTGCGTAGCGGGCATTACTTGCAAAACAAGCAAAAATTGCGCGATCCAAAATAAATAAAACTTGAAATTTATGAAACTAAAATAATTAGGGTAAAAGGTTCGGTTGTGGGCATAGTTCGGTTGTGGGCACCCCTTCGTATCTCTTGATAGAAAGCAGGCTGGGTTTTTTTGACTAAGGCCATTTGTTCATTATGGAACCACGATCTTTTTGTGCCAAATATTGAGTCGAACAGACACGCCTGCTTTGTGCTGGAACCATATATATCTTTCTGTGCTTAAAAAATAAGACAAAAATTTTTTTACACATTTTAAATGGTGTCATAAATCGAAGTGAATCCATCGAGAAGGCGAGTAAAATGCATTTTTATTTAGTTAATTTATTATACTTTGGGATCCAATATTGATTACAACCAATATGTTTACCCCGAACAAATTTTTCACTACTTCTCAAAATGGCTGCCAAATTCGGTTGTGGGCACCGCAATTAGTTCGGTTGTGGGCACCCGTCTTTTAGTGATTTTGTAAGTTTTGGTAAGTTATTTCATCAAAAATGGTCTTTTAACGCATTTTTTGGTTGTTTTAGCTATATCTTCCGAGGGTAAATAACAAAAATCCTCCGATATTTTTTTAATGTGTTGGATGTAATTTAACATTGTTCTGCAGATAAGCTAACCACAAAATCGACTGTCGCAGCGTATGCGATTTCCCAAACAAATCTCCAACGCTACAAAAAGAAGGTGGAAGAAAATTTCGGAGACATCAAAGCTGTCGACGGTGGTGTTTTCTTCTTTTTCTTCTTTTCGTGGATGTTATCGAATCAGGTTGACTGGTGTTTTTCACCTTCTTCACGTCACAGCACTTGAAGAGTGTTGATTAATTAGGTTGAATTTCATTTTACTTCAGGTCTTCTTGACAGCCCAGGAGAATGACTTGGTCACTTACATTTTGAAATGCCCGTCCATCTAAAATGTGCCCACATGCGTACCAGCTACTTCACATGCGTGCATTGTGCTTCAAATAATTAAAACTTAATATTTTTCTATATTCGTGTTGGTTTTTCTTAATATTTCCTCGTTTCCAGCAGATTTTCCAAGGGTGCCCACAACCGAACCAAAAAAAAATGTTTGTTAAAAATGACTACTTTACAAAATTAAAAAAAAAAAAATTTTCTATTTGACGGAATCGATTTAGTTTTGTCATTACTTGTTAGCTAAGGTTTCTAGCTTTCCATAGATGTCCATATGTCCGATTAAGAAGAACTTGGTAAAAAGTTATGAGCCAAAAACAAAAAGGTGCCCACAACCGGACCCCTATATGAAATAATACTTTCAGTTTTATATGAAAACCAATCCGGTAAAAATACCGTCTCCCGCTTTTAAAGTGCCTACATTCAAAAGGTAAAAATACCCGCCCCGCTTATAAGCAGCAGTTTTCACAACGGGTAATTTTACCCGGCCCGCTTTTAATGTGTTAAGCTGAAGCTGAATGTATAAAAACCAGCAAAAAAGAAAAACAAAAATAACTTAATATATTTTTATTTTTTGATAAGAACTTTAATTTCTAAATATATAATGATGAAAATTTTTTAAAAATTTTAGGAGTTTTTTTAATTGAAAAATAATTTTAGGATTTTTTTTTTAATTTTTGTTAGGAAATTTAAATTTTGTTTTTTTCGGAAAGTCATTTCAGGTATCTGGCAACATTGATTTAAATCGGATCAGCCGTTTTCGAGTTTTAGCGAGAGTAACGCACGGCAAATGATTTTTATAAAAGTCAAAATAAAAAAAATACTAAGTAAAGTTACTTGTTTTTATTTTGTATCACAGATGAACTGTCATGAAACTATCAGATCCAAGGTTTTGGATACAAGTTACGCGTTTTTCATGTATTGTTGTTGTGGTTGTACTTATGTCAGTTAAAGTACTTTCTCACTGAAGCGTTTTTCAGGTGTTGTTGTTGTACTTGCGCGAGTTTAAGTACTTTTTCAGTAACGCAATTTTCAGGTGTTGCTGTACTAACGCGAGATTAAGTACATGTTTTGAAAGACATGTTTTAGTTATTGTTGTTGTACTAACGCGAACTTAAGTACATTTTTAGGAAAGCTTTTCTTAGTTGTTATTGTTGTACTAACGCGAGGTTAAGTACATGTTTAAGTAACGCATTTTTCAGGTCCTGTTGTTGTTGTACTAACGCGAGCTTAAATACATTTTTGTAAGATATTTTTTAGTTGTTGTTGTTGTTGTTGTTGTACTAACGCGAACTTAAGTATATTTTTAGTAACGCATTTTTAGTTGTTGTTGTTGTACTAACGCGAGCTTAAGTACAGTTTTAGAGCAACGCATTTTTTAGGTCCTGTTGTTGTTGTACTAACGCGAGCTCATTGTTTAAAAGATATTTTTTAGTTGTTGTTGTTGTACTAACGTGAACTTAAGTACATTTTTTGCATTTTTTAGGTGTTGTTGTTGTCTTTCTTGTTGTTGTTGTACTAACGCGAACTTAAGTATTTGTTTTAGTAACGCATTTTTTTAATTATCGTCGAACCGCCTAAAATGATTCAACTGTAACTTTTATCAGGAATTTTTAATCCTTATTAAACTTTCAACTCAGAAACTTTCAACTTTTTGTTGAGATCGTTAATACATATCACCGTTTGAGCCTCACAGTATTTTCTTAAGTCGTCGCTTGCAAGTCATCAGTGCAGAGTTCCTGTGAAGAAGCTCGCCGCACATTTGACTTACCCCGATGAGCTATGTTGGCTCGTCTTCTTTACGGCATTTTAACAACCACTCAAATGTATGTATGTTTGTATGTTGTATGTTTTTTAGACTTAAAAAAGTCCTCACAACAATTTCACTTTCTTAAATAAGGATTTGCGAAAGTTAGCGCCTGACAAATGACTACATTTTGCTTACATTGTTTCTTTTGTCGCTTCCACAAGAGACATTTACACGTATTTCTTTTATTTTAAAAACAGCAGTAAATTTAGGCTCATATTAATTATCGTCCATATATATTGAATTGCTCAGAAAAAGTTGTAACTTTTTGCTGTAAACACGCGCATTAAATACCGCAACATAGCAAACCATACAAATGTGAATTCCAATAAAACTGGTTTTTCCTTGTCGGTGCACAAAATGATAAGTGTCACTTAATTCCAAAATCACTGATTGTTTTAATCAATGTTTGTGTTTTTTTCTTGCAGCTGGAGACCAACTGCGGTTTCACGCCGCTTACGGATTTATGAGCAACAAAAAAAAAATCTCAACAAACAAGCCGATCTTAATCGCAAAGGTAACCGCCAAAATCATCCATTTACTCGGCTCAATTAACTGCTAAATGGGCATGTCCGACTGTGACAAGTGATCGAAACGCCAAATAGCGACAAATCGAGCAAATTTCAATACCAAAAAGTGGCCAACATGCATCGCCACCCCGCAGCGACGTAATTGTGCGCGCTTGTTCGAGCCGCGTCAGAATGCGTCGTGGCTTGTCGCTGCCAATCAGGCAACACCAACAACAGCCACAACAACATATTTATGTAGCAAATGGTTGGTAGGCAAAAGTTGGGCCAGACGCTGGCACGCATTGCGCATGCGTGCATTGTATTTGGCTAATTGCGTGCACATGTGTCGTGTTGACTGTCGCTGCTGACTTGACAGTCCATTGTGCAGGCTGCATAATTGATCGATTGAAACGCAGACTACAGTTTTTCGAATTTGCCAGATTGACAAATTGTCCAACTTGGCCCAGCAGCCAGAGTGAGCTTTGTGTTTATTAGGGTTAATATTGCTTAATAAGAAAACAAATGCTACATTTTGTTTCTCGCATAATGCAAATAAATGTCGAACCATTCGCAGTGCTGTCAATATTGAAGTCAAAGTATGCTGACAATGTCTGCAGCTGCCAGCATTCAATTCCACCTGTCAGCCAACTAAATCGTTATTGATGTTTGTGTAAATTGTTGTTGTTCATTATAACATAACTCTTTTTTTGTTACCAAACATCCACATTTACCGGTGCAAATGTATTATTTGAATCAATTGTGTAATCGATATTTCCGTCTATGCGTTCAAGAATTTCGTTTACTGCACCCGCTCACTATTTAAATTGTAATGAAAACTCAATTAACCATTATGTACCGTTATTGCCAGCTAATAAGCCGCATTATAAACTCGCTTCGAGGAAAAAAACTATTCGGCTTCATTGAAGTGAAACTTTGGAATGCATAATGAACTTAAGCGTGTCCGGCCATGTAGCGAACCCAGTTCGGCTTAAAAGTAGATTAAGGCTTTTGGCATCTAGAGAAAACCATATTCAAGGCCCTAAGAAGAACGTTTTTTAAGAAATATTGAATTGAGTTTTTTGTGCTGAAAAACTGTCTTAGGTGTCTGATGCATTAAAAAAAGAAAAAAACAATTTTTCTTGATAAAAAATTTTAAACAACTTCGGATAATCGGGTGTTGGGTCTCAAGTGTAGTATGTGGCAATGTTAATAATATATTTTTTAATTGTTTAAGTTTTATGTATGTAAGAATTTTTATCTTTCGTTTGTACTAACTGACTGACTGACTAGCTGACTGATTCATCATCGTCCAGCCCAAACCGTTGAAAATATAAACATGAAATTTAAACTATAGGTATTTTTCCCCAAAAATATCCTTCTACATCCGATTGTTCCGATTGCATTTGATATTTTTTAATATATATTTTTTAATATTTTTAAATATGTCCTTTCATTTTTCAACAGCCAATTTTGCCCAATTTTATGAAATTGTTACTTTGCTTAAAGTTCATTACAGCTTAAAGTTTTACAATCCTTCAACAGCCAGTTTTGCTGATTTTAGAAAATTACTAGATTCACTTTATTTAAAAAAAAATTATTTTTTTTAATTTTCATGTTTTACCGTGTACGGTCAGAAACTGCCGACAGTGTTGCCAGATGCCTAAAATGAATTTCTCTTAAATACAGTGGTGTCTGGATATAGTGAACTAATTATTGTAAGGCCTGTTCACCGTATTGAGGTTGTTCACTACATCAAGGTCAATATTTTTGTTCATTTTTTTTGCTTGAAAATTTTTTTCTATATTTAGAGGCTCGATGTCAAAATTTGGGTGTTCACTATATCGAGGTGTTCACTATATAGGGGTTCACTATACCCAGACACGACTGTATTAAAAAAAGCTAAATTTTGCTCGAATAAATTAAAAACCCCTAAAAAAGTTATTCTTTTTCATATAATTTTTGTCATTATAAACAAAAGAATTAAAATTCTTATAAAAAAATATTGCTTTTTTAACCCTTATTCTCATACCCGGGTACCCGGGTGCCCACTGCGATGTATTTTCGTGAAAAAAACTGACAAATAATGAACATTTTTTTTTTACCTTCCGGATCCTCGTTATTTAGGTGAAAAGCGAACAAATCATATATTTAAAAAATTTTGTTTTTTAATTAACAAAATATTGAAAACTTAAAAATTTCATGAAATGGGTACCCGGGTACCCCGGGTGCCAAACGACGTTAGTAAGTTTGGGTATGAGAATAAGGGTTAAAACAAATTAAAAATATTTTTATTTTAAAATAAAAAAAATTACAAATATTTTATTTTGAAGTAAATTCAAAAAGTTTCTATTTGAAAATAAAAATAAAAAATAAAATTATTTTAAAAATAAAAAAATTTCATTTTAAAATTAAATATTAAAAATGTGTCCTTTTTTTAAATAAATAAAAACTATGTTTAAATATTTTCATTTTAAATTTAAATTTTAATTTTAAATTTTAATTTATTTTAAAATGAAAACAATTTTTTTTATTTTATTGAAAATAAAAAATTAAAATATTCCGTTTTTTAATAAAAAATATAAATATCTTTTTTATTTCAGTTAATTTTTTTTAAAGATATAAAAAAAATAATAGTATTTTTTTTTTTAATAAAAAATAAAAATATTTTCGATTTCAAAATAAATATTAAAACTAATTTAAATTTTTTAGTATTTTTTTTAATAAAATATAAAAATAAATAAAATCAAAATATTTTTAAATAAAATAAAAAATTTTTACATGTATTTATGTTTAAATTAAATATTTTTTTCATTAAAAATAAAAATGAAAGATAGAAAACAATAAAAAAGATATAAAGATATAAGATATAAAAATATTTCGGTTTTTTAATAAAAAATAAAAATTTTTTATTTATTTTTAAATAAAAAAATTTTTTTTTATTTTTATAAAAAATTAAATTTTTTTTCAGTTTTATAAAAATATTTTTATTTAAAAATAAAAAAAAATATTTAAAAATAAATAAAAATATTTTTATTTATTTTTATATTTTTCTTATTTTTAAATAAAAATATTTTTATTTAAAAATAAAAACAAAATTTTAAAAATAAATAAAAATATTTTTATTTATTTTTATATTTTTCTTATTTTTAAATAAAAATATTTTTACTTATTTTAATTTTTTTTTAATAGAAATTAAAAATAATTTTTTTTTTTTTATAAAAATAAAAATATTATCATTATTATTTTATTTTTCATAAAAGTTATAATAATTTTATTTTAAAATTAATACAATATTTTGTTAATTTAGAAAAAATTAAAATATTTTTATTTATGCTTATTGCAGCCTTTTATTCAGTCAGCAACTCGGTACTAAATTCACTTTTGTAAACTTCCCTTATTCATTGCATAAATTATACACTTTGAAGCATAACATTCAATTGAATTTCATTAGACTCTTTGGCTTTCAATATTCAAGGCTTCAGTGCTAAACTTCCTCCTAAACCATTTTCCTCCCTAAAATTCTACTAAAAGGCCAAGAATCTCCTAAATCCAGAAGGAAATCTCTTGATCTGGCAACATTGACAGTCGGTTTCATCACAATCGATTTAATATTTATAATCACTTTAAGTTGATTTTTTTTGTTTAATGCTCATCTGCCATCTTTCTAGCATAACGCGACGACTAACAGTCGAATTCCTCCGATTTTATAAAATATTTCATTTCATTTTTTTCTAAAAAATATCTTTCTGCCATTTTTCAACAATCTATTTCCGACCATTCCATATAATATTTAATTTTTAATTTTTTTTCAAATATGTGCTTTCATCATTCAACAGCCGACTTTTCCCAATTTTATAAAATATTTTTATTCACTTTAAGATTTTTTTCTTTCGAAATGTTCATCTACTATTTTTCTAACATAATGCGATGACGAAGAGTTGAATTCCACCGATTTCATAAAATATTTATATTCTTTCAAATTGTCTTCAAAATTTGTGCTTCTTCCTTTCTTCAACAGCCGATTTTTTCCTATTCCAATTAAATTTTTAATTTTTGTTAATATGTCCTTCCATCCTTCAACAGTCGAATTAACACGATTTTGAAAAACATTAATATTCACTTTCAGTTTTTTTTAAATGTTCATCTACCATCTTTCTATCATGATGCAGTGACAAGCAGTCGATTTCTTTTTTAACTCAAAAATAAATATTTATATTCTCTTTAATTTTTGTTTCCAAAAAATTGCATTCTTCCAGTCTTAAACAGCCGAATTTTCCTCGATTTTAGAAAATATTTCTATTCACTTAAAGTTTCTCTTCAAAAAAATTTCCACCTACCATCCTTCCAGCGCGGAACAGTGACAAACAGCCGATTTCCCCAGTGCTCAACACCCACCGGCAGACCATTTTGTGGAATATAATCGCCACTGGCGAGCGCCTGTTCCTTCAGCCGTTGATTGGGAAAAGCAAAGTCCAACTGGGTCCAGCTGTAACGTTCCTGCAGCTTGTAGGTTGCACGCGCCACCTGCAAATGCCACACGAAGGCCACAAGCCAACAAAAACACCCGATGCAATAATTCATGTTCGCGACTATTATTCGACAAATTTTCGAAGGATGCAAGTAATTATTTATGTTTTAAGGATGCAACACAACACGCGCGTCCCTCTCACACTTCCGCTTCCCTCGCACCAGCAATGCAACGCGCACACACGTTTTATTCTCACAGCAAGTAGAGCACCGAAACCAAAGCACCGAAATGAGCTGCCAACTTGGAGGACGCCGGCACGCGACTGTTGTCCGTTATGTGGCGCACTGCGATTTTTATAAACTTTATAAGCCACTTGCACCGTCGCCCTCGTCGTCGACGACGATGGTGTTTGTGTCTTTGGACGAACTGTTAACAATCTTACTTGGCGTTCGAGTGCTGGGACCACCGCACGGCCGAACCACATTGTTTCGCGCAATGACAGCCGCCAACACTGCCAACACGACGACTGCAGCAACTGCTGCTGCGACTGTCGTTGCGACGGTTGCTACAATTGCGATTGGCAGCCAAGCGGGCATCCATTGCTGGCTGCCGGCTATTGACAGCTGAGCGCCTGCAGTCGCTCGCCTTTCCGCCGCATTTATGGCCACAAGCAGTGCACAAGCGTTTTAATTGCCTTTTTTTTTCTTCATTATTATTTCATTAATTGTGCGGCTGCGTGTGGAAGCGTGCGTGCCGCTGCGCGCCAATGTGCGTCAAATTCTAATCAGTCAACACACGGACGCATTTCGCATTATTTCGTTTAGAAATTCTGTCTGCATTTGGTTGGTTCGGTTTCCGTTTTGTAATTGCAACTGCGAGTAATAAACGTCGATTGGTTGCTGATGATTGATGTGTCATCGATTGCGCGCTGCTTCTTCCTCGGCGCGCCGCCACGTAAGCCTCAATTATGACCATGTCTGGCATTGCAACAGCACAGCAGCCCACTCCACATCGTCGTCGTCGCCATCGTTGCGAAAATTGCAAAATTGTCTGCGTAGTCGATCCCTATGATTTCTCACATTTCGACGGCATTTTACGCGCCTAATTAATTTCGTATCGTTGTGCACTTTGCGAAAATGTAAATTGTGTTATCGACCCAGTTTTTCTGGCGCTGCAACGCCGCTGTGTGTTTGATTTATGGGCGCTGCACTAATGGCGCTGAAGTTGAAAATTATGCCTGCACTTAGTGTTTTCTCTAATTGAATTTGCTCTGCACGTGCATTTCGAAGGTGACAATTGCAGTTGCTGTCCAGTCAGCTTAGCATTGCGTCTGGGTATTTCTCGAGCGACATTTCGGATGCAACACTTGGCCAACATCCAAGAAGCGTGTGACAGGCGTTCGTCACAGTTGCCAAATTGGAGTATTGAAATTTGCAGGTGTTTCGATTGTTGACAACTGTCACAACACCTGCAATTTACCTTGGGAACACGCCCGTTGGGAGGTTAGAATTGAAGGAAACAATTTGTTGTGGCGAAATGAAAACCGGTGATGGGTTTGAACGAGTCACTTGAGTGAAAGTGTAATGTAATTTCGAGTTTTTATTTTTATGAAAAAAAATCAGAATACAGAAGTGAATCTTATAGACTCCGTTTTATAAGAAACCCTGCTTTTTAAAACGGGTTTACTACAAATCTAATAAATCCAATGACTGAGAAGCTCGATCAAAAGCTCACTTACAACTTTTTTATAATTTTTTTTAGTAAATTTCTTATTGATAAATAGACAAACACGCATCTTCGATTGCAAAATATGAAAATTTCAAATAATTGCAAACAATTAAAAAAATGTATCATAGTGGGCTGTGACATTCTCCAAGCTTTTCAATCCACAATTTACTCGCAAAATGTATTCACAAATTCAAAACTCCAAATTTCATTCAATTTTATCCCATTTAGTGTAAAGTACGCAATTATATTGAAATCAATTTAAAAATACTTATTTTAAATACTTATTTTATTTTAATCTCGTGTGGATTTATTCATATTTGCTATTTAAAAACCAATAAAATAAAAAAGTTAGTAAACAATATTATAGTGAAGATGACTACAAATGGGCATTTTAGGTAGATCAGATTGTCGGGCATTCTAGTGTTAAAATATTTGTGGCATATAACACCACTTGACAAAAAGTGAGCTGATTGCGTGCACCTCAGGTTAGGTTAGGTTGCTGTGGCTGCCTCTATGAGAGACACACTCGGAGGCCTGAAAGGCCCATTGTGATACCACATATTTCACCCGTTTTTGAACTGTGTATGCAACACTGTTTTGCCAACATATGTTACAGCACACATTTCAAGCGGATGGGGAAAGGGGGGGAGGGGACCTACAGTTTAACGCCGAATCCGAACGGCGATTTGCGTGCACCTCAAAACAAAAGTGTTTTTTTACACAAATTTTGCGTCGTTGAATACGAAACTGAAAATCCCAAAAAATTTTTGGATAAGCATTCTCGAAAAATCTTCGAAAAACCAGTTTTTTAATGATTCTCGTAAACGAATCATGCGACTAACAAATTTCATAAACATAAACATTTCATATATTTTTTCATATTTGCGGTTTTCCAATGATGAAGTTAGGAGTATCGACTGAAATGTCTCCTTCTAAATACATTTTATATTTTCAGCTTTCAGTACCAAAATATGTCAGATAAGGAAAAAATACATGTTTCGGATCTCAGCCTTTAGATTCATACACCTTAATTTTATTCTATTTTGGTCCTGCAAGTTCCAAATAGAAAATTTAGTTAAAAGGGGCAATTTTCCTATCATTTAATACTCATATCTTCATCATTGCACAACTGCAAATATTAAAAAAAAATATATTTTAAATTTGTATGTCCTTAACTTTAAAGTCCTATTCTATAAAAAGGACTATCTTATCTAAAAAAATCATACAAAAATGTATAATTTCTGAACATTAAATTTTGTAACATTTTTTCAATTATTTCAGCCAAAATTAACAAAGAAATGTATCTGAAGTGAAAGAAAACGTCAAATCAAAAAGCTTCGCTAATTTTGTCTGTTTCTTCTTCCTCTACTATTTCAAGATATACTATTAAAAAAACGTGTATACTTTTTTGCTTTAAACTTAAATACTCAATTTATTAATTTCGTATTTTTCCTAAAACTTCAAACTATTCCAAAGGCTAAAAAAAAAATCTATTCTTGCAACCATAGAGGATGCAGACGTCCAGTAGCATGTTGCCATATGGCAATAAAATAGCGAAAGGATTAAGAAAACAGTCACTGAAATAAAAATGTTCTTTTAGTTTTTGGTGGGCTTTGTGGTTTTTTATTTTTACGTACAAAATTTTAGAAAGTTTTAATTTGATTCGATTGGCCACAAAGATTGATGAAGACAAAGAGTCCTTAGTGATCTCAGATAAAAATCCGTTTATGAGTTGTAGTGGTGAAATTTTGTTTTTCACAAGTTTCATGTAGTCATACTTGAAAATACCAAACTCAAACTTAATATTAGGTTCGCGTACGTTAGGCTTAGTTGAACTGGCTCTTTGGGCTCTGAACTTTACTGAAACACACACTTAGGCCACAATTGGACCGGATGTGAAAACACAAGGAGTAAGAAGAAGAAGTATTTATTAGAGATCTGTTACCTGTTGAGTTAACTGTTTATTTGTCATAAATATTTATTCTCTTTCAAAGTAATCCTCTCAGATCTAATACACTTATGTCAGCGTTTTTCCAATCCTCGAAGCAATTCTGATTTTCATTTCATTTTTTTTTAATTTTTTTAAATAATTTTTTCATTTTTGTGGTCTCTAGGTATTAATTTTTTTCATTTTTATTTTGTAACGAATTTCATTTAACCCTTCGCTGCATGGAATTGCATATATGCAATGTTAACTTTTCATAGATTTGGAAACTATTCTATTCAGCATTTTACAGTCGTTCATTCTTCAGTTGCATCTTTTATGTTAAACCAATTGATTACTAACGGAATTTTGCGATTAACATTGAAAGTGTTTAATAATAATTTAATAATAATTTTGGTTATTGATGGCGATGGTGATATGGCAATCACCGTCGCTCAGCTGTTTAGTGCGTTAAATTACGAGTATACAGTGACGTCTGACCTCTGTTCGACTCCCCGTAGTTGTCAACACTAAAATATTTATAAAGCCGACCTTCATTTCGGCGGTAGCGCTCTCATCAGGATACGGAAAATGGTCGCAAAACTTCTTTCATAGATACAGGAATTCAACAAAATTTTATTTTTCCATCAGAACTTAACAAGCAACAAGAATTATATAACAAAAACGTTTTTTCTTCACGGAAATTAAATCATGCAACGAAGGGTTAAACAACAAGTTCAACAAATCCTTAGGTAACAGAACATTAGTCATAATATGAGATATTATTTCTTTGATAATATTGACGTAGTGGGGAAAACTAAAGCGCGGATTCAAGGTGTACATTTTAATTGTTTTCCATGAACCCTTTCTCTATTTTGTTGCCATATGATAACATGCTACTTTATGGACGTTGATTTTCTATGGTTTAAAAATGCAATTATTTTTTTGGTCCTTAGAATAGTTTGAAGTTTTAAGAGTAATACAAAATAAATAAATTAAATATTTAGCAGTAATACAAAATCGATAAATAAAATGAATGTTAAATCTTTACATATTAAAAAAAGAAGCAGAAAAAATTAAAGATTTTTTAATTTGACTTTTAACTTATGGTAAATTAAAATATATTTTTTAAATAATTTTACCTGAAGTAAATGAAGAAATATTCAATTTTTGTAATTTTTTTTATGAAATGAAATTTTGACACGTGATGAAGGAGATTTTGGGTTTAAACATACCTACTTTTCAAGAAAATTCGTTATAAATTTTCCATGATATAAAGGATTAAAATTTTCAAAGGACCTTTTTCATGTCCTTTTTTTACAAATAGATAAAAAATCAATTTTTTTGTAATTCTTGAGCTTCTTGAGCTTTTCCTCATTCATTTGATATACATATCGCCATATTTTAACGAAGTTAAGTATTTTTTATATTTTTTTTTATGTTTTATTCCCTTCAAAATTTTGAAGTCCTTTTAAAAGGACAAAGGATGTAGAAATGAAAAACTGAGTACGCAGTATTACTATGTTTGGCCTCTAGTTTCACGCCCATATGGATTTTTTCCAGTGTGAAAAAATTGTTTCATTTTTGTCGCACGGTGTAATCACACAAAAGACTAAATTGATAAATGTAAAATTTTAACTTTCCCCAGTAAAAACCTGTAGTGAAAGGGTTAATAAAAATTTACTCTAAATCTCAATTAATCTTAATCAATTGAGTCATAATTGCTATGACTTTTTTATTAAGAAAAATGTTTCCGTTACTTATTCATCGAATTCTGAATCTACTAGCAGCAGCGATCAATTAGAAACTGTAACAAACCTTGTCAACTTGTGTCGATATCGATTTATGTCGAACTGAATACAAATCAAAGAAGCGAATAGACACCAACCAAACAAATTTAGGCAATTTGAGATGTGATTGTCTAATTCACATCACGGACACGCAACATGACAGTTAAAACGCAAAGTCGATTCAATTGTTGAAACACAATGATGATTCTTGCAATTCTGTACAATTTAGAGTTAATAAGTGTTTTTTATTAAAATTGTTTGTTATATCTTTATTTAATTTTTTATTTAGTATTTTTTTTTTAATTTTATTTATTTATTGTTATTATTTTGTCACCGTCAGTTGTGTAAAATTTGGTGTTAATTACAATCGATGGTCGACTATAACTCAAAAGAAACACAATGCATGCGACATGAGTGAACTAAACAAACAACAACAAAGTAAAAAGTCATTAATCACATTTTAAGGAGACAAAGCAAAAAGCACAAACAACAACCACAACACTGGTTTATTTATTACAGTAGCAAAGCATTAACCGTCAATTGAGCAATTAATAAGTAAATGCAAATGTTGTGTTGTTGGCCAAAGTGATCTGCGCGCTGAAAAGTTAGTAGTGCGAAACGACTGCATCCACAAATTTATTTACAGCATTTTAGTGCAAATTGTTGCATTGAGTATTTCGGCAACGAGATTATATTGAAATTAATTATTGATGCAATAATGGCTGCAAAAAATTACGCGCGCCACAATATTATCGCATTTTCGTGTATGATGCAAGCAACGAGCATGAAATGTGATTTGCTAATGCTAGTTGTCGTTGTTGTTGTTGTTGTTGGTATTGTTAGAAAGAAAAACATTCACATAGACTCAGAGACAGACACAATAGTACGTGCTGCGGTGAAAATCTCCAGGCCGCTGCTGTGTCTGCATTGTTTTTCCGCAATTAATTTCGCGGCAAACACTTTTCAAATTGTGCCAACATGGCAGCACACGCACGCACACAACTGCGCGAGGCTTGGCGAAGCGGGTGTGGGTAATTGCAGCCAGACAGCACGACAGACAGACAGACGTGCGCTCATGTGGTAAACAACGCTGAAGCAAAGTCAAGTTCAATGACAATGCCAGGGCACTCGACTGTAGTCGCAGTTGGGAGTCACAGTCGAAGTTGAAGTCGACAAAAACAGACGTCAATTGCCGTCAGATATATGACGCAGCCTTTGTTGCATTATCTAATGATCAATGCAAAAACAACAACGGTAGTAACAGCGACAACAATCTCCGCCGTGGCATCCGAATGCAAACAAGTGTTGGCAGTTTTCCTCATTAAATTAGCAGCGCTGATCGACAACTGGTCCGCGGTCCGTGTCCGTTCCCAGTCGATGACATTTAAAGGAGCTAATTAAGCCTGCGAGCCACAGTCAGCGGCATCTACTATCATAATCAATATTTCATAAATACATGTAAACACTGAAAACGTTTTCAAAGCATTTAAGCAAACAGCAAACTGCTCGTTGCGGCAAAAAGAAAGTAAACATTCAACGAAGAGCAACGGAAAATATTCGCCAAGCATTCATAAGTTAACACATCATTTTTTACACACGACTGCACACATGTTCACATATGTACAAACATACCAACACACCATTGTTTAGTGTTGCCATTAAAACGCACTAACGCATGCTCCACATGCCAACAACAACAAAATGCACAAACGTCAAACAACCATTTTGGTCATTTTTCTCGACCATTGCTTTGGTCGGTGCGCGTTGACGGCGCAATTAATGCGTCATTAATATTATTAATAATTGTTGTTTTTAGCTTCGACGTAATTAAGCCTGTCAATGCAAATCGCAAAGAAGGCGTTTCCTTTCGAATTCGCACTAAAAATGTTTAAGTCACATTTCAACAATGTTGCAACTGAACTGATGATTGATTTTTGTAATTGACAGCTGGTGGCAATAGCGCCAAATCGTTGACAACCGTTGAATATGGAATGTAGTGCAAAAACCAACGAATTAAATAAATCATGTTCGTTTCGCGATATAGCCCGATTTGTACACATGTTCGATGTGTCCACTATTGAGTGGAAACTTTTTTACAGATGATTTCCAAAAGTGTTGACACAAAATACTTGTACAGGAGTTTCACATGACAGGAGTGTCACAAACTTGTTTAGCTGAAGCCTTTGTGGTCTTACATAGGATCCTGTCTGAGACTGAGTTCCAGCCAGTGGCGTACAGAGAATTTCATTTTGAGGGGGAAAGTTTTGCTTACAACTTTTCGTATTTTGTACTAGAAATTTTTGGTTTTGAACCCCCAAACCCCCCTGTGTGCCCCATTGCTTCCAGCAATACAGTCGAGTTTGAGCCAAGAAGTCTATTTGGTTGAATTACTGAATTATTTTCATAGTAAATACATACATACGAACTGACACGACCGCCCAATAACAAGACTAAGGCCTAGTTGGACGTGATACACCTTTAATGGCCTCGGTAATCTAAGTAATAAATCCATAAATCGTCTTGACAAATCAGAATATAACCAGAACTTAACTGTGCGCATAAGCGGGTCCAGCGGGTAGCGCGCTGGCTTCTCACACCAGAGGTTCTAGGTTCGATTCTCAGCGTGGGCTGATGAAACAATCTACTTCTATCGCTATCCACATGAAGCAGACGAGAATTAAAAGAATTGCCCAACTGCGTTCTTGGCAGACAATGGCAAAAACTTCCAGATCTGAGCCAAAATCTGCCAACCGCCGTTTGGACTCGGCGTTAAACTGAAGGTCCTCCACATCCACAATCCGTTTGAGATGTGTGTCCCAACACATGTTGAAAAAAAACAATGTTAAATATACATTTCAAATGGGTGGAATTGGTAGTATCACAACGGACCCATAAAGATTCCTAAGTGTGTCTCACACAGAGACATCCAGAACAACCAAAAAACTAAGCAAGCGCTAATTAGGTCTTCGAATCCAGTTTATGTTAAGTAACCTGGGTGGCCAGATTAGCCACGCATAGACTCTGTTGGGGTCTAGCGGTTAGAGCTCCTCCTCCTAGCTTAGAGCCCAGCAAGGTACAATAGTGACTTAACTTCGTGCCGTATGGACGATGAAGCTCCGGCGAAGATGCGGTAGTTTGGAGTTCCACGACGAAGAGGGAGGCCGTGTCTTCACTGAAGGGACGAAGTTGAAGACACCCTATCATCTTTTGGTGTGACTAAGTAGAGAAGGCCCACGCAGAGGCTTTACGCCGTAACCCGGTAACGAGTTATTATGGCCAATTAAGTAAATAAGTTAGGAACCCTATCTAACACATCTAACCCATCGTAGGCGTACTAACGGGGCACTGCTTGACAGCGGGTCGCGCGAAAAAGATGGGAATCACTGAGTCGGATGAATGCAAGAAATGCAAAGAATGCTCCTGCCCGGCCATCTCAAGACTACGCTTTACTTACTTCGGGGCCCCATTCTTCTCTGGGTTGCGAGAGGTTCCCAAGCACGACATTAATTCGCTGCTGAACTTCGCTAGGAACACCCGCATTCTCACCGATCACTTCTACGACGATCTGCAACACTAAGGAGCTCCAACTGGTTTCGCTAAGGACGCAATAGAGTCTATGCGTGGCCAACCAGGCCAGCCAGCTAACCTTTCTAACACTGACAAGAAAGGAGCTCCTCAGTGTGTAAGACGCAGTCTTGATATAGACGAACAAGAGCAAAGAATGTGCTCCAAGGTTTTTCTGACATTACTTACTTTGGCACATCTTCCATTCATCCGTCTATATTTTATGCGTGAGCTCCTGTAAAGCAATGTTCCGTTAGTATGGTCTCGGTACCGGGACCGGAAGACCGCGATCATCTCGAAAAGCCAAGCGGCAATCAAGGCATTAAGATCCTACCAGGTGTCCTCGAAACTGGTGTCGGAATGCCTTGAGAAGCGAACGAGCTTGGCCTCTACAATCAGGTATGGGTCCTCTGGAATCCGGGGCACGCCGGAATTGATGGGAATGAGCAGGCCGATAAGCTTGCAAGAAGGGGAGCATCGACCACTTTCGTTGGCCCAGAACCCTTTCGTACTCTAGGCAAAGGAACCTTATCCATCCTTTCAAGGAAAGACGAGATAACCATCTGGAATCAATGCTGGGAAAATCAACCAAGCCTTGAACACTACAAGATGGTTATCGGGGCTTGACATAAGAAAAAGTTCGAGAAATGTATGAGTCTCTCAAAGAATAGTCTAGGGATTATCACAGGTATATTGACAGGGCATTGTAGACTGAATTATCACATTATTCAGTGACCCTTTAAAAATAGTTGTGAACTCAATGTTTTACTCTCTTTGGACACATGGTGACATAAATAGTCAGCTAGCCAGCTAACTTGACGTATCCTCATTTGTCTAGAAAAAAAGCTGGTTTCTGTTTCACTTTTTTCTTTATATGGCCTAACCCATGTATAGCTATGGGTACAAAAAAGACCCGACGGAAGATCCATGTCAAAAAGGTTTTTTATTTCCATGAGTAAATAAGAATTATTTTCTTTCACTATGTTTGAACGATTGTCCTCACATTTTGAAACCTTACATGTGTTTTCCTCGATACCAAATCTGTCTTTTTGTTCTTTTAAGGTTATATTGAAAGATGTTGTAAAGCGTCAGTGTCGATCCTTCACCTGCATAACCATTTTGTTTATTTTATTGAGAAACAAATGTTTTGTGCAGATCATGTTTACTATATGTTCCAAACGTGTTATACTGATTGCTGTATTCGTTGCAGAGAAAAATCCAATGATTTTCTTTTTTGGCTTTGTCCAGTAGTTGCACCCCTTAAGTAGACTTGAATCTTGAATCGTGTAGTCCGCAAATAGTTTGCCTACTGCTTGATTAAGCATTTTGCGGTGTTGAAACAAACTCAACTTAATCAAGCCTCATCAATATTCAGCTCGTGTAAGGTGTTGCCGGAATGGCATGGAGCACTATGCATTTGCCTCAAAAGCAAACACACAGAGTGCCGACAATTTCCCGCCGTTTCCAATTGACTCCATTTAGATTGCTGGCCAATGTCTTTTAATGCAAAGCTGCCGTTAGGCCATTCGACGCGATTAAAAGTGCTTTAACTTTAAGACGGTTTCCACAGCAAAACACAGCCAACAATTTCTCGAAGTTATGACAGTTTATCGTCTGCACGCCACGCCATGTCTAATTAAATAATTGGCAGCACTTGTGCCGCACAGATTGAGCTGCATAGAAATTCGTCGCCGCAGTAAACGAATGTTGTATGTTCCATTGAATTGAATGGCACATACGACAATTGTTTTCTCAGGCAACGAATTGCCTGCCATCAAGTGCAACGTAAACAAATAATAAATAAAAACATTGCTTAGACACAACAACATTTGCGAGTGGAAAAACTAATCAGAGCAATGGTTAAGTTCGTGAAAACCCACAACACAACACAAAACACAACATTTTCTACTCTATAAATGCGAGTAATTGTCGAAAAGCGCTACTTAACGCCGCCAGACGTAACCTTCCGAATGCTATGCTCTACTTGCAGACGTGGCCGCAACGGTCGCGTTCTGCTTTGAACGAGAAGCACAACTTTTAATAAAGAAATATCACTCAGTGCTAATGAAACTTTTTAGACATTTTTACAAATCGTTGCCTAATCAGCGGAATCGATATATGCACATTGAATGCCAGCAGCAACGCTGCAAATTAATTGTGATTGCAAGCCAATCATTCACATAAAAACTTGTTGCAGACATGCACTGACTCACAAAATAGCGTAGCCGATCCGCATTTTATTAGCATTGAAATAGAGTGTTGAGAATCACTGTAACATCCAATGGCCGCAAGCTGCCAAATAGCAGCCAACAGCGCAAGCACTGGTTTTAACCTGTTGCGTGGCAGTGGTGCGAAAACGCAACAAAAATACAATCAATGAAAAATTTTGTCTAAGCGATAAATTTGTTGGTTAGGAATCAATGCTGAAAATTAATCTTAAATCTATGAGATAAATTCATAACAAATTCATACTACAAGTGAAACGAAATATTCAAACCCGAGCTAAAACCAAAACTATATTAGGTTAAATAAGGGAGACCATATTGGGTCCGTTGAGATTCTATTAATTCTTAAAAATACCGGTATCCTTCCCTATCTGTTGGGATCACTGCAGATCCAGGAAGAATCTTTTGAGAACCATTTGGTCTTTTCGACAAAATTTTGTAGATCGGTAATCGGTGCATTAGCTTTTTCCGTAAGCTTATCGGGTCCGAAGCCGTCGTTCCTGTAGTGATGGGCAATGGCGTAACAGGTGCTCGATTGATTCCACTGCAGACTCGTCTCCACAACAATCCTTTGAGTTCCAGGACACAGAGGAATTGACGAAAACGAGAAGGCGGAACTGCGGTAGCGACGGGCCTCCTCCACTTAAGGAAAGAACTAGAAATTCAAAACACTGGTCTAATGCCTCGGAGCTTGGGCAGTCGAAAATCTTTATTAAAGGTTATAACCACAAATTGCAAGCATACGAACGGGTCACTTTCTAACAGCGTCCCACGCGCGAAAAATGAGCAACACCGAGTCGGATGATTGTAGGAAATGCAGAGAAAGCTGCAAGGAAACACCGGAGCACATTCTCTGTTCCTGTCCGTCAGTCTCAAAATTACGACTTACTTTCTAAGGGGCCCAGTTTTTTCCTTTGTTAGAGGATGTCCTCAAGCATGACATCAAGTCGCTGCTGAACTTTGCTAGGAACACCCGCATTCTTACCGATCACTTTGACGGCGATACGCAACACTATGCAGGTCCAACTGATAGCGCTAAGGGACCCAATATTGTCTATGCGTGGCCTACTTGGCCAACCAGCTTACCTAACCTAACCTATAACCACAAATGTCTGAGAAAGGTCACCTAACTGGGCACTGCAGACTGAGGAAATATATACATACAATCGAGCTAGAATGAGTTAATTTCATTTTGGAGGGAATTCCGTACTCAACTTTTGAGTTTTGAGCATTTGAAGCTAAAACTTTCGTATTAAACAGATATTTGGGGGGTTGAACTACTAAAAACCCCTTGCATGCGCTACTGCACCAAGGGTACATCTTCCTCCAAGCAGGAAATCAAACAAGCCGAGCTAGTTTCTTTTAAAAATATTCTCTTAAGCTGACCAAATCAAATTTCTAATACACTTTACTCATTACTGCAGTAAACCCCGCTTAAGTGCTTCTTCTATGAATGCAATCTTTTTGAGGTACTTATGCGACGGGAGTACTTAAGCGGGTCAATTACTAAGTGTATCCAGAAATGTTGGTGGGAAGGAGGGGTAAGTAAGGGAGAGGGGGAGATTTTACCGTATCTTATACATCAGGGGTTATTAAAAGCATGCAGCAGTAGACGGTAACTTCTAAACTGACTCTTGAATGTATTCAAAATCTCCACAGAAGATTCGCTTACGGAAACAGGCTAACTTTTATGTTGGTAGGAGGACATTTTTGTACGGAACCAAATGTGCTGGCAGATGGTCTAGCTAAAAAAAGATCTGAGGAATACAGATTTGAATAAGCAATTCAAGGGTTGAAGGTCTGATTGAAAGTTTGATGACGTCAATGCACTGTGATAGGTGGACTAACTGAAGGGAGTTTTAAGGAGCCAATAGACAATGAAGTTAGAAGGTTTTTTGGCCTTGATCGGGGAGCTACAAAATGGCTGACATCATTTATAACGGCATTGTAACTTCAGAAGGCATTCAACCTATTCGAGGGAGTTACTTGTAGACTGTGATTTCAAGTTGATGAGCACATTGTGTGCGAGTGTTTGGCTCTTGCTGACGGAAGGATGTACCTTCTGAAACAGGTTAGGTTAGATTATGGTAGCTGCCTCTGTAAGGGACACACTCGGTAGCTTAAGAGGCCCATACCACATATTTCACCCGTTTTTTTAATGTTTTTGCAACATGGTTTTTTCCAACATGTGTTACAATGCACATTTCAAACGGATGGGGAAATGTCCCCTCCATTACAGGGACCTACAGTTTAACGACGAATCTGAACGGCGCTTTTGGCAATTTTCCTTTCACAATTGAAGGTTCTCCAATGTCTGCCAGAAGCGCACTTGTGCGATTCTTGTAATTCTCATCTCCTTCATGTGGAAAGTGATAGAAGTAGATGAGTGTTTCGGCAGCCCAGGAGAGGATTCCAACCTAGAGCCTCGGTATGAAAAACCAGCGCGGTTCGCACGGGACTATCAAGGCCGGCTACACTTTGACACAACCATTCATAAAACAGAACCAGTTACATCGTTAGCCAACAAATTTACTAGATACCATGCATGATAAAGTGATTAGTGATACGAGGGAGGTCAACAGGAGGCTGCGGATGACTAGCCACTCACTTGATGAGGACGAAAAGGGACCCACTAAGTGTTTTGTTATCAAATAACTTACTAAGCATGCTATAAAAATTCTTTTTTTTTGTTTTCTTTAGTGTGGGCAGAAGCTACAAAGCCTTCCATAGCACTCAGTCCATTTTGGACCATTGTAATATAGCCATGGTGGATAGAGAAGGAGAGGACAGTGATATCTAATATTTCACCCTTTTTTGAAATGTGTATGCAACACTGTTTTTTCCAACATATGTTACAGCACACATTTCACGCGGATGGAGAAAGAGCAGGGGAGGGGACCTACAGTTTAACGCTAAATACGATGGCAGTTTTTCTTTTACACTAGCCTGAGCTGGGAATCGAACCTAGGGCCTCGGCAAGAGAAGCCAGAGCACTACCCACTGGACTATGGAGGTCGACGGGTCCTCCGGTTACGGCTAAGAGATGATAGGGTATCTTCAGCTGGGTCCTTTCACCGGAGACTCGGTCTTCTTTTTCGCCGTCGACCTTCAACTATCGTGTCGAGCATCCTTTTTTGCCTGAGCTTCATCGCTCCAGCAAGGATGTGTCTCAGACGGCTGGTAAAAATGGTTCTTACAATTTCTAGGAACTTTTTCCTCCTCCTATTGCTCAGAGTGAATTTTATTATTTGGAAAATATTTGTGTCCCTTCCAGGGTCTGTAAACGGTTAACTGCTGTACACACATCACATGGCAGACTCATTGGCTTTTCGCTCAACGTGTCAGCGCATCGGGTGGGAAGCAATTGCTGCCTGAAGCAATGCGTAATTGAATGGTTTATACAAGTTTACATGCATTAAATAATTTAAAATTGCATCGGCGAAAAGTCATTAAGACATTCTTCGGCAAATTGAAAGGAGTCACAGCATTCGTAGTCGTGCGGCACTTTGAGTGAAGCAGTCAGTCAGCTGGTCAAATGAGCAAATTGCACACTGAACGTCTCACTGAACAGTTGCCACTTGTAGCATAAACTTTATTGGCAAATTATGCTGTCGCCGCATTAATCACTGTGCACGTTTAGTCATTTGCATTCCCATTTTATTGCCACAAGTTATGAGCACAATTTGAGTGATGCATTGAGTGACATATTCAATAATTGACAGTCGTTCATCAATTAGCAAATTGCATTTAGCAGTCAAATCGTAGTCACTGCGGCATATCATAGCCGCCAAGTTCTGTCAAAACAACTTACCAACAATTTCTATGAATAGCGCAGAATGAGGTTGTAAGTCTTTGGATTGGCAATCATTTCAGTCACCGCAGCGGTAATCCAATTCATGCCATGTTACATAAAACTAAGTTATTCACTACTCAAAGGCAAAGGTAGCGGCGACTGCCGCACGCGGAAGAGTTCGCCCTTGAAGCGTTGCAAGTTTGCGTCGTGTGGTACAAGTTTACAAGGCAGTGGCCACATGCTGTGCTGTTATATCGCCCGATTGACGGCATAATCCGAATGCGAATGTGCAAATTTTCGAGCTGTCAATGAATTGGCCGTCTTGTTTGATTTCCATCAAATGACGCGGCACAATTGTTGCTACACTTTTCACACACAATGTGTGCAATAAATTAACTACAAAGTACACCTAGCAATTATACGCATAAATTTAGTTATATTTAGCTTCGCTGTATCATTGGACTCTATTAAAACCGTTTCAGACTCAACTCAACAAAACTATGATTAACTATGATTAGGCAAAAATTTGCATACAACTTGGGCCTTTTCGAAAAAATACACAGCATTCATTACTTAGTATGCACGCTGGGCACAAAGCAAAGCCGGAAATTCATGTGTTCACCTAAGTGCAAGTAAACTGTACATTGTGAAATCGATACAATTTGTCGGTACAAGGATAAGTAGTATTAAAAATTACTCATATGGCAACAACACCTGTACTCTTATTTTGTTCTAAGTACTCGTATCTACACATGATTCATTTATGCATTAAAATTGTTGCATAGCACACCCACTAAAGTTTTAGTAGCTCACATTTGATTGTTTATACTTTGTATGAAATTAATTAGAAAATAAGAGAATTTGTAATTTTGTGTATAGATACAAAAAAACTACAAGTCATTAGGTGTTGCCAAATGTGCTTTGAGATAGTTTAAATTGATTTTGAAAATACTTGAAAACATGCCTACATTGATTATGCAAAATTATTAAATCTGAAAGCATTGAAATGGGAATGGTCTGAAATTTATGAAGGCCGTTTTTATAATAAACATTGCCAACTCAAAGCTTCTATAGGCCTTCCCACATTTCTATATGCTTCCCTTATTTCTTATGCAATACAAATCGCGTATCTAAGAAAGTTGCTAGACGAACTTGGTACTTAAACTTAGAAACATAAACCTAAAAAATCCATAAATCATAGCTTGATAAACCAGCTTTTTTTTAAGATAGATAGGATAGGAATACAAAGTACGAAGAAGTATAAAAAGTATAAGTGAGCTTCAGACATGCTCGCAGTTTCTTACCTCTATGCAGGAGAGACTCCAAAAGAGGCAAATCTTCTATTCCATGGGCAAATCATATAGAAAACGATGGCATATCTGAAAGTTTGATATGTCCTGTCTGTGGGTGAATTACTAATCACCCGAATCAGGCTTGAAACATTTGGCGCTGATATATTGAGAAGGTGATCAACATTGCCTCATTGGCACTATGGGATCTACGAGGGCAGTCCGATAAGTACTTAGCCCTGCCGCCCGATGGTGCCACTATCGTAAGAGAAATTTACTATCGTGTAGTACATCCTCGTAGACGGCTACTGTCAAAATTTGAGCCATATTGGATTTGTAGTTTTATTTTGACCGCGTGTGGAAACGAACGTGTCCGCGGATTTTAGAAAAATGGAAAAAGAGCAATATCGGTCGGTGATTGTTGTTTTTGGAAGGGTAATTGCGCAGCGAAATCAAAGAGCGCTTGGATGCTGTGTACGGTGACTCTTCTCCTTCAATGGCGACCGTCAAAAATTGGTTTAACGAGTTTCAAAAACGGCTACCTCGGAGGATAGCGTGACAAATGTCCACGATCTCGTATTGGCAGACCGCCGATTGAAGGTGCGCGAGATAGCTGAGACAGTCGGTATCTTAAAAGACCGCGTGGGTCATATCCTGCATGAAATATTGGGTATGAAAAAGCTGTCTGCTCGATGGGTGCCGCGTTTGCTCACTTCGGACAACAAGCGCATCCGTGAGACCACTTCAGAGCAGTGTTTGACACTGTTTAAGCGTAATCCGAAGGAGTTTCTGCGTCGTTTCGTGGCCGTCGACAAAACATGGATTAACTGGTACACACCAGAGACCAAGGAACAGTCGAAACAGTGGCAAAGACAAAGACTGTCCCATCGGCCGGAAAGGTTATGGCCACCGTTTTCTGGGATTCACAAGGTGTGATCTACATCGACTACCTGGAGAAGGGCAAAACGGTCACAGGGCTCTACTATGCCGAACTATTGGGCCGATTCGATGCCGAATTGCAGAAAAAACGGCTCCATTTGGCGAAGAGAAAAGTGCTTTTCCACCATGACAACGCACCAGCTCACACCTCCGTCGTCGTCACGGCCAAATTGGTCGCATTAGGCTACGAACAGCTGCTCCATCCACCGTATTCTCCAGATTTGGCCCCGTGTGACTTCTTTTTGTTTTCAAACTTGAAAAACTCACTCGCCGGGCAGAAATTTGAGCCGAATGAGGAGGTTATCGCCGCCACGGAGGTCTACTTTGCAGACCTCCAGAAAACGTATTTTTCAGATAGGTTAAAGAAGTTGGAGCATCGCTGGATGAAGTGTATCGAGTTGAAAGGAGACTACGTTGAGAAATAAATCGCCACTTTTCCAAAATTTTTGTTTTTCTTTTGTAGGCCAAGTACTTATCGGACCACCCTCGTATATAGACTTCTCAGAAGATTGATCAATAGTTGCAAATGTGTGTTTCGAAAAAAATAAATTTAGATAAAGCTGTTTTATTGAATTTATTCTAATCAAGCCTTTAGGTTTACTATATCCTGTAGTCCGTATTAGGGTTCTTCAGTAATTATTTTTATGGTAACAAAAATATGACAAATAGAGGGCCGACGCCATATCAAACACCGTGCGACAAAAATAAAAAAATATCAAAACACACGAAAACATTGATAAACAGTGGTGTCTGGATATAGTGAACTAATTATTGCAAGGCCTGTTCACTGTATTGAGGTTGTTCACTGTATCAAGGTCAACATTTGAGAAACTTCGTTTTTGCTCAAAATACAAATTTTTGTTTTTTGCTTGAAAATTGTTTTCTATATTTAGAGGCTCGATGTCAAAATTTGGGTCTTCACTACATCGAGGTGTTCACTATATAGGGGGATCACTACACCCAGACACAACTATACTCACAAAACTAAGAGCCAAATGTAGTAAAACTGCGTTTTTAGTTTTTCTCTCTTCCGTCAGGATTCTTTTTAAAGGACTATCAAATTTCAAGGCCATGTTTCTTTCAAAAAATTATTCTAAAAATTGAGCGCATTGCAGAATAACAATATGGGTCTCAAATGAAAGAGAAAAATCATAAGAATCTTGGAAAATGTAATATTTTGGAAACAAAATTTGGTAAAAATGCCCTTTTAGAATGTTATCCTTGAATATCCTTGGAAGTTTCCAATAGTTTATTTTGAAAAAAATACATCTTGAGGACTAACATAAACACTACCACATCCTTGAATTTCGTCCTTCTAAGTTTATTAGCTTCAGATATACAAAATTGAATACTTCTCTCTATAAAACAAAGATCTATTGCACCGTACGACAAACATAAAATATTTACATAAGGAATGTACGGAAAACTATATATATTAAACTATGTATATTGGAAAACTATAGAGAAGACAGACATTTATCTACATAATTGTTGTACAGACTGATTCATCATCGCCCAACCCAAACATCTGATGCTGAAACATGAAATTTGAACCAAAGGTCCACTTTAAAAAAATAACCTTCACTAAGACGGAATTTTCTGAAATTCGAGGCTTAAAGTGGCAAAACATTCATCAAGGTATTGTATGAAAAAAGTCATTTAATACTCCAAGTCAAAAGTAATTCGACTCGTATTTTTTTAGTTTTTCAATAATCCAAATTTAAGAACATTAAAAGTTTGTATAGAGAAACAAGAATTTATGGGCCTTTTCACTTCAAACTTGATGAATGTTCTCTTAGTGAGAAATAATTCCACACGTGTTTTTAATTTTTTCAAAAAACAAAATCTGAAAGGGCCAGCAATGGGTTAAGCATTTGTATGGGAAAATATGACTTAATGCGTTAATTGTCTTCAAATGTGGTGAAACACTTCAAATGAGAATAAGTAAGGCAAGTCGCTTTCATCAAAATTTAACGGGATCAACAAAGGATCAAGAAAAAATTGATTTGTGGGGCCCATCGACGTTAGACTTGAAGAAAGTACTCAAAATAAACAATAATTCAATGCATGTCTTTCAATATTCGAAAATTGACATCAATCAGCAGACCACACGGCTTAAGGCAGGTTCTCACCTTGTGGATCCGAAAAAGTCCTTTTTTTTCAGGATTTTTTTTGAGAAAACGGTTAAAGATACAACGCTGAAAATTGTTTCTGGATATGAACACACATTTATTTAGAGAATACAATTTTTCAAATTGAATGAATCAAAAAAAGGGGGGAGGGGGCCATCCATCAGTGGCGGCATGTCGGCGAGGAGGTGTCCCGCTACCGGAAGTGATTCCGTCAAAACCCGTGATCGGAAACATAAAAATCGAACACATTCTTAATGTGTACCGTATTATCTATTGAATGAACTACGATCAAGAAAAAAAATCGAAATTAAAAAAGTTATGAGGAGGTTTTGAAAAAAAAATTACGATTTTCGCATTTTTTTTTTCACTAATTATTTTTTTAAACAAACAATTTTCAATATTTTTGGCTGATCTGTGGTTCATTCATTAGAAAAAACCCTAAGGAACATTTGGAAAAAATTTGGTGACGATTGGTTCATTCCAGCGCCTTCAATCACTTCCGTAAGGTCCGAAAATGTGGTTCTGAGAAAAACGCGTTTAAAGTTTAAAGCGCGCTTGGCCGGTGCTCTACACTGCTCTATGTAACGGCCTGTAACTTTTGTAATTTTTCAGATTTTGATCTGAAATTTCTGGAGCACATTTTTGAAACATATATCTACACGATAAGGCAAAAAAAAATGTTTTTTTCCACAAGGTGAGAACCTGCCTTAAGATTTGTTAAAATCATAAAGTAAGTGAAAATTATTTCAATGAAATCATAAAATTCGTTCATGCAAAACCGCCGGGCCCTGCTGGTTTTTCATAAATAAATGGTTTGAGAAATCGACCCCTTTGAAATTACATTTTAAAGCTAACGTTGCGATTTGTTGTACAATTTGAGTAGATTGTACAAAATTTCGCTAGGTGTAAAGTTAAGTTGTAAAACGTTGATGAACAACAATATTTTTAATTCTTTTGTTTGTTAGGTAGTTATTACACTTTTTTGCAATTGAAATTATAATAAATCAGTTCTTTATATCACATATCACTTTTTGTGTACCGTTTCAAATTGATTTTAGATGTCGATGAACGATAATTGAGGATCACTTGCATAATGACTAAGTTATTAGTGCCCGCAAGCAATCATCAGCTGAAATCGCTTAGTTGTGAATCAACTTGTTGTTAGTGTGAACTGCTTCTCAGCAGGTGCTCTCAGCACATTGCAAAACTTTGTTCAATCAAACTTCAACATCTTCAAAATGTCGAAATTTTTAAATCAAAACCAAAGAAACGTTTTAACTGCCAAACAGTGTCGAAGCAAAGAAAAGCCAATATTGCGTCTCAATTAATGGCCACCTGTGGGTAAGATTCGTAGATACTTTGTCGCGTTGCCAACCACTTGCTGGTGGAAAGGTCCAAGTAGAAGTTATGTCTATATATCTTACCGCTAGATGGCGCGCTTGACTCTAAAGTGAAACTGCAAGCAAAACGTTACAACAACAATAAGATTTAAATTTCATTTAGTATCTTTTCATTAGCAGCACTTAACCCTTTCGGTACTGCGGGGACCTATAGAATTTGAATCTAAATTCCCAGTTAATGTAAAAGATCGACTCGCTTACAACGTTGCAAATGTGTGAATGATTTGAAGAAATGTATACAAAAGTCCCCGAATAAAAATATAAAAATAATGGCAGCATTGCACAGTGATTCGACTCCATACAACAGCGGGTCAAAATTAGAAGGAGTGGTCTGTTCTTAATCTTGTTATGCTAGTTAATCTGATGATCTGCTGAATTAAAATCTCCATTTTGTTTTTCTTAAACTTTTGTAGTTTGGCAATTTGCAATTTTCGTCAATTTTGGTGAGCTATAGCAACAAGTGTTTTGGCTATATTTTTCAGATTTTACATTTAATCAGTTACGTCAACATTCATAATTGCAAGAAGTCACAGAAATTGTATCGGGACCCTTTAGTTTTGCAATAAAAAAATTTTTAAAAAAGATGTATGTTTTGCATAATTGTAGGTTTTTTCATGTTTTATGCTGCTTGCATACTTTTAGGAAGAAATAAAATATATTTTGTCGGCAAGACAAAACCATTTTTCAAATGGAAGAATTATTTTCGGAGATCGGAAGATATCGGAGACTGTATTTACATTATTCGACGAAGAAAAAATCCTTCTTAAAATAAACAAATATCCAGGAAACATTAAAAAGTTTGAAAAAGCATTTAAACGACAATGCACACAGACATTTTTTAATCTATGTTGAATGTTTTAGTAACTTTTTGCTAAACATATATTTTTATGATTTTTTTTACTCAATGGACTACAAAAATGTGTTTAAGTTTTTTACAAATTTTGAGAAAACCTTAAAAGCGAGAATGCTCAATTCAATTCTTGATCTATATTGAAAGTTTTAGCGACTTTTTGCTAACCATGTATTTTTATTTTTTACTCGATACTTTTGAAGAAAGTTTTGACTTTGAGCAACTCAGCACACACTTTTCTTCTTCTTCTTCTTCTTTTTTTTTTTGCACAGATTTTTTGTGGGTTTTCTTAGTTGGAGTTTAGCCTTTCAAAGACATCAAAATCATTAAATTCTGAGACTAAACATTTTTTGGGATTTTGTCTATGAAACCATATGGTATCCATATGGATACATGATGTTTGTGGATGTCTGCATCCTCTATGGCTGCAAAAATAAGTTTAAAGTTTTATTAAAAATACGAAATTAATAAACTGAATATTAAAGTTGAAAGAAGAGCAGTATACACGTTTTTTCAATCGTATATCTTGACGTAGTAAAGGAAGAAGAAGCAGAAAACTTTAGATAACTTTTTAATTTGATTTTCTTTCCATTTAGATCGTTTTTGTTTTTAATAATATTTTAAATAATTTTGGCTGAAGTTAATGAAGAAATATTCAAATTTTCGTTATGCATAAAAAATGTTAGGCTTAAGTAATTATTACAGCCACAACAATGTGATTGCTCTCATAAAAACACGCTAAAATACAGGGTCCGAATATAAAAATGAAAAAATTTGTTATGGAATGTGTAAATGAAAAATTTTAACTTTCGTCAGTAAAAGTCTTAAGGATCAAATAAAATGTTTTTGATTAGAATTAAAAACCTATTCGTATAAAAATCAAAAATATTTCTTGAAATACATAGAATTTCTTATAAAATCTGAAACCGGTTGAATAGTCTTAACTCCTCTGAAAATACTCTTCAAAATTGATCCCATGATCCAATATTCCACGCACTAACCAGTTGAGTCACATTTCCAACACAGAATTAATAGAAAGGTTTATTTTGTCATTCTAAGTTCCAACTTTTATCCTAAAATCATCCAAGCAATGAAAATGAGTTTTTTCCTTCCAAAAGATATCAAAATCGTCAAATTCTGTGACTAAACATTTTTTGATTTTCGTCTATGAAACGAATCACTGTGCATTGTGATGATTTTTTTTGTCCAGTAATGAAGCCAAAACTTTTTTTTTAATCAAATATTCTTGATTAGAAAACCAAAAAAATTGTATAAAAACCAAAAATATTTATTGAAATCCGCAGAAATTTCTGCAAAACCTGAATCTTACGTCCTCTGAATCTCATCGAAATTGACCATCTGGGCATCCAAGATTCAACGCACTTACCATTTGAGTCACATTTCCAGCACAGGATTTTTAGACAAATTTATTTTGTCGTTCTTGGTTCCAACTTTCTTCCTGAAATCCCCCAACCAATGAAAACTCTCAATATTTTTGTTTTTTTTATATTTTATTAATTTTACTTTATTCGAATTTAAAATTACTCTCAATTTGTCATCTCATTAATGTATGTATATCTTTTATTTTTACTCGTATGGTATGTATAGCTGTAACTGGGTGAATCTGTGTGTGTGGCTGTGTGTGTGTGTGTTTGTGTTCCCTTATAGGTTCGTCGATTGGTACAGTTGTCTGTACGCGCATGCTGGTTGAGTTTGTAAGATACATATTTACTCGTACATACCTATATACCATTTTGCAATCTACTCCGCTCTTTCAACGTGTTTCGTTCATTGGTTTCGACTTAATGGCGCTAAGCTACTTTATCGTAAATTTAAACCTTTCATACTTTTCCATCAATACAATCAAATTTGAATCATATATGTGTATGTGTATGTATTTGTAGATCCTTAGAATGCATGAATCTTATGTTCAAGTGGCTGCTTGTCGGTTCACTTAAAAATTCGCACTATTTACGGGCTGTTTTCTTTTTTTTGTTTTTGGTATTATTTTCATTTATAGTTTCTTGGGTTAATATCTCATCTTAGTGCAAAGTAAAACTTTCTACTCGTTGCGGAGAAATTTTGTCTATAATTTGCAGCGCTTTATTTTCATTTTTGGTTTTCTCTTTTCATCTCTTTTTTTTTGTAAATGTTACATTACACTTGAATTGATTTGTTGTTGTTGTTATTTTGTTGTGGGGATTTTCATTGGTATTTAGCATTGTTTTGGGGCTTAACATTGGTTTGCTGTAGTGAGTTATGGACATGATTTCTCTATGCGTCTTGATGTGGCCAACACTTCACCTCCACACTTAATGTTGCTCGAGTTGGACTGAAAGATCAGAAAGGTCTATTTGGCTGATATTTCTTGGCTCAATGTACTTGGTGTGTTGTACTTGTTTGTGTACATTTCGTCGCCTGAGAAAACAAATGTCGTATGTCTTAGCAAGCCTAATGGAACATACGATATTCGTTTTCTGAGGCGACGATTTAACATCATTTGTAACTTTAACAAACACCAAACAGAGCTTGAGAGCTCTTGTGTGTCTGATTGTATGAGTTCTGTCCCAGTCAGACTATTTCAAATCTATGTCATAAAATACTGACAGCAGATTTGAATGCATCTTAGTGGTAGCTGAAAAATGTTGGCCTTGGAAGCAGTGTTCTGCTTTCGACTGCAATCTTCAAGGCGCCCACATTCAGTTGTCTTCTTTGCAAGTATTTTTGCTCTACCAGGATTTGAATTAATGACACTGCAAGTTTATGTCTCGAGCCACATTTGACCCACCAAAACACCGATGAGTCCAATGTCAGTGATGCCAAAATGTGCCCAAGTATTCATTTAATGTGCTTTGTTTGTCTAATATTTTTGTTGTTGTAGGTTTTCCATATATTTTCAGTATATTTTGGGTTTCATGTTTCAATTAAACGGCAGTGTTGGTTCAACGACACATTGTGCTCAGACCGAACGGCCCGAAAACTCGGCCACAGTTTGAGCACAATTTTCTTCAGTGTATTTGTTGGTGGTGATGTTGTAGAATGCTTTCAGTACTTTGTAATTCTTCAGGTTGGTCTTCGATTTTGCCTCGATCTGTTATTGAAATATGTAGAAAAATTCGAAAAGCAAAAAATTGTCTGTGTGTTTGTCAGTCACTCACAGTTGTCATCGGCTTCTTGTGATCAATCAGCACTTTGAGCGCCTCAAAAATGTGTTTTAGCATTTTTGGTTTTATCAATTTTTTGCCTCGAGTATACCTCGTATGTAAGAATGCTTGTATGTGTGTGTGTGTGTGTTTGTAATACTTTGAAATTGGTGGGTTGGTATTCGCATCGATCAAATATTCGTTCTGGTTCTATAACATTCTGCTTGGTTTTGCTCCGTTTCCCTTAAATGCTTCTGTGTACCTTTTAGAATTGATTTTGTTGTAGTTGTGGTTTTTATGATGTTTCTTTTTACCTCATTTATTTTTTGTTCAAATTACATTCTAAACACTTTTCTCTGGTTTTGCTTGTGTATTGTTTTGTTGTTGTCTTGTAATATTTTCAGTTGTTTACTATACGATTTTGTTTTTGTTTTGTTATGTTTGCAAAGTTCACTACTAATATTCAAAAATGGACATTTAAAAAAGTGGTTTATATTACTTATTCTTCTTCTTCTTCTTTTGCCACTCTTACACTTTTATGTAAATTTCATGTACTCAATAATTGGTATTTGTTTTTGTTTTTATATTATTTACCGCTTGACTTTGATTTTAATTTGCCTTAATTGTTTTTTGGGGTTTTTTTAGATTTTTGTTGTTTTTGTTTTCTTTTGTCATATAAAAAATGTTGTTTTATAATTGCTACAAAATTGTTTCTTCTTACGCTGCGTCGTTCAATTCTTGTTCTTGTTCTTGTTCATTAACAAAATCAAATTAATAACAAAAATGTCAATTGATCACAGTTTATTGTTGTGGTTTTTGCTATTTTTTTGTTTGCCTTCTGCTTCTGCGTACATTTTCTGCATAACTGTCAAAGCATTGAATGTGATGTCCTCGTTTGTTGTTGTTGTTGGTTCCTGTTGTGATGTGATCTCTTTCGATTATGACAGACACGATTCATTCGATTTCGGCGGCTACTTCAATGAGCACATTTGCTGCTCTCTCTCTCTCTCGCTCACAAGTTGTGCCTATTCTCTGTCTCTGTCTCTGCATTCTGGCAAAGTGCAATTTTTCGGGAATGTGTGTTTGTGTGTGTGTTTGAATGAAAAGTGGAAGGAAATGCATACAATGCGAATTACTTTTCCGGTGTTCAAAATATTTTGGATGCATAATCTGGTATTGTATATCTGCATTTGGAAAGACAACTATACAGAGAGGAATAGTTGGGGAACACCGTGTGATCAACGCAACGCTCAATCGATCTACCGGCTACAAATACGCGTACGAGGCAACGAAGCAATGAACTGATGGCGTCTCTAAAATTTTACATGATCCAGATGTGGATTGATGGTCCAAGTGGTGCAATTCAAAGCAAAAGAAAAACACAAAGTTTCTTTAAATATGGAATGAACAATTGGTTGAATTTTTAAAGTCAGCTAAATCAAAAAACTTTGATTGTTTATGGATGACAATCTATCATTCAACAAAGAATTTGGCAATTTGGTTTGCCATTTTATGAATCCTTAAGCCATTCTGTAAGAGAAACCTCTTTCATGATAAAATGTAAAAAATTTAATCCATGCTTCGAACGTTTTAACTTTTTACTTTCTAATGAATTCTTCTGCATCTTTTTCATGATGAAATGTAGACAATCCATCACTCAACAAAGAATTTGGCGATTTGGTTTGTTTTCTTAGAAAATGTAGTTCAAGCTTTGAACTTTGAATCTACTTCTACAAGTTTCTCTTTCTACATTTTAGACAGTCTGATTCAAGTTTTTAACTTCTTGAATTAACGCTTAACTCGATTTTGCCGCCTGGGTAAGGGATCAATCTATAAGCTTCATTTCATGAATGAAAGTCAGGAAAATTTTATAATCTGATCTTTTTAACAATGTTGTCCCTTAACTTTCTTCATTCGTACAACTTCAGAAAGCACTCAGAGCCTTACATTTCATGTTGGAAATCAATCAATGACAAATGACTGTTCAAATTTTTGTCGCTCAGTAGCTGAATCCAACGAAAAATCAGCACATGTAGAAATTCAATCGAGCAATTCCTTGAACATAACATTTCCAGTACTCAAGGAATCATTTGTTAAATTGCATATAGCTGTTCAACTTTTGCTACCTCAGTCTTTAACTGAATCCATCGATAGCTCATAAAAGACTCAAAACTCCCATATGGGATTTCAATTAATTGAACGATGGCTTAAATATAAAAGTTCCAGTACTTGGCAGACGATTTAATCGTTAAATTACAAACTTCTTTAACTTTTGCTCAGTCAATCGTTAGCTGAATCCATCTAAAGTTCAGCTCAGTGAATCATTTTAAAATTAAATTCAACATTATCGATCAATTTTTTCTTTCACTCAAGTGATTCCATTTAAAACTCAACTCATATTGCACTCAAAAGTCTCAAGTCCCATATAAGAATTCAATTGAACGACTGAATTAATATCAAACTGCAAATTTTCCGTTCAAGTTTTACTCAGTCAATCGTTAACTGAACACATTTTAAGCTCAGCTCATTAAGGACTCAACAGTCCGAAATCCCATAAGAGAGTTTTATTAAAATTTCAGTACTCAGCAAATCACGCATTGTCGTTCAAGGTTTTCTTCCTCAATCCTTAGCTGAATCCAACGAAAGCCTCATTCAAAGCTTAAGAGTTCCACATTCTATATGAAAATTCCATGGAACAATCGCTTAAAGAGCTAAGTTCCAGTATTCTGTGAATTATTTAATTGTTAAGTTGCACATTTCTATTCAATCGTTAGCTGAATCTGTGCAAATCTTAGCTTAAAAACTCAATAGTCCTAAATCGTAAGCTCAGCTCATTAAGGACTCAAAAGTTCCAAATCTGGTATCAGAATTCGATCGAATGACTGCTTAGACGTCAAAATTCCAGTACTCAACGAATCACACATTGTCGCTCAAGTTTTGCTCAGTCAAACGCTAACTGAGTTCCATTTCCATCCGGAAATTGAACAACTGATTAAACATCAAAGTTTATGTACCGACTACCGAAAATCAAAGTTCCACTATTCAGCTATTCAATCACAAATCACTGTCGTTCAAGTTTGGCTTTGTCAATTGTTAGAAGAATCCATTGAAAGCTCATAAAGACCTCGAAAGCTCCATATTCAGGAATTCAATTGTACGGCAGCATAGACATTTAAGTTCCAGTAAAGTCAATCGAATTACTGCTTAAAGATTAAAGTTCCAGTAATCAGCGAACCGTTCAACTTTTGCTCATTCAATCTTTAACTGAATACATCGAAAGTTTAACTCACTAACGACTTAAAAGTTCTATAAGAACATTCAATTGAACAACTGCTTAAATATTAAAGTTCCAGTACTATATAATCGCCTGAAACTCAACAAATTATTTATTTGTGAAATTGCACATTAATGTTCAACTGCTCTCGACTGTTCTCCCCCTTCATTTTTGTTTTCTCAATCGTTAGATGAATCCATCGAAAACTTCTGAAGGATTCACAAGTACTTAATTCCATATGGGGACTCAGTCGTACGACTATTGGAAACCAGAGTTCTACTACTCAGAATCACAAGTCACTGTCGTTCAAGTTTAGCTCTTTCAATTGTTAGAAGAAATCATTGAAAGCTCATAAAGAACTCAAAAGTCGAATATGGGAGTTCGACTGAATGACATAAATGACTATTAAACATCAACGTTCCAGTAATCAGCGAATCATTTAAGTGCTTATTTGCAAAAATCCGTTTAACTTTTGCTCGTTGAATCATTAACTGAATCCATCGAAAGTTCATAAGAGGCTCAAGAGTCCTAAATTTCATATGGGAATTCAATCGAACGACTACTTGAAATCAAAGTTCAAATACTCAAATCCTCAGTAAATCACAAATCCATTCAAAGCTCATAAAGGACTCAAACGACAGCTTAAACATCAAAGTTCCAGTAAAATCAATCAAGTCAATCAATACAAGTTTCAGTAATCAGCGAACCGTTCAACTTTTGCTCACGCAATCTTGAATCCATCAAAAGTTTAGCTCACTAAGGACTTAAAGGTTCTATAAGGAAATTCAAGTGAACAAAACTAAATTCCCAGTACTATATAATCACCTGAAACTCAAATAATTCTTTATTTGTTGAATTGCACATGAACCTTCAACTGCTCTCGACTGTTCTCTCTCTTCATTTGCTCTCTCAATCGTTAGATGAGTCCATCGAAGGCTCGAGAGTTCTGCGTCATATAGGAAAATTCCAAGAAACGATTGATTAACATCAAAGATCTGGTACTCTGTGAATCATTTAATTGTTAAGTGAAACATTTCTATTTAATCGCTAGCTGAATCGAAAGCTGAAAGAAAAGCTTAGCTCACAAAGGACTCACTAGTCCTAAATCGAATATTAGATTCTGATCGATTGATCATCTGAACGTCAAAGTTCCAATACTCAGCAAATCACTTGATTGTTAAATTGCACATTGCTTGCCTGACTCAATCATTAGGTGAAGCCATCGGAAATTTCAGCTCAAAATAGGCTTAAAAATCCTTAATCAAAAGATGGCTTATACAGCAAATCAATTCCCATATGAGAATTTAATCCAACGATTTTTTAAACATCAAAGATCCAGTACTCTATTTTCCCCAGAAACACTTCGAATCGCTTGGATGTAAAATTGCACATTGTCTCTTAAGTTTGGCTGACTCAATCATTAGCTGAGTCCATCGAAATTTCAGCTGATAAAGGGCTTAAAAATCCTAAATCGAACGATGGCTTTTACATCAAATTCAATCAAATATGAGAATTCATTCATTAAGCATCAAAGTTCCAGTACTTTCAATTAGTCAGAAAACCCTTCGAATCATTTCGATATAAAATTGCACGTTGCCGTTCAACTTTTCTGATTCAATTCAATCAAACACTCAATTAATTGTTGATATATTAAATTCAACAAAAATTATGAACTATAGTCAATAAATTTCTCTATCATCTCATGCATCCATTTGTTTCCTCTCGAGTTGTTTTCACTCTCAATCGATCATTGCTGTCTCAATTCATTGCTTCGTTGCTTCAATTGTCAACGCCAACGCCATCAACGTCAACTTGAACTCTTTCACTTTGTATATAGTTTAGTATATAAATGACGAACCTTTACATACATTGAAAAGCTTATAACACGCGCTTCTTACTTGATTTCTTACAGCTTCTTGTTTTTCATTTGCATAATTTGCATCTTAAATGTTCTTCTTAACGTCTGCTTTGTCATTTTATGGTTTTGTGGTATTTTATGGTTTTATGTTTTTTTTTTTCATTCATATAATGTATTATGCATATATTTTCGTTTATATTAAAAATACTGATAAATAACACGCTTATAGTTTACTTTAATTTTATTTGGTAAAATTATTCTCAAATACCTATTTTGTAGTTGTTTCTGCACTATACGGAAAAAATGTCGATTAGCAACTGCATACAAAATAAATAAACAACAATTTGTCACGAATTGGTTTTTTGTTTTTTTTGTATATAACTTTAGTATTTATTTTTTTGTTTGTTTGTTTGTTTGCTTGCTTTCTTCTTTGTTTGTTTGTATGTATGTTTGTATGTTTGTTCTTCTCTTACAAATTAGCTCTTGTTCTGCACGTTTACGTTCTTATGTTCTTCAACTCTTTGCAAATTATACATTAAATAAATTTTAATAAATAGATCTGAAGAAAAAAAAAACAAACTGCAAACATATTTGAAATTGCGCAAGCAATACATACACATCTACGTATATAGTATATATATAAAGTAAATCAAATTAATCAACAAAAAATATACAGTCAAATACATCGTTCGATAGATCGAGTTGGGTTGAAATTGAAATTTACATACAAAGCATTTGCCAATTGTTAAATTTTCTGTTCATTTTTAAGTACTAAGAAAAATTCAGGAAAACCTTTTTACAACTTTTGGGATATGGGACTTGAATTGGGAAAATGCTATAAATTATGACTTAGAAAATAAAAATAGAGCCAATTGGTTCACAGCTGCACAGCGTCGAGGAGTTTTGGCGCTCACCGCCGCACAGCTGTCGACCGCATGAAGCCACTAAAACATTGTTGTAATGTTTAGCATAACAGAATTGTGTTTGTATGTAGTTGTAAATAATAAAACATAAATAAAGCATTTGCAATTGTTATCTGCCACTTTTGTCACTTAAATTACATTTTGAAAATCTACAAATTGTACTCACTTAACTACAATTCAGAATTAATAAAATCTTAACCCTTAAGAGACTTAAAATATACAATATTTCCTTTTATGTTATTTCAATTTGATTTGCGATTAATATGAATTGTTCTTGTTGTTTTTGATTAATGCAGCTTTTTTCTTGTTGCACTATTTCTCGCTTCTTTCTGTACGCTAATCACTGGTCTTTGCGTAGTGTGTCTGTCTGTCTCCATCGCACGGGGGCAACTAGTTGATTCTTTCTGCTTATACAATTTTTTCTTACTTGCATTGAAATAACTTTTGAAATTGTTCATTATTCTCATTTTTCTCATGCTTGGTTGTTTAATTTGTTGTTTATGGTTTTTGTTTTTGTTTTACTCATTTTTTTTTTGTTTGCATAAAGTATGTAGTACAATATTTTGGTGCTTTTTATGGCTTTTTGTTCTGTACGACACTAAATGCCGGTCCATGCTTTCTAAACGCTAACTTTTGCATTCTCGTTCTGCATCTTTTCATTTTTATCTCGCATGCGACACACAACTTTTGGTACTTTCATTGTCGCTCGCCGGCTGGCAGTTTCGATCGCAATGCACACAACGATTTACTCCAAACGTGCCTTGTACGTTGTCTTCCAGATCTCGGCTAGTGTGACGGCGCTATGGAAGCGATGGAAAATGCAGAGTGGCAGTGTGACGCGCTGAATTATTGACCATGGCACAAAGCCGTAGAAGTCGAGCTGAACCTGTGAACGAGTGTGTCGAACGAGAGTAGAAGAAAAGTGTGGACATTAGTTTCGATTTGGAGAAAGTTTGCAGGCATTCACAACTACAAGAACATTGAACTATATAGGCAAGACAATACATGAAGATATGACTAAAAGAATAAACGAAATAAGAAACTATGAGAAAAGTAAACTAATGAGTTGATAAAAAGTGTGGGAGAGGGAAATAGGAAAGAAGGAAAATGTCTGAAGTAAGGAAAGTAAGGAAGATAAGGAATGAAATCGAATAATACTTTTAATGATCTACATAGGCAGTTGGACAGTTCTGGATTAGGAAATATATTAAAGGGAAAATATTTGAAATAAAAAAGAAAATCAAACTTTATTACGGTAACAGGGGATACTACGGTTTCCATGGCGCCGCCATTTGATGATGTTTTTATATAGATTGACCGAAAATAAATCGAAAATTATGAATAAAATTTGTCGATATCTCGCTTTGTTTTCGAGATATCGAGGTTCAAAGTTTTTATATTGCCACATTGTGCACACCTGACTGTTGCCTGATGTGGTGGTGACTCCCATGAGGGTTATTTTTTTAGCGCCCGGCCGAAGGCCGCCCACTCGGGAAAAACTTATTGCCAAGAAAACTATGGCTTTCCGGAAAACTGTATGCACCTCTGGGATTGCGAAAAAAAGCGCGAATTTTAAACTTTGAACGAAATTTTAAACTTTGAACCTCGATATCTCGTAAACGAAGCGAGATATCGAAAAATTTAATTTGTCATTTTCGACTTATTTTTGGTCGATCTATCTAAAAACATCATCAAATGGCGGCGCCACGGAAACCGTAGTCATGCCCGGTAACAAAATAACGGAAGAAATTAAATCAATTAACACTTCTAATAGAAATAGAAAAAATGTATATGTAAAATATTGTATTTAAAACAAAGTAAGATAGTTAGACTAATAATTCAAAATAAAAACTGGCACTGACTACTACTTCTAGTGATCCATATTAAAAAAATATTGTCATCCCAAAAATCTGTATAATTATAAATGTTTGTCCTGACTGACTAACTGACAGACTGACTGATTCATCATGGCCTAGACAAAATCGCTGAAGCTACAAACATATGATAGATCTTGAAAAATGAACCTTCGCTAATACGGGTTTTTTTTAATTTCGGGGTCTAAAGGGGCCAAACATGGATTAAAGTGTTTTATAAAGAAACGCGACTCAATGGGCCTATTATTTTTTTTCAATTTTGTTAGACCGTATTTTTCAACTTTTGGACAATCAAAATCTAACGGGATCAACAATGAGTTAATGTTCGTATGCGGGAAGACTACGAAAAACATATGAACCGATTAGTCTATTGACTTCAAAGTTGGTGAAAAGACTTGAAATTAAAAATAATTTGACACGTGTTTCTAATTTGTTTAATCAAAGCTTAAAGAGGTGAATCAAGGGTTAAAAATGTGTATGTAGAAACATGGTGTTTTACGCCTTTTGACTTCATTGGTGAAAGTACTTTAACAGTGAAATAATTCGACGTGTTTTTATTTTCACACAATAAATTAAAAAAAAACAAAATTTTCACAATAAAAAAACCTAAATTTTCACGATAAAAAAATAAGTCATCTAAGCAAGATTTGATAGAAATACTAAAAAAAAACAAATATTTAAAAATGAAAAACCTTCAAAATGACCGCAATGGTCTTTCTTGTGTTAAACAAATATTTCTTAAATGAATTTTAAAGTCAACTAATCTCAGGTTTTGTTTGACTTTTGCCTACTTGAACAATAACAATTCGAAAATAATTTTCAGAATAAATTTTCAGTAGAGATCAAAAACGTTTAATCCCGCAATTAACATAAAAGGAGACCTACAGTATTTTTCCAGTTAAAAAAAAATAAGTAGTAGATAAAAAGAATGCAATTTTTGAAGTAGTTAGAGATGTTTGCTTCAAATTGATTTATGGAAACAAATTAATTTTGAAAAATGTCTAGTTTTGACTAATTTGTGTTTAGTGTGCAACATGTAAACATTTGGCTACAATATATCTATTTTGTTGGAAAAAAATAATTTTGGTTTTCACAAAAAGATATTGTAAGAGTTGTTTTTAAGGACTTTGTAAATTTATGATTGTGATTAATAAATTTGATTTTTATGATTTTTTTCATAACTGTCACTTTTAGTTTAATTTAGAAGCAAATTGCGCGCATTTTTGTTTCCAGGTAATAATTCAGTATCAGATATTTTCCATATATATTGACTCTTTTATTTTCGCAAAATTAAGAGGCTGACGCTCACAAATAGATATGTAAAGGTTGTCAGAATTGGTTAGAAGTTTGTCTCAGAATTGGTTTGAAAATTCAGTTTAAGATGACCAACGTTCTGGTTAATGACAACTAAATCGAAGCCATAATTGAGTGGAATAGTCCTGTAGTTCAACAGTTGAAAATCACTTAAGACATCTTTAACTCGCAAAATAGTTCAATATTTGGGTTTCGCACAAATTAAATGATATTCACTTAATACAACGAATCCATGTTTGCATTAAGCATTTCAAATGCAATGAAATCGAATCTTGTTTAAAACGAATCATAAATGGCAGTGAAAAATGGGACAAAAGCCATCAATGATCTCAAACGCAATGAAATCGAACCTTTTTTAAACAAGGAGACGCAAAATAATTCCTTTACAATAACATTGAATAAAAGAGAGAATGAACCACATCGAATCCTTAATAGCGTCAAGAAAGGACATGCTGTGTATTTGATGGAAAAATGGTTTGAGTTGGCAAACCGAAAAGGAATCATGTTTCATCATAACAATGCAAATTATGAGGCTTTGCAGTTTGGTCTGAGGTCTTTGGTGACTAATAGCAAATTATTGGTGTTTGGTTGGGAATTGATGTCACCATCAGATTACCATTTATTTCAAAGTTTGAAAAACTCTTTCAATGGAAACATTTTCATTGATGATGATTTAAATATCAACTTGATGTGTAATTTTTTTTAATATGAACACTTTTTTAGTCAAAACACCCAGAAATTTTCACGTAGACCCAAGAAATTTAAAGTAATCATGGACCAAAAATTTGTTTAAAAAATCTTTCTTGGAAACAAAGGCAATAAATTCCTACTTCATCTAATGTCAAAAATTGTTCACTTAAAACAACCAGAAATTTTCACATAAATTCAAGAAGCTTGAAGTAATCAAGGTTCGGTCCTTGTTAAGAAAATCTTTCTTAGTTGGAAACAAGGGAAACAAATTCCTGCATCATTTAATATCAAAAATGTCTCACTCCAAAAACCCAGACATTTTCACATAAATCCAACAAGCTTCAAGTAATCAAGGGCCAAAATTGCATTATGAAAATCTTTTTTGGTTGGTTCTTCATCTAATATCAAAAATGGTTGACTAAAAAAAACCCTGAAATTTTCACAAAAATTCAAAAACCTTGAAGTAATCAAGGACCAAAATTTCACTATAAAAATCTTTCTTGGTTGGAAATAAAGGAAATAAATTCCTACTTCATCTAATATGAAAAATTGTTTGTTAAAAAATCCCAGAAATTTTCACATAAATTCAAGAAACTTGAAGTTATCAAGGACCAAAAATTTGATTTAAAAAAATCGTTCTTGGTTTCTTGGAAACAAAGGAAATAAATTCCAACTTCATCTAATATCGAAAATTTCTTACTCAAAATACCCAAATATTTTCATATAAATCAACTAAAAGAAAACTTGAACAACTTAATGGATTTTTTAAACTATTTTACAAAACCAAAGAAGATCAAATTCTAAGCCGACTTCATGCAATAAACATGGCTCACAAACATACACACAGAAATTTTGTTATACTTATGTCATTCTTTCAACTTGTGTACTTATAACTTGTTTGGTTTTTGGTTTTCGTTTTGAAATTTGTAACACTTGAACACTGAAGTTTGGTTGCGTAAAACATATCTTCATATATCGCTCACGTACATATCTACTTACAGGATTGGCGAATACTTTTTGAGCTTCAAATGTGTAAATAGCAAACATGGCCACATTGCAGATGAGTAGGAATGTGACAATCTGACGGCCGGGCTTGCTGCGGTCGTGCTCCGGCAGATGGACGCGACGGCGCGACACATCGGCTATGAAGAGTAGCTGCAAAATGACTTGGAACACTGCGACGGCGCCGGTGGTCATGACTAGAAGATTGGGCTCGCTTTCGAGCGCCTTCAGGCTGCCGGCAATGATACAAAACACCGAATAGGTGAACAGACCAAAGGCGGAGATGCGCAGCAAGATGTCATTGAGGTTGGATTGTTCCTCGCAGCGGAATTTCAAATTCTTTACTCTGTTCAGGAAATAGAAACAAAACAGTAAATAAGAGAAGAAGAGATGGAAGTTTTGTATGTGTGTGTGTGTGTGTAGTTCACCTTATGAAGCCGATGATGATGGCGAGTACGGCAAAGGCCATCAATATGCAATGACTGGCATCGGCCAGATAGATTGCCAGCAGCGAGAACTGCTGATGACGCACCAAGACGAAGAAGAGTATCAGACAGATGAGAGCACCGACCAACAACAACAGACCAAAGAACAAACCCTTCGACGAGCCCACACAATCGACGCGGCCCGAGCGGGCCTGCTGTGCCATGGCGACGGCACGACGCGACAACATCACCTCGAGCCGATGCTCGAGGTCCTCGTCGTTCATGCGGCCGGGATAGCGGCCGATGTGCTTCCACATCACGTACAGCACAACGGCGCCAATAAGCGAGTACTCGATGATGAAGGGATACAGATAGGGGGCCGAGTCGTAGACAATGGTGCCCATGATGTCAACGCGCCCGCAGGCGGTCGAGTTCAGGGTGCCAATGTTCGAGGACAGCGCGGCGGGGTAGATGTTGTCCAGACTCTCGTAGTTCTCGAAGGTCACAACGCCTGTTGCCTCCGGATGCGAGATGCCCGAGTAGCTCTGGAAGTTGTTGCCCATGGCGGGACCGAAAATGTTGCTCATGACGTTCAGTGCATTCTCGGTGGTGGTGGAGGGCGTGGACGCAGTGGCAGTGGTGCTGGGTGTGGACGAGACCAGATTGTTAAAGAACGACGCAATGCCCGAACCGATGCCAGACGGCGACAGGTTGCCGGCGCTGTCAGCGGTGGTGGGCAGACCGCTGTGTGCCGAGGCCATGTAATCGTCGCCGGCAGCGGCTGCAGCGGCCGTCGAGAAGGAGTGCTGGAAGTGCTGCCGGAAGGGCGATTCGGTGGTCGTGGTTGTTGTGGCGGTGCTGGTGCTGGTGGTCGAGGGTGTGGTGGTGGAGGTGGTGCCCAGGGAGGAGGTGGCGGCGGTGGTGGTGCTGGTGATAAACTTCTTCAACTTGCGTGCCATAGTAGTGCTGTGCCACTGATAGGAGGGCGTCGTGTAGAGGGGGCGCGGCGCCATCGTCGAGGTGGTCGTGCTGGTGCTGGTCGAGGCGAGCAGCGTGGCGAGCTCGTTGCCGTTGTTGGCGCCCATGCCCAGCGACTTGGAGATGCCGTCGACAGTTTTGCGCACCAGCTTCGACAGCACATTGTCCGTTTTGTAGGCGTTTTCGGGCAGCAGATCCTCGCCGTCCAACACCTCAAAGTCCTCATTGGGGCCGGAGTGTGTGCGCAGAACTGTGCCGGCATGACGCAGCGCGTGCTGGCGTATGGACTTGGCAATGGACGACGCCTCGGGATCAGGCTCGCGCCGTTGATGGTACAAGGTGATCTCGAGCAGCGACTCCTTGACCAGTGTGCGTATCCACACGCAAATATTGGTGGCCACGACGTGCATTAGGCCAAAGCGAGCAATGACCTTGAAGCGATGAATGTTGAGCTGCAATTAAAACGAATACCGGAGAAATGCATTGAGATGCTTTCGTGTTTGTTTGGGACGATTGAGTGATTACTGCAGTAGAAAGCCATTAGGATGAGAGAGAGAACTGAGAGAACAATAACCAAAAAACAATTTGCTTACAAACTAGGATGGAATGGAGTACAAAATGACAATACCGTACCTGAAATGGTGGCCTAGTCTGCATAAAGAAGGGATTATGTACATAAATTTTCATTAAACAACTACTTGCAAAATTTCGTTACATTTTGGTTGTAATGTTGGTGGTGTTATGGTGAATTGAACAAAAAAACGATGCAATGGAAATTAAAAATGATCGAACAACGATTTAATGAGAGGAAACTAAGTATTTGCTTATATAAAACAAAGATTTGGTATGGAAAATGTTAAATAAAAAAATCTGAATGGATGAAGAGTGCTGTAAAAACATATCAAAGTGTAGCATGACTCAGGTTGTGGAATCACTAGAGAGCAGTAAACTTTTTAGAGTCTTAAAAGAAAATTTTGTGTTGGAAAAGATGGTCAAGGCAAACTGTAAGTCCAGAGACGGATTCAGAAAAATATTCCGGGGGGAAGGGGTTTCAAAAAATAATTGTATATTCATAACATTCCAAAAAGTGCCTATGCCTATTTGGGGGGTTTCAACCCTCAAAACCCTCGCCCCTTGAATCCGCTACTGGGTAAATCTAAAGATTCCTGGATAATCGAGGTTCGATTGCATTAAAAAATCCAAATATCGTTGCATAAGACACAATAACCCCTTTCGTTAAAATATGTTAACCCTTTCGCTACAAAATGTTACTTTGTGGACGCCTGACCCCTCAATGTTTTCAAGAATACATTTTTTTGTTGGTCCTTAGGGTAGTTTGAAGTCTTAGAAATATTACGAAACTAATAAATTGACTATTTAATTTTCATTTATTTATTAAATTTTTTTATATTATACTTTGACATATCTATTAAAGAAAGAAGAAGCAGAAAAAATGGGCGAAATTGTTAATTTATATATTTTTTATATTATAGTTTGAATGTTATATCTTTGCATAGTAAAAAAAGAAGAAGCAGAAAAAAGGAGACATTTTTATTAATATATTTTTTTATATTATGTTTTTATATATTATATCATATTAGTTTTTATTATATTATTTTATAATATTTTTATATTTTTTGTATATATTTATTTTTAAATTTCTTATATTTTTCAATAATTTTCGATGTTTTGTAATGTATAAAAAGTTTTATGTTAAAGTTTTATGTTGGTTCATCGAATAGTTTGCAGTTTGAGAAATATTATGAAATTACTAAACTGAATATTTAAGTTCAAAGAATAGAAGAATGCACGTTTTTGGAATATTATATCGTTGCATAATAAAGAAAAAGGAAGCAGAAAAAATAAAAATTTTTGTATTTATATATTTATATTTTTTTTTATATTATATTTTTATATATTGTATTATAGTAATTTTGATTACACTGTGCGACAAAAATGAAAAAATGTTTTCACACTGGAAAAAATCCATATGGGCGTGCAACTAGAGACCAAACATAGTAGTACTGCGTACTCAGTTTTTCAGTTCTACATCCTTTGTCCTTTTAAAAGGACTTCAAAATTTTGAAGGGAATAAAAAATAAAAAAAATATAAAAAATACTTAACCTCGTTAAAATATGGCGATATGTATATCAAATGAAAGAGGAAAAGCTCAAGAATTTAAATAAAATTGACTTTTTATCTATTTGTAAAAAAAGGACATGAAAAAGGTCCTTTGAAAATTTTAATCCTTTATATCCTTGAAAATTTATAACGAATTTTCTTGAAAAGTAGGTATGTTTAAACCCAAAATCTCCTTGATCACGTGTCAAAATTTCATTATTCTCGCTTCTTTGATTTTGTATCTTTTTTATTATTTAAAATACTGATACGCAAATAAATTAGAATATTTGTACTGTATTCGACTTGCAGCTCCCACCTTTTTTTTAATAACTTTCGAACAAATAAAGTTAGAGTAATGAACTTTTGACACGTGATCAAAGAGATTTTGGGTTCTAACATACTTACTTTTCAAGAAAATTCGTTATAAATTTTATAAGGATATAAAGGATTAAAATTTTCAAAGGATCTTTTTCATATCCTTTTTTTACAAACAGATAAAAAATCTGTTTTATTTAAATTCTTGAGCCTTTCCTCTTTCATCTGATATACATATCGCCATATTCTAGCTTGGTTAAGTATTTTTTTTATTTTTTTTATTTTGTATCCCCTTTAAAATTTTAATGTCCTTTTAAAAGGACAAAGGATGTAGAAATCAAAAAGTGAGTACGCAGTATTACTATGGTTAGTCTCTAGTTTCACGCCCATATAGATTTTTTCCAGTGTGAAAAATGCTGTCGCACAGTGTTATAATACATTTTAAATTTTTGTATTTTTTTTTTTATTTTTTTTTTATAGGTACTGATTTTTTATATATTTTTATATTTTTCGATGTCTAGTTATGTGTAGAAAATTTCGTGTTTAAGAAATTAGTACAGTCACAACGATATGGTTGCCGTCATATGACAACAATTTAAAAAACAGGGTCCAGTAAAAACAAAAAATGACAAAAAATATTATGGAATCTTGTTTATATAACCACACAGAAGACACAAATTGCAACTTTTCCGAGTAAAAAACTGCAGCGAAAGGGTTAAAGCTTAACTTTAGCAGTAAAAATTATTCAACTAGAGTTTGAGAAAACCTAACTAATTGTAAACAAGTGAATAGTTTGTGAAGCCTATTAGTGTCTGACCGAATATTCCGTTAGGGTTCGGCCGCAAAATACGAGTTACTACAAAAAATATAACCGAATAGTTGACCAAGAGCGAAACTTTTTAACATGTACAGTAGTGTCCGACCAAATATTCTGCTTCGGTATTCGGTCTATTCGGCCTATTTGGCCAATTTTATATCTTTGGCTTCGGCAAAAAAAAAACCGAATATTTTAGCCGAAGGTTTTCGCCCTGTATTGTAAGTCAATTTGCTCTGTTTCGAAGTATTTTATTAAATATCGGGTTCGATGTTTAGGACTCAAGATCAGCATATTTACATCAATTGAATTGTTATATATTTTTTGTTGTTGTTAGAAACAGAACTCTGAAACGGTTTTTGGTTTTTTATATATATATTGTATATTATATATATATATTGCATATATAATTCTTTACTAAATCTTAAGTGGAACAAAGAAATGAATATAGAAAGAACGGCTAAATTTGATTCAGTTTTTTTCTGAATAGAATTTTTATAAGTATTCAGCTTCGGTTAATTTTTTTTAGTTATGCCGAATATTCTGCTTCGGCTTCGGCCAAAAATCCACCTTCGGTCGGACACTATAGTACAGTAAATGTCGGCATTTACCCGTAAACGTCGTGACAGACTTTTCGTTGTTGTACTACAATTTCTTATCGTTTTTATCTGGTCACCCAATTACTCAAAAGGCTGCAGCTTAAATTTGGCTGAATGTAAGAAAAATGAAAGAAACTTCCGATTGCGATTCGTTAAAGCTTCAAAATAAGGCTAGAATCAATTTGGTATCTCACATCGAATATAAGAAGAATTACCAAAACTTTGTTTCGATTTTGTATTTTCGTTGTTGCACTATAACTCCTTCTCATATCGTTTTTATCTGGTCACCCTTTAGTCAAAAAGTTTCAGTTTCAATTTGGTAAAAAATTACAAGAAAAACCGAAACTAAGTTCCAGTTCCGACAAGTCCATGAAAAGTTCTTTTTGGACCCTAAATTATACTAAAATATACTCAAATTTTGTGATTACACATCTTTCATACATTCTTACAGCACAACATGAAGAAATGAAAATTTGATGGGCGATGATTGGTGCATGATTGGCCAATTAGAGTGTCAATTAGTTTTTTTAACAATAGCCGAATTACACCCGAATGGCTTTTCATAAAATCTGTAGTTGAGTTTGAGTCTTAAAGCCAAAACTTAAGCTAAAGAATTAACCTAAAAGCATAAGTTAAAGCTAAACTATTATTGTAGATTGCAGTGAATGCGTGATGCACTGAGCAGCAATAAATCATTATGAATTAATGCATCATTATTGAAATTGCATTAATTATCTTCTTTTTTTCAAATCGCTCAGTTATGGTCGCGCACCCACTGCGCTGCACTCGAAATGCTTTCGCTTTGTGTTGGTAGCTTTGTTGTTGTTGTTGTCTAGTACTCACTCTAGCATTCATGAAAATGAAGTACATCTGCATGAAGGTGAAAACCATCTGCAGCAGTGGATTGACGCCAATTAATATGTGGTGGCAGGGCGAGTCGAACGGAATCTCAAAGAACGAGCCAAACTCGAGTCCAATGTAGATCATGGCGCCCAGTCCGAATGCTGTCGCAAAGAGGGGGCGAAGAGGGTCAAAATATTCATTGAAATTGTGGCTGAGAATTCAATCTATGCGGCGCACTTACCAATAGCGCCAACGCGCAGAAAGAAGCTGCCATGTGTGGGATCACTGTGGGTGGTCTTTCGTTTGCGTACATTTTTCGGGGTGACGGCGACTTCGGCCTCAGCCTGCGAATCCTGTAAATGAAATGGTAAGAATTGAACATTAATTCTTGCAGTGTAGTTGGAGTAACTGGTGACAGGTTTCGGAAAAGAGTTAGCGCAATGAAATGAAATGGGATTAGGCCAGTGTTGATTAGTGGAAATGGAAGGGACTGCAATCTGTGTCGATGTGTGTGTGTGCGTGTTAATGTTGAATGCATAAAACGTGGCAGTGTTCAGTGTTGGGTGTACAACATGCGCAGTGTCAATTCTACAACAAATCTTAATTAATTTTTTTAAATTAATTTTTTAAAACACTACGAAAACTTGTACAAACGATTTGTTAAACTAACTTAAACTTAATGAAAAAAAAAATTGCATCAAAAAAAAATTCTTTACTTAGCCCCACAAAGCTTTTAAAACGCTACAAATGACATTGAAGCCACGTTTTGTATGCAGATTTCATTCGTAGACACATTAGACATACATTAGATATGATTTAGTGTTGTCCTGTGCAAGGAGTACTTGTCATAAAGCTGAATGAAAAATTCACAATTTCTTACAAAACACAAATAGTTTCTTTTTAGAACTCAATTATGCTTGCAATTATATATGAGATGGGGAGATTAATCGATACTATTGATACTAAATTTTGATTTTTCCTTCGTAGAAACCCAAAAGTTGACAACCTCACAACTCCGTTTCTATGGGAGGCGCCCTCTGGTGGTGGATTTCTGAACCTTTACTAATTTTATATTTTTTTTTACTAAAAAATGTGGCCGATCGTTGAATAAATCATGCAAATCAGTTTAGTTGTTTCCGAGATACGAAGTCTCCTCGCTTACTTAACTAATAAATTTCCAAGTGGGAAGCCAATTCCATAGAAAATGGCCAGTTTTGTATGGCAGACCCTTTAAGACTTGAAGATAGCGGGTACGTATGTTTGAAAAAAACATTTGAAAGGGAAAATAAATTGGGGTCAGACTTATATATGGTACGTCTGGAGGCATCCGGAGAGCTGTGGGAGCCCATTTTATAAAAATAATGATTTTGTATGGGAGCCTCATTAAGGATTGGAGATAGGGGGTAAGAATGTTCGAAAGAAATGTTCAGCAGGAAAAACTAGTAGGGGTCAGTTATAGATTTTAATCCTCTAACACCAACTTCTGAACAGCTGTGGAGCAATTTGTTGAAACTCACAACTTCGTTTGTATGGGAGACGCCCTCTGGTGTTGAATTTTTGAACACTTAGTTAATTTTGTATTTTTTGCACTCAGAAATGTTGACGATTGCTGTATAAATCATTTAAATCGGTACAGTAGTTACCGTGTTTTGATGTTTCCTTGCTAACTTTACTACATTTACAAGTGGGAGTCAATTCCATAGAAAATGGTCAGTTTTGTATGGCAGACCCCTTAATACTTGGAGATAGCGGGTAAGTATGTTTGGATGAAACATTCCGAAGAGAAAATAAATGAGTGTTGGTCTTACATTTGACACATCTGGGACCAACATGGGATCAGCGGGAGCCTATTTAATAAAAACGAGAATTTTGTATGGGAGCCCCATTAAGTGTTGGAGATAGGATATAAAGATGTTGGAAAGAAATATTCAGTATTGAAAACTAATGGGGGTCAGTCATAGATTTTAACCCTCTAAGAGCAATTTCTGAGCAGCTGTTGAGCAATTTGTTGAATTTCCAAGCTTTTTTGGAACTTTGGACTTGCGACGCTATTGAACCTCTCTCACAATTTTTTGGCTCATGTACTTTTCCACCAAACCGCATAACGAGTTCTTTATCATTGAAATCGCAAAACAACTATTTACATATTTCTTACATTCTGTCTTTCTTAGTGTTGCTCTTATTTTTCCGCCACTTTTGTTGCATTTGGCTTTGCTTTTTGAATTTTCATTTTTTTTATTAGATTTTCGCCCGACCATTGCAACAGCTTCACACAATTATGGCAATTTGATGCCGACTGGTAATTAATACTAAATGCAATGTGGCCCATAAATGGGACACACGAAAGGCAGCCACAGCAGCCGTTGGCACCGGCGCGAACGGGGCGAGGGGCGTGCGCACACTTACGCAAACTTGCGGCTTCTCGAGTGTGCGCGCCACAGCATCTGCTGCTGCTGTTGCTACTGTCATAATTGTTGTTGCTGCTTCGGCTGCATTTGGACCCGGCACACGCTCCGCCTCGCTGCCGGCTGCCGGCTGGCGCTGTCGCGGTTGCCACTTCATATCGAATAACACCGCAACGCGTCGTGTGTTGCAATAAATCGGCATGAAAATTTCATAATTTACTTTGTGTGTGTGACACTTTTTTTCATGTGCACTATTGACAAAATGCAATTGACATCAAATGTCTGCATGATAGATGTGTTGAATGATGCCCGATGGCCCATGAGAGATGGAAGAATGTTGGTTGAGGCCAATGGTAGATGTTCAAATTTATTGCAATGCACTACACGATTCTTTTTTGCGTTTTCCAAAAATGGAGTTCATCACAAATATGAAAACATAACGATTTTCTTTATTTAATTTATACAATTTTTTAAAATTATACTTAAACATGAAAACTAGTGTAAGCAATTCTCAAGTACAGCATTAACAGTAAAAAGACCATTGCGGTCATTTTGACGGTTTTTCATTTTTAAATATCTATATTTTCTTTAGGATTTCTATCAAGTTTTGTTTTGATTACTTTTATTTTTTATGCAATTAGTTCTTCAATTGCAATTAGCCAAATCCGATGTGTACTTTTCAAGATCAAAGCGGATGTAGTCTTTATGGGTATGAAAAACTTGCGTTCTTTCTAGTATTATACGGTTGGGGCAAGGGAAGAGAAAGTGTAATCGAAAAGAAATGTTATAGTAAAGAGTAATGTTGGTTTAATTAGAATTTCAATACACAACTTTCTGGCTTGTGTCCCAACAGTAAGCAACGGTTACGATTTAACATATATCCTGAAGAAGTTCACTTTTGATTGTTTTCTTTTAAATGTAATATTCTTCTTTCTACTTAGTCCAAATTTTCCTCCGTAACTATTTAAAATTTTCACACTATGCTTTCTTATATTTTCAGAAATCAATTATTAACCAGAAACGGTGAGTTATTTAAATTAAATGTTCCATTCATATAAAGTGTAGCAACCGGTTCGAGCAGTTATGCTCCGAACACATTAACGACAGCAAATGGATTCAAATATAGGATCAGATGGTTCCTATAGAATTGATTTTATTGACAACTGCACAACTGAACGACCAACAACAACAATTGCTTGCCGCATAAAATGAATGTCGTATGTTGCACATACGACAATTGTTTTCTCAAGCGACGAGTTGTCGCTGTAGCCAACCTTGGAACTGTTCTATACTTTGCGGGCTACAGAACCACAAAAATGGGCATAACTTCTTTAAAACAGATGCTTTTGTTGGAACTTTTGCTGGACGCTTTAAACAAATAGTACCATGCCTACATTTTGTAGTAGTGTGGTTTTGTCATTGCTATCTTCAATGTGTTAGGATCATCACAATGACTTGAAATTCTTTATATGCTCTATGGCAAATATTTGTGCACCTCAAGAATACTTTAACTCAAAATTTAAAGTAAAAAGTATTTTACTGGAATTATTTTTAAAGTAAAATCAAACAAATAATGAATAACAAACTAAATTACTCTGCATGATGATTTTGTCTCCAGGAAGTAAATAAATACCATTCATACTACTAGACATTCAATCAACCAATCAATGAAATCATGGAAAAGCATTTACAGAGATTTAAGGAACATTTTGAATGGTTTTTAATATCTCACGATTCCTAAAATGTCTTTAACATAGTCCGATATGGATGCTTATTGGTCAAACTAGACTAAGTAGACTTGATTCTACCTTAAAGGATTTCATTCCGGCGGGGAGCTGGATTCAGTCGATGTGAGTGTTTTTGTGAAAATGTGAAAAATCTAGTATAGAGTAGTCATTAAAGTGACAATCAGTCTATAAAAATTATATAGTATAGGGTCTCTGCACTATCATTCGTCAGCGTAAAGTTTTGGGTAGTTAAATTTAAATGTGTTTCGTACTAGCTTGAGAGCCAATGAACGTTCGGGACGTTCAAAAAGTGAAACCATTGACCAGTGACGCACAGATACTTTCATTTTGGGGGAGGGAGTTGCGTAGAATTTTTGAGGCGAAAGACATTTCAAACCATATTTTGTACAATAATTGTTTTATTTGGGGCGTTTGAGCTCCCAAAATCCCCTTCTAGGTTCGCCAATGTCACTAACGATAACATAACTCATGTTTACCAAATGTTGCTAGACAACAGTTGGTGGCTGAATTTAAGTGAGAGATGGCAGAGACTAACTATGAACATGTTTATCACATATTGAATAAAGATTCAGTCATGAGATGAGGGGCCTCTCGAAGTGTCTATAACATAGGCATGAGAAAGCTTTCGAGTGCCGCGTGTTTAACGTGTTCGATTGAACATTTTCAATGCTCTGTAAGCATGTTTTAGGCGTAAAAAATCATAGTTGGGTGTGAGTATGAAGACAGACGCTGAAGAAAATTTACGCTATGTAAAAAAATAGAAATACATTTTAAGAAACCAATTCTTATATCTTTGTTAGGTCGGAAACTGTTCAGATTATCTTTGTATTTATAATATTTTGTTTTTTTGCCACTTGTTATTATTTTTTACCGAAGAGATTGAAAAGGACACCGAATTTATAAATGAAGGGAATCACAGTGGATCGAACAGAGTAAAGATTGTTTTTTACCGAAGAGATTGAAAAGGACACCGAATTTAAAAATGAAGGGAATCACAGTGGATCGAACAGAGTAAGGATTGTCGCTGTGGAAAAAAATAGAAATACATTTTAAGAAACAAATTCTTATATCTTTGTTAGTTTGGAAACCTTTCGGATCATCTTTGTATTTATTATAATTTTTTTATTTGTTACTTATTATTATCATTTTATTTACCGAAGAGATAGAAAAGGACAACTGATTGAAAATTGAAGGGAAACTTTTCAGACCATCTTTTTTATTTATTATATTTTTTTATTTGTTATTTATTATCATTATTTACCGAAGAGATAGAAAAAGACACTGGAGATAAAAATGAAGGAAATCACAATGGGTCGAACAGTGTTCCCGAGCGAAAGTTCATGTCCCACCCTTTCCTTCTATGATCTAACGTAACCTAAACTATTATTATTTGTTACGTTATACTATTAAACAAGATACTATTACAATTTTCTTTGACCATATTACAGTAAATTTGAATCCATACTGTAATTAACAATAACAAAAGCAACAATAAAAAAATTAATTCTAGACCTTAAAAATCTACAGTTGGTTTCATGCAAGTTTATTACTCGTTCTACTGTTTCATATTCACAAAACGTTAAACTATACCAAAGCCTATAGAACTTTATACAAATTTTGTATTATCTACGTTTGTGTTTTATTCTTTTTGGATATACAGAACAACAATTATTAGTTACTTTCATCAAATCGAATTAATTAATCGAATTAATGTCAACCATTGAGTATGACATAACAAAAAACAATAAAAAAGATGAGCCATGAGATGTTAGTTGGTTAGTTCGAAAGCACGCAAGAAGGCTTTAAAGAAGAAGAGTTAGCAGCATAGAGAGAAGAAAGAAAGAAAGAGTTGTAAGTGAATGCAGTCAGACAACCATCATTATATATATACACATACTACATACATATATTTTAGGTACACATGAACGCAGAGATAGGCATTCGTGTGCCAGGACATTGGCCACAAAGCGCACAGCAGTAAGTAGTAGAAAGTATGCTGTATAGTAGAGAGAGATAGCAGATAGATAGAATAGAGCAGAGTAGAGAAGTGGTACTTTGACAGTCGCTGACAGTTTGAGTGGTTTTTCGGTTTTTTATGTTGTTTTTTTGTTGGTTTTGTGTGGAGCATACCTGGATTGTCAAAGATTGGCGCACCAGATCACGTTTCTTAACCGGATAGCGTTCCTGCTCATTGGAATTGCATACGTACACACGGCAGTGTAGTGGTGTGTGTGTGTGCAAGTATGCATGTGTGTGATGGCATTAGCGTATTATGTAGTAGTAGTAGTAGTAGTGGCAGGAGGAAGTGTCCTCGTACACATTTTTAGGATTTCGAATTTTTCAACATTTTGCGTTTTTTTTAGCATTTTGCGTTGTTCAGCACATTTTTTGTAGATGTAGTATACAGTTTTGTTGTTGTTGTTGTACCATTGCATTGCGGTTACCACATTTAGGCGTTTACGAATAACGAGTACAGTGTGTTTGTGTGTGTGTGTGTAGAGAGAGAGAGACGAGCAGATACAAAGTTTGCGGCATCGTGTTGGAATTTTGGTGAAGTTTTGTTAAAGTTTTTCATATTGATTTCGATTTTGTTTTTATTTTGATAGTTGATAGTTTTGGTGGTGATATGAAAAATGTGAGCAATAATTAAAGTTAAAATTTTAATATTATTTACAAATGAAAAGAAAATCTTAAATTACATATTTAGAAACCGTGGAACGATAAACTAACTAAACTATCATAAATGTCCGCAACGAGTAAGGCGCTGAAAATGCTCGTTCAAGGACCATTAAAATAGTCAGTGTACAAATTAATCATAATTAAAACAACAATTTCACAATGCCACTGGAAATGGCTGCTAAAAATCAACACAAGTACTGTAGATACTTAATTATGGCCAATTAACATTCATTTAAGCATCCCGTGGTTCCCCACAATTTTGCAATTTTTGCAAAAAACTAAATCAACAAAACAAAGTCAAAGCTGTTTGTGATGTGGTTCTGGAGAGGTGCAGTGAGCGGGGCAGGATTGATTGAACACATAAATGATTTTGTATCAACTTGAAAGATAAACTGAAATTTTGAAGAAAGAAATAGTAAGCAATACAACTGACCTGATAGGGACTCGGTTTGCCGCTTTTGCCAGAATCCTTGGAACCCTTCGCATCCTTCGAATCGGCGGGATCTGGTAATTTTTTCTTTGACTTTTTCTCCTTCGGTGGTGGTTTCGGTTTACTGCCGCCATTACAACAGGAACTCTCTGCACACAAACGTAGCAAGTTCACAGTCAAATAAGTTGAAGCATGTATGAAGTAAGCAAAATGAAGAAAATTGAAGGCAAAAGGTTGGTCACTTACCCTGAAGCAGGAAGCAAAAGACATACAACAGGAAGAGTATGCTCACGCCGTACAAATACGTAAAGAATGTCTCGTAGTAGAGCACCGGCAGACGGTGTGTTGTCACGTCGCTGATCACGTAGGCAATGCAGACCACAATCAGAATGATGGCGTACACCAGACTAGTGACGATGAACAGTGAGGTCCTGTAGCAAACACACACACACACACGAACGCACGCACGAACACACACAAAATTGACAAAGGAGACAAGAAAAGTGGGGGAAAAACATGATTTTATTAATAAAATTTAGTAAACTGTTGATGTATAAAAATATTTATGAAGGCTACAAGAGATTAGTAAAAGTGATGGACCCAAAGTTTCGCAAAGTTTTAGTTCAAAATTATTGCGTTAAATATTTGAAATCAGATTTGCCATGCAACAAAAGCTTTAAGTTGTGTAGTTGCAATTTCTGTGGCCATCGATTGAGGTGCAATTCTTGCTAAGAGTGCTGATAAATATTCAGTAAAATATATATATTTATATTTTAAAATCCATTTAAAGTGCTGTTCAAAAGCTACATTTGCATGTGTTGAGCCCGGATTAAGGTTTTGAATTTTTGGGAATTTTTGTTCAAACAAACCTCAATAACTGTGGAAGAGGCTCATTTCTTTTGAAAAAGGAGCCACGATTTTTTTGTCGATAGAATGAAGAAATAAACAAAAAAACTATATAACTAAATAAAAAATAAATAAAATAAAAAATAAAATAAAATAAAATAAAATAAAATAAAATAAAATAAAATAAAATAAAATAAATACATACAAAAATAAATAAATAAATAAAAATAAAATAAAATAAAATAAAATAAAATAAAATAAAATAAAATAAAATAAAATAAAATAAAATAAAATAAAATAAAATAAAATAAAATAAAATGAAATGAAATAAAATGAAATGAAATGAAATAAAATGAAATAAAATGAAATCAAATAAAATAAAATAAAATAAAATAAAATAAAATAAAATAAAATAAAATAAAATAAAATAAAATGATATAAAATAAAATTTTAAATTTTTAAAAAATTTTAAATTTTATAAAAATTTTTAAAAAATTTAAAATTTTATTTTAATTAAATTTTAATAAAATAAAATAAAATAAAATAAAATAAAATAAAATAAAATAAAATAAAATAAAATAAAATAACATAAAATAAAATAAAATAAAATGTTATTTTAAATTTTTATAAAATTTAAAATTTTATTTTAATTAAATTTTAATAAAAAAAAATAAAATAAAATAAAAAGAAATGAAATGCAATGAAATAAATCAATACATAAATTAAATTAATTAATTAATTAATAAAAAAATAAATAAGAAAATTAATACATTAATTAATTAATTATTTAATAAGTAAATACATAAAAAATAAATAAATAAATACATAAATAAATAAATAAAAAATAAATATATAAATAAATTAGTCAAATTAGCAACTAAGCTCTCTACAGAATGTTGTGAAGTTACAGAATAGCTAACAGAAATTATTAAAGCTTTCAAAAGTTGAACCAAACTGCAGTTAAGTTTTCCAAAAAACTTTGAAATTTTGTAAACAGCTGATTTAAGCTGATTTAGAAGAAAATGCAAACAAGAATGCATTGGTTTGAGAAATTTATAACTATGGGTTGTCTCAATAAAAATGCACAATTAAGGTTTTGTGGCATAGTTTACTGTGCAAGTCGCAACTCTGAAATTTCACAGCTATCGTCTACAGTCTCAGCTATTGTTTCGATTTCAAAAAATGGAGCACAACACAAAGAAAGAATGCGTTTTCATTGAGAAAACAATTGATTTATTGGAGCAACAAATTGCCGATTGAATCATTCTGATCTCAACTGATAACCAAGGTTGTGTGGTTTAACGCTGTAGGATTTCTTTTGTTGTGGTTTTATGAAATCTTTTATCTATGACCATAAACCACAAATAATTCCTGAGCTCAAGACCAAGATTCAACGCATTGTCCGTGCGATAAAGCTCACATTTTTGTCAAAATATCATTGAAAATAGAAAAAAAAAAAGCAAAGGCTTGTGATCAAAACCGTTGGAGCCATTTGCTGAATTTTTTATTCTATACTTTGTGGAATAATTGGGCCAAAACGTTGTCAACCTTCCAGCTGAACAAATCATAGGAAAGAGATAAAGCCGCATGTTTGTCAGAATGTCATCCAATCAAAAATCAAAAAGGAATAAAGACATGTAATCGCGGATATTTTATTTCATACTTAATAGGAAAATTCGGCCAAGAGTAGTGTCAGCCTTCTATTTGAACAGATCAGAATACTGTTACGAAAATTAGTTCGACCACCTCAACGCAGGCTTATTCGTTTTTTTGAATTGTGACAGCGAGCATTTTCATTACAATACTAATACCACTTGGCACTTTCTACAGAGTCTTAGAGAACGAAAAATAGTATAAAAAGAAAGACAGAGGTCACGTGGGCTAACTTAAGTATCTGCCGAACTGTAAAAGTAATGCAACAACCAATTACAAACTGTACAAACTTTGCGATTGGATTAACTCGTTCAGGTTCATAGGTCGTACGACATAAGATGGGCCTGACAGACAGTGAAATTTTGCCGAAAGTACTCGATTTGTAAGGATACAAATACTACAACTCTTAAAAGTACCTCCAAGAGGTATCGCTAGGAATTCAAAAAAGGTCTATGTGCGGCCATTCGTGGTCAGTCAGTCAGAACTTCCTACCTAATTGGAATTTGCCAACTTTAAAACGCAATAAAAAATATCACCACTTGCTCAGTAAATATGCCTTTAAGTTTTGAATAGAGTAGTTTATTTTTATTAGAACATCCTATATATACAGGGTGACACAAAAGTTGTCTTCAAGCGCAAAAGTTCTACCCAATGTTCTTTGGCTCTAATTTGTTTATGAATGAATATGATTGTACAAATTAATGAATGAATGAATGTCAAAGCCAAATTTCTTTTCCCGCCATTTGCATCTTATAGCATCTGCCGATAAGGTGATGATTTTTGCGCCACCCCGTGTCCGCCTGTATCCTTATTTTTTAAGTTATACAGTTTTACAAATTTTGGAACCATGCTGAACCAGTAATCAACGATTGTCAAAGCAGCAACAAATTTTGACAGAAATAATTCTGTGGTCAAAAGCAATAACCGCCTAAGTCGAAAATTGCTGTTTCGAGCAATCTCGTTTGAAAGTTTTAGCGCGTAGTGTGTTCATTATGGGAATGCGAATGGGTTTTTATAAATAACTTTTTTTATTTTAAAGTTACAAACTCCCCGATTTTACACAAACGTAGAGCACAGTCAAGGGAACATGGTGGCATCCATAACTCAATTTCTTCTTAAGTCGACTTAAGCGGTTATTGCTTTTGACCACAGAATTGGTCAAAGAACTAATTTGAAACTAACTTTTAATCCATTGTTAAAATTTGTTCCCTAGCATTTTTAAATATTTAAAATATAAAAATAAAAAAAATAAAACAATAAATAAAAAATTATAAGAATATAAAGAAATTTCTAAAAAAAAAATAAGTAAAACAGGTATAAACAATTAAAATATAAAAAATATTAAAAGAATATTCTAAATAATTTTTATAAATATTTTCTCAATACATATAATTTTACAACTGACTTCAAACCACAATGAAAGAAAAGCTGACAGATTTGTTAGAAGTACACTTTCAGAAAAACCAATTCTTCCAGGTGTCATTAAAACAACGAAAGTTCCTAATAAACATTTTAAACATAAGCTTTTCAAAGTTTAAACACACTTGGCAAGTATCACTTTCAGGTTAAGTGAGATTGCAATGTGTACAAACTAAAATTTTGAAAGTTACCTTCAAAAGCCCTAAAAAGGTCAATTGGTCTTTTATTTAGGTCTTATTGGTCTAAATATAAATAAAGGAATGTCCAAACCTTTTACCAAAATTTTAGTTCATCGATCTGACAACCTGTCACTGTTTACTTTTAACATTATCACAAATTACTTCTTAAAAATTTTGTATTTATATGTATTGTGAAAAAAAGTTTGAATGACTTTAAATAGATGTTTAAATGTTGCATTCAGTCTCCGCACATAAGGGGGTTTTTGAAGGTTCAAAGCCTCCTAATGTCCGTTTATTACACACATCTTTTTGTGACAAATACAGTTCAAGTAGCATTGAGCTCAAAAGTTTTGTTCAAACTTTCTTAATATTTCTTTGTGACAGACCTTTTTTTGTTCAAACAGTTCATACAGTTGAAAAACAGTATTGGGCTCAAAAGTTGTTCACAGAAGCTCGCTGAAAATAAAATCCTATGTGTGTCATTAATTAATACCCAGCTAACACAAACAAAACCTCAAAAGTTTCATAATCCAACCATCTAACGTCTCCAGAATCAAATCCACGTTAATATTTTTAAGAATCCACTGTGCGTTTGACTCTTTTAATGATTTTAAAACACAAAGCAATCACCTCCAGTCTGCACTTGAATACGAATTCAAATAACATTAAAATGTTTTTCTTTACACAAAATCATTAAAAAATTAAAAATCCATTACTACACAACTGTTTCAAGCATTTTGATTAAAAAAAAAATACAAAATATTCTTCATGAAATTTTTATTTATTTTATTCGTCACAAAAAATTTGCCAAATGATGCCATCGATTGCAATTTATAGCAAAACACTGTGAAATCGCGTGCCGCAACTCAACAAGAAACATGCTCAAATATTAATTTATTTATTTTTTACATTTATGAAAAAAATATTTAACATTAAATTAGACAAAACACTGGCGAACGCACGAACGTGCTAACTTCAACTAAATGAACACAAATGCGAACAACGCGTTTTTGCTTTCGTTGCGATAATTGAAATCCAGCCAATTATTGGCATGCAACACTTCAGCGCCAACAATCAAGCGGAGTCTGTCTGTCTCTGATTATTTCTATTTACATTCAAATAAACCAATTTGCGGTCACTCCACAGCTGTTTGGATTCGAATTCTGCTTCTTCTTTACATGATTTCCTCACACTTCTGGCTACACGCACAAGAAATATTTGGCCGAATGTGTGTGTGTATGTGTGTGTGGTGAGTAAAGGATGGCGACAAAATTGTGGCTGCTAAAATCACTGAATTACAAATCTCTATGTCACCCACGTACACACCAAGTGCTGACTTATGTGTGTATGTGTGTCAAGTGAGTGTTTATTTATATTTGACGGCAATGTCTGGTTTTTATATTTGTTTCGAAGCTTTCACTTATGATTTGCTAATTTGCAGCTAATGAATTTGTTTAAAATTAAATTAAAAAACTGTTTTTGAAAACTCCCACTTGTTGAAAGTTGTTCACTTATTCGTCTACACAATTTGCTTCAATTTGCTACAAATATTGCTTCGTACAACTATTTTTTTTAAGGCACTCAAAAGTTTGCAGGTACGTCAACTTTGCATTATTGCAGATTGTCTGCATTATTGTTTTTTGCATCTTTCTGTGCTCATATTTTTCTTAATCCTTGTGCAGTCTGCATGCCAAATGTTGGTTGTGAGTGAACTCAAACAACTCAATACAACAAACTAAAATAAACCACTCGTCCTTAAGCTGCTTTGAGTTCAGTCATCAAGGATTAGCATTGCTTGCAGAAGACTGCATAAGTTTAGAACTGAATGACAGCGCAAAGTATTCAAACTGTTTAGAATTAGTTTAGTTTACTGTTAAGTCAAGTGGACTTTTTTGAAGTCAGTAAAAGTGCATTTTCTTGAACCGTCCACTTTTATGTTGAAGCGTTGTGCAAAGAAAAATATTGCTTGGGGCTCTAAAAGTTTCAGTGAAGTTTTGCTTTCAAAATTTGATTTCATTTATTTATTTTAGTTACAAGAATATACTTCGGAAAATTAAAAAATATAAGAGCACTAAAAGTTTACAAATAGTTAAACTCCGAAAAATTCATAAAAAAGACTCTCATCGGAGAAGCATCTTTTACAGAGTGGTTCTCCGGAGATTTGATCGTCTTCTCGCGAGAGTTAAATGTATCATAAAGTAATTCTCATTTTTTGAGTAACATACTCGTCTTCGAATCAAAAAGGACAAGTGTACCACCAAAGACCCTCATCGGTGAAGAGTTCATTAGAGAGTAGTTCTTGTTTTTCTGAAGACATAATCGTCTTCGTATGCAAATTCTCGCGAGAGCCAAATATATCATAAATTGATCCTTATTTCTCAAATAATAAATACACTCGTCTTCGTAGAAGAAGTCTTTGCCAAAGACGAGTGTACCATCGAAGACCCTCATCACAGAAGAATCTATTACAAAGGGTTTTTTTGGCCCGAAGATATACTAGTCTTCGTATACAAGAAATCTTCAGACAAATGAATCATAAAATATTTCTTGTTTCTGCGTCTTCATATACAAAATCAGTACTTTTGAAATGATTTTGGGTCAGAAAATAAAAAACTGACTATGCCAGGTTACTATAAATGACCTCTAGTTTCACGCCTATATCAACATTTGGACTGTACCAAAAAATTTTTTTTTTTTGTTGCACGGTGTAATAAATGTAAAGTTGGTGTTTTCACACAGTACTTCATAATTTTGTAATTTTTCCTCCGATTATACTAATCTTTCGATTAAGATTTGCTAGAATAATATATGTATGTTTGATATTAGATTTTAAAACCAGGGGTGATAATTCTTGTTATTTATAAAAAATCCTACAAAAACTCATAATTGAAAAAAATGATCGAAAAATGCATCTCATCTGAGGTGGACAATCTCTATATCGTTGGAAAGGCTAAAGTATTATCTTTTCAACGAATCTTTTCTTGTGTTAGTCGGTTGATTCGTTTAGTATATATGTGTTTATAACAGAAACAACATGAAAAAAATGGTTTTACAAAGTTTTTTCGAAAACGCTTTTTAAGACAATTTTTTGATTTTTTTTTAATTTCGTGCTCAGCAGCCTAAAGTTAGTCTAGAAAACACTTTTATGTGCAGGTGCATTTTTTATGTCGAGTAGTGTAATCTAGTTTTTGATTTCTCATATAATTGTCAACAACACAATCAAAAGTTTTGCGTAACCTTAAAGATGGAGTTTAAGACAGAATCGAAGCTCGTTTATCTATAATTAGCAGTAGTACCCAGCAACTTTGCATAAATTTCATTTAAGTAATTTTTCTCTGCTGAGTCATATTTCTCTCATAAACTTGAAAACTGAAAAACATGCATTGAATTGTTTCTGAGTTAGAGTATTTAAATTTGTCAATTTGTCCAATAAATCCTGCTTCTCCTAACACTTAGTTAACCCCATGAGAATTTGATTTAACAAAAATTAAAAACACGTGTCTAATGTTTCTCATTTGAAGTGATTTTACGAAATTCCTTTAATTAAAAAAAATGTCTTTAAGTTAAAAACTTTAATGTAAGGAAAAAATGAAAAAATGTGTGTTTAATTGTTTATCATTTGAAGTAATTTTACCAAATCTATAGACTGAATTATATTTCAAAATACAAACTCAACCCTTTGCTAGGTTAGGTTAGGTTAAAGTGGCTGTCTTGGCCTGGGACTTGCCGAGAGACACACTTAGGCCACGGTATGAGGCCGTTGTGATACCACAAGTTCAAGATATGTCTTACTGAAAGTCGTGAAGCCTATTCAAACCATTTCGAATTGTGGATGAACTCAAGCAAGTTCTTGATGTTCACTGAACTGAGGTCATTCAAGTTGCCGAAGAAAGGAGAGCCTGGGGTTTTCCAACTTCGTCTAGATAGAGCCGGGCAGTTGCAGAGAAAATGACTAATCGATTCTTCCTCCCTTTACTAACTTTATAGATTTTAATTTAAAAAAGTTTTATTTAAATTTGTCAATGTAATTGAAGGCTCATTAAATGGTTTCTACAGTTTTTCCATACAAATTCTTTGATCAAACTTATTGTCCAACCTGCTTTAATTTAACTTTTACTTAAGAAAATATTCTATTTTACTAAATCTCAAGTCTGAGTCATATTTTGAAACACAAACTCAACTTTTTGTTAACTTATTTAGATTTTAATTTAGAAAAAAGTTTCATTTAAAATGTGTTTAGCGTAATTGATGTCTACAGGACCATTAACTCAATGTTTTCTATAGTTTTTCCATACAAGTTCTTAACTCATTGTTAAACCTGCTTTAATTTAGCTTTAATCAAAGAAAAAATTAAAAACGCCGTCTAAGTAATTTTTTGTCATTTGAAGTCGTTTTACCAAATCTAATATAAAAATCATATTTCAAGAAACAAACTCAACCCTGTGTTAGTTTTTGATTTAAAACACAGTTTAATTTATCAGGTGTACAACTTTGCTTCCGCCGTTTTCCGATAGGTGGCTGTACCGGCTGAGGCTGGTTGAAATACATAGATAGTAATGCCTTTAAAGTGAGTGTGGACAGTGCCTAACGAATTGTCATCACCGTTTCAGTGACAGTTGTTCTTGTTTTCGTATTATTCACGCTCGAAAATGTCCGTTTATGTGCCCAATTCTCGCCATTTGCGGGAAGTTTTACTTTTCTGTTACAATTCGAAAAAAAATGCAGCTGAAGCGCATCGAATGCTCTCAGAAACTTACGGTGATGCTGCTCTGAGTGAAAGAACGTGTCGGGAGTGGTTTCAACGTTTTAAAAATGGTGATTTCGATGTCGAAGACAAACATGGTGGTGGACAATGCTCGGCCTCACGTCGCAAAAGTGGTCAAAAAGTACCTGGAAACGCTGAAATGGGAAGTCTTGCCCCACCCGCCGTATTCCCCAGATGTCGCCCCTTCTGACTTCCACCCATTCCGTTCGATGGCACACGGCCTGGCAGATCAACATTTTCAATCCTTCGAAGAATTGGAAAAATGGATTGCTTCATGGATAGCGTCAAAAGAGGACTCCTTTTTTCGAGCCGGGATCCGAAAATTGCCGGAAAGATGGGAGAAAGTTGTCGCTAGCGACGGACAATACCTTGAATAATACATCTGTAAGCACTTTTTCGCAATAAAGCTTTTAATTTTGGAAAAAAACGGCGGAAGCAAAGTTGTACACCTGATAAGTAAAAGGTTTTCAGCGTATTTGGTGTAAAAAGGCCCATTTATTCAATGTTTTCAATTAAATTAATTTAATGAAAGTTGCATAAGGTCGCTTTATGTTCTTTGCTCCTTTTTTTGTTTTTTATAAATAAGATTAAAATATTTTTAGTTACCATAACTCAATTGGTCCCGTAATTGGATTCGTTCGATAAGTTCCATGTACCGTAATTCGTGCTGGTAGAAAACTGCGCTTATTTGGATTTGGTTTTATAGAATAACAAACCCTAAAACAAAGTGTTAATTTAGGAAATTTTTGGCAGAATATTACAAAACATTTGGGCCATAACAATGGGAGAGATGTATAGCCAACAGAGCAACGAAGGACGAACGAAAGTGTAGCGATCGATAGGGGAATACAGGTGAATAGGAGAAGACAGGACTTGAGCGTAGAACACTGGCAACTAACACATACAAACGAGAGCTACAGTAGGCAAATTGTATATATACGAGTGTAAATATGTGTGTGTGTGTGTGTTTGTATTTGTGTGAAACGGTGGAGGTATTTGAGACTATGAAAGATACTGAATTCATGGCGCATTTGTAAGGACATCAAAGGAAAATTTGAAGTAACGCGTAAGCACGAAGGTAGGTTGAAGTGTGTGTTATGTGTTTTTTGTTTTTTGATGTGGAAAGTTGGTTTGGCGGCAACTACAAATATAACAATTTGGCACTATAACTGAACGTTGGGTTTTTTAATTTAGTTTTTTAAATAGTTTTTTCATATATTTTTTTTTAATTTTAACCCTTATTCTCATACCCGGGTACCCGGGTGCCCACTGCGATGTATTTTCGTGAAAAAAACTGACAAATAATGAAAATTGTTTTTTTACCTTCCGGATCCTCGTTATTTAGGTGAAAAGCGAACAAATCATATCAAAATTTTATAAACACTTTTTAATTAACAAAATATTGAAAACTTAAAAATTTCATGAAATGGGTACCCGGGTACCCCGGGTGCCAAACGACGTTAGTAAGTTTGGGTATGAGAATAAGGGTTAATTTGTTTTTGTGTTTTTGTTTTTTGTAATGGATAATTGTTTGAAGTTTTACTAAATAATTTTTTTACATAAGTATGTGTGTTTTAATAATTCCTACAGTACTGTGGACATTTTTTAAATAATTTTTTGTATTTTTATATTTTTTAATTAACAAAATCTGGGCCAAAAAAAAATAATTCCAAATATGCTAATCTCACTTTTTACAGCTTCTGATGAGTTGAGGCAAATCATTGAAAACATTGCGCAACACAAAAGAAAAGCAATGCAAATAATGGAAATTTTAGCACAACGTACTTTTGTTGTTGTTGTGGCTGCAATGTACATTTTCATTGCAATGTTGTATTTTTTTGTTTTTTTTTAATTTCCCTTTTTTGTTTCCACTGGTTTTGCCACAAAGCGAACGCTTTAAGAGTGCAAAACGGTTAGCAAGTCAAACAACACCTCAACTCACAGCGCCGCGCAGCGCTCAAATGCATTCGCACATATGCATTCCACACACACACACACCCTCACACACATGTGAGCCAACACAAACACACGCACACATCTAAGTGGATTGCAGCAAAATGGAAAACAACTTGACTCAGAATTGAAATGCTAAAAGCAACAAATATTTACACCACCAACCCAGCAGCACTAACCAGCTTTGTAATCAACATCGTCTGCCCCCTCGCCCCTCAAGCAGTCAGGTTAAAATATGCATAAGAGGAGCGACCCAATTCTGCTGGCATTATGCAAACATTTCAGCTCAGCTCAGCTCAGCTCCAGCAGTGCGCGGTTCGGTTCAGTAAGGATTCGTTCGACATGACTGACTGCAGCACAAATATAAATCAGATTTTACACACAGAAAATCGCAAACCCCCCAATGCACAGGAACGGCCAATGAACAGTTGCACAGGTTGTGAGTGTCCGTGTGTGTGTGTCCTGTATCCTGTATCCTGCAACATTCCCGTATTTTAATGAGTCGCCACAACACGCCCGACCCACTAACGTTGCCAGGCCACGTAGCGCTCTTCATTAGTAGTTGGCCACATTTCTGCCAGTTTTTGTCTCCCTTCAATGCCCCACACTTCACTCGCTCCAGCCAGTCCATTCCGGTTGTACAAAAACAAAAGCCAAAACCCTAAAGTTCCTTGCACATTTATTCGTTCTCACGTATTTATCACAACACTCTGATTTGCTGGCAGCTATTGGCAACATGACAGCAAGAATGAATGAATGAATGCGGCTGCCTGGTTGCCAACTGACAGTTGGCAGTGCACTCAAGTGACGTGCTGACATGTACGCCGTTCAAAGTTGCGACAAACGTGCGCGCTACACAATTCATCAATTTTATTGCATTCTCCCCCTTGTTCGTGCCGCTTTTATTGCAGTTGTTGTTGTTGTTGATTTTTAATGCCTCCAGCCTTATGGAAATGCAACAACGCAGCCTCAACACACACACAACCAGTCAGCGTTGTTGTCTCGCTTTTGCCGTAATCCTGGCAGAATTGTACGGCTGCCACTCTGTCTGGCTGGCTGTGTGGTGTGTGGGAGTGAGTGCACTCATTGAAATTTTTTGGATTTTTATTTTATATTTTTGAATTAGATATTTTAAGGTGAATACATATGCAGGAAAATGAACTGCGTTGTGCGCCACAGCTGCAATACGTTTTGATGGCGCATAATCGTGTACAAGTGGCATTAGGAGATCAGAATAATGAAATTCTGCATAAAAACTTGTGTATTTATACTTCATGCAACATCTGATGTCAGTGACATACATAGGCGAGTCGAATTTGGGGATTAAACCCCCCAAATATAAAAATTGCTCCTACAAAATATGATTTGAAATGGTTTTGAACTCAAAAGTTGTATTCAAAACCCCCCAAAAATTAATTCCTGTGTGCGCCACTGTCAGTAACGCACGCAAGATTTAATTTTGATGATGGAGAAGCGCTCATAAGTACTTAAAAGTTATGTACGTACACAACTTTTAACTCCAATACGATTTAAAACCAGGTTTGTCACCCAAAAAGTTTTACAACAAATGGATATTTGAGAAGGGGTTTTATCCCCAAATTATAAGCCTCCTAAGTCAGTCAATAAATTCACTATTGTGACTGTGAATTCTGATTCCGAACTGCCACTTTTGAATCATAACCTTCCAACGCCTTCAAAGTCAAAAAATATTAGGCTTTGTCCATTCAGAAAATATTGAATTTTTGTTACCGTATCCCCTAAACCTCCATTAATTTCATGTGAGGTCAACATCATATAAAAACAAATATCTTTTATCTAAGATCGGTGAATGTTAACGAGTATATATTCCAACGCAGCCTTTTCGAAAAATGCAAAAGTATTTCAAAAGTATCTTTCTTCTTTTTCTAAAATTGCTTTATTCTCTTGTACACCTTGAATCCCAGAGAAAGTTCAGGGCTCACGGCTGCTTCGGAGACCAAAGAAACCCATTGTGATACCACAATTGTTGTTTTTGTCATATCACACTTTTTTGAACTTATGGATCCTTCCTCACAGAACCAGTGGGAGATTCTGACAAAGCTAACTTGACTGACTAGGTTAGGTTAGGTTAAAGTGGCTGCCTAGGCACGGGACTTGCCGAAAGACACACTTAGGCCACGAAAAGGGCCCATTGTGATACCACAAAGAGTGAGAGATCTGACCTACTGCAAGTTAGGTGCTTATACAAGCCAATTTGTTTTGTGGATGAAACCTAGCAAGTCCCTAATATTGACTGATCTGAGGTCATCCAGGTTATCGAAGAATGTGGAGCCCAGGGCTTTCCACCTTCGTATAGAGAGAGCCGGGCAATGACAGAGAAGGTGGCTGATAGACTCTTCCTCCTCCGCATTCTGACAGCTACGGCAGAAGTCCCGACTGTCAAGACCTAATGTGTAGGCATGACGACCAAAGGTACAATGTCCCGTAAGGATCGAGACGATCGTATTGATATGTTGTCTACTGAGCGAGATAAGAGTTCTAGTGCGCCCGAGGTTTAGGGTAGGCCAAAGTTGCTTTGTAATTGAGCAAGTACTCTCATCCTGCCATCTCTTGTTGGCTATGTTGAGGAAGGAAGATCGAATAATAAGTTTACATGTAGCGAGAGGGATGCCTACTAATATTAACGTTGTCGTCTGAAAGGGTGGTGCCACGTCTAGCGAGCTCATCGGCTATGCAGTTTTCCCTAATATCACTGTGGCCCGGTACCCAAGTCAGAGTGATGTAGTACACCCGCCCTAGCTCATTCAGCAGGGATCGGCAGAGAGAGACCACTTTGGATGTGGTAAAGGCCTTCTTGAGGGCCTTGATTGCTGCCTGACTGTCCCTGAAGATCCTAACGGTTTCACCAGAAAGGTTATGCTGTTTTAGCAAGGACAGGGCTTTAAAAATTGCCAGTACCTCCGCTTGGAAGACACTGCAGAAGTTTGGAAGGCGAAAACAATCCTCCATGGGAGGGTCAACACACAATACACCACCCCCTACCCTACCATCCAACTTGGAGCCGTCTGTGTAGAAACATACTCCAGTTCTAGACACCGTATCTTGTACCCACTCCGATCTTTGGGGTATGTGGGTTGAGAATTTGGAGTCAAATAGGTATGACCGTAGGGAGTGATCTATGTTGTTGGGAAGGTCGGTTACTTTACCTAGGATACGGCAATGACCGAAATCAGTGCGCGCCCATCCCCAGATAGTGTTCAATCTGCGGAGAGGGTTGCAGCTTGTTTCCCGGACTGACTAGACTGGAATAGATATTTCGGCTGGATTGCCAAGGTTGTCAAAGAAGAAGTCACTCAGTTAAGTCTCACTTCTCCGAGTGCAGGATAAGTACATAGAAATTGAAGTACTCTTTCAGTCTTCTCCTCATCCATACAGCTCCAACATCGTCAGTTAATAGAGGATTAGGGGCCTATGAAATAGTGATCAGTCAAAACACCGATCCCATCATTTTCACATTAGTCAAAAAGTGTTTCATATTAACTACCCACTTTGTAGACTGTAGAGCTATCACAAAAAATTTGAATAGGACGAGTCAAGAGACAATGGGAATAGCATGGCGCCATAACAACCTTAGAGCGTTCTGTGCTTTAGTACTGCTACAGTCCTATAGCTTGATTGCACCGCACACATCTGGAAGTGCCGTATGTCCCATGGTTGGGTGAGGTTCTAGGCATGGTTTCAATTCACTGCTTTAATCCGTTAAGAACACAGACATTCTAAGCCAGTGATGGCCATTCTTTCACTCGCGAGTAGCACTGGCGCCGACTATGCCTGTGCTTTGATGTTAGCGTTACTCCAAGTTGCCAAATGCTCATCAGTGTTGTAAGTGATCACTACTTTATCAGCTCTTAACGCCAAGGAACTACTTATGGGACCCAACAAGATCTAAGCGTGGTCAATTTGATCAAACTACTCACTTTTAAGTATTTTCAATACATCTTCTCATACCTTTTTACTATCGTAGTCTGTATGGATTTTGTTTCATTAGATTAGATTAGATTAGATTAGGTTAGAGAAAGGGGTTTGCGGAGTGTGTGTTTCATTCGGAGACCTCATTGGATCCATTGTGAATCCTTTAATTCTTGAATCCGGTGTTCTTCACTATCGGTTGAAGAATTGGTTGTTCCATTAACTGAATACAGATTTTAAAAATAACAAATCAGAGCGTCATGAAAACAAAACGTTCTACATATGAAGTGAGTAATCAATAAACTTAGATTGTTGACTTATTTCAGTCCAATCAGTTAACTTTCCGTGCTCAGAACTAGAAACGAAACAGCTTCAATATTTGACCTCTCATGTCTTTAGGAATAGGAATAGTCCACTAAAATCTTTCCTGTTTTCAAAGGAATTTTTGATCCTTACAAAAATTAAAAATCATTTGATTCTTGAAAGTAACACTTCCCAGACTATTAACAATAGTTCACTAAAGACTTTTCTTGCCTAAAAGGATTTTTTAAGACTACTAAGAATAGACTCAGACTATTAAGAAGAGTCATTCGTCCTCTGCTCTTTAAGGAGTTTTTTAGTTAAAAAAAACTTGATTGAACATTTCATATTATGAGGAATAGTCCGCTTAAGACTTTTATGTTCTCAATGGAATTTTTAATTCTAACAAAAATTAGAAATCATTAGATTTTTAGAGAACAATACTTCTCAGACTATAAACAATAGTCTACTTAAGACTGTTCTGGTTTAAAAGTATTTTTTTAAAAACGCCTATAAACAATAATCCCTCCATCTTTGCTATTTGAGGAGTTTTTAATTGAAACAAATTTAGCAAAAATTCTACGAGAGCAACGCAAAAACTTGTCTTTTTGGAATTTTGTTACTACGAAACAATTTAGCAATCATTTGAATCCTTCATGGTGACGAATCACAGTATTTTTGGTTCAGAGAGAAACTAAACAAAAATTAATAATAATTTGTTTTTTAAAGGTGTTTTTCGGTAAAAATTTTTTCATGTTCATACTTGAATTTCCCCACTAAATCCTATTTTCATTTATTCACATAAATTTTATAAATTTTTGTGTTAAAATATTTGTAAAAACAATTAACTTCTTCTTGAGACTTTACCCAATTCAAAACTTGCATCAACTTGGGCCAACTCAACTCAATTTTTGTACGATTTTCTCAAATCGCAAATCGAATCAAATTCTTTTAAGAGCTATTAACCTTTGCAGCGGCTGCGGCATAACATTCTTCAGTTCCATTTCCTTGTTGGCGGCATTGTTCTTCTCGGCGCTGTCATTGCTGCCGGTGGTGTGCGAGCGCGACACTGGCAATGTGGCCATGTTGTCGCCATTCTCCACATCGACTGTGGCCACCTTAACTTCACCGCCGCCCATTGCGTATGAATTTAGTTGATTTTTACACTTTCAACACAAACACTCAACTTGTGCTGCGGATTTATAAATATTTTAACGACAAGTAAGTATTTTGCTGCCTTCACAATTTCACTAATGCAGATTTTAGTTAAAAAATTGAGCACATCATTTACGTAATTTGACGCGTGGTTAACATTTTAATTGGATTTGAGCTAAATTTACCAAAGAATAGTTTACAAAACAATAGTTGAAAAAGGATAATTGCAATGGTTGAGCCAAAATTTCACTTTCACTTTTAGGTTGATTAATTGAATTTGAATTTCTTTTATTTTGGTCGAGAGTGTAAGTTGTAAATTTCGTTGTCACTTTGGCTGAAATCTGTGCAATGAGTTGTTGGCGTTGATGAGTTGAAATGTTTTGTACACAAAACGAGCCGGAAGCGGCATAGAGCAGCGAGCTTGATCGGCTGTGTGGATTGGCTGATGAGGGGAAATGTGGAGCGCGACTCTCTCTCTCGAAAAGCGCTCAAGGACGAGCGCCACAAAGCTCTCGGCTGCCCCTACAAGCGCGCTTTTCTGTATTGTTTGCAACTCTTTGGCGCTTGCAAAGCGTCAAATGTGCGCTCGCAATGCTTTGGCTGTGGCTGACATGACTCGGGAATTCAATGAATCTTTTTGCTGTGATTTGCTTTTTCTTTTGTGTGTTTGTGTGCACCATGGGAATCTTTTGTGTGGCTTTGGCTGCATGCGCGTATTGTGTCAAAAACTGTGCCAGACTGCACGGCATTTGCATATTGTTTGCTATTGCAAAGCGTTCTCTGCTCTGCTCTGTTGCCATTCTAATGGGATTCTAATGTAATTTAAATTCAAATGATGCCTGCAATTTCATTTGCATTACAAATTCGTTTAAGTTGTCAAATAACTTAATCGCCAAAAACTCTTTCAAGGGGTTAATTTTAAGAAAATTCTTACTCTGCTTGATGGCAAAACAAAATTTTAAGTGCCTACACATAAAAAATTTGGTACTTTGGCGGCAGCGCTTTTGGCCAACTGACTTGAAATACACACACAAAAATCAGGGCGTGTCAACATGTTTGTGGTTGGCATTTTAAATACAAATTAGTTGTCTACACATTGGCGTGTCTACACAAAAGTAAATGCAAACGTGTCAAAGACAAAAGTGTGCTGCGCGTTGTATGGAAATAAAAGGGGTTGTAAGAAAGACAGAAAGGATGTAAAGGACCAATTAAGTCAAAGTTGGTGCAGAAGCAAGATTGCAGCATAGAAAACATTGAAACCAGCTGCTGGCAAATGAAATCATAAAAACTCTTTACTCTCTACTACTTTTTTCAATTAAAATGAAGGCAACCACACTTGAGAAAACTGTGCTAACTGTTGTCCAAACAATAATGCTTAAAAGTTGTAAAGTTAACACTCCATACCCCAATTTTCATGGCCCATCTGCCCTAAACACACACAACAACCACTAACATTCACTAAGATTAGCAGCAAAAGCAATAACAACAACGGCCACAATCACAAACTATGACTGCTGACTGAGAACAACAACAACAACAACTTCATCATTGACTCTAACAACAAAATATTATACAAACAACAACAACAAATAGACGAAAATATCCCGGGCCGACCTAGTGACCTCCCCAGCAGCCAAAGCAAATAAAGTGAGAATTTCGCACACATCGAGTTGTGATTTCGTGCTTGTGGCACGTTGGCAACCCTAAAGCAGCGCGCAGCAGCAGCAGCAGCAACAACAAATCGAGGCATGCAATACGCACAGACAGCATCGCCACCAGGTGGGGGTGGACCCATTCAAATGTGAGTGAGTGAGCAAATGTGTTTGTGTGTGTGTGTGTGTGTGTGTATGCTGTGGCTGTCAGGTTCCAACGATTTGTCGGTGCCTAAAATTGCAGGGAATGGACAAAAAAGTGGGCATCGTCGAGCTACTTAAGTGCCAAAGCAGCAGCACAATGAAAATGATAAAAAGCCCGTTGAAGCGCGCCGAAGATGTTGCAGAGCATTTGCCGCAGCAGCGAGAGTCCACAGCCATTCGAGTGTATTGAGAGAGTTTAAAAAAAATGGGCGGATTAATATTTAAGTTGCGCTGTAGTATTCCTGGTAGATATTTTGTATGGACGCACAATGCGCTGCTAATGAAAAGTGTATTTGTATGTAAGAAGCAGCGATTTTTTTTTTTTAAGCAAATAAATGCAATTTTTTTCACGAGTCAACAAAAAAGAAACGCTCATTAGCCGCTGCAGTCTCTACACTTTGTTCACTTAAAACTTCATTCTCTGAATTTTGCTGGCAAATTATTTTCTGTAATTTTTCCATATTCTTTCAACTGCAATCGAACATTGTTTGCACATTTTTAGTTTAATCTCAACACACTTTTCTTCAGAAAAAATGTTCCGCACTTCAATTGAATTCCCATCAGTTTGGTTTTTGGTGGCTTCAGCGCCTCCAAAAATTCTCCATTCATCTCATTTTCTGTTTTCTTATTCAAAATACACACAATTCATTTGAAGCCCAGCAACTGTAGCCACAATTTTCCATTTTTCATACACAATTTTATATTTTTTTGTCTGCTTCCACTCAATTCATACTTTACAATCCGCAATCCGCAAAACGCAATCACAATCGTGTCTGCGACGATATCCTATCCAACTACAACTGAACGCGAGCGAAACGTCGAGTTTTCGCGCTGCTCGGGATGGCATTGCAAGAATGTATTGTGTATGCTATGTGTGGTCGCTGGAGTCCAGCGCCGCTGCTGCTGGTCCTGCCAGGATGCTGTGCGGCCAAATGCTGCGATTCGACGCAGTTCGACCCTCTTGTGGAATGCATTCGCTCGGCGAGGGTGCGCGAGTGTGTGTGTGTGGAATTTTCTTTTGCGGAAAATGTTCAACTGAAACAGCTGCAATCGACAGCCGCTCCATCTCTTTTGCGCCAACATTACTGGAGAAAATCGCTCACTCCTTGAAGGGGAAATTCTGTTCATTGTTGTAGTTGTCTGGTTCGGTGCTTGGCTGTTGGTTGTTGTTTACTTGTTTCTTATGGTGGAAAGTGGGACATTATTCTATTTACGTTTTTGTGTTTACGCGTACTTTTTTTCGAGCCTAAGTGCACTTGGCTGTTTGCGTTATTATTGTTGTTGTTTTTTCTGGTTGTAGTTGTAGTTGCAGTTGTGGCTGTTGTGTTTCATTTCTATTCTACGCACATTTTCATTGAATTGCATTTATGCCTCTTTAGGGGATTTTGTGCATTTGTGTTATACAGTCCGACAGAAAACTGTGCAACAGAACAATTTTGTAGACAGAGTTGCATGCGAACTGTAGCAAACAGATGCAAATGATATTCAATAACGGCGCAGGTCACAATTTGGCCCACAACAACGATCGAGTGGATGCGTGTTTGAACGAAAGGGAATACATTTTAATGTAAAGGGTGATCAAAAAATATTTACGATTTAATTCAAAACTTAAACTCGTATTTTTTGAGCAATTTTATTAATTTGTAAAGTACGGGGGGAGCAAAAGTCATCCCTTTATCGGCAAATGCTATAACTTTTGCAAATGGCAGCAAAAGTAAATTTTGCTCTGACATTCATTCCTTTATTTATTCGTTCATCCATTCATTCATCCAATAATTATTAATTTTTTTGTAATCAACTATTACTTAATTTATTTATTTATTTTATTATTTTTTGATTAATTATTTATTAATTTATTAATAATTTAAGTTATTTATTTAAATATTAATTTTTTATTTATTTGCTTATTCATTTATTTATTGATTTATTTAGTTATTTTATAAATATATATTTTATATTATTTTATTTTATTTTATTTTATTTTATTTTATTTTATTTTATTTTAATTTATTTTATTTTATTTCGTTTTGATTTATTTATTTATTTATTATTCTATTTTACTTTATTTTATCTCATTTTGTTTTGATTTATTTATTTTTTTTATTTTTTTAATAATTATTATTATTTTATTTTCTTTTTTATATTTTACTTTATTTTAATTTATTTTATCTCATTTTATTTGTTATTTTATTTTTTTCTTTTTTTTTATTATTTTATTTTATTTTGTTTTATTTTGTTTTAATTATGTTTATTTTGTTTTATTTATTTATTTTATTTTATTTTATTTTATTTTATTTTATTTTATTTTATTTTATTTTATTTTATTTTATTTTATTTTATTTAACTGTATTTTATATTATTTTATTTTATTTCATTTTATTTTACTTTATTTTATTTTATTTTATTTTATTTTTTAATAATTATTATTATTTTATTTTCTTTTTTATATTTTACTTTATTTTAATTTATTTTATATCATTTTATTTTTTATTTTAATTTTTTTAATTTTTTTTCTTATTTTATTTTATTTTATTTTATTTTGTTTTATTTTATTTTAATTATGTTTATTTTGTTTTATGTTTTTATTTTATTTTATTTATTTTATTTTGTTGTTATTTTATTTTATTTTTTTAAGTGTAACGAATTCATAATTTGTTGGAAATGAAAAATTAATTTCAACATATTTCGAAATTTTAATTTAAGTTCATTAGTTCATAAACCAATTTAAAACAAAAAATACCGGGTGACAACTTTTGCACCACCCTGTAGATATGTTTCTATCAGATAGAAATGGCTACATATAGACTCTTATTGGGTCCTTAGCTACTCCATATGTGGCAATTGCTTAAGTTCCTTCACCTATTCTATTAGACTACGGAGACAGAGAAGTTGCCGAACCAACTCAGCTGGAAGACTGGCTCCACTTGTAGCCAATTATTCCAATAAAATGTCGGAATTAAATATTCGGGAACTGGCTCCAGCGGTTTTGATTACAGAGCTTTGCTCTTTTCGATTTTCGAGGACATTTTGACAAGGATGCGCCTCTATCTCACTAACGTAGCTTTGTGTCTCAGCATTGAGTTCAGAAATTGTTTGTGGTTTATTAGCATAGACTAAAAATTTCACAAAACCCCCGAGAAAAAAGTCCACTACCTTGGTGGTCAATTGACGTAGGAATTTTAGGAAATTATTCGGTCTGGAAATCGGTGTTCCAACAAAGCAACTGTTTTCACAATGATAATGAATTTTTTCTTTGTATGATATAATACTCTATTTTTAATAATCGGAATAAAAGCAGACAAAATTCCGTTACATTAAAACTGCGCACTTTTATTGGGGCACCCTGTATGCTTCTGTAGGTTGGTTGGTTGCTTGGCTTAGTGGTTGCTACCACAGCTAGAGAGTAATTAGCACGTAAAGTGACGTTAAATGCCTCATCCTGATTTGTGTTGATATTGGCTGGTATTCTAAATTCTCTTTCTGAGGTCCAGGAAGCGTAAAAGCCTTCTGATCGCCTTGGTTGAAATTCTTCTAAGGAAGAAAACGTAGGCTTATCTTTGCTCAATCTGTTTATGTACATAGAAAGTGGATCATTGCCTCTGGGGTCTCTGGTCCTCCTTTCCATAACTGTGATAATAATTGTTGAAGGATATTTACAACCGCCAATGACTTATAACGACTCTCGCTAGTAAAAACTTTCTCATTGGTCCTTTAGTAAAAGTTGTTTCTCTTAAATTGGTCCACTTCCTGTTACTTTTGTAGCCTTGACCTCTGACTTGTTTATGAAATAAAACGAGCTAAGCTATTCAAAATATCGCAATTTATTTTAGAACTTTTTTTGTTATGGTTCACACAACAAATCAAACCTAAGTGTAATTTCTTCTTCTTCTTCTGCTTCATCATAATAAAATTGCATTCAATGAAATTCATATTTATAGAATTTGTTTCCTAATATTTCAAACCTTTTGCTAATTTGTTTCCGTATGGACAACATGCAAATTTGTGGTTGCATAAAACTTTTCTTGTCCCATGAGTAAAAGTTTGCTTTTTCATTTGAAAAGATGCCATAAAAGGGTTAACATTATTTGATTTAAGCTTTTTCTTAATACCCATAGCCCATTTTATGTTTCTTTTCTCTGCATCCATGCAGAAAACACATATATCCTTGAAGGATTTAATCAAAAATACACCTGGGAGAGTTAACAATTACAGATAGATTGAGATTTCTCACAATACTATGCGACTTTATGGTCTAATCAAGCAATTTAACAATGGAGCAATCGTAACTCTTCACCACACACACACACACGCAGACACTTACACATACAGTCACTCAAATTCACAACTCTCACACATATTTCCGACTGAGAGCGAGCGCCATCGACGGAAAAGTGTGGTGAATATTTTCAATTAGTGAAATCAGGAAGTCACCTGAAATTCCCGCAAGGAAGCACGCACACACACACATACAATAACACACATTGCTATATACCCAGCAATGTTTTACATAAACACGTTTATGTGTTCCATTGTTTTCTGCCTTGGAAGCAGTTAGCTTTTTGTTGGTTCTTGCTTCGTTTTCAACATTTCTTTTTGTCTTGTTTTGGTTGGGATTTTCGTTATCACGTATTTATTTCGCTCTATTGTTTTTATCCTTTTTGGGGTTTTTCGCTGAGCTTGCAACATGGACCGTTGGTTTGGCGCACGGGTGTTGTGTTGCGTACTTGGTGGTTGTTGTGTTGTTGTTGTTGTTGATTTCCAACAAAAACACAACATAAACCACTGTGCACGACGCAAATAACTTGACCCAAGCATCATTTATCCTTCACACACACGCACAGTACATAAATATAAAATACTTATAGACTACTTATAGGCGCTGTGGCGGGTGACCGTGGTAGCTTGTTGCGTCGTACTCCAACTTTGCATTTTTCCACAAGTATTGCACTTGAACAAATGTGCGTTGGTTTTTGTTGTTGTTTTTGTTAATGTTGTTGTTGCTTTTAAAACGTGATGAATGTTTTAGGGGTTGCTCGCTTGTTGCAATTGAATATCAAGTTGACGAATGAAGTGTAGCGCCCCCCGACACAACAACAGCAACACAACAAAAGTGAACTTCAATAATCAGCAATAACAACAACAAGAACCCCAACAACAATGTCAACAATGCCAACAAAAATAGCTGCTGGCATCATTGGCGAATGAACACACTCACCCTTATGTTGTCTGTGGCTGAGTCGATTATGAGTAAAGAAAATTCGAATTTGGAATGAGTCGGAACGGGCCACAGCAGATTCAAGCGGGATTTGGCTATTTTAAAGTTGACTATTAATAGCGTACAATTTTAGCAGCGTAATTAACAGCAAATTAATGCGTAGGGCCACAATTTCTTGGGGCACTGTTAAGGGATGGAAGATTATATGTTCGATCAAGTTTATAAATACGTCGTAAGCAATTGAGCGACTTTGTAAAAGTTGACGAAATTATTTAGTATTTGATGTTATCAGTGGGAAATTTGCGTGTGGTTTATTTGACGGTCAGGACACGCAACACTGAACGCGGCTAATTTCTGTCACGTCACACATGAACTGACAATGTTTCAAGCATTGCAACCCTCACGTACCGGCGCGACTTTGTTGTAATTGCTGCGCAAATACGCAGATGACACAGACGCGACTGTAAGTTTCCCGTAATTCTTGAGGGATTGCAGGCGCCAAAGCAAAACACGAAAAACGACGAAAAAATTGCACGCTTTATGAAATTCTCTCTTTGTTTATATGAAAAGGAAGAAGTGTGGCAAAAAAAAAACAAAAACAAAAAACGAGCGTAGTTTTGACTTTGATGCTGCTCACGTGTTGCCTTTTGTTGCAGTGCGCAGAGGGTGTGCTGGGTTGTTGTTTTGTTGTATGGGAAGGAGAGGGTGGGTGCGTGCATGTGGGTGTGGTCACTAAATGAAGAATGACACTTCAAAACTGCCATCAGCGCCACCCCAAAAAAAACCAGACTCGAAATTAGCTGCACTCAGCAGCAAAGGGGGAAGTGACACACCAAGTTTTGCTCTGAAAAACAAAATTTCTCAGCTGAATTCCAGCAACAAATTCGCATAAATTGCCACTTTTACAATATAACAAAATTTTCGCACAATTCACACATCATTTCCGGTTCCTTTGCGTCCACTTTCATCCCTCTAGTAATTTCAAATTCACATCTTTCTATCCCTCAATGCAACACTGACTGCTGCACTCGAAGGCAACCACAGCAACACAAATCAATTGTCAACTCGCTACGTTGAGTGTGTTTATTATTTTACACAACTTTACGTCACAACTTATTTATCACTGCGAACACTTTAAGCCACACATACACACACACACACAAACAAATGTCACCTACTTCGCACAGATGGCAATAAGCACATCTGCGCCAACCGTTGCGGTAGCTGCCATCAATATTGACGACAGCCAATAATGCTTGAAAAATTAAAATGCACAAACCAAGCAACAGCAGCACTCAGAAGCACAGCAACAAACACACACATACATTCATAACTTCCTCCCCTCACAAAGCGCACTGCACGCGCCAACGCACAGCCAAAGCGAATTAGGCGACTTGCAAGACGCAACACAATGCGCCGCAACTGCAACAACCTGGTTGTACTTGCTACATACATATCCATATATACATATATATTTATGTACCTATATGTGTTTAGAATGTGTGCAGCCGAGAACAACGTCTCCTACTTAGAAGTTTGGCATTACGTTTCATGGTATCTTGAACCATTTCGCTTCGTTTGTTCGTTTGCCGCCAAACACAATAACAATAACACAATAGTAGTACAAATGCACAAAGCGGGTTACGCCATTGTCTGTCTGAAGTAAATACAACATACTTACATATAGATTAGTTAGAGTTTTATAGTACATAGTTTTAACGTTCGTTGGCACTTTAATCCCGCACCTCAAGTGCGACGCTGGCAAAAATGCATTCAATTTTTGTTACATGAGCAATGTTGCATGTTTATTTTATTTGGCAAAAATTCTTAAAAATGAGTTGAATTTTTTCTGATATTATATAATTCCAGTTTTTAAATAAATTAACTATTTTTAAATTAAAAAACAAAAATTCTGAAATAAATTACAGAGGAAGATATCCAAGAGGCTATCGGAGATCTGGGATCTCATGTTCAGGCATCAAAAACTCAGATCAGCTACAGCAAGTCTTTTGGAGAAATGGCTGAGCTATCCAACAATGCCTGGGCGACCTTAGATACATATATGAAAAACAGCACAACAAATCAGTCTGAAACTGTCTGTCTGGCAAGAAAGGCCGCTAAACCTCAGAAGATTGACGCTCAGATTATTTTCGAGATTATCGTTGATCGAATAGCCAATGACTTCTTTAGAAGTTGTAAGAATATTGAGGAAGAGAATAGATATTGAAAAAGAGATATTGACAAAGAGATGTTGAAAAAGAGATAGTGAACAGATGATATTAAGGAGAGATACTGAAGAAAAGATATTAAAGAAAAGATATTGAAGATAAGATATTGAGGAAGAGATATTGAGAAAGAGATATTGAGGAAGAGATGTTGAGAAAGATGTATTAGGGAGAAGATATTGAGGAAGAGACATTGAAAAGGAGATATTGAGAAAGAGATATTAAGAAAAAGATATTGAGGAAGAGATATTGAGAAAGAGATATTGTGGAAGATATATTGAGGAGGAGATATTGAAAAGGAGATATTGAGAAATAGATTTTGAGAAAGAGATGTTAAGAAAGATATATTAAGGAGGAGATTTTGAAAAGGAGATATTGAGGAAGAGACATTGAGGATGAGATATTGAAAAGTAGATATTGAGAAAGAGATATTGCGGAAGAGATATTGAGGAGGAGATATTGCAAAGGAGATATTAAAAAGCAGATATTGCGGAAGAGATATTGAGGAAAAGATATTCAGGAGGAAATATTTAGGAGGAGATATTAAAGAAGAGAAGAGAGAGAGACTGAAGAAAAGATATTAAAGAAAATATATTGAGGAGGAGATACTGAGAAAGAGATATTGAAAAGGAGATGTTAAGGAGCAGATATTAGAAAAGACATATTGAGGAATAGAAACCATCCACCAAAATACTGAAAGAATTCTTAGGGTCATCCTTGGTGATATATCAGAGGTCAACCAAGAGCCTTTTACACTTCAAAACTTATCCAAGTTAGTTTGATACCCATTAAGACGGAAAACCAGCCATCAGTGGTAGCGAAACTTGTGATACTACAATGGCCACTTCTTCATATATAAAATTTTATCAATTCTGATTATTGACGAGTCAATTCAGCCGATGGGCCATGAAAAAATTATTTCTCTTACAATTAGTGAGTACAAACTATTCACATATTTGGTCCAACTTATGTTTTCTGTAAAACCTTATGTAAAGCTTTGACAAGTTTTGAAAATTTTCCATTTTTGACTTTGAGAAAAAGCAACCAGTGACATACACTTCCACACGGGTCCCTGTTTAATAAATTTGTATACCTTTAATTCTCGAGCCGGGGCCCTTCCCATTCTTTTGGGCTTTCCTTAGATTCAGATGGATTCTTTTGGAAACAAACAATGATTTACAACCAACCAAGTCTGCTTCAAACTCCAACGCAATACTAGTGTTGCCTCATTACTAGAAATATCATTTCAAGACAGATTTGGTCTCAAGGCACGTAAGGAAGAGCTTTGCCTACACGCCCTGTTTCTGGACGCTCCCTACAGTTTAATGGTTCCAATATAGAAAATTTCCATCTTTCTTTACACCATCTTCGTCCGCTACATAAAATCGCCTATATTTTTTGAATATTCCTAAAGGATCTTAAGTTCTAAGTTGAGTTCAATTAAAAGTTTTTATATGTCTTTATTTCTCTTCGTTTCTGGGTGATCTTCCAGTGAGTTTTTATTTTATGAAAAACCATACTTTAATGCTTTCTCTATAGGGTTTACATCAGAGAACAGCTGACACTATGTAGCAATAAAATTTGATTTGCCACATAATCTGGCATTTGTTGCAGGTGTAGTTGAGCAATGAAGATCGGTACTGGGGATTTGAAATACACACTAAAAGTCCAGATTTAAATAGAGTAAATTAACACTTGATTCTTGCTTATGAATGAAAAATTATTGTAGGAATTACAAAGAAAATGGTGTCAGGGCAGGCTGACGACACAAATTCTTTGCTTCTGTTTCGCTATATGAAGACTGCGCCTTACTCCCAGGTACACATTCTTTTTTTAGTTAGGTAAGGTCCCCTAGTTTCTGCTGAACTTTGCTTGAAACGAATACATTCTCAGCGACCATTTTTTTGTCTGAAACACTGAGGAGCTCTAACTGTTACCACAAAGGACCCTGACAAGGTCTATGGGTAATGGTCCTGACATGACTGCTTAACTAACCTAACCCTTGTTACTAAGAATGATTTATTGTTTCAAGTCTAAGATAAGATTTTAAGATTAAATAAAAGATAATAATTTTTTTTATTTTTTTTTATTTTTTTAATTTTGTTCGATATTAAAAGGTCAAAAGGTCTCGACCAAAATGTTTTTAGTTGCACAGTTTCACATCCAGTGAAGCAATGAAAAAAAGTCTACCTAGCACTTCAAAAATACCCTCAATATCTGAACTTTGGGTCAAATAACTGTCTTTCAGTTCAGGGTCTCGAAATGATGTGGGATTTTTTAAAAATTTTTGAATTGAGTTTTGAATTCTTATTAATTCCATTTTGTTTAATGTATAATTTTGTTCAGTAGTGTAATTAAACTCGACTTTAATATTAAAGCAAATTTTTTGGGTTATGTTTCACTGAGCTGAAAATTACATTGAAAAGTCTTCATATGCCAACTGGGCAGCGCCAAAAATTGCTACTTTTGGCAATTAAATAATTTTATTTTATTATTTTTTATTTTTATTTTATTAATTTTTTTCTTTATTTTTTTTTAATTTTTTTTTATTCAATTTTTTGAATACTTTAATTTTTTGTATATCTACTCGTATTTTATGTTTAAACCCCAAGTGCTTCTTGTATATATTTACGAGTATCTATGTGAATATTAAACTAATCAGCTAAACGTATAATTGATTTATTTCGACCGCATTTGTGTTAACTTTTTTGTAAATCTCTGTGCTGTGGTGCAATTTTCAACAATACTCAAATAAGTGCTTTCAAAAAATATTTGCAGTAATTGTGCATTTATCTGCAATTAATCAATCGGAACCAACTCATGCCACAATCAGAGGACCACAAAGACAACAAAGCACTCAAATCCAATGCACAAACCACTAAACCAAAACCAAAACCAAACCGAAGGCAAAACTATTGCGACCAACAAATCCAACTTGGGCACAACTGCGAAACGAGTTTAAACTATAAAATACATACAACTAACACCGCAAAGTATGCAACACTTAACCGAACCACGTGTGTGCAGTACTTAAGCAGACAAATACAAATTCAAGTACAAATTGAAATTCAAAATTTGCAAGAACAACACTTGGCAAACGAGAAAGAAAACCAAATGAAATGAAAGCTTAAATGAATCGAACCTTTGATGTGATGTTGGCGAAACTGGATCCAGAGCTCGGCTGGAGTGGTTTCAAACGAGTGATGTGTGTATGGTTTTTTTGTTTTTTTTTAATATTTTCAGTGTTTTCATGATTGTTTGCGTTTGTCATGTTGTAGCGTTTTGTTGCAAAACAAAAAGGCACACACACACGTTGCAAAGAAAAAGAAAAGAAATGTGTTTTTCATTTTAGTTAATCGTTGTCAGAACCTTCAAAGAATAACATAAAATGTTTTTGTTTTCATGTTTAACCAAAGTGTTAGTAAATGTTGGCGAACTGAGTTGGTTAAAGGAAAAGAACACAACAAGAAAAAAACACGCTTCGGAAAGAGCCACGTTCCGAAACACTTAAAAGCCCTAAAGCCATAAATTCTATAAAAAATTCTAGCAGCCAATTAGTAAAAATAACTTTTTTAGGAAATGAAGTAGTTTTTCATAAATTTGTAGTGCACAGAAAAAATTTAGCAATAGTGTGTATAAATTTTTAAAAACCATAAAAATATGAAATATTTTAAATTAAAATTTCTTATTGTTTTTTATGTTTTTTTTTTAATTTTTTTTCTTTTTGATACAAGCAGCACAAACATTGGGAGTACAAATACATATACACACAGAAAGTTTGCACTACGCTCAATAAACGAAAATGTACTCGAAATGTATAAACAAATAGACTTACTTGGCGTTTTTAGGCCGTCGCGCATCGATCGGAAAATCATCGTCAAAATCCAGATTGAAGTCCTCGCCGAGATCGCGCGGCACCAGCGGCGTTCGCTGGTGTGCGGGGCTGGTGTGATAGCCGTCGGCGTGCAGCTGCTTGCGTGTTTATTTTTATAATATTTTTTAATAAAACAAATATTTTTTTTGTTTATCAAAGAACGCGAAGGAAGAAATAATTTAGAGCAGAAAATATTTCGATTAGTTTATGTGTTGATTTTATTTATACTTTTCTGAAAACGTTGAAATAGTTTTATTGTATTTTTATAAAATCTTTTTTTCATAAAATTCATTCATCAACGTCGACACAACAAAGAACGATGAAGCGCTCGAATGGTGGATAACAATAAATTGGAATTGAAGGCGCATGCTTACAAAATTGGATACAAACATTTGAATTGAATGGAAAATTTGATTTGAATTGAATTTCAGTTGTGGAGGATTTTGTGATATATGAATAAGTACTTATATACAATATTTCAAAATATTTAAAAGAAACACGTTAGATTTTACTATCTTTTATGTTATATATAAATACAATTTTAAGGTACAAAAACGTTAGTTACGTTGGTTATACGGGTTTGCTGTACTAATAAACTAAAGCAAGTTATAAAGGGTTAAAGACTAAAATATGATACAAAAAAAGTGATTCCTACATGAAGGCGCGCTGGGTTCTCATACCAGAGGCCTTAGGTTCTATTCCTCGCTCGAGCTGGTGAAACACTCGTCTACTTCTATTTCTTTCGCTTCCTAAGGGACGAAACATAGTAGTCCCATCACCTAGAACTGCTAGCTATAGGCTTATCAGCCACTCTGGAAGAACTGCAATCGATTAATGTAACCAACACGTTATCCTTGTTGAGGTCCTAAACTCCCAAGCAGAGTAAAGAAGGAGAAAGTTTGCTGACATCATTCCACCAAACCAAACTTCACTATTTTTTTTCATAATTTCTTTATTCCCATTCACGATCTCCCATATTTTTTTTTGACTCGAACAAACGCGAAGGGGATGACCCCTATTAATGCGAGGCATTGCGTTGGTTCAGACAGGATATAAAGGTTAGGAGATAGGATTTTGAGAGAAGTGGTTATGGACTCTTGACTTGAACCCATCGAGATCATAAGTGCTGGGGAAAATATCCGTAGGGAGACCATTCCACAACCGCGATGTACGGGCCAGAAACGAACTTTCTCTGTAGTGCGTAGTGAAACATAGTTTCAACGTAGAATGCATGGGCGCCAGTGTTCAAACGGGTTGCCCGGGGGAATACCCGGAGTGACGGCAGCAAGCTGCTCATCTCCACTGAGCAATTACCGAAAAAGTATCGGTAAAATAACACCACACATGCCACGTTTCGAAGATGTTCTAAGCAGTCAATAGAGCTGGATGCCGTACTGTCCCCTATAAGCTTGATAGCATGGTTTTGCACCCGGTCCAGGAGCTCCAAATGAGTTTTTCAAGCCCCCACCCATAGGTGCGAGTTAAACTCCATTTTAGGTCGGAGAAATACTTTGATAAGAGTCAGCACATGGGAAATGGAGTTCTAAACGGATAGCGATAGAGCTTTTGAAGGGTGCAGAAGTTCTAAGACACGGTTTTGAATGAAGAATTTATGGACATTTGATTTGAACCAATCAAGATCATAGGTTCTGGGTCAAATCTCCCGTACGATGCTACACCAAAATGTTGCAAATTTGTTAGCATTTTTTCAGATATTACAAATATTTGTACGCTTTAGCAAATCTCTGAACAGAAGAAGGTTTCCATCTAGTATAATCTATAAGATTTTGCTATAAACACAGGTCTAACAGTTTCTTTGAAAATAAAAAGATAGCGGAGACAATAACAACAGAATCATGTAGATGGCAATGGTTTCTCTGACTTTTTTATTACTAAATATTAGAGTATGGGGAGTGTCCAGAAACATGGGCACGTAGGCAAAAGTATGTGCTTTGTACTCAGGATTGCGCCTTTGTCCTTGCAAGGAAGTAAAGGGACCACTTCGGCGGGCGACCTTCATCACTAAGCCAGAAGGGGGCCATTTCTACGGAATACTCAACTACGCCCCTGTCTCCAGTCTCCAGTGACGAGGTTTAGAGTCGCCGTAAGAATCTAGAATCTGGATCTCCGTTGTTTAGTTGGATCGTTTTGCGAAGCACGTCCGACAATTTGAGGTGCCTGAGCTCATCCTCGCGAAAGATAATGCTACCAGGGCACATGTATCTAAACCCACCAAAAGCTGGGCACTTACATACGAAGTACATCACTTTTTCGTCATTCTTGTCTTTGCTCTGACTTTAATCAAAGATTTGGGTCATAGGTCTGTTGGGATGCTAAGAACATTTTTTAGATTCAGATCCTTTAACTCATAAAAGAAGTTTGAGCCTCTTTAGAAATTAAGTAGACTGTTAATGCTATTAAAAAGTTAAGCAGACTATTAATACTGTTAAGTAGATAAGTAGACTGACTATTAATACTATAAGTTAGGGGCTCTAGCTTATAGAATAAGAAGATTGGGTGAGTGAGTTCTCCTTATTTTAGAGAGTACAGGACAAGTACAGAGAACATGGAATGCATTGTCTTTCTTTTCCACCTCCTGTAGAAATCAGTTGAAAGTACATAGTCACAGCTTTCTATAGTGATTTTCTATGATACAATGAGACAATCATGGTTCTCAGCTGATCTTCTTTTATGAGAGAAGTTCTTTGAGGTTTAGATATGATGATGATGCTTTAACCCTTTCGGGACTGAGTTTAATTTTGAAAACAAAAATACTCTTGGTAGAAATTATCTCATGTTATGAGATCTGGCGATAGAAAGATAAGTTGCATAGTCTCAAACTCTGAATCATTCTTTTATCCGGAGACATTTAATTATAATAAAATATTTTGCTTGGGTCATCAGATCTGAATAAATGTTTTGAGGGGCATTTAAAACTTGGTGGGACGTATTATCCCAGTAGTCCCAAAAGAGTTAAGCTCAACTTTCATTGATTTCTTGTTGGAATATTGAAGTATGCAGTACTAACTAAGCTTAGAGACTATTAGTGAAAGTTTTGGCGTTGCCACATCCCGCCGATTTGCTCAGTAGTGATCAATGGGACCAAGCAACGGTTATGTGAGTCATACTTGTTTCTTTCATTGGCCGCAAAGGGCTTCTGGAAATTAAAAGTATGTGCGACATTTTCGTGTCACGTGAAAGCACTTAGAGAATGTGGGCCTTTCTTTACAGAGGATTATTAGACAGTGAACCAGGTGTAAAAAATTTGGCACTAAAGTTTTGAGTAGAGATCACTCTGGCCCGTACCTGACAACAAGTGAGTCGGTTATCAGTGTTTCTGATGCATAAATTTGCTGATGAAAAATGTGCCTCAAGAGAAGCTTCCCCTTCCGCTTGAAATGTGTGCTGAAACATACTTCGGAAGAAAACCGTGTTGCATGTTCAAAAACGAGTTAAATATGTGAAAAGAAGTTTATGAGAATCAACTGCCTTAGTTTTTTTTCCAATAGAGAAGAGGCTTTCTATGAGATAGTCACAATGGAGTTACCCACAACAACAACAAGTTTGACCCATTTGACTTAAATCGGACCATCCCAACTATGCTAAAAGCTTAAATTTCATGCAAACATTATCTAAGGATTTTTTTTTACTAAACCTTATATATACAAATACTAATTTATGAAAAGAAGAAGCAGAAACTACATTCAAAAAATTCACCTCTGTCAATAAAACTTAGCACCACAAATCTATTCAATGCATAAATGATCCAAAAAGGACATAAATACTTTATTACTTTTCCATATAAGATATCTAAATATTTTTTTTAATCTATATAATACATCATCTGGAATGAACGTTGTTAGTGTCCTAGTGCAAGTGTTTTTGTAGACTTGTTCATGTTGTTGTGCATTAATTAAGAAAACATAAAATATCCTTTAGGAATTCGATGATAAAAATCAAATTAGCATAGCACATAAAATTCAATTCCAATTTATGTCAAATGAAACCATTAAATCGGTATATTTGAGTGTTCTTGTAGTATTTGAGGAACAACAAATTATATGGAATTGTTTGGAAAAATTATTCAAAACATACCCAAAACGATGTGTGTGGTTTACAATGAATTGTGTTGAGATGAATTTGGCCAAAAATGATTTTAATTTACAAATTTTTTTTTGTGTTAGGAAAAAGTAATAAGAAAAAGTAGGGCAATCAATACTCGTGCAAGGATAATCCAATTATTTTTTTTTTTTTTCAATATTTGCATTTTTTGTATTTTGTATTCTTGGTTATTGCTTTCAGCTTCGGCATCCAACACGCAACTGACAAACACTTGAATCAAAACTATAAGTAAAGGTAACCGTTAAAAACAGGACAGAGGCTTAAAAGTTGAAATGTTACATTGAAAGTTATAAACAACAATTCGCACTTTGGCTATTTAGTTATCCTTTGAACGAGTACAGAGTCAGCCCCTACCTTGACCACTGTGCCGACCTGATTCGAATCAGCCGATTGTCGATTGTCCAATAAGTTGGCGCGCTCCATTTGCTCTAACGGTACTGACTCGCGTTGCTGCTCGTTGAGTAAACGTTCTCGCATCTCATGAATGTAGGGACAACGCTGCATTCCTCGTGGCCGTTGCTGTGAATTTTGGTTGCCGAAGTGAATGTCGCTAATGCCGATTGAAGTGTGAAGCGCCAAAACTGCTGATTGCTATTTGGGGGAAAAGTCTTACCCTGTAGAAAAATTTGCTTGCTAACTAAGTTATTTTTTTTTTTTTAATTGTTTCAGTGTTTTATGTTTGGCAGAGAAAATCAGTCACAGTGTTGTCGCAGTTGAAAATGCGTTCTTTGATTGCAGTTTGTTTGATCTGAAATGAGAGAGAAAGCAATTTGTATTAAGCAAAGTTAACAAGTAGTAAACAAGAAATTTTAAAACTATTTTAAATTCTTTAAGCTTTTGCTCGAAACACAACCCAATTAACTCGCTAGACTGTAAAATTGTAGAAACTTGCATTTAAAACACATAAACATATTTTTTATTTCGTAAGTTATTGGCTCCCATCTGTTCAGTGTCTAAGCCCTGTGTGAGCGCCTGTCCATAAATCTTCTGGCAATGCGACATACTCGCTGACAGTCGTAACATATTCAGTCAAGCAAACTTCCCAGCGCGACTTTAGAAGGAGCAACGCACTTCTTTGCGTTCATTGTAATCGAGCACGTTGCTGCGCACAAAAAGATTCATGTAAAAAGAATAAATAACTAAAATGTGACACAATGCAAATGCTCAGCGATTGTTCCAATACATACAAATATACTTGTGTGCATTTGTATAGTTTAGATATATTTATTATATGTTTGTATGACTTGATGGTACGCGTAGAGAATATAAAAAGAACGAAACTCAGTCAGTAGAACAATGTACAGTAAAACGTGATACCATTCATAAATATATCTTTCGCTTTCGTTGAAGATTTGAACGTCATAGAACAATAAAATAAAATAAAATAAAATAAAATCAAAGCAAATGAATTTAAATAAAAAAAGTAAAATAATAAAATAAAATAAAATAAAATAAAATAAAATAAAATAAAATAAAATAAAATAAAATAAAATGAAATAAAATAAAATGAAATAAAATGAAATAAAATGAAATAAAATAAAATAAAATAAAATAAAATAAAATAAAATAAAATAAAATAAAATAAAATAAAATAAAATAAAATAAAATAAAATAAAATAAAATAAAATAAAATGAAATAAAATAAAATAAAATAAAATAAAATAAAATAAAATAAAATAAAATAAAATAAAATAAAATAAAATAAAATAAAATAAAATAAAACAAAATAAAATAAAATAAAATAAAATAAAATAAAATAAAATAAAATAAAATAAAATAAAATAAAATAAAATAAAATAAAATAAAATAAAACCAAATAAAATCAAATACAATAAAATAAAATAAAATAAAATAAAATAAAATAAAATAAAATAAAATAAAATAAAATAAAATAAAATAAAACAAAATAAAATAAAATAAAATAAAATAAAATAAAAAAAAAACAAAATGAAATGAAGTGAAATGAAATAAATAAAAATAAAATAAAATATAGCAAAATAAAATAAAATAAAATAAAATAAAATAAAATAAAATAAAGTAAAATAAATTAAAATAAAATAAAATAAAATAAAATAAAATAAAATAAAATAAAATAAAATAAATTAAAATAAAATAAAATAAAATAAAATAAAATAAAATAAAATAAAATAAAATAAAATAAAATAAAATAAAATAAAATAAAATAAAATAAAATAAAATAAAATAAAATAAAATAGATATGATAGATATGATAGATATGTATGATATATACGGCATATGGATTACCCGTTAAAAAAAATCGTCTTTTGAGGTGATTCAAGTATCGTCTTTTTAGAGCTTCTTTCTTAGGGCTTCTTTCGTAAGAACTGAAGTGTCGATTCGTTAGGCCATTAGTTATCAATAGAAGAAGTTGTAGGCAGAAGGACCAATGACTGATGAATAAGACAGGATAGAACATCCTATTGAAGCGCCTAACAAGTATCCTTGATGACCTTTTGTAACATAAAGCGAAGCGATGTCGCTCAGAAAGATCCTCAAATATTGCAAATTGTGTTTTGTAAGCGCAAAGATTCACATGTTACACTTCAGAAAAATTACTAACATTGCTTTTTGTAGAAAAATGATGACAAAAGGAATCGATGCGTTTGAATGCTATTCGAACCATCTTCTGTAAATCCCTCAGAACTTATTTTTACTCCCAATAGTTGACTTAAGAAATATGTAAGTTTTTCTTTTCTAATGACTGCGTTGCTATTGCAGCCATTGACCCCTCAAGTTAAAGACAGCGGCCTATCGGAAGCGTCTGATTAGCATATATCAACAAGAAGCAAGTCCAACTTTTGACTGAGTTCAATACGCCGCTGGAATAACATAAGACAAATCACTTTAATCAAGCCGATCTTTGCTTGTTGTTCTTCTGCATAGCTCAAAAGAGTCACGCAGCTAGGCGACATGTGGAATGGGTACTTTTGAGCCATCAAACGGCTGCGGTCATACATATTAATGACATCAATCTGGCAGTCAAGCGGGCAAACAACTGAACAGCAGCCAGTTCAGACATGTCACAATGTTTGGTATGTTTAGTGGTGTCAATAAAAATTGTGTGCGGCAATTTGCTGTCGTATTTTTCCCCAAGTGTATGTTACTGTTCAACTGTACATACATACATACATACAAACATACTTGTACACCAATTCATATGTATGTATGTCTACATATGTGCAAGCATGTAATCATTAGTAAACAATGTGCCAGTAAAACCAATTGAAAATGTAAAATTGCACACAACAAACAATAAACAACAACAACAACAACCACTACTGCTCATTGTTGATGAGCATTTAAAAGCGCTGAAAAGTGGAAATGTTCAGCAAAGCGGAACCGATACGTCATCATTGTCTGGGAAAAAGACAAAAAGCAGCTATCAAATCATTAAAAACAACAACAACAAATAGTGCAGCTAAACAATCGGAAAACGTTTATTGGGGCCCCTATAAAATTTGTTTTTGTTTCTTTTGTTGTTGGCTTTTGGTTTTTTACTTTTCGATTGCATGTGTTCTTTTTTGTTTATAATGTAATTTGCCTTTTATGTTTGTGTGACTTGTTTAAAACTCATTTTCGTTGTTTTGCAAAATTCGCTGGCTGTGGTTTTTGTTGTTGCTTGCCGTTTTAATGACAGTATTATTGTGTCTAAAACAACAACAAAATCAAATAAGAAGGCAAACAAAAAACTTGTATAGACAAATCAACGGTTTGGCATGACATCATGCACGACACTGGCCAGTCCAGCTCTGCCAGAGTATTTGCAAAAATTGTCTATTGGGGGTTTTTTTGTTTTCGACTATTAAATGTTTTAAATTTAGCAGCATTAAAACAATGATTAAGCCAAATTAAAAAATACGCATTTGCATTTCAAAAGCTGCATGGCTGCCGAGCAACTCAAACGCCTGTCGATACAACACAATAATAACATACAACAATAAAATCACATAAACATACACACACACATACAAACACTCATACATACACAACACCACACATTCCTGTCGATCCACATCTGCCTGATGGCGTCTGCTTCCTTCCTTTTCTGCTCTCACGCCCTTCCGCCCTTCGGATTGTTGGCGAGCGTGTGACAAGTTTGTTGTTGTTGTTGTTTTAATGTCATTAACAGCGCTGAAAGTGTTCATAACACATGAAATTGTTTTATCACCCTGAGCCCCGACGCAGCCTCACTGCCGCTGCCGCCAACACAACGACAACACGCAACGTTTCTTGCGTTGAGCCCCACGTGACGGCAGACACACACGCGATGTGGCTGGCAAGTGGGCCCACGGTGGGTGGGAGGCAGACAGACGGCAGCTGGTTGGTGATTGCTACTGGCTGCCAACGTAACACAGTAACATCTCAAATCAGTTTAAAATGGCACAACGCTGCGCCAGTGTTGCGTGCATTGTGGGACAAATTAATTTGGAGGCCATAAGCGTCCTGCGCACAGAATATAGAATCGAGTGCAAAATGAGGCCAGTCCAGCTTGGTGCTAAATCAGCTCAAGTACACTGCACTTATTTATGGAAAATATACAATACAACAACAACAACTACAACAACAAAAATAGTGAATATTGCACCAAAACCTTGCACTGTTCACTGCGCTGGACCACAGCCGCTGGCCGAGTGTTGCTCCTTGAAGTGGCGCTCCAGTAGTAAAAATAATTGAGCACAACCCAACTAACAACTACAAGTACATACATACATACATACATACGATTACATACATACTAACTATTGTTGTGTAGCCCATCTGCCTGATAGCACCAGTGGTAACAATGTGCATGCGTTGAGCTCGTTGCGAGTGCGGATGCTGCAGAAACTTTGCGACGCAGTGCAGATAAAATGCTCAAAGAAAATCAAACAAAATGGCAAAATATACGTAAGGGAGGTTAAGGCAGCATGAAAAGGTAATGGAGAGCGGCAAAGGCGTTTTAGTTCCGGTTAAATAAGGAAATAATTCTGTCTGAGATGCTCCACCGTAGGCAGAAGATTCAGCGGCGAAAAATATACAAAGAATGAAAAAGTTTTGAAAACGAATAGTGAATAGTGAACTTTTCACGAATAGTGAAGTTCAGATCAGAGACCGGAAACAACAGTTCTTCAGAAAACTATATTTAAAAAATTGAATGAAGGAAAAGTCATACAGATAAATGAAAAATACCAATACACTTCTTTTCGTACGGAGAATCAAACTTGGCAGTAAACTTTTTTTTGTAGTTTTTATAGAAAAATTAAAAAATAAGAATCATTTCTATGCATTTTAAAAATCTTTTAATAAGAATTATATTTAATTTTTTTGTATAACATTATAACAGTTATAACAGTTTTTTCGATTTTTATTTTAGTTGTCCAATGATAACAAATATTGGTAACTTTTATTTGTTTTAGTCATCAATAAAAATCAGTCAGTGACTTTTATTTTTTAAGTAAATCAAATCAATAAAAAATAAAACTGTCAACAAAAATCATTTAGTGAGTTATTTATAAAAGTCATCAATCAAAAATAAAAGTCATTGAATGATTTTTATTGATGACTTTTACAAATAAAAGTCACGAAATGATATTTATTGATGACTAAAAAAATAAAACTAACTGACTGATTTTCATTGACGAGCAAAAAAATAAAAGTCCCCAACTGATTTTTAATGTTGACTTTTTGAAATAAAAATCACCAATAATTGTTATCAAAGGACAACTAAAATAAAAATCGAAAAAAATTGGTATTTGTGGACTTATACAAAAATCAAAAACAATTGTTATTATAGGATTTTTTAAATATAATTAAAAAACTTTCATTTGTTGAGTCATCCAATAAAAGTCAAGAAATAACTCTTAAACATTGATTTTTATAATAAAACTTATAACGGTTACGGTCCCTGGTTTAGATATATCAGGCAAAACAGATTACAGATATACAAGGTGCGCCTTTTTCTAAATTCTTGGTCTCTTCTTTTCGAGATATCAGTTTTTTCATAGTTCATTATCTCCCAGACTTATATTGCTGCCAGATCTGAGAAATAGCCAAACAATACAAGTGAGTTTCTTTTTGTTTAGAAAGTTTGCAGATTTCGTTATTTCAAACTTATTTTATCAAAAAGGGGCACACGAATTGTTGTCTGAGGAACAGATCTGCAATATTTCTATTGACCTCAAAATTGGTAAAAACACTTGAAATCAAAAATAATTTGACACGTGTTTCTCATTTTTTTGAAAATCGCAACTTAAAGGGGTTACTCCCTGTAAAAGTTTTTATGAAGAAACATGTTTTTTACGCCTTTTGACTTGAAACTTGGTGAAAGTACTTCAAATGTAAAATAATTCGATACGTGTTTTTTATTTTTTTCGAAAAACAAATTCTGACGGGGTCAACGATGGATTAAAAGTTTATGTGGTGAAACTTAAAAAACATGAATCAATGAGCTCTTTACTTTAAACTTCGTGAAAGTACTCTTAGTGAGAAATAGTTCGACATGTGTTTTTAATTTTTCCAAAATCCAAATCTAACGGGGTCAGCAGTGGGTTTAAAATTTTATAGGAAGGAATATGATTTTATTACGCCTTGTGATTTTAGTCTTAACAGCAATTAACATTGGGAATGATTCGATACGTATTTTTCACTTTTCTGAAAATCAAAATCCGACGAGGTCAATGATGGGTTAACAGTTTGTATGGAGAAACAAGATTTTATGGGTCTTTTGACTTCAAACTTTATTGAAAGCACTTTATATGTGTTGATATGTGTTTTTAATTTTTTTTATTTTTTTTTTAATTTTTTAAATCAAACTCAGTTAACCTCGTGTTAACGATTAGTTAAAAGTTTATAAAGGGGAAACATGACTTAATGTACTAATTGACCTAAAATGTGGTGAAAACACTTAAAATAAAAAATAGTTAGGTAAGTATTTTTTTATAAAAAATTTGACAGGATCAACAAAGGGTTAAAAACAGATTGAATTATTGGATCCAATTAGACTTGAAACTTGCTAGTAAATCATTTGTGCAAAATTTGTTTACATATAAATTTATTTAATTTTTATATATTTATTAAACCATTTTAAAAACGCATTTCCGTAAAAATTTTGAATTTTTCTATTAAAATTTTTGGTGCAAGCATTTGGCATTTAAAAATTTACTTAGTCGGTGTGCAGTTGTCATTTGGGTCCATAAAATATTCAAATAAACCACACAACTCACACAATTGCTGCTACTGCAATGCATTTTCTATTTGGGTTATAAATGTTTTTGCACACATAACAACAACAACAACAACAATAACAAACACGTACACACACAGATTTAATTGCACAGCAAACACTCGTAAATTGTGCATTTCTGGAGCAAATCAGTGCAAATTGAGGTCAATAATTTTTTGGGCGCACGCCTACTGAACACAAAAATAGTTGCGCCGAAATCTTGCGCAATACACAAACAACAATGGCAACAACAACAACAACAACAAGAGTCCAAACGAAATATACGAAAATAAAAACAAAAACAAAAGCAAAACATATGAAAAATTGCAGCGAAATTCACTCACACCGCACACTTTTAGTGTCAAAGCGCTTTCCAGACATTCTCGTTCGTTAGTTGGCAAGTGGCCAAGAAATTTCACAGATGTCGACTGCCGGCAAAATGATACAACAACAACCTGGTAAAATAAAATTTGTTGCCACTAAATAGTCGCCGAGTTTTGGCAGCTGACGGTGGCGAATTGCTGGTAAGAAGTGGTGAGGAGGAGATGAAGAAAGGAGAGGGGTGAGTTGGTGAGGCAGAGGAAGAGAGGTGAGGGAGTAGATGTAGCTGATTGCTGCATAGTTTTAAGAAAATGCTTTAAGTGCCATAAAAAATTGACAGGGTCAATTGTGTTTGGAATTTTTTATACACAAAATAGAAATTCTTGTAGCACTTAGAAGCAAAAAGCGAGGAAATATTTTTTTCATGGAATTCAGTCTATACATACTAACGAGTTGTATTCAATGGGCACATAAATCTTCAGATTTTTTTACAAGAACAAAAGTTTAATAAAAATCATACAACATTTAGGTAGATCGCATGTTTTGGATATTTCATCAAAGACCTTCAGTTTTATTACATTTGCGCTTCGATTTTATGTTTCTTGTGCGCTTTTTATGTGAACTATTAATTACTGGTCTCTATAAAACAAAGAATTTATTGCACCGTTCGATAAACATAAAATATTTTACCAACATAAGAATAAATTCTGAACTAATAAAGTAAGAAAGACGGACTTCGGGGATGTTGTAGTGAGAATTTTAGTTCTTGTGAGATATTTAAAAAAATATATATATATTGTAAATTTACAAGGATAACATTTTCAAGGGTAAAATTTTTAATAATTGAATATTTTCATTTTTAATATTTTCAAAAATAAAATTTTTTTTATAATTTAACAATACTCTTTTAATAATTTAATAGTTTAAATTTTTAAATATTTAAATTTAAAAAATATATTTTCTAAATTTTCAAGGATATTCATGGGTAACATTTTTAATAATTTAATAATATAATTTGTAAATTTTTCACAAATAAAAATTTTTTTTAAATAATTTAATAATAATTTTTGAATAATTTAATAATATAATTTTTAATTTTTTCAATTTCTTTCAGTTCTTTCGCAAACAAAATATTTTTTTTTTGATTCTAAGAAATTTTCTCTTTTATTTGATACTGAAAATAATATTCAACATAGCATTTTAATTAACATTGATATTAAAAACAAATTCTTAAAAATTTAATAATTTAATTTTTAATTTTTTCAAATTTTTTCGCAAAAAATATTCTTTTTGGATTCGAAGGAGTTTTCTCTTTTATTTGATACTGAAAATAATATTCAACATAGCATTTTAATTAATATTGATATTAAAAAAAAAATTTCTTAAAAATTTAATCATTTAATTTTTAATTTTTTGAAATTTTTTCGCAAAAATATTTTTTTTGGATTCGAAGGAGTTTTCTCTTTTATTTGATACTCAAATTAATATTCAACATAGCACATTAATTAATATTAATATTAAAAAAAATTTAATAATTTAATGATTTAATTTTTTCAATATCTAATTCGTGCTTTCGTAAAAAAAACTCTATTTTTTTGGGATTCGAAGGAGTTTTCTCTTTTATTTGATACTCAAAACTTTATTGTACATTGCGCTCAATTTTGTAAATAATTTTTTAAATATTAATGTCCTTTAAAAAAAACTCAGAGAGAAAAAACTAAAAACGCAGTGTTTGTTAAGTCTAGTTAAGTCACAACCACACAACTCCGATTGTATGGGAGACGCCCTCTGGTGGTGGATTTCCGAACCTTAAATAATTTTGTATTTTTTTCACTTAATTGCTGATTGCTGTATAAATCATTCAAATCGGTTTAGTAGTTTCTGAGATACGATGTCTCCCAGCTTACTTAACTACTAAATTTACCAGTAGGGAACCAATTCCATAGAAAATGGTCAGTTTTGTATGGCAGCCCCCTCAAGACTTGGAGATAGCGAGTAGATATGTTTGAAAGGAACATTCAGAAGATAAAATAAATGGTGGTCAGTCTTACATTTGACACATCTGGGACCCTGCCGAGAGCAGTTGGAGCCTATTTTGTAAAAATGATCATTTTGTATGGAAGCCACATTAAGGGTTGGAGATAGAATACAAATATATTTGAAAGAAATGTTCAGTGAAGAAAACTAGTGGGGGTCAGTCATAGATGTTAACCCTCTAAGAGCAACTTTTGAGCAGTTGTGGAGCAATTTGTCGAATTTCCCAGTTTTATTGTAAACTTTGACGTCATTTAACTTCACTCTAGCCCCACATTTTTTGGTTTTTTTCAAAATTTTTTGGTACTTTTTCAACAAATCGAAAACAATTAGAGGCTCTTGAGAATACCCATACAACACTTAATCATATTTAATCTACATAAAAATTTATATGCATTTATTACGCATCCAAGTTCAAATAGTTCACAACTCATAGTTCGAAACTCAATAATGGCCAATTTTTCCGTTCAATAAGCACAAATGGCCAAATTTGTGTTTATTTAATTTTTTTATTATTTACACATAATGCATGTAAGCCATCAATTGTATGATTTAAGAAAATATAAACAAAAAGCAACACATGCCCAAACACAACTTCCTTTGAACTTTTGCCAAATCAATGCGGCCTAAGGAAAACTATTTATTCGATCGAGACTTGATTCTGGCTGCTCTGTTGTATTTATAAACAAAACCAAATAAACGCCAAACGCGTCTCTGTTGCCCTGTCGACTGTTTGTCGGCCCTTTGTCTGTACGCGAGGCTGTGAATTGACGCCACACATCTGCAGTGTGGCCACATTTGGCTGCCATGACTAATTTGTTCGTCAGCACTCAATTAAATGCTGAACTCATTACATAACACAAAAAAAGAGTCAAGAGGCGAACGCCTGCTAGCCAAAAGCTACAGTTGCCTTCACAAATCTGTTCTGATTCTTTATGTTTTCCGTGCTGGTGAACAGACAACAATATTTTCACTGATGCTCATCATTGCAATGCAATTGCCTCATAATGTCTGAGTGCACAATAGGTTTGAGCTAAACTTGACCTCCGAGTCAACAGCAGCAGCAGCCACTAACAAAACATTTGTGTAAATTTGCATTGCAATACTCGTAAAGTTATAAAGGCAGAGCGAAAAAATAACAACAAAACCTGAAATGTGTGTGTGCAATTTTTCCAGTGCGACCTGTTGGTCGCCTGGTCACGTTTTCATAATCATTCAGTTGGCTGCTGCTTTTGTTTATTTGTTTATTAGGACCGCTGTGTCGGACTGTACGGTCGTTTGACTGCTTGATTGTTTGACACCCACAAACAACTAAGACAACACCTTGACTTACGCTCAGCCCAGTAACGCTCGGGCGGCAATTATTGCCGTAGCTGTTGTTGTTTGCTCGCAATTATGTCGCTGCGCACACAAAACTAACTTCTCCATTGCCCTGTTGGCGTTCTACATATTTACATATTTACTTATTTATTGCTTTATTTACTAGAAAACCAAGTCTTAATGTGGACAGTAATGCAGGGAATTTTTTTGAGAAAATTAAAAATTTAAGGGAGCAAATTTTGCGTGTAATAGTACAGGGTGGCAAAAAAGTTGTCACCCAGTTTTTCTTGATTCTTTTATGAATGAATGAATGAATTAATTAATAATTAAATGAATGATTGAATGAATAAATGAACTTATGAATGAATGAGTAAATAAATTAACGAACAAATGATTGAATGAATGAATCAATTAATAAATGAATGCATAAATGCATGAATGAATGTCAAACCAAAATTTACTTTTGCAGCCATTTGCAATTTTTTTATCTGCCAATAATGTGATGACTTTTCTCCCATCCTATAGATCGAATGGCGTTAGTAGAGGCAATAGGTGTCAATCATTTTGCAAATGTGTACTCAATGTTAAATTAAATATTTATGAAATACAATTAAAGTATTTGAAACATTTATCATAAGGTCAGCTTGTTATTCTTAATTGTACAAATGGTTCTATAAACACGATTTCAGCATCCTAAATAATATGGAAATTATCCATGTCCTATAGAGGGAAGTATTAAAATTTTTATATCCTAAACTAATAAAGTTAGAAGGACGAAATTCAAGGATGTAGTAGGGTACATATTAGTCCTTAAGATATATTTTTTCAAAAAAACTTATTGCAAATTTGCAAGGATATTCAAAGATAAAGTTTTAAAAAGACATTTTCAATACCTCTTCGGCCTTTTGCACCAAAACATTAAATTTCCTAAGATTCTAAGGATTTTTCTCGTTCATTTTGTACCCATATTGTTATTCTACAATGCGCTCAATTTTGGAAATAATTCATTGAAATAAACATGTCCTTGAAATTTCAAAGTTCTTTTAAAAAAAACTCTGACGTCAGAGAGAAAAATTAAAAACGCAGTTTTACTACATTTGGCCCCTAGTATTGCGAGTACACCTAAGTCTGTTTTTACACGGTAGATTGGTTCCAGAAGAAGCCGTGTAAAAAAAAACCGTGTAAAAAAAGACATTGATCGTATACAAAAATGGGTGATTTGTTCCTAATCTCTAAAACCTATTAAAATTTCTTTACCAAACACGTCTTATTGTATTGACAGTTCACAAAATATTAACACGTTTCAATTGCTCTGACCAGTAAATTTTATTGTATGCACATAAAGGGAATTCCCCTAAATTAGTGCTATTCACATTTGCTTTGACCAGTAAAAATTGCTTGTACGCGCTAAAAGGGAATTCACTTAAATCTTTAAGCTAGTGTTCGCAAACTATCGATAGCACTATCGATACTATCGATGGTTTCAGACTTTTTTCTTTCATAAATACTTTTTTGTGATATGAACATACTTCGCAAAAATTAAATTTGACAAAAAAAATTTAAGTACATAAAATTTCAAATCGTGCTAAATGGAATAAAATCGTGTAAAAAAATTAAAAATATTCAATTTTCAAACCGTGTTATATCAAAACCGTGTAAAAAAAGACCGTGTAAAAACAGACTTAGGTGTATATCAATTTTTCGTGTGTAAAATTTGTTGTCGCACGGTGTAAAAGTACAGGGTCGCACAAAAGTTGTCACTCAGTGTTCTTTGAATCTAATATGAACAAATTAGAATGAATGAACGAATGAATGAGTGAATGAATGAATGAAAGAATGAATAAATAAATGAGTGAATGAACGAATGAATGAGTGAATGATTAAATGAATGAATGAACGAATGAATGAGTGAATGAATAAATGAATGAATGAATGAACGATTAAATGAGTGAATGAATAACTTAATGAATGAGTGAATTTGCAATTTATTTATCTGCCAATAAGGTAATGAATTTTGCGCCAGTGTTGCCAGATATCTGAAATTTCTCCTGAATCTTAAAAAAATACTGAAATTTCCTCCAAAAAGTTAAACAAACCTCCAAAACTTTTGTTATAATTTGCGTCATTTTAAAGTAATTAAACTTTGTTTTCAAAAAACCAAAATACATACATACATATAATATTTTTTAACGCAGCCTTTTTTGAATTCATCTTCAGCTTTACAACACAAACTTAACAAAAACAAAACATATAACTAACAAATTCAACAAAAAGGGTCATTTTGGGATTTCATTGTGACAGCAATAAGTGAGAACGAGATAGAACGAGCTGACATTTTGTAAGCTTAAAACTTTTTAACACATTAAGGTGCTTTGACTATTGTACTTAAGGCTCAGGAAAAAGGTTGGTAGAGGAAATGGGAATGGGAAAAGAAAAAGAGAAAGTGGGTGGAAGGGGAGAGGGAGTTATGGATTCTCCTGTGCATATTTCCCGGACTCATTAATGAATCTCAGGAGATCACACAGGGCGAGAGAATGAACTTCGTCCATTCTCATAACATCTGAACCCAGCGTGCGCAATCTCGTTCTAGAGAAGGCCGGACATGCACACCAATACATCATACTTCGTTATCCAAAAATCTCCCAAAATCCACTAAGGATCCGAAAAATCTCCTAACATAAAATATCAAAATCCGAAACTTTCTCCTAAACAATTCTTCCTCCTAAAAATTATCCTTAAAGGCCAAAAATCTCCTTAATCTAGGAGGAAATCCCCTGATCTGGCAACACTGTTTTGCGTCTTCCTGTAGTTCGAATGAAGTTAGACATAAATAAACTGAATGAATAAAGTAACACAAAAGTTGAAGAAGAAAAAAACTGTCACCGGGATGTAAACTAATGTGAACTAAAAGGCACTTTGCAAACCACAAAATTTTAACTGGCCGTAGGATAAACTTACTGAAGCAATTGTGCAGAGGTTCTGATAAAGTCAGGATTCTCAGAGTTTTCAGTTAATAGTTAACAGAAATGTTGATAGACAGACTCCGCACTTGATTCTTCAACTTATCATGTTACAAAGAATGCTAGAAGATAAGGCTAAAGATATTTCATGAATGAAGCAGATTCCCTTGGCATTAATAAATATGATTTATATTGAATATTTTTGCTTCGGTTTGTCATGTTCAAAGTTGAAAGTAATGCTATAAGATGATATACTCTATGGTACTACAGATATTTTATGAATGAAACAAATTTTCTTGGCATTGAAAATTTGAATTGAATGGACCTTGTACCATTTAAGCACAAAGTCTTAGCACATATTTTGCTATAGTGCTTGATTTCTGATCTATTTGATCTGCACAGTTTTGAAGTTAAAGTTTCAAGGTATGAACAAGAATAATGTGAAAAGAGTCCTGTCTCATCATGAAGATGGCAACACTATTCAACAAAATGTAGGGCAACTGATTGCGTCTCTGTTGAATGGTAACCAACAAACTTTCAGCCATTTAGTCGATGTGCTTTTGTGAACTTGGAAAAATCTACTACATAGGCTGCCTTTTATATTTTTTCAATAGGGATGGTCTAGTAAGTTTTCGAAAAATCTGAGATTGCCATTGAAATGTTTGTCATTTTTTTACCATAAACGTGCTTAGAACATTTTGATGTTCAAGCGCTATTTGTGTAGTTAACACTGACTTGAAAAATTCATTTTGGTCACAAAATGGATTTAACTCGTTAACATTTTCGAGCAAGAATTTTTTACGATTTCCGAAGTGAATTTTCTCAACCTGTTGTTGTTGTTGTTGTTTCGATCGCATTCATTTGCATTTGGTGATGGAGCACTAACCCTTAAGACAATTTATAACTGGTTTAACCAACTGGTAATCCAAGCGTAGTCGCCGTTCGCTCCAGGACGAATTTCGTGAAGGTCGTCCGAAATCGGTCATTGTGCCTGAAACCAATGCTGTGCAAGAACTGATAATGAAAGATCGTCATCCGACATACCGTGAGATAGAGGCATCAGTGGGCATTACTTCCACGGTCGTGCATTCGATATTGCATGAACATTTAGCTGTCAGAAAGATTTGTTCTCGTTGGATCCCGCATAATTTGGCAATCGTTCAAAAAAAGGCTCGTGTCTATTGGTGCAAAGAAATGATGAAAAAATTCGATCGCGGTACTTCGAAAGACGATTATGAGATCGTGACAGGTGACGAATTATGAATATTTGCATATGAGCCCGAAACAAAACAGCAATCGACCGTGTGGGTCTTCCAAAAGACGAGCCAAGTCCAACGAAGTCGGGCACGCAGCACATCGAAGAACATGGTCGCCTGTTTTTTGGGCAAAACTGGTCATGTGACTACTGTGCCATTAGAGCAACGTAGAACGCTCAATTCTGAGTGGCACACAACAATTTGTTGGAGAGAAATGTTCAATGAAATACGGAAAAACAACCGCCGACGACGAATCATTCTTCACCAGGACAATTCGCGCTCTCAAACATCGGCTCAAACAACCGACAGTTTGATTGACCAAAGCATCGATTAAATGGGTCATCCGCCATACAGCTCTGACCTAGCACCCAATGGATTCTTTTTATCTCCGCACATCAAAAAAAAAATTGCGTGGTCAACGATTTTTATCGCCAGAAGATGGTGCTGAAGCATTCAAAAACCATGTTTCGGAGGTGTCTCAATCGGAGTGGAAAAAGTGCTTCGACAATTGGTTTGAGCGCATGCTCAAGTGTATAAATCTTCAAGGAGAATACTTTGAAAAGCAATAAAACCATTTTTAATTATAACAAAGTGCATTTTAATCCTTTTTAAAAAAATATAAAAGGCAACCTTCGTAGTCGTTAAATATTTGCTTTTGAAAGTCAATACGCCTAAGCAAGTTAAAGCCAAGCTGGGCGCTGTGTACTGGGACTCTGAACCATAATGTTTTCACCGTGAAATGTTAAGCAACAGACAGAGACAACCTACGTTCTACGAGAGATAGCAAAAGCTATGTACCAAAAGTACTCGTACCACATACGATAGAGTGATGTATCGAGAATTTTTGAGATTTCAATAAATTCTAATGAAGAGTACAATTCTTCTTTCAATTCTTTACATATGGGCATCTCCCAATGGCACGGACGCGACATTCGCACGCTTTCAATTACATAAAAAACAAGAAAGAAACACAAAAAGTCGATATGTTTTTTTAGTGTTCTAGCGCGCTGAAATAGTGCTACATTTTAGAAATATATTGGAAATATTTAGTACAAATTAGTACAAAATAATAAGCAATAATGCAATGAAACGGACGCGACAAAAAAAAGAAGTTTTTTTGAAGCTCTTATAGAAATATACAAAATTTAGCGATTTTTGGGAACTTTTTTTTTATATATATACATGCAAATGAAGGTCAAAGGATAACTTTTCTTCGTAGACTTATGAAATATGAGAATTTTGTCTTACCTTTTTTTAATTAGGTATATCATGAATACGGACGCGACATCACGGACGCGACAAATTTTTCCAAGGGTATTCCCCGTATTAAATACAGTAATCGTTTTTATTAAAACACTTCAACTTTTAATAAAAATAACACATAACAAGTAAAATTCAAGTTACAGCAATCAAAATAAGGAAAAATTAAAGTTAAAAGTTCTTAGTGTGGTTTATTTAATTTTCCTGAGGAACTCTATTGGAATTAGATCTTGTTTAATATCGCGCACACAGCTCTTACAATCATTAGCAATGCACCTTTCATTCATCACATCGCAGCAAACTGGTTTTAGAAATAACTTAATAAATTAATTAAATTAATTAACTAGCTGAACATATTTGTACAGTATTTTTCATTAACCCTTTCCGGAAATTTTTATGATATATCGTACAATTTTTTTTAACGATTTTTTTTTGACAGCGAACGTTTTTTTATGAAACGGCTTTTAAATTCTTATTAAGTAGGTTATGTTTTACCATTCTGTTTGAAAATATAAATCACAATAGCCGTGGGTATACAGTGTGAGTGCGATTTGTAAGCAGCTCTTTGCAAGAATTTGGCGATGCTATGCTTCTGCGGCGGAATTTTTAAATATGTAATACTTTTTAGTAGCAAAAAGACAAACAATTTCAAAGTTTGAATCTCAGTTGATTTATAAAACTTATTAAATTTAAAAATTTTTGCTTCTAAATATTTTTCCCGAGCCTTTAAAAAATTGTATGATATATCGTACAAATGGCAGGCAAAGGTTGCAAGTGATGTTTGCATTTTTTTTAAGTTATGGATTGGTAACAGAATTTTTCTGTTTGCTTGAATGCCACGCGCATCACTAAATCGTATGACTAATACAATTCGACTGATCGACTATTTCTATTCAGAAATAACAATTACTTAACGATTTTGTGTTTCACTGGGCAGACACAGATTATGTAAGGTTAGACATGAGTACTTGCCACTCCCACTACGATAATAAGAATCAGCTATATTCGGTATCTTTCTACAAAGCTATATGGTGTTTGGTTGATTCTGTTTTATTGAGGGGAAAAGGGCTTTGCAAAAGCAATAACGGTTTTATAAGGCCTGATAGATGTTACTCAATTGTTTATATATATAATTTATATAGTTTTCGATCAATGAAATCACGTTTTGATTTTTGTTGTTAAATTTATATTTTCTTATCAAATAAACCAATGAATTGTTCATAAAATAAAAAAAAACGAAAAAAAAGTTTCATGCATTTTTACTCCTTTGCGGACCATTGTACGATATATCGTACAAAATTGCTGAAGCTGTTATTCTCAACCAAAATAATTTTTTTGATATTTTCTTGTATTTTATTGCTAAAATGTTCAATGAGAGTCAATATTTTGAAAAAAAAAATTGTATCTCAAGAAATGCGGAAATTTACCGGAAATCGAAAAACAATCGAATCGATTCAGAGCTTCCGGTTACGGACGCGACAAATTTTAAACACCCATAAAATTTTTTTCCGATTTTGCCGGGAACCAATTATTATATTTTCCTAACGGGAACAATGCACCTATTTAAAAACTGACAGCTACTTGCATTTGAAAAGTTTGTCCACTAATGGCAACAACTAATAAGGTTTTTTGGGCACGGACGCGACAATAGGATACAGGAAGAAGCAAACTAAAAAAACTTCCGTTCTTCGAACTCCACTTTCTCTCGCTTTCTCTAATACATAAGATTGTTGTTAGTAGACAACTTTTGCATTACAAGAAAAATATAATATTACTTGAATAAGATAAAAACGCAAAGACAAAATGTGCATATAATTCGTCAAAAGGCTCAGAAACAAATTTTTTTCTTTTACAGTAGTATATTTCGGTCAAAAATTAAAAAAAATTAAAAATTCTTTTACATTTATAAAATATAGATATTTAAGCTGTATTATTGGATAATAAAAAGTTTTTCTGAGCAATTTGAATTTTTCACTCGTGGTGGACCTTTTTTGGGAGATGCCCATATATAATTAAATATTACTTAAAACACAAATCATACAATTACTCCATGAACCGAGCCGCACTAAAATTTCTACCACAAATTAAATCTACACACACAGATTTTACACTCACACACATTCAACATTCGCGCGGCTATTAAAAACCTCAAGTTTCGCGCACTTAATTACGGCCAAAAGTTCGTCGCGGAATTTGGCTAATTGACTTTAGAAAACCGGTAAGACGAAACAGACGCAAACAACTCAACCGGCAGCTGGCGTCATCAAAGTGAATGCTTAATTTTGTTCTCGACACTTTAATTTTCGGCGCACGCATTCTTTGTTGTTGTTCATTTTAAGAGAGCAAAGTTTAACGATTTCTATTATTATTTATTATTCTCATTGTAGCGAAAATGCTTGGGACGCTTAATTTGCATGGTTTCCGCATTTCGCACGCACAAATAAATAAATGAATTAAATACATTTAAGAGGCACTTTTTGTGCAAAGCCATAAAACCTCGCAAACCGCATAAATGCGAACAAGAACAATTAAATGAAACAACAAAAACAATAACAACAACAACATAAACACAAAGTTGTAATGAGCAATAAAGCAACAAAACAGGTGGCCACCCGGCTACCGAATAATTTCCGCACTTCCGTCCAATCGCAGAGCGAATTGTAAAATTTACAATTGCCAGCTGATGTATGAAAATTTTGTTTGTGTGTGTGTGTGTAATATTTTCAAATTTTTCAACATGAAATTAGTGGTAAAAAGAGTTGTTTTTTTATTGTTGTTGTTAAGTAATTGTTGAAGCCGCTGCTGGCATACGCTGTGATTAACGCGCGCCATACAACAACAACAACAGCAGCAACAGTGACAGCGTAATATTTATAACAATAACAACAAAAACAACATTAGCATCAGTAATTACAACGCCCGACGGGCGCTGCACTGCGCATATCGTCGTTGCAGAAAACAAATGTCGTATGTTCCATTGAATTTCACAGCACATACGACAATTGTTTTCTCAGGCGACGATATGGAAAATTCATTCATTGGAAACAATTGAAGTGCGTGCGGCTCTTGTTGCTGCTGGCAATGGCGATGGGGTGATCAGCCAAAATGATTGCGATAAATGCACAGCTGACGGTTGTTATACACATTAAAAAAAACGACAACAACAAAGCATCGAGTTGAGTGTTTCGGTGGCAGCTACTTTTGCCATTTGCCAGTTGCCACTTGCAGCGCTGCTCGCGGGGGCGTCAAAGATGCGTGCAACAGAGCAACTGTTGTGTGCTTGAGGAGAAGGGGAAGCGGATGAAACTGGGCGCACTATCTCGCACCGAAATCTTGTTGTGTTGCGCGCCAGCAATCCGTTTGACTTTTCGGTGCACAGAACTTGCTAGCGTGGTGAACGTTGGGCCAACAGACCGCGACGAGTAGGTCGACAGACTGTAGGGAAGTTTCGAAAAGCGCGCAGCCGATTCAAAACAAAATAATGCTCTATATATATAGATTTATGTATGTATATGTGTGTGTTTGTGAATCTACATGCATACAAATATATCAAATGCATAAATATTTATGACCAATCTGAATGCAACGCACTGTGCTGTGCCGAAATGCAGGAAATACTTCCCCGAAATATTTGAGGCATAAATTTTCGCTGTTTGTACCAACAATTTTTGGAAAGCTTAGACACAGCATAACCTTGTAGCGTAGCTGGTCTTTGTGCGGCTTGCTGCCGTCTGGATTTAATGATATCATCGAAAATCTTAGCAAATAATTTATAGTCTTTCGGCTACTTGATTGATGGCCATGTTTACATGATGTCAATCAATTGCGATGTAAGCGATTTGTTGCTGCTCTTTTAGGCAGATTCTAAAAATTCACATTTCTTTGTATTTGATTTTATTTGATTTAATTTTGTTTTATTTTATTTTCTTTTCTTTTGCTTTATTCTAATTTATTCCTTTTTTATTTTATTTTATTTTATTTTATTTTTTATAAATTCTAAATATTTTGATTTATTTAATTTTTTTATAAATTTTTATTTTTGTTTTATTTTATATTATTTCATTTAATTTTTTTATTCTATTTTTTATTATTTTATATCATTTTCTTTTATTAAATTTTTTTTAAGTTTGCTTATTTTTTTTATTTTTATTTTATTTAATTTTATTTTATTTTAGTTTATTTTTTTATTTATTTTATTTTATTTTATTTTTATTTGTTATTTTAATTTATTTTGTTTTATTTTGCTTTGATTTATTTCATTTTTTTATTTTTAATAATTATTATGATTTTATTTTCTTTTCTTTTTTTAATTTTGTTTTACTTTATTTTATTTTATTTTATTTTATTTTATTTTATTTTATTTTATTTTATTTTTTATAAATTCTAAATATTTTGATTTATTTAATTTTTTTATAAATTTTTATTTTTGTTTTATTTTATATTATTTCATTTAATTTATTTATTCTATTTTTTATTATTTTATATCATTTTCTTTTATTAAATTTTTTTAAGTTTGCTTATTTTTTTTATTTTTATTTGATTTGATTTTATTTTATTTTAGTTTATTTTTTTATTTATTTTATTTTATTTTTATTTATTATATTTTAATTTATTTTGTTTTATTTTGCTTTGATTTATTTCATTTTTTTATTTTTAATAATTATTATGATTTTATTTTCTTTTCTTTTTTTAATTTTGTTTTATTTTATTTTATTTTATTTATTTTATATTAAATTTTTTATTTTATTTTATTAAAAAAAAAATTGTTTTATTTCATATTATTTTATTTGATTTTTTCCAACCAATATGGATTGGTCTGCTTTAGTATTGGTTATCGATTTGCTTTCCTTTCGGTTGGTGGTTTGGGCATTTCATAAGCTCAACTCTTCTCTCTCCCTCTGTGTAGCATTGTTGCCATATACATTCATGGCAACGTCTGCATGTTGCTGTCACCTTGGCAAATTCTATAATTAGTTTAAGCCCTGCGTTCGACATACGCGTCTCTGTCAAATCAATATTTTTGCTTAACTCACAGCAATCGAAATGAAATGCTTTGAGATTTTGTTTGTAAATACTATGAAATTTTAAATGCAGGCATTTGTTGTGCCATTAATGCCATTAATGCCATTAATGCATACCTAATCCTTTTTCTTTTCCATAATTTTATTTAGTAATATTTTTTGCATCAAACTGTGACAGAAGGGTTTTTATTGAATGGCAAATAAACTTCAAGTAGATACTTATGCATTATCGGCTTTAGAACTTAAGTGATAGAATGAGCCGTTAAGCAGTTCATACAAGAACCAATTAGAAAATGGCGCTTCTCAGATTTGAATGTCAAAATAATTTACAGAAGTAAATTTTTTCAGTACTAAACCATTTTAGGTCGTTTGTAAACTATGTAAACACTAATGTCACAGAACGCATACAAATTAAATAAAAATTAGAATTAAATAAATATTATAAATACAATGAAATTATAGTCAAATGCTCATCGGCTTCATGTGAATAGCGATAGAAGTGGATGAGTGTTTCACCAGCTCGAACGAGGAATCGAACCTAAGGCCCTTGTGTGGAAAGCCAGTGCGCTTGACTATCGAGGCCTGCCGGAGGGAACTTTCACTAATGTTTGTGATTAGTGTGGTACAGTTAAATCGCTTATGATCCATTGAAATGGTCTAAGAAGTCAGAAGAAGATCTATGCTTCAATAAAAACCACGATGCACAAACGAAGAAGAGTTTATAGGATTTGGAAACAAAGATACATACACGCAGAAAAGTTTAAATGAAGTTTTGTACTATTGACTCTTCGGACGAACAGTTGACCCACATTACTATGGGATTGCAATTAATTTGCAAAAGGAAAATAAAAACTGACTACAGGATTGATCCTGGGAACTATAGTCTTAGATACAAAAGCCTTGTTGAAACGTTAAGATTTCCAGAAAAGAAATAATTGTTGCAGAAACTGCAAAAAGATATATAATGTCCTAAAAACAAACTATTTAGATTTGTGAATGGTCAATTGGTCAATTAGAGATCATGTTGTCTGATGTGACCTTAGGGCAAACTAGCCATCTTTATTCGAAGTTCAGCACGATTTCGATCACAACTAACTGGAAACACATTGGGAATCAAAATGGGCCTTTTTTGAGCCCCAAGGTCTTTCTTTCAAGGCCTTCTAGTTTTAGGAGATTCTTGGCCTTTTGGGAGAATTTTTAGGAGAAAGAATGGTTTGGGAGAAACTTTAGGAGATTTTAATGCATTTTACATCATTAGTGGTATTAAAGTATTGAATTATGAAAGCTTAATCCTAATTCCCAGAATTTTAAAAGTAACGTAAGCCCAGAAGTGAGACTGTCAGGCTTGAGCTAAATTACTAAAAAAAGTTTTTTAAAAGTACAAAAACTGTCTAAAATGTTAAGTTTATAAATGCAAAATAATTCTAACATTCCGTTAGAGGATTGAATAAAATAATGGAATGGAAAATCTTTTGGATTCATTACCATTTGAAATCTTTAGTGAGACTTTGAGGCTAATTTTTGGGAATTAGGGTTAAGTGTCGAATTTCTTTAAATTAAATTGTACTCCTTAGAAATGTATAATTTATGCAATGAATAAAAAAATCTCATTAAAAAAACTTTTTTTGTTAAGTTATTAAGCTGAAGCTGAATGAATAAGGTGGCTGCAAAAAAACTGAAAAAAAGTTAATTTTGTTTTAGAAAAATATATATTTGTTTTAGAAAAAAATTTATTTATTTATAAAAAAAATATATATTTTTTTAAATTTATTTATTTATAAAAAAAATATATTTTTTTAGAAAAAAAATTATTTTTGCATATTTTATAAATTTTTTGTTAAAGAAAAAAATTTATTTTTACTATATATATTTTGTTTAAACAAAAATTTTTTTTTTCAGAAAAAAATTTTATTTTTTTTTAGGAAACATTTTTTTTTAAGTATGTATATAAAGGGAAAAATTATAAAAGTAATTTTGGGAGATTTTTTAAATTAAATTTTAAATTTTGTTTTTTAGAAAACAATTTTCTTTTTTTTAGGGATTTTTTTTTGGAGATTTTTAAATTTTTTGGGAGGAAATTTCAGCTTTTTTATGATTAAGAAAGAGATTAAGAGAAAGTTATTTCAGGTATCTGGCAACACTTCATCAAGGGTTTCTGATGAGTGGTTGCTAGTTGATTTAGATCGGTGATCCTAAGTGTATATTTGCATAAGCCATCGGCTACGTTGACTTGGCATGTCTCCAATATGGACAATGAAGCTACGGCGAAAAAGATGTTCGACGCGGACCAGACTGCTAAACACGTTTGTTTAAAGTTCGAAAACAAACCAAAATATTTTCTTAAGGCTTTCTTTCTTGCTTCTTTCAACAACCGATGATGGTCTTTTCTGATTTTCTGGGCCGTTTGACTTCAAACTTGGTGAAAGCACATCAAATGAGAAACAGTTAGATAAGTATTTTTATTTATAAAAAACCTAACGGGATCCACATAGGGTTAAAAAAATACTTAATTTATTGGCCCCAATGACTTAAAGACAGATACTTTTCCATAAAAACTTTTAATCTGCCACCAACCATTCTTCCATCAAGGCTCACCTAAAGAACTTTGTTTAAAAATAATAATTAAAAAAAACAGTTTAATTGTTATGTGACCACATTTTCCACATTTTCTTTTTGTGACCACATTTTCTTTTGGTTACCCCAAATTAAAACAAATTTTGCAATTTAAAGCTGCGTTAATTGCTCGAATGATTAATGACACAGTTGAACAACAATTCCATCATTTTGTCGCCACCAAAACTATCACGCAATTCCATTAACCTCTCACTGCTAATTCCAATTATAACCAAACGATTCAGCAGAGAACTTTTCATGCCACACACCAAACTGCGCGCACTGACAGCTTTAACAGCTGTTTGCCGACAACCAACTCGCTAATTTGTTACGCATTTGACACACTCAAAGCGAATATGCGTCAACTATGACAGCGGCTGTCACAATGGCAAAAACGAACACAGTTTGAGTCAATCTTTGACTGAAACATTCAATGAGCAACTAAACAACGCATTTTTTCTTAGTTTCTTTAATTAAACTCGAAAAAGCTGTGAAGTAGTTAGAAGCATGTGGCCACACACAACAAACTGGTTGCATGACATAAGCCACCAAGGTGGACAGTTTGGTTGGTTGTTTAATGTCAAAATATGCATTCAACAAACACCTGTTGTTGTTGTTGTTATGCTTGCGCATTTTTCTAAATATGTCTTGGAATTTGAAGCCGGCTTATGCTAATGAATGCGACAAATATTTTCTAATAAAAAATTGTTTACCAACCATTGGTTTGAGTTCCGCATTGACATCACGGCACGTCTCTTTTTTTCGTTTTTTTTCATGCAGCGCACGTTAGTTAAAATATTGAAAATAGTTTTCTTATTGTTGAAATATTTTTGGCAAATACATCACTTTACACTTTTGATTTAAACCGTTTAAGTAATGTTGCCAAAATTGCAAACGCTTTCGCTGCCACAGTTTCCATTTGCGTCTGGCGACACTCAACGCAACGCAGCGCTGCGCACGCGCACAACCAACTACGGCCGAAAGCATTTACTGCCAGCATACTTTGCCGGTGATACAATATCATTAGATCATTTGTGAACGACGTTATGTCAGCTGGAGCCAAAAAGGTCTGTCGAACGGTGGGAAACTGTCGACAGTTGGACGAGTGTTGTTGTCGATGTCGGTCTTCAAGGCAACTTTTGAGCTTTGCGTCCATGTTCCATGACTGCTAATTTAATTACCCTACCTTACACGTTTCCCTTGTTGCTTTTGCTGTTAATTTTCTTTGTTGTAAACATTTTGTTTTTACTTTTTCCTGGCTTTCGTTTTTGTGCCATTTTGTGTTGCGTGTGCTTTGTTGCTGTTTGGTTTTCGGTTCCGTGGAAATCGTTCCATGTGAACTTCATTACGCGAACGCTAATCTATTGGCAACTGACCTAATTGCTTACCAACGTTAATTGACGACGCGTTCGACATGGCAATGGACGGTAATATTTTCTAATTGAATGTTTGTTGTTGTCATTGTTGTAGTTGCTGTTGTGCTTTCAACAGCTTTTGTGTTTCATTTGGTAATTTAAAACTTGTTCATGACCGCTGACAAACCAACTTAAAATTGAAAAAATCGAGGAAAACAAGAAACCAAACACAAACCATTTCAAGCAAAAGAATCAACGAGAACATTTTGAAAAAGGAAAATAGGTTAAATTGCAGACTGCCTTCTGACTGCCTTAACTTGTTGTTGCTATTTTGTGCGTGAGTAAATTTTATTTGCTACAACATGTATGCACTTGTATGTATACTTGTAGTATGTAATGTAATATGTCGATATATACAACAGTTCACGATAAGCAACATTTAGCAGTTGAACTCTGCCATTTCCGTTTCCGGCTGAAGTCAAATGTGTGTTAGTAATGTAATTGAATCATGCTGCTATAACTCGTTACATACTTACAAACGAGTACATAAACAAATTTGCACAACAGCTCAATAATGAGACTTAGAAATAGCTTCCTGTAAACGAATTTGCGAATTTGCGCACAGATGCAACGCGTTAACTCCTCAACTCGTTAACTCCTGAAGTCGTTAAATCATTCAGTCAAATTTTGTTTTTGTTTGTTCAGTTAAAGTAAATTACAAAATTAAAGAAGATCTATTAACTTACATGGACATACACAGAAAAACAAATACATTTTTAAATATGTTACAACTTCTTGCTTTTAGACGGTATGTGACTCAATAGTATGATCCTTCGGGAGAGAGAACTCCTGCACCTTTAGGTATAAGAATATCTTAGCTTTGCGACCGAGCTAATCGACTCCCAGAACCTATCTGATCGTTCTTAAGGTAATTGCAAGCCTAACAGCCACAGAACACTGTAGACTCATGTTTCCGCTGGCCATTCAAACTAAGTGTTTCATAGAAACAACTCTCTTCTGGTTGGGCGATGATAGTCTATAGCGGAGTTGGGTCTCGTTACTTGGAATGCAAGGAGGCAGACGCAAACCAACGTAAATTCTTGTTTAAATGTCCACGTTTCTGGACGTTTCCTATGCATTATTAATAATGTTTTATCCTGTCGCTGTCCCAAATAATTTAAACTTGGTATAAGAACACGTTGGAAAAAAATTTTAGAAAATCTTAGCTAATTGCTTTAAATTGTCTCCATTGGATACTATAGAATCGGTAATTAAATCCACAAAATTATATGTCAATCTAAAAGTAGCTATACCATCATTATCCCAGTTCAGAGGTAAAAAAAAGTTTTCTTGATATTCCAAGACATAAAAAAGTGTTTCACTGACACCTGCTCATTGCTTTTACAAAATATGCATAAATATAATGAAACAGACCTCAATTTTATTGAAAATTACGTGATCTGTCATACACTCAACTATAGCTTTTACTATTTAGAAATAAGAAAGTTAAGAAAAAAAACTGCAATAAGAAGTATCCTCTTATGCTCCCAACTATAGCGGTTACTAGAGATAAGAAAGTTCTCTAGGTTGGAGTTAAGAAAAACATTCCTGAAAAAATATATGACTTCTCAGACTCTCAACTATAGCTTATACTATCCAGAGGTAAGAAAGTTTTCTAGGTTAGAGTTAAGAAAAAATCCCTGATAAAAAGAAGTGACTTCTCAGACTCCCAACTACAGTTTTTGTTATTCAGACATAAACAAGTTGTCTAAGCTAGAGTTAAGAAAAAATCTCCGAAAAAAAAGAAGTGACTTCTCATGCTCCCAACTATAGCTTTTAGAATCCAGAAAAAAGAAAGTTCTCTACGTTGGAGTTAAGAGAAAATCCCTAAGAAAAATAATAGACTTCTCAGACTCCCAACTACATTCTTTGCTATTCAGACATAAACAAGTTCTCTAGGTTAGAGTTTAGAAAAAATCTCTGAAAAAAAGAAGAGACTTCTCTACTTTTCTAGGTTAGAGTTTAGGAAAACAAATCCCTGACAAAATAAGTTTTCTCTGAGACTCCCAACTATAGCATTTACTATCCAGAGATAACAGAACATTTTTCTAGGTTAAAGTTAAAAAAAATCCCTTAGGTTTTTCAAGATTCACAAAAAGTGTTCAACTGACTCAACAACAAGTCTAACAAGTCCTTTTAGAAACTCATGCAGTATTCGAAATATTCTGACTCATATTACTTGATTTCTTTGACCTAATAATATAGATTAGGTATACCAATCGAGCACAAACTGCCCAAAGGGCTGCGTCCATTACTGAATTTGTGTGCTATGTTCCTCACTATTAGATGTGTTTAAATATTCCAATGCTATCTGGAATTTGTTTAACTTTTTTTATAATGGAACTGACCATCAAACTTGTACTTCTGAAATATCCCTTAAATGAGAGTTAAGACAAAAGTCCTCAGGTTTTTTAAGACTTTAAAAAAGTGCTCAACTGACTGCTGTTCTTTAACTTCAGAGAATAATTTCTAATGGAACTGTCCATCAATCTATATCTTAATATATATTGTGCAAAAAGTATCCTTTCCATCTTTCTTAATAAAGCTTTAACTATTCAGAGATATGAAAGCTGATGAAGTTGATTAAAAATGCTTAATTTACTACTGGTTATTGCTTATAGAGAAAGAGTTCTAATGAAACTATCCATCAAGTCAGTTACATGCAAATATTTTGCAAAAAGTTTAAATGTTCTTTCATTCTCCAAACTATTATTTTTTCTGTTCAGAGATAAGAAAAAAGTCCAGCAAGATTGTCAATACGCACAAAATATGATTAATTGATTGCTGCTTTCTCTTTAACTTCTATTGAAACTCTAACTGGAACTGTCTTAACTACTGCTTTCATTACAAGGAGATGGGAAAGCAGTCCGCCAAATTTTTCAAGGCATAACAGAAAATCTCAATTGATTCCTACTCCATTTCCTTTACAGATATGTTTCAATCCAACTATATTTCAATCTAGGTTTCAAAACAATCCACACATTCTTCTGTCGTGAAAAAAATGTTCCATCTTTAGATATTCTTATCCAGAGATAGGAGAGAAGTTTGCAGGTTCTCTTACTATTAATTTTTAGATTAGAGATTCGATTCAACAATTCTTTATGATGCACTGTCTATCTGCCTATTTATCTTTTTTATTTGCCTATCTATTCCTGTGAAGACAGCAACTTGAACTTTTGGTTGATAACTGCTCCCGTAGTTTCATTATCCTTATTGCACAAACATTCAATGAAGTTAAAACCCTCAAACCCTTCAAATATATTTTTGTTACAAACATTTTGGGTGACAAATCTGTGTTCAAATGGTATTCGGCCCCAAAGTTGTGTATGAAACCTCAAACAAAATGAAATCCTGTGTGTGCCATTGTAAGACTTTCAAAAACTATTTGCTCTATAAGAGGAGATCAATTTTTGTTCTTAGCTTTTCAAATTTAGTAAAAAAAAAATTGTAAGATCAACTATGTTTGCTTAGCCTTTGAATAAGTTTACATTTCGAACACAATATGGTAGCGGCTATCATGAAGACTTTCATATTGAATTGGTTTTTCTTTTGTAAAAGTAAGCTTAGATTGAAAAGACTGCATGCGTTGATAGGCGTATCCAATACTTTGTGGAGGGTTGTGGGTTCGCCACGCCTCTTTCTGCGAGTTCTAGAGCTGGTTTACTTTTGAACAATTTTAACTTAAAACGGGTTAACACAATTTTGAGTCAATATTTTTGAATCACAGAAAATCTATTTAATATTTATGGAAAAATACAAAATTTACACTTTTTGATTTTATTTAACCGTTATTAAAAAAACGGGGTTTTCATCAAACGCGTCTAATTCGTAGACTTCAATTAGAACACAAACTTTCCTTGATATCGCTGCAAATTGTTGGATAATTTTTTGCGTGTAACAGTAAATTGTTTGTAATTTGTTTTGAATTCACTTCTAAAAATATTAAGTTGGTGCCTACTTAAATTAAAACCATAAATCAATTGCAGCTTTTGCTATAAAATGACAAATAGGTGAAGTTGCTCTCAGGCAACTTTAGGGTCAAAAGGTTTAATAGTCTTAATCTAATATTCGTAGAGAAACATTTTTAAATTATGACTAAAAAGAAACAAAAGTGAATCCCTCCATATTTCCAGAGCAAAAACTAACACACACACAACTAAAACTAATAAAATTTATATCACGAACACATGCATTCAACATTTCTAGCGACACAACGGTGTCTTAAAATTCTGTTATATTTTATTTATATCCATACAACAACAAAAACTGAGTCTATACATATGAAAAAGAACATAAATTATTGTCAAAGTGCCGTGGCAATGCTTGAGCGAAATGCAATGGAACACTGCAAGCAGCAAATAACTTAACCCACCCCCTGATTATACTGACAACAACAACAATAATATAAACAACAATAAAACAATAAAACAACAAAACAAGCTAAAAGGCTTAGATCGTATGTGGCATGCAGCAGCAGCCAGTAAAACATTTCGAGCAAAATGCAGGCAGCTCAAACCACCTTCGTCCTGCAAAAAAGTGCAGCGAACGCCAAAGGAAGCGAAGTGCTTGAACTTGAAAGCGACACGACAGCCGACAGTCGACACAAATTGAACTCCACCTTCTGTCGTGTTTGGCGGGCACTGGAATTAAAAGGCAGCTGGCCATTGACTTGTGTGGGCGTGGGTGTGCAACGGTAAAAGGGGGCACAGCGAAGCACATGCAACGAGTACATTTCCCATAACAACAACAACAATAAACCAACAATAACACGGCTCTGCAGAAGTGGTGACGGCGACTCGTTAGTGCTGGTGTGGGCATCCGCTCGCTTGCCACAGGTGGTTACTACGAGCAACAGTAACGACCATTATTGCTGTTGTTGTTGGCATTTGTCTGAGTGCAAATGCGGCCAAAGTTGTTGTGGTCGAGCTGTGCTTGTTGGTTCGCATATTTGCCGTTTTGTTGTGGTTTTGTGCTCCAACTCCGAATACAACTTTTCATTGCTACGAGTCGCCGCTTTTGGGTTGGCAGTCTTTTAGCGGCAATTTTAATTGTGTTTGCCGCCGCCATTATTGTCGCTTGATTTGACAACTGTGGCAACTGCTCATGTTTCGCTTATGGCTTTACGTCATGTTGCCACATTGAAAATTCAACCCTCGCGCTCACTTCTGACAACCTAACGAATGTTTTTGACATAATCAACTGCCTAATGGCAGAGTTGCCAACAGTTTGACGGGGTGGTGGTGGTGGTGGTGGCAACATTTGCAGTGCATTTAATGTTAGTGTCCAGCATTGAAAGCAAAGCCCACTCCCCATTTGGAAACTAATGCTTTGTGGCACCACTCCTTGCAACAACCACAACTATTGCTGTGCTAACTACTGCAACTAGGCGCACCGGTAGCCAAGCTGTCTGCTGTCTGCATTGACCACCCATTCGGTCAACTTCTCCCCATCGTCTCCCACTTTTTGCTTATGTTGCCATTATTTAGATTATTTATTTGTATTTGTTTTTTATGCATTCCTTGCGTGCAGCAAAATATTAAATGCAACATCGACCATCGGGATACCAGTTTGCGACACTTACTTCGATGGGGGGGTTGGCTACTTGCCAGCTATTCAATTCATTTGCTTGCGCTGCCGTGGATTCCAAAAAGGACAATGCACTTAGCTCATTGCTTACTTGCGGACGGGTGAATATTTGTTGGGTGGGTCTATGTGTGTTTTGTCTGTACGCGTAGGCAATTATGGCTAATTAAGAAATTTCCCAACACCACCCAACATAAATCGTTGTTGCCTACCTTTTGTCATAACTTGCAGGCTGTACTTGTTCGCTGTGCTTTTATAGTTTAAAAGAAATTCTTTTTGAATCCCACCAACTATTAGAAGTAGTCTGAAGAATTGAATCAGAAGAAGTTATAAGTGAGCAATGGAAATAATCTGCCAGAAGAAATTCTTTTAAAAACCTACCAACTATAAGAAGTAGTCTGAAGAATAGAGTCTGAAGAAGTACTAAGTACAGGGTTCTCCAACAAGAGGTGTTATTTTGGTATTCAAAGAAAAATTCCATTTTTTGAGATAAATGATCGGATGTTTATTTCATAATAAAGAGGAAGGTATGCCGTTAATAATGAAAAGCAACATCAGCCAAATGGCCACCACGACCACGCTTACAGGACCATATCCTTTTCATGAAATTTGCCATAACCAAATCGCAAAGTGGCTGCCCTATGTCCTCGATAGCCTCACGAATTCTTTCTTTGAGGTCTTGAATCGACGCTGGGATGTTGGCGTATACCTTATCTTTCACGTGGCCCCAAAGGAATAAGTCGCAAGGTGTTAAATCACAAGATCTCGGTGGCCAATTGTAATCACCTCTTCCAGAGATAACACGGTCCGGAAACTTTTCCCGTTAAAGAGCAATGGTTTCGTTGCTTGTGTGGCACGTAGCGCCGTCTTGTTGAAAGTAAACGTTGTTCAGATCAATACCAACCAACTCCGACCATAAAAAATCATTAATCATCTATCGATAGCGCAATCCCTTCACCGTAACTGTTGATCCAACCTCATTTTCGAAGAAGTAAGGTCCAATGACCCCGCCGGCCCATAAACCGCACCAAACAGTCACACGTTGAGGATGGAGAGGCTTCTCAACAATAACTCTTGGGTTTTCCGAGCTCGGATTTTTCCACCAATTTCTGTATTGCAGTCCGACAAGGTGCTTCACGACGACCCAAAAATGCTTTAGTTTTGCGAACTGTGACTGCAAGATTTTCACAATTTTTGTAGTGAATTTTAATCATTTCAATGCGTTGCTGAAACGTGTATCGTTCCATTTTTAGTAATGGCGTAGTTTCTACTTGTCAAATGTCAAAGAATAAAAGCTTCAAAAGTCACAGCTACCGAAATACCGGGTGAAATAACACCTCTTGCTGGAAAACCCTATATTAGAACTTTACTTACTTATTTTGGTTACAGCCTGAAGCAAATCCGTTTAAAACCCCATCAACTATAAAAAGTAATCTGATGATATAATTCAATTAAACCTGATCTGATAATATAGATTCGAACACACTACTCGACACGAAAAATTCAGCCAAATATAAAAGTGTTTTCTACATAGATTAACCTTGGGCCGCTGAACTTCGTGTTCTGAAAATTAAAAAAATTAAGAAATTTTCTTTAAGAAGTATTTTCGAAAAATCTAAAAAAAAACAGTTTTTTCCCTGTTGTTTCAGCTGTGAGCACATATCTCGTAAACAAATCATCCGACTAACAGTGATGTCCGACATTCAAAAAAATACCTTAGCCTTTCCAGCGATACGTAGATTGTCGAAATCGGATGAGATTTGGGGAAGTTACTGACGGTGAAAGTTAAAACATAGTGAATTTTTCGAGCATTTTGAAATTTTTTATACATTTTTTATACATAAAATATATTATCTCCTATAATTTTAGAATCTAAGATGAAAGATCAATTATTTGTGTAAATGTTAAGTTGAACATTAAAAGAATTGAAAGAAAAATGACAAAGCTTTGAAGCACACCGTGCGACGAAAAATAAAAATTTTTGTCGAGACGAACATTTTGATATGTCCTTTTAGAAGGACTTTAAAGTTTAGGGACATACACATTTCACCGATTTCTTAAATTTTGTCGGCTTTTCAATGATGAGTATGTGGGTCTCAAATGAAAGAGTGCAACTGTCACCTTTTCCTTTAATTTTCTATTTTAATCTTTGAGGACCAAAATATGTCAGTAAGATCCTTTCAAATATGTATCCTTCGCTATCTTTGAAGTTTTTAAGCGAATATTTTAAAGGAAAATATATGTTTTGGATCTTGATCTGTAGTATAATATCTCAACATTTTATTCTTTTAATTTTATTGTTGTAGAGTTAACAAATAAGTTTCCATCCAAAAGCAAGAATTTAGTATGGAAATCGCATTAATTTTGTGTCATGAAATTTGGTGGAAAAATAAAACTTTGAGGTGTTATATTACATATTACTTACTGACATATTTTTGGCATAAAAGTTCAAAATAGAACATTTAGTCAAAAAAATACTAGTCTTTACTTTTATTTCATAACCATAACACTTCGTTCAATAATGTGTGTGACTAACTAATTAAAACACATTTTTTTTGGCAAAATTCGTTTTTATTCATCAACATAGTCCCCTTTTAGGGAGATACAATCATTCCAACGCTTTTCCAATCTTTCGATACCGCCTTTGTAGAACGATTTTTCTTTGCCTTCAAAATAGGCGTTAGTTTCGGCGATTACTTCATCATTTGAGCCAAATCTCTTACCACGGAGCATCTTTTTGAGGTCTGCGAAGAGCCAGTAGTCGCTGGGGGACAGATCTGGAGAATACGGGGGATGAGGAAGCAATTCGAAGCCCAATTCATGCATTTTTGCCATCGTTTTCATCGACTTGTGACACGGTGCATTGTCTTGGTGAAACAACACTTTTTTCTTCTTCATATGGGGCCGCTTAATCGCGATTTCTTCTTTCAAACGTTCCAACAACGCTATATAATAGTCGCTATTGATTGTTTTCCCTTTCTCAAGATAGTCGATGAATATTATTCCGTGCACATCCCAAAATACTGACGCCATAACCTTGCCAGCCGATGTTTGTGCCTTTGGCGGCTTTCACCGGTTGCATGCCACTCAGCAGACTGCCGATTTGACTCTGGAATGAAATGGTGGATCCATGTTTCATCCATTGTGATGTACCGACGCAAAAACTCCGACTTGTTGCGCGTAAACATGTCCAAACAGCTCTTTGAATCATCGATTCGTTGTTGTTTTTGCTCCGGTGTGAGCAAACGCGGCACCCATTTCGAAAACACCTTTTTCATAACCAAATGTTCGTGTATTATGGTGTGTACACTGCCTGCTGATATCTTTAGAATGTCAGCAATCTCCCCCACTTTCACTTTACGGTCGGACATAATGATTTTCAGTGTTTTTTCAACGTTTTCCGGAATAACAGCGTCATTTGGCCGCCCAGTAGATGGAATGTCATCGGTGTCTGTACGACCACGTTTGAATTCGGAATACCAATAACAAATGGTTCTTTTTGATGGAGCAGAGTCCGAATAATGTTTTTCAAGCCATTCCTGGCATTGAACAGTATTTTTTTTTTCATTAAAAAACAATGATAAATCAGCACACGGAATTGCTTTGAATTCATTTTTTTTGAAAACTCAAAAGTAGTGTCACTTAAAGCACTGTAACTTGTAAACTAATGGTCGGATTGACATATAATTTTGACAGTAAGCCTAAAAAGGTTCACAATTTCGAAACAAAATATTGATTTAGTATTACTGCCGCCATCTATGTGTCAGTCACACACATTATTGAACGAAGTGTTATCTTTATCTTTCGACAGACAAACAATTTTAGAAAAATCTTTGAAATGTGTACGTTTTTTAAATTTCAAAATCCTTTTAAAAAGACATCGGATCAAAGAAAGACAAACTGAGTATGGGATGGATGTCACTCAGACTCGAGAAAAGAGCCAGGAATCTAAACCACTTTTCTAATGCTTTAGGTTTCAGACAGTTGAAATTTTTCATTAAAAGTTACAACTCAAAATGGAGTAAAGAATGCCTCAGACTGAGAAAAGACCAGCTAAGACTTCTACTTACTTCTCTCTTTATTTAACGGATTCAGGAATGAACAACATGGGATCTATTCATCCTTTGATAAAAATATAGGCACGCGTTCTTTTTTTCTTTGATTTCAAAATCTAAAATATATATGCAGTTTGACATGTAAAAACACTTTTTTTTGGTGTAAATTAGCAGACAAAAAATTTAAAATCTGATAAATGTGTCTAATTCAAATTGATTAATATAACTATAACTATTTTAAAATTATTTAGTATATATCATTAAAAATTTTTATAAATATAATATAACTACTTAAGAATATATTTTTAATAAAAAAAGAAATCAAGTCAGTCAAGTCAGGGTCAAATATTAAACCCTGTCTATGGCTCTGAAAAATCAGTAAAATCAACTTATTTTCGTTCTATTTTTTTTACACCAAAGCTTTACAAAAAATGCAAACACCATATTGAATTACGCACTAAAAGGTAAACAAAGTGTTAACAACAAAAAAAAGGATATACAAAAAAGTGCACAAGTCAAAGTTTCGTTTCATACAATAAAAGTCTTTATTGTGTATGGCAACCGCAGCTGAGCGAATTTGCAACAAAAGTTGAAAAAGTTAAAAGTGGCAAAAGTTGCCAACAGTGCTAACACCAGAGACATGAAAACTTTTTTGCACAATTCAAGTGATTGTTGTTGCTGCAGTTGTTGTTATTGTTAATTTGTTTTTTCTTGATACATACATACACGGTTTATGGTGTGAAGTTTCTAATTAATGCAGTTTCTGAACTGGCACCAAAAACCTCAAAACTAACAAATTCAAGCGAGAGCAACAATAAAGTGTGCACTGTGGAAAATGTTCTCTTTCAAACATTTAAATGACAATCATTGAGCAATTGTGATGATTCTAAAACAGAAGAAGCATTCGTAGACAATGGGACAATTATTAAGAAAATGTTTACAGTTTACTGTGAATTTTTGCTCTTTGCTCGATGCAATTGTTTGGGTTTGACATACAAAAGTTGGGCTTGAGAGGTTAACTAGTGACAAAAGCTTTGAAGATTCAGTTTCAAAAGTTGAGTAGAAAATGTTAAAATTAATTATAAAAAAGAGAGATCGTTTCTATGTTATAAGGCGACATTTTTTTATGAAAAAAGAGGATATGTCGTGTCTTTAAGACAGAAATAGACTAGGAAATAGAATACAATAGGAAAGTGTTGTTGGGGTTATAGTGGATTCAAACTGATCAGTACTGATCTATTTTGACCCTATGAACAGCTGAAGAACATCGCTTAGATGCAATGATCTAATAAAACTTTAGTAACTCATGGGGTTCAAGTTCGTGATGTCCTCTTCTAACTACAAGCCAATACTGGCCCAGGTAATTATTGTTGCTCTGACAAACTGCATCAAATTGCAGTATAATGCTCACAGGAGTCTTCTCTGCTGTTCCACAGAGTCTAACTGTCTGCTTATTTATTTTAAACCAATTGTGAACCTTTGTTTTCTCTGCCTGCAGTGCCAAGTTAGAAGCCCAGTAATACTGAAATTGAGAGAATCTTGAACTTTCAGAACGAATTTTTAAGTGAGATTTGTCTACGAGAAAGTCTTGCAAATTTAATGTTGCATTAGTGGATATTTCGGGTCAAAATAAGTTTTGGGAAATTGTTGAATGACATAGTAACACCAGTTGATTGGTGGATTTGTGGATGACCTATGTCATAGTAACATCAATTTATTACTGGATTTTTCGAGTCTTTAAATAATTTTTGGGGAAATTGTTAGATGAAAATAAGTTTTGGGAAATTGTTGAATGACATAGTAACACCAATTGATTGGTATTTTTTTCTGGTATCTAGTGGGCTTCCTAGAGATTTATTTCTTTTTTTTTGTAATATTGATTAACATTGGTATTTTTTTCTGGTATCTAGTGGGCTTCCTAGAGATTTATTTCTTTTTTTTTGTAATATTGATTAACAACAAAAAATGATCCATTTTTTCCGGTCTTTAGTAAATGTGTGAAAAATTGTTGGATAACGTAGTAACTCCAGTTAAACCGACCTGGTAAAAGAAAGTTTTTTTGTTACTATACAAATTTGCAAATAAGATTTTCATAGAGAAAAAGTTTGATCTCATAAGTTGGTTGGGGAAAGTATTGATCTATTAGGCAGTTAAGAATGTGAAAGATGCCAATAGATGGCTTTGGTGATGCGTATCTGGCGTTGTGGTTGTATAAATGCCATCGGGTTACTCTCGCTGGTGTTTGAAAGATCCGATTTCGTAGTAAAAACATTTTCAAACAGTTTTGTGATAGCTTGGGTCAATTTGTTTTAAGAACGCATCAAAGATGGACACAAGTTTATGTTATTTCAAAATCTACTGAATACACTTCTATAGAAATATATTTATTGTTGAGTTAAGTTTACTTTTTGTTTATAATGATAATCTGTATTAAAAATCTTTAAGCGTTATTTCACATTTTTGGGAATAAATATTAGTTTTTTATTACATTTAGGATTATTTCTAGTAAGAAGTTATTTCTGGTATCGGACAACATTGAATCCTTCACAGATGTGCTTGATTGGGTCCAAAAGACGATATGAGTTCATCAATATTGGAATGAGAGCTCATTTCTAACGTTCGTCTCCCATCTCTTATGGAGAGATTCACAGATGCTCGTTTATTTTTTAGGAAATATGTATAATGAATCTTAATCCAAAACTTTCATTCATCTAATATTTCAAATCATTTGCACTCATTGTCAGCTGACATATGGTTTGAGTCTCTTCCGTTCTACAGACACAGTTTATTGAGGTCTTTTCATCATATAAACCTCGACATTCCCAGCCTCCCTTAAAAAGTAGTTTAACGGCGCAGATCTGGACTCATTTTGCGCCACTGGGACTGAGGTCGCAATAAACACGACACGCCATGACAAAAAAATCAATATCCACCTCGCATCAGCAGCACTCGTTCACTTTGTTTACTTGTGTGAAAGGTAAGCGAGGGGGGAAAGTATCAGCACCCGGTAGATGCAGTGAAACTTCCTTCCGTTGTGCTGCGCAAAATTGACACTTCTTTTGACGTGACTTTCCTTTGAGCTACGCGCTGTCGCTACGTGACGTCTCACTGCCTGGCTGCGCGTAAAAACATAATTATTGAAAGCAACAGAAAATCAACTACGCAACATAATATGCGATATGTGACAACAACAACAATAACAATATCAAACAAACAACATGTTAGAATACCAAATAGACGCAACAAATGAAGGAAATGTAAGAGAACAGCAACAGTAAACTTGCGGCCAGCATAAAATTACACATTCAAATGGCAAAGCAGCCGATCGATTTTGGCTTTGCAAAAATAGGTACTAAGTATTTACGTGGAAAGAAAACGGCTAAGCAGCCGCGAAGCCCAAAAGAGGCGCAAAGCAGGAAAACTGAATTTTACCGCAAACGAAGGCAATTTATCGCTTCGAATGTTTGTTTGTTGCCAACCACTGCGTGCGCACTGCTATGGCTTTGTTGACACAGTTTCGGTGCGCTTAAAACAACAACAGCAATGGGCGTGGATATGCATTGAAATGGCAATGACACTTTTAAGCTTTGGGATGGCAGAGCGTGTCGCCAAGTTCGGAAGGAAGTTGCATAAGTCGGCAAAAGGTGTGTTCACTCGGTCATGCTTCATTTAGTTGAAAGAACAATCACTCTACACCCACAATTAAATCATTTTAAACAATTTTCAGCAACAATTTGTAATTTAAAAAACCCCGGTTTGTCAATTTCAATGCCGTCGTCTCGCTAAGGTCGCCGCGTCGTAAGCGAGCAGCCAACATGCAAAACATGGTCACTTCCAATGTCGGCTTACGTGCCCCCAGTCCACTGTCCACATCCCACAGCGGCTGTGTCAATAAAAACAATAACAACTATGTAGTCAAGTGCAGCTATTTAGTTCCATAATTTTCACTGCAAACTTTTCGCGCGTCCACTAATTCGCGTTTTATGCTTAATTTGATTTATTCAAGTCTACCGCACTGCCCACAAATTCAAATGACGTTTTGCAGCTAATTAAAAGAAATAAAATTTGCAATGTACACAGTGCCATAAAATCATAAACTGAAATGTGCAATATTTACACGTCCATAAATCAAATGACTTTAGGGGTGTTCACAACTAAGGTGAATTGTTCTACAAATGAGATTTTTCTAATTTTTTTCTTCATCGAAAGTAATGCAAAGCTTAATACTAGAAAGACCATTGCAATCATTTTGACTGTTTCCATTTTTGAATATTTGTATTTCGTTTATTATTGTATCAATTTTTGCTTCAATGACTTTTATTTTTTTAGCGTGAGAAATGTTGAAATTTTTTTTAAATTTATTTAGTGAAAAATAAGTCAAATCCGATGTGTAATTTACGAAATATCAGCGAATATAATATGTAGTCTTTGTAGGTATAGAGAACTTGCTGTCTTTCTAGTGTTAAGACTACTTAATATATAACTTAATTATAATTTATTTTAAAGCTTTTTTCATCTTTTCAGTGCATAGACGAGTACTTTATATTTTGTACAAATATATATAAATAAAAACATATAAATTGAATCTGTTCATAAACTTAGTTAGGGTATCCCAAAGACAGAAATACGGGTCCAAGGTTAAACAGTACCAATTTTTAGCACTCCTCATGCTTTACAGGGAAATTTTATTGCATGGAATTATTTACATGACAATGTTTTTTTTTAATTTTTATTTAACCACCGAAACTGCAATGAAACTTTTAAGAAGTATACTTTTTATAGTTACTTCGCTTACAACGATTTTAAAAATCAAATAGTCAAATTTAAAAAAAAAAGTCAGCCATCTCTAGCTTTAACACCAATTCAACATCTATTTTTCAGCTTTTCGAGAAGAAAACAACGGAAAACACCCATTTCTTTAAAGTAAGAGGGTTCTAATACAAAACAGATTCTCATTAAGGGAAACATCTTCTCTGGTTTAGGAGCTACAGATATTTTCACGATATTGATCCCTTTGCAAAACTGTAGATAGTCTCGTTTTACCACTCCTTAACAGTGATGTTCTCGGCTTTCCGATGAGATAGCGACTGGAACCACCCATTTTCGAAAAGCGATATAGTTCCTCTACAGAAAAGATTCTCATTAAGGGAAGCTATTTTCTCTATTTTAGGAACTACAGGTAGTTGCACGATTTTGATCCCTTTGAATAGCTCAAATTCTTTTAAAGTCAGTCATCTCCGGTTATAACACCGAGTTAACATCGGTTTTCTTGGCTTTCGATAATATAGCGATTGGAACTATCTAAGGGAACTAAGGGAAGCTATCTTCTTTGGTTTAGGAACTACTGGTATCCATTTTCTCGGCTTTCTGATGAAATAAACACTGGAGTCAAACACTTTTGAAAAGCGAGATTCTTCTTCTCATTAATGAAAGCTTTTTTCTCTAGTAGAGGAGATGATACTTGTACATCTCACGATTTTGATCCCTTTATAGATAATCGATTTTTTCCATAGCCACTCTTTAACATCGATTTTTACGACTTTCCGATAAGATAGCGACTGGACCCACCCATTTACGAAAAGCGAGATGCTTCTCCTACGGAAAAGATTCTCAGTAAGGGAAGCTTTCTTCTCTGGTTTAGAAGCGATAGGTATCTTCTCACGATTTTGATCCCTTTGCATAGCTGGAGATAATCGACTTTTAGATAACCTCTCTTTAACATCGACGTTGCCAGCTTTCTTTCAGTAAAGATACTCATTAAGGGAAGCTATCTTCTCTGGCTTAAGAGCTACAGGAATCTTCTCACGATTTTGAACCCTTTGTATAGCTGTAGATAGTAGATTTTTTCCAACGCCACTCTTTAACATCGATTTTTGTGGCTTTCTGATGAAAGAGACACTGGAACCAAACCTCATTAAGGGAAGCTATCTTCCCTGGTTTAGAAGCTAGAGGTATCTGCTGGAGACTTTTTGATAGCCTCTCTTCAACATCGATTTTTTCGGCTTTCCGTAAAAAAGCAACTGAAACCACCCGTTTTCGAAAAGCGAGATTCTTCTTCTACAGAAAAGATCCTCATTAAGGAAAGCTATCTTCTTTGGTTTAGGAACTACTGATAGCTTTTACGATTTTGATCCCTTTGAATTGATCATTTTTGTTTTGGACAGCTGAAGAGTTGTGTTACAGAAAAGAGTACTCATTAAAGTAATCTATCTTGTCTAATTTAGAAACTGTGCTCGAGAGAAATGCCGATACATACAAATGCATCAGCTAACTGTTAGAAATGCTTACAAAAATATGGCGCCTTCGATTTTATGGGCTTTCTAATGATATAGCAACTCACTTTCCTTTAAGATAACGACCAAAACGGAGACTTGGAACTGAAGAGTTGTACCATAAAAAACTTGTTATTAATTACAAAATGTTGATAGGTTTAGTTTAATTGATTTTATTGATAAAATTTTCACCGACGAATGCAAGATAGATAGATAGACGATTTTTACGAATATGTTTAAGGCTTCCAAATCTATGTAAAATTTTTCGATCTATGTTGTTACCAACCTCTTGAATCACGGTCCTTATGGACAGTCAAGCAATCTGAAAAGCGCTTCAAATTTTTATGGTAAAATCGGCGATAGTACGGAGATGTGAAGTCTATATTAGAGAGAGCCAGTTCGACCAGTTCTTGATAAAGGACCAAGCAAACCAGGTCTCTTGAGCCCAGAGTACGGAGTCGGCGTTCCTGCAGAGACAGACAGTGGCAAGGGAAGTGTTGAATCGTTTCTACTTCTTCTTCATCTTCGTAGCTTCTGCAGGCATCATTGGACGAGAGGCGCCATTTGATAAGCATAGATCCAATGGCGCTGTGCCCAGTGACACTCAGAGGCAGTACATATCGTCAAGGAAAGGGAGGACCATAGTGCCCGATAGGTGTAAGAGCCTGTTCAGCCGCCCATTCTGATACCACAAAGTATTTTTCCTTCTCCTAAGACTCAAACCAACTGAAACAAATCCATTAATCTACGCCAGGCTTTGATTTTCAGTTTTGATCTTCAATTACACTTCCTCGAACTTCCTCCTGATTTTATGTCGAAAGTTCCTGTTGTTATTCCGTGTGTATTTGAAATAAAAAAAAATGGGCAAATGCATTCAGCAAAAATTGTTATCAGACATTGTCAAGTTCATAGCCATTGTCAAGTAATGTCTACCGGCATAAAAACCCAACATTAAATGCCAACTTTGTGCAGGATATGCAACGCAACCACACCTGTCTAGCCAGGAGCAGTTGCCACACAAATGCATACATGAAGTGCAATCAGGGTGCAATGAACTGCTGAAAATCAGCAACGCACACACACACACACACACGCAAACAGAGACAAAACTTTTTACGTTTTTTATAAAGTTTTTTTTTCAGTTGCCACCTTCAAAGGATGCCGCGCTGTGGCAATGCAACAGTGCAGTAAATTTGGATGCAAGGCTTACAATGGGATCAAATAGCAAAAGCCACCAACAAATTCGCACAAAAATGCAGACAGCAAATTACATACATTGGATGTGTGATGGTCAAAACTGCGGGAACACATAAAACACACACAAAAACCAATAAATGTGGGAATGCGGCTTCGAAGGAAACGGCACACAAACAAATTCGAATGTTTGCTATGTGTGGCGACTATGCGGGCTTGTAAGAACAAAATTGCATGTTATCTCATGGATGTGGGAGCGGAAAAAATTCATTTAGATAGCAACAAAAAAATGCAAATCTAATGTTAACCACAACAACAACCAATCGAGTGCCCAACATAGAAACATGGAATTTGATGGGCGCAATTAATTTGTGCGCCAATGAGTGGTTTGAGCAATGAGTGCAAATGACAGAAGAATGCAAAGTCGAGAGTTCGAAATGCAAAATGGAAGCAAAGAATACAACAAGAAAAGTGGGCCAAATGCCTTTGACAGAGTGAGACAAATTTCGCTGCAACGGACGCAATGTTTGAATAGTGGGTGACATGCAGTGCCTCAGACGTCCTGTTGCTATAGTCACAACGACAGTATGTGCAACTTTGTTGTGCAGCAAAAAAAGCAGCAAGAAAGCCTAGCAGCCAACACCTAAGGACGAGGAACGAAATCATGAAAATAAGGAAGTGGCAGCAATTGAAACGCGCAGCAATTGAAGCATTCAACGTAGAAATGAGCATTTTAATGAATGCTGCACAAATCACTAACAGCAGCGAACTACAACAACACCATAGCCACTATGTAGTGGCCATAAGTTTGTGTTTGCTTTAGACAACAACAACAAAAACAACAACAAGAACATCTCTCTGCTGGCGACTGGCATTTGCAGTCACTAGGCTCAACCGCGTCGCCTGCAATCTTGCAACCACTAACTACACAACAACAAAAATGAGTAATGTAATAGCAACAAAAACAGCAACAAACAGTTTTGATCCTTGGGGATTGCGTCTCATATTCACTGTGGGCCGACGCTGTGCACATTTCCTCTATTTCCTTTTTTCTTCTTTCATTGCTTTGCTTCTTTCTTCTTCGTCGTTTTTCATTTGTACAAATATTGTTTGCTCTACTATTTCATTTTTATTTTTCTTGCAGTGCACTGCAAATGACATGAATTCCAATGAGTTTTAAATGCGCATGTAGGGCACACAATGTGCCGTACGAGCAGTAGAACTGAAATGGAAAGGCGACGCGCAAAAATCGTTTCCCCCACTTCCCCACAAATCGTTTTAGTAGAGAAGCAAGAAAACGAAAAACGCTTGCAGCCATTTTCTTTAATGGAATTAAATGTTATTATGCAATTTTGTTTGCACGGAAAACGGTAGGTTGACAATTTTCACAGCAGCTGTCGTGTGGAAACGACTACCTATTCATTAATTTTGTCAGGATGAGGTATTCAAGATGGTCCTACAAGTCTAAAGCATTGACTACAAGTGATATAAAAATAAACTTAATTTTGTGAGATATCATAATGAGCCATTAACTTTACTCAAGTTGACTTTCAATAAACGTAACTACGTACTGATGACTAAAGATCATAGATCTTTTCTTCTTTTATTGCTTATACAACGTTCCCTATATAAACTAAAGTATTGAAGCCATCAAATGTTCAGATGTTTGATGTCTTTCTTTTCTAGCTAGTAATGAGTCCCACCTATGAACAATTAGTCACATGAACCAATCGAGATAATGTGTGACATAGCAATTACGAGAGAGATCAATAATTAGAACCAACCTTCGAATAGCTAAACACGAAATAGCTAAATCCCCACTATTGCACCGAACACATTGACGACAGCAGCGACACGACCACTTCTGTCAGAATATAGAATCACAAAGTTCATATGGAAATGATTATTTTGACCACTCAAATCACTCTCTGTCGCCAAACATAAAACTACTCTATATTTCGTTGGCCACAAAACCAACGCAATTGATATCACTGCTTCAAAACAAATATTTTTATTGGAATTTTTCTTATTTTCTAAATATTATTACATATTGCCATTTGTTTTAAATTGATTGTAAATATACCAACAAAATGGAAATATACGACTGCTTTCTAGAAGCAGAGCGCAAGCACTTTGAAATTTGTGTGGAAGCTCAAAAAATGTGATTGTGATGATTAGTTGCTGCCGCTTTCATTGTAATCAAGCAGTTGACTACGCGGCGCTGGTCGAAGCCAACGTCATCTTGAAGTTGTGTGGTCGTGTCTCTGCTGTCTTGAATGTGTTCGGGCCATAAATCTGTCTCGGCTAATACTCAGGCAATATAACAGTAGTTGATACTAACCGGTAGACATCCCAAATGTCGCTGAACAGAGCTTCATTGGCTTCTATGAAGAATTGCACCTCTTGCATAAAGAAATTCCACATGCTAATGCATCAAAAATTCAGTCAAATTGAGTTTTTAAAATTAAGAAAATACTATGACTGAGATAAAAAGATGAACTTACAGTCTAACCTAATCAAATTCAATTAAATTGCATTTAAAAAAGTCATTACTCTTCAAGTTAAGAAAAAAATTAAAGATTTTAAAGTTGTAACACTGAAGCTTTCGGATGAATGAAATTTTAATTTTTTTATTTTTTTGAATAAAAGAAGAACATGTTTTCTTCTTCCTCATGCCTTCAACTACTGCAGAAAGCATTAAAAAATAGTCCCAATATTTTTATTTAGCTATATTTTTTATGAACAGTAATCCAGAACACCAATCATTGTTGTCAGTTGGTCACTTTATAAGGAAAGAAGATCTGAATTTGTTTAATTCTCGGAGCTAGAATTGTGAAACCACACCTTGTTGGAATCATGTCCTCGGCTAAAGTAACTACTTAGTTCTTCATCCCTACAGGGATCCAAACAGATAATGGAAAGACACCGGTTTTCCGAAATATAAATGGATTCACAATGGACCCAACACAATGGTCTCCGAGTGGAAGTGCCTGCCGCACACATCCCTTCCGTAACCTAACCTTAGGCTGTCTTATCTGTAGACTAGTTCCTAGATTGTTGGAGAAAAAGTTTTCTTAGTGAGTCTTCCTTATCTAAGAGAGTCCAGCACAAGTAAATAGAAGATGAAGAACGTCTTTTATTCTTCCTCATGCCTTCAGCTACTGCAAAAAGCATTAAAGAATAGTCCCAATATTTTTGTTAAGCTATATTTTTTTTATGAACAATAACCCGTCAGGACCCCAATCATGGTTCTCAGTTGGTCACTTTCTAAGGAAAGAAGAATTGTGAAACCACACCTTGTTGGACTCATGTTTCCTGCTAAAGTAAACTACTTAGTGCTTCTAATAAGGCTCAGTAGACTGTCTCATCTGTAGACTATTCCCTAGATCGTCCCTAGAAAAAAGTTTTTCAAGTGAGTCTTTCTTGTCTAAGAGAGTCGATCACATGTAAATAGAAGATGAAGAATGTATTTTCCTTTTCTTCATGCCTTCAGCTACTGCAGAAAGCATTCAACAATAGTCCCAATATTTTTTTTTAGCTATCTTTTTTATGAACAATAACCCATCAGGACACCAATCATGGTTCTCAGTTGGTCACTTTCTAATGAAGGAAGATCTCTGGAATGAAAGAATTTAAAAGTTCGTCAGTTTTGAAGTGTAGAACTTCGAGTAAATTTCTTTCTAGTAACTTTTATGTCTAAGAATATCACCGGCACACAAAAAAAAAAGTGGTCTGTACATTTGACTAGACCCACCTATCCTTATGTATTTCGGTGCGCTGAAACCGAATGCAAGGTCAGTTTGGTCCGTACACCCTCAAAATTTTGAGTAAATTGCAAAAAACTGCAAAAAATTGCTAAAAATCGCAAATAATGGCAGTTTTTTGCAATTTACTCAAAATTTTGAGGGTGTACGGACAAAACTGACCTCGGATTCGGTTTCAGCGCACCGAAATACATAAGGATAGGTGGGTCTAGTCAAATGTACAGACCACTTTTTTTGTTTGTGTGCCGGTGTATTGCTTGCAGTTCATAATACCGAATCCAAACATTGCAAACACCGTTCATAACACGCAGTTCATAACAAGGAATCCAAACTTTTTGAACACCGGAACCATTGGCGCACACGGGATTTCATTTTTGTCAGGTTCTGTTCACTTTTGAGCCCAATTCCAGTTGAAATCATATTACCAAACATATTTTTTTTAACAAACAAATATTTGAGGGGTTTGAACCCCCAGTGAGCGAGCGCCAGTGATCGGAACTTTTCATTCTCTACTGCGATACTGAACCTCAGAACAGGAGACGACACCTGGGTCAACAGAAACTAGCATTTAGCGACGTTTAACACCTAAATCCATGAGAACTTTTAAGTTTCATTAGGACACTAGGAATAGGGGACGTCCTCTAAAATAAATTAGGAAGCACAATAGATCAATTAAAATGGTCGCAGTGTACATTATCCACTTTACTATCTAATCGAAAGATTAATTTCATCATGATTACTTCATGATTGCATTCATCATCATCATGAGCTTTCATGAGATACCAAACTTGAGCCATTTAAATTTAATATCCAACAAAAACCACATGAAATCAAAACAAAAATCATTATTGATAACTTTTCATGTTGAAATTTTACGATAAAGTTTTAATGGTTGATGTCATTCAGTTCTACTCCGACTTTAGAATAAATTTTTGTCCAAATTGTTTTCCAATAAATCTGAATTAATGTGCAGGAGTGCGTGCAGTAATTGCAGATTAGATTCAATTACGCAGCAGCCGCAATTTAATGGCGAATTTTATGTCTTAGATGTAATTAATTCCAACGTCTCTGGGGCATTAAAACTCATTATGTACGCATGACGAACACGTTTCTACTGAATTTAACTAAAAACAATTTCGATGAGACTTGTAAGAGGTTTAAAATGTCTCTCCATACATGTTTGAAGCAATGAAATTAAAAATCGAGTAAGGACATTTGGACTAATCGCAACTTAAGTTCTTTGATTAACGCTTCACTTTAATTTTAATCTGTTTTTTGTATGTATTTGTATTATTTTATTACAAATTTCAAGCTTATTAACCCTTTACACGGTACAGGTGCAAATCTGCAACCAACCGTAAAATTGCCCGTCATTTCGGAAGAAATTATCAAAACGAAACTTTCTTGCGATTTTACTACTATGCAAGGTTCCTCTTTTAAAATACTGGCATTAAAAGTGAGAAAAAGTAGCTAAATTTTATTTGACAGCACTTATTTGACCGTTTTTGCGAAAAGTTGCACGCATTTATTTTAGTGAAACAAAAGTGATTAAAAGTTATTAATAAAAAACATACAAACACTTTGCGAAAAATGCGGAGTAGGACTATGCTACAACAAACGCATTAATTGCTTTAAAAATTTCCATTTAAAACTAAACATATTAAAATTAAAAAACAAGTTTTAATTCTTTTTGTAGGTTTATATCTAAAAAACAACATTTGATGAAAAAATTCGCTGTTGCGTAAAGGGTTAATAGACATTTGTGCCATTAAATATTAATCAAAGCTTAATCAAATCAAATACTTACATTGGTTAGAAAAATACAAAACGTTGCAGTCTTTTTGTTTTGTTTGTATTTTCCACGATTTATCCACACCAAATGCTTTACTAGTGGTTGTGATTGTTAGTGTAGAAAGTGTTGTTGTTGTAAACTGTAGAAAAACCGAAATCTCGCTATCACTACAAATTGCACTGCTGCACTCTTGGCCGCTGCGTTGGTGGGCACGAAGGACCACTCGACGCGTTTAACTTCACAGGACGCACATAAGCGGATTTGGCAGCCACAAAGTATGCTTTGGTGGCGGTTTCGCTGGTTGACAGTTGCTGCCTTGAGGCCTTCGTTTTTTTTTGTTTTTTGCTTTATATTTATTTTGATTTTATTTTGATTTTGTTGTTATTTGGCTGCACGCTGCTTTGGGAATTAGACTGATAAAGGATTCAATAAGTGTACACAGACACATTAACACATCAAAGCACACACACACACATACACGGACTCATTTACTGCAGAAGAGAGAAATTTCGACTGTCGGTCCGTTTGATGTGCTGTGCAGGTGTGTGCGTGTGTTTGCTGCGAGATTGGCGGGCGCACTCTTATTTACATGCACACACACACAGATGCGCACAGCCAACAAACTATAGCGAGGCAGACAGACAGACAGACAGACAACGCGCACACCGAGGACACGAACTGCAGGTTAAGCGTTGTTGATGCTGTCCTCGCCTTGTTGCGTTCGCCTTTATCCTCGCGCAATGTTGCCACTTCCTTTTCGTTATGTCTTCTGCTATCTTTTATTTAAGTTATTATTTCTTTTTTATTTGTTTATTTGTTTGTGTTGCTGTGCTGCTGGCTTGGCGTTTAGCAAACGTGGCAGACTTTTAGGCGCTGAAGCGGTTCACTAAATTTTATGTGATTGGATTTCGCTCGACTGGTTTGCGGTCGATGTGATTGAATTCTTTTGCAGACGATAACATTTGGATTATGAAAATTTCGCATCAGCCGTGTGCCAGCAGATTTCCACCCTTAACGCATTTCGTTCGCTACAATAGGATTTTTTTTGTTTGCTCACTTTTTGCTGAAATATTTTTTTTTTATTTTTTGGACAATTTCAATCTTTGCAAGCAACCAATCAATGTGCCATCACAAGTGCGCCGTCACCCTTTCACTGCCTTAGTAGCTCACTGGCTCAACACAACTCGAACGAAATTCACTGCGCGCTACGAGCTGTTCCTCTTCCGTCCATCGCTCACAACAATTCGATTCAAACTGAAAACAACTTCAGTCAACAAGCAGCCAACTAGCCGCAACGCGCCGCCAGCCGAGCAGCGGCCAACACCCGCACACCGCACCACCCCTTACGAGCAGCGCCCTGCCCAGCCCAGCACAGCAGCAACGCGCATTTACTACGCGCACAGTGGGCCCAACGCTCGGGCTTCGCACACGCAACAACAGCAACAGCCGGCATCGCAGCGACACGAACCAAACGAACGACAACACCAAAGCCGAAAAACGTACAAACAAGCAAGCAACAGCAGCATGGAAAACCGCTTACGATATGCGGCGAACGGCGAATTCGTTCGAATAATTGCTTCGCTTCACACTGAGGAAGCCGCAAAATATGCAAAGGAACTTGTGGTGAAAATGTTTGCCGCGACTTACAATAAATGCGCTCAACTGTGTGCACGTAAAGTGATGAAAATGTCACGTTTCGCCTATTCACTTGTCGTATGTGCCTTGTGGGGTGTGTGACACATACGATACTTTAATGCGCTAGAATGTAAATGCAGTTAAAATGCCGCTAACAATAGGCGAATGTCGAAATAAAGCGGAAATTGATATAAAAACACCCCGAAAATTGCTTGGCTGAGTGTCTTTTGTTATTATTTTCCACACTGTGGCTTCAGTTTGATGTATTTGTTGAGTAGTTCAATGCAAGATGCAACGTGATGGTTGATTATGTTGTTGGTTGTGTTACTTGATTTCTTGTCTAATAAGCAGTGCTAGTTTTGCTATTTAAGTGCAATGGGGACCAACAAGGATCACATACATGAACTATGTTTGTAACATACAGTAGAACAACAGTAGAAAAACATTGGAACAAGAAACAACAGTTCTTACTTAAATAATGAACTCACTTAACTAATCAGAATATTTGATTAACAATGAAATTATTTCAGCTTTGTTTTCAGAAATTTGTATGGAAAGTATAAAAGTACAAAATTTGCACTTATTTGTTTTATTTTTAGGTCCAACATTCCTAACAATTTAAGTCAACCATAGATTAATTCGTTCTGTTAACGAATCGACTGTCAACAGTTAATTTCTCAACTGCTCAGTCACAGCATTTTCTCAAAGTTAAATTTAATAATAATTTAAATGTAATTCCGAGTAATTTTTTTAAAAATTACCCAATGATTCCCAGTCGTAACTGCAGTCTAGATTTTATTATAAAAAATTTCATCAGAAACAATTTTTAGGTTTTCTCACAAAAATATCTATTCGAAATATATTTCAATTGATTAATTAAACTATTTCATTAACTCAAAAATTCAATAACGATGGTTTGTTGAAGTTAGTTGTAACCTCTCAAGCCCTTAGATGGTCTCGACGCTACTAAAGACCAGTGTTTCTCAGTTCTCAGTTCCTTTTTATCATTGAGCTATTTGCATTTTCATAATCAGTTCTTCAAGCTGTCTAAAAGGATAACATTCCGACCTCCTAACTTTCTGATAGTCTCGACATTACCAGTGCTTCTCAGTTCCATTTTTATCATTAAGCTGTGTTTGATTTCAGAATAATTTTTTAAAGCTGTTTGAAAGGTTTTCATTTCCACCTTCTATACTTTCCAATGGTCTCGACCTTACTTAAACCGGTGGTTCTTAGTTCTCAGAGCACTGCTTCTTAGTTCCATTTCAATCATTAGGCTGTAATCGTTTTCAGAATCATTTCTAAGAATCCAGAACAGTTCCTTATTAGTTCTTTATCAAAGTAACTTAGAGCAAAAGGCTTTAAAACTACGAATTATTGATTTTATGAACCAAATAATAAAGCCCTAAAAAAGTATTAAATGATTGGATCAACAAATCAGGTTATTTTATTGTTGGAAGATGCATTGAATTCATCATCTGATAGGCGCATTGGTTTTGTTCAGTAAAATTTTAATGAAAAATAATTTAGACTATTTGAAAGAAACCATTTCTAGAGGCAGATATTACAATTTGCCTGAAATTTTATTTTCAAAAAGAACAAGAAGAAGAACATCTACGAAGACCATTTGGTGCATTGTTCGCAATCACATCAGCGTTCCTACTGTGATTATAATCTACGTAAGGTGTTTTAAAGCCTGTTTTGTTTTAGCATAAAGACTACAGAATGTACCATCTTCCGAAAACATAATTTTTTCCATTAGGTTCCCGTAAGTTCGTCGATGTGTTGGCTGAACTTATATAACAGTAGCCAATATGACTTCAGTTGATCAAAATTTGTTGACCTTTCTAAAGACATGGAAGTAGCACAATAAATTAACTTCCAACGGCGGGATTGGCCAGGTCTTCCTGAAGAATAATGAAGCTCCGGCGAAAAAGGTGTTCCAGCCGGTAGTTGAAGGTCGACAACGAAGAAGGAGACCATGTATCCGGTGGAAGGACTAAGTTGAAGACACTCTATCATCTATCACCTCTTGGTTGTAGTCCAGTAATGGGTTGTTAAAAGGCCAAGATCGCCCACTACTTTCAGTGTTGGCGATCTAATGATCTTTTGGGGTTGACGATCTATAGTTGTGTTTCCTTCTGAGGCCAAGATCGCCCACTATTTTCAGAGTCGACGATCTATTGTGGGGTTTCCTTCTGTGGCCAAGATCGTGTCCTGCTTTCAGAGTTGACGATCTATGGTAATGTTTCTTTCTGGGGTCAAGATCGTCTCCGACTTTCAAAATTAATGATCTGTTGTAATGTTTCCTTCTAGCGCCAAGATCTTCCACTAGTTTTAGAGTTCACAATCTATTCTAGTGTTTCTTTCTGGGAGATGTTGTGTTTTCTTTTGGAAGCAAAATCGTCCACTACTTTCAGAGTTGTGGTGTCTGTTGTGGTGTTTTCTTTCTGGAACCAAGATCGTTAACGACTTTATGGGTTGGCCAATTAAGTAAGTTAATAATTTAGTAAGTAAGTAATTAAGTAAGTAGGTAGGTAAGGTAAGTAAGTATGTAAGGGAGTATGTAGGTAACTAAGAAAGTAGGTTAGATAAGCAAGTAAGTGAGTAAATAAGCAAATAAGTAAGTGAGTAGGTATAGAAGTAACTAAATAAGTAACTAAGTAAGGTTGCATTTGTAATTGGTTGAGTTTAGACATTTAAAATAAAGGCAAATTGAGGGAGAGATGTGTCATAAGGCATCCGTAAAGCTAAGTTAAATGATACTAAATCCTAAGAAATTTGAGCATTTTGAGCATAAAAAATTGAACTTTTTATAAATACTGATTGCAAATATATCAGACCGTGAATGACCCACTTATTTCATGGAGAATAAACTAAAGCTTTGTACACTTTCTGCCTTTGGACAAGAAATAGGTAACAGTTCAGAACTACAATCAATAAACAAAAATAAATAAAATAAAATAAAATAAAATAAAATGAAATAAAATAAAATAAAATAAAATAAAATAAAATAAAATAAAATAAAATAAAAAAAATAAAAATAAAATAAAATAAAATAAAATACAATAAAATAAAATAAAATAAAATAAAATAAAATAAAATAAAATAAAATAAAATAAAATAAAATAAAATAAAATAAAATAAAATAAAATAAAATAAAATAAAATAAAATAAAATAAAATAAAATAAAATAAAATAAAATAAAATAAAATAAAATAAAATAAAATAAATAAAAATAAAATAAAATAAAATAAAATAAAATAAAATAAAATAAAATAAAACAAAATAAAATAAAATAAAATAAAATAAAATAAAATAAAATAAAATAAAATAAAATAAAATAAAATAAAATAAAATAAAATAAAATAAAATAAAATAAAATAAAATAAAATAAAATAAAATAAAATAAAATAAAATAAAACAAAATAAAATAAAACAAAATAAAATAAAATAAAATAAAATAAAATAAAATAAAATAAAATAAAATAAAATAAAATAAAATAAAATAAAATAAAATAAAATAAAATAAAACAAAATAAAATAAAATAGAATAAAATACAATAAAATAAAATAAAATAAAAAAATCAAATCAAATCAAATAAGAAGAAGAGTTTAAAATACCCAAATTATGGCTACATTCTCTTTCTTCAAGATTTAAAAGTTCATATAACATATTTGATTACATGATCTGCTCTCTTGTCTTATTTGCCAAAAAAGCTATTAAATTCAAATAATTAAAGGTACCTACCAACAGTTGAATGACTCCAAAAACAACAACGAAAAGACATGTGCAGCAAATTCGAATAGCAGTAAAGCCATCAATCGGCGTGCAGCGTCAACGGCATTCCTAACCCAGTTAAATCCAGTCAACAAACGCTAAACACCGACAAATCCCATGGCTGTGCAACAAAGCGCGCTTACAACGCATTTCTGCTTGTTCCTTTGTCTCGAACATGTCTGTTGCACGAATGTTGAACAACTCAGCAAATTTTGTGCGCCATTTATAAAAATTCGCTAACAACATGTCGACACTCTGACACAAAATACACAAAGCAGCCCAGTCGAGATTTTGCGCTTTTCACTGCATGCACAGTGAATCTGTGCAATGACAGGATATGTGAGGATATGCGCAACAACAACATTTGCATTGCTGCAAAATGACAAATTGCAATTCATTGTAGGCGCGCATCAAGAATCAAACAAATTTTGCATGCTACAAGCGGGAACTTTTATGACTATTGTTTTGTTGTTGTTTGTTTACATCAAAACAACAACATGAAAGTGTTGCCTAAACATTCATTTGCACTGTGCGGTGTGTGTGTGTAAATATTTTTTACTACTTAGTAGTAAAAATTATCCATAAAAGGACAAGTACGTGTCAATGTGTGTATGTGTGTAGCTCTGCGCATATTTCCACCAATGTGCTATTCTTCCTTATTGCTGCCGTTTTCCTATTTACTGGAGCGCACAATTCTGATTATATGTTGGCCGAAAATTCACATAAGCTGGAAAATTACGCGCCCAAAAATGTGCACAAATTCACCACACTACACCAACACATACGCGCACCTGAGCGTCATTGAGATTTGGAGTAGTGCGCATGCGGGTATCAAATTTTCACGCTCTAAGGACATTCACCTTTGCATGCTCAGCGTTGCCTATGCAAAGACAGGACGAAATGCTTGGCTGCTGTTTATGTTGCGATGAAGGCAAAAACAATCAGCGGGGGCTTCAAATAATGGTTAAGAAATTAATTTAAATATTTTTGAATTAATTTAAAAAGTTAAAGTGGCTTTTGGGCTTTAAAAATTATAAAAACAATAAAAAAAAATCAAATTAAAAATCTTTACTTATCTAAGGAAAAAATTTGAACTACACTCCGCAAAAAGCCCATTTAACTCCAACTCAGACCACTTCTCATAACAATTGCGATGTGTGTATCCTTTGCCTGTTCAATAAATGGGTGTGAGCATTAATAACAACAACAACAATATTGTGCAAAAATTGCGCATAAAAATCAATACAACTCCATGTTGCCGTTGCGCGCACAAAAAGCCCAGCAACATTACAGTAACCACAACACAGCAACAACGCAGCATAAGAAGGCAGAGTGCGAGACCAGCTATATGCGCCCAGCTTAGGGCAACAGTCAACGAAAGCTCGCTTAGAGCTGCCAGCAAAGCTCCGGAAAATTGCCTCCAAATCGACAGCTTAAAGTCCACAAATGCCAAGACAGAGATGCCGCTTGTTGCAAAATTTCCCCATTCATCTTGAGGGGAACACAACAGTTAGACAGTTGTCTCTTTCTGAAAGCTCTACTCACACACACCAATGCATCCAACAGTGCGAGAGAGCGATGCTGCGGCCAGGTATCCATACAGATTTGGCGCTGAAAATTCTAATACACATTCATTCGTTCCTTCGTTCGTTCACTTTTTGTTGGACGGGCGGCTGCCCCAAACCGCGCAGCTCTTTCGATGTGTTGGTGCCCGACACACAGCCAGCAGATACTTACACGAAATTTTCACTACCCCACACTCGGTTCCAGCATCCACAGAGCATTCGGTGCTCAGTCGTTTTGTTTTGCTCTCGTGTGTTGTTGTTGTTGTTGGTGCGCAGGTTGTTTAGTTTTTGGGCTGATCCCGATGCGATGCTGTGTGCGCTTCTTATCATTTTAATGTGTATCCTGCATCGTTGCGGTGTGTAATAATTTATACATTCACACCCTCCACCCCCACTTCGGCCTCACACTCGACAGCAACATTCACTCTTCCAATTGTGCTGCTCCACCCGACGAAGCCCAGTTTTCCGCAGACTCTCACGTAGCGACCGCCCGCCCGCTCACCCATTCGCTGACCATTTCATTGCTGGCCGTTGTTCGTACAAAAAAAAAAACTGTAGACAATTGAAATGGCCGCCCCGGCTGTCGCTTGTTTTAAACTCATTTAACCCATTTTTCATACAACTCTGTTGTATCCTTTTCACTGCATCCGGCCGTGTCTTGTGTTCGTGTAGATGTGCACTGACCACACAATCGAACGCGGCCCACTGCCATCAGATGCCGCACCTTGCAACTGCTCGACCCCTGCTCGATGAAAACCACTTACCACAACCATAAAGTCCAATCAAATTAACATTTTTTGTACTTTTCTCTCACACAATTGTCCTGGTTTTTGCTCTTTTGGGGTAATATGCCAAAAGGAATGACTGATTGGCCCATTTTGCCAAAGCTGCTTCATACATTTGTAAGGCACCGGGACATTCTTAATTATGTGGTAAAGTTGAATAGTTAAATAAATAAAAAACCCCTTTTGTGTTTTAGAATTTTAATTTGAACATTTGAATAAAAGGTAAATTAAATTTTATTTAATTGGAACGTATCAGATTTTTTGGCCTTTGAGGCACTGGTTGCGTTTCTTAACTGTTGGGGGTATAAACAAATTTGAAGAGCTCTCTATGTAACTTTAAAGCTTAATTCAGAGGAATTAGTACAATGTATTATTTATTTCTTTTATTTATTTATTTTTTATTTATTTATTGATTTATTTAGTTATTTATGTATTTACTTATTTATTTTTTTTGTTTATTTATTTTGATTTATTTATTTTTTATTTATTTATGTATTTATTGATTTATTTAATAATTAATTAATATTTAGAAAATGAACAAATGTACATACTGACGATAGAAAATATTATTAAATATTTCAGCAATTTACTTAACCCTTTCCACCCCGAATTTTACCTTGTGTCTCGATATTACTTTTTGGTATTAAATCATGAATAATTAATATTTAAATCATAAAAAACTTGCCTAAGAAGTGTGCACACGACATTTGACGTTGCACATTTTTGAACAATTTGTAAAGCTTAAAAAGGGTTAAATAAATTTTGTATCAACATTTTTTAATTACAGAAAAATTATTCAATATTTATAAAAAAAATACAAAATGTTCCCTTTTTGATTTTATTTAACCATTATTAAAGAAACAGTTTTGATTAAACGCGCTCAATTCGTAGACTTTAATTAGAACACAAACTTTCCCTTATATCGCTGCAAATTATTGCAAATTAACAGCAAAATTTTTTTGATTTGCTTTGAATTCACTTATAAAAATATTAATTTGTTGGTGCCTACTTAAATTAAAACTATCCTACTTAAATTAACTATGTCGTGTTTTAAGCAAATATAGGGTGTTTTTTTTAGAAGTTTGTTTTTCGAATAGAGATAAAACTGGCATTTTGTGGTCAAATCTGGCAACTCTAATGTCATTTATGTTCAGTTTGGTTTGCCATTTCATCATGAACAGGTTGACAAAAGAACAACGCTTGCAAATCGTGCAAATTTATTTCGAAAATAATGGTTCAGTTCGCGAAGTTTACCGCAAGCTCCGTCCATTTTATGGTCGACATAATCGTCCATCAGAGCAAAATCGGTCCATCCATCGGTTAACCATGGGTCGTTTTCGCACTACGTTTACTCTATGTGATAATACGCATCCGCAGAGACGTCGAACAGTGCGCACCGAAGAAACAATTGCCGCTGTAGAGCAAAATGTTGAAGAGGACCCGATTGAATCGATTCGCCACCGTGCACAGCAATTGGAGCTGGTTGAAAATTGGATCTGTAGAATTGGCTTTATTCGAGCCAGCCGCGGCGGCCACATGCCCGAAATCATATTTAAACATTAATGGCATAAAATTATCCTTCCAATAAAGCCAAATTGATGGACATTAAAACGATTTTCTTGTGTTTTATTTCAATTCGAAGTTCTATACCTCTAAAAGAAACACCCTATACAAAAATCAATCATTTAGTGCTTCTTCATAAGAAGTGAAGTACTGCTCGACCAGTCGAGGAATTGTTGACTGGAACAAGTGGTAGACGCAGCAATGACTGGTGAATACGGCAGTTGGAGTAGAACATCCAATTGAAGGTCCTTAAAAGTTTCCTTGACGACTTCTGCCACATGTGGTCGTCGAACGTTGTGGTGCAAAAAGATCAGCGCTCCCCACAAATTATGTTTTCTAGGCACAAAGGTCCGAATGATTAGAGCACAAAGAAATAATGTTGTTCACTCTTTAGTGTCAAGGACATACATTGTGACCGAAAAGTTTACGGAAATTCTTATTTAAAATTCGCGCGCTGTATATTTTTCGATATTTTAAGTTTCTGTAGGTTGGTAGCACTGTCCTTAATTACTATGCCAAAAATTAGCGCGATCTGTCAGACAGTTTGTTTACGGCAGCTGTTGAAACCAGTTCACCTCAGTAATGCGTTGCGATTTTGTTGAGAATTTTCTTCAAAATTAGTACCGTGAACAGGTCTCTTTGGACGTGCTTGATCGTGCCAATTCCGATCCAACTTTCATGGAACGCATCATAACTGGTGACGAGACATGGGTCTACGAGTACGACATGCAAACAAGCCAACAATCATCGGAAAGGAGAGGAAAAGCTGAGCCGAAACCGAAAAAACCTCGCCAAAGTCGCTCGAAAATCAAGGTAATTCTGATTGTTTTCTTCGATATTCGTGGTGTGGTGCATCATGAATTCGTCCCTGAAGGACAAACAGTCGGTAAAGACTATTATTTGACTGTTTTAAGATGTTTGCGTGAAAATATCCGCCGTAAACGGCCTCAATTGTGGAAGGATAATTCATGGAGTTTTCATGACGATAATGCTCCCTCGCACCGAGCCAACATTATCAACGATTTTAAGGCCAAACATTCAATAAATACCATCGAACAGCCACCGTATTCACCTGATCTTGCACCGTGTGACTTTTTCCTGTTTCCCAAACTCAAATTACCACTCAGAGGAACGCGTTTTGAATCCATAGAAGACGTAAAACAGAATTCACAGAGGGAACTCAAAGCCATACCGGAAAGCGCCTATAAAAAATGTTTTGATGATTAGAAGAAACGTTGGCATATGTGTATCGCTTCTAATGGAGCATATTTTGAAGGTGATAAAATAAATATTGATGAAGATTAAGAATTTTGCGTTTTATTTAAAATTTCCGGAAACTTTTCGGTCACAAGGTAGATAGCAAAAAATGCATCCGTAAAATATCAACAAGTCTTAGTGGATCTTTTCAGTTTTGGGAACAGAAAAAGTCTTAGAGGACCAAGTCCAGTGAATACTACGGTTGAGGCATGATTACGATGTTATTTTGGGTCAAAAGCAAAGACCAGAACAAAATCGTGGTAATCGGGTAAATCAATAACAAAACATTGTCAAGCAAACCAAAACACGCCTAAACTTTATGTCTGTCAAAAACAAACCAAATATGCTAATTAGCTGATGATTTTGTATTTAACCCTTTCTTTCTCATGGCTACCAAATTCAAATTTGGAATTTCGATGTATAATTTTAGATTTTTTCCCATTCTATGAATTGTATCGCTAAAAAGAAACATTGTTCTAAGCTTTTTCGGCGAAATATGTAGTTTGTTCTATTGACAACATTGAAAATTGTTAACATTTGTGCAATGGCTCCTGCTCGAATTAAATGCCAAAAATGTAATATATCTCTAAGTTTAACAAAAGACACCAAATAACTCTAAAACTCTAAGAAGTAACTCTCAAAACTTGTAAATAAATTACATTTTTTTTTTATAAAATATGTTTTAATTGAGCTTCAAAAAGCCCATATGACTACCATCTCCCACCACTCACTGGAAAGTCGAAACCATTTTAAATTTGATGCAAAGTAATGTAAAATAGTTCTCGCATTTCAAATAACCAAATTCCAAACTGTTTATATGGATATTTTACAATTCGGGAAGGAAAGGGTTAATGAAATTAAAAAAAAAAACGTTTATATACAGTCAACCCGTTCAAGTACCTCCACTCTAAATGCAATGTTTTTAAGAAACTTAAGCGGGTAGAGTACTGCAACGGATAATGAAAAGATGAAAAGATGCACATTGGTGATTTGACCCTTTCAGGACTACTGGGATTATATGTACGTCCCTCTCAAAACAATTATTTAGATATTAAAAACATAGTTTCAGAATTTGTGAATACATTCTAGCCTCAAGTTTCATGGCATGAAAACATTTCTACCAAAGTTATTTTGGTTTATAAAAGTCCGACCCGAAAGGTTGAAAGAGGAATCTATTTAAGCGAGTTTCACTGTAGTCATATTTACTGCTTTTGAAACCTCTTACCGCCAAATCAAACACTTGAGTGAAATTAAAATTGTCTGAGATATTTATTAATAATATTTATTAATAATACGCACGTTTACATTTTTCAACACTATGGTCATTATTACATCATGAATGCTGCACATTAACTGCGCTTCTTATATATTCTTTTATTAAATTTATTACTAATTCAGTTGAAATATTCGTTAATGTTATAAAATACTGAAAACAAAAAGAAACTAATATCTGAAATTATTTAAAATAAAATATCCACTAAAATTGCAATATGAAATAATTTACAAGTTTTTTAAAACTAAAAAAAAAAGTTTGGATTTATTGCAGTTTACTAAGAAAAGTCTACAATTCAAAGAAAGCCAAGTTAATTTGCATATGTTTGCGTATATCTGCACTCGATATAAGTCACAGTTAAAGTTACTATAAAAGTTAATTTTTATGATTTTATTTTATTATTGTTTTTGTTTCCTTTACGCTATACGTGTGTGTAGGTATGTACTTTTGCAAGTTGGAGTTTTATGTTTTATTTGTTTTATTTCAATTATTATTTGTATTTGTATTGGTTTTTCACTTTAATTATCTGTATACAATATATAAAGGAGTTGATCTACATACAAGATTGCTTTAGATTAAGAAAAAATCGTTAAAAATTTAATATTTAAACTTTAACTACACAATACCATACGATGAGTGTTGCTTAAAAAATGTACACAATTCATAAAAAACCCTGTGAATACGCTTAGTCAAGTCAAGTGGTTCTGCGTGCTGCTACGTACGCAAGATTTGATAAAATAGTACAACTAAATTGTTTAGACAAAATTTTACACATTACATGCGACACGCGCCGACTAAAAGTTATGTGTTTTAGTTTTGCTATTTTATTATCAATAAATATAAATGAATTGTCAACACTGTGTAACAGTGAAAGTATATATTTCAATAAATTGTCGTCTGAGAAAATGATTGTCGTATGTGCTATTAAGTTCTATGGAACATACGACATTCATTTTCTGCAGGGACGAAATATTGTTTGCAAGTCACCAAACAGTTTTTGGTTCAAGAGTTCAACTTATGTAAAACAGCTTTGGCATCAAATTATATGTAAACATGTACGCATGTACGAATGTGTGTATGTGTAAATTTACAGAATGTGCAATAATGGCTTTGGCTTTCAACTTACAAACAATTATAAAATATATGTGAATTTGAAAATATTTGGCATATGTTTTTGATTTGATTATTACAGCGTTCAATTATATTCATTTTGTGATTTTTTGTTTCATTATGATTTATGCAGATTTGCAAGTTTTTCAACACATTTAGTGTTGTGTTGAGTTAATGCAGCGAAAAACTTGCTTGCTAATTTCTTTTGCTTTTCAAACATCAATTAAAATTAAATGCAATATTCACTGCTTGATAGCATTGTTCATTTGATTTGTCCATCTCGAGTTAAGATTTTGCTTGAGTGCTCAATTTCTGCTTAGCGTCTAATTCAATACTTAAGTTTACATATTCGTATGTTGAAAAAAATCAAAGATGATGGCGCACTTTGCCGTACACGCAGCAGATTATCACACGCTCACGCACACATAGACGGCACACTGGCATCAGAATCGTGCGTCAGTAAACCATTCAAAACTATACTAACCAACCAAACAAATCTCATATCATCTCTTGTCTTCTCTTCTCTTCTCATCTCATCTCATCTCATCTCATCTCATATTTGTCAAATGCAACAATTAAAACGCAACAGAACAACTTTGCAAAACAATGCAACAATACAGCAAAATGATCGGAAATCAAATTTCAACACTTGAACTTGATTTTCTGATGTCATGTCATCTCAATCCTCTCATTGACTCTCGACCTCATCGGCTTCCATATATACCTAAGTATTCACTTGGATTTCTACTGAGCAGTTAACACGTGACTAACTTTTGTTTGAGTGTCGCTTCCATCTATCAACGTGCACTCAAATACTTCTAATACTTTGTTGTTGTTCTTGATTTTGAAATTTCTCGTAGGTATTTTCGTGGTACATGGGTTTATTTCGTTTTGAATATCTTTGCATTGAACACACAATCAGTCTATACAAATAGTGTTAGTTGTTTCATAAATATTTCGTACAAGTTTTTGTTATGTTTTTTAACTAATTTTGTTAGTTTTTTTCTGTATTTTCTTATTTGACTTTATTGTTGTATTTAGCCGTTGCTATTAGTTGAATGTGGCTATATGATTATCCCTCTTATTGCTATGTAAACTTTCTACTGTTTCGTTTTGAATTTGTTCTTTTTTTAAAGTGCAGAGCTCAAGCGGCTCCAAGTCGGTGTATATGATTTGGTTTGGTTTTGTATTTGACAGAAAATTGTTGTAAAATATATATATTGTGCCTGGTTTATCTGATTTGATTTACTTTTTTTAAATAATTGCAAATTTTTACAGTTCCTTTCGAAAAATACATATTTATGTGCGCTTGTATGAGTGGGTTGTTTGCTTAGAATTTCGAAAAAGTTTTCATTATGATTCTTTCGTGTTTATGAGTTTGTTCAAAATGTGAAATGGTGGGTTGTTCTTTGCCTCCTTTGAGTAAATGTGCTCAGTAAATGTCTTCTTCGGTTTCTTTTCGTTTGTTCTGCTTCATCGATAGTATGCGTTGGGTACAAATGTGTTGGGGAGATGTTTGAATTCAGTACTCAAATGTTTGTTTCTCTACTTTCGAATGGAATTTAATAGTGGAAAATTATGATGTGGGGTAATTTTAATGATGTTATCTTACAAACATTTTTTTAGTCATTTACTGCTTTTTGTAACTATATTCTTTGATCAAAGTATTGGTCTATATTTAAGTTATGCAGATTTCAGCAAATTTTCTTGAAAAACACTTCTAAGGAAATTTTAAAAATGATTTTAAAATAAATATTGAAGATTGGGCTTTGAAGAATTATACATTTTTTATTAAGTAAACACTGACTTTACTTCAAATAAAAGTAAAAATTAATTCAAATGAAATATTAGTGAGTTAATGAGTATCAAAGAATAATAAATTTTTGAGTTGATTTTTCTTTAAGAATACTTAAAAAAAAATATATTAACATTTTTTTAAATTAAATATGATTGAGTTGGCTTTGAAAAGTTTTAAATTTTTCATTATATAAACAATATTTTTCTTTAAACACAATTAAAAACTAATTTCAATATAAAATTAATGATTCGGTAATAAAAGAATAATTAAGTTTTTAATTTTGTAAATATTAATTATTGTTAAAACATAGTTACAAATTTATTTCAATTAAATATTAATTAACCGGCATTGACAAACTAATATTTTCTAAATTTATAAAAAATATAATATTATAAAATAGGCTAAAAAATTGATTTCAATGATTAACTATAGAGTTGGCATTGGGAAATTATTATTTTTTTAATATAAAAATATGAATTGTTGTTGAAACAAATATAGGACAGTAAGAAATGGTAGTAGTTGGAGTAGTTGGATAGTTGTAGTCAAAGAAATAATTTGTTTTAAAATTAAAGAAATAATCAAAGCAAAATAAATTGTTAAAAAAAATATAAATTTTCGCTAAGGGGCCGTTCACATATTACGTAACGCATTTTTCGACCTTTTTTGACCCCTACCCCCCTGGTTGTAACACAACGTAACAAACCTCACTACCCCCCCCCCCCCCCTAATAACGTAACGCGGGGTTTTTTTTTTATAATGGAAAGTGTATAATGTAGCCAGCAATATTTTTAATGTTATAACCATCCAAATACCGTAATTATGATTATAAGCGTAAATTTAAATGTTTTTCAATATAATCCGGGTACATTAAATACATAATTTTGAATGATCAATATATAAGGACTCTCTTTGAATAGTAATATCTGTGGCTTGCCGCCATAACAGAGAAAGTCACTTATGCCATAAGGTTCATTTTACATATTTTGATGAAATTTTGAACTTTATGGGATATGTGACTTTTTCTGTTATTGCGAGAAGCCACAGATGTATGTTATATAACTTTCAAATTTTTTTTCTTCTATAACTTATTATCAATGCTTATTTAGAAAAACAAAGTAAATATTATCATTGCACTTGCGGCTAGTACAGTAAAATTTTTTTAATCCTTTTAAGTAACAAAAAATTGAGTTTATGAGCGCTGTGTCCATAGAGATGTCGACCATTGAGAAATATCCCTTATTTCTTCCATTCCATTGCAACTTTCATTCGAAAATTTAGGAATACAGTCTGCCTCAACTTCATTTTCTTCCATCCACAAAGCGTCTTCAGCGTCAGGATGGTCGTCGTTGAGGATACATAGAAGTTCAGTTGCGCGTTGGGCCGCAACTCTACGGGGTCTTAACTTCTTTTCTACCTCTTTTGTCATTTTTGAAGACTCTTTTTTGTGAAGCAAACGTGAGTGCCGTAAAACTGACTTGTTTGATGTACGGTAAAGCCCACATGTCTTGCAAATCCTTTAATAATTGAAATTGAATACTTTTTAGACTCAAAAATATTTTTCATTTGACAAAGCTTATTACACCAAATTTTTGTATAGAAGACAAAGATACCAAAATAATTTATATATAGAAGAAAAAATAGGGACTCAGGTGGTACGGTCGCGATTTTTGTTTCTTCATCTTTTTTTGTTTCTGCAGCAGCTGTGAATAGATTGAGAAACGACACTTTTTTTTTTGTTGATTTTCGTTTGAGCCGTAGAATCTCTGCTTCCGTAGCCGAAACAAGATTTTCTTCATTTTTCAATTTCGCCCACAACTCATTCACTTGTTTTTGAATCGTTTGTTTTGACAGACTGTCAATATACGCTGCTTTGTAAGCATCGTATAGTTCGCGATAAAGTTTTCCCAGATTCGACATTGCGAAAAAAAATTCGAAATTCTAAATTCACAACTAGGAGAAATATTTTAAACAGAAACAATCGTAACGATTCAGATAATCAAACGAGAAGTGAGCAGGCACAGACGTGCATAGACCGAAAACAGTGCTGCCACAAGATTGTTTGAGGGCCGCTTCACAATGCAAGTGATTGCCAACTTTACCGAATCCGCGCGCGAATTTGAATTTCAGGTGCTGATTTTTGGGTATTTTTTCGACGTTACGTAACGCAGTCGATGACCCCCCCATCCCCGTCGTAACACTTCGTAACACACCTTTGAACCCCCCCCCCCCCTAAGAGCGTTACGTAATATGTGAACGGCCCCTAAAGTAAAGTAAAATAATTTGTAAATATTTTAATTTAATTAATCAACTAAAATTTTCTTAAAACAAAAGTCACATTATTTGCCTTAATGATCTTTCTTCTGAAACTGTATTTTCTTTAAACCGTCAAATTGAATAATTAATTAAAACAATAATCACATTGAAATATTAAACAATTTGCATTGAAAAATCAACAATTTCTAATTACAAAAATATTAATAATTCAAAAAAATTAAATTCGCATCCAAAATCTAATTGAATCATTGATACATTTTTGAATTGGCATTGAGAAATTAATAGTTTTTTTATAATAGAAATATAAATTATTACAGAAATCGAGTAAAATTAGTTATAAATGTTTTAATTTAATTAATCAATTAACATTCTTTAAAAAAATTAGATTAATTGCATAATAGAAGACTAAAATTAAAAAAATTATTGAAAAACAGGCCCATTTAAATATAAATCAGTAATAATTTTTTATTTAAAAAAATTTTAATTATTACAAAAAATTTAATTCGTATCTAAAAAACTAATTTCATTGATACATTTTTGAATTGGCATTCAGAAATGATTCGTTTTTTAACTACAGAAAAATTAATTTTTACAAAAATCGAGTAGAATTAGTTATAAATGTTTTAATTTGATTAGTCAATTAAAATTTACTAAAACAAATTCAATTAATTGCCCAATCCAACTGTATTTTCAGAAAGATTAAAATTTAAATAATAAAAAAAAAACATTTTCATTAAAACATCAATGACTCGGCATTGAAGAACTACTCATTTTTAATCATAAAAATACTATTAATAAAATAAATTAATGATAAATATTAAACTATTTTTAATGATATATTTTTGGTATTAATTAATATAAAAATCCTTAATTAGTTTCAATTGTTAATTAGTATTTTTTTATTTATAGAAATATTAATTATTAAAACAAATTGAAGACAATTTTAATGGGTATTTTAATGAATTGGCATTGAAAACTTAATACCTTTTTTAATTTTGGAAATATTAATTATTACAAAAATAATGTAAAATCTCTTATAAATGTTTGTCAATTAACATTTCCTTAAGCAAAATTCAGATTAATTTCCTCATTGAAGTTTTAACTGTCTTTTAGTGAGATTTCAATTTAAAACTTAAATTAAAAAAAATTCTATAACATATTAAGGAGTTGGAATTGAAAGAATTAAAGTGTTTTATTCAAAAATATTTAAATACAATTATAAAATAAAGTCAACAAATATTTAAATGTTTCAATTTAAATAATAATTGAATGTTTTCTCAATACTTAAATCAGATTCATTGAACTTTAATCTGTATTTGCAGAGAGTTTAAAATTGAACAAATTAATTAAAAGTTAATTAAAAAATTTCATAATTAATTAAAAGCAATTTCAGAACTAATTAAAAAAATGTCATTATATATTAATGAGTTGGAATTGATTAAATAAAAGTTTTCCAATTAAAGAAATTTTAGCTTTTAACTGTATTTTCAGACAGTTTAAAATTAAACAAATTATTTTAAAATAAATTAAAAAATTTCATAATTAATTAAAATTAATTTCATAATTAATTAAAAAATATCATAATTTATTAATGAATTGGAATTGGGTATACAAGTTTTCTAATTAAGGACATTTTAATTATGATTAAAATAAAGCCAAAAAATATGTAAATTTTTTAATTTAATCAATTCATTAAATATTTTCTCAATGCAAAAATCAGATTAATTGCCTATTTAAACTTCCAACTGTTTTTTCATAGAGAATTGGATCATTTTCAATGTCTTCGAATACACAAACTCATAAAAAATAGTAAATATTATTAAGTGTTCTTCAAAAGTTCTTATGTAAAAACATTCTTACACATTTGCTGTAAAATCTGCATTAATCTTTATTTCAATTTCATAGCTCACGCTACATGTTGCAAAACTCTATTTTGTTCATTACATACAAGTTCGTCAAATATTTTGCATTAAATATCTATTGTGATACAGATTTGTATAGTCCAACAATTACATTCGATTCGTTTACAAACATTGTAAAACTTTGCTACTCAACTTTTGCCAGCACTTTTCAAGTAAACCCAATGGATATGTTTCTTCGAAAATGTACCACTGTCTACTGTCAATTGCTACTAAAAATAAAATTGGTCTGGTCAGTTTAGTTGCTCCAGTGCAGCTGTAAAGAGTGCACAAGGTTTGCTTCAAAACAACACGCTTTCAAAACTCGGAATGTTTCTACGATTTCCAGCCTCCAGCTGTCCGCTAAAAACTTTCCACACGGTTTCTTGCACATTCAGGAAACTCAAACAAAGCTGAGTTCACGCTCGCTGCCCGCATCGATGAACTCAAAATCCTCGTAAACTCATTCACCGTTTATTACAAACACCGGACAGAAGGCGGATGGTTTGCCACCCGCTGACAGCTTGACGTGACGCTGTCGCGTTTGTTGCTGCTGTTGTTGTTGTTGCTGTGGCTGCGCTTGCGGCTGCTGCTCGCCGTCGGTGGTGTCCAGCTCCTCCTCCTCGGTGGCCACTGTGCCCGTACCCTCGAGCACCGCTGTTGTTGTGTCGGCCGCATCAGCGTCCTCGTCACCGTTGCCGTTGCCTTCGCCGCTGGCACCGCTCTCCGCCTCCTCGACCGTCTCGAGATCGCCGCCCGCCAGCGTCGTGGAGCAGTAGCAGTACGACAGATTGGTCTTGAGTTCTTCGCAAAATTGCTGCTGTTGCGCAATGCTGGCAATGCGCTCGCGGGCAAACTCTCACATGTACGCCGGCTTCAGCTTGTAGGCGCGCTTCCAGATCTCGCACAGGCACACGGTCGAGTGGAACCGATAGAATATGGCCAGCGGCATCGAGACGTGCGTAATGATGGTCCAGGCCCACAGGCCGTAAAAGTTCAGCTGTATGGGATGCGACTCGGCGCGCGACTTTTCCAACGTGCTGATGGCCCACATGGCCAGATTTACCACCAGCATGAACGTGACAATCTCGCGGCCCGGCTTCTTGCGTATGTGCTCGGGACTCACAGCCTGACGCCGGCTGGCGTCCAGTATGAACATGGTCTGGCAGGCGGTCTGCACAATCGAGGCCAACGCATTGATGGGCACCAGCATGTCGTCGCTGCGCAACGTAAAGTGGCCAGCAATGACGGTGAAGATGTTGTACAGGAACGAGCCGGTCTGTGCGCCCACGAGCAGAATGTCGTCCAGCGAGAAGCTGCGATACGCGTCGTACTGCAGATGGCGTATCTGAATCATGCCCACCAGCGTGGCAATGGTTGCAGTGCCGTAGATCAGCAGCTCGCAGATGGTCACCTCGGTGACGGCGAGCGCCACGAAGTCGGGTCGCGAGATCAGCACAAAGAACAGAATCAGCGAGATGATGGTGAGCACCAGAATGAGGATGCCAACGAAGAGGCCTTTGTGCGCGCGCGCACAGTCCACCGAGTAGTGATGCGGCGAGCGCTTCAGCGGCGAGCTGATCGTGTCGGGGCGCTGCGGCGTGGGCGTCTGCGGGCGCGAAATGCTGCGCCACATCACATACAAAATGGCGGCGCAGATCAGCGAGTACTCGATAGTGCAGGGAAACAGGAACGGCGAGGCGTCCTGCACCAGTGTGCCGATGATGTTTGTGCGCCGGCACTCGAATATCTGATAGGGGCCCTTGAGGCCGCGCGGCACGCGCAGATGAGCAGTGGGATCGGGCGTGATGACGGCATGGCCGCGCGAGTGACCCGGTATGCGATGCGAGATGCGCAGCGTTCGATTCTCCGGATTGTAGAAGGTGAGTATCTCGTGCTTGGTCTCCTGGATGAGCACATTGAGCCAGACGGCCAGATTGGTGCCGATCATGTGCATGAGACCGAAGCGGGCAATGATCTTGTAGCGGTAGACTTTGATTTGCTGCGGAGATGAATGAAAATTGAGAATCGAATTAGAACGGGATTGAAATGAATTGAATTGAATTGAATTGAATTGAATTGAATTGAATTGAATTGAATTGAATTGAATTGAATTGAATTGAATTGAATTGAATTGAATTGAACTGAACTGAACTGAACTGAATTGAATTGAATTGAATTGAATTGAATTGAATTGAATTGAATTGAATTGAATTGAATTGAATTGAATTGAATTGAATTGAATTGAATTGAATTGAATTGAATTGAATTGAATAAAATAAATAAAATAAAATAAAATAAAATAAAATAAAATAAAATAAAATAAAATAAAATAAAATAAAATAAAATAAAATAAAATAAAATAAAATAAAGTAAAGTAAAGTAAAATAAAATAAAATCAAATCAAATCAAATCAAATCAAATAAAACAAAAAAATAAAATAAAATAAAATAAAATAAAATAAAATAAAATAAAATAAAATAAAATAAAATAAAATAAAATAAAATAAAATAAAATAAAATAGAAGTATATTTAACCAGCATTAGGTGTAAATATGTCTTTAGACGTTTCATTACGCCTCGTTCCTTACCTCATTGTTCAAGAAAATAAAGTACATTTGTATGAAAATGAATGCCATACGCGTGGCCGGTGTCAGTGCCAGCAGCACATTGTGACACTTGGTGTCCGGATTCAGCTCGAAATACTGTCCAAACTCCAAGCCCGAATAAATCATGCTGCCAATGCCAAATGCTGCAGCAGCAACAACAATATGCAAAACACATAAATTACACGACATAAATTTCAAAATTAGTGAAAGACATAAAAATGGCAATTAACAAGTAATTTCGGTACTTGAATGAAATCATAAAAATGGAAAGAAATTGCTGCTCAAAGTGTCGACACAGGTGTAATTTATGTTCAAATAGGGTAGGAAATTTTGTCAAGAAAAAATGTCAATAATACAAAAAGCATTTTAAGCTCCAAGTGAAGTAAACGAAACAACGCATTAACGGTGTCGGTCAAAAGTGGTGGTGGCGTAAGTTTTTATTGCAATGCTCAGTGATTCGAGTCCATGTAATTGGTGGACAAAATTTGGAGTGGTCTGATTTTAATAAAATTTGATATGCTAGTAATTCATGGTTTTCTGAATTGAAATCTCCATTTTGTTTTCTTAAAATTTTGTACTTTGGCAATGCCTGAGACTTATGTTGGGAATTTTCGTAATTTTTTTAACGTTATAGGAACAAGTGTGTTGGCTAGATTTGTCAGATTTTACAAAAAAAAATTGCAAAAGTAACAGAAATTATCTCAGGACCCTTCAGATTTGCAATAAAAATTATAATAATCGATGTTTGTTTTGCATTTGTGCAATTTTTCCATTTTTCATGATTATTGCATACTTTTAGGGATAAATAAAATATATTTTGTTGAAAAATAGCTCTTTAGACCACTTTCCATATTGAATTATTTTCTGAGATCCGAAGATATCGCAGAATGTGTTCACATTATTCGATAAAGAAAGAATGCTTCTTAAAATATAAAAAATCCAGGAATATACTTTCATGTAATTTTTAGATATTTTCCTCTTAGTTTGCCAATTTTTAGATTTTTAATGTTAAAGAAATGTTACATTAAAAGTTAAATTTTGTCGAAAAATAGGTGTTTGGACCACTTTTCAAATTGAATTATTTTCTGAGATCGAAAGAAATCGGATGTGTTCACATTATTTGGCAAAGAAAGGATGCTTCTAAAAATGAAAAAATCCAGCAACTTTCATATACTTTTTAGATATTTTCCTCTAAGTTTGCTAATTTTCAGGTTATTAATTTTTAAAAATATTTTGAATTAAAAGTTAAATTTTATCGAAAATTGGTTGTTAAGATTCCTTTCCAAATTTAATTATTTTTTTAAGATCCTAAGATATCGCAGGAAGTAAAGGGTTTTTCAATAAGAGCGCTACAAAAGTTTTTTTAAATAAAACAAAAACGGTTTTGGATATCAATGAAATTCTTTATTCCTGTGAAAGTACATTCGATGCCATTATGTATGGAACTCGATTTCTCTTGCATGGCCACCACGGGCACGCTTGCAGAAGTCCAGACGCTGAACCCAATTTTCGACGGTTTTTAAGCATAAATCGGCCGATACTGCCGCAATTTCACGTTCGATATTCGTACGAAGTTCATCAATCGTCGCTGGCTTGTTGGCATAGACCTTAGACTTGACGTAGCCCCACAGGAAATAGTCCAACGGCGTCAAATCGCACGACCGAGGCGGCCAATTGACTGGACCATGTCGTGAGATAACACGTTCACCAAACTTGGTTTTCAATAAATCGATTGTGCGATGCGCTGTGTGGCTTGTGGCGCCGTCCTGTTGAAACCACATATTGTCCAAGTCCATATCATCCAATTCGGGCCAAAAATATTCGGTTATCATTGAACGGTAGCGATTCCCAGTCACAGTAACGTGCCGGTCTTGATCATCACGAAAGAAGTACGGCCCAATGACGCCCCCGGCCCATAAACCGCACCAAACCGTAATTTTTTCGGGATGCAATGGTGACTCATGGAACATTTTGTACTGTGCCTGTGGATTGAAATTTTTCCACTAGACGCTCAATTGTTGATCTGGCAGGACAATTATGACGACCATAAATTGGACGTAGCGCTCTTAAAGTTGAGGCCACTGACTCCGAATTTCGGTAGTAAATTTTAATAATTTCGACTCGTTGTTGGACCGTATATCTTTCCATGATGAAATGGCAAACCTTACTGAAGAGAAATGTCAAAAGAGCGGAAAAAAATATGGCGTCGTTTGCTGTCCCTATCGGTCTACTTTTGTAGCGCTCCTTTTGAAAAACCCGTTATTTACATTATTCGATATAGCAAGAATGTTTCTTAAAATATAAAAAAATCCAGGAATATACTTTCATATACTTTTAAGATATTTTTCTCTAAGTTTCCCAATTTTCAGTTTTAATGTTGAAAAAATATTTTAAATTAAAATTAAATTTTTTCGAAAAATAGGTGTTTAGACCACTTTTCAAATTGAATTATTTTATAAGATCGGAAGGTATCGTAGGATGTAATTGTAATTAATTTTTTGCACCGACTTTTTGGGGTTTTCTTAGTTGGAGTTTTACCTTCCAAATGACATTAAAATCATTAAATTTTGAGACTAAACATTTTTGGAATTTTGTCTATGAAACGAATCACTGTGCAATGGCCCGAAACGGAAGTCACCGAGACGAAATTAACTCAATCAAATCGCTGTACGTGGTGCCAAACGCAAAAGGAACTTATCCTTTTGCGCATTTTTGTTCGAATGAGCGAAAAAAAGGATACAAGTCAAGTCAGCAAACGTGGAGTGAAATACTTGCAATAAACAAGCCAAATGTATCGGAAACAATTTTATTGAAGTTGTCTGCTGATGGCAGTTAATTTATGGCGTTTGTCAGCATTGGTAATGCAATCATAAAAAAATGTACAAATACAACAAACAAGGGCGTAAGATGTGAAACATCCCAACTTAAACAACATTAATGGCTCTTCAGGGAAATCCCAACTTTAGCAGACGAACGCTGATCAAAACGTTAAGCATCAAAGTTTGCCGCAGTGTCGAAATTTCGCACAAAAAACCAGCACACAATAAATTGCTACAAAATGTTGTTAGGACTTTTCAATTGCTTTGCGAAATATATAAAAAAAACTCTACATAAATATTTCGTCAACTTTCTTATACAATGCCTTCAACATTGGAATGTCCTGTGTGACAAATTTGCGCTCCTATACCAACTCACTTTATACAATAACAACAAAAGTCAGTATTTCATCTCCATAAATTTCCATTAAATTAGCTAGAAACACTTTTTTGTGCTTTGTGGCAAATAAATCTTCATAACTTGAACGCGTTCGCGAAATTCAAACACCGAAATGTCAGCACCGCGCGCGTCCACTTACCCACTGCACCCATACGCAGATAGAAGCTGCCGTAGTGGTGTTGCCGTCCGAGCGGCGAGAGCAGCGATGGCCGCCGTGCCGACGGTATGGCGGCCGGGATGCGTTTGTTGTGCGAGGAACTGCTGTCGGTGTCCGATTCGTCGAGACTGTCGGAGGGGCTGGTCGAACGGGTTTTGGTCGTGGATTTCGTGGGCGAGGCTGTGTACATTCCAATTTTACGGTTTGGTTAATGTTGTTGTTTTATGATGTTTTACGGTTGTAAAGTTTACAGCAACATTGGCGAGAAGAAAAAAGAAATGAGTAAATGTTGCATATTAATATGAAATTTTTTACTACATGTTATATGTGCGTGTGTGTGTGAGTATGTATGTGTGTGTAAAAAGTAATTATTCGATGCTGTTACTCACTGATGTTCATTGGGATTTTTGGTCGACCCCAGAGTAGTGTGGCATACATGAACAGCAGGAATATCATGCTTCCAATATATAAATACAGATAATACACCTGCAGAGAGACAGAGAGATAAATTCGTACAATGAGCAACGAGTTGAAGATATAATAAATTTAATATTTGAAGAAAATTAAGAGTTTCCACCAATCAGCTAAAACTTCTAAGTCTTGAATTAACATATATTAGTAATTTATTCATAATTCATATATTAATAATTTGCTATAATGAAAAGGTTTGAAAGAATTTTTAATATTCCGAATTCCGAAAGTCAAAAACCTAAAATTGGTCAGACTCAAAATTATAGAATTAGACCAAAACTTATTTTGAACCTAAAACACTAAACTCTGGCGGATACTGATTCAAATACAGAAAATTCAGATACTCGGACCCCAGAAGAACTTCAAAGATGATCAGACTCAAAATAATAAAATTAGAGCTTAACTGATTTCAAACCTAAAACACTAAATTGTGAGTGGTTCATAAGATTCAGATACAGAAAATTCAGATACGCAGACCTAAAATGCTGACACAAGTCCTAAACTATTGGGAGTACAAATAAGTTCGGTTAGTTTTCAAAAGCTAGCTCTGGCTATTGTGAATGGTTCATAGTAACAGCTGATTGCAGTATTTCCAGGGTGGTTATAGATCTGTCAAAGTTATTCATTTAATATTGCTTGGAGTTTATTAAATATGCCTGTTTTTTTGTTTACTATGATGATTTGTGTTAGGTAAGGTACGGAGGGGTGTGTGCGGCACAGAGACCGAACTTCCACTCCGTTCTTAAATATTTCTGGAGCTAACCAATCAGTTTCAAGCATGGGGCAAACCAGTTCCACCGTTTTGAAAAAGGAGAGCAGATTCGAAATTTCAACTTTGGCCGCGCAAGCCAGGTCCGCTAGGAATCTTTGCTCCCAGGGTACGGAGTTGGCGTTCCTCGCACAGGAAGAGTTGAATCGTTTATATTTCTTTTCGGATATATCCAGTGTTGCTGTGTCCAGTGGTGACTTCAACGAGCTCTCTAATAAAGGTTCGACTCAAGGACAGTACAAATCGCGTTTTCCTCGATATGCGGTGCGGACTCAATGTTCTTTTCGCTCAACCTGTCAATGTACATAAACAGGGCAGATTTCTAAGGAGCACAGAGTTATCTACTTCCGTGGTACTTCTTGCCATTCTCAGAATAGAAAATTTAGTTTACAGAAGACAATATTCCTCTTTTATTTGATGCCCATATCTTCATCATTGCATAACTGCAAAAATTAACAAAAATATTTGAAATGTGTATGTCCTTTAAAAGGGACTTTGGGTCAGAAAATGAAAAACTGACTATTTCAGGATAAAGTAAATGACCTCCAATTTCACGACTATATCAACATTTGGATGGGTCTCGACAAAAACAATTTTTTTTCGCACTGTGTAATAAATTTAAAATTGTGTTTTCACTCAATGCTTCATAACTTTGTATAATATTTTAAAATGGTCAACAAAATCACTATTTCCATGTTTTCACCATCAGTAACTTTACCAAATCTCACCTGGTTTGAACAAGCTATATATCGCTGGAACGGCTAAGTTATTATCTTTTTCAACGATAGACCCCTTGTGCCAGTCGAATGATTCTTTTAAGAAATATGTGATCATTATTGAAACAACAGGGGAAAAAAATGGTTTTTCCGAAATTTATCGAAAACGCTTCTTAAAAATATTTTTGGATTTTCTGTTAAGAGTTCAGCGGCCCAAAGTTAGTCTAGAAAATACTTTTGTTTTTAGGTGCACGCGATTAACCCACGTTTTGTCGAGAAGTGTAATCAGCATTTTAGGGAGACGTTAAAAAGCGATTTTTCTCTTGCGAGCAGCTGATTCAACATTGAATTGTGACTGGAGATTAAAAATGAATATTCTACAGTTACCTAAAAAACGCGCTGTTCGGTCAATCGCTGCCATCGACCTCAACAACAACGCCAAAGCCGAATATTCATGGTTCTAGGGTCATGCTGTGCATTTGGTGCGTTCAAAAGAAAGTTAAATACTATGAGCTGGTGATCCTATTACGGGCGATTGGCCAAGGCTACCATTGATTCGTTCAAGCCGTGCATTACGAGAAAAATGGTTGGAAGACCAGCAAAGACATGACAAAATTAATCTTTTGCATGACAATGCTCGGCTTTGAAAAAGTTGTACAAAAACATTTGGAAACATGCAAGTAAGATATTTGATATTCGGAGATATTTGATACTTCGAAAATTGCTCCGTTTGATTAATGTTTGTATCGACGGATGCTGCACGATTTGGCAGGTCACCGATTTACTTCTTTTGCAGAATTTGAAAATTAGCTCCTAACTTGGATCCCCTCGAAAGACAAAACATTTTTTTTTATGCGGAATTAGAAAATTGCTTGAGCTATGAAAACAAGTAGCAGCTTGTGATGAACAATCATTGATTTATCTGTCCATTCCTCTTACTTTGACCGAATCGAACCGAACTAATTTTTACTCCCCATAGTTTCAAATCTAAGAGGCTTAAATCTGACATTTTTGGTCACAAAAAACCTACTAATTTATATTCCCAATAATCTCAAATCCTAAAACGCTTAAATCTTATCACTACCGATTCATATGAAGATTACTCTAGAGCGATTTCAATTGAGTACAGTTTTATAAATTTCACAACGACACCCTCATTAGTATTGTCGGCTTTCGGCCAATTAATCAGCAACCCACAGCAACCAGCAGCACACACCTTTTGCCAGCCACAGTCACGTAGCCACACTCGTTTTTCAGCATTAACTATTGCCAATGTTTCATGCTGTCTAACGTGCTGCAACGCCCCTAAGTATGCAACACAGATTGACGCAAATAGCGCACGACACTCGTTACACAGCAAGTCACGGCAGTGCACGCCAACAGCTTTGCTAGCAACAACTTGTAGAGGGCGGACAGCAGTTGATGTCGACTACAATTGAACATGACATGTGGCAGGCGCCTAACGGCACAGCGGCACTTTAGCCCGCTGCGAATTTGTGTAACACATTGGCGCTTCAGACTGTCTACTGGCTACTAAGTGTGTTTGTGTGTGTGTTTGTGAATGTGTACCTGTGGCGTTGGAGCATTTAGTGTTGGGCCAAGATTAAAAATTGATTTTCTCCACTTTGCAGGTGATATCCGGCTGTGACCGCCGCACACGGCGCACAACTGCAATCACACAAAGTGTGGCGCTCAACTTTGGCCAAATATTTTACAACAATTTTTCAATTTATTCTACACGCTTTGTGCAGCTCTAAAGTATGCCAACTATTTATGTTATCAGTGAGGCTCAACACACAAATTTTCACAAATTTCACCAACAATTTTGGCTTATCTCGCTTCTATGCCGTTCGTTTCTATTCGCCGCAAGATTCGCTTGACTGCATCGTATTCACAAATTCATGGCAACCCACAACCCATGATCGTAAAGTTGACCATAATCGTAAAATTTTGCATTCATTACAATTTCAGCCGGTTGTGGCTGAAATCGCTTCGGTGCCGCCGCCACCACCGCCGTTGTGCTTTCCGCTGGCCACTTTACTATGCACACTTGGCTGAAAATAATCTCCATACGCTTCGAGCACACAAATGCAGATTATATTTGGTAAAATGTTTGCGGAAAAGTGTTGCTAACAATGCTGGTTGCATTGAGAACTCAAATGCTTTTTATGGCGAATAATTGAATTTGTTGCATTAGAAAGTTTTGTTTTCATTACGAAATTTTGCATTTAATTTGTTGTCTTTATTTACAGTAAAATGATGGCAAATCAAAGTAAGATTTTCCTTAGATGTATTTTAGGGTTTAATTTCTTGTTTATTTAGTAATGCTAATTTTTTAGTGAAAGAAAATTTCACTTCGCTCAAAATAATCTCCATACGCTTCGAGCACACAATTGCAGATTATTTTTGGTAAATGTTAATTACAAAATCTTCAAAAATAATTTTTTATAATTTTTTAAATGTCGTTATTAACTTTTGAGTGACGGACCTCACTCGATTGACAAATCTTGCAATCAATTAACTTAAGAAAGCCTTCAGAGAACTTTAAGACGAAATACTACCAAAAATGTTCAGACTTTTTCACTCAGTGTTGCCAGATACCTACAAAAACTTTCTCCTTAACCCTTCTGTCAATACGAAAAATTTCCACCTATTATCAATACGAAGGTAGCCGGGTATCTTCATACAATTTATATGGGAATAGTAAAAATAATGGCGCACAAATTTAAAAAATCGTTGTGGTCTTTTAAATCAAAGCGTTATGTATTCATAATTTAAGTTAAAAACATTAAACACATATTAATAGTGCCGTAATTTTAGCATTTTCGTGTTTTACGTTCTTGCTTACGTTAATCGGAACAGATATAGCATGACTCATGGGCTTTTGGCCAGTGATCCAAGTCTCGTTTTGTTCCTGCTGACGCTTGCAGAAACGAACATAAGGGTTTCTGTGCTCCGCTAACTGCTTCAAAACCATTTTTAGAGTAAAAATTGTGAAAACAAGGGCATTGTTTTGTCTATTCTGAACTTTCGGCATCAGCGGTGCACACAGAATTTCATTTAAGAAGGCGTACTGCATACAACTTTTGACCAAAATACCATTTGAAATCAATGTGTTACCCATAATTTTTGTAGCTAGCAAATACGTGGGGAGTTTGAACCACCAATACCCCCTCTAATTTATGTTTGCTGCGAGCTGCAAATATGCTGCAAAGGTGCAAATATTGAGCATGCCACCACTTACCAGTTTTAGTAATAAAATGGGCCAATATTAGAGCCATAACGTCTAGCGACCTTTGTGCTATTGTAAATGCGAAAGTTTTTTGGTTTCAGGTTGTGCCCTGGCACTGCTTTGCCGTGGTTCATAGCTGAGAGACCCACCCAGCTTCATTGCTCTTTGGAAGGTACAATTTCAAAGTTGATCAGTCATTTTTAACACCAAAGTGAGATTTTTTGCGAAAAGGTATTCCGCCAACGCCTCAGAAGTAAAAATGTTATCCACTGCAGCGTTGCGTACAGAAGGTCTAAAGCTTTGAATAAATATTTTTGCGCCTACTTGGGTCTTACATACGGTGGCAATTGCCTTCTTAGTTTTTCAGAGTAAACTTTTCCTTTCAAAGGGTAAAATATCTTGGAATAACACGCATGTGAAGTCGAAGACTTCGATCGGATGTCCTAAATTTAACTTATATTTGAATACAACTTTGATTTCATATTTAAAATGTAGTCCACTCGAATATCAACGAGTAATTTTACGTTTAAACTGTATTGTTTTACTGTATTTTGTATGAAGGTACCCGGGTATCTTCGTATAGAACAAAGGTGTTCAAAATCGGTTCTAAAAGTTATACAGAAAAAGTTGTCTTTCTATATAAGTTATCTTATAGGTAGTCAATTGATATTTAGGAAGATACTAAAAATATCAGTATAGCGTTCCTTGGCCGAAAGACAGGCTATTTTTACTTCAAAAATGCAAAAGGTACTCAGGTACCTTCGTATTGACAGAAGGGTTAATCTAAAATAAAACTAAAATTTCCTCCCAAAAAAATTAAAAAATCTCCCAAAATTATTTTGTATATGTACCTTGTGACCGAAAAATTTCCGGAAATTTTAAATAAAACGCAAAATTCTTAATCTTCATCAATATTTATTTTATCTCCTTCAAAATATGCTCCATTAGAAGCGATACACATATGCCAACGTTTCTTCCAATCATCAAAACATTTTTTATAGGCGCTTTCCGGTATGGCTTTGAGTTCCCTGTGCGAATTCTGTTTTACGTCTTCTATGGATTCAAAACGCGTTCCTCTGAGTGGTAATTTGAGTTTGGGAAACAGGAAAAAGTCACACGGTGAAAGATCAGGTGAATACGGTGGCTGTTCGATGGTATTTATTGAATGTTTGGCCTTAAAATCGTTGATAATGTTGGCTCGGTGCGGGGGAGCATTATCGTCATGAAAAATCCATGAAGTATCCTTCCACAATTGAGGCCGTTTACGGCGGATATTTTCACGCGAACGTCTTGAAACAGTCAAATAATAGTCTTTACCGACTGTTTGTCCTTCAGGGACGAATTCATGATGCACCACACCACGAATATCGAAGAAAACAATCAGCAACAATCACCTTGATTTTCGAGCGACTTTGGCGAGGTTTTTTCGGTTTCGGCTCGTCTTTTCCTCTCCTTTCCGATGATTGTTGGCTTGTTTGCATGTCGTACTCGTAGACCCATGTCTCGTCACCAGTTATGATGCGTTCCATGAAAGTTGGATCGGAATTGGCACGAGCAAAGAGACCTGTTCACGGTACTCATTTTGAAGAAAATTTTCAACAAAATCGCAACGCACTATTGAGGTGAACTGGTTTCAACAGCTGCCGTAAACAAACTGTCTGACAGATCGCGCTCATTTTTGGCATAGTAATTAAGGACAGTGCTACCAACCTACAGAAAGTTAAAATATCGAAAAATATACAGCGCGCGAATTTTAAATGAGAATTTCCGGAAACTTTTCGGTCACAATGTATGTGTATTTAGTTTTTTCCTTTTTCTTTAAACGCCAAAAATCTCCAAAATCTAGGAGGAAATCTCCTGATTTGGCAACACCGGTTGATATGGGCGTGATTGACTATATTTTATTTATAGTAACCTGGCATAGTCAGATTTTTATTTCCTAACCTAAAGACCTTTTCAAATGAATTTACAATTTTAAGGATTTGCACATTTCACATATTTTTTTTAATATTTGAGGTTGTGCAATGATGAAGACGTGGATATAAAATCAAAGAGGAAAATTGTTATCTTAATTTTCTGTTCTGAATTTTCAGGACCAAAATATGACAGGTTAACAAAATATAAATGTTTTGGATCTCAGTCTTTAAGTTCATAAATCTAAAATTTCTATTATTACCTTCCAAGATAGGATAGGTAGAAGTTCAAAGACAATTCAAGACAAAGAATTTTAAACATTTAAGTCAACACTTCATAAAATTAATCTATGATAATCTAATCTATGATACAATTTCTCTATGGTATAATTCCATACGATTATGCGAACATTTTTCGCCACGTAACAAAACCCAACTTTTTTTACTACTTTACACAGAAACATAAACATTTCCACCATTCCACCATTTTGCGATTAATTCATACGGAATTCATATGGAATTAACCGCAAAGTAAGCTACAAAATTTGCGCAAACATTTTGCATACGTAAACAATTTGAATAATTTGTTGCCGCAGAAAAACATTTTGCAAATTCTGCCATTAAAATGTTTTTGTTTTAGGTGCTATTCGAAAAGTCATAACAACAGATTAGTTGAAAAAATAATAATAATAAAATAGCAAATGACTTACCTCATAGAAGGAAGGCGGTATGTAAGTGGAGATGACTTCGGCCATGGGAAATGCAATGCCCATAACCACCAAAAGTTTGCCGTACAAAGCCGAGAACAATGTGGCCAGCGCATCGCCGCTGTAAGAAAAGAAAGCAGCATCATTAAGATTAACAATCAATCCAACTTCAATCAACTCGCTACACAGAACTTTTCCATCCCCCCAAAGTTTGTCTCGGTTTATTTTGCCCCATGAAAACACTTGACACTTTTTCTACTTGACGCATGCAACAATTTCCGCTGCCGCAATTAATTGCCGCAAGTAACCAATTCAAGACGAGCAGACAGCGAGCTGGACAACCGGACGGACCCACGGACTGACAGATAATAAATAAACTTTGCACGATGCGCGCAACAATTCACTTGGTTTGCTGTGATAATTATGACGAAGTCAGTGTGAGGCGACGGTTCATTATTGTTGCCAATGATGAGCGGCATGTGACTGCCATCAATTTTAAGCTTACGGAGCATTTTATTGGAGATAAGAGACACAGATGAAGAAGAGAGCCAAGGCAGCAAAGTGTTTTCGGTAGACTTTCACACCCCAAAAACCGCCCCAGAAGCGGAGACTACAGGCCACACTTGTACGATAAAAATGTGTGTACAGATGTGTGTGTGTGTGTGTGTGTGTGTGTGTACGTAGACACATGTGATTCTGTGCGCTTAAGTTTGCATCAGCGTTAAACTTAAATGATGCTTAAAATTAATCTCGGAACGTTGACGTTAATTTGAAATCAATACTGTAGTTTATCAACGTTAGGGTTAAAGTGCCGTTTGTAGGGTGGAAGCGAGCAGACAAAAGCCATAACTGCCATGGAGGGCTTAAGAACTCTTTCGAAACATTTCAAAAGAAGCGTGAAAGCACGCGACGCGGCAGTTTGAATTTTGAGCAGCATTCAAAGCACACAGACATTGCATCCAGTCACACGAGACGCCGACACACAGCTCAAGTTGGCGCTGCTGAAAACTACGCTCACACACAAACCGTAAAATGTTAGTTTGAGTGTGCGTTCGTTTGTTATTTTGATTTATGGCTTTCAATTGAGAATCAAAACCAAGAAACTTGAAGTGCGATAGAACAACTAAATGAATGAATGAGTTTCGAACAAAAACTCTGCAACTTTGCAGGCTTTGGCAAACGCTTTTAATTCGCCTCAGTTGGGTGGGTACTTAAATACCCATAAAATAGTATTTAAATAAAAGACTGAATCTCGCAATTGATTGCTGTTTTTGCACTGATTTTTGTGTATAACATTAAGGAAAAATTTGGTAATTTACTCCTCGTACAGATTTGGTTAGATAAGACAGGCAGCTAGTCGATTTAGTACACTCTCAGGCCCATTTTGATGTTAGAAAAGAGAGTGGCAAGCTCCTCTTAACCATTGTTCGGTCCTCGTTGAAATCATCATCAATCAGTAATTCGAATGAATCTGGCGATATCCTACTACTACTAGTATATCCTACTGTGCCCAGAGCATCCAACGCAGTGTCGAATAACTTGAAGTGCAGGACAAGAAATGTTGTATAGACTCAGTTTTATTCTCATCATTGCAAATGCGGCAAAAGTCCCAATGAGGCAGGCTTCACCTATCAGCAAAGAGGACAATGACGCATTGCACCGTTAAAACCCTATAAGAATGCTAAGTTTAGCTTTGGTAAGCAGCAGAAAACAAAGTTTACAGTCAGTCCGAGCGCTCCACTGGTCACTGGTGCGTTGAACTGTTTTTCTGTTGAGATCAGAAAAACATTTTTGGAGCGACGATTAAATATCGATCGAGACTTTTCAATCTGGCGAAATTCCTATAGTTGGTTCATTTTTTTCAATGGTCTGATCACCTTTGCGTTCAAGTTATAGCAAATTTTCAATGGTTGGACGATCTTTCTGTTCAATTAATGAAAAAATTTCAATAATCAGATAATCTTTTTGTACAAAGTGATTAAATTCCATTGGTTGTATCATCTTTTCGTTCAGGTTATAGCAAAATTTCAATGGTTATATGATTTTTTTAGTTCAAATAATGGTCAAATTCTAATGGTTAGATGTTCTTTTCGTACAAAGTGGCAAAAATCCATTGATTGGATCATCTTTTCGTTCCAGTTATTGCAAAATTCCAATAGTTGGATGATCTTTTTATTCAATTAATGGCAAAATTTCAATGGTTAGATGATCTTTTCGTACAAGTAATAGCAAAATTCCTATGGATAGATGATCTTTTAGTACAAAATGGCAAAATTTCTGTAATTAGATGATCTTTTTGTTGAATTAATGGCTAATTTTCAATGGTTATATGATCTTTTCGGACAAAGTGACTAAACTCCATTGTTTGGAGTTTCTTCTTTTGCTCAAGTTTTAGCAAAATTTCAATGATTAGATGATATTTTTGGTTCAAATAATGGTCAAATTCCAATGGTTAGATGTTTTTTTGTACAAAGCTTAAAAAATGCATTGATTGGATCATCTTTTCGTTCCAGTTATTGCAAAATTCCAATAGTTGGATGATCTTTTTATTCAATTAATGGCAAAATTTCAATGGTTAGATGATCCGTTCATACAAGTAATGGCAAAATTTCAATTGTCAGATGATCTTTTCGTATAAAGTGACTAAATTTCATTGGTTGGATCAACTTTTCTTCAAGTTTTAGCGAAATCTCAATGATTAGATGATCTTTTTGTACAAGTAATGGCAAAATGTTAATGTTTGGATAATCTTTTCCAATGATCCAATAGTTAGATGAACTTTTCTTACAATTAATGGCAATATTTCAATGGTTAGATAATCTTTTCATACAAGTAATGGCAAAATTCCAAAGGTTGAATGATCGTTTTGTACAAGTAATGTCAAAATTTCAATGGCTGGACCAACCTTTCGTACAAGTAATAGAAAAATTTCAATCGTTAGATGATATCTTCGTACAAAGTGACAAAATTCCAAAGCTTAGATGATATTTTTCAAGCTCAAAGGCGAAAGATGTTTAACTTATTTATTATAACAAAACCTATTTCCAAAATGACAAAAAAAAATATTGCAAATTTTCACTTTACTATCGGTAATTTATAAGTATAACAGCAAACAGATTTTCGATAGGTTTACACACACATGGCCTCAGTAACACATAAAAGTTGTGTGCACATTATGTAAAATTTCAATTTTTAAAAGAGATTCGTTTTTCTAACTTGTATTGAAGACTTGTAAGCGTGTTTGTTTGTATATGGTTTGTGGTTGGTATCCACTGAGGGATCGATAAACCTATTTACATATGTTTGCCGTTTTTCTGTCTGTTTATCAATCAAGTTAATAACTTTTGAAATGGTCGAAATTTCTTGAAGAGTTTTGGTATATTTTGTACGGGAGCAACCGTAATCAGTTCTTAGGAATGTGAATGTAATTTATCTAAATTAGAAAAATTGCATTTCCATTTAAAGATATTTTCATAAATGTGTAAAAGTTTGCATTAGACCTGATAATCAAATATATATATACCTATAGTATAACTGGATGAAAAATGTTGCCTTATCTTTGCTACATTTATGTATTTCCTTATCTTAGCTGTTTTAGTTTAAAATTTGCTGTCATATAAAACAAATATTTATTTTCTAAGAACATTGATCGATCAATGATTAATTGATTGGTTAATAAATTGATTGGTTCCGCATTTAAATTCCCATTGTTGATCTCAGATACACCAACATTTTGCAAAGTGCTTCCTGCAGCTACTAGATAAGTTACATAATATATGCATTGATGGGTTAACTGTCATCAGACTACATAAAAATTCAGACAATCAGCGACAACAGCACTCATTGCGCACAGGTGGCACCAATGGCAGGCGGCAAATGCACAAATGAGTGCGAAATTGATTGCCGCAAGCAGCGAGGCAGCAATTGGCATCCGTTGCGCAATTCAAGTTGACTCCATTCGCCGCCAAAGGCATTCAATCGAATGGCAAAGAAGCAACGAATGTCTCTATTAACTGTTGGCATTGCTTTGCGGATATTCGCTGACGTTGTATAGAGGAACTTGGGATCAATAAGAACTGAAATATCATAGCATAATTGCAGGCGCGCACACCATAAAAATTTCTTTTGAACGCTATCTATTAGATTCTGTTCTTTGAATCATGCTTAACCGTTAAATGCATGAAATATTTTCTTGTTTGGCTAATACACAAAGTAATTTTTTTAATTTATTTTAGATTATTAGCAGCTTTAAAAAACATGTCTATTAAATACTAACAAAAAAAACTTTTGATTTAGCTGTCGCTTCAAAAAATTTATATCGGCGCTTGAGCCAAAGCTATGCTTTTGAATTTTAATACTGAGCTTTTATAAAATTGTATTTTCGTAAATTCAAACTGGACAAATTAGGTGGAAGATTGTCATCATGCAGCAATAGATGGAATTTGGTTGTTAGTTTATTATTCATTGGACATTCGTTGTACTAAAAATCCTAGTCAAATGCAATGTTATTTTTTACTATACTTAATTTAGAAAACACTTTCCATGCTTCTCTGGCAATTTTCGCTTCTTAAATCTACGCAAAAATGTCTATCGAACACTTACAAAAAATGTTCCCTTAAAATATTGGTGCAGATTTGCACACTTGGCTTTGTTTTTCTTTGTCTCGCAATTTCCTTTAGTTGATTCTTTCCGTTTGCTTTTTTCAGTTTCACATGCAACACAGCGCAAGCAGTGCTCAGCTTTGTTGCTCATTTTCAATTTATGTTCTCATGTTTATCAGTCAACACATCACACACCCAAGTTTTCTCTACTCTTATCTCGCAGCGACGCTTTCATGGACTCGTTGCGCTGCCAACAGTGCAGACGCTTTTCCTGCGGTGTAATTTGTCATCGTCGTTGGCAGCTTCTAAGTTGGGCACTTCATGGCACTGCGAAAGCAGCACAGCGCATGATTCGAATTTAATTGAATTTCTTATCACGATGTCGCATGCCCACCCTTCCCCCCTTCAAGTGACTAGTCGAAAACTTTCCCCCAAATTGTCCTCAGATTTCTTTGGCAATATTTTTGTCACGCTCTCACCCTCTCACCCTCGCAAAACCACTGCGAAATCAAGTAAAATCAAGTAAAATCTCATGCAGTACATTAAAAGCAACTTACGCCTTGACGCGCGGCATCGGCGGATACACGAACGACGGCCGGTGTGTGCGCTTGATGGCCGGCAGCACCGGATAGTTGGTGAGCTGGTGCGAGTGGTACATGAGCGCCAGATGGCCGGTTTGCCGATCGTCGGTGCCCGACAGTTGCCGGTGCGAGGAGCTGCTGGGCGAGGGCGGTCCCGAGCCGTCTTCGCCGCCACCGCTGCCGCCCGAGCCGCCGCCCGTGGCGTCCAGTTGGTGTGTCAGCGCCGACGACACCGGGAAGTTTGACTCGTCAATGGTGACGCGATGGTGCGAGCCGGAGTCGCGCATACGCGCCGACAACTTGGCGGGCGAGACGGACGCATGCGAGCCGGTCTCTGAGGTGAGCAGCAGTGTCGATGTGGCGGGCGGCGATGAGCGGCGCTCCTGACTGCGACCGGCGCTCTCGTCATCGCCGCCGCCGCCACCGCTGGTGGCGCGCTTGTGTCGCGCCTCCTGCAGCAGATGAGCGCCGCCGGCATAGGACATGGGCACAGTGGGCGTGGGTACCGGCATGCCGCCGTGTGTGTGATGATTCTGATGGTGCGGATGCTGGAACTGATGCGGCAAGTGGTAGTGATGATGGCTGCTCAGATGGGCGCGCATCACATGCTGCTGCTGCTGCTCGTCCAGATAGCTGACCGAGGTGCTACTGCTGGCTGTGACCACAACGGATGAGGCGCCAGCGCCAGCCGCAGCGGCTGCCGCAGCAGTTATGGTCTCGTTGGAAGCGGCAGCAGACGAGGTGGATGGCAGCGAATCGGTGCCGGTGCTGCAAGTGGAATTCGAACGGGACATTTTATGTAATACAACTTTTAAAAATCTTATAGTTAGTTTTTCTACATTTTTTGGAAAAAATCACTTTTATTTGATTATTTTGAGTTTATAGAAAAGTTTTTTAGTCCAAAAATTTGTGTAAAAATGTTTATTTGCACTTTCACTTTTCTACAGTTTTTGTCTGCGTTGTGTGCAGCGCGATGCGTTCGCCACGAGCAGCCGCCGATTTGTGACCAGCCGCAACGCCGGACGCATTAATGCGAACCCCAGGCAGAATTATGAAATGCTATTGTTGCCGAGGGTGTCAGTTTTGTTGTTCTTGCTGTTGACTTTAATTGAATAATCTGATTTAATAACAATCTAAGTTGTTGACTTCATTGCGGTCGGTGTCGCAGATTTCGCAACAGGCGAGAAAAAGAGCAAAACCAATGGCGGCAAACAAAAAGCGAAATGATTTGCAATGATTCTGAACATTTTCAAAACTCTGAAAAACTGCTAAAGGAGCAAGAAGAATATATATCATATCTATCATACATATCTTTCATATCTATCATATCTATAATATATATCAAACTGCTAAAGGAGCAAGAAGAATATCTATCATATATATCATACATATCTATCATGTCTATCATATATATCATATCTAACATATTTATCACATCTATCATATATATCATATCGATCATATCTATCTTATCTATCATATCTATCATACCGACCATATCTATCTTATCTATCATATCTATCATATCTATCATATCTATCTTATCTATCATATCTATCATACCTATCATATCTATCATATCTATCATATCTATCATATCTATCTATCTATCATATCTATCATATCTATCATATCTATCATATCTATCATATCTATCTTATCTATCATATCTATCATATCGATCATAGCTATCATATCTATTTTATCTATCATATCTATCATATCGATCATATCTATCATATCTATTTTATCTATCATATCTAACATATCTATCATATCTATCCTATCTAACATATCTATCATATCGATCATATCTATCATATCTATCATATCTATCATATCTATCATATCTAACATATCTATCATATTTATCATATCTATCATATCTATCATATCTAACATATCTATCATATCGATCATATCTATCATATCTATTTTATCTATCATATCTAACATATCTATCATAACTATCATATCTATCATATCTATCATATCTATCATATCTATCATATCTATCATATCTATCATATCTATCATATCTATCATATCTATCATATCTAACATATCTATCATATTTATCATATCTATCCTATCTAACATATCTAGCATATCGATCATATCTATCATATCTATTTTATCTATCATATCTATCTTATCTATCATATCTATCATATCTATCTTATCTATCATATCTATCATATCTATCATAACTATCATATCTATCATATCGATCATATCTATCATATCTATCATATCTATCTTATCTATCATATCTATCATATCGATCATAGCTATCATATCTATTTTATCTATCATATCTATCATATCTATCATTTCTATCATGTCTATCATATCTATCATATCTATCATATCTATCATATCTATCATATCTATCATATCAATCATATCTATCATATCTAACATATCTATCATATCTATCCTATCTAACATATCTATCATATCGATCATATCTATCATATCTATCATATCTATCATATCTAACATATCTATCATATTTATCATATCTATCCTATCTAACATATCTAGCATATCGATCATATCTATCATATCTATTTTATCTATCATATCTATCTTATCTATCATATCTATCATATCTATCTTATCTATCATATCTATCATATCTATCATAACTATCATATCTATCATATCGATCATATCTATCATATCTATCATATCTATCTTATCTATCATATCTATCATATCGATCATAGCTATCATATCTATTTTATCTATCATATCTATCATATCTATCATTTCTATCATGTCTATCATATCTATCATATCTATCATATCTATCATATCTATCATATCTATCATATCTATCATATCTAACATATCTATCATATCTATCCTATCTAACATATCTATCATATCGATCATATCTATCATATCTATTTTATCTATCATATCTATCATATCTATCCTATCTATCATATCTATCATATCTATCTTATCTATCATATCTATCATATCTATCATATCTATCTATCTATCATATCTATCATATCTATCATATCTATCATATCTATCATATCTATCATATCTATCTTATCTATCATATCTATCATATCTAACATATCTATCATATCGATCATATCTATCATATCTATTTTATCTATCATATCTAACATATCTATCATAACTATCATATCTATCATATCTATCATATCTATCATATCTATCATATCTATCATATCTATCATATCTATCATATCTATCATATCTATCATATCTAACATATCTATCATATTTATCATATCTATCCTATCTAACATATCTAGCATATCGATCATATCTATCATATCTAACGGGTTTTTCAAAAGGAGCGCTACAAAAGTAGACCGATAGGGACAGCAAACGACGCCATATTTTTTTCCGCTCTTTTGACATTTCTCTTCAGTAAGGTTTGCCATTTCATCATGGAAAGATATACGGTCCAACAACGAGTCGAAATTATTAAAATTTACTACCGAAATTCGGAGTCAGTGGCCTCAACTTTAAGAGCGCTACGTCCAATTTATGGTCGTCATAATTGTCCTGCCAGATCAACAATTGAGCGTCTAGTGGAAAAATTTCAATCCACAGGCACAGTACAAAATGTTCCATGAGTCACCATTGCATCCCGAAAAAATTACGGTTTGGTGCGGTTTATGGGCCGGGGGCGTCATTGGGCCGTACTTCTTTCGTGATGATCAAGACCGGCACGTTACTGTGACTGGGAATCGCTACCGTTCAATGATAACCGAATATTTTTGGCCCGAATTGGATGATATGGACTTGGACAATATGTGGTTTCAACAGGACGGCGCCACAAGCCACACAGCGCATCGCACAATCGATTTATTGAAAACCAAGTTTGGTGAACGTGTTATCTCACGACATGGTCCAGTCAATTGGCCGCCTCGGTCGTGCGATTTGACGCCGTTGGACTATTTCCTGTGGGGCTACGTCAAGTCTAAGGTCTATGCCAACAAGCCAGCGACGATTGATGAACTTCGTACGAATATCGAACGTGAAATTGCGGCAGTATCGGCCGATTTATGCTTAAAAACCGTCGAAAATTGGGTTCAGCGTCTGGACTTCTGCAAGCGTGCCCGTGGTGGCCATGCAAGAGAAATCGAGTTCCATACATAATGGCATCGAATGTACTTTCACAGGAATAAAGAATTTCATTGATATCCAAAACCGTTTTTGTTTTATTTAAAAAAACTTTTGTAGCGCTCTTATTGAAAAACCCTTTATTTTATCTATCATATCTATCTTATCTATCATATCTATCATATCTATCTTATCTATCATATCTATCATATCTATCATAACTATCATATCTATCATATCGATCATATCTATCATATCTATCATATCTATCTTATCTATCATATCTATCATATCGATCATAGCTATCATATCTATTTTATCTATCATATCTATCATATCTATCATTTCTATCATGTCTATCATATCTATCATATCTATCATATCTATCATATCTATCATATCTATCATATCTATCATATCTAACATATCTATCATATCTATCCTATCTAACATATCTATCATATCGATCATATCTATCATATCTATTTTATCTATCATATCTATCATATCTATCCTATCTATCATATCTATCATATCTATCATATCTATCTTATCTATCATATCTATCATATCTATCATATCTATCTATCTATCATATCTATCATATCTATCATATCTATCATATCTATCATATCTATCTTATCTATCATATCTATCATATCGATCATAGCTATCATATATATTTTATCTATCATATCTATCATATCGATCATATCTATCATATCTATTTTATCTATCATATCTAACATATCTATCATATCTATCCTATCTAACATATCTATCATATCGATCATATCTATCATATCTATCATATCTATCATATCTAACATATCTATCATATCGATCATATCTATCATATCTATTTTATCTATCATATCGATCATATCTATCATATCTATTTTATCTATCATATCTATCTTATCTATCATATCCATCATATCTATCATATCGATCATATCTATCATATCTATCTTATCTATCATATCCACCATAGCTATCATATCTATCTTATCTATCATATCTATCTATCTATTCGTTTATTGAACCAGTTCTGTCATTTCATAATAGATTTTCATAACAAAACTAACAAAATAATTAGCAGTTAACCTGTTGTGCGACTCCTTTACTCATCTTCTCTCACACATCATTGCAATATCTCGTATGGTCACCTTAAAAAAAAAATGTTCAATTGCATTGTCTACAACTACTTCATCGACCACATTGGCTAAATGAAAACAATTCAAGTTCACTAAATTTCATTTTGCTGCGATTCTTCTTAGTTTTCCATTGGCATTTTCAAAGGACATAAACAATAAACTGTCTGCACAAGAACAGAAAAAACTACTACAACTCCGTAGCAATCAACTCCACCATATAAACAACGCCTCGATTGCTACTCTGCTAGTTCTCCCTTGCGTTCTTTCTTTAATATTTCTTTTCTCTTTTACTTTTCATGCAGCATGACAACAGTTTAATTTAATATTCTATATACAGTTTACACTCATTGGTTTTTTCGCATGTGTGTTTGTATGTATTTTTGTATGTGTGTGTGGGTGATATTTCAACTACAAATTGAATTTATTTCTTTCCTGTCCTACAAACAGACACAAACAGCTGCTTTGACCACACTCACACACACACATACACCCACATTCGCCACACAATCAATCGCAAACAATACAACAACAACAACAACTAGGTATTCGCTGCCCGTTCAATCCAATTTGTAAAGCAAAGTTAATTTTCACACACGTCCGCAAGTGGCGGCAGTCGAACAGACAAACAGTCGGACAGTGCAACCAGTACAATTGCACAGATTCTGCACGTTTGCCGCTGTTGTCGGTGTCAAGTGTTCATTTTTAGTTCACAGCCATAAATAACGCCACAAGCCATAAAAAGAGAGAAAAAAACGCAAACTAACAAAAAAGCCGTCAGCGCTAACTGCAACAATTTATAGCCTGGCTGCCTGCTTGCCGCTTTTAAAATACATTACTGCACGCAATTTAGCTGAAGTGGCTTTTAGCAGCCGCCACTTGAACGGCATATGAGCGCTGCTCACGGGGCGTATACGCAACATTACTTTAAAATGCTTTTTCAGTGAAAATTCATCAACGTCATAGCGTCATAATTTATGCAAAAATTTTTAATAAATTGCGCTTATTATTCATTCAATTTATGCCCAAATTAAATGGCGCTCACCAAAAATGTGGTCTGCTTTTAGGCGCCAACGTATCCAAACTGCATTTGCATCACTTTGGGCTACGCAAAAATTAATTTCAACATTCTTTTGGTGGCTTTATTTAATAATGTTGTTTTTTTTCAAGCGCGCTGCTTTGAGTTGGCAAATAATAACGAGACCTGACCGACACAACAGTCGAGCGCGTCATCTGCGTTGCGCCGCACAAACCAGGTCATCAGTTAAAGTTCAAGTGTGTCGCGTTGGATGAGGCGGCAGGCGAACGCACTGTGATGTAATTGCATGCACAAAAAATCCGCAGCCAACTTTTGTGCGAGCTTGCAACTTTTACGACGGAACAAACACAGCACAAAGCAAAAAAGCCAACATTTCGAGCCTCGTGCAATTTGCATGAAAGTTTTGCGCATTTTTTGTGATAAGCAAAAATAATGTTTACAACGTTTCATCATTGAATTTCATGCGATTTCAACATGAAACTGTTTTAAATCCCGCGCCTGACCCATATTCGCTGTCGTTCTGCATGCCGCACTCAGTGCTGACTTCTATCTGCTGACTTTTTTCGAGTGCCTACAAAACGCACTTGACATAGAAATTCAGGATTATGAAATGGATTAAGAAAGTATTTTCTGTGTACAATTTGTTTGTTGTGGTTGCAGGGCGGAAAATTTCTCATTTCAATGCTTTTTGGTTGTATAACTTTGATGAAAGCTCCAATCCTACGGTGAGATCAGCACAACAAAAATGTCACAAAAATGCGTAAAGAAACCAAAGTAAATATAAAAGTTAAAATAAATGTTTTCGTTGATACTTTTGCTGCTGAAAGGTCACTAAGTGAAAACTAAAACATTTCACTATGACTCGGACTTTCGTCAGGTGTTCGCTGACCTCTTTGGGTGCTTACAAAAAACTTCAAATGCTGCACAAAAACTTTTCAAACAATTCTTTCGCTTTTACTAGCTTATCTGGTAATTTTTTCGGAAACATTAACGTAAGCAAAGTTATGGGTCATTTCATAAAAAGATATTTCTTCTAATCACAAACCACCGACCACCGAACTGTTTTTTCTTTGTATTTCTTTCTTATTTAATTTTTTCTTGTATTCAAAGAAACTTAGAATCAATTTGTCATTTTCTTACAGTTCTGGTAAAATAGATAGGTATATCTGTACAACTATCTCACTAACCAATCACTTATGGAGGATCCATATTTTAAAATTTTTTAACCCCAAATCTGTCTCAAAAATTAAAAAAAAATTTATATAATTTTTTTCGATTTTTTTAACCTTGAATTTCTTACATTTTTTAAAAGCTTTTGCTGATTTTGAAGTCAATTTTCGAAAACCTCATAAAACTAACTAATTCCCCATTTTGGGCTCATAGTATTTTCTTCTTAAGAAGCTTAACTTTTTTCTTACAGTTGGAAAAAAGTCGCGTTTGAAGGACCGATTTCAATTTCCATTTTCTTACAGTTCTGGTAAGATGTTGGAGATTTTCAGCAGATTTTTAAAAAGCTCATACAACTATCTAATGACTAGCTAACTACAAATTTGTGGACCCAAATCTGTTTTGAACACCAAATCTGTACAAAAAACTAAAAACAAAAGTATATATAATTTTTTTATACCTTCATTAATCTCAATTTTCTTACAGTTCTGGCAAATTTTTGAAGATTTTTAAGCTAATTTTCCCACTTGGTTTTTCCATTTTAGAAGCAATAAATTTTTTTATGTTGTAAAAAAATGGCACTTAAAGGGCCGATTTCAATCTTGATTTTCTAACAATTTTTTTAAATATTAAAAATGTTAAGCAAATTTTTAAAAAGCTCATGCAACTATCTAATGACTAACTAACTAATAACTCTTGGAGGATCCATATTTTCATCTTTTTTTAACCCTAAATCTGTACAAAAATTAAACAAAAACATATCTTTTCAAATTTCCAAATCTGTACCAAAATTAAAATAAAAAATATCATTTTTTAGGCCTTCATTAATCTCGATTCTTTTTACAGTTCTGGAAAACTTTTAAAAATTTTGAATCCAATTTTCGAAAAGTGTATAAAACTAACTAATAACCCATTTTACGACTTTAGTTTTTCACTTTGGAAGATATACATTTTTTTAGTTGTAGAAGATTTTAAAAGATTTCAATCCCGATTTTCAACTTTAAAATAACTAACTAAACACTTTTGATCTATGTAAGTAATCACATTTTTTTAACCCCAAATCTGTTCCAAAATTAAAAGGACAAATATAACTATTTTTTAGGCTTCGATTTTCTTACAGCTTTGGAAAACTTTCGAAGGATTTGAAGCCAATTTTCGAAAAGTTTATAAATATTACCAATGATGCTCGCTACGGGGTTTCGATGGTTCAAATTTCTATCAGAAGTTGTGAGTAACAAATATGATTACAAAAGTTGGGTGCGCCACCGATACTAACTATACGTCACCTATTGAAGGTCCTTAGTGCTCATACTTTAGAAGCTTTAACTTCCTAAACAGTTCTCAACAAAATCAATTATGAAGGCCTTGCTTGAACATCCGTTTGTACTGATTTTTTTTATCGGAAATTCAAAGGCATTTTCGGAAAACTCAATTAAAAGTGAAACGTATCAACTTGAAAGTCTTTTATCAGCTTTAACATTTTGTAATTTCCTGCAAGATTTTTATCACTTTGGGCTCATTTGCAAAAAGCTCATAAAGTTACTTATAAGATGAGACTAATTTTAGAGTAGTAAATCTCAAAGTCCTTTTAATAAGTTCTAAGCGATTTTTGAGATAGTTATTGTGATTTGTGAATGTGATTTAGTGGTCTTTGAGCTTATTTCGGAGAAGCAAAGACGTTTAAAGACCATTGAATAGAACCGAACCTATTTAATAAAAAACAATGCACTTCTCAGTAGGTATTTCTTCAATCGTGTATTTTGCACATAGATTGTGATGATGTGGTTTTTGAGATCATTTCGGAAAGCGCATAAAATATTTTTTAAGAAACTACTTTTTAAGGTTTCCTAGAACAAAGAAATTTACAAGCTGCAATCTATTGAATAAAAAAATACAGCATTTTTTGAACATTTTTTCGGTCATTTCATTTTGCATTTTCCTTCTGATTTGAAGCTGAACAGATCATAAGGATGCTGATGCCACTTGGCACTTTCTACGGATACTTAAAAAACAGCTTGAAAGAAAGGCAGCGGCGAGGTAGAGGAAGTTAAGCATCAGTCAAACTGCAAAAGTAATTCAAAATTAACTTAACTGCACAAACTTTGTGCTTGGATTATGTCGTCCACACTGAAGAACAGTTATAGAAAGGTTCAGAATGGAAGTTAGAGAATATGCCAGGAACATGAAGCTCTGGAGACATTAGATCATGTCCTGTGCTTGTGCCCCGTCATCTCTAGACAACGTTTGGCAATCTTGACGGCTTGAATAGATAAAATAGCAACGCTGGGTCTGAAGGGTTTGCTGAAGTTATTCAAGTTTTTCCAGAAGTTTCGTATTCTACTAAAATTCATAAGCATATCTCTTTATCTTGTATCGCTAAGGACCTTATGTCCTGTTCAGACAGCTAAATAAATTAAGTCATTTAAGTTCTTAATACTAAAAAGATCGCAAGTTCTCCTACATAGACTATATACTATATCCACTGATATTTCGAAAAGTACACATCGGATTTGGCTTATTTATCACAAAATAAATTTAATAAAATATATGATATAAAATTTTTCTCGATAAAAAAATAAATGTCATCAAAGAAAACGTTTGATAATGAAAATAAATTTTAAAAAATATATAAAATTTTTCGCGATAAAAAATATAAAAGACATCAAAGAAAACGTTTGATGACGAAAATATATTTTTAAAAATACATATATAAAAAAATAAGTTATCAAAGAAAACGTTGAAAATACTAAAGAAAATATATTTAAAAATGAAAACTAGTCAAAATGACCGTAATGGTTTTTCTAGTGTTAATTAAGCTTTTATGGAACTTGTTTTCATTCTGACGGAAGATCGGTTTTTTTCTGTTTATGTATTTAACATTTAGTAATATTTATTCAACATCATTATGGATGAAAACAATTTTTTTAAATGAAATTTCAAAACAAACTAATTTTAAAGTTTACAAACGCCTTTCGCTTTTATCAGTTTCTCAATTTCGATTTAGTTCGATCTATTTTGAATAAATTTGTTTATCGTTAGCAGCACAACTCAGGGTTGCATGGCGTTTTGAGCTCTATTTATGCCCAATTAGCTAAATTGATATTTTGCTATGACAAATTGAATTTAGTTTAGATCTAAATTGGGTATATGTTAAGAAAATGACATAATTCCGCCATTTAGCTGGCTGTCTGAATAGGTTGTAAAGGGGTATGTATAGCAATCTGTGGACATATGGTAATGTGTGATTATATGTACCTACCTACTTTGTAATTTCTAGAAATTTGAGGTAATTTTTGAAAAGTTCACGAAATTTACTATAAAATAGGACCACTTTTAACGCTGAAAGGAAAGATTCTTGGTTCTTTGATGGGCTTGCGGCAGTAGCTGATAACCGATCTACACAATTTCCTCGCCAAGACCAAATGGTTCCCAAAAGATCCCGTTCGGATCTACATGGATCTCTAGAAATAAAAGAAGGGCACCGGTTTTTTTTCCGAAAAATGAAGAGATTCATAATGGACCAACAGGGTCTCCAAAGTAGGAGTGCTTGCCGCACACACCCTTTCCGTAACCTAACCTAATCTAACACTGAAATTTCAGAGTTACATCCTGTTGAATAGGAGAAAAACTTACAAAATTCTAAGGATTTCGTTTAAGCTCTATTTTTAAAATTTTCATTGAGTTTCGTAGACTTTAAGCCCATTTTTATGGGAAGTTGTAGCATAGCAATGGGACTTAAATACTTGACATGACTTTTGCTATGAATTAAACTTAGAATGTGAGACAATCTAAACTCATATCTAACCTCAAAACTCTAAACTTGAGGTTATATCGAACTTTGTATACTGTGAAAGGAGTTATGGCATAAAATTTTCGCAGTGTACGCGCCGTCGGCAATGCCGAATGAGCGCACTTCATGTCCTGCGGCACTTATTAGTGCGCGCAAACATTTGCAATTTTCAAAATGTCTCCATTTCAGTGCTTGAAAATATGCATGAAAACCGATGCATGAAACGACAGCAGAAGCGCCAAAGCCACAGCAACATTGCGTCACACTTGAGTGTGCGCGCGCTGAATGCAGAATTGTAATGAGACAAGCTGACTGTCGGCGTCTGTGTGGCCAACGGTGCGGAACGCATACGCGAATACGTAAATGTGTGTGTATGTGTGTGGCGGCTATTGGCTCGCACTAATTTTGTGCTTGGAAAGCAGAAAACTAAAAATTGCATTAGCAATTGCGGCACTAAGCGAAACGCACACAGGCAGCGACAAACCGGAAGACGGCCATCAGCAAGCAGCGCACACACACAGACACATACACACACAGAGAATCAACCAAGCAGACAGTCAGACAGCATCAAAGCGAACCAAACCGAAACAGACTACACTTTGTTGATTGCAGCGGACGCTCGTAGCGACCATCAACAATGAAATTAACAGTAATAACAGGCAACAATAATAACAACAACAACAACAAAAGCAGCCATAACATATAATGCAAATGTTGCAGCCAGCAGCCATGTAGACTATTTTTAAATATGCCGCAAGTGTTGTCACATACACACACACACAGACACATCCACATACACGTTCACATTTCCTTTGCTCTGCGCCCAACGTTGGCGATGTGGTTGACTTGTAGTTGCAATTAACTGCCAGTGTGAATGCTAGGTAAATTATTTGCTACTTAATATATGTATATGTATATGTGAGCCTGTATGTGTGTAAGTGTGTCTGTGTGCGTGTCTGCATGCGCGACACTGCGTGCATTTTTGCCAACTAAGCGCAATGCCAGCGCTGCATTCTCGCTGCTTGTCGCGCTTAACATCCGAGATAATTACATTTTAAGCAAATGTGTGAGTGTGTATGTGTGTGTGTATGCGTGTGTGTTGCCAAGTGTCTGTATCTCTGCCTATGGCTGCAAGCACCAGACACCTCGCGGCATTGCAACTCTTCCTGTTTTACATACAAAGAAATGGCGCCGCTGGCATTCGGCTGCTGGCAAATTTTTGTGTTTTTAGTAAAATGTCTCGACTTTTTTGGAAAGTTAAGGCTTTTAAGTTAAAAAAAACAAAATAAATAGTAATTACTCGGAAGAGAAAATCCTCTACAAAAAGTTTGAATTAATTTCAATTATTTATTACTTTGATACTTTTATGCACTGAAATGTCACTTAAGGTCACTAAAGGCAAAAGCTGACTTTCTAAGTTTTCACAGGTCCTTGCAGAGGTCACCGAACTGTAAACAGCTCCTCGAACATGTAGCAAAGTTGTTTACTTCTTACTTAGTGACTTAATAACTTTTCAACTTCTTTTCAACTCATATAAACAACATTTAAATTACCAATTTTTGTTTAAAACTTTAGTACATCGAATACTTTATGCTGCCAGCTTTAATTGCGCCACATTTTGCTTAGCTTGCCGTGACTTCTCTCCAATCTGATTGCGCTTAAAATTCCCTCGTTGCCAATCTAACCTCCAGTCAACGTTGTTTTGTAGCAATTTTGCATTCACAATTTCACTGTTGGCACTTCAAAGCGACCAAACACAAACAATCAACGCCAAGACAGCATCCAACACAACCAAAGCGAACGCTTTGTCCTCGTTACGCTAAGTTCAACCAACTTTTTGCCTACTCGCCTACATCGCGCCGCCACTCCATACATACATATTTCCTTTTCAATACTTTGCACTCTACACCGCAAAAAATGTTCAAAAAAAAAAAATAGACAAATTGCTGGGAAAAAATGAATGAAAAATCAAAACAGAAAAAAAAGTAAATGAAAAAAAATCAGTGTTTGGCACTAGAAACTTTGCTGCGGCAGCGTTTGATAAGAATTTCAAAACCAGCGAATACAACGACAGACAAACGTCCGCCAAATGGTTGTGCGGGCGCGTGCGATGCGGCAGTTGCTGCAAGCCGGTCATGGAGCAATGTCCTTTTACGTTGAATAGCAACGTAGCTATTTTTGAATGCAAATACGATTGTATGTGTATGTGTGTTTGTGAGTGAGCGCGCCTATGAAATACGGCCGCAAGCTGTTCGAGACACAAATGTTTGCCAAAAGTAAGACAGCATTGTGCTGTTATCTTTCTTATTATCACATTTATGCCGGCAGTATTGGATTAGAATTTGAATTTTTCAAATTAGCAGAACAAAGCAGATAAGGCTTAAAGCCTAAAAATATGCTGAGCATCTTGCAATTTCGTGTTTTTCACATTTTATATATTTGCATTTTAAAGTGAATGAAAATTTGCCCACAGACTTTTTAGTAATTTAAGTCAATTTGTTGCTCAGACAGGAAGAATTGAGTTTTTAGATAAATGTGAATATTGAAAAAATTGAATAAGTGTGAAACATGTTTTAAATTTATTAACATAAACTTGCTTCTTAATCCAAAAGAGAAATGTGAAATCCATTATTTTTATTATTTTTGATGGCTTTAGTATTCTACAGATAACTTGTTGTATAAATCTTGTTGCATAAAGTGTGATCAACTAAGGCTTGATGGCGCTTAAAGTTGGCAAAGTAGCCTAAAAATATGTTTTTAAATTGTTTTTTGTGTCTAATTTCAGCGCTTTTACAAATGGACAAGAACATGGAAGGAAGTTTTGTAAGTATTATTTTGTTAGTATTATTTGGAAAAATTTAAAATAATATATTTATTGACAATTTTTAATCCCGAAAAATGCTTATTTAAGCATTTATGGAAGTATTGTGGTTTGGAATCTATTTTTTGTATAAAAATTTGATTCGAAAGAAACTAAATAAAATAAAATAAAATAAAATAAAATAAAATAAAATAAAATAAAATAAAATAAAATAAAATAAAAGAAAATAAAATAAAATAAAATAAAATAAAATAAAATAAAATAAAATAAAATAACATAAAATAAAATAAAATAAAATAAAATAAAATAAAATAAAACAAATTAAAATAAAATACAATAAAATAAAATAACATCAAATAATTTTAAATAAAATAAAATATGAAAAATAAAATGAAATATAAAAAATACAGTAAAATAAAATAATAATTATTATTAAAAAAATAAAAAAAAATAAATCAAAACAAAATAAAACAAAATAAAATAAAATAAAATAAAATAAAATAAAATAAAATAAAATACAATAAAATAAAATAAAATAAAATAAAATAAAATAAAATAAAATAAAATAAAATAAAAAAAAATATAATAAAATAAAATAAAACAAATCAAAATAAAATACAATCAAATAAAATAAAATAAAATAACATCAAATAATTTTAAATAAAATAAAATATAAAAAATAAAATGAAATATAAAAAATACAGTAAAATAAAATAATAATTATTATTAAAAAAATAAAAAAAATAATACAAAACAAAGTAAAATCAAATCAAATCAAATCAAATCAAGTCAAACCAAATCAAATCAAATCAAATCAAATCAAATCAAATAAAATCAAATCAAATCAAATCAAATCAAATCAAATCAAATCAAATCAAATCAAATCAAATCAAGTCAAGTCAAGTCAAGTCAAATCAAATCAAATCAAATCAAATCACATCAAATCAAATCAAATCAAATCAAATCAAATCAAATCAAATCAAATCAAATCAAATCAAGTCAAGTCAAGTCAAGTCAAGACAAGTCAAGTCAAGTCAAGTCAAGTCAAGTCAAGTCAAATCAAATCAAATCAAATCCAATCAAATCAAATAAAAACAAATCAAATCAAGTCACATAAGTTAAAATGAAACAAACTAAAAATGAAAATAAACTATAAATAAAATAAATATAAATAAACTAATACATAAATAATAATAATAAAATAATAAACGAAGACGAAGAAATATCCATTTGTAGACAAAAGGTATTAAAATTATCATAAGAAACAATTTTGCTTCAAACAACAAAACTCAAGCTTTGCAAGTCTTGAAAAACCACGTGAAAATTTCCAAATATTTTTATCCAACATTTTTACTGCTGTGTACATTTAAATATTAATAAATGTATTCATTTATATTACTTAAAACATTTATTTCATCTCAAAGTTTTAACACAAAAGTTAATATGATTTGTGAGCACAAAAAACTTAAGTGACAAAAATCTCGCACACCTACACAAAAATAAATTGTCCCTAACTTCATTTGGTTTGGCCTTCATTTGCCTTGATTTCGGTTTACAAGCAGCGTAATTCAATTAGAATTAAAATAAAATTTCATTAGAGGCGCAACCAGGGCACATAAATCACGTCCAATGCTTTTAACGCTTTTAATGCCCCCCGCAGCCCCTAACACTCACACCTACGCATTCTGAGGGAAGGAGCACCGAGCACGATTCGGTCATTCATTAAAATGTGTTTTAGTTAATTTTCACTGTCCTGTTCGCCATCTCCTCTACTCTACTCTGCCCGCCCGCCCGTTCTTTCATTTTCTCAGCCACCCAAATTGCTCCATTTAAATCTCAAGTGGCGCGCTGCTCGGCGCAGCGGTAAGAAAGCAACATTAAAAATTCCAAAAAGCTTGCAATAGTTCAACGACTTTTCGCATTTGTTGCACGCCAGCCGAGGCGAAGAGCAACGACAGAATAGCGGCGCATAAAAGATGACAATGTAGGAGAGCGCGCGGTCGCGGCATTGCCGGAAGCAGCTTCAACGTTTAATGCAAAAACTAACAACAAGCGAGCGAATTCAGGAAAACCGACAATTGTACGAAACTGGGCAAACTGCTTAAATGGGAGATGGGGCAGTTTTGGTTGGAAATTTATTTGGCTTTACTTCCACTGCCACAACTGCAATGGGAGCTTTTACGGCATTCAACTTGAGCACATTTTTTGACTTGCTTGCGGTTCGCTTATCTGTGACCAACTGCACAAAAACCCGAGCTGACAATGAGCAGCAGCAGCCGCTTAACGCTCAAGTCGACAGTTGCCCAAAAACAGTACAGATACTAAGAAGGGTATACACACACACATTCACACTTACACACTCATACATTGTCGAAAAATGCCAACATTTGAGTTTATGGCGGCGCGCTGTAATGGCGAATGGCGGCAACTTGCTGAAAGCGAAAAGCGGAGAAAAATTGTCAAAACTGTCATCGTAAAAGCGCAAAAAGTAAACCCAAAAGCATACGTCGTATACCGCAAAACCGAAGCAGCCAGCTGAGATGTATACAATAAAAAACAACAACAACAACAACTGTTACAACAGTAAGGTGAATGCGAGCAAAATAAGCGCAGACAAATGGTAAAAAAAATTTAATTTACGACAATGTTTATTGAAGTGAAAAGGCAACGGCAAAAGAAAACATAATGTTGAGAAAAATAAAATAACTTGGGCGTGGCCGGGAGTTTCTTAAGCGGAAAGAAAGCAGATGAAATTGAGATTAGTTGAAGTGAAAAAAATTAAACCTGATGAAAATGGAATGTAATTAAAACGATGATTGGTTTCTAGATCGGAGTTTCAAGTTTACTTTTTTACTAAAAAAAAGGGAGCTGTGGTATATATGGCAGCAGAGAGATGTGGAGGAACATATTTGGAACCAGTAAAATACCTCTCGTTGTAGCTAAAGAGTCAAACATATGGAGGCAAAGAATCTTATTTACAATGCATACATATCCTGAGTGCCTCTCCTTGAACGAAAACGTCAAGAAATGGTCAACTCATAGATACATCTATGACAGATCTGTATGACGTAGAGAGGCGCTGGTATACCAAATATTCACAGTGCTTTGTAGTATTGACTTACAAAAGCGTGCCAGCTCTTTCAGACTATGGAAGCATAGGTGCTTAATGATGTAGATCCAAAGAACAAGATCCATTTTACTAAGATTTTCTAAAGACACCCAGTGTACCCCCTTACTAGCGCAGAAAGAAGAAGCAGAAAATCTGAATAGAATCGTTAACTATATATCCAGTCTGCTAGATTCTTAACGACTAGAAATCCCCTCCATGAAGCTCCAATGATAAAGGGTTCGATAATTGGAAGTCGACAGAAAAGAGGGAAGCCATGTCTCCTGTGAAAGGTCCAAGTTGAGGACTCCCTATTATCTATCGCGCGCAAAGCAGAAACGCACTCGGCAACGAGTTGTTATGGAAATCATCCTATGTTCACCCCCAGTGGAACCCTTATCGATCCCATGAAGTTCGGACTAATCATCCAGAAGTGTGCTGCAGATATCATTTCCCTAGATATCTGTGACTAATTGCTCATAACTCGTTCTTTTTCTCGTTATTCTCAAAGTCTCCCGACAACATTTGCAACATTTTAGATCTATTGTCATCTCCTAATAGCTCTTAAGACAAGTACAATCTCACCTAAGAAGCCTCTGTCAGATCCATGCATCCATCAAAGGAATCAAGTTAAGGTTTTTGGCTCTTCTTGAAGATATACTTCTTCAAAGATGTTCCGACCCTCGACAAGATTTACGAACCCATTAGATCTATTGCGATCTCCTAATAGCTCATAAGACAAGGATGATCTTAAACTCATTTTATGAATATCAAATAAATCAAATTAAGGTTGTCGACTCTTCGTGTTATTTGTATGTTTCGCACCTCGACAAGGTTTGCAACCTGTTAGATCTATTGTGATTTCCTAATAGCTCTTAAGACAAATACGATCTCATCTAAGAAACCTCTGTCATATTAATGCCTGCTAAACTCAAAGTTATCAATGGAATCAAGTTAAGGTTTTCGGCTCTTTTTCAAGATATACTCGCCGCATTATTTGCATGTTCCGATCCTCGAAAAGGCTTGCAAACTGTTTAATCTATTGTGATCTCCTAATAGCTTTTAAGAAAAAAACGATCTAATCTAAGGAACCTCTGCCAAATCAATGCCTACTAAAGTCGTTTTATGAATACCAAAGGAATCAAGTCAGCTCTTCTTCGAGATATACTCTCGTCGCTATGTGTAAGTGTTTTACATATATTAAAGTTAAGCAATCTGTGACTAGGTGGAGTTATGTTTCCTTACTCTGTGTTCAGAACTTATAGTGGCTAGATCCATGTAGTAATTAACTCTGGAGTGATAACTTAAAATGGCTGTTAAAATTCGTAGTTCACTCTTAGACAAGTTAGTGAGGTCTTTGGGCTTTTTAGTCTAGCGGGTAGCGCAATGACTTCTTAGACCAGAAGCCCTAGGTTCAATTCCTGGGCTGGTGAAACAATCGTCTACTTATATCGCTACTCACACGAAGTATATGAGTATTAGGTACAAGAATTGAAAAAAAAAACAGCCGTTCGGATTCGACGTTACTTTGAAGGTTCCCACCTCCCCATCCTTTTGAGATATGTGTGGTAAGACTACTAAGACTAAAATACAGTGTTGCGTACAAATGGGTGAAAATAGTGGATTTGTCACAATGGGCCCATATAGAGGCCTAATCTAAGAGGCCTGTCTAACACAGGGGCAGTCACTACAATCTACCTACCCACCTTGAGCCCTTTAAATTTAAAATCTTCTAGGAAGTCTAATCAACTTGAGTAGACTTGAAGTAATGCATTTCTTTGCAGCTTTTAGTGATACTTGATTTTTTTTATCTTAGTAAGGTTTCACTTCATTAGAGATTTTACTTTCTCTTTTATTTGTTAACTTTTATATCAAAATTATTATTCAAGAAATAAATGAAAATAAATTATAAAAAATTGGAATACACTTAAAATATGTTCCCTCTTTTCAATAAAGCATCCTAAAGCTGTGAACAAACAAAAGGTCCGCTAGACACGCCCTTCTTGAGCACTCAAACATACACAAAATGCAATGAAATGGATGAAAATATCCGAGTAAGCTCACAACTGACAAAAACAGATGACAACAACAAAGCCGTAAAGCCAAAGAAAAGGCACATAGGGAAATAGAAAAAAAACCGACCACAAGCAAAATGAGATGCAGGAAAAAAACCCCAAAAAGGACGAAAGTTAAAGCCATTAGGCAGCGTCGCCGTCGCGGCGCAAAAAGTCTGAGATTCAGTCTGAAATTTAAATTACTTATTACACGAAATTAGACCACAAACATTTGAGCGAAATCGCAGACAAAAACAACAACAACTACAATGACAATAAAATTCATTACGCTAGATGCTAAAATTTTATGCGGCCTCGTTTATTTTACTTAAGGCGGGTTTTTTCTTGTTAACTTTGTTATGCTTGCTTTTTGGTGTTCTTTTACTTTTTAGGCGACACTGAGAAGACAGTTACGTTGTTGTTGTTGTTGTTGTTGTTGTTGTTGTTGTAGAATAAAGCACAAAACAGTGGCTGGCATCTCGACTCGATTTCCATTTCAATACAATTTCATTAATATTTGTTGTTGATTTGCTTACTGCTGTTGTTTTTTCTCACATATACACACATACACAATTTTATTGACATGACCCAGTTTTACGGTGTAATCATAACTTTGCCATTTTTTTGCAATACGCACACCAAACGACAACCCAGATTTGCCGCTCGCTTCGCTCAGGCAAAACCCAAGAATTTATTTTAAATAATGCTGAGGGTGGCTTGCAACAACAACAACAACCACATCGAAAGCAACAGCAGAGGCAGCGATGTGCGGGCATCAAGTGCCATCAGCCAAAGTCGAAAGGATTTCGAAATGTGAAAAGCAGAAAAAATGCAATTTGTACGCCGCAACGATTGTTGCTATTGTTGTAGCCAGTGTTGTTGTTGTTGTTGCCAATTGCAGCTGGTTGAATTGCCGAGCAAGTTGCAGCTGCATGGGCGGCATGCGGGCTCAGCGTTGCCATGTACACATTGCATTGTGTCCCACCCACTTTCCACTCCATTCCATTCCGCACTGTGCAACGCATTGGCGGGAAAATGCCTTTCTGCAGCACCTGTCGTTGCGGCGAGCTTATGGCTCTGGTTGTTGTTGTGCCACAGTTCCGCACACAGTCACCACCTCACTTAGCGCTGCAGCTGAACTGTAATTGCGTGTGTGTGTGTGTGTGTGTGTGTGTGTCTGTTTGTGAATGTGTTGGTGCAGCATATTTTACAAATTATCACAATGCGCTTGAAGCTGGTAATTGGATTGTTTTTAGTTAATAGGTCATGCTGAATGGTACAAAGGATACGTTACACGGCCGTTTCCTCTCTTTCTCACTCTTGCGCTCTTTCAATGCGCCCTTTCTGATTGCTACTGATTGTTGCAATGTGCGCTTTGTGCTCAACCAATTGTTGGAAATAAAAGTGGGTGAACAATCGAATTTGTCAGATGATTTGTACAAATGGACTTAAAGTTGTGCAAATGCAATTCCATTGAGTTGTTGCTAAATTGAGCCAATTTATAGAAAGGAATAAGCACAAAGGCAAATGTAAAAGTTTTTCCATAAGGTGAACTTAACATAGGTCAGCAGTATGGTCTCGAGATTTTATTAAAATCCTAAATTATTAATTATTGCAAAACTGTTAGAAAATTGAAAATGATAACTGGATCCTTTCTAAACAATTCAGAATTAAATATAAAATTGTAATCGCATAATTTGAAAACTCTGTGATGACAATGCAGGAAATAGTCTATTTGCACTTTTACTTTTTTACGACTTAACAATCCCTGTTAATGTGTCTACCCGACCTACGGAGAAATCTGGATAGATCCGGGGGTCCCAACGAGCTAAGGTGATCGCTTCTCAACACAACAGTTCCAAACGTGTTAAGCCTGATTCGGGCGCATGCGGGGCAAACACACAGAAAGTGGTCCGCCGTGTCATTACTGGACTGTCAGCTATGCCTACCTTTTCAACCCGACCAACTGCCTATAGTTCCTTTTGCATTGTAACAGAAGAAACTGTGAGCATTTACCAGAGATGACAGGAAACATAAGTTTCGTCAACCTGCAGCTTTTCTCAGCCTGTCATGCTCGCTCCTGGGTCATAGTGACCCATTTGTTAACAGTGGCTTTGATGGCTATAGTACTTAATTCTACATGTCTTTTAAATGTTAGGCGGTCTTGGGCGTCTAGAGGGTCAAAAATATATATATATTTTGCGAAATTAGAGTAACTATTCGATTTCAACAATAATTTTTTTTCAATTCATACAGAAGTTCCAGTCGATTTGCACAGGCTTGATATGGCTTCAAACCAGATGTTTATACATGGATGGTTTACATGGATTTCAGAAGTAAATTGACTGAGCCTGGACTGAAAACTGTGCCTCAAAGCTTTCTTCTTGACGTCTAAAGAATATTAGCTTGTTTTGACTTCTTGTTGACTTTGACTGCTTGTTTGTTTCAAAATACAAAACAAACTAAGTGTGTATCACCATCAGCTGATTTATACACATTATGTCTGTTTGGGAACTTTTCCGGTAAATACTATTCAGTAAATAAAATCCGGAGAGTATAAAACGATCCCAAAAATTAGCTATTAAAAAAATAAACAAACAAAAATGTAAAAAAAATTGCAAATTTTTAACTTTTGTTTGCAGCAGTGGAATTTGGCTCATTTACACTAAACAGGAAAAAGGGTGTCAACAGGGGGGTTAAAAAAACAGCTGATTCAAAAGTTTGATTTGAGGTTAGAAACTGTAGGGAAACTTAAATTTAATCAGAAATTTGATGCAAAAGACAAATGGTTCATTGGGCTCAATCTTCGTTGCTGGTTTCATTTGCCTCCAAATGGTTTTCAAGAAGTATTTGTCTTGGCCGTCTGTCATATGGTATTTAATCATACGTTTTTCTTGTTCTTCTTCTTACTGAGTGGAAGTTACTGACATCAATTTCTCTAGTAAAAACTTGCAAGTACAGATCTCTCTCGTATATCGCGGTGGTTACGTTTCAGGATAATTCCGCGTTATATGATTCGCGTTATAGAAGACTTCACTTTCATATACGTTTTAGGGTTATGTTCCAATAACATTTTTCCAAAATAAAATAGGTAAGGGAGAGGGCTGGGTTGTGAACCAGGCTGGGGTGTGAACCATTGCCGTTTTTTCTTTCCCTAATTGACATATCGCCAATCTTTCAACTGTCAATTTTGTCTTATGATATGACTCTGCATTTGTGGTTACACCGAAGTACAAACACGTATTGCTTGTGGCAGCAATCGAGTTTGAAAGACATCGTGTTTGAAAATCGACTGCGAAAACTTGTTGGCTTTTTTTTTAAGTGCTATCCAAGAGACTGAGCTTATTGCAAAAAGTCTGTGTAATACATGTTTATTTAGTGTTTTGATTCTATTTTACGATGCAATATTTGTTTATGTCGAATTATGATTGGAAGTGTCGTTTATTTTAAAGTTTCCAAAATGGCATCGTGGTTGGGCTGTGAACCACTGAGGTGGCTGGGTTATGAACCACCTGTTTTTCGTACTACATTTGTTCTAACACTGTCAAATATGGACGGATATATTAAAATAAAGTCATTTTATATAATTTAACTCGATTTCGTTGTGTTCACTTGAAGTGAGCCAATACGAGAACACGTTCGTATTTCACATGCAAACATTCCGACACAGATTAGGATGAAAATTTAAAAAATTGAGCAGTTTCATTCATTGCGATTTTTTGGCCTAAGAGGCGTCATTATAACTTTTTTCACCTCTTGAGGCTTCCTGATTAAATAAATTCTCAATGTACTTACAAATTATGGGTGTTTTCTTCGTATTTTCCGACTTTAATAGGGATTTTCCAGATGGTTCACAACCCAGCCACTTTTTTGAAAAAGCGAAAAATCACGTTCTCAGAAAATTGGACGTAGAGAGTTAAATTTCAATCAAAACGGTAATCTGTCTTCATAACAAAGTTGCGTTATATATTCACCTTTCCAACGGTATCTTCGATTTTTCGATATCTTTATTCTGTGAAAAGTTAGAGCCAAAAAACAAAACCCGGTTCACACCCCAGCCCTCTCCCTTACTCTAATTAAAGATGTATGTACATTCCAACTCATAATCAAAATTCATACCTTATTTAAAAAATTAAAATACATAATGAAAAAAAAAACAGTTTTTTTTAACTCGCGTTATATCGAAAACGCTTTGTAGAAGTACCGCGCTATACGAGGGAAACCTGTACTCACAAAACGCAATGTCAATATACGCTCTCAGTTTCAGTTTCTCTCTCGTTGCAAGATACTTGGCGTACACAAACGGCATCCAGCAACAATTTTTACGAACTTGTACAAAATATTCGTACCCAAACAGACATGACATAATTGTTTTTTTTTTATTTTTTTCTAAATTCAAATATAGAAAGTTTAAAATAGAAAACTTAGTTAAAAGAAGAAAATGTTCCTCTTTCGTTTGATAACCATATCTTCATCATTGCACAACCGCAAATATTTTACAAATATTTAAAAAGCGTATTTCCTTAAAATTTTAAAATCCTTTTAAAAGCACTTTGGGTCAGAAAATAAAAAAATTTACTATGAATGATCTCTATTTTCACGCCTAACATATATAAACACATGGATGGGGCGCACGGTGTAAGTGCTTCATAACTTCATCATTGTTCTTTCGATTCCACTAATGTTAGGTTTAACATTTGCACAAATAATATATCTTTCTTCTTAATTTTTAAAAGGAGATAATTTATTTTATCGATACAAAAATAATTATCACTTTGATTTAACTTTCACCGTCAATTTAATAATAATAAAATAATTTATTTCATCTATAAAACATCATTATCACTTTTATTTTACTGACGGTAAAAGTAACTTCCCCAAATCTCATCTGATTTGAACAATCTATATATTTCTGGAAAGGCTAAGGTATCAGGTGTACAACTTTGCTTCCGCCGTTTTTTTTCCAAAATTAAAAGCTTTATTGCGAAAAAGTGCTTACAGATGTATTATTCAAAGTATGGTCCGTCGCTAGCGACAACTTTCTCCCATCTTTCCGGCAATTTTCGGATCCCGGCTCGAAAAAAGGAGTCCTCTTTTGACGCTATCCATGAAGCAATCCATTTTTCCAATTCTTCGAAGGATTGAAAATGTTGATCTGCCAGGCCGTGTGCCATCGAACGGAATAGGTGGAAGTCAGAAGGGGCGACATCTGGGGAATACGGCGGGTGGGGCAAGACTTCCCATTTCAGCGTTTCCAGGTACTTTTTGACCACTTTTGCGACGTGAGGCCGAGCATTGTCGTGTTGGAGGATGACTTTGTCATGTCGAAATCATCATTTTTAAAACGTTGAAACCACTCCCGACACGTTCTTTCACTCAGAGCAGCATCACCGTAAGTTTCTGAGAGCATTCGATGCGCTTCAGCTGCATTTTTTTTCGAATTGTAACAAAGAAGTAAAACTTCCCGCAAATGGCGAGAGTTGGGCACATAAACGGACATTTTCGAGCGTGAATAATACGAAAACAAGAACAACTGTCACTGAAACGGCGATGACAATTCGTTAGGCACTGTCCACACTCACTTTAAAGGCATTACCATCTATGTATTTCAACCAGCCTCAGCCGGTACAGCCACCTATCGGAAAACGGCGGAAGCAAAGTTGTACACCTGATATTATCTTCTGACCGACGGACAGTTTGTGTTACTCAGATGATTCGTTTACGAGATATGTGCTCATAACTGAAATAACAGCGAAAAAGCTGGTTTTTCGACGATTTTTGGAAAAAGCTTCTTAAAAAATGTTTTGATTTTCAATTTCGTGTTGAGCGGCCAAACATTTTTTATTTGTAGGTGCATTTTTTCGTGTCGACTAGTGTAATCTAAAGAATCTAACTGATGTGACGTTTTAGCTGGTCAATTTGGTATGGTATGGTTATATCCAAAATACTCCATACTAATTTTTTTGAATAGTTGTTACCGAACCCCGTTTTTTAAGTGTTGCCATATGACAGCAATCATACCTTTTGGCTGTAGTAATTACTTAAACATAAAAATGTGTTACGCATAATTAAGAATTGAAAATTTCTTCATTTACTTCAACTAAGATTATATAAAAAATGTATCTGAATTGAAACAAAAACTCCAAACTTATGTTATTTTCTTTTGCTTTATGCTGCAAATATTTGATATCAGTAGTTAAAAATTAATTATCTCTACTATCCTGACTAATGTCTACTTCCTCAGCTTCAACAATTTCCGACAGCAAGAGTAGTGAATGCTATGTCAGATTAAAGATTTCATTCAACATAATCTTGTTTATTACATTTCCTATGCTTTAATTTGTGACCAGATTTAAGGATTATCCACTCGAAGCTCTCTTTCTCTATGCAACCATAATGCTTTAGTTGTCTCACTATTTAACGATTTATGAGTACATTTTCGTTCTCACAATACTAAGAACTGCTTTCTCCATTGGCCTCTCCCCCCCTCACCCCTCCCCACGTATTCTTTCCTCTGTTTCTTTTTATTGTATTCGCATTTCTGCGGAAACGCAACCAACGAAAGTGTCTGCAGGGGAAATGAACTTTCGCTTCGTTGTGACTTCTTTTGATTTATAACAAATATACAAAAGATTACAACAAACAACAGCAACAATAAACCGGCAACGCCTCGCAAACAACAACAACGAAACAGTAGCGAACGCACAAAGACCCAACACAAACGTGACAGCTGCGCCAAGATTAAGAAATAAAATGCATTTTGATTGTCGCACAAATTGCGACGGAAGTCTGCGCTCCGGAAAGAATTGAGTGCACCGTTATTGCCAGCGCTTGAGGGGTAATAAATGCCTAAAGTGACTGTGTGAAAATTGCCATCAATTGCACGCAGAATGAATGAATTGTGGGACAAATATTTAAAATACGCGTTTAAGAAATGCTTCAATCAAACATCTAAAAGACATTCGATGCTCAGTGTGTGTGAGATATCAGAAAGTTATGACAAAATTTGGTGCGCAACTCGTTTATCTTTATTAAAATAACCTCTGCCACAATATTGATATCGTTCTATCCAGCTCGGCTCTACCCAACAATTCAATCAAAGTCTGAGCTCGTCAGCTTGTCAGCGCGTGTGTTTTTAAATTGAACAACTAAAACAAAACAAAAACGCAATCAAAACCAAAACACGTCTGCGAGTAGTGCGACGGTTGTGTGTGCAGGAGGCAACGATGTGCTTAGTGGAACGGGATCAGCTGTTCGTTCGGGCTTGTTCAGTCAGGTTTGTTGCTAACGAGGCTCAAGTGAAAGGCATTTAAATTGCACTTAATCAACGGTGCTTCAGATATGAAATGTGTCTAGGGGCTGCTACACATTTTTTCGCCATTACGACAACGCAATCGCCAGCAATTGAAACTAATAGCACACGTTGTGCCTGGGCACAGTGTACTCGTAAATAGTTCATGTAGAGTTGATGGCTGTTGAGCTGCGAGCCGAGTGTCGGCCGCCCACTCGAGTTGAAAAAAAAAACAAAAAAAAAGACCACAGAAATTAGTGCACGAACTGACGGCGTACTGTTTATTGCGATTATTTGCAATTTTTTGCAAAGATTTTATGGGCATTGACCTTGACCTTTTAGTGGTAAGTGTAAAGAAATATAACTGATGATGTTTTGGTGCAATTGTGCAAGAAACATTTGTAATTATTTGTCTAATTGAGATTGAGGTTTCATTTATTGAAAAATTCCAATTGTTTTGGTAACAAACTCTTGAAAAACTTTAAAAATTTCTCTCTCTTCAGCTTATACAAATACTTAATTTTTTATTAGTTTGTATGTATTCTGTGCAACAAAGGTTATATAAAGAGATGTTGGCAATAGAACTCTTTTTAGAATTGAGAATATAAATATGGCAGCCTTATTTCAGTTGTTCATAAAAATTTGCTCGTCATTATGAACCCAAAAATAACTAAAGATTTCAACAGTTCAGAATCGTAAAAGATATACACACATAATGCCTCCACTTTTTAAGTTTTAAGTTTTATCGAAAATCATACATTTATAATTCTTTATGTTCCAAAGACCTATCAATTATCAAGCAAGTACTTTCATTGAAGTCACTATGTAGTCATTTTTTTTAAATAGTCTCTATCTTCATATTACTTATGTTCCATAAGTCCAGAAAACCCAGTCAGTATGCTTGCAAAACTCTTTTTTCTAATAAAGATTAGGTAATTCCGAAATGAAAAAAAGGCTAGAATACAGATTCTATGAGGAAAACTTTGCAGACACTTGATCAGAACTAAGCGAAGAATTTTTCTACAGGCATTATATAATCAAGTAGTACAAGCTCGAAACTAACTTTTTCTTATAATATGTATGCAATACCTTGGAACATCCTAACAACATGAAATGTATGAACTGTAGTGTTAGAATAAACTGTCCAGGTGAAAAATTTCGATGACAAAAATACTGAAAGAGAGTCACGTCCATTATAATAATGCTGCAAGGACCAAATAGAGCCTCTCACTACCCTCCACTGATAGGTAGGTGTAACTGGTTGGCCACGAGTAGTCACGCATAGACCCTTGTTGGGTCCTTAGTGATGCCTGATGGAGATCCGTTTATGAGTTATAGTAGTGATCCGTGAGAAGACGAGTGTTTTTGGCAAACTTCAACAACCGCTTTAGGAAAAGCATCGCTGCTTCCGCTAGTCTGGCGAACTCGGGTGCTGCTAAGATTGCCAAGCGCTGTCTTGAGATGGCGGGGCAGCGGCAGAGGACATGCTCCATTGTCTCCAGGGCATCGTCTTCCCCGCACATTATACATCTTCATAGAAACTAGTAGACTCGTAACTACCCGCCTACCAGCATCAATTGAATATCTCACAACGTTGTTTTATTAAAATTTTGTTTTCTGAAAGCTTTTATATGGTCACCAGCTCTAGCCAGACACTGGAACAATATGCAATATACTTGGCTGTCTTGCCATAGCTCAGTTCTCAGCACAGCTCATAGCTCTCAGCATAGGTTACAGGTTTCTAAAACCTCTACCCTCGTGATTATGATCGACGATTTTCAAATGTTTCCCAAAAATCCCAGATGATTTAAATAATGCAGAGATCTGCCAAATCAAAATTTGATAGGCAATTGATTGCTTCTTTAGACAATCCAAAAATGTTACTGTTACAGCGTAAAACTTTTTTAATGGACATATTGAGAAAATCAAATTTTCCAACTCCACAATTTCTGTACTAATACTGTACACAATTTCCGTTCTTAGTTTCGCTCTGTAAGGATGTAAAAAGGTGTTCGGCGAAAAAGGTGTTCAATGCGATTTTTGGAGGTCGACGGTGAAGAGGGAGGGCGTGTCTCCGGTAGAAGGTTGAAGAGCACCTGGTATCTCTTGGTGTGACCAACTGAAGAAGGCGCGTGCAAAGCATAGGCGCCTGGAGAGAAGTTTTGCGGCAGGCCGTAACCCGATAACAGGTTGTTATGGCCAGTTAAGTAAGTAAGTAAGGACGTAAAAGTTAGAGTCAGAATTTTGAAGAAAGAACCTGTCAAAATGTGTCTTTAACACTAGAAAGACCACAAATTTTTCATAACTACAAAGACTACATATCATATCTGCTTATATCTTGTAAAGTACACATCGGATTTGACTAATTTTTCACTAAACAACTTAAAAAGAATATAAAACTTTACACGATAAAAGAATAAAAGGCCTCAAGGCAAGAGTTGAAACTAAAGAAAATATTAAAAAATGAAAAACCGTCAAAATAATCTGTGGTTATGGTCTTTCTAGTCTTAAAAAGCGTCTGTCCTAATAGAACTGGTAAATTGGAAGTCTATTGGCCTCCAAGCCATTGAGCAGTGTTGCCATTCTAAAGCTGAGATGAGCATCTACTAAAAAACGCAAACAGATTTCCACCTTTCGTTAACGAGTATTGCCATTTTCTTGTTGAGTTCAAAAACTTTTCAGACCAACCTCGAAATGAAAATGATTCCAATAACTCTGACTATCAAACGTCCAGAACATTTGCTGTCAAAGTGCCTAACATTAGCTTATTTTTTATTATGAAAAAGTGCTATCGATATAAAACTATCCTACGTATCCTCTTATTCAATCCAATCACATACTAAGCTTCCTGAAATATGCAGAATTACTGAAAATATTTTAACCCTCTAGATGGCAGACAGTTCACCAGAAAGTTCCACAATGCATTCCCCCATTTTTAGTCTAAAGATTTATGTATAAATCTTTCTATGTATGTTGATTTAAACAAGCGTGAAATTGTACATTTTGGTCGATATTTCATTTCAAAATATTCTCATTCATTCTCTCAACTAAACCGACAGTTTCCAACTAACAAGTTTACGCAAACACGCTTCACACAACCCAAGCTAAACCATTTGCAGTGCTTTTGTATGCAAATTACTTGCCATGTTCTAAATAGAAGCATTCACTATTTACATTCACTACTCAAACACAATATTTGTTATTTCTCCTCCTCCCCCGACCCCTACTCCCCTAGTTTCTTGCCAACAACACCCAACACCCACCAGCGTCTTGGCAGCGTGTTTCATAAGCTTTGCATTGTTGCGTTTAAGACATAAAAGCCACTTTTTACAACGCTCGAGGTAAACAAAACAAAGCCGAATAACTTTTGTTTAACACCAACTGACTCTCGGACTGCCTGGCTGCGAGCATTGACAACAATGAGCCAGCAAAGAAATCTCCCCAGCCGAGTGAACCCTCGAGACGCTCGACGGCAAAACTTTCGACTATGTTCGACTGTGTTCTGCACCTGCGGCTGCAACTGGAGCTGCAACTCGACTTTGTGTTGCTTTGCTGTGAAACAGTAAAATACGAACTATTCACGTGACAATTGCACAAAGTCAGCAAATAACAAGAACGAAAACTCATTTGTAAAGGTAAAAATTTATTTACAACACAAGAATTGCAGACTCGCAAAAGCAAAAAATGCCGGAAAACACGAATGAACATTCGATATTTTTCCATTGATAAAAGCAGCGCGAAATTACAAATTGCCAAAGTGGCAAAAGTGCAAAAGTACAAAAGTGCCCAAAAAATGCTTGACACACACCCGCACCCACACACACACACATCGACACACACGGGGCCATATTTTTTTCAAGCACTGCAAAATGAAAACTGCAGCGAGTAGAAATTTGTGGCCGCTGGAGCTCAACAAATTCCAATGTTGGTTTTTCGTGCAGGTTGTTCACTCGCGTCTAGCGCGGACGGACAGACGGCTCTTGGTGCGGGTTAATGCACGAACGTTGCGCAAATATGCCGCGAAATTCAGTCGTCTGCCGTGTGACTCGTTAGAGCTCGAGTTTGCTTGCCGGCTAGGTGCCAGGAGCGCACAACAACAACAACAACAACAACGGCCGGCTGGATGCCTTTATTCTCGTGCATGTTTTTGTTGCTGCACTTTCTGCTGAACGCAACTGGGTGTGTCGCTTTGTTTGCAGGCGCAAAGTGTGTTGCACCTGTTCGTTGTGCTTTCCATTCCCACCCACCCACCGCATTCATGGGGACTTTGGTTTGTTTTTTCTTACTTCAATTGCAAGTCACAAAAATTGGAACAAGCGTCAGTTGACGCTGGCCATGTCAGGCCAAACGTTTACATTGTGATTGCTCATTTATGGACGGTGTTTTTTTTTAATGGTTCGAGTAAAACTTGGGTGGGAGCAGGGAAAGCATTTTAATGTCGGTCAATTTGTTGCTAAAAAGTTGAAATTAAGTAATTTCAAAATCGTTTGGGCAAATGAATCGTTTGGTTGCCATGAATTCTGTACGTACTTGAAAAATTGTATAAATCATGACTAACATTTTTTATTTTACCATCTCTATGTTGCTAACCTCTTCTTCTTCTTTATATTTTACAATGCATTCTCATCTTTTGTTGAAGTTTAATTTGTCTAATTACTAGTAGAGGTAGTTTGTATTTGGAATAAATATTTGATAAATTAATCTACTATTTGTGAATAGTAATAAAAATATATTGGGACTACAAATTAGTTCGGTTCGTTTTCAAAAGATGGCTTTGGCTATTGTGAATAGTTCATAGTAACAGCTGATTGCTATAGTTTCAGAAAGATTTGACAGCTGTTAAAAAAATTTAGTTTTGGTTCATTAGGAGTCAAGTCTTAACCCTAAGAAAACTCTAAAAAAATTCGATCTCTTTTTTTTGTATCTTCCACCCCTTTTCGGAACAGTCTAGCAAACGTATCACTGAGACATTACGTACGTCCATTGTACTACACCTTGATGTTCCCTGTTAATGTGTTTTGAGTCTACGACCTCCGCAGAAATCTGGATAGATCCTGGGATGTCAAGGAACTACTAAAATATTTTTTACATCTCATTAAAAGTCAAGATACTTGGCTACTCAATTCGAAAAGGCAAAAATGTTAAAAGTTGTAAAACATTGTTTACATCTCTTTAAAAAGTCGAGATATTTGGCTGCTTCGTTTGAGTCGGGAAAAATTTAAAAATTACACTAGAGACCCGGAAAATTAAGTCAGAAAACTGCAAGTTAGCAGACGTCGTTACAAAATATGAAAAGAACATGAAAGCTCATACAGCTCTGTCAATCCTTGTAGAGTAAGAAGTTAGTAAAAAGATAACTGGGTTAAGGATACCAGATGGTATGGTGGTGAAACGTTTTTGAAAAATTTAGAATGTTTTTTTTCATAATATCAATGTTTAAAGTTTTGAGAACCTCACCTTACCTTGTCAGGTAAGGAAAACATACATGTTTTGGATCTCAGTCTGTAGACTCATACATGTAAATTTTATTATTTTTTGGTCCTGAATCAAAATAGAAAATTTAGTTAAAAGGAGACAATTTTCCTCTTTCATTTGATAACCATAATATCATCATTGCAAATACTAAAAACATATTTAAACTGTGTATATCCTTAAAAAAGTCCTTTAACACATTCGAGACCACGATTTTTGTCGAACACGGTCGACAGGAGCGAAATTTTTTCTTTGTATTGTACACAGTAAAACCAATTCCAAATTAATTTTTCCTGTACTTTACAGATTTCATTAGTTCCAGAAAAATCTTATTTCGCCGACTAGTTTATTCAGACTAACTGATAATTGCACATTACTATCTTATAGCCTCGGAAATCCATTGCACACACGGTGTTCAATCGGTCTCGAATGGGTTAAAAAGGAATTTGGGTCAGAAAATGAAAAACTGACTATGCCATGTTACTATAAATGAACTCTAATTTCACGAGTATATCAACATTTAGATTGGTCTCGTCAAACATTTTTTTTTGTTGCACGGTGTACCTAACAAATGATAAGTTGGTGTTTTCACTCAGTGCTTCATAACTTTGTCATTTTTCTTTCGATTCTATTGATGATAGGCTTAATATTTGCCCAAAATAATTTGTATTTCATCTCAGATTTTAATACCAGGAGGGATCGTTTATTTGTCTATTAAAACATCACTCGAAAATTTATGATTTTTGAAAATGGTCGAATAATTTTTTAAGCTTTCACCATCATTAACTTCACCAAATCTAATCTGATTTAGACAATGTATATATGACTGGAACGGCTAAAGTATTATCTTTTCAACGAATCTTTTCTTGTGTTAGTCAGATGATTCGTTTACAGTGGAAAAACTGGTTTTTCGAAGATTTTAAGAAAACGCTTCTTAAACAAATATTTTTTATTTTCAGTTTCGTATTCCGCGGCCCAAGGTTAGTCTATAAAACACTTTTGTTTTTAAGTGCATTTTTCGTGTTGAGTAGTGTTATCTGAGTTGAGTCAATCTTTAAGTCAACTTAATAATCAACAAATAATGGTTCAAATAATTATATCCTGAAAAAAGTTATAATAAAACAAAAAACCCAAATGTATCATTTTCGAAACAAAGCTCGATCTACGATCTATTAAAGCTACTCGAACTCCGGAGGAATCTGAGTTGATCCAGTGGTGCCAAGAAGCCAAAATGGTCGGTTCTTAACACTTCAATGCCAAATGTCTCCAACCTAATTCGAGCAGATTCGGAAGAGACACAAAGAAATTTGTACGCCATCTCATCATTCTCCACACAGGCAGGACTCAGGACATAGTCAGATATGACTGATTTGCCTATAGAAAACAGCCCGTCATTAGGCTGAGCAACTGCCTCCCTTCTGCATAAAGACAGAAGAAACAGCCACAATTGGTCTATAGTTGATGTGTGGTTTCTATAGTTGGCGTTCTCATGTGCAATAGAACAAATTAATCGATTTGGCTCTTTTGTTTTTTATTTCTTATGATATGAAAACCTGTTATTGAACTCAAAAAATTTGTTTTCCAGTACTGACTTCACTGTCACAAGGTCCTCTCTAAGTCCACTTCCTATTTCAACTACCAGCATGCTTCCTATTGATTTGAAAACTATACAAACATGTCACTAAATATCAAGTAAATAATAAAGCATATCCAGAAGTTTTGCAACAAACACAGAAACTTTTATCAAAAATTAATATAAATATAAATTTAGAACAACATGAATGTTTCCATACTTCCTACTGATTCAAAAACTATAAACAGATCTCACTAAAAAATTTAATAGATAATAAAACTAACTCCAGAAGTTTTGTAACAAACAAAGAAAATGTTATGAAAAATATATATAAAAAATATATAGAAATATTGAAAACTGAAAACAAAGATTTCAACACTACAACCCTTTTAGGACCGAAATTAATTATAAAATCAAAAATACTCTTCGTAGAAATGTTCCCTCCCATGCTATGAAAGTTGGGGATAGAAAATTATGTTGTATGCTCACAAATTTTCTAATCATCGTTATATCCGGGGACACAGAACTCGAAAAAATATTTTGACCCACGCAATAAGATCTGAATAATTGTTTTGAGAGACATTAGAAACTTTCTGGGACGTATTGTCCATATAGTTCCGAAAGGATTAGCTGACTCGGTGTCCAACTTTTACTTAAAAATGCACATTTCGTTACGTTTTCAACTCATAGACCAACAACAATTACTAGTGGTTAGGTCCAGTTGCGGTGGCACACACAGGACTTCATTTTCGGGGTTTCGCACACAACTTTTGAGCCCAGTACTATTTGAAAGTATACTTGCAGGCTATAATTTTTCTAACAACTAGATTCTTTGCAAATTTTAACCACCAAAACCTGCCTTGTGTGCGCCACTGTTCAGTTTGTTAACCTAAAAACGACTGTGTGCTTGTTTTGTTCATAGTTTCAAATCAAGTTTGGCAACACAATTCATAAACGCTTCACATGCTTGAATAACTTTTTCGAGACTCGAAAGACAAATAATACACGAATCATAAATCTTCAATGGCCTTCGAGCATTATTTGCACTACTCGCACTAGCACCGAAAATATTCCTAATTTTGCTTCTGCCTGTCTGCTTCCTAATTCGTTTACATCGAATCTCGATGGCCCAAAGTCAAATGACTTTCATCGCTCTTACTCCTTCATCTGCGTCTGCTGTGTGCCCGTTGCCGCTGGTGGCTTTGCTTCGTCGCACGCACAGCCGAAAAACTTCACACCGCACAATTCAATTTGCATCTGCAACGACCGAACGACAGATCTCACAAAATTCGACCCGCAGCATTCACCGACGGACCGTCAACTGTCGACGCAAGTGGCCCGCACGGCCTCTGTACGATGACATTTGTTGCATGACATTTGCACGCCATGTCAGGCGGCCGTTTGCGCTCGTGCCGTGTTTGTGTCATGTCAGCGCTGTCCGCTCGGCTTCGTGTCACCAGGCTCAAGTCTGCGCGTCCCACACTGTCTCCGCTCCGTTCATCAGCTCGTCAATCGCCCCCGGAACGCACAAAACACACAACGATATTTCCGTTTTTTGTTTGCTTTGTTTGTGGATTTGGTGAACTCGACGTGTGTGTGTTGTTGTTGTTCGCCAATGCTGCGCTACCCATGTCAAATATTTGACTTGTGGGTTCAATTCCTATGTTGAATGCGCCATTTTTTTAGATTTTCTGCTCTTCGCTTGTGTATTGGTTTCCTCGAACGTTTGTTGTTGCTGGTGTTTGTTGTTGCCGACTGTGATTTAATTTAAATATAATTTCGCTGTTATGCCATAAATTGTGCGCATATATATTATTTATTTACATATGAATTGTTGTGCATACATACTTGTATGACTGTTTGCAGTGGCGCACACAGAATTTCTTTTGGGAGGAGGGATTCTATACAAAAATGTTTACTCCAATACCAATTGAAAGCATCTTTGCCACGCAAAATGTTCAGCGAGTTTGAACCTCCAAGTCCCCCTCTTGTGCGCCACTGTTTGTATGTATGATATGCGCAAAAAATCTCATGATATATTCACATCTGGTCGAGGAAATTGCACCCAGCAACAGCAACAGCACCGCCCAGTCAGCCAGCCAGCATCGCAATTGTAATTGTGGGTGAAATATCATCGAGTCGTGTTACTATATGCGACCCAATTCGTTCCACCTCCGCCCGCCCCCGCAAAGCCATTATCATTGGTCGCGGTGTGAAAGTAATTTTTGTAGGTTTTTGTTGGCAAACATTTTCATTATTGGGGAACTGAACTGTTGGCTGCGTAGTCGACACTGGTTGGCGGCACAAGACACAAATTGATGTCGTGCTGTTCGGCTGATTGAAAACACAATAGTTGAGTATGGTTTAATAGAATTTAAATCGGTGATTGTAAAATAATAACAATTACATTTAAGGTTAGTAAAATCAAAATTTTTGATAAATATTCGCCTATATAATAAGAATTTTATTTAAAATAAGTTGAGTCAAAATTTGTAATAAATTTGTATTATTTTGATAAATATTTGTCTGTAAAATGAGAATTGCATCTAACATAAGTTGAAACAAAATTAGTGATAAGTTTTTATTATTTTTATAAGTGTTTCAATTGATAAATTTTAATTATTTTGATAAGTTTCTCAGTTTTGGTTTCGGCTTTGGTCAAATTATTTGTAAACGGGGCATTTAAAGGACATTATTTTTCTAACTTAAATTCAATTTTACTTTGTAAAAAATAACCTTATGACACCTTTTAAAAGTTAAGGCTTGATTACACGTAACGAGTAGAGTGAGAAGACAGCAACTCGAACGAGTACTCGTTTCGTCTAAACGGCAAGGCGAGTTCTTGATTGAGTCAGTGACCGATGAAAGTGGCGAGAGAGCCACTAGAATCACATTTTGTTTGCTAGACCGAGCGACCACTACTTTACCGTTATATTTTTCTCTTTTCGCAGCGATTCGCGCAATCGCTCGTCACATGCGGAATCGCTGAATCGCTGAATCGTGACATGCGGTATGCGTCACACACCACTTTTCGCTCGGTTGAGTTTAATTGCGCGAGTTACTTAGTTCATTTTGTGCATTGTAAAACCGAACTGACCCGCCGCGTGTCGAAATACGTTTGAACAACTCGTCGCTTTTGCTCGCTATCCCAATTCTTTCGGCCTAGTACCATTTTGATGTCTCGTCACTCAACTCGTTACGTGTAATCAAGCCTTTATTCTATGTTATCCTGTGTTCATATTGAGATATCTGACAAACGAATAGACACACTTTTGCCATGGTTAAATCACTTTCACTTGTTAGGTATGTCATGTATAGAGTGTTCCAAAAAAAGTGCACGATTTCATTAAAAAATAAAACACATATCTATTGATCGAGTAGTGATATTTGTGTTCCTTTGTGAAGTAGACATGTTCCCATTCAGTACAGATTAAAATATGCGGCCAATGGCCCTTTTGCTCCTTTTAAATTTTCGATGATATTTTTTTTACTAAGATGTAGTTCTATTTCACCCAATATGCCTTGGATCTCGATTTCAACCTCAGAAATGGTTTATGTTCTATTCACATAGACCAGAAGTTTCATAAAACCTCAAAAAAGAAATCTTACATCTTATTACATTTCATTTCACGATCTTGGTGACCAATTGACAATCTGGGGGGCTACTCTGTAATGCGATGCGAAAGCGAAAGCGATGCGAAAGTGAGTTGCGATGCGAAAGTCAATCGGTACTCTGTATCGCTTTCGCATCATTGAAAAACGGCCCTTATTTTGTGTCGAGAGTAAGTTGGCATTACTAGCGTCGAGTGTCATAAAATTCAAACAAAATAAAAAAAAAGGTAAACAATCGCATATATTTGAAACTTAAAATCGAAATACGGAGTGCTACAAATGCGAAAGGGGAAAATCGAAATGCGAAAGTAGAAAATTTCTATGCGATTGTCGGATTTCAGAGTACTAAGTGTGCGAATGCGATACATTTTATGTTCGCATCGCATTAGAGAGTAACCCCCCTGGATTTCAGAACATGATTCGGTCTGGAAATCGTTGTTCTAATAAATCGATTGATTTTACAATAAAAACAAGTTCTTCCTTTAACGAGCGTTTAATTTTTAATTTTTTTTTAATCATTTTTTATTATGAATCGAAGCAATTGTAGGCGAGAGCTGTCATCACAGTTGACACTTGCACAGATAAAAAAGACGAAAAATTAAAATGAGTCAGCCTATACATATTGTTACGAATACTAAGTCTAGTGGGCTGTTACGTATCACTGGATTGTGCAATTTGAAAATCAAACAACTTTAACTATCCAAACGCAGTCAATAAGAACCAACAATCACTTTATTTCACACTTTTACACTTCACTGTCTTTATACTTAATTATTTGCTTAATAGCTCCGTGTGGCACCTTCACTAGTCAAAATCAGACTGACTCGCTGCGCCGCACCCGGCTGCCTTTTATACCTGTCCGGCCATCGCGCAGATCGTTCTCGCACATTCCGGAGTGGACTAAAGGTTTCCATGATGATCGCGGCCATCATTGCCAGGTTGGACTAAAAGTTTCCATCATTGCCAGGTTGGCCTAAAAGTTCCCCTTATTATCGCGGCCGTCGATGCCAAATTGAATTATAGCACGGCGCGTAGCGACAGGGTTGCTTTGCACAGCGACAGACTGTCTTATCGTTACAATATATATGCTACCATAGTAAAACATATATTATAGATTTTGTTGTTTCTTGGGGCAAAGTTCATCGAAGCTTTGCTATCTCTTCATAGCTAAATATGCTCGCAAGTCAAATTTGAATTCACACTTTGGTTTATTTATTGGCACAAATATCCGAAATACTTATTGAAAACTGAATTTTCGCTTAATATTTTGAAGTGACTTTTGATTTAAAATTTTTCAAATCTGAAAAATCTCTTAACAAATCATTGAAGAAGTCGAATGGACTATTATTAAACCGTGCAACAAAAAAAAATTTCACACCGGAAAAGTCCATAGGGGCGTGAAACTAGAGACCAAACATAGTAATACTGCGTACTCAGTTTTTTAATTTCAACATCTTTTGTCCTTTTAAGGGGACTTCAAAATGTTGAAGGGGATAAAAAAAATATACAAAATACTTAACCTCATTAGAATATGGCGATATGTATATCAAATGAAAGAGGAAAGGCTCAAGAATTTAAATAAAATTGGTCTTTTATATGTTTGTAAAAAAGGGATATGAAAATGGTCCTTTGAAAATTTTAATCCTTTATGTCCTTGAAAAACTATATAGAATTTTCTTGAAAAGTAACTATGTTAAAACCCAAAATCTCCTTGATCACGTGTCAAAATTTCATTACTCTAACTTTATTGGTTAGGAAGTTACTAAAAAAAATTCGGAAGCTGCAATTCTAATGAATTAGAAAAATTCTAATTTATTTGAGTAGGTATCAGTATTTTAACCCTTTCAGTCACAATGTCCAATATATTGGACTACAGCCCATAAAATTCATACAGAATGGGTTTATTTTCATGTCGGAAAGGGTTAAATAATAAAAAAAAACAAAACCAATCTTAATACACAAATGTGAGAACAACTGAAATATTTCAACAATCAAGTGACTCTGACGCCACATCTGGGTCTCATTTAGGTGTTTCAAACTTTTTGATGTAAACATTTTTCTTTCTCATATGTTTTATCTTTAACAACACTGCTTAAAGCACAGGACTGCTTTACATAACACAGTACAGTGAACCTAAAGTCCTTGAATCCATTCAGAATTCATATGAGAAATATGCCAACGATATAAGCTGCCCTCGAAAATTACAGAATAAGTATTGAAAAATCCACCCTGCTTTGCGCATCGTTGGGGAATCATTGTTGTCAACGCCCAGGAAGCAGACAGACGACAGCAACACACCTTAACCTATCCCCATAGAAACACATCGATTCATATTTTATACACATTTTATTAAGAACGTGTTGTACTGGTGCGTAAATTTGCCACAGCGGAGCCATAAATCAAATACAAATTTATTATTTTGCGTTTGTTACATTTAAGAACGAGCGCCACTGTGCGTTTCGTTAACACAAATCGAAGTCAAAGTCAAAGACAGCTAAGCGTCAAGAGGACGCAAACAAGTGTCACTGTTGAAGGGATAAACCTTTGAGAACGCGTTTTGATGCGCTGTCAACAGAATTTGTCGAGTGGTCGAGCGGAAAATGTCAGATAAAACACGTACGCCAGCAATGTTAAATGGATTTAATTGGACGACTTACTGACGGTTTTAATTGGCAGCAATGACAAACAAAAATTATTTGGAGAATTCAGGATGCGTTGCGCAATTTGCAAAATTCCGCTTGCTGAGCAAACAGCAGCCGCAAACACGTCGCTCCGAAACAATAAAATTGCGCCAGAACTTAGTTGCTTGTAGTGTAAAAATTCGCCATAAAATACAAAGACGCCAAGATTTGTGAAATTCTTATGGACAGACGTGCCGTCGGAGTTCAGAACAAAATAAGATAATTTATGCTGTGTGAATAAGATTTCTACATATGAGCCTTAAATGTTATGTACAACAAATACATAACAAATATATGTATATATAAATACATACATGCCTACATACAGACAGTGGCGCAGATAGGATTTCATTTTGGAGGGGTAGTTCCTTACTTTTGAGTCCAATACCAGTTAAACCGTATTTGCCACATAAAATGTTTGCAAGATACGCATTTCAATGTCCAAACCCTTTCCCCCCTTGCGAGCGCTTCCGTATACAGATGAGTATTAGAAGTCAATTTTTAAGTGTTCTCTCTCTTAAACTTAAAGATTTTAGCTAAACATTTTAAATCTTGTAATGAAAGAAACGAAAAGAAAACTGTTTAGAGTAAACTTGCAAATATTATTTGAAAAATATAAAAACGTTAAATCTACATTTTCAATATCGCAATTGTTAAGTGTTCTCTCCGAAACTTAAAGATTTTAAGTAGAAATGTAAAATATTTCTAAATCAACTTTTAGAAAAGTCAAATTTCTAGGTACTAATGTGGAAAGCTGCTAAACAAATGCGCAACAGTTAGGGATTTCAATCCCGGACCAATTTTACAATCTCAGAAATTTCGGGATTGAAAATCGCCACCCCGGGATCCCGGGATTTTTCGGGATTGAATATACTTATTATTTTAAGGAACTAAATCAAATTAATTTTATAAACCTACTGATAAAAAACATCTCTCTGGTTTAATGCTAATAGGTAAAATTGTATGTAAATCTTCATATACAATTTGGAACTTTTTGCTACGGTTTCTGCTATTTCAAGTTAAATTCGGTGTGAGTAATATAAATAATTCAAAGCCTTAAACATCCAATGAAATTTTGTATCAGCTGTTCTTCTTTCACCCTCTTATTAAACCGTTTTCACTGTGTAGAAAAGTCACATTCGTGTAAACAAGAGTTAAACTTGCCAGTCCCGGTATTTTTTGAGACTGAAAACGTGCGAATCCCGGAATTTCGGATTTCTAAATCCATGGATTGCAATTTCCAGTAAGAGTGGTCCACCCACAGATGTGACAATTCTCGTGGATAGTCAGAAAGCCCTCAAAGCTCTGGAATCAGTTATATTGAAATCGAAGGTAGTTCAGAGTTGATGTACCTCACTTGAAAACATTGAACAACGCCGTGTGATTCTTTTCTGGGTTCTGGGCGCCTCGAGAGTGACAGGAAGCGGAACACCGAACTAGATCACAAGAAAGAGAATCGCTTTGCCTATTACCGAAGTGGATTACTCAGTGCTCTGATATCTGTCCTATTTATACATCGCCGCCGCAAAAAACGATTGTCGTATGTTCCATTGAATTAAGTAGGACATACGACAATCGTTTTCTCAGGCGATGACATATTAACAGGTTGACCACAAAAGACATAGAGTCCTTATGGCATAGCAGAACCGATTTCGACACTTGCCGGACACTGTGGTCTTCCTTTTCTTTGAGGAAAACACGATTCATGCTGTCCCTGATTGGAACGTTCCAGCTCGTCGAAGTCATTACTTAACACTGGGGTTTTGGATCTATGCTCATAAAATGGCGCCTCTCATCTAGTGAGATCTATAGAAGCTGTAGAGATGAGGAACAGTTAGAAACAATACAAAACGGACAGTCCGCCTCTACAGTTACGAGAAATCCGTAAGCTGGAGTCAAGATTTCTGAAGGATCAGGCTGTTGCGGCAAAACTTGAAATCTCGGATCTGCTCTCCTTCATTAAAAAGTCGAATTGAGACTTTTAGTTAGCTCCAGAGCTATATAAGAAGTCATTCATAATGGGTCACTTTGACCTTCGAGTCGAAGTGCAATTTGGGCCGCAAACACCCTTTACTACAAAAACTAACTAAACCTAACCTACAGAAAGATTAAGCTTAGAGAAGTTTTATGAAATGGATATATTATTTCCAGATGGTAGTTCAGATAGAAAACACATTAGAGGTTTCGAAGCCATAATAATATTAAATATTTTAAAGATGTTAATTTCTTGTTACTCTAAGTTCTTAACTGAATTTGAATTTTCAATATCTGAACAAGTGTTTGCTTACAAACATCGAATTTGTGCAATAATCCAAAACCTAACCAAACTTGTTCATTGAATTCCTTATAACAACTAAGTACAAAATTGGGATAATAATTCAACTAAGCATTTTTTATTGTGTGCTGCATTACATAGTATGAATGTATGTAAGCTGTAACATCTTCCAGTCTATTAGTCTACCAGACTTTTAGAATGTCTCCAAAAAGTCTTAAATTCCCATAACAAAAGTCAATAGAAAGACATATCCATAGAAAAACAACGCATAAGGATATGAAAATCAAAGCAAATTGGCTCCTACATATAAGTATATACACATATATTTGTATGTATATTTTTATTATACAGCAGATATGCTTGAGTGGATCACGTACGCGCATTAGCAGACAATTTCGAACGCACCGAAAATAACAAAAAATTACAAATGTCTTTGGCAGAAATTACTTTTGTGTGATTTTTTGGCACATAGTGTATCGATACATATCTACATACATATTATATGTATATACAGTCGTGTCTGGGTATAGTGAACACCCGATATAGTGAACACCCAAATTTGGATATGGAGCCTCTAAATAATAAAAAAAATTTTGAGCAAAAAACAAAAAGTGTATTTTGAGCAAATAGAACGAGTTTTTGAACAAAAAAGTTAACCTTGATATAGTGAACAACCTCAATGCTGTGAACAGGCCTTGCAATAATTAATTCACTATATCCAGACACGACTGTAGTTATATATCATCAACAACCGAATGCGTAGGAGGCAGTGAAGGCACTAGGCCAATGTTCATTTGATTATTCGGAGCAAGCGTTTTCTTCTTGCTATCTTTTGACTAGTTTTTGTTGAGATTTTTCATGCTACGATTTTAAAATTTTTCCATGTGACATGTGAAATAAAAAAAAGCATTCGTTCGTACACTTGTTAGACAGGCAACACGGAACATTTGTCTGTCAGCGAGATGCGAGCTAAACATATTTAAAGTTCGAATGCCGATGCTTCTCTCTTCTTTACTGTTTGCGTTCAGTAGGCAAACATCGAGTGACAGAGGAGTATAAAACCAGCTAACAAATATTGATTGAAAAACCAAAACTGCTGAAATGGCTGAACATTTGTGAAATCATTTAAAAAGCAAATATTAACTTTGATAAGAATGTGAAGAGTTGAGCTCTGAAAACGTTTATGTAATTCAAAAGCTTTAAGCTTTTCAAAAATGCTTCAGTATAAAATAAATCATAAGTTACTTGATGCCTGTCAACTTTTTCCTCTTCTTATTTTTAGTTCCTTAAAGTTGTCAACTTGCTGACCAAACATATGTTTGCTCACTTAAAATGTTCGAACAATGCACAAGTCACAACAATTCACAAAAAGTTTGTGCATCTATTTTACTTTTTTTGTTCTTTGTGCCTATAACATTCAGCATCGTAAAGATTTTGCTATCCCAACTTGCTAAACTTTCATGCACATATCGTCACTGCAGAAAACGATTGTCGTATGTTCTATTGAATTCAATAGCACATAGGACAATCGCTTTCTCAGGCGACGATAAATCTACATCGACTGGTTCTACTGCTGCTTTGATTTGTTGTTGTTGTTGTTGCTCCCATTCTCCTATTGAATAGCAGCACATAAAACACTTTAAAGCTATTCGAGCGTATATCCTATCAGAAATCTCGCTTTATCTGCCTTTGCTGTCCCTCCCACATGTTCACAACCCTTACCCCATTCACCACCCTTCATCCATCACTCCCCCTGTTCCCTGCCACTGTGTGTACGAGTATATGTGGCCGCTTGAATGCACGCGTGTAGATTCAATTCAAGGTAAACCCAAACCCAACACTCAAAGTAAATACGCAGATAAATTTGCGCATCGCATGGATATGTTTGCCAGCTAACCATTTCCCTATTTTACACCTTTTCCTTCTTGTCGATCTGTGCGCTCTCAACTTTTCATGTAGGCGAAGGTTGATAACCTACGAGCACGTTTAGACCTCATTGGCAACTTTTCAAGCGTGCCGCGTCGCTTCCAGAGTTGCCAGCGCATCTGCAATATGTGCGTCGCATGTGCAACAGTTGCATGTGTGCACTGTACAACAATAAACACGAAACGTTTTTTCTATGTTTGCCCGAAAAGTGCACTTGTGTACACAAATGGGATTTTCTACTTTAGATTTGCATTCTTCATTGTTGTTGTTGTTGTAGCGTTTGTTGTCGTTTGAGTTAAAGCAGCGTCAAGTTGTCGCATGGTGTCGTCACGTAATGTCAGCATTGCTTTTGACTTTGTAATACAATAAAATCGCAAGCAGATATGTGCACCTTGACTTCTAAACACAACTCAGTCAGTGGGCGTCAAACTTTTTGCATTTGTATTAACAATATAAGCCGTAAAGTAAATATAAATTGTATAATTTTATATTTCTATGTTTATTTGCATGTTTGAAGTTAAGTAGCAAATGTTCATTTTTATAAAATATACTCACAAATTTGCACTTAAGGTGCAGCAGATCATGCGGCACATATGACAGAATGGCAGCAATAGCAATGCAATTGAAATGGAAGCGTGTTCTGTCAAGGGAAATGGCAACAGGAAGTGAATGTGCAGATGCTTTGCATAGCAGGCAGCCAGCCAGAAGCAACAGCATTCTGGCTGGTTGTCAACTCCCAAAACACTCGGCGGCTTTCATTTTTATTCAAACACACGCACACACACACAAACAAAGTTGTCAATGTATGTTTGCGCCTAGTCCCTTCTACCTCTTTCTTTCCACTCTCGTTTACTTGCAAATTTATCCGATTCACGCGCAATTAAAAAAAAATATTAAAAAAATCCATAAAGTGTGTGTTGCCTTCAAAACAGCTGCAACTGTTGTAGCAACTGCCAGCCATCTAACAACAGTTGCCAACTTTGACACTCACGCACAGGCCATTAAACTATTCAACAGCAATCTAAGCTCACATAACTGCAGACGCCTTCTTCTTCTACCTCACACTCCCTCCCCCATTTACGCTTTCCGTCAGCTGAATAGTTTAAAAACAAATAACTCACACCCAACTGTAGCGAGTCTCAATGACACAACTTTACACCGTCGCCATGTTGCATTATTTAGTTGTAGTGCACTTGGTGCAGGAACAATAACAACAACACAACATCATTTTTACAACAACTCCATAAACAAACGCAACAAGATTACATATGCCGCATGCAGCCCGCGGTGGCGTATACGTAATTTTTTTGTCGCTCGCTCTCCTGCGACTGTTGCACTGGAACGTGATGCTTAATTAATGAAACGTGTTGGACGGCGGCAGACACGAGATGCGATCACGAGTCTAGTGTCGCGTCGTGTTTTCGCTATTTCGTTTACTAAAAACGTGCATAGAGAAACTTACGGCGAGGTGAAACTGGCTTTGAGTGAAAAATTGTGTTACAATACTAGCAGAGCTCGACGGATTTGCACGCAGGAGGAAAAATATTTGTCTAATTATTTCTTATTTGTAATTATTTCACCAGATTTAAAGTCTAAAGGTCAAATTATTTCTCCCTAAGAATACTTTCACTAAGTTTGAAGTACACAAACCCATTAAAAAATATTTCTTCATACAAACTGTTAACCCATTGTTGGCTCCGTCTGTTTTTGATTTTTAAAAAAGTTAAAAAACGTATGAAATTATTGCTCACTAATAGTATTTTCACCAAGTTTACAGTAAAAAACCCCATTAAAAAATGTTCCTCTGTACAAACTGTTAACCCATTGTTGACTACGTCAGTTTTTGATTTTCGAAAAAAATGTATACCATGTGTCGAATTATTGCTCACTAATGGTATTTTCACCAAGTTTGAAGGAAACAAATCCATTAAAAAAAAATTCTTTCATAGAAACTGTTTACCCATTGTTGGCTCCGTCAGTTTTTGATTTTCAAAAAAGTTAAAAAAACGTATAGAATTATTTTTCACTAAGAGTACAAACTAACCCATTGTTGATCAGACAGATTTGATCGTCAGATTTTGATCCTCGGAACCATGAAAAAACAAATGTCAAATTATTTTTAATAGGCCCATCGGTTCATGTTTTTTCGAAATATTCCCATACATGGGTCTTGAACCATTGCTGACCCTGTTATATGTTTATTTTAAAAAAATACGCGCCAAATACGCGCTTTGCATACAAATTTGAAGTCAATGAGGCCAGCAAATCAAATTCTTCTTAACCCTTTGTTGATTATGTAAGAATTTTTAAAATATTTTTCTAATTATTTCTCATTTGAAGTGCTTTCACCAATTTTGAAGTTAATTGAGGCAATAAATCATGTTTCCCCATACAAACCTCTTAACTCATCATTGGCCCTGTCAAATTTTTATTTTCGAAAAAATTAAACACATTTCAAATTATTTGCAACCAAGAGTATCTTCACTAAGTTCGAAGTGAAAAAGCCCATAAAATCAAACCAGATCCATACAAACTCTCAACCCATTGTTGACCCTATTAGATTTTAATTTTCGAAATATTTTAACACACGTCTCGAATTATTTATCGCTAAGAGTACTTTCACTAAAGGCTTGATTACACGTAACGAGTCGAGTGACGAGACATCAAAATGGTACTAGGCCGAAAGAATTGGGATAGCGAGCAAAAGCGACGAGTTGTTCAAACGTATTTCGACACGCGGCGAGTCAGTTCGGTTTTACAATGCACAAAATGAACTAAGCAACTCGCGCAATTAAACTCAACCGAGCGAAAAGTGGTGTGTGACGCATACCGCATGTCACGAGCGATGCCGCATGTGACGAGCGATTGCACGAATCGCTGCGAAAAGAGAAAAATATAACGGTAAAGTAGTGGTCGCTCGGCCTAGCAAACAAAATGTGATTCTAGTGGCTCTCTCGCCACTTTCATCGATCACTGACTCAATCAAGAACTCGCCTTACCGTTTAGACGAAACGAGTACTCGTTCGAGTTGCTGTCTTCTCACTCTACTCGTTACGTGTAATCAAGCCTTAAGTTTGAGGCCAAGAGGTGTCATAAAAAAAATCATATTTCTTAACCCTTGTTTCACCACTTTAAGTTATGATTTTCAAAAAAATTAGAAACATGTGTCAAATTATTTTTGATTTGGAGTATTTTCACTAAATTTGAAATCAATAGATCCATTAACCCTTCGCTGCATGGTATTTCATATATGCAATGTTAACTTTTCATAGATTTGGAAGCTATTATATTCACTGTTTTACAGTTGTTCATGCTTCAGTTCTATCTTTTATGTTAAAACATTTGATTACTAACGGAATTTTGCGATTAACACTGAAAGTATGTACAAAAGTCGATTTGGTGAAATAATTTTGGTTATTGATGGCGATGGTGATATAGCGATCGCCGTCGCTCAGCGTTGAATTAGAAGTATACAGTGACGTCTGACCTCTGTTCGACTTCCTGTAGTAGCTAACACTAAGATATAGATAAAACCGACTTTCGTTTCGGCGGCAGCGTTCTCACCAGGGTACGAAAAATGTCCGCAAATCTTCTTTCATAGATACAGGAATTCAAAAAAATTTCATTTTTACCATCAGAACTCAACAAGTAACAAGAATTATATGACAAAAATGTTTTTTCTTCACGGAAATTAAATCATGCAACGAAGGGTTAAATCATGATGCTTCATGTAACATCTTAATCCATGTTTTGCGCTTTTCAAATAATCCTGTCGTAGCGGAGGTTGGTTTTTTTTTTCAATGTACCTAAAGTTGAAATTTCTGTTTGTAGCTTTAAACCGCTACAGCTACAAACATGAAGCCGGACAGTGATAAATCAGTCAGTCAGTCATTCAGGGCAAGCAAATATTTGTTCATAGATTGAAGTTGAACTTTTTCTAATCTTTCCGCCTCAAACAGCGTGTTTACGGCATCGCCTTTTCACCCCAGGCAGCTTCAACTATTCAAACTATTTTACATAAAAATTTAAATTTAAATTGCATATTCCCACTCGACCGTCGACTGTCGCCAAACCCACAACCAACAACAATAAACACAATCAATTTCATTTAACCGCAACTGTCTGATAGAGCAGTTAGTTTGACTGCCCATTAGACTGTCGAGCTGAAAGTTCTATTTCCGCCAGCCATCAACTGCACCAATAATTAAGTAATCACACCGCAAGTCCAGACATTTCGCATTAATTAGATCAAAAAATTAAATGCTTGGCGTGATGAAAACCTTAACCATAAAAATAAACAACCCGCAATAAAACGACGCACATACATAAATACACACACACACACAAATGTAATTACATATATACAAACAAATCGTGGCGACAACTTAACAAAGTAGCCAAGTGATTACAGCCGATTAGAGCATAAAACGCAAAGCCGTCGAACGACACGCGACCGCTAACATTGCTCGAGATGAGCGAATAAGGACGACGGCACCCAAAGCCAACGCCAACACCAACGACAACGTCCGCCCAACGTTAATAACGCAAACAAATTGTGATGGCTGTCGACTGCACGGGGATGTTTCGTTTATGACAGAGTGGGACGCTGCAAATTATTTACGTGTTAATTACTTACAGCAAATTACTGTCCAACGTCCGACAGTCGATGCGTTGACGCAACAAAAATCCTGAACCTGACCGGTTCACCACCAGTCAGGCGCGCACCTTTAATGCTGTCGCAGCTCAGCCTCACTGCCTCATCGCTCACCTGGTCGAAATTGAGTTTTGGATTTTGACGCGCCAACTTCATACGTCAGCCGCCCATCAGTTGGGGGTGGTTTTGCTCTTAGAGCTTCAATACATCAACAACAAAAATGGAAGTGGTGGATGTTGTCGCATATTTCATATCTAACACAGAGCAACCCCCAAAAACGTGACTGCCATTCCCGGCCAGACACAGCAATGGCCAGTGTTGATCCTTTCACTGTTGTTGTACCAACCCGAGTAGCGTTACATGAACAATTTTCTGTCGTGTTGCCTGGCATCCAGGTGAAAGCGCCATAAGGCAGATAACGTCAAAATGACTTGAAATGTCATGCGAGCGAAACCTGCAGCAATGCTCACAAAGTCCTAGAAATCGAATGCAACATATGCCGAAGCAACTGTAAAGAGAAATCTGAACAGCAGCGCAAATCAGTCAACCGACCCCAACAACAGAAACAGAAGCCGCCGCGAAGAAGCAACAGTGGCGCAATTTTTGCTGTTTTTATTGCTGTGTAAATAGCAATAAAAGCGGCCAAAAGGGGCGAACTTGTCATTTGTTGCTTAGCGAGTTGTTGTTGTTGTTTTGACGCAGCAACATTTGTTCACTTTTGTTGGCCTTTTGCTTTTGCGCAGCGGGCGCTTTCACAATGCAAACACTCGAAGGCGTAGAAAACTGGATAGCGACCAACTGGGTGAAACTTTATGTATTTACTTGTGTGTGTGTGTGTGTGTGTGTGTGTGGCGAAGTTCCTTTGGCAGTTAAATACTTCCCCAAAAAGAGCAACAACAACAACCACATCACCCCGATTGAAATACATGTCACGCAGTCAGTCAAAATGGGGGGCGCACACTATCTTTAACATTTAAATTGTGCGCGAATGTAAAATTTGAAGGCGTTTGTTTTAATTGCCGAAGAGTGAGTTGATGGGATGTTGAACAATCAAAGGGGTTACATCAACCAGACCATAGAAAATTTTACCACGGATTGTGTGTGATATTTGGTGGAAGCCTGCATTGTGGGACATTAGAGCAGAATGTGCAAAATTTTATGATATTTAAAATGCTGAGTAGCGTTTAGAGTTGGATGGAAGCAGTTTAGTTTTCACAGGTAATGGCGAGTTAAGTCTCGGAAGATTTTCTTTTGAAGAAAGTGATAAAATACTAAATAAAGCCTGAATGAATTAAATTTGATTCACTTTGGCATTCAAGTGCTTACAGCGTCTTTATCCTCTTTAAATTGTTTTATTTATAAAACACTTCAATTTTCCTATACGAATTTTTATGGTATTCATTGAATAATCTAAACTAAACTAAACACCATTCTTTTTCTGTTAAAGTCTTTATGCACTTCAAATTGTTTTATTCATAAAAAATATTTTAAAAAATATATAAGGTAGGTAGGTAGATAGGTGTGGCTGCTCCAGGAGGAGCACACTTAGGCCAGGCGACTTATTGTGATATCACATGAGATCAAGCATAATTTCGCTCACTGGTTAAACCAGTTGGAGCTATTAACGAAGCTTAGTAGACCACGTATGGTCTTATCAGCTAGATCTTCTAGACTTCCGAAGAAGAAGTAGAAGTAGGTCAGCTTTCTTCTGGATAAAGCAGGACAGTAACATAGTAAGTGAGGAATACTTTCTTCCTCCTCCTCGTCGAAACAGCTGCGACAGAAGTCGTTCGAAAACAGTGACCCGTAAGGACACCGATCATGGTTCTGATCTGGGCTCTGTTTAATGAGAGGAGTTCTTTAGAACGTCGAAGATTTAAGGTTGGCCAAAGTTGGGGTGCAAGAAGGCTTGTGTTGCCTTCAACCCATCTTAAATTCGTATCGTGTATAGAGCTCCCATGGGTGCGAAGCTTACATGTCAAAAGAGGGACACCGATCGTAGTCAACTCTTGGCCTAACTACTCAGTAGTACCCTGTCCCGCGAGCTCGTCCGCGAGCTACAGTTCCCTGGAATATCCCTATGACCTGGAACCCAGCATAGGTGAATGCAATGGCGGATCTAGGGGGTTTTGGGGGGTTGAAACTCCCCCCAAATATTTGGATCGACTATAAAACTACATAAATATTAAGAAGCATTTTATAAATATTAAAGAATTACTTTTTAAAACCCCCGAAATATTTTTCTGAATCCGCGCCTGGGCGAATGTGAAGCTGCTTGGAAGTCTCGTTGAGAGATTTGCTGCAGCTGAGAACAGTCTTTGATGTTATTTTGACCGCATCCTGAGCTCTAAGAGCTGATTGGCTGTCCGATAATATCAGGATACCAGTAGCCGATATCCTGTTCACCCTGAGCCAATCGGAGGATGCACAGATTGTTGGGACCTCAGCCTGGAACACACTACAGTAATTTGGCAAGCGAAGCTTTAAGTTAAGGTTTAATCCATCTGAATAGATACCACAGCCCACCTGACCAAGCACTTTCGATCCATCCGTATAAATATGGACATCACCGCTGGCAGGCAGCACACCCAGCTCCCATTCGACTCTAGATGGGATAACAACCTGATAGTCCTTATTAAAGGACAGGCTGGGTGTCATGTAGTCAACATTCTCAGATATTCCTTTGAAATAATTTAGAATAGAAGAGTGCCCGTAACGCCTAACTCTTCATTGCGCGGAAGCGCGCATCCTGATGGCAGCATTGGCGGCCAATTGCTTCCCCAGGATATCCAAAGGGATTAGGTGAAGCACAACGTCCAAAGCTTTAGTGAGAGTAGTACGCAGGGCCCCATTTATACATAACTCTGCGGACCTTTTAATTTTGGTAAGTATTTGGGAGTGAGACCTTTTGGCCAATGAAGGCCACCAGACTAATATCGCATATAACAACGGCGGTATACAGCCAAACAACGGCGGTATACAGCCAGTGTACGATATGAGGTCTTGTACCCCATACATTGCCTATCATCCTTTTACATGTATAAAGGGCAATAGTGGCTTCCTTAGCTCTCCCCAGGACGTTAGATTTCCAGTTAAGTTTCGTGTCTAACAAAAGTCCCAAATATTTAACGGTATCCGAGAATTTCAGAGCGAGCCGCGGGGGATCAATCTCAGGTATTCTATGTTTATTTGTGAAGAGAACTAGCTCCGTTTTATGTGAGTTGGCGCTAAAACCACATTCTATGGTCCAATTCGTTAGGATGTTCAAGCCATGTAGCAACACATCTCGATAATTGAAATTAAGAAAAATATATAAAGAAACCTTTCTTTCTCCACACCAATTTTTTTAATTTTGTTTTTTGGTTTTTTGGTTTTTAACATTTTCTCAATTGTTTCTTTTATATACAAATACCATTATTTTTCTGAGCTCTTCAAATTGTTTTGTTTATAAAAGAATATGTTTTGTTTATAAAGGAATACAAAATATAAAAAAAATATTTGAAAAATTGTGTTAATATGAATAATATAATAGAAACCTGTATCTTTCTCTACACAAATCTTTTTAATTTTTCTATAGAAATTTTCTGAATTATTTTTTTTACATACAAATACAAATTTTTACTAACAAATATGAAAAAACTATTCTTACTGTTTTTAAATATTTTGTATTTCATTTTTTCATATTTAGTATTTTTGATTTTTGATATTGATATTTATATTTTATTTATATATTTTTTTTTATTTTATTTTATTTTTTTTTGTTTATAAAAGAATACAAAATATGAAGAAACTATACAAAAATGTGTTAAATATTAGATTCGAATTTAGAAATTAGAAAATCTGTCTGTTTCTACACAAATTTCATCTTCCTACTCTTTTCCTATTTTACTATGGAAATGTTCTAAATTGTTTCTTCTATGTACAAATTCCCCTTTTTGTGTTTTCATTACCATCAACAACTACAACTCCAACCAAACCGAAACAACGCAACAGACTACAACGCTTTGAGGGGGGAAGAAGGACATTTTCAAATGCAAAGAATATTTCTTTAGCTAAAACATAAATCATAGTAAAATATGTTGGACTTTACGTGCTTCTAATTTGACTCAGTTTATGAGGCAATATGGAAATATTAGAACGTCGAACGCGCACTGTGCATTCCGTGCCGCCAGGACAAACACACACACATATACATCAGCGAAGGATTTGCATTTTGCTTGGCACTTGCAAGTCTCGAGCGGCAACTGGCAACTGGCAGCTGACAACTATGGGTTCGGCGAAATAAACAAAAGCACATAAAAACCGTCTGCGACTTGTGTGAGCCGATTATGCCTTTTTGTTTTTGCGGCAACACTTTCGCCGCGCTCACTTTCACAAAGGACGCGTGCAGTGTGAACGGGGGAGTAGGGGTGCGCAGCTGGAGACCACCCTAATGCGCTGTCCAATATGTGGCTTTGATATTTTGACCTTAGCCAGAGTTTTGTTGGACGGTTTGGCTGATTTAATGCGATTAGTGCAAGAAACTTGCAATGAGTTTGTTGTGTTGTTATTGTTTTGTTTGTTTTTATGTGACAAAGTGTTGGGAAGTTTGTTGGCTTTATAAAAATTATGGGAAGTTTATTTGTAAACAGTTACAGTTATTGAATGCAATCACTTTAATGTGTTTAAAATAATTTAAAAAAATGAAAAAAAATAATTTGCAAAATTTTAGTTTTAAAATTTTAAAAAGTTAAAAAAATTAAAAATTAAAGTAAAAAATAAAAATTTAAAATTTAAAATTAAAAATTAAAAATTAAAAAGTAAAATTAAAATTAAAATTAAAATTAAAACTAAAATTAAAATTAAAAATAAGAAATTTAAATTAAAAATTAAAAATTTAAATTAAAATTAAAAATTTAAATTCAAAATTTAAAATTATAAATTAAAAATTAAAAATTAGAAATTAAAAAATTAAAAATTAAAAATTAAAAATTAAAATTGAAATTGAAAATTTAACAATGTAGCTAATTTTTTAGCTTATTTCCAATTGCAACATTTTCACTGAATTAATTCGTGGAAAGCACTTAAATTAAAGTGCAGCAACTGCCTTCAACATTTACATAAACGACTGCAACTGTTGGTGGTTTCTTGCTTCCGTTCGACACACAACTGTCGTTGCATTAATAAATAATTGCATGCATGTTGCATTAACAACAACAGCAAAATGAAAAAAATATAACAACAGAAAAAACTAACAACAAACAAGCATGAAGCAGAACAGACTGTAGTATGTGACGTGACTGCTGGCTGCAGGACAATGACACTGCACGTCACATTGCATTCAGTGTTGCCAGCTAAAGTATTGATTGCAACTTGCAATAGAATCATTTGATGATGATGTGCCACCACCTGCCGCCCTCCTTCCTTGTTGAACCTTATTGAAGGTTCAATAAACTCATTTCTTTGTGGAGCAAAGCGTAACTGTTTCAATGCATCAGAACAACATCCGAAGCACTTTTAATCTCAAGTTAAATTACTAATAAAGCTGCCGCGATATTTGACAACTATAACCAGTGGCGGATTCAGGGGGAGGGGGCTTGGGGGTCGAAACCCCGTAAATATTAGGGTCGACTTTAAAATTTCATACAAATTAAAAGAAATTTTTTGGATATTAAAGAGTATTAAAGAATTTAAGAATTTTTATGAATATTAAAGAATTACTTCTTGAAACCCTCCCCCCCAAATATGTTTCTGAATCCGCCCCTGACTATGACAATTTTAAAACGCACACCTAAATAATATTTTCTTTCATGTCGAGCAATTGATTTAAAAAAGATTCAATGTGTAAAGTATTTGGTTCCAAATCCATGGTTCCCCTAGACCCGCTTCTACACTTCATTCTCTCTCAGCCATTCAGATTTCAAATACACACATAAGTCACTAATTTCAACCCCCTAGATTTATTTTATCACCTTCCACTATAACTTTTTTAACTCAAAACCATAAATCATTATTTTTTGTTTTAAATTTTTCAAAGTAATTAAAAGTGATTTTTTGCACAAGTCACAAAAAACCATTCTCAGCTCACCTCTTAATTGGCTGCACTTCCGCCCTTTCCTCCTCCTCCTTTATGCCCGACTCCGATTTGCGCATTGGTGGACTGCTCATCAGCGGCGGACTGTACACCCGCGGCGGGCTGGTTACGCGCGGCGGACTGTGCATTGCCAGTGGACTCTTAACCTGCGGCGGACTGCGCATCATGGGCGGCGACGGCATAACCGGTGGCCGGTCACCTTCCGGCGGACTCTTCATCAGCGGCGGCGAGGCACTGTGCTTCGAGTGTGCCGACTTGGCCGACTTGATCGAGTGCGTGGACTTGATCGACGGTTGACTGCGCATAGACTTGATCGATGCTTGTGGTGAGGCCACCGCAGCCGCTGTAACCGCAACCGGTTGTATGCCCGACGCTATAGATGCCGCTGCCGATGCCACCGATGCGGCAGCAATGCTGCCTGCACGCGAAGCAATGCTGCCGCGCACACTGCCACTGCGACTGGCATTGCGACTGCCACTGTGACTGCCGCTGTGGCTGCCGCTGCGACTGGCACTGCGACTGGGTCCACGACTGCCTCCAGCAGAACGCTTTGGTGAGCCTGGGCCTGAGGCAGGCGGTGTGATGACCGCTTGTGGAGTTGGTGTGCTGCTCTCTTGAGCCACGTCCTCGACGGCGCCTGTGTCTGGCAATTCTTCCTGTTGTTGTGGCTCCGAAGTTGGTGTCTTCTCGCCGGATTTTTCATATTCATCTACTACTGCAACTTCCTCTGCTTCGTCCTCATCGTTGCGCTCCTCGTCCTCGTCCTCGTCGTCAATCTCATCTTCCATGCCAGCCGGTGGCGGTATATCGGCCAACACTATGTCGCCCACATCGTCCTCCAGCTCGCCCAAGTGCTCAGCAGGCGGCGCTATTATTGACGAAGCCGAATAACCGTTGCTGGGCGGTGTTGTAATTGTAGTCGACTCGTCTTCGTTGAGCGATTTGTTTTCGTCAATCATGTGATAGGCGCTGCCATGCATCACGCCCTGTATGAACTCGGCCGATTTGACTTCAACTGCAGCGGCCAAAGCCGCAGCGATCACATCGCTGGGCTCGCCGAAATCGGGCGGTGGCGTGGCGGGACCATCGTCGAGTTCCCTCCTTGGCGGCGAATTCAGCTGAGGCGGCGGTGGCGAATGTGCTGGCGGTATGTCATGGTGTGGCAGCGGTGGCGGTGAATTCGGTTGTGACTGATCAGTCTCCGATGGTGGAGTGAGTGGTGGCAGCTGTGCTAGTGGTGGCGACACCATTCTGGCGCATGGCGGTGGTGTATCCGGTGGTGAGGGGGAAGTAGATGGAGACCTTGTTAATGGCGGCGAGATGGCATCGCCACTCATTGCCGAACCGTGTCCTGCATTCCCATGCACATAGGACAGATTCGAGGGCAGCGGTGGCAGCGGCGGTGGCGGCGTAGACTTCTCGTCATCATCCTCGTCCTCCTCCTCGTCGATGTCACCGTCGTCGGCCTCGTCCTCGGTTTCAAGGGGTGGCGAGGCGGGTGGCAGGGCGCGCGGTGGCGGCGGTGCCACGGCCATAGGTGGCGACAGTGGTGGGGGTGGTATCATTTCAAGAACAGACGTGGCCGGTGAGGCTGGTGGCGATGATGAAGCGGCAGTGTGGAGGGGCAAGTGTGGCGGTGGAGTGGGTGGTAGATCGTCGTGTTCGCTGAGCGTGGGCAAGGGTTGCGGCTGCATGTGCGGCGGCGGAATGATGCCCATCAGGCCAACGCCTGCGCCGAGCGCATCTTCGGGCGCAATAACCGGCAACGGTGGTACGGGCGGCTGTTGGGGGTCTTGCGTCAAGGCGCTGTTGTCCACCTCCTCGATGTCGGAGTCGATGCCCTGCGCAAAGTCCATGTAGAAGTTGTCACGCGAATCGCTGGAGCCGCGACGCAGCTTCAGCGACAAATCGGGCGAACTATCCATGACGAGGACAACTCAAACGCTTGCACCGCGATGGCTGTATGAGATTTTGAGCTAAAACAGACGTGTGATAAAATTTTCACTGTTGGCTTCAAATGTGCTCTTCTTTTTGCCTTTTAGTCACATATGAATTGTGGTTTTATTAAAGCTTTAAACGGGCCTTTGCAATCGAACTGTCAGTTGGGGCATTTTTTTCAGTTGATAAACCTGCACAAAGACATGGAAGTTGTAAACACAAGCAGAAAAAAATGAGCAATACCAGGGAGGTCTTGAAGAAGGAATTTCGAATTTGAGTTGATATGGCAATAACGCGTCCTTGTTCGGCCCGTTGCCCCTGGATACGCTCGCGCACAAAAACACAGACACACTCAATAAATATTCGTTGACTTGTTTTCTTTTTGGCAAACCGACATAAATGTGTTTTCGCTTTTCTTTATGCCGGCAAACAATTTTACTACGTCACACTTTTGCCACAATGCGTCGTTTTTGTCTTTGTGAGGACACCCCCACTTCTACGCGACGAGGAAGCGGAATGTGCGGCGCATGTTGTAAATTATATTTATGCGTCTGTTTCAGCAACCACAACAACAACAGCAACTGCATGCTTATAGTAAAATCGCATTTGTTGTATTTTTAATGCCGAGAAATAGAATCGACGCAGTCAGGATAACGCAGCAAATTACAGCCGGAGTGGCAAAAATAATGCGTAGAACGGCAAATAACGCACGCAATGCAGGAATTAGATAAAGGAGTCATACAACAAAAACAACACAAACAACAACAAGAACAACAACGAGAACTGTTTGTAATGAGAAACCACCCTTCGGTGGTTGAGCTGAGCTGGAACAGACAGGCGTAGCGACAAACAAACTGAATACGCATTTCGAGTACCAGAACGCAGGATTAAACAAACGACCGGCCGACTGACTGATTTTGTGAATGAGGCTTACACAGTTTAAGGCCACAAATTAGTGCAGACACCCGCTTTGTAAAAATTTTATTGGTGCTGTTTGGTGCTGGTTTCTGTGGCCAAATAAGTAGTGTTGACTTTATAATCGACAGAAGAATAGTTGAATAGTGGGTTTGGAGTTTAACTATTTGTTGCTACTGACAAACTATCTACTAATCTTGTTTTCCAATGTGTCACAAGACGTTTGCAATGTTGAACAAATCTACAGTTGTAGTTTTCCTGGAATAAACTTTTAATGTTCCGCAATCTAGACCGAACCCCTTTGTTTTAGAAAGCTGGAGTCAAGAGAAAACAAATGCAAAAAATTATAAATAATTAGAGTACAAATAAATAAATAAATAAATTAATTAATTAATTAATAAATAATAAATAGTAAATAATAAATAATAAATAATAAATATTAAATAATAAATAATAAATAATAAATAATAAATAATAAATAATAAATAATAAATAATAAATAATAAATAATAAATAATAAATAATAAATAATAAATAATAAATAATAAATAATAAATAATAAATAATAAATAATAATAAATAATAAATAATAAATAATAAATAATAAATAATAAATAATAAATAATAAATAATAAATAATAAATAATAAATAATAAATAATAAATAATAAATAATAAATAATAAATAATAAATAATAAATAATAAATAATAAATAATAAATAATAAATAATAAATAATAAATAATAAATAATAAATAATAAATAATAAATAATAAATAATAAATAATAAATAATAAATAATAAATAATAAAAAATAAATAATAAATAATAAATAATAAATAAATAATAATACAGTCGTGTCTGGGTATAGTGAACACCCCATATAGTGAACACCTCGTTATAGTGAACACCCAAATTTTGACATCGAGCCTGTAAATATGGAACCAAATTTTCAAGCAAAAGACAAAAACTGTATTTTGAGCAAATAAAACGGGGTTTTGAACAAAAGTGTTAACCTTGATATAGTGAACAACCTCAATATTGTGAATAATAATAATTTTTTTAATTTAATTGATTGGCACGACAGCCCGCTTACGCGAGACTAAGGCCTAGCTTCCCGCAACCACCCGTGTTGTGCGTGTGAATTTTGTACGCGGGTGGAAGGGACCTACAGTTTTATGCCGGTTCCGAACGGCAGGTTGGGAGCTTTTTCATAGGCAATTTTTGCTCTCAGAGGTTTGCCATTTCCAGCTGAGAGGACAGCCACCGAAAGAGAAAACGAGTTTCCCGTTATTTTTTTTTTTTTAGGTGTTACTACATGCAGTATTCGATCTTGCGTCGCTCTGCATGCGACTCGTTGGACCGCGCACTAACCAACTGAGCCACGGCGGCTGCCAATATTGTGAATAGGCCTTGCAATAATTAGTTCACTATATCCAGACACCACTGTAAATACAAAATTCAAACACCTCTCGTTAAAGGGAAAATCTAAAATGAAAAACTGTTAAAATTTAAGATACAAACTTAAGAACTCTTCTAGTTGTAAGGGAAAACAAAAGAGGAATCTGTAAGAATACAAATTTGAAAACTCCTCTAGTTGGAAAGTCAAAGAAGAAAATTGTAAGAACACAAACTTAAAAACTCCTCCATTAAGTTATAAGTAAAATTAGGAGATGCTCAGTACTCAGTGTTCTGGCAACTATACAAATTTTACCCAAAAAATCTCGCCTTAAATCACTGTCATTGGGTTCTAACATAATTTGCAATTTCTCGCTTGAAGACCTCACCCCAAGCTACGATTTTTCACGCTACGCTTTAGGCGTGGAAGAGTGTATTTGTGGAAGCAGCAATGCCAACGAAAGGGACAGTGCGTTCGTTCGGCATATCCACTTAAAGGTGCGGGTAGCCCACCATGTGTGCTCCATGAGTGTCGTTGTGGTGTTTTATTGGGGGCAATTGTAATGTACAACACTGGATACTATGAAAACTCTATGCTGCACTGCTGTCGTTTGCTATCTCAGAACTGGCATAAGGAATACTTGGTCACAGTACCCGCTGGTGTTTCTTCAATTTCAACGCTTCCTGTCGCTGTTGTCGTTGCTGGTTGGCAGCGCTTCTTTTCAGGCCAACACTACACACACCCGTTTTTTTCCCCGGCACAATGTGTGTACACCAAAAATGTTGCACCAATTCGCACACGATGCCAACCGATGTTCGACTTGTAACACTGAATTCAATTATTTGGCAAACTGTTTGACTTTCACTAACAATCACACCGGAACCGGATGCAGCGCTTCACTTTTTTTATCACCGATTGGACACTGATACTTTACACTTTTAGGCCATTGCCGTAAAGCCGAAACCGCAGTGGGACTTTCAGTGGCCAAAAAAAGGCAAATCCTCCTGCTTCAACACTGTATCTCAAACTAGCCGAGAACGGTGACGTAGAGGGAGGATGCGATCCTTCTGCGACGAGACTCAACAGTGGAATGACTGGCCGTGAGAGAGCGCCAAATTTTTCACGTACGCTGGCTGCTGCTTCGGCTGCCCGTTGCCGAGTTGCGGATTTTCGCCAGCACGAAGCCGAGGTTTTTCCCGAGCTGTGATTTCCAGTCGAGCGCGCCAGCAAAAAGCGCGCGCAACAAAAAAGCACTTGAAAAACGCCTGGAAACCAAACGGAAGGTGTGTTCCGTGGTGCCTGGTTACGCATGGTGCTTGGCGTAAGGGGGACGACCGGGGCGCTGGTGTTGTGCCAGTGTTGGTGACACCATTGGAATTTGTGTTTTGTTGTTTATTATTGTTTTTGTTTCCGGTTACTACACTCGACGCGCGTAGCTGCCACCCACGACCGACCGGTCGCAATGAATGAAAGTGCGCGACGTCGTGCGCGGTGTGTTGTTGGTGTAGCAAAACGATACGATAGATACGAGACGACGCGCACTAAGTGCTTGGCGTGTGGATGCGTGAAAATGCCGCCAAATTATGTTCGACTTGTTCTACAGAAGCGTGGCCATAACAGCTAATGGTAGACTGACTGGCGTCCGCTTCCGGTCGTTGATTATCTTTCAGCTGGTTTATGAATGCTGTGCAATAAATAATAATAAACGAAACGAAACACAAAGCAAAAATCCAAATTGTTGTCTAAGATAAATATTTCTAAATCAAATTATCTTAACATTTTACATTGCTGCTCCACTTCTTTGTCTCACTTTCCAACAGCTGTTTCGGTTTACGCCCTTTTCACCACAAATCGCATTTGTCATCAAATCGTACCCACTGGGGATAATCATTTATCATCGATTGTTATAACCTCAATTCATTTTCATTACTTTTTTTCATGCTCATTATGCTCACTTATTCCTACATTTTCCTAATTCCATTCCATAAAAAGACAACGACAATCGACAAAAGAAGATAAAACGCCAACAAACAAAAAAACAAAATCTCGTTCGGCTTTTCCATTGTGGTCCATCGGAATTCGTTGGTGCTTCCAACCTTCCGCATCAGTGCAGCTAAAACAAAATATCTCATCAACTTTTTAACCGCTCCACACTCTTCTTTTGTTCAGCATTTGCAACAACCATATCTTATCACTAGGTCTTGGCTTACATTGAGACTGGAAAAACGCCCACTCGACCACCCCCCATGGCGCAATTCCCGTTCCAGCGTATCGGCTGCGCGCTCACAGCATCCCTCATACTCGCTGCTTGCTCTCAATTAACTGCGAGTCGTCTGTACGCTTTTGTGGCGCTCTTTGGTGTCAGGTGTGTCGCTGTGGCAACGAAAGCTTTGTGCTGTTTAACACTTTCAGCGCCTGCGTTTACAACCTTGCTTTCGATATAACAGCGTAAAATCAAAGTTGTGATTGAGTTCACCGTTTGAGCATTGGGAGTCAAGTCAGAAAGTTGCAGATTTTAATTGCCATCTAACTTCGAATGATAAATCGTTTTCTCTAAGTGGGTAACCTAAATCGACAACTCATGAGTAAAATAAAAATAAGTAAATATTAACAGAAAATTTGCTTAACTATTTTTTATTATTTTTCTATTTTTATATACAAAATTTATTACTTCCAAATTATTTGTCCAAGTTTTGACTTCGATTATCGAAATTAAGAAAAAGTATATGCAACAAATTTTTTAGTTTCTGATTTTAATTAAAAAATATATTAACCCTTTGCACTCGAGCGGCGCCGATACGACGCCCGGCCAATTTGAAGTGTCGACTCGAGCGGCGCTGTTTCGGCGCCCGGCCGAAAAAATTTTTGTGAAAAATTGGTGAAATTCTATTATTTGTATACGTTTGTTTGTTTATAAATGTTTTTAAAGTACTTGTAATGTGTTTACCGAATTTGGCCGAAATCGTTTCGAGTTGCTGGTTCGCGCAAGCGAAAAAGGCCTCGAGTGCAAAGGGTTAAATCCTTGTTTATAAAAAATACAAAAACCTAATACAGTACCATCTCGATAATTCAGAAACTCGCTAATACGGACAACGCGGTTATCCTGACATTCATATTATTTGTCTAAGCTTTGGCTTTAATTATCGTTTTCTAATTTTAATAAAAAAAATATATTCACAAATCGTTGCCTATAAAAAGAAAATACAAAAACCTAATACAGTACAATCTCGATAATTTGGACACCCATTAGCTTTCTATTGTAAACTCTGTACTCCCGACACCACTAATTTTATTTACCTGAAAAATCCGGACACTATTTATTGTTTTCTTTTTATGGAGAGTCCCCGTTTTCTATTAAAATATATGTCTTTAAAAAGTGCAAGAAATTCGAGTGAAAACCGATATGCTTTCCTTTTCGGTCGTATTACATGGTTCAAGGGCTGAAGCAGGAGTTTGAATAACATCAAGTGGTGTTAATTATTTATAAAAGTTTAATTTAACCCTTTCGATCTCGAATTTGGTATTTTGGTATTTAAATCATGAAACACTTGCCTAAGAAGTGTGCACACGACATTTGAAGTCGGGTTAAATAACTGTTGTATCAAAATTTTTTAATTACAGAAAAATTATCTAATATTTATGAAAAAATACAAACTTATCACTTTTTGATTTTATTTAACCATTATTAAATAGATAGCTAGATTTGATAGGGGAAATGTACACTCAAACCAGAGGTGTGGCCCCTACAGCTTTACAGAACGTCATCCAATTCCTTCGATCTTAACCGTTATTAAAAAACAGGGTATTGATCAAACGCGCCCAATTCGTAGACTTCAATTAAAACACAAACTTTCCCTGATATCGCTACAAATTATTGAAAATTATTTTGGGAGTAACAATTAAGTTTTTTTAATTTGCTTATATTAATTTGTTGGTGCCCACTTAACCCTTTCGCTATTTTTGTGGCCATATGGCAACATGCTACTTTGTGGACGCCTGAACCCTCTGTGGTTTCAAGAATACATATTTTGTTGATCCGTAGAATAGTTTGAAGTTTTAGGAAAAATACGAAATTAATAAACTGAATATTTACGTTTAAGGAAAAGAAGTATACACGCTTGTTTAATGGTATATCTAGACATAGTAAAGGAAGAAGAAACAGACAAATTAATTCAATTAAATACTTTTTTTAATTTTGGCTGAAGTAAATTAAGAAATATTCAAATTTTCGTATGCGTAAAAAGTTTTATGTTTAAAAAACTGTAGCGAAAGGGTTAAATGAAACCGATAAATCGTAGCATTTGCTATAAGATGACAAATAGGTGAAGTTGCTCTCCGGCAACTTTGGGGTCGAAAGGGTTAACTGTGTACACTACATCAAATATTAACAATGGCACCTATAGTTAAAAGAAAAAAACGTACATTCTAAACAATGAGCCAGAAAAAAGAAATTCTAAACAAAATAAGTCGAGAAAAATCACTTCTTCAAAGCAAATCTACAATTTCTACAAAAATGAAACAAAACTTCGCCAAATGAAAACTGAGAACTGTCTTCTAAATCGTTAAAAATGTTTATAAAATGTTAAAAATAAAATTGTTAAGCAAAAAAATATAATTCAAAAAGGAATAAATTTCATATTTGTTCAATTGTATTTTTATCGACTTTTTTGTAATCTTCAAATCAATTAAAAAAAATAAAATCGCAATCTGAAATATATCAGAGTATATTTTCCTATGTTTTTATCTAAATTCCAATAAATATTTTGTAATAAAATTGTTAAGCAAAAAAAATATAATTCAATAAGGAATAAGTTTCATATTTGTTTAATTTTTTTTCTCGACATTTTTGTAATCTTCAAATCAATTTAAAAAAAATAAAATCGCAATCTGAAATATATCAGAGTACATTTTCCTATATTTTTAACTAAATTCCAATAAATATTTTGTAGCAAACATTATTAAGTAAATGATTATCATACAAACAAATTTTCAGTTACTGCTTAAAAAATACACACAAAATTCGTTGCAACAAATATGGCAACGCCACAGCATATTGTGACAGCTGTGACAACTGCCGGCAAATTGGCGCTTCAATTTCAACAAAGTTGCTTGCATTGGCCTCGCTGCTCGTTAGTTGGTAAATTTCTGAAATTTAAGCAAAATGACTGAGGAAAAAACAGAAAAAGACGGTCGCATGCCATGGTAACAACATTTGTAAGCTGTTATAAATATTCCAACATTAAACAAACGACTTGTTTTTGCAGGGTGGAGAAGTACAGACCGGCGAAGCTAGACGATTTAATATCGCACGAGGAGATCATCTCAACAAGTACTGAGTACACAACATTTTACCAATTTGCCCTAATAACCAACCAATTCTGATTTCCCGCAGTCAATCGTTTCATTAGCCAAAAGCAGCTGCCACATTTGCTCTTCTACGGGCCGCCCGGCACCGGCAAGACCAGCACCATCCTGGCATGTGCCAAACAACTCTACACACCGGCGCAGTTCAAGTCAATGGTGCTGGAGCTGAATGCCTCCGATGATCGTGGCATAGGCATAGTGCGCGGCCAAGTGCTCAACTTTGCTTCGACGCGCACCATTTTCAGTGGCACATTCAAGCTTATCATTCTGGACGAAGCGGACGCTATGACCAACGATGCGCAGAATGCATTGCGTCGCATCATCGAGAAGTACACAGAAAATGTGCGTTTCTGTGTGATCTGCAATTATTTGAGCAAAATTATTCCTGCAGTGCAGTCGCGTTGTACGCGTTTTCGTTTTGCGCCACTGTCAGCGCCGCAGATACTGCCGCGTCTGAACATAATCATAGACCAAGAGCAGTAAGTTTTATGAAATGATTTAATGAGCCGATCTGCATATAATGTTTAACTTCTTTTGTATAGTTTAAATGTCACCGAAGATGGAAAGCAAGCGCTGATGACACTGTCCAAGGGCGATATGCGTAAAGTTTTGAATGTGCTGCAAAGTACCTCGATGGCATTCGATGTGGTTAACGAGGACAATGTCTATACCTGTGTGGGACATCCTTTGCGACGAGATATCGAAAGCATTTTGCAGACATTGCTCGCTACAGAGAACTTCGAGACGGCCTATGATGGTAGGATTTCTCTGGAGAATACTACGTCAATTGCTAATTATATGAATTTACAGAAATTCAACGCATAAAGTCGGTACGTGGGCTGGCCTTAAGCGATATTCTCACGGAATTGCATTTATTTGTTATGCGTTGTAAGTTGACAGTTTATTGATTGCATACGTGTATAAATGTTTAAACATGTTGTGTGCTTTTGTAGTGGAGATGCCAATGAGCGTGATGAATAAGCTGATCATTAAGATGGCTAGTATTGAGGAGCGGCTGGCAAAGGGTTGCACCGAAGGCCCACAAACCACAGCGTTAATAGCTGCATTTTTCCTCTGCCGTTCCATGGTCACACTGGACAGTTGAACGCGTGCTGCTCAATTGCATTCAGTGAATGCACTCAAACTTAATTATAGAATAGTTTTTTAAGCGCTATCTACATAAAAATAAGCCTAAATATTCAAAGTTTCCTGCTCGTATTTGTAAATGATTTTGTGCGCCTCATCAAAATGCGGATTCAATACTGCGCGCACTGACTCAATCCAGTCGGCCACTTTGGGATACTTTGAACGCACATTGTAAGCTGTTGTTCCTAATAACAAACCGAATGTTTAAATGTGCATATTTATAGCTGACAACAGATGCGCTTACTGATTTGTTGCACTTCGCAGGCGCCAAATATGTCAGCCACCGTAAGTGCATTACCCGTCAGGAATTTGCTATCTTGCAGCCACACATTCTCCAACAATGCCAAATCCTTTTCCATGGCCTCTTTGTACTTGAGCACTTTGCCGGATGCGGCTGTTTGCCCATTATGCGCGGTTGCACCCACGCAAAGCGAAAGTAGAGCGAGCAAGAGGTACGTATACCGTTGTGCTGCCACTGTAGAAACTCTTCGATGCGCGCTCGTTGCTGCAGGTCCGCGGGATACCATTCGCTTGGGATGTACTGTTTGTGTGCCAGATATCTGTGGGATAATGCTATGAGCATTCAATCAAACACAATAAATAGTCTTACCTTAAGATCGCTACGCTCTCTGCCAACTTAAAGTCGCCGTCCACAATTGCCGGCACCTTTTGGAAACGATTCACTTGTTGCTGGTATTCGTCGCTCAAGTGTTCGCCTGCATGGTAATCACTCTTTTGTAAATAGTCGATATGATACTGGACTTTACTTCTTACTTACCCTCAAGAAGATTGACCGAACATGGCTGAAATGGTTTGCCACTGCTTTTCAGTATAATGTAAAGTGCACGCGATGGTTGCGAGAGAAAATCAAAGTACAATTTTATGTTATCTTGTGCTGATGACATATCGTTGCTGTGTTTTTGCTACAGCAACCACTGTGTTCTACGGTTCTTTGACGTTTGAGTTGGCGCAATATTTTGTTTGTTTATGAGCGCACGCCTCTTGTCTCAAAGCATATCAAACTCAATACTCTACTTTGTGCTTAAATGGCTCACTGATACTCTTGAGTAAAATATTACTTTTCCCATACATATTGCAAGTGTGCAGAGAATTCAAAAGATTGTGGGAATTCATGTTGAGTTCCAGCATTATCAGCCAATCAAAGCTTTTATCAGCGAAGAACTAAGCTACGTACGTATGTACCTGACTGGGTGATCATAATATAAGTCAGCGATTAGTTGTTCATACCTATCATTACTACAGTCTTCAAATTGAGATTAACAACAAATTGTGTCTAAAGTGTGTGTTTTGTTATTCAAGTGTTTGTTTTTTTGAAATGGAATGTGGTCCTGGCTGTGGAATATCTTTGGTTTGGACAATGAATCAAGTATTGAAGTAGTAAAATATTTTATACACCTAAGTCTGTTTTTACACGGTAGATTGGTTCCAGAAGAAGCCGTGTAAAAAAAAACCGTGTAAAAAAAGACATTGATCGTATACAAAAATGGGTGATTTGTTCCTAATCTCTAAAACCTATTAAAATTTCTTTACCAAACACGTCTTATTGCATTGACAGTTCACAAAATATTAACACGTTTCAATTGCTCTGACCAGTAAATTTTATTGTATGCACATAAAGGGAATTCCCCTAAATTAGTGCTATTCACATTTGCTTTGACCAGTAAAAATTGCTTGTACGCGCTAAAAGGGAATTCACTTAAATCTTTAAGCTAGTGTTCGCAAACTATCGATAGCACTATCGATACTATCGATGGTTTCAGACTTTTTTCTTTCATAAATACTTTTTTGTGATATGAACATACTTCGCAAAAATTAAATTTGACAAAAAAAATTTAAGTACATAAAATTTCAAATCGTGCTAAATGGAATAAAATCGTGTAAAAAAATTAAAAATATTCAATTTTCAAACCGTGTTATATCAAAACCGTGTAAAAAAAGACCGTGTAAAAACAGACTTAGGTGTAATTATTTTTTAACTGACATCAAAACTCGATTGATAACTTTGAATGTAGTTATGAGTAATTTTTTTATTTATTAAATTTTTTTTTCTTTATTTTTTAACTGGCATCAGAAATCGATTGACAACATATGAGTTATTTTTTTATTTACTATATTTTAATTTTTTGTTTGTTTTTAACTTGCATCAGAAATCGATTGATAACTTTTTATGTAGTTATGAGTTATTTCTTTTTTATAATATTTTTATTTTTTGGTTATTTTTTAACTGGCATCAGAAATCGATTGATAATTTTGTTTTTAGTTTGACTTTTGTATGGTTCGTACAATTTTTCCAATTACGAAGGATGTCTTGGAAGGCTTTTCAGTCATATATTTAGATATACAATCGGTTTTATAATCAGTTATATAGTTATTTTCAGTTATAATTTTGGTTATCTCAATGATGTTTAGTTGTCTGCTGAGGCGAAAGCCAGCAACAGAAACACATTTGTATTTGATTTTGACAAAGTCACAGTTACAATCGAAGATCCTCGGAGTAGTGATTGATCCCATACACTACTCCAAGTATATCTTGCAAAATATTTCTCACTGTACGACTTTTTATAATGTCCTAAGATTTTGATAGAAAGTCAACATTAAAAACCCTAAAAACTAAAGCCAGTGTTAAACTTTACAGATGCAATTACTTTCCCTTGAATTTGGTTAACCTTACCGCTTCATAGAGTATAGAAATTGTACACTTCTGTAGTCGCCTTTTTTCGAGATTATTTAAAAAATTTTGCCGAAACGCAAAAGGACATCTTTAGGAACATTTCGTGTTTCTAATAACTAAAGAAAGTGTTAACATGGCTGGTTCATTACTAAAAATTTACAGATGCAATTACTTTCCTTTGAATTTTCTTCATCTCATCGCTTCATAAAGTACAGGAATTGTACACTTTTGTAGTATTTCGCCTTTTTTTTAGATTATTTAAAACATTAATTTAGCGTTCACCTCCGGTGGAATGTAGGGTGCAACCATCATCAATTAACATAAACCGAATTGAGTTAGCCACCAACTAGTCGAACGACCTTTGCTCACCCACAAAGCGAAAGAGCGAATAATTTCGCTTGAAAAATGAGTGCAAGTCAAACGAAAATACAAACTTCCAGTTTGTTTTCTCGCTCTTGCTTCCGCGATCAGCTGCAAATTGGACAAAAGAGAAGCAAGTGATAAGCACAAATATTTGTTGGTACTTTAGGACTTTAGTGGTTGACTTTACGAAACTCGATATTTGCGGCACAGTTGTGCCCAAATCGTTTCCATGGTAAGACAACTTTACTTCAACTCCACAAATATCTGCACACAAACGAGTATTAAAAGCATTTCACACATTCTCGTTTAGTTCAAATTTACTTTGCATTTTAACGCTGTGATTTATTTCCTCCGCAGTGACACTCTCGCCTGGCCCAAAGGTGAAAATGACGCTGCAATATTACTACGACTTGATGTCACAGCCCTCGCGGGCCCTCTTCATCGTCCTGAAGATGAGCGGCGTACAATTTGAAGACTGTCCAGTGGCGCTGCGCAATGGTAAGTGACAGCAACAACAAACTAATGCAGATTTCTGCTTTCAATTTTTATCAGCATTGGGGCTTATCGCGCACTGCTAAACTCCAGTGGAATTTGCACTCAACCCACTTGAACTCGCCAATGTAAATAATGTTTTGTTGTCTCTTTGACGCCAGGTGAACACTTGACCGATGAGTTCAAAGCGAACATTAATCGCTTCCAGCGTGTACCCTGCATCAATGACGATGGCTTCAAGCTGGCCGAGAGCATTGCCATCTTGCGGTATGAACAATTTAAATTTTTTGGAACAATTTGTTGTTTTAATTGTTGATATTTTTGCTTACAGCTATCTCAGCTCAAAAGGCAAAATACCCGAGCATCTGTATCCGAAGTATTTTGTGGAGCAGGCGCGTGTCGATGAGTTTCTGGAGTGGCAACACATCGCGCTGCGCGCCACTTGCGCTCTGTACTTTCGCAACATTTGGCTGAATCCGCTTTTGACTGGCGTGCGACCCACACCAGAGAAAATCGAAAGTCTTAAGAAGAATATGGAAAACAATTTGGACATTCTTGAAAATGTGTGGCTGCTGAAAACGGACTATTTGACTGGCAGCAGGCTGACGGCGGCGGATATTTTTGCAGCGTGCGAAATTGAACAGACACGTAAGTAATGTCATTTTAAATTATGCATAGGTAGTAGTTAGTGAGTGAACTCATTGAAACTGGGGAATATAAACAAAGTGAATAGTTGAATAGTAGCAAAGAATATGAAGTAATATTCATATTCTTTGATAGTAGAAACATTTCTGCAGAAGCAAATTATTTAAAATTATTTGACCACACATTGTCAAGATTCACCTTTAGAGAAGAAATTTACTATCCGTAGTACCAACGTCCTGTATTTTCAAACAAAAACTAAACACCCAAGTGCCTGAAATTTAAGTTGTAATAATATGAAAACCGATTATTTTTGCATTAAATTGAAGGCCGACTTAGGTTAACCCCAAAATTTACGTAAACCCAGAAGTGAGACTCAGGCTTATATGAGCTAAATTACTGAAAGCATTTGTTTAAAAATTAAAAAAAACTGTCTCAGATGTTAAATTTAGAAATGCAATATAATTCTAACATTCCAGTAGAGGATTACATAAAATAATAGAATCGAAAATCTTTTGGAGTTATCACTATTTGAAATCTTTAGTGAGACTGTAAGGCTCACTTCTGGGAATAAGCGTTTTGTTCGATAACTTGTTGCAATTTCGAAGGTAATTCCATTATGTATCTTTCATAGAAACTCTGATCCCTATTGGCAAAAAACTCGAACAGTCGATTTGCACAAACTTCTGTTGAGACACATTTTTTACTATCAAAATCATTTGCCATATGCAGAAACAAGTGGTAATCACTGCCAGGTCCGGTCTATAAGTTCGATGTATATTATTCTTCCAACTAAGCTTGCGGCGCTTCTGGCGAGACATTATCAATGTGTGTGGCCTGGCGTTGTCTCCATAGAAAAGAGTTTCTATCCTAGTCGCCGCTTCTTTGCGAATACTGCCTTCAGATTCAGGTTTGAATTAAGAGTTTGACCATAGGGGAACAGCTGATAATCAAACCAAACACACTGCAAAACCTTTCTCATTCCTCAATCTTGGTCACCGTTTGCGCTCGATCCCTGCAATTTGACCTGGACCGTTTTCGATTGATGTTGGACTTTTCAATACCAGTCACCATTCGCTTCAGAAATCAATAAATTTCGTTGCAATTCAGCAGCGCTTTGCAAATGGAATTTCGCTCCATTCGATTTTTTGGGTTAACTCGTATGGCATCCTTTCATCTTTTTATACTCAGACAATCTTATTCAAGTGAATCCAAATTGTTTTTTGTGCAATGTTTAGCTTATGGGCAATCGAAGCAGTGCTTACATGACAGACAGGACTCGATGATTTCCGACAATTAGCTTTGCAGAGTGTGGTTTACTTGTGACTTTAAAATTACCTGAACATAATCAAAAAAAACCATATCAATCAATCGGCTACGTAAACACTATTCACATTTTTAGACGCCTAGCATACTTTTTCGCTTAAAGCTGTAAAATTTAAGTAAAAACTGATTGAGAAATCACAAAACTGTTTAAAAAGGTTTTTAGTTTGAAGTCGTATCTTTCTAACTTCATCTAACGTCATCTGATCGCAGTTATACAATGCAAGAACCAGATTTCTTTTAATACATTTTAAATTTTCTTGTTTGTTTGAAGCTGTTGAGGCTGTAAAATCTAAGTGAGAACTGAGTGGGAAGTCACAAAACTGTCTGAAAAGTTTTTTAGTATAAGGTTTTATCTTTCGATCGCAGTTATACAATGCAAGAACCAGATTTCTTTTAATACATTTTATATTTTCTTGTTTGTTTGTAGCTGTAAAATCTAAGTGAGAACTGAGTGGGAAGTCACAAAACTGTCTGAAAAGTTTTTTAGCATAAAGTCGTATCTTTCTAACTTTATCTATTGTCATCAAGAAATAGATTTATTTTTACTACATTTTATATTTTCTTGTTTAATGTGGCTTTTTCCTCTAACGCAAATTGCCAGCAAAAAACGACTTTCTCTGTCAATGTATATCAAATACTAGCTGGGCTCCGCGGCTTTACACGCGCGCTCATGTTTCCTCGATACAAATTCTTAACCCATTGTTGACCCCGTCTGTTTTTGATTAAAAAAACATGTGCCTAATTATCTTTGTTTTTAAGCATTTTGCAAAATTTGAAGTCAAAAGGTTCATTAAATTGTGTTTTCACTTTACTTTAAACAAATTCTTAACCCTTTAGCTATTTTGTTGCCATATAGTAACATGCTACGTTGTGGACGTCTGAGCCCTCTATAGTTCCAGGAATAAAATGTTGATTGGTCCTTTGAATAGTTTGAAGTTTTGGGAAAAATACGAAATTAATAAATTGAATATTTAAGTTTCAAGAAGAGAAGTATACACGTTTTTTTATTGGTAAACCTTGACAACGCTGTGGCTGCTCTCATAGAAAACCACTCTAAAATACAGGGTCCAAGTATAAAAATTAAAAAAATTCTTATGGAATGTTGCTATAGAAGCCTAAAACGTAGTTTCACTTAACTTTCCCCAGTAAACATCTGTAGCGAAAGGGTTAACCATTGGTTTACCACGATGGATTTCGATTTTCAAAAAAAAATACGTAAAATACTAAACTAGGTTTAGGATGTAGTTGATGTTTCAACAGTTTATATCGCAAATGAATTTGAAGGTTAACTAAATTGTTAATTGTAAGATGGAAGAATCTTGTGAAAGCCTCATGCTCCCGAGATGAGTGAACAAGGAAGTAAAATGATTTAATAATTATTTTTCATATAAAAATAACTAAGCGGCAGCATATCCTACAACTCATCTCAAATACAAAAGCCCATTCGATGCAACATAATTTAAAAAAATATAAATATATGTGTACCTACTGCAGGCATGGCCGACTATGATGTGCGCATAAAATATCCCAAAATCAGGGCGTGGCTTAAGCGTGTGCGCGCCGGCTGCAATCCGCACTACGATCAGGCGCATCAATTTGTCTACAAAATATCGGGCACTGGACCAAATTCGAAACTTTAATAAAGTCATTCTACAACAAAGGTTATTGATTGAAATTTTGTTTTTTTTATAATAAATTTTTTTATAATAAATTGCATATTATGTTTAGTGTTTTTTGAGAAGAAAAGTCGTTGCAGCATTGTTTTCTAAATTCAATTTTATTTATATTTGATAATAATTTTGCGTGTATTCGCCAGTGTTCATCTCGCTTTGCTTTTGCTTGCTTGCTTTGCTTTGCTTTCTTTTTTACTGTACGCCTTTTGCTTGTTTTCGTTTTTTGCTTTCATTCTTTTTGTTGTTATTTATTTATTTGTTTTCTCGTTTTTAAATATATTCATATAAGTAATTACACAAAATAAATCCATACATTTATAGTAAATAGGTAGGTAAATATATATTATGTGTATATATATTTCATACAATTTCTACTGTTACATTTCACATCAGTTTAACTAAACGCCATCTCGCATTCAATACAAAGTCTCCAAAATAAAAGCAGAAACATTGTTTTATGCGTCGCTTCGTCGATTGTTGGTGGCTGGTTCAGAGTTTTGCACAATTCTGCATTTCAGATATTTTCACACTTGTACACTTTGTTTTTGCTGCTAGCACAGAGGCAATTTTTTCAATTTATTATATTTCTTCTTCTTTCGATACTATATGATTTCTCCCTCGCGAACATAAATCAGCAAAATCAACTCACATACCAAAAATATTCGGAAAAATAGGTACAACTTAATTATATATGCAAACAACATACCGTAAAGTAATGTAATCGAATTGTAAAATGTAAATAGTGGATTTGTTTGTTGTGTTTTTAATACAAGCGTTATTATTATCTTACAAATAATAATTACGTTACAAATACAATACATACAAATGCAAACAAGTTAAAAATATAGCAACGTACATACAAAGAATAAAACGTTCAGTGTTTCTTCACTTTCAAACGAAGAAAACAATTCAGCAACATCTGAATTTGTTATTTTAATTAATAATTTATTTTTGTGTTTTTTTGTTTTTTGTTTTGTTTCCTTTAATTTTTACAACAAAAGACCAACATCACTTTTTTTCACAATTTCTCTAACACATAACACTATAAAAATAAGCGTTGAACGGTAACATATCGTCGTCAAGTTAAAATTTCTTTTGTGAAGGAAGCATGGGGGATAGTAACGAAAAGAAACTATATATAAAAGAAATCAAACCAATACATACAAAAATTGCTAAACAACAACAACAAAATACAGTGTAAATAGCAATTAATAATACCAAAGGAAACATGTGCATAATTTCGGTAATAAACTTTGCGCTTGCATTACTAACAATCGTGCGAAAGACTCTCTCTCAACTTCTCTAAACCATTATTGAAAATGATTTTGTATGAAAATAGTATCCTCGCCAATGTTGGATTTGTCTCGTCTTCACTTTCAGCTCTGACTCTATTCTCTCTCTTTACTTGCATGCTTCATTTTTTTCTTCATTATTGCGTAGCCTAATTTATAAATATGTATAGTTAAATAAGTGGGGTTTTGTTGGCGTGGCCAAAAGTGGTTTTTGTTTTTGCTTTTTGGTTTCGAAATAGGTAGCGTACTTTTTGTGGTTTTCATGTTTGAACTTTTACTTCTAAAGTGTGTGTGGGATTTGCTCCTTGTGTGTGTGTGTGTGTGTGTTGGTGGTAGTACATTTAAAGTGCATTAACATTTACAATTCTTGAAATTTCTCGTCATGCTCTTTTTTTAAGAAGAATTTCTTGCTTGTGTAGTTTTGTGTTTTTTTTTTGCAATTTGTTACTAATACTACGTCTCCAAGGTTGCACATGAACATGAACTGTTGTACTTAAGCCTAATTGGTGTTTGTTTTTCTCATTTTGTTGTTGGTTGGTTTTTGTCTTCGCTTTCGGCGCTCTCACTTTTCTCGATTCGCACTCATGCAAACTTCCTGTCGCATCTTGCGAGAATATCAAATACTCAACACCTTCACTCCATCTTTAGTAGCGACTTCGATTGATATTCTTGATGCGTATGCCAACTTCCAGCACATGTTCCGTTCCGCCTGCGCCCGCCACCGACACTGTTGCTGCGCTACTGACGCCCGCACCGCCATTGCCATTGCTGCCGTCGTTCTGTTGACTTGCGTTGTTGTTATTATTGTTGTTGTTGTTGCTTATGTTGCCATTAGCATTGGGTATGGGAATGCGTCGCAGTACCGAAGCGGTTGCGGTTGTGCTGCCACCACCGCCAGCTCCCGCTCCGCCACGCTCCTTGCCGTGGTGATGATGGTTGCTGTGCCCTGTGGACGACGCTGCTGTGCCCACGTAGTCGTGCGGTCCCCCCACTGTGTGTCGCCGCTTGATCGAACGATTCTGTTTGTTTTGTATTTGCCGCTTCTTTGTCAGATTCATATCAGTCTTTTCGTCTTTAGTTAGCGCCGAAGCGGGCGGCGTGCCGCCACCACCACCACCACCGCTGCCATGCCGTGTCGAGTAGTTGCGGCAATTGAACGAGGCCGAGCGAAAAAGCCTATGGTCGCGCCGTTTCTTGTTGTAGCGATCTAGAAAAAACGACGGCGATGCTATGATCAGCGCGTCTTTGGGATCGCTTGTGGTCGAGCCCTCCGAATCGTCCTCCGAGCAGCCCTGCTCGTACGACGAGTAGCGCGTAGTGCGGCCCAAGTAGGAGCTACGCGCCGAACTGCCGCCGCCACCGCCCCCGGTGGGAGTGCCCGCGCCCGCCGCGCTGCTTGTGGTCTTCACAGTCACAATGGCAGTGGGCGTGGCGGCAGTCGTTGGCGGTGTCGCTTTGCCCGTTTGCCCTGTGATGGCGCCAGTGTTAATTGGAGCTGTAGCCGAGTGCTGCAGTTTGTTGTTCTTGTAAGCGGCCAGCAGTGAGGGTCGCGACTCTTTGCCCTCCTTCAGTGCCAGCTCGGTGCGGTCGGCCTTGGAGGCAATCGTATGGGTGGCGGTGCAGGAGCGACTCAGCATCAGCACATTGGGTGCGTCCAGCGGGCACGAATGAAAGTGACGCTCCGGCGACTCGTCGGCGTAGGGAATGTTTTCGGAGTGCAAATGCAGCGGCTGGCCGAATGTGTGTCGGCGATTTTTTGGAAATTCCGGTGAGCCGTTCTCGTCGTTCGACTCGGAACCGCTGCGCAAATTGCGCAATTTCGAATCCAACGTATCGGTGATGGTAGTAAGCGACATTGAACCTGCAAACAAATGCAACAATAATGAATTCAAATATTGCAGACAAAAAGCCAATTGGGAGCATCCCACAGTGTTATTTTAGTTGAACTTTGCGTACTTCTATTCACTCTCACCTGTATCGCTGCGACTATTGCTTGACTCGTCGTCCGTCAGCAGCACCGAAATGTCCACACTGCTGCGTTGCTGCTCCTTGCTGATGCTGCCACCACTGCTGCCGCTGCCCGAGTCCTTCTCGTCCAGGCTGGCCTTGCGGTGGTGCGAGCGACCGCCGTGGTGCACCAAGAAGCCGCGCTCCTTCTTCTTCGTGCTGCTGCTGCTCGCCTGCGCAGTGGCCGAGCTGCTGCTGCTCGACGATGCCGTCGTGGCAGTGGTGGAGCTGCCACTGGCTGTCATCGGCGACTTTGAGTAATCCGACGACTGAAAATGTACACGCAATGTTAGCCCGAAATCGTATATGGTGGGCACGGCTTTGCGACGCTGACGATAGCTGGCGGCGTTGCTCGATTCTGAGCGGCTTGGGACCGTTGCGGCGTCGCAAATATTGGGTGTGGATTGTGTGCAAATGTTGGATGTGTGTTTTTTTGTTTGAATTTGGTGGGTTTTGTTGTTGGTAGTGGTGGTGGTGGTGGTTGTGGTTTTGGTGAAGGTATTGTTGGTGTCGGATGAGTGTACTGACTTGTGGTTTTTGCTTACCAGAAAACTTTCGCTCGAGTACGTGTCCGAGCTGCCGGCGCCACGTTTGCTGTGCGGCCGCCGACGCAGCTGCGGTATGAAACGTGATGTGCGTGTCGTAGACGTTTCACGCTCTGTCAGACGCTCAATTTTCGAAACGTTGTGCAGTAGCATATTGGTTTGGTCGTCCTGTGATTGGGCTGTACCCGATGCGGAACTGGATGTAGAGGCGGCCGGCGTATTGCCACTGACATCGGCCAAATCGGGCAAGGGGCCATTCTCGAAGAAGTAATCATACTAAAATATTAAGAATGCTTATGAAAACTGTCAATAAATGAGCCCAGTAGAAACCCACCTGTGTCACGAGCAACTCTACAATGCGGCACTGGTGCTTCATGTCTTTCACCGCTATTTCCAGTGTGTCGTTCGGTGTGCGTATTATTGATGGCCCGAAAATGATGGCCAAATTCTTGGGCTCCATTAAATTAATGTCGCAATTCTTGCTCACACGACTAAGATGGCGTATCAGATGTTTCATGGTTTCGTACGAATAGCGCGGCAGCGACTCGAGCAACTCCCTCAGTTCTTTTAGTCGCTCCAGACCGGTCTTCTTGTCGGCCTCAATGAAGTTAATATAGAAGGAACTGGGCAGCAGCGCATCGGGCAGGCTGCGTATGAACAGCTTCAGCAGGCTGGACACCACATTCACATCCTCCCACCTCACGTCCGTGTTGCAGCGATCCCACGAAAAGTCTGCCTTGTTCACCTGATCCGACAGTTCGGAGATGGCGGCCTTATTGCCGGGTATGCGGTAGATGCCAACCACACCCAGTCCCTTTGTTTCCACAATATTTGTGCAGACGTCGACTATATGCGGCACATATTCGTTGTTTTTCGACTGAAAAAATATGAATCGCAATGAATATCAAACATGTTTTAGGACTTCCATTCCTTCACTCACCATGGGACACGCCCTTAATGGCACACCAATCGATCCAATGGTCTTGGCCGCTGACGATAAGCTCGACGGGGAGATGTCAGCGTTGTGGCTTCCACCACCGCCGCGTCTGAATAGCAAATCTTTCCAGTTTTTGGCCTTTGGTGAGCCCAAGTCTTTGTCGGGTATATTTTTGTGTGAGGATGATTTGCGCGCTTTCATCATGGGCGAAATCGAGTCGGCAATTTCCAATTCGCCGCGCGAAGTTGTGCTTAATGGAGAATATTCTGGTTGCAGTTGATGTTGCTGCTGTTGTACGTTCTCATCACAGTAGGTTGCAGTTGGCATGCTAGCAATAGCAGCCGTTTTTTGTGGCTCGGCGAATTGCCGGCCCTGAAGATCCTGCAACGAAACAAAATATTCATTAGAGCTATTTACACGCACAAAGATCATTTTCCAATGCACTCTTACACTATCATCATAGATTAAGCTATTTTTCCATTGCAGTAAGCCGAAAATTCGTTTCATTTCCGTCATACTTTTCGTTTTAAATAAAATCTCGGTAGGTTGTGATTGTTGTTGCTGATGGTGTCCTTGATGCTCCGCATGCGCTGCTGTTGCCGACGTTGACGTGGAAGCGCTGCTGCCCGACGAGGTCAGCTTATCGGGCAGATCGTCCAAGTTCAGTTCATTGCCAAGTGTGGCAATTTGTGTTGGCTTCGATTGCATGCGGAACATGTACGATTTTTTCTTGTCGACAGACTCGTCGAAGATTTTGAAATTTCTAATATCGAGTTCTATCACCTGTAATATAAAAAACAACAACATTATAGCAAATGTTTAGGCTTTAGCAAAAAAAAAAGTAATTTTAAAAATTTAAATCATCTCAATTACATTGTTGTCCGTTTTGCAAGTGCGGCTGGGATAAATTCGCAATATATCTCCCTTGATTTCGATTTTCACTTGTCGCCATGAGCGGTATTCAGATAATCGCTGCAAGTGCAAAATTCAACAAATTTACTTGTGTCGCCTCCTCCGCACAAACCACAACAACCACTCACTTTGCCATTGATGCATGATGACTTAATCTCCATTTCGGTTTCGAACACCTCCATTTCGGTGGCCACATCCTTGGTCTCCAATTTGCCATTTATGTCTGCGATAACATCGTCAATGTGAACGCTGTACACAACAACAAATATTAAATTTAAATTGCCAAACAACTCGCCACACACAACCACGCACCTATTTCGTATTTCACTATTCACCGATTCGCGTCTACTTTCACCCAAAGCAGCAGCGCCTGCTGCACCCGCGGCCTCTTCGCCTGCGTCCTCCGCCAGCTCAATTTGCGCTTCGATCACATCGCGTACATCGTCGGCCACCACATCGTAGGTCGGCTCAGTGTCCTCTTCGATTTGCTCCTTGGTCAGCGTCTCAATTGTGGGCGCCAAACCATAGCTGGCGCCATCGCTGGACGCTGGCGCTGTGGCAGTCGACAGCGATGCGCTCTCCGCTGAAAAATCGTTCTCATTGTTGGTGGCGCGCAAATACGAAATTCGACGCATCGGTTTGCTGTCATCGAACGAGGACATCGGCTTGAAGCGACGCACAACACTGCCGTCGGAAGCAGCTGCAACTGCTGATTGTCGTCGAGCGTGAAAAAGAGTAAAACGGAAGTCACCGTTCAAGCTGGTTTTCAAATATAAACAAACAAACAAACAAGCACACACACGCACCTTTGGCGGCTACCAACTCGCCGCTGCTGCTGCTGCGATTTTCTGCAATATCTGCCAGAGCTGGTTTCTCTTCGGCGACAGCTTCCGGTAATTTGCTGGTGTACTCTGTGAACGAACAAAATGACAACAACAATTAGTTGTAGTTGTAGTTGAATTGAACGAGTTTTCTCTTCAACAACTCACTATTTGGCGACGTATGATCGATGGTGGCGTTGGCCAAACTGGCCTTGTGTATTTCCATGCGGCTGCACTGTCCGCCGTCCACCACGTTGGCAGCGCTGTTGCCATTGTTGTTGTTGTTGTTTGTGCTGCTGTGATGCACCTTGGGTAGTTGGCAATGGTTTTGCTGCAACTGCTGCAGCTGTAGCTGATGCAGCGGATGGTGTTGCAGCGAGTCGTACAGCACACTGGGCTTCTTCACCATGACCACATTGCCGGGCGCAGACGTCGATTCAATGGCGTTTGTGTTGATGGACAGCGGCTTAAAGGGATCGAATCCCTTGGCCATGTGCGAGACCAGTTTGCGCTCAAAACTGCAACACAAAACAAATATAAAAATAAATATAAAATCCATATTTGTAAACTACCATCTTTCTTACACTTTATTGGTTACACCAGTTTCCTGCAGCGATTCCAAATAATCCAAATCTTTGGCGTACTTGTCGCGCAAGCCGCCACCGTTGCCACTGCCACTGCCATTGTTAACACTGCCAGTTCCATTGCCAGCGCGTGGAGTACGCGCAGCTGCTGCTGCTGCCGCTGTCGTTGTTGTGTAAACCACTGCGCCACCATTGGTGCCACCGCTTGCACCGCCATTAGTGCCGCTGCCGCGACTCATTACGCTCTCCACAGTAACAAAATTGCTGGGTATGCTTTTGCTATAGTAATGCTGCATGTCACAGCTGGGCGCGCTGGTGCTGGGCAGCAGTTCTCGGGTGCTGGACGCCGACGAGGTGGCCGACAGCGGCTGCTTGACCAGCGTGCGCACCTGACCACGTGGGCCCGAACTCAGCACGGAAGAACCAGCTGACGTCGATGTAGTCGACACCATGGACAGCTGTGGGCTGCCCGAGGGTGGGGTGTGCGGAAAGAAGTGTTGCTGTTGCTGCTGCTGTTGCTGGTAGGGCTGCTGTTGCTGTTGCTGGTTCTGTAGTGTGTGCGGCAATGGCGACTTGAGGAATTCTTCTTTTTGTTTTATGGATTCTCGAAGGCGTATCATCAACTCGCTGGTATCGACAGCGGCCGACGGGGGATAGAAGGCGGAGTTTGGCGTATGTTGTGGGTATGGTTGCTGTTGTTGTTGTTGTCGAGATAATACTGTCAGATTTGGAGGATGCTGAGAGCTGTAAAAAATAAAAACAATAAAAATTTGTTGGTGTCAAATTGTTGTTTGTAAGAAATGCATTTCATTCATCCTAATTTATTTCATTATGAAGTAAGAATTATGGGATCAAGTGTTAAAATTCAATTCATCAAACAAATTTGTCACATCAACACTTGTTTAAAAATTATTTTTAATTATGTTCTCATTCTAATCGCACTAGTTGTGAATTCATCTCCAAAATACAACCGGCAACACACACACACACACACACAAAAGCACACAACATGCAGCCCACCTGCGACATGATGAATGACACATTCGGCAAAAGCAACTCAAAACCGCATCCATTGGTCCCATCTTGTCTCATTGCATAGGAATGTAATGCGTAATAATTCAATTGTTGTTGAGCGTCTGTGACGTCACAAACTGCCACATTGTTTTTAGCAACTTTCTTTTCGAATTTTTTTGTATGCACGCAAAATCACAACAACTCACTTACGCACACAACAATTTTGGGCGCGTCATTTATAGTCCAAGAAAAATTGTAAAAAAAACAATAATCAAAGTTGTCAATCGATTTGACGCATTGTCAATCTAACAGTTGACTTGAAAACGATGCGCCCGACATCAATGCACCAATTACTACATAGAACAACTAACCGACCGACCGACCGACCACTTGAACGCACCGAAAGACCGGCGACCAACAACCGCCTTTTGTCCGCCCGATTAGCTGTCTTACTACCGTCGCCGACTGACTACTGTCGCCAATCGTCGCCACACTGTGAAAACGCTGACAACGCGTCAACCTAATGCGACAGTATTACGGGCTAGTCAACTGTGCTGGCTAGTCGCGGAGTTGGCACGCAAATCAGTCTCGAAGCCGCTGCCATCGTTTGGCTGCGACCGTTGCGTTGCGCTTGAAACTGTACCGGATCGGATCGAAGGGGAGCGCGGCGTCTGGCGTCTCGCGTGTGCTGCGCACTAGCAGCGATTCCAGTCCAGTGTGCTTGAGAACACAGTGGACACTGGCCGACAGCCGACAGCCTGCGGCCAGCCAGTCAGCCGTCATCCACTGGCCACAGCCATGGTCGGTCGCTGGCTGACGCACGCCACAGCAACGACCGACACACTATGAAGTGCGACGGTGCCCATAATGGGGGAGTTGCGCGCTTGAAATGTCGCAGCGAGTCGCGTCGTCGCCTATGCTACGATGATATATAATGTGCGTTTGAAATTATGAAGTAGCCGCAGCAGCAACTCCTTACAGAGCTCGTGTCGTTTCGGCAACAAAAAGTCAGTTGACGACAAGTCAAAATAAAGCAAGTCCAAAAATTGACGAAATAAATAAAACAATTACTGAAAAAATTTATATTAAATAGAAGAAAAATGTATATTAATTTTAATTTGCATTGACAATGTGAGATACGCGTCTGTGCGTCGACTTATTTGTGGAGCGCAGCGCAGCGCAACGTGCGACTCTAAAAGGAAGACACTGTCGTACGCGCAAATATTTTGTAAATACGTTTATGTAAATGGCAACATTTTTCTCCCCTAAATTGTACTTTCGTCGACGAGTTTTAATAGAGACAACAAAAATATATTATTGAATGTATATCGACGACACGTTAATGTATTGTTGGCGTAAAAAAAGTTGAGAGTTTATTTCTGGTACTGCGCGACCTTCAACAATAATTTTGTATATTTTTGTATCTCATAATGTTGTTTTTCTTTGCAATACGAGACAGCAGCAGAACGGTATGATCGCTGTTTTGATTATTTGACGCAATGAGTATTGTAAGAGTTGAAAATGCTTAGAAATTATTACTTAAAGTTTTGACCAAGTAAAGATTTCCTTCAATTTCTGTAATGCATAACATGGAGAAAGTTTTTCAGCAGACAGAATTCAATGCGGCGTGATAGACCTACTGTGATGATTGGAGCTGTTCAGGGGCTAAATTCCTCAATTTCTGCCCAAATGACAAGAAGAAAGCCAACTTTTACAAGACATTACTTCCTTGAAACCACATTGCACAGATCATAAAATCGAATTTGGGACCATTGCACAATTGAGAAAGAACTGAAATGGTTCATTTGAAAGAAATATAACAGATGTATTCGAAAAAATGGTCAAAAACGTATTCGAAAGTTATTAAAAAAACGTGGAGGCTGCAATTCTAATGAAGTACAAAAATTCAAATTTGTTTTAGTATCATTATTTTAAATAATAAAAACATACAAAATGAATGAAGCGAGAATAAATAACACTGTGCAAGTCGAAAATTCAGACATGGGGAGAACTTACATGGGAGCAAACTTCAAAGTCGAATTTCTCTTAAACTAGAGCCAATCCAGCCAAACGGCTGGTGGATCTCAACTCAGTATACCTATGAAAAGTCGCTCTGTAGGTCCCTCCCATGTCTTAATTTTTGAGGGTAAATTTCACGCACAGTGTAATTTTTGACACGTGATCAAGGAGATTTTGGGTTTTAACATAGTTACTTTTAAGAAAATTCTATATACACTTTCAAGGATATAAAGGATTAAAATTTTCAAAGGACCTTTTTCATATCCTTTTTTATAAATAGATAAAAAATCAATTTTATTTAAATTCTGGAGCCTTTTCTCTTTCATTTGATATATATATCGCCATATTCTAATGAGATTAAGTATTTTATATATATATATTTTTTTATCCCCTTCAAGAATTTGAAGTCCTTTTAAAAGGACAAAGGATGTAGAAATGAAAAACTGAGTACGCAGTATTACTATGTTTGGTCTCGAGTTTCACGCCCATATGGATTTTTTCCAGTGTGAAATTTTTTTTTAATTTTTGTCGCCCAAATTATACAAAAATCGTTAGCGAAGACTGTGTTTTATGTTGGTGTATTGACTGAGTGGTTGCTACCACCGCTAAGTGGAACAATTAGCACATAAGGTGCTGCTTTTTCATTTTGTGTTGACTGTTGTGTTGTTTAAAATTGACTTTGTAAGATCCAGGAAATGTAAAAGCATTCTGATGTCTCTTGTTTTACATTACTACATTATTATTTGTTAAAAATTTGATTTGGGTTTCAAGAAAAGCTCAACGATATCGATCACGAGGGACTTAATAGTGCACAAACAGCCTGAAAATCCCAATGTGTCTCGCAATGGAATTGCAAAACCCCTTTGCAACTTTTGTGTTTAAACATTTAAGTGAACCTTTGGCTACTGAAAAGAAAGTAGGCGGTTAAAGTGATTTATTTTACAGGAAAAAGCGAAAGATATTTGTACAGGCATTTTATTGAAAACTTTGACTCTCAAACCGAAATCAGTAACACAGTGCAGTAACATGTTGCACGGATATGAAAAAAAGTGGGAAAAGTCCTCGGACATATAGAGTTCCATTCAGAGCGAACATAAACGAAGAAAAACCCGCGAAAAACGCGTTCATCAAAGCTTTATGACTAAATGTGCACAGATTTAACTTTATCACAAGGAATGACAAAACTTATTTAACACGTAACTTCAAGCAGTTTTATAGTTAACAATTCTACACTGCCATGAGAAGAGGTCACCTTGCATAAAAATTTAGAGGAAAAAAGACAAAATTTGGGAAGAAATATTTAGTCTGGTAAGTAAGTTGTACGAACCATCAACGAGCTGTATGAGCTGTTTAAATACATGGATATAGCACAGCTAATCAACATCCAGAGGTAAGGTTGGCTTAGCTATGTCCACGGCTCAACTCCGATGAAAAAGGTTTTAATAAAAGGTTGGCGCGACAAAGAGGAAGACCATCAGCCCTGTTCCAGAATCCGAATCGGATCGGAAATGGATTTGATTCCGACCGTCGGTGTTCTACATTCCGATTATCGGAAATATTTTCCGATGCAACCCTGTTCTCAAATCCGATTAAGTGCGAACGAATTTGGATCGGAAATTTGGTGTTCTGCATTCCGATTATCGGAAATTTTTGTCGAAAATAATCCGCTAAACAAAAAGCTGGTGGAATCGAAATCGGAAAGCAGCAAAACGAAAACAAATAACGAAAATGTAAGCAAATAAATGAAACATCGTGTTAAATAAAACTATTAAATTAATTTTTAATCACGGGAAAGCATAAGACTGCTGACCAGAGCAAAATGCTCTTGGATTTTATTGAGGAGAATGCGGACGTCTCGAAAAGTTTCTGCAAAGGCGAAATTTGAAAATAAATGGAAGCATTTAACGCAGTCGCTGAACGGGCAAGGACCACCAACAAAAAGTGTAACGAGGTGGAAAAAGGTGAGAAGTAAATTGAATCAATTCATATTGTAAAATTTTCTTCAATCATAGACCTGAGTTGATTGGAAAAGTGAAGTAAGAAGGAAGCTGGCGCATAATATAAGAAAAGCTTTAGCGACCGGCGGTGGACCTTTTAAGAAGCACACACTTTCCGAAATGGAAAAGACGGTTGCCTTTTCTACCGATCGTTGATAGCCTCCTTCGGCAAGAAATTGCAAAGCCGTCGCCAATTTCAATTCTGGCGGAATGGAGCATTGCCGAAGAAAAGGTCTCACTTCGGTCAAGATCATGTTGAATGCTGCTTTGTTAAGGCGATACTGAGCAATAAACCTTGAATAGGAAATTTTGAACATAACTGAAATGACTTGTACTAGTTACGAAGAATCTGGCAATTCCATCGGATTGCTGTGGTCTCGCAAAATTCTCGGCTTTACTTTTTTAACGGCGGACTGCTCGTTCTCAAGCAATACTGCCAATAAAATAACCCAACTCATTAAATAAAATAAAAAATTTTACAAAATTTTACAATTTCCTTTTTCATTTGAACATTAAAAGCAAACAGCTGATTGAAGGTTTGTTAATTTGCTAACAATCGGATTCGAAATAAACTTCGAATGTGACAATTCCGCTCGGATTGCAGAACACCTCTTCAAATCGGAATCGGATTTAATTCCGATTTAAATCCGATTCCGACTTGGATTCTGGAACAGGGTTGCATGTCTCCGGTGGACAGACCAAGTTGAGGAAGAGCCCTATCACGTCTTGATATGACTGGAAAAGGCACGCACAAAGGTGCCTGAAGAGAATTTTCGCAAGCCATAACCCGGTAAGATGTTGTCATAGCCAGTTAAATAAGCAATTTATATGTGCAAAGATTTCGTTTCCACAAGGGACAATAAATCAACAATTTCATGTGAAAAATGGCTGAATGAGGTTAAGTCTTCTCAAAAATCCTATCTTGTTTTGGTTAGATTTTACAACCTGTCACTATGGAAACATGGCTCTCAAATGGTACAAGGAGATTAGGTTCTAGTTTGTCCTGAAATTTTAATAGTTTGACATTTTACAGTTGTAAGGCCCAAAAAGAAGAAGAATGCTTGGAAAACGTCCAGAAGAGAAGACAATTGGATGCAATGGTTTAAAAACGTCCTGGAGGAAGAGAGAGTGGTCGCACCAGCCATCGATATCTGCACCAGGTGTTTGGAATGCTTTTTAGAGATAACGAGGAGATTGGCCACATTTATGAAAGCTGAAGACTCCAGCTATGTTTTAGGGGTATTTTCTTTAGGATACACATGTCCTGAAGGAAGCAAATTACTCGAATTGCTCTAAACTACGGCAAATTGGAAAATATTTGAAATCATAATGGAAGAAAAACTGCTAAAAACCAAACAAAAAATACTAAATATCTAAAATACATTACTGAAATGGTTCCTTAAAAAATATTTAATTCTTTCTTGATATTACAATGATTTCAATTGAACCTATGTGAGCAACGCATAGCTAGCAGTACTAACCTAACCTAACCCACAATTCTTTGTGTATTAGCCCATTTAAGCTAATAAAATACGATTGTTCAAGATCACTCAATACCATAAATGCCAGTTAAATTAATAAAACAAACTACAACAACAAACTAAACCACTAACCAACTAACTTAAAAATTATGAAAATGTAAACAATAGCTTAGTTTCAACTGACCAAAATATAAAGCAACACATTTCAATCAAAAATTATTTACATAAACCTCACCTGCTGATTTATTCAGCTACAACAATAACAACTTCAAACCAACACCGCGTGATAAGTTATCATGAATTTGGTGCCATCGTAAATGTCTCAAGAAAATGCCAATTTATTTATAATTTGCAAATAAAGTCAATGTGTGTGCGTACAATGTAAATAAAGCAAAGACAGCAAACTGGAAAAATATATGTGAGCGCGTCATTCCGGACAACAGCCATGTAGCCGAACACAGAAGTGCCTACGAGCGCATTGAAAAGAGTTGGCGCTGTCAACCCACAGCAGCAACAGCACACACACACACAAACACATACACACATGTAGATGTAAATAAAAACGTCGTACGCAGCAATGGTTGCACTAAAAATACAAATCATACAAAAATTATTGACGACGCACGACGCCCTTTTATGCGTTTCACTGGCTGTCCATAAGTTAGCCGGCCTGGTCAAGCGACCAAAGCAAACGAAAAACATACAACATTAAAATAAAAACGCATATACATTAACCCAGTACGACGTATGTAACATATTTGCATAAATCAAAAATAGCCACCACAGCTGAAGGCGTAGGCGAGCCCAAACTAAACTAGAAGCGCAGCAAAGGTGAACCACTAAAACACGTAAATGACGGTCACAATCGAAACTACTGGGGAACAAAACAAAAAATAGACTACAGTTCAGTATAAAAGTGAATCGCTTTAAAAGAGAACAGAGAAACTGCAAAAGGACCAACACAAAGCAGCCACAAAGTCATAGAAAGTAAGTGGCCAGAAATCAGAGTGGAAATGGAGCTAAATTAAAAAGCACACCACGACGAAGGAAAATGGCAATGCAGCGCACCTAATTACAAATTATCCATCATCATTAGTGGCCACAGCGAAAAACCAGCAGCAGCAACAGCAATAAGGCAAAATGAAAAATGTGCTGCAATAAAACAAAAAATATATATAAAACATAAGTAAAGGGCGCCAGCGACCAGTAGCCACTTGCCAATCGGTCGCCTGTTGCATTGCGGCTGCTTGCCAGCTGCCCAGCTCGATGAGCTGCCACACTCGTTTTCGCATGGCAGGAAAAAGTCAAACAAAAAACAACTAAACAACATTAAACATGACCTAAGCAACTTGCAACAAGTGAAAATTGCAAACGCACTTTGTGGCGACTACTGGCACACATTCGTAATGTTTTTTCTCAAGTTTTTATGGGTTGTAAGTGGGAAAAATAAAAATTATTTTGTATTAAAATTTTACTTTTTTTTGTTGAAAATTACTTTATTTCCAAAGTTTGAGACGCTCAGCATTCAGCGATATGACTGCATTCTTTTCATGCAGCATGAAGCCTCGCCGAAGAGAGTATTTGAGATGGAAGTCAATGGATAACAATGCTTTCGATGAAAGGATCAGGTAGGAGCATTGTTGTCGTTACAGGAGATCAGAGGAAGATAAATTGAAGAAGGAATTAGAAAATATTTTCATAAGAACCATACACAGAATTACTACATATTGAACTGTGGCTTAACCCCACGGTGCTCAAAAGCACAGCGCATCAAAATTAAGCATTGATAAGCGCTCCGAGAGACTAGCTCCCGGTTACAATTGGGTTAAGAAGATGTTCTTCGTATGTAGGAAGAAGCTCTACCAAAAAGAGCATTTGAGAAAAGAGTCAATGAGCAGCAATGCCTTCGATGAAAGGATAAGGTAGAAAAAGCCTTGTTGTCGTTACGGAAGGACAGAGAGAGAAAGATTGAGTGCAAAGGAGACGCCTGGCGATAGTTGCTAGAACAAGCCGCAATCTATTAACGAGGAAGGAACTTGAGAATTCTTGACGAAACTTGAGAATATAAGGTTAGGTTAGGTTAGGTTGCGGTGGCTGCCTCTATAAGAGACACACTCGGAGGCCTGAAAGGCCCATTGTGATACCACATATTTCACCCGTTTTTGAACTGTGTATGCAACACTGTTTTTGCCAACATATGTTACAGCACACATTTCAAGCGGATGGGGAAGGGGGGAGGGGACCTACAGTTTAACGCCGAATCCGAACGGCGATTGGCAATTTTTTTTTCGTTCACACTTGGAGGTTTTTTGCCATTGCCTGCCACGAGCGCACTTGTGTGATTCTTGTAATTCTCATTCCCTTCATGTGGATAGCGATAGAAGTAGATGAGTTGTGATTCTTGTAATTCTCATTCCCTTCATGTGGATAGCCATAGAAGTAGATGAGTTGTGATTCTTGTAATTCTCATTCCCTTCATGTGGATAGCCATAGAAGTAGATGAGTTGTTCACCAGCCCGAGCCAGGAATCGAACCTGGAGCCTTTGGTATGAGGAGCCAGCGTGCTACCCGCTTGACTATCGAGGCCGACTATCGAGAATATAAGAACCATACACAGAATTACTATTTTAGCATATTTTGGAACACTGAGCAACCAACAACATTTCGGTGTTCGTCGCATGTAGGAAGAAGTTCCATCAAAAAGAGCATTTCAAACAAAAGTCAATAAACAGCAATGCCTTCCATGAAAGGATCAATTAGAAGAAGCCTTGTTGTGGTTACAGATCAGATCTGGAAACATGTGTTGAAACAATCCGCATTCTGTTAACGAGGAAGAAATTTTAAAAAACTTTCTATAAGAACCACACACAAAAATTCGACTTATGGAAATTGTGGGGCACTGAGTATTCAACTACATGGTGGTGTTCTTCGTATGTAGGAAGAAGCTCCATTGAAAAGAGCATTTCAGACAAAAGTCAGCGAACAAAAAAGCCTTCGATGAAAGGATCAAGTAGAAGAAGCCTTGTTGTCATTACAGGACCTACCTAGAGACAGATGTTGAAACAATTTGCAATCCGTTAATGCGGAAGAAGTTTTAGAATACTTTCTATAAGAACCACACAATGAAAGGACCAAGTAGAAGAAGCCTTGTTGTCATTGCAGGAGATCAGACCTAGACACAGATTTTGAAACAAATCGCATTATATTAACGAGGAAGGATCTTGAGAATACCTTCTATAAGAACCTTATACAAAATTACTATTTTAGAAAATTTTGGAACACTGAGCAACCAACGACAAGGCGGTGTTCTTCGTATGTAGGAAGAAGCTCTACCGAAAAGGGCATTTTGGAAGCATTTATAGTAGAAGAAACCTTCTTTTCGTTACAAGAGATCAGAAAGAGAAGAAGATACATGTATACTTAGCACAGACACCTGGAGACAGATGTTGAAACAAGCCACAATCTATTAACGCGGAAGGAACTTGACAATACTTTCTGTAAGAACCACACACAAAATTACGACTTATGGGAATTTGGGAACACTGAGCAACAGCACAGAAAAGAACATTTGAAACTGAAGTCAATGGACGATTCTTCGATTGAAGGATCAAGTAGAAAAAAAACCCAGTTGTCGCTAAGGAAAATCAGAGAACGAAAGAGAGAAGGTGAGTATAAAGCTGAGACGCCTGGAAACAGATATTGAAACAAGTCAAATATGTTAGAGTTGTTGAGATTACCTGAAAAAGATGTTTGAAAATTTTAATAAGTAGCACACAGTTTTTTAAGACATAAGTAAAGAAAGCAGCTATTTTGTGACAATTGACTAAAAAGTGTTTATGAGATACTAATTTTTAAGTTTTTAAACTTAAACACAACTAGGTAGAGGTAGCTAGGTCGAAATGTTTTCGAGCGAACCTCAGATAATCCTCGTAGATAATCTTTATAGTGGTTTGAAATAAGATTAGATTAGATTCTTTAAATAAAAACTTAATTCAACATAAATATCAAAGAATTGCGAGTTCGGATACCAGTTTGAGCTTCTAAAAAAATTCTGGAAAAAAGACTGTGAACAGTTCTGTAGGTAAGATCCCCTAAATTAAGGAAACATTATTTGACAGAGTTCTTTTTCTCCTAATGTGAGATCCCTTAGATTATGGAAAAATAAGTTGACCGAGTTCCTTTTCTCCTTAAGTGATTTGAAAACCGCTTACTTCCTCTTCTTCGTCCATGCAATTCCTGCAGAAATCTCAAGAAAGCAATCCCAGCCTTCTTGGGAGAGTATCTAGTAAACCCAACTAACAATCATAAAGTTACCACAGTCAAACAGCGCAAATGAACCATAAGCCATGCAGTTAACCCAATACTACTCCAGGGCCAGAAAATGCAGCAATATCGTCAGAAATTCTGCGAGTGATTAACTGCAAACATGTAGCAAGCGACAATGGTGTTGTCGCTGCCGATTGCATTGCGCACACTGGGCTTTTAGGCGCACCACTCACTCATCATGTTGTCATGAGCATTGCGGCAACAGTTGGTGTCGGCAACAGCTACAATATCAGCAGCAACAACAACAATAATTGCAGCAATATTAGGTACATACAGAAGGCACTGTGGAACTTAGTGCAACTGTTGCGCACATTGTCAACGATATCGACCACAACACGACAGATAGACAGACAATCGGACGGACAGACAATAACAACCATCACTTAATTAAGAGTTCAACACATTTCAATGTGATGGAATTGCTTACAATTACATTACAAATGCAAATATTGTGAATTTATGTTGTGTAAATTGAGTAGCAACAACAACTACAACACAAATAACAACAACAGCGGCAAATTACAGCAAAAACGAAATAAGCATTAAAAAAAATGCCACTAATTTATCAATGCGTTCATTGTACAATTGCAGAAAGAGGCAAAGAAAGCAACAACAACAACAACGATAACGACAACAACGAAATTTCGTACACTTTGTAGTGTGTGTGTGTGTGTGTGTGTGTGTGTGTGTGCTTTTTCGCTGTTGCCTTTTAAGCGCGACAAAATTTAAAAGCACAAACACTCAACACTGTGTGCTGTGGGGGGCTGAACGGTGCAGTGCGACATGTTTGTGTTTTTGTTTGTGTGTGCCAACACATTAAAACTGTTGCCGTGCACCAAATAGCGTTGCTGTTTTTGCGCTTTTTTGGCTTTGCCATTTGCTGTTTGCTAGTGGCGCGCGCGCACACGCTCAGTCGCCGTCAGCCACAGTTGACAATTGCCGTCATTTGTTTGCTAATTTGAAATTTTTGAAATTAGAAAGTGCACATTGCGCGCATATGTAGAAATTTTTGCCGCAAATGCCAGCCGGCAATAACTAAAACGCCACAGCACCATTTGCAATTGGACAGCCGCAGTAGGAAGCGTTCGTGGCGCAGATAAAAATTAAATTGATAAGCATGTTGGATAACTGTGTGATAAAAGAATGCAGATAATGCGGCTGGGCCTTTTTGACAGATACTGCAAAGGTTCGGCAGAGCCGTGCGGAATGTTCACAAATAGCAATGAAATCATTTATAATAATAATAATTTATAATTTCTTACTATAGTATAACATATTAACAGTTGAGGCAGTGTGGGTGTGACCATGCGTCTGGGACTGAATCTGTTCAAGACTAAATACGAATAAGGAAAGTCTATATTTTTAGGCCAATTCAGAATATTTCTTATATTTGCTATTTTCACTTTTTGTTCTCAATTTGTATGATTTTATTTTAATCTCAATTGATTCCTTTTTAATTGTTATTTAATTATTAAGTGATTTCTAAGTTATTTTTCTATTTGTATTTTTTTATTCTTTATATATAATTTGGTTTTTTTAAATTTTTTAGTTTCATTTAAATATAAACAAAAATAACAACAATTAAAATTAAAAAAAAAATTAATAAAAATTAATATGATTATTATTGTTGAGCAGTGTATTTTAATTTTTTTCTTCAAGTTCATTTTTCAGATTATACCGTTTTAATTTTTAGGAAAAAATGTAAAAATAAACAAAATAAAAATACAAATATAAGAAAAACAAAACTAAATACTAAAGTTATTAGAATTCATACTTTTATTTTTACATATTACAATTCTTATTATATTTATGTTATTTTACTTAGTTTTTTTTTATAATTTTCATCACTTTTTATTTGTTTTTTTTTTCAATTAATTTTTATGATTCATTTTGTTCGTTTTTTTTATTATTTTTGTCCAGTTTATTTTCAATATTTTATATTTGTTTTTTTAATTAGTTTTTATGATTAATTTAGATTATTTGCTTTCGTCCAATTTAATGATTTAATTTTTACTTTTATTTTTGCATATTTTTTAATTTAGCAATATATTTTTTTATTTTGTTATTAATTTTTTTTTATTTAAAATTTGTTTTAATTTAAATTTTAATTAGAAAACAATTTTTGTTTAATTTTGTTTTAGTTTTTTTTTCATTTTGTAAAAATTCACTTTTAAGTTTGTTATAATTTTTTTTAATCTTTACATATTTTTTTTAATTTAGCAATATATTTTTTCATTTTGTCATTAATTTTTTTTATTTTAAATTAAATTTTGTTTTAATTTAAACTTTATTAGCAAAAAATTTAATTTACAAAAATTTTTAATTTTGTTTTAATTTTTTTTCATTTTGTAAAAACTAGATTTTAAGTTTGTTAATTTTAACATTTTTTCATACTTTTTCGCTGTTATATTATTTTTTTAGTTTATTTTAGTTAATTTTCGATTATTTGTATTTAGTTTGTTTGAATCACTGAATTTTAATTTATTTTTCTTTAATTTTTTTAACTTTTTTAATTTTTTTTTAATTATTTTAATTTTTTTTAATTTTGTTTTAATTTTTTTTTAATTTTTATAATTTTGTTGTATCATATTTCCTAATTTTTCCTTTTACTTCGACATTTGTTATACATTTTTTAATTTCATCTAGTTTTTTTTATTAGATATACAATAATTTTTATTTTTATTAATACATATTTTTTGTTGTAAAGTATTTTACTCACATATTATTTTTTATTTTGTCTTAAGTTTTTTGTTTTCCTTTGGTTATTTTTATTGTTTTTGTTGAGTTTATTTTTAACACTTATTTTTTAATGATTTTATATTTTTTATGAGATTTTTTACTATCATATTTTTTTTGTTTTTGAATTAGTTTTGAAGTTTCTAGTTAGTTTAAAGGTTTTTTTTTATTTTTAGTTGAAAGGGTTTTTTGCACTTTTTATTTATTTTTGGGAATTTTTATTATATTTTAAATTAATAAGAGAAGTTGTTTGTTTAATTTTTTTTAATTTTTTTTTATTTATTTTTTTATATTTTTTTATATTTTTTAATTTTTTTATTTATTTTTTTTTATTTTTTAATTTTTTTCTATTTATTTTCTTTTCTTTTTTAATTTTTAAATGTTTTTATTTTTAATGTTTTGTTTTACTTTTTATTTATTTTCATATGTTTTAATACAAGAAGTTATGTTTGTTTACTTTTTGTTTTTGTGTTTTTTTTTTTGTTTTCAATGACACAGAACTGTATTAAAAATCTCCACCAGTGAAGATTTCGCTACCATTCGAATTTCAACCCGATCTTCACCAAATCTACGAGTTTTTATGTATAAATCAAAGTAGTGGTGCCGACAGGATATCATTTATTGGGAGGGAATACTGCACTGAATCCAATAATATTTCCAGCCATATTTGTTACACACAACTTGTATTTGGGAGGATTTGAATGGCCAAAACCACTGAACAGTTTTCACACATTTAGTTCAACAAAATATAAAACTAATCATGCTGCAACAACTTTTTCATCAAATAGTTGGTTACTACTATCTTTATTATTAATTGTTTAATAAAAATATATCTAGTTTCATTATTTCAACTGAAGTAATCAATTTACCTCGAATAAGCCGAAGACATTTTATACGCTTTCAAGTGTGAGATTTAACACTCTGCATATTGCATTTTTATGTTTTCATGAAAATTAATTTATAAAACAAATTGTTCCATCAAAATCAAGGTCCGCGTTCTCTCGAAACCACATTAAGATCAAACTGTGCACTACTCGTACATGGCCGTGGCCAAGTTTCACGCCGACCAGTCTGGCTCATTTCCATACGCACTTTCCCGGCCTCACACAGGCATAATGGCAGAGATAAATAGATCAAAATGGTTAAATTAATTATGAGCAATGCTATTAAAACTAGAACAAACGGAAATGTAATTAGCAAATAACGATTTTATGCAATTTACCAGCGTCAGGCCGACAGTCGCACAGTCACTCACTCGGTGCGCCAACTAAAGTAGATGGGGTGCAAATTGCAAAGTGCATGGGCAACTCTTAGAAACAAGCAGCGCAGCAACAGCAACGCATTGGAAAAAGTGGAAATTCTCCAAAGCACTTAAAAGTGCAATTACGAGTGCCTGCATTTGATATATTGGAAGGCCACACCAACCAGCCGACCTATGCAGCGAGCGCGAGGCTGTTAACGAAATAATTAAGTCAACATGCATAAGTGCGCATGAGATTGACGGCACGTAGACCACCAGGGAGAATTATCAATTATGCGTGCACATTTGAATGGGCGAGAACGTGTGTGCCGACAAGCAGGTAGGCAAGAATGGCGCAATTGTATCGATTCAGATGATTTCAAGATGAACGTCTAAGGGTGAAAAAGTTCGCAAGTTGCAACGAGTTGAAAAGGTCGCTGAGTGATCCTTGACCTTTTTGCTATAGAGGACTCAAAGTATTTTACGCAACTGTGCCTGTTCCTTTGGTATTATTTCATATATTAGAAGTTGAAGTACTAGAACTACAAAGTGGCTACGGAGCTGATAATGTGAATAGTGCTTGGTACAACAACGAACAAATTCCTGAAATAGTATTCAACAGAAAATGTTAACTTTTTGCTGTTTTACTAGAGCAAAAATTCCTGGTAATTGTAAACAGAGCGTCAGAGAAAATGTTGAATAAAGTTACCAACAGAACAGGACCTTTCAAATCCCAAGAACCATAGAACTGCATTGTTCTAAGTTGCTAAAAGTCCCAGTAGCCCATTGTTTGTTCTTGAAGTTGTAAATTGTAATTCGATTAATGAAAGTTAGAACACAGCACTGAAGGTAAACACTTGGCTTAACTTAATACGTTTACTTGACAATAGACCTTTCAGCGAAGCGGCCAGGGTTCGAACCTCCGAAATATGTTTCTCACTTCTATCTCTTACTGTTGGACACGAATACTGTTGCTTTTCTTCATCGACAAATACGAATTTATGAGCAATTTTTTTTTTAACAATCAGTACTTCAGTTGGTGAAAAGGTCGCTTGCTTTTGATTTGAAAACTTTGAAGTGAATGATGCTCCTCGCTCTGGATGGCCAATTACTGAAAAAGTGAATGATATTAAGGATAAGGTTCAAGCAGACCGTTATGTAAGCAGTCATGATACGCCAAAGAACTGAATATCGAATACAAAACCATTTTAAATCATTTGCCTAAAGTTGCTTTCAAAGAGAAGCTCAGTGTTTGGATGCCATGTCACTGGAGGACATTGCCAGGTTCGTTCGACGCTCAGGTTAGATGCAGAACACTGAACACAAGATCAAAAGGGGTTTGCTTAAACTCTCTGTGGGCATTACAATGGGCCTTGTGAGACATCGGTGTGTACTGACTGAGAAGCCAGCAAATTGCCTCTCTTAACTAACCCATGGGTTCCTCATGAATTAGATTAGGTTAATTTAAAGAAGGGGTGTGTACGGCATGCACTTCCACTCGGAGACCCCATTGGATTAAATCTTGAATGCGGTGTCCTTCCCTATTTGCTGGGATCCCTGTAGATCCGGTCAGGATCTTTTGAGAATCAGCTATTTTTTTAATTCCCTCGAAGAACCTGACTCCAAAGGTCTGGAACCGTCGTTCTTGCAGTGATGGACAGTGGCATAACAAGTGCTCGATTGATTCCACTGCATTCTCGTCTTCGCAGCTTTTGCATAAATTGTCGCCCGGCAGTGACTAAACTAAGTGCAGTAAATTTTAATGAATCAAACTTAGAATAGAACCAGGATTAGATCTGCAATTCGCTGTTGAAACGAAATGAAACCAATAAATTTTAAAAAACAAATGGTAACAGGTGATGAAAAGTGGATCACATACAGTAATGTTGACCGAAAACAGTCGTAAATCAACAAAAAGATGAAACTCCAAGAATTGTGTTAAAGGAGGGTGATGCTGCGTGTTTGGTGGAAATGTTAGCATTCATTATGAGTTACTACCGCCTGGTCAAGCGATTAATTCGAATTTCTAATACCAACATTTAAAGCTTTGAAAGCAACAAATTGAAAAATAAGGTCGGAATTGATGAATAGAAATGGAGCTGTGTTGTACATCACATTTTTCTGGACCCGGCAACAGCCTAGAAATTTTGGCGCGGAAGTTTTGATAAATCCACCGTTTACATTGTTCGGACATTATACCATCAGATTATTATTTGTTTAAATTTTTTCAACATTCTTGCTGGGGAAAAACACAGCCTCAAAAGAGTAAAGTATGTAGAAACATTTAGAATTCCCATAAAAAAATCGGCACTTTCAAAAACCTTCATTTCAGGGTCGAAACCAATTCATCTACTAGAATCAAAGAATTTTCTTTGATCGAAATTGTTGTCTGCTACATTTACAACGATATATGTTGGCATTGCTCAACTCTTGTGTAAATTACAATGTCAACAATTCCCTCACAGTTTTAGCTTTTATGACTTAAAAAAGCAAGTGATAAACACTGCTGCGCCGCAACTTATCGAGCATAATAAATAGTCGCAACGCAGACTTTGCTGCGCGCTCATGGTTGCCGCAAATTGTTTATTTAATTAGCAACTGATCGAATATATTTACAAAAATAATTTTACGATACACGATTTAGTGCGTGAAGCGGCAGCTGTAATTACAAATGGCCTTCACCTCGAAACGCTACAAGCTTGACCAGATAGTCGAGCTGAGCAACAGCAACAACAATGGCCCTTTGCGCACAAAATAACAGCAACAATGATGGCCTTGAAATCAATTTAATTACATGAAAGTTCAGGTGTTACAAGTGCGCTCGGCCAGATTGCAACATAAAGGGGCCGCAATGTTTAATTGCAACGCAACGCAACGGCACTTGCCACGATTTGCTGTAACTTCGCTATTACAAAACATATCAAATATGCATAATTTGTTTTTTTTTCTTACATAAACCAAATTCAACTTGGCCAACAAGTCAACCAGACATGCACAGACATCGAACAAACGCCCATGGAATAAATTCTTCTTATGTACTCGTACCTGCTCAAATTTTTGCGATTGCGATAGCGCCATTGATGACAAGTTGTTTGTGTATATATGTAGATGTGTGTCTGTGTGTGTCGGCTTGTTTATGTTCGAATCGAACCAAGTGTGAATAGAGACGCTTTGATAGGCGCGACTCTGCGTGTATGTCTGTCTATGCCTGTGTGTGCGTGCGATTGTTTTTGTATGCGCGTGTGCTCAACTTTTAGGCGCCTTATCAAACTTGTCAACAAATTATATTTATGACTTGTTAATTGCAAAAATGACAAAAACAAGAGCCCCAACGGCAAAACAACGGTGCAATACAATAAAGTGCAAAATTCCACATGGCGGCCAAATGCCAAATATGCCAGCAGCGCCAATTGCAAACAACAATCGATCGAAGCAGCCGAAAGAAATATGGAGCTGCTGATATACGGGCCGTCACATAGGCAGAGGCCCACAGACAACAAGCAGCTGGATAAATCGACAGACAGTAAATCGGATAAGCGAAATGAATACACAACAGCCGACTTCCTACGTCACATGGCTGACGTTTGGTGGCAGCAAATAAGTCAAATGGTGGGGGGTTTAAACAAAATTGTATAATAAACAGTGGCATGTTGTAATTAGTAAAACAAACAACAATAACAATGTAAGAAAAATAATATCAAGTGTCTGATTCTTGGAAAATGATGCATTAAGTAAGATTTGTGATCGATACAATGCAACAAACAATTAAAAAAACAAACATAGTCGATGAAAGTAAATACAGTCTGTCCAGCAGAAGCGTGACCGTCGTAACTTGGAAACTATTTGTCCGATTTCAAACAAACTGCATTTTATGCGTTTATAATATTTATTGTACGCAATAAATATTCGCCGCCATTCGCTATTATGGCCTCAAACCTCCGACCCATACTTTGCGCTAAGTTCTGAGCAAGTAGCCGACGCAATCGACTCCAAATCAGCCGAATTTGTACCGATAACGATTTTTCTGTCTATATAGTTTTTCCTCTGAGTTTCTGCTTTACTATTGCCCACACATTTTCTATCGGGTTGGCATCAGGCGAGTGTGAGGGCCAATCTAACACCTCTAGCCCATTTTGCTGTTTCCACTCAGCACACCTGTCCTGTTCTCCCGAACATCTTCGCAACTGATGGTAATAAAGCTTTTTCATAAATTTTGTTCATCAAAACTGCGTTCACGTTGGTGGTTATAACTAAAAGTCGCCCACATCCTTTTTCTGAGAAACAGTCCCAAACATGGACCTTTACTGGGTCCTTAACAGTTCGTTGGATAAATCGGTTGTTAGCGGTACACCAAGATCGATGTATGCTACTATTTATCCAAAATTAGGATTCATCCGTGAATATTACATAATTCCAATTCCGATCTGAATTGGCATAAGCCCAGTCAAGCCATTTTTGAACGTGTGATGATGAGAGCAACAGTTTTTTCAAAGAGCTCCGGTATTTTATGTCGTTAGATCTAAAACGCCCTCGAATTGTCTCTTTTGATATTTGAACACCACTTTTCTCTTAAACTGGTTAACTATACGCAACAATAAGCCCGGCTTCGTCGTAAACAAATCAATGATTTGGTTTCCTGTTTTAAAGAGGTCTTTTTTTAAGGCCCCGCCCAGCCAAATAGTAGACATTTTTTGCTTTCATTTACCGATTCGTCCATCTCGCTACGAATAACTTTTTCATATATTTTTCTGCAGCTAAACGTGACATTTACGGCCTTCTAGGGTGTAGACAAAGTAATACGGTTTCAAGTGCCCCTCTCACGTGGAACTAATCTTGTTAAAACATCGTGTACTTGTTTTACGAAACTGACAACTTATGCAGTGCGTATTACAAAAATGATGAGGCTACTTAGGTGCATTCAAATTTTTTTGATAACGGTACTTTAAGTGAAAATTTGGTCGATCACGCTTCTACTGGACAGACTGTATGTGGGGCAGGTATTGAGAATCGACAGTGTAATTTTTAAGGATGTTAACTGAAGCATTATTGAAATATTAAAAAAAAAATCATAAAAGTTCTTGACCGGGTAAGGAAGGGCAAGTGCCCCCTGACCAATTTTGATTTTTATATTTTTTTTGTGATACTAGTTTTTACATAGATAACCATTTCCTAGAATTTGAGTCCATAATAGTTAATCCCCGATCTGCCAGAATTAAAACAGTAAGTAAAAAAACAAAAGTTAATATCTTTCGAAGTAGTCAACCGATGAGATTGGGACATATTATAGATATCACTTAGACGCATTACCAGAAAAATCGGTGGAACTCAAAGGTGAATATAACCTCAAAAACATTTTTTATTAAAAAATTTTTTTTTTTTTTATTTTTTAGTTTATCAAATTAGAATGTTGTTACAATTACCAACATTTTTTTTTATACATTTCTCATATAATATAACATTTTTTCCACATAAAAACATTTAATTTATTTTTTAGGTCACGAAATCACCAACATTTTTTATAGATATTTTTTGTTATGTTATCAAAATCGGCTATGGTCTTTGTCCAAACATACAGAAATAATTGGCTGAGCATTAAGTAGAACATCAGAGAGCCTTTATGGAAACTGTACGGACTTAGTTTGGCTTGGCAAATTTTTACCATTACGACAAAAACTCTGACGCAGACCACGCCCATTCATAGTATGACTCTTGCAAACTGAAATCTCAGCAACATGGGAAGTCTTTCACTTCAGACATCAAAGTGAATGGGTTAGACTCGGCAGCAACTTTACAAAATCTCCGCTATCTGCATCTTTAAAACCATACCCCCCTCACTTTCAACATTCCCTCATCACCAAATAGACATTTATGCCTGAACCTGTAAGAAGACACCGAAAGTACGCACTCACTCACATGTCCAAAGACGCTGTAGCCAGCAACGTGTTGCTTATGATTGCGCTAATCGTTGCTGTCGATCGCCACTGGATGCTTGCCAGATGCTGATAAGCATTTTACAAAAACGAGGCACGTTGGAGCCCTCGGTTCACAGTTAGCAGGTAGCTGCAACTAATAAAGCTCGCCACAAGTGATTTTATCGCAGCCACCAAAAACGACTTAAGAGCGACAACACTGTTTTTTGCACAGACAGTAGCCAAAAGCGCTTAGTTGAGTAGAAATTTATGCCATCATTAAAAACATTTCAATTTTTTTTTATCATCAGCGCCGATCGACAATCACTTTCGCACCGCACGCAACCGCACATATTGCCACAAAAATGCATGCGATTTGCCAACATTTTGCACGAAATTTGTGTTGGGTGATTTTTTCATACTTCTGCTCTAACAATTGCAATCACACAACAATTGGCTGGTGTACTTTTTGCACCGACTATGTAATCATCAGCATCGATATTCGATAACTTTGCCAATGGCAACAGCTCGACGCACTGCCGCTGCTGTGGCTATGGCTGCGACTGTAGCCGTTGCGGCAATGAGAATGAATGTCGCGCACACACAAATGCGTAGGTAGAGTTGCACGGCCAGCTGCAACCGTACGCAGCGTAAGAGAGCGTAAGTGCGTCTACACACGACGACCGCACCAGAGCCGACCACAGAGCTTGAGGCGGGCGCGCGCCCAGCTTGTACAGATTGGCCTTTTCGCGCGAGCAAATCACTTGCGACTAGTGGACGCGCACGAGTGCCAGTAAACCAGTCAAGCCAATGTGATGCCTCGACACAGACTAAACTAACCCAAACGAATTTATTATTCGCCTGCGGAAGCGACAACAGCAGCACCAGCACCAACATCGGCAGCGACAGCAGAAAATGTCACACAGCGTTACTGCCCTAATATCCAATTGTGCGCATAGCGAATGTGCTCGCAGTCGCATGTACTACGGCCACCAAGTATACCTATTGCTGCCCACCTACCCACCAGTCAGTCAGCCAGCCAGCCGACAGCACATGTTGCTCGTGGTGGATGTGCGCAAGGCAACGCAACGCAACGCAAACGTATACAACAACAGCAACCAGATGATGACACAACAACAAACTAACGAAATAAAAATCGGTATCAGTATGTATAATATTAATAGAGGTAATTGTCAACGTAAGTTAAGTAGCTGCAGCGGCTGCGACTACTGGATACTGTGGTATCAGTGGGCCACATACCAGACGGAAATGGTCACATATGCCGAGAGCATTCAAACTATGAAAACCGACACTACGAAAACCGGAAAATTGTTCCATCAAATATGGAGAATTTGTGTTATTGGAAAGAAGCAAAAACTATCAGGTAGGACTATAGTTTGAGGTGAGTGTGCTTCAGAGTTTCAAAGACAGTTCCTATCCATTTTGGTTTGATATTTTCTTTAGTAGTTCAACTTCTTAGAGTAAAACTCGTTTGAACACTTTCACTCTTAATTACCTACTCCGTTCAGGTAACCAACATTTCTGTGCACTATGATCTATTACCCCGTTTCTACGACAGCTCAAATCGCTTTCAGTCAATACGCATTGAGTCAATACAGTAGTCTAAACACGATTTCAAATCGTTTTGAACGTTCTAAGCGTATCGAGTCAAAGCGCTTTTCAAATGAGTTTTTAAATTTTCAAGTCGCTTCGAAAATGAGTATAAACGGTTAACCATTTTCAAAGTGCCTTGAAAATCAGCTGATGGTCAACTCAATTTTTTGAACATTTTCAAGTAACAAACAAGGACCCCTAACAGCTAACATTTATAAGACGTCAAAAAAATAGGAAGAACGTAAAAATAAAAGCATACTTTTCAAACCGTTTGGAGTCAATTCGCTTCTGAAATCAATGTATAAACACCTGGCTCGAAAGCGTATCGAGTCAATGCGAATCGACTGGGACCGACGTCCCAGTCTTAGTACTCGAACCGCTTAAGTACTCCAGCAGTGTGTTTTTTTTTCTTGTTCACTCCTCTCTGGAGCATAAGGCCTCCACAGACACTTCCATTTTATACGATTCTGGGCTGGTTGCCTTCTGTTGGTTACGTTAATCGGTTGTGTTGTTCTACTAGGGTAAGTACCCTTAAATCCCTCAAAAAGATTGCATTTACAGATGGGATACTTGAGCAAGGTGGGGTACAAGCGACTACGCTGGCTTGGCTATGTCCGCCATATAGGCGATGAAGCTCCGACGAAATGATGTTCGATACGGTAGTTGAATGTCGACGGCGAAGAGGGAGGCCGTGTCTCCGGTGGAAGGACCAAGCTGAGTAAATCCTATCTTCTCTTGGTGTAATCAACTGGAGAAGGCGTGCGCAAAGCAGAGGCGGCTGGAGAGAGCTTTTGCGGTAGGCCGGAACCCGGTAACGGGTTGTTATGGCCAGTTAAGTAAGTATACCTGAGCGAGGTGGGATAAAAGCGGCTACGCTGGCTCGGCTCCGGTGAAAAAGATCGGTTCGATGCGGTAGTTGAAGGTCGACGGCGAAGAGGAAGGCCGTGTCTCCGGTGGAAGTACCAAGCTGAAGAGGCCCTATCTTCTCTTGGTGTAACCAACCGGAGAAAACGTGCGCAAAGCGGAAGCGCCTGGAAGAGCTTTAGCTGTAGGCCCTAATCCAGTAACTGGTGGCTATGGCCAGTTAAGTAAGTAGTAAATATACTTGAGCGGGTTTTCCTGTACATGAAAACTGGATTCTTCCGATCTTCGTTCAGTCATGTTTAGCAAAACTGCAAAGATTTTTAACAGGTTTTTTCAACTTCTTTTTGAATTCACTAACAAATTCACGCAACAAATTTTTAAGTGCATACAATAACAGGGTATCAAGACATACAGGGACCTACAGTTTTATGCCGGTTCCGAACGGCAGGTTGGGAGCTTTTTCATAGGCAATTTTTTTACGCTCAGAGGTTTGCCATTTCCAGCTGAGAGGACAGCCACCGAAAGAGAAAACGAGTTTCCCGTTATTTTTTTTAGGTGTTACTACATGCAGTATTCGATCTTGCGTCGCTCTGCATGCGACTCGTTGGACCGCGCACTAACCAACTGAGCCACGGCGGCTGCCATTTAACAGAAATAATAATTCAGGAAATTATTCATAATTACATTTCATACCAACAAACAAACTTAATAAATAAAAGCGTAAGTGGGCAGCAACTTATTGACAAAACTTTGAGAAGATATTCACTTCCACAAACCCTACTAATTTTTCAAATTAAAAGAAATAATTTTTCAATTTCTCATATTAATTCTTCAAAAAACGGTTCCACAACAATAATATTGAAGTGTTAGTTTTAGTTTGGCCTTCATCTAGCCCAGACCTAAGTCCAATAGAGCCCTTATGAAAAGAAGATTGAGGAATGAGCCTTCAGGAGCCCTCTTGGAACTAGAAAACAAAATTCAAGAGGTTTGGGACTCTGTTACACCAGAAGAGAAACTGTCAGAAACTCTTTTCCTCAATGCAGAGTCGATGCCAGACTCAAATCGCAGCAAAGGGAGATGTCAACCGATATTAATTTTTCCTTCATTTGGGTTTTTTCATTTGCACTTTTAGTTGTAACTTTTTGAAGTTTTTCTGTTCAAAAATGTATAATAAAAATGTTATATTAATAGTGGTTAGGGTTTGTAGATGAACTATTAATGCAACTTATACTCATCACTGAGTCGGATGAATGCAAGGAATACAAAGAAAATGGTACCAAGAAAACTCTGTAGTACATTATTTGCTTTTGTCCGGCTATCTCAAGACTGCAACTTACTTAGAGGCCCCGGTCTTCCTTTTTTTGGTTAGAAGAGGTCCCCAAGCATGACATTAAGTTTTGTATCATTAACATGACATTAAATCTGTAGTTGTAATAATATTTTTAGTTCTTGTATTCGATTTGGCTTTTAACACTAGGATGAGCGACTACTTTGTATGAATGAATGGGCCTGGCGAAGCCCAGTTTCTCCACTTAGCGCCTACATGCATAAAGTGGCCATGTTTGTTCTACAAAATCGATGCAAATAAACTTTTGTTGGTTTCGTTTCGTTTAGAAAACATTAGCGGTAGTTGGCATGAAATATTTTGGCGATCAGAGCTATGGACAAAATTTGGCGACTACGCAAAATCAAAATGGGCCTGGAAAAGCCCAATTGCACATCCTAGTGTTAAAAATAGTTAGAGTCAAAGAAGCCTTTCTTACAGAAAGCCATGCAATTATCATAAAAAAGATCTCCATAACTTAAATTTGACTTCCTTGGGAATCCTTGCGTTGAGCTTAACATTGTTTTCACTTCAAATTTTTGCCAAATAACCACTTATGCATATATGTACCTATCCAACCTATGCTGGATCCTTTTCAAAACAAACAAAACACCAAATCGAAATGCCATAAAAGTACCTTCGCCTACACAACTATTACATACTCCATAAATATTTTTTCATATAAGTACATAGGCATTGATTTCATATTTTTTCATGACGATCGTTGATAAAGTTTGCACAATTATTTTCTCCCCTAAAAGTCGAAGCGATATTTTATGTTGATACGCTTTCTATACATTAAACAGTCAAATAATACGTACAGCCCGCACAATTACACACACACACAAACATATACATTTGTACAAATTATCCAACGGCCCACTGTGCGATTATGTCAAGTGTACATGACGACGATGCGGCGGTGTGATGGTGTAAGGCGGTGTATCGCACTTTACAACTTTTACGGGTAGCAGCACCACATCAATCACCCGAGCTTTTTAATAGCCGCGCAAAAATGAAGAAATACAATAACAACACCGGCAACAACAACAATAACAACATGAAAACAGCTAAAAACATGAAATTAATAAATACGATGGAAATTATGTATGCAACCATTCATAATACGCAAAAACAGTAGCAAACGCGAGGCGAGGTGTTCGAAGACGGCAAACGTGCATTGTTGAATGTGTTAAATGATGGTGCCGACAACAGCAATAACAAAAAAAACAACAACAGTGATGCCGATGGCGGCACAAGTGTCTTTTGGTCAGGCCAAATTAAATACAAAAAAATTGTGTGAAATATAAATACAAGTGGCAGTTTATTAATGTGTTGCGCGAATATGGATAGAAAGCGGCGCAGCAATTCCAGCGATGACATTAAAAACTGCAACAATAGTAAAAAAACAAAAACAACCACGACATGTCTGAGTGGCTGGACAGCTGGATGAACTGACGAACAGACAATTGAACAGACACATAGACAAACGGGCGCTGTGCAGTGTGTTGTCAACAAAGCCGACGCGACGCAGAATAACACATAACAAAATAATAATAAAAAAATAAAAATGCAGATGGGTCAGTAGCGGTCGCGGCCAAGACGAATTTGCCACCAAATTGAACGAATTCCATTACTAGTATAAATAAATATAAAGCGCAAGCGGCCAGTAGGAGGAAGAAGAAACGCACCATGAAGAAGAAGAAGAAAGTTTATATAATAGCACATATAAGCAGACAAACAAACAAACAGACAGACAGGCGTACACATAATAAACGTGAATAAAACCAAATGAGAGAAAAATTATGTCGAAAAGCACGAAAAACTGAAAGCACTCATTGTAAACTGACTAATGTTGTGTTGTTGTGCGAAATTTGCCGCTGATTTTATTGTTGTTACAATGATATACATATGTACATACATACATATGTACATATGCTATGGAGGCGACAGTAATAATAGTTGTGGTAATGGTGGCAGTGATTCGTGCGCAGCCAGCCGCACAAAATACTACACACCGAACCGACGCAGCGCCGAGTGAGCTGTGGCAGACAGTGAGGCAATTGGAATATGAATACATGAATGTGTGTGTGTGTATGTGTAGATGAACAGATAGAGCATTCCCCCCACTCTCCCGCAATTACAAGAATTCAACGCGTCTCTGTGTGAGTGTGTGTACACAATTGCGATTGTATCGGCGGCTGCATTGTGCATGACGTGCACCAGACACTGACTCAGCTGTTGGAACACCATCTCCAGCAGCATCAGCGCCAACATCACCACCCCCAACCACCAGCCGGCAGCCACCAAAAACGATCGCGCACAACACTCACTGCCATATTTGCAAATTCATTATGGCACAGCAAACGACTTGACGACTTAAAAATGGAAATCGAAATGGAAAGCAAATGTTCGTGGGCATGAATGAAAATGTATAAATATTCAAAAATTAATTTCAACTACAAAACACACTCAACTTTAAACGACAATCGACACTCTACGTCGATGGATTGCTGCTTCAGACGCAACAAATATGGCAACGAAAATGGTTGAAGCGCCATTTAAACTTGCCATCTCACATTTCCGTAATCACATGCCAACCATTCAGCCAGTCAACAGTCAGTCCAGTCAACAAAGTAATACAATATCAAACACCCACATAGAGAAATGCTCCATATACCCATTTCTGTCATTTGTTTCAGCTTATCTTCATACATTTCAGGTTGTACTCGCGAAATGTGTGTTCGTTCGATCGTTGGTTGGTTGGTTTGTTTGTTTTCCCCATAAACCGCACAACACAACAATGGCTTTGCAACGCCAGTCCCAACAACAGTAGAAACATTAATGCTGATTGTCATTGTGATGCTGATAATGTCGAGATGAGCTTGATGATTGATCTGGTTGTACGTTCGTAGCTATTTCAGCTGCCGACTGTCGACTACGCAGCCACAATGCGGCACAAAACAGTGCAAGGTGCGGTGCGATGCTGTCAACAATGTCCACTCTGCACACAATGCCATTTAACTATTAAACAGCCATTCAAAAGTTCTTGTGCTTGTGTGCCATTTAGAGGAACTCAACACAAGAATAACACCCAACATAGTTGTGAAAAAGTTGTGCAGGGAAAAATGTGGAAAAACTGTCATTCGCTGCTGGTGCTGACATTCTGCAGTGCGAGTGATGTGAATAATGTTGACAACGCGTTGTGCTTGTGTGAGAATGGTGAAAAGTTTCTCTTATGTCAAAACGGATGTGTCCGCCTTCGAGTATGACACTACAGTTGACACAAAACACAGCAGTAGCAGATCTGAAAATGTTTTGCTGGCATCGCTGAGTCAACAATATGAAAAGTGAACGATATGAAAATTATTCAATCAATGCAACAGTTTTTATTGCAGCAATGAAGTGTGTTGTAAAATTAAATGAATCAAAATGCAAATACAATTTTATTTTCACAATGTGTTAAACGTCCCTGACCACAGACAACTAACTGCGTCATACATTAATGTGAAGTAATTACAGTAATGTATAGTAAGTATGATGTGTTACGCTGTGCTGTCGTTACTTTATATTTTATTGCCAAATCAACACTTACAAATTACTTTAAACGAGTTTATTCAATTGATGAAAAGTAATAAAATTGTGATTTCACTTGCTTTAAAATAAGAAACAATATAATTACAATACAAATGGTATGCATCAATTGATTGGAAGAAGTCGTAGAAAAGCATTTAACTTATTGAATATACTTAGTATTTGAACTGCAGTAGGGCTGCTTTAGAAGGTGATGAGCTAAAAGCCCGGCCGTGAATGCACTTTTTAATGCAAAATAATCATTAATACTTTTCTTAAAAACAGAAATTACAAATTGTCTGAATTCAACAGATATTCCGCATTGACGGTAGAGTCTACAGAGAGCCAAAGCTTAGCTATTGAATTAAAAATTATGCATATGATTTTACTGTAATGAACAAAAAACATTTAGATAAGTAATGCAGTTTTTAATAAGAAATATTTCTATACAAAATGTTGCTTTCTAAACAATGTTAACGCAAGAATAAGAAAACTATTCAGCAACAATAATATGTTTCAATAAATTCAACTTCCTATTGACTTATCAGAAGTTTACCTTTTCGCTGCTTATCTACACAAATTTTTGAAGCTTAACACTTCTATTTTCAAGAACAAAACTATAACAGAAATATGGCAACTCAGTGTGTATGCACAAGACATATTTTGTTCAACGAAAACCAATGAAAAACTGTCTAGTAATTCTATGTTAACCCTTTCGCTACAGGTTTTTACTGGGGAAAGTTACAATTTTAAATTTTACGTTTTTGGCTTCTATGTGGTTGTAGCAACATTCTATATGAAAATTTTTTTAATTTTTATACTCTACACCTGTATTTAAGAGTGTTGTTCTATGAGAGCAACCACATCGTTGTGGCTGTAATAATTACTTAAACATACAACTTTTTACACATAATGAAAATTTGAATATTTCTTCATTTACTTCAGCCAAAATTAAAAACAAAAAGTATCTAAATTGAAAGAAAACGTTAAATTAAAAAGTTATCTAATTTTTCTGCTTCTTCTTCCTTTTGCTATGTCAAGATTTACCATTGAAAAAGAAGATTTACCAAAAAAAACTTCTCTTCGTTAAACTTTAATATTCAGTTCATTTTTCCTAAAACTTCAAACTATTTTAAGGATGAACAAACAAATTTATTCTTGAACCCACAGAGGGTTCAGACGTCCACAAAGTTGCATGTTGCCATATGGCAAAAATAGCAAATAGCGAAAAGGGTTAAAAATAGCGAAAGGGTTTAAACCCATTGTACAAAATTGCATATTTTCTTTGTCTTTAAATTGCAATACAAATTAAAAATTTTATATTTGATTATTCCTAAAACATTTTTAATGTGTTCAAAATGTTTCTTATTGACTACATTTACATTTCCTACTCAATTTGTTTTTGCAATGATTAGAAAGCGTGCGACGACGCAATGCCTTACAGCATCTGAGCGCCATGCACAGAAATAGTAATTAGTCATTTTAAACCGCGAGTTGAGTTTAGTTGTGCCGAGTGTAAAACACAATAAAGAAAAACTGCATGCAGCAAAAAATCGTACACAATGCCGAATCGCATGATAAAATATTTTAATGCGAAACAATGACAAACATGCAGACATGTGAATTAAATCAACTTGATGAAATCATCTCATCGCATCTGTGAGCGCGTGTGGCTGCAAGTAAACGTGCCACAACTCTTACTGTTGCTGTTGTTGTGGCACAGCTTTGTTTTTCGTTACACAACACATACAAAATTATCCATTAAATGAGTAGATAATTGAATTAAATAAACTTGCCGTCATATGTGCAACAGTGGTCGCATAAAAATATGCAACCATTCTACATTTGAACACAGTCAATAAAATTCACTTTGCAGATAAGTCATTGAATCAATTTGAATCTTGTTGTCTAATTAGAACGCAATATGTGATATGAAAACGCCACACCAAAATGCCCAACGCAATACCATTTGGCTCTATGATAAGCTGACAGCATTTTAGATAACATAACAACAGCACCGATATGCGGAGAAAGACACTAAAGCAGCAAAGACACAAAAATTTGCAAACTGGTTGCTGACGTCAACGCGCGCTTGTTTATTGGATTAGAATGATTGCGATATTATTTGTGTATTCCAGCACTCACTCAGTGATAAGTGCCACCGTCTGTCCCATCTGCCGTCGCTGCCTGAGCGCAGGCCTCCTAAAACCCCCGTTCAACTAAACCGAACAGCAAATAAATGAACGAATGACCTTCGTACGCAGATAAATTTCACATGAGATAAAATTTGCATGTGCACACAACACACACACAGGAGTGTTTTGTTGATTATTTTCAATTATAATCAAAACACAACACATTAATTTTTCGCGGCGCACGCTCGGAGCGGATCGTCGGCACACTACTCACCGCAAGAATCCACCGTCGTCGCGCATCAAAAGCCGGCCGTGGTGCTGTTGTAGACCCTGTGCCATATCGGCAAAGTCAATGCTACTGCCACCGCCCGACAGAGTTCGAAAACCGCCACTCGTGGTGCTCGTTACACTGCCGGAACGACTGCCCTTCCCTAGCGGCGGATATGAGATCAATTGTTGTGGAAACGATTTCGCAGCGCCAGCGACAGGAGCCAGCGGTATCAATGCTCCAGCTGCATTGCCATTGCCCACAGTCACTGGCGACGGTATCGGTCGGGGCACCGCGGCGAGCCGGTTCGATTCGGGCGTGTGTGCAATGCTCGTGTAATGCTGTGATCGGAAAAAAAGAGAGATGCTTGTTAACAATTTGCACAATTCGTGTATTTGCATATTCACCACATACCATCTGCAGAACGTCGCACTCCTTGGGCACCACATGCAACGTCAACACCGAAGGCGTTTGCTTGATCATGGACACGATCGTACTGTAGGCTAGGCCAGCAATCGGTGTGTTGTTCACCATTAGAACGCGATCGCCCGTCTGCAGGTTGGCGTAGTGAGCGGGTCCATTCGGCTGAACTTCTTTTATGAAAATGGTTTCCATAGCTTTCACTTGGTATGGATCAGATGCTTCCTACACATCAATGTTGTGCGATTGCGATTGCGAATGCCGAATGCGCCGAATGTTATGCGAAAGAGAAACAAGCATAAAATGGTATGAGTAAATATGTAGTTGGTATATATATAAATAGTAGGCATATATGTATGTGAATGTGAATGTGCCATAAGAAAGTGTGCAAATAAAAGTGAAGAGGAAGGAAAGAGAAGTCAGTTTCAGTAATTTTGTTTGTTGTTTTTTTTTTGCCAAAAGCAAAGTTGAGTGTTAAAAACAAAGTAAACCAAAACAAAGCCAAAAAGCCTGGGTAGTGATCGAAAGAGCTGAGCCAAGTTGTAATTTGCAGTATTGTTTACATTTTGACAGTAACAAATGGAAACTTTTTCAAGTGGAATTTAAGTAGTAAGTTTAACAAACTTAGTAGTAGTAATAACTTTTTAGGTGGAATCATATAAACTTTAGTATAGATTCAAATATAAAAGAAAAGTCAACTCTTTATATAGATAAAGATACAGTGGTGTCTGGATATAGTGAACTATTTATTGCAAGGCCTGTTCCATGTATTGAGGTTGTTCACTATATCAAGGTTAACATTTTTGTTCAAAAACTCGTTTTATTTGCTCAAAATACAATGTTGGTTTTTTGCTTGAAAATGTTTTTCTATAGTTAGAGGCTCGATGTCAAAATTTGGATGTTCACTATATCGAGGTGTTCACTATATAGGGAGTTCACTATACCCAGACACGACTGTATGCATTTTACAGTTTGTCATTCTCAGTTGTACTAAATTTCGTTTACATATTGAAAATAATTTACGACAAACTCAAAAACAATTTAGTTAATTACTTTCTTTTACAATTGATTAACGTACTATCCTACTTAATACAAATTTTTGTTATTGATATGTGTAGGCAAAGCTTTAAACTCCATTTTTGGTTAGTTTTTATTAATGGTACAAATCAATTATCCATTCTCAGAGCATAAATTTCTATCTCTTCTACACGCTTCGCTATAGTTTCTAGTAATTTACATGGTGTAAACAATTCGCCACAACTCAGCCGGCAATCAGCGAAGCATGGCAAAAACAAAAGCCAAAATGCAAACAAGAAAAGGCAAAAGAAAAAGGCAGAAAATCCAGTGCACAACGCAGTTAACTGTTAACGGTCGGTCTGACTGCTTTTTCGCACCGTTCAGCTTTGGACTGCTGCGTCGGTCTTTTACCTGTGGCCAAGAGGGATCATCTTCCGGTGGGTAAGCGATGAAATGACGCAGCGTAAAGCCGAAACCTTGATTCGGCCGTCGTCGAATTACAACGACTTTTGGCTGTATCGCTGTGCTCGAGTCTTGCAACATCTTTTCGGCAATTGTGCGCAAGTGTGCGTGCGTTTCTCTGTGTGTGTGTGTGAGTGAGTGTGAATTGGATTTAACGGTCGTCAGGCAATGTGTTTGTCACCGTGCTCTGGGCCCGATGGCTGGTGATGATGGTGCTGTTGGTGGTGATTGGTGGACAGTTGCTTTGCCAAGAGACTTCAAAGTGCTTCCATTGTTGTGGAACAATTCAAACTTCTGGCCGTTCGTTAGTTTATTGGGTTTTAGTCCGTTTTAGTTGCCAGTGTTGGGGCCAGCTGTATGCTAGTCCTTTGTGCTTATTTCTATTCGTTCCTTTACACTGTCGGCCGGACCGTTGGCGTGTTCGTCAAAGTTGGGCTTCCTGCTACTGTTCGGTGCGCCTGTACTTGTCGTCGCTAAGCCATGCTGGGTGTTACATTTTCGCTTCGCCGGGTTTCCTCGCTGTTTGGCTGTGTTGTTGTCTTTACCGGGCAATTATGCAGAGTGCGGGCATTATCTGAAAAAACCAAAAATTGCAATTTTAGTGATTTCCATTCGCAATGTTAGACCAAGTCGAAGGCAAAGCCAACCAATGTGGATATGGATATGGCTAATGTTCGTCTGTGCAATAAGCGCTTCAAATCTCATTAAGCAGCAAAAAGTAATTTGCGTGCATATTAACGCGCACTTCCGCCTCAAAGTAAGGCAAAGAGAAAAACTATCCACGGCATGGTGCCAACCGCTGCACGGACCGCTGCGACGTTATTGTTTCCGACTCACACAATCCCCCCACCCAAAATAAACCAATCACTATTAAATAGAGACAAACATGTAGCTGGCACATTACAAATTGAAATCAGACAACGGCGTGGCATATTAATGCAAAAACATTGCATTTGCCAGCTTACGAACGTCCGGCGTGCGAGCGAGTAAATTCAGCGCCGGTTATGCGAAATTTGCTGGCAATTAAAATAATCGAGATTTCTAACACTGTGCCGGTTGAATGTTTTTTGTTGTTGTAAAGCAGCCAACACTTGCCAGGCCATGGATAATAATACAAATAGCAAATACCAACAATAATAACTTTATAAAAATAATATTACAAGTAAGCGTACGGCAACAGTTACAAGCAGAAACATGACAGCGCACAGTTGGAGGAAAGTGGTATGAAAAATTGAGTAAAATTCAATTAAGCGAGATGAGTTGAAATTTGTACCCTGCAAATATGGTCAACGACCGACTGCCAGACAAGCAGGCAGAGAGACAGCGCTGCCGTTGTATGCACACGACTACAGAGAACACGAAAAAAAACAACGCACCCAAGAAATCAAGTAAGCCGGCGTTCAGTTTGACGAGTTGTTAGACAGCACAAAGATTAAAAAAGTTGCAGCCGAAAAGCAAAAAAAATTAAATGAAAAATTGTTTGCCAAAAACTGTACATAAGCACTCGGAGTATATGTAAAGGATTAAATTAACTAAGAGATTTGATTTAGTCAAATGTTATTCTAAAAGAATACAAAAATATAGCAATTTAAAGCATAACTTGTGGACGGAAAAAATATGACTTATATTTATTGTTGTATACTTGTAAGATGAGTTACTGCATTTAAAAAATTCTGGAGCTTAGAGAGCTGAAATAATGTTTCAAAATATAAATTTTAAAAATATTTCAAACTTAAGAAAAACTAAGTTGAATAAAATCAACAGTTTTAAATAAGGACCGACAGCAAATTTTCAACTTGTTCCTAAAGTTTGTCTATAAATTGTATTATTCATCACTGATCGGAATTATACATGCAACAAAAATGAACTCCAACCAAGAGCTTCGCAAAAGAATTTTATACATTTGAACCAATAATTCAAATATTAGGTGCACAAAGTTGGAATAACTCTCTGGTTTATCGTATGTTACGGCACTAAGGACCGTTTTTCGATTTCGACCGGATCCCACAGTCAAGGATAAGTCAAGAACTTAGGGTCCAAGAGGCTCAGACACAATTCTAGAGAAGTGGTAGCAATAGTGAAGAAGAACCAAACCTACACATGCGGAAGTTGTTCGCATTAAGCAAAGAAATGGTATTAAGACTCACAAAAAGAAAAAAGTTCTAAAGCGCAGCGAAAAATAAACTGCTAGGAGCATTTCCCTTCCACGGAAACTGTACGAGAAGAAGCTAGCGAACAAAATGTTGTTTATGGTTGTGGGCGACGAAACCTACGCTAAAAAGGAACTAAGAACTTTGCCTGGTTAGCAATTTTACTCTATGCAGCCTGAGAAAGATATTCCTGATTCAGAAAAAACCATTCAAATGGAAAAGTTGGGCTGAAAAATTCTGATTTGGCAAACCATCTGCCAATGCGAAAGAAAATCAACTCCGTACTTCACCATGCACCATCAACACAGAAATATATGTCACAGAATGCTTTCAAAAATGTTTATCGGTCTTTTTAGGTCAACATAAAGATCCAACGTTGTTTTGGCCAGATTTGACTGCAGCACATTACGCCAATGTGACTCAAAATTGGTTAAAAGATAGTAAAATTATCTATGTGTAGCAGGAAATGAAGCTTTGGAGACAATAGGGACATGTTTCGCTTCGGTCTCGACATCTAAAAAAATTAAAAGGTGTTTGAAGCGCCCTTTTGCATTGAATGAAATGCCGCTAAGAAGTTTAAATATGTCTGAAGCTCAGTTTTAAGTTAAATTGAAAAATTTGACAGGCTTAAAGCTTGCTTGAAAGTTTAATTGAAAGGAATTTAAAGATTTAACAGCATTGAAGCTCACTTTTAAGTTAAATTAAAAGATTTGATGGGATTGAAGTTTGCTTTTACGGTAAATTGAAAGAAATGGAATGATTTGACAGGCTTGAAGCATGTCAAATTGAAAGAAATTGCAAGATTTGATGAGCTTGAAGCTCGCTTGTAAGTTAAAATGAAAAAAATTAAAAGATTTGATGGGCTTGAAATTTGCTTGTGAGTAAAATTGAAAGAAATTGAAAAATTTTACAGGCTTAAAGCTCACTTTTAAATTAAATTGAAAGATTTGACAGGCTTGAAAGCTGGCTTTTAAGTTAAATTGAAAGGAATTGAGTGATTTGACGAGTTTGAAGGCTGCTTGTAAGTTAAACGAAAAGAAATTAAAAGATTTGATGGGCTTGAAGTTTACTTTTAAGTTAAATTTAAAGAAATTGAAAGATTTGATGGGCTTGGAGTTTGCTTGTAAGTTAAACTGAAAGAAATTAATAGATTTGATTGGCTTGAAGTTTGTTTGTAAGTTAAACTGAAAGAAACTGAAAAATTTGACAGACTTTAAGCTCGCTTTTAGATAAAATTGAAAGATTTGACGGGCTTGAAGCTCGCTTTTAAGTTAAATTGAAAGAAGTTGAATAATTTGACAGGCTTGGAGCTCGCTTTTGAGCAAATTCAATGATTTGAGTGCGTATGAAGCACGTGTTAGTCGAAATCATTGTAAAATAAACGCGCTGAAACAAATTCATATAGGCTGATTGTGATGGTCGATGTTACTTATAAATCATCTTAAACCCCTTCGATAGGAGAATTTGAAACAGATTGAGTGAATTTCCGACTTCCTTTCCCTACTAAAGTTTTTTATGTTTTATAATTCAGGAAATTCCGTTCAAAATCAGAAACTCAAATGTTCATATAACTATACATTAAAAGATGTAGCTGTACCACCAACTCTGCTCTAGTTTACTGTATTTCTTTGGCTATTTTTTACTCGCACAATTCATGCTTAAAAACCAACGGAAATTGCACCGAAAAAATCTAACGAAAATAACAGCAGCCAAAGCATAAAAGAATTTCTCGAGAAAGTCTGCACTGTAAAAAGTAATTAAATGAAATTTAATTAAACTAAACTCACTTCTTTCCTTTTTCAGAAGCGACACAGTGCACATAAATGAAAGAGTTGAGTACTTATTACGCAGCCGAATGGCAGTCAGGTATCAGCACTTTGGGGCGGCAGGCGGTGTTTCTTTGAATAATAAAATAGCAACAACTGCAATCATCATCATAATACTAAAACAAAAAACCGCTCTTTCCTCACAAAAAACAATATCACTAGTTTGTTATTGTTGTTTTTGTTGTTGTGAAGTATTTAATGACCCGAAATCGCTTATCGCATGGTTTACAACGGACCAGCGGAATTTCGGTTGCGCCGAGGCCGAGTTTGTTGCGCAGCCGGCGAGTAAGTGAAGCTTGATTGAATCGTGCATTATATGTGTATTTTGTTACAATATTTTCAATAAATGAATAAAATTGAAATTGAAATAAAAATCCAATTTACAAACACCACATCTAAATGGCATTTGAGCTGAGGGGAATCGTAGATGAGACAATTTGAGCAGAATCTCGTTCGAGCGCTGAACAAGTACGTTACTTTTGTTTCGAATGGACCGAATAATTATTTTTTTCTTATTTTCTGTCCATGTCAGACTGACAAATGCTCACATCGACTGTTTGATTCATTTTCCCAATTGTAATTATCGCTTCACTGATACAATTTGCACGTTTGTTAATTTTAAATCGTTTTACTCGACTACGTAACGTGTGAATTAACACACAATTATCGTCTATGAGAATTGTATATGTTTTCGCTATGATGGACGCGCGCGTTCCAAACACTCAGCCGCACTAATAGAGAACTGAAATTTCAATGTGATTCAAGTGGCTTCGAGTATCAACAGCGCAACCCAGCATTGCTTTGGGGACCATTGTGGCAATTTTTCGCTTCGACTACAAATCGGCATTCCTACAAAACTTAGGCAAAGTGACTGTAGTGACCGTTTAGTTGGAATTTTTTCTATTTCTACTTAATTAACCGGCATAATGTGAAATCAAAGAAAGACGGCATAGACTGACGACGCGAAGAAAGTATGGTGGGTGAGTTGGCCCGACTCACCAAAGCACACATACACACGCACACACCGATCACTACGAATTGGCACACATTCCACTCAATTTATTGGCCGTCTTCCTTTTAAGCACCCGACCGAAAGTCAGAAAGTGGCAGCAACTCAAAAAAAAAGTAGAATAACAATTGAACTGATTGTCTCGCTACAACAACAACAATTAACTGCAGCCAAGTAAGAAGACACTGCTGGCATTGGCATTTTCATGTGCTGCGGCTTTTTTCATTGGACACCGCATTGAGGCAGAAGTCAGAGGCCCTTAAGAATGAGCGGGTAATGAGAGAGGAAAAGGTGAAACTGGCCGCCAACGGTGCTACGTACGTCCGAGTAATATTATCTGTAAACAACAACAACAACAACAGCAGCAGCAGCAGCAACAGCTGTAACTGCACCGCAATAAAAGTTCTAAGAGTAAGAAAAAAATAAATTTAAAAAACTCAAGAAACATTGAAAATGTACCACAATGTAAAAAAGAGAAAAAAGCAAGAAAGCAAGAAAAGAAATCGTTAAATGAAGCGGCGAGCCCCACTGAACGAAATCAAAGCAATTCAGCTGGCACTTTTAATGTTTTGCCTACAACTCATGGTCGATGACTGCAACACACAGATACTACTCACACACACACACATACACACATTTGGCTACATCCATACGAGTACCTTGAAGAATATACAACAAGCTATGCACAGATAAATAGTAAATAATCAAATAAATAATTACAAATTGAAAATCAACAAACACCAACACACGTAAACAATGCAATAAAACACACACACACATAAACAGTGACAGAAAGGCAGAGGAACTTTAAGAAATGATTGCTGATAACAATATTTGATAACACTTCCCACAGTGGGAACGGAGTTTCGAAACAATGTTGTATTGGTAGTCGTTCCCACTTTGCGTTGCTCATGAGGAAATGTTGACATCGTGGCATGGCCCCACGATGTGGCATTTTCATTGCCACACTGCGGTGCACAATCGGTCATTGGTGGCTGGTCGGTAAAACTGTATCACTGCGCGGTATCAGCGGCATTGAGGTGTGGACTCAGCCAAAGTGATGGACATGAGAGAAATGACTGATAGCAGGGGATCATGAAATTTTGAAAGTTGGTTTTGAATGTGTTGTCACTCTGTTTAATTGATTAAACATAGTAATGAAGTTCAAGCATTGGGCAACCTAACTGAATGGACTGTATAATTGTGCAATTATCTCATAACGAAAAAATCATATAAGTGAGCCACTAAACAAGTATCTGAGGTGAGATGGGAGCTTAAAAACGTGTTAAATTATTTGAGCTGATTTGAGTAATGATTTTCCAAGACCTGGCCATATACTGGGCTGATATTTGCAAGTAATTACAATAAATAGCTGCATTGCTAATCGGTTTCACTTTCTGTTATTGTTGAATTATCTTCAACTATGAATCGGTAGCGGTAAATTAAGGTATTGACTAAGACTTTTCTCAAAGGAAAATTGCTGATTAAAGTGAAAAAATAAAAGCGGGAAGTAGAGTTAAATTTTTTTCTGATATCTAAAAAGCAGCAAGTTTTGGTAGTTAAAAAATGCATTATGGTGAATCTAGCAGAAATTAATGAAAACTTATCTTTTGAATGAGAAATTGAGGAACTGGATCCTAAGGAGATGTACTGTTTAATTTCCGGAGAACAAACCTTTTTTTCAATCATCGAGAACACTCTAAATTACTTTCGATCGCCCATGTAATGATAATGGGTAGGGACAATGCCCATTGCGCACTGCAACATATTAGGTTTATTGTGCCCCTTGAATCATGTGTGTTTTATGTGCTCAGGTATTGAATCAGACCTTTCTGCGATATTTGCATCAGGTCCTCATCACCGAGAATATGTTTCCCTAGAAACTTTGCACGTCTGTGTGCCAGGGCTGGGCAGTTTATGATAACGTGTTCCATTGTTTCATCGACCTCATTGCAGTATCTGCATGTTTTGTCGATAAGCAAACCTAGTTTGTGGAAGTGGTAGTTACAAGAATAGTGGCCGGTTAGGGCGCCACATAGGATTTTGAGTTGTCTTCTGCTAAGAAGTGTAGCAGATTTGGCTCGTTTTGTGTTAAAGTTTAGGAATCTTTTCAAGTGTCGTAGTCCCTCAATATTATTCCAGTATTTTTGTTTTTGTCTCTGGATCCACTTGTGGATGTCGTGTTCTAGGTCGGTTTTACCGAATCCAAACATCGGGCACGGCCCTATGAATGGACTTTCTGCACCATTTTTTGCTTGTGTGTCTGCTCTTTCGTTGCCATCAAGGCCCTCATGCCCAGGAATCCAGATGAGCACAACCCTGTTCTGGGTCCCTAGGGCGTTGAGTTCCTTGTGGCATTCAAGCAGGATTTTGACAGGCTATCCGAGAGTATAGTGAACCTTGTTCCTTGAGGGTGCGTTTTAGCAATTGTTCGAACTGCCTCATATATTGCATAGAGTTCAGCTTGAAATATTGAGGTATTGTAGCTCATCGGAAGCGCTAAGTTGACCCCAGGGCCCACAACTGCAGCTCCTACACCACAAGGTGTTTAGAGCCATCGGTGTACCATTTACCATATCACATTTATGTACCACATTACATTACATTCGATCGCCTATAATTCCCTAACTACTGAAACTTTTGACTTTTGACCAAAAATCTGGAGTGTACTTTGAACATTACTTTAACAATTTATAAATGTTGCAGATACCTAAAAAGTGTGTTCAAAGATTAAAACACATTAAATTGCGTATTTTTTTAATAAAACTAATTGCCTTAAGTTATGCCAAGTGTTTTTAGATATGGATCTAGCATCTATGCAGAACATGATAATAGGTCGCTTTATGAAAATCGTTGGTATTTTTTAGATTGAAGATACCATTTACAACCAACTTGAACAATTTTAAAACTCTAAAAAAAGCACTTGGTGTTTCATAAAACAGATATTAACCCTTTTGCTACAGCTTTTTACTGGAGAATGTTAACATTCCAAACTCATCGACTTAACATCCTGTGTGGTCATAGTAACAACGTTCCGTAAAACTTTTTGAAACAATGTTTTCCTAAATCAGTTTTTGGGGCGTTGTCATATGGCAACAATTTACTTTAACGTTAATAAAAAAGGCTTGGTTACAAAACTTGTTGGTACATGAGATTTTTGATTGATTTAAGAATTGTTCCTTTTGTAACTAAAAGCTTCAATTAAAACAATGTCAGATAAATTTCGAATTGATCGTGCCGAGATAGATCTGCGGAAACGCATTATTTTTATCAAATGCGTCGAGCAAGTCATTTAAAAGATCGGGTTCTTCTAGCTCCTCTAAATCAGATAAGTCTGAGTCTTCAAAATGTATTAAAATTTTTTCGATTAAATAAATAAATATTTCTAGGCATCATAAACAATATTTCATTTTTAACAAGCAAGCTTTCAGAGGAACATTTTATGACCCTTCAAGTAATTTGTAGCCATATGGCAACAATAAATATTAAAAAATCACTGTGGTGGTATTAATTACTTGAACATAAAAGTTTTGACTTACAAGTGAAAATCAAATATTTTGTATTTTGTTGTGCCATTTTAACCACAATTAGTTAGAAAACAAGTTTGAAGTAATGTTAAAAATGAAAATTAAAAACGCGTCTTTTTTAAAAAAAAAAATTTTCACATGGAAAAATAGCATGAAAAAACGTGTACAATTTTTTATTTTAAGGCTAAACATAAGGTTTTCTTTAATTCAAAATACTCTAAAGACTCTAACATGTGCAAAAGACCAACAAAAGGCGCCCAGGAGCCCACAAAGTTGCATGTTGCAAAATAGCGAAAGGGTTAAAAACGCTTTTTATTATATTAATTATTTTAAAAACTTCTACTACCATAAACTATTTTTTTGATTTAAGATGCAATTGACCTCCAACTTAAAAAAATTTAAAACTCAAAATAAAAGCACTTAATGTTCCATAAAACAGATATTAAAGACGCTTTTTATTTGATTTATTTATTATTTTAAAGACTTCGAAATGTGTGTTTTTTATTGTACTATAAGTTTTCGAAACGTATTGGTTTAATTTTGCTCAAATCTATGATATTTGTTTGTATATTTCCCGAATCCGTGCGTCAACCAAATGGTTACCGCACAATTCTCAATTCTGAACAGCTTTCCGGCACGTGAAAGCAATTCTTCAATTCTACCAGCAATAATTGTGCCACAATCTTGAAAACACCACGAAAACTGAACGCTTCATAATCTGATACGCAATGTAAACATCTCATATGTAGAGTAAACAATACGAATGTTTCGTTTATGTAAATTACAAAAACAATAATCAAATTTATGTGCCCAAATAAAACGCAGAAAACACCCACACAGTGCTATCAAAGTGACAACTTTAACATCGAAATGTAAATCACCAGCAGCAGCACACAAGCGCACGTTGCATAGCTTATGAAGTCATTTTCCTCACCTTGACCCTGTTCTTTGACCTTTCCGAGTATACAAAACTGATACAAGTGCGTATTATGTCATCCGTTTGGCGGCACATGATAGCAGAGCCAGCCGGCCACGGAAAAAGTCGAGTAACCGAAACGGAGAAGATGAGGAAAACATTTAATTGGCGCTACAATTCCTGCCACGCTTCGGCGAGGGCTGCGTGCGTGCGCTGGCCGGATGCCGCCAATAAAACAGCGTTTTCTCACCTTCATGTACCTGAACGTGCAAATGAAAAATCATATAAACATTTTCAGTTCGATTTGGAAACCCAAACCCAAAATAAATATGCTCGCGTACGTTGTTGTGTGTGCTCGCAATTTTCGCGTCTCTTCGACAGCCTGCTTGCTGCTTGTCTGCTGCTGGTTGGCGAATTTGTAGTCCGGTGTGTGTGCGCACAACAGACAATAAAATCTAAATGTCCCTGATGACGTTATAATCACACACACACAGACTCACAAGAGCGCATGACGACAACGCCGGCACTGACGCTGACAGCCGCTGTTCTAATGCAAGAAAAACACCAACTTTGCTGCACTGAACAGACACTGAACTCGATGAGTCTTTAGCCAAGTATGCAAGCGGCCAAAGACGGCACACAACGCACACACGACGGCTGGCAACAACGCCATCAACGCATGAATCAAATCAAATCGAAACGAAATGAATTGAGGTGAATTTGTATCGAAAGGGAAAACAAAATAACGCACAACAAAAACAAATCAATTGACAGAGTGTGAACAGAATTTGTGATTTTCAATTGAATTTCGCTAGTGAGAGCGAATAACGCTGCAGAAAGCGTAGCGAAATAAGCACGAGATCACAGAAAAACAAATACATACACATTCAAGCATCGAAAGTCCCGGCAAAGCAACGTTAAGCGAAAACCCCACAATGACGGCCGTTGTTTGATGCGGCACAGAAGAGGAAGAACAGAAGGAAGCAAACTAAAGTCTCAAAGTTGTTCAATTTGTTGCTCTTTGTGTTGAGCACAGTAAAATTTTAAAATAGATATAAACAATCAGCCACAAAAATGCTAAAGCAACGCAGCGAGAAAAAGCCAATGAAGCAGCGAGACAGACGGAAGCACTTGCGATGAACAATTCAGCGAGTTGGCGATGGAAACACTCCAATGTCGAAAAAGACTGAAAAAGTTTGCGAGCAAGAAAAATATTTGAGAATTTCAAAGTTTTCAGTACAAGGGTCTACTAAACCTCAGTACAATATTTGACTCCCTCGGGTTAGATTCTTGACCGCCACATTCTTCCAACCCTTAAGCTCACATTATAAACTTTAAAGATAACCTTTTGATTTAGCTTGGATAATGCAACATTTTTCATATCGAATTATTTCTTGAATAGTGAAATACCATCGAGAGACATCGTTTCTGAGCCTTACAACATAAGAAACATTTTACCGACACTTATGATTTGGACTGTTTTAATTCAAGCGTTACCACATTGTTTTTTCTCCCAATTCTTAGGTTAGGTTAGGTTAGGTAGGGAAGGGTAAGTGCGACAGGACCGCACTTCCACTCGGAGGTCAAAATGGGCCTTTGTGAATCCCTTCGTATGGTTTTCTGGAGCTAACCAACAGTCTTAGTCAGGGGGAAACCAGTTCGACCTCTTGATGAAGGAGAGCAGATTCGAGATATCAACTTTCGCCACACAAGCCAGGTCTGTCAGAAATCTTGACCTAATTCTTAACCTCACGTCCTTTTAAGAATCAGAGCAGTACTTCACATTCAATAGAATTTGTGTTCTGCGTGTTCGCCCACTTTTTAGCGCAGGAGGTTCACAATATGTATAGAAACTGACAAATCTGTATTCACCAGTCTGCAACAGCATTCCTTTTTCGGAGCTCTGCCAAAGCGGACCACATGGTCCCATGAAAATGGTTCCTAGTCATCTGCATCTCTACCTTTCGCCTCATCACTACATATGTGACGCCATATCTTTAGTAGAGTTCTTTGACTTATGGTTCATAACTCGTTCTCTTTTATGAACGGTTGTTCCAGAATGTACTTGCTTCTACCAGCCAGAACCAGACGCTCGGTTCTCGTCATCTTCAAACCACAGTCTACAGGTAATGCAAACCACTATGTGCAGGTATTATTATTAGCGGGGGAAAGTGCACTGCGTCCAAAAAGATCGATTGTGCCCCCTTCTTGGATCTCGTAGTTTGTCAGTGAGTCTAGAATCCAAGAGGGATTTGAGTATATTGCCTAAACCTCTGGAAACCCAATCCGAAGCTGGTATAATTAACGACCCCAGGTGGTTCCGCCGTCTGTGCATTAGCGCAGGGCATGTTCCTAGTATGTGTATTGCAATTTCATTTTCCTGCAAACAGAATCTACACAACAGTCTGTTTCCACGAATACCTAGTTTAGTCAGATAATAGTAATAGTAATGTAGTAGTAATAGTAATGCCCTGTCAACATTCCCGTCATAATCCTTAGATTATTCTTTGACAGGATCATGCATTCCTCGAACCTTTTCTTGTTGTACGACCCGATAACCTCTTTGGAAGAAAGGTTCTGGGCCGACGAAGGGGGGTAGATGATCCCCTTTTTGCAAGTTTATCGGTTTGTTCATTTCCCTCAATCCCCAGCCCGGAACCCAGAGGACCCATACCTGATTATACCAGCCGAGTTCGTTTAGCTTTTCGAGGATACCTGACAGGATCTTAGTGCCTTGATTGCTGCTTGACTATCAGAGAGGATCGCTATCTTTCGGTTCCGGTATTTCCTCGCTAGATTGAAGTGAGCGCACCTTTCGATGGCGTATATATCCGCCTGGAAGATGGTGGGCTGCTTACCCGTAGGTTCCGAGTATCTAATCCCGGCCCATATACTTCGATTCTGATACTCTCCTCTGTTAAGAAGCCATCCGTGTACCAGGATACCATATACTTGTCTATCACATATATTTCTGATATATAGTACCTACCCAGCTTGTATCTGCAGGTAACTCTCTCCAAACACTCGTAAAAAGTACCAGCGCTTATTTCGTTGTTTTCAAAGCCCTGACGGGTATCTCCTGAATTCGGCCTCAATAGCTCAGCGGGTAGCGCGCTGGCTTCTTATACTGAGCGCCCCAGGTTCGATTCCTGGCTTGCGCTGGAAAAACACTAATTTTACTTCTATTGCTATCCACATGAAGGGAATGAGAATTACAAGAATCGCACAAGTGCGCTCTTGGCAGGCAATGGCAAAACCTCCAAGTGTGAAAGAAAAAACTGCCAATCGCCATTCGAATTCGGCGTTAAACTGTAGGTCCCCTCCCTCCCTTTCCCCCATCCGTTTGAAATGTGTGTTGTATCACATGTTGGAAAAAACAGTGTTGCATACATATTTCAAACGGGTGGAATTTGTGGTATCACAACGGGCCCATAGGCCTAAGTGTGTCTCATACAGAGGCAGCCACTTAACTAACCAACCATCTCCTGAAGTTACAGTGCCCCATTATCAATGCAATCAGCTATCTAAGAGCTCTCCGATCTAGACCAAGAACACTTCTGGCTTCGCTGCCCATTGCTACCTTTAAGACTCTCATTCCACCTATAACGGTGCAGGTGCTCTGAGGTCACCCACTGTCTGCCAAACCCTCAATTCTTGAATTGCTTAGTTCAATGCTTGGCTCTCATACACAAATCTTGTAGTGACCCTTTCTTAGTCAAACCATTTGACTCCTCATGAACATGTCCTCTTATACACATTAAAGTTAGCCCATTTACTCAGGTGCATCTTGATTAGTCCATACAAATCCGTTTAGCACTTTTCTAGGGTTAAATGTCTACGCAATTTTATTTTGCAATAAACTAGGAAATATGGTTTTTTCGAAAACAATAACGCCCGAAATATATGAAATATTGTTGTGTGGAAAAATTCCTTTCAGCAATGGATTTCTCACTTTATGACCATGTAACTAGGTCGTTGTCAAAACACACGCTACCAATAACTGTCAGCAATTTACGCATAAAATATTTCATACTTTTTTGTGAATGAACTTGTTGATCACACGCGCACACAACACAAAACACAGCAGACACACGGACACACGCTCCAACAAATGCAGGGCAGTAAATGAAGGCAAATGAAAACAACATGAAATGAAGCGTTTAATAAATTGGTCAAAGGCCTGAATAATTACCAGTTAGTTAAGCTAAATAATAACAGCAACAACAAAAACAACAACATTGACGCTGTCAATAGCATAGAGGCATGCAAAAAATAGACAACTCGACAACGAATAAATTCAGCGCGCCAGCCCAACGAATACAGACACAAACAATCGAGCAACAAAAGTGAAAAGGCGAAAAATCGACTAGAACAATTAACGGACAAGCAGAACATTGGCACAGCAGCAGAGCGCCGTGATGACGATGATGTAGTGCTTAGTTGCACAATTGGCCCACTATGAACCCGAAAGTGCCAGCCCAGCCGGCAAAAGCGGATAGCGGCAAGCGAACAAGCAGAGATGAACTGAATGTGGAAGCGGCGCAGCATACTCGGACAGCGAAAAACGTTTGAGCACAGACATCAAAGTCAGCAGCAGCAACATTGAGCATCGACAGCCGACAATCGACAACTAGCAACCAACAACTGACGGCAGAAGCCGCATCCATAGACGCGCGACTTCATTTGTCGAGGCACAGTAGCAGCTATAATGGCGTAGTTTTTTTCACAACTAGGAGATAGTTCAGATTGTGGAATGGTAGCTATTGACTAAGATTTGAGATATGCATTTCACAGCTTGATTCGTTTGAATTCGAATCTAAATGAATCTCAAGTGTTCAGATATACTGTGCTGTATCTAGTGATTTGTCGACCCCATCACTAATCCCAATCTTTCCTTCTCCTCTTGTACTAATGTTCCCCCTATTTGCTGCTCGCCGGGTTCGGACGTTTGTATCGTTTAGTGTTTCTTGTACACACACTTGTTATTCACCAAATCTGAGCTAAAGGTTGAATCCTTTATAAATCCATTATAAATATATTGTTACGAAATGAGTTCTCTAAGTTCGTCTCTCTGGATTGTGCTTGAAAAATAAAACCACATCAATTATTCAACGCAAAACGCATTCCAAAACCAGCAATCGTTGCAATATAAACGTTTCGATATGCATTTGCCTTCATTTCGAATTCAGATTGTGGAATGATAGCTATTGAATGTTATTTGAGCGCACTATTCGAAACATAGATCAATTCTCTGTTTATTATCCACTTTTCTCCATGAAACTCAGCACAAGGTATTCAGCTGTTAAAAAAAGGGCTCGACGGATTTATCTGGTAGTTCGAACTTTATATGTGGTTGGCATGGATCTGTCACTAAGATTTGAGATATGCTTTTCACAGCTTGATTCATTTGAATTCGAATCTAAATGAATCACATAACAGTTTTAAACGACGATTGATTAAATGTCTGGAACTATGGGGCCATGGAAATTCACCAAGTCTGAACTATACGATTCAAAACTTTAAAATATATAAACGTTTCGATATGCATTTGCCTCCATTTCCAAAGAGGTTTCTGTAGGGTACCAAAGTATGAAAGACCAAAAACAAAAATATAAAAAATTCCAAAACACAATTGAGAGCTTAAGAGATGAGACAAAGAATAAAAGATGAAAAATTATAACACTTTCAGGGTTCGCTTGAGCTGTTTGGCTTGGCAGCGAAATAAACGGCAAAAACAAAGGCAAACATCAGCAGCCAAATAAAACCAAAAGTCGACGCTGCACGCGCTGCTTCCGATGACGGCAATAATGACAACAACAGTGATGATGACGATGATGATGACGATTATAAAGATGCTTGTATGGGAATAGATAGATAGACAGACAGATAGATGGCACGCCAGTGCCAAGGTGTGCGCACGCGAATATTGATGACGAAAGCAACGTCATCCTGCCAGAGTACTGAAGCGAGGCAGATCAATGAACGCTTTGGTGCGGCCTGCTGTGGCGTTCGAGCAGCAGTTGAGAAGACGACGACGACGACATGGCCGAATTGTTATGAGGCGGGCGGCAAACATGGACGAAGGCACGTACGTGAGCTACGAAGAAGGCGAAGGGGCATTGTGCGCGGGTGAAAGGCGGCACGGATGAGTAAGCGCACACACCACGCCAAAAGGACACCGAGGAAAATAAGGAAAGGCAAAAGTTTTTCCTCATTTCTGCCTACCCGTCCCCCCCTCCCAACTTGTTGGTAGCGTTCGCTGTCCGGCGCGCCGGTGACTGAGGGTGTGTTTGCGCGCTGGCGTACGAGTATACACAGAAAACTGATACGGCTGCCAAGCGTCTGTGCGGCAAATGGGTGCTCTGCCAGTGGAGGTGTTTTCGCTGGTGCCTGCGGCATCGGCGGTGCTGATTTCCGCTGCAGGTACAACGTAATTTTAGGCACTAGCGCACTGTGTACTGGGAAAGGTGACACAATCGAAAATATGCCGGTGGTAGCGGTGTCACGTAATGCAGTTTTCGCCCCGCAGCCAGGGTGGCTTTTGGCAATGGCCAACATAATTAAAAAGTAAATACGTACAGTGAAATGGGGAAAAAGTTATGAAATTAACAAGGAAAAATATCACCGAAATAAGAAGCGAAAAAAGCACAAGAAACAGCCAAGGGCAAGAAAATCTCGAGTAATGACGTCATTGCGAATCGCTGCTTTTACGAAAGGTTGAGCTTAGATTTTGATTTAATTTCATTTGTGTTTTTATGTTGTCGTTTAAGAAAAACGACGATCGATTACGTGATGTGTACAGCACGAATCTTATGTAATAAGAAGAAGCTTGAATTACGCTCTTCACTTTGACGGCACGTACGAGTGGAGTTCATAGCAAAAGATACAACAAAGACAACAAACAAAAGTTTAAGAGTTTAAATGCGGAAACTTGTAGAAAATTGCATCGTTTCGATGACGGAGAAAATGTTGGTTGGATGACATTTTCTTAAGCTTTACAGATTTTAATTCTGAAATTATCAAATGGCAATTAGGGAAATTACCAAACTTTTAAAACTTTACTTTAAAAATGGTTTCATCCAACTAATGAAATAGATCTCATATATTTTCATCACAAAATTTGGAACAGTTTTTATGAAATTGGATGGTTTAACGTTATAAAATACAAGCAATCAAAATGACAAAATTAAGTAAAAGTGTTTGATCCAACAAATGGATTTGCTCATATATTCTCATCACAAAATTTGGAATATTTTTTATAAATTGGAGGCTCAACATTATAAAGTACAAGGAATACAAATGAAAAAATAAAGAAAAAGGGTTTGATCACCTAATGAAATAGATCTCATATAATTTCAACACTAAATTTGGAATAGTTTTTATGAAATCGGGGGTTCAACGTGGCAAAATACAAGCAAACAAAATGAAAAAATTTAGTGAAAGGGTTGAATCCAACTAATGGACTTGCATTCATATATTTTCATCACAAAATTTGGAATAGTTTTTTTTTTCAACGGCATAAAATATGAGAAATCAAAATGTTCAATTTTATATTTCATATTTTCGAAAAATCATCAATATTTTCGAAAGCTCCATTTAGAAAATCTTATAAACAGAATTCCACAATTTTTTGATCTTAATAACTCTGAAAAGGTCATAAAGCAGCTCTTTGAGGGTAGTAAAGGACCTCTTCGATTTGTTTGATATCCACAATAATGAAAATAAAGTGATTCCGTTTTGTATGGAAGTGTTTTACTGGAACAATGACTTCGTGACTTCGATACTATGAAAATGAAATGAAATCAGTTAAGTTTTAGGTGTCGCTGAACAAATTCTACTGCCAAGGACTTGCTTTGCTAGTACCATTGCACTGCCCTTACCATCGAAAACTGTATCTAGTTTTGAGGCTACATTAAGTGTAAGTTCTCTGTCTTTAATGAAGAAACTGACAAGTTTACTAAAGGGAGTATTCTAGTCTAGAAATTCGAAAAAATCGTTTTTTTTATTTCATATTTTCCCCAGTTTAGACCTTAGAATAAATCTCTAAGAGGATTTATGGAAATTCGAATTATTTTCAGAGTAATTGTTAATTTTGTAACGCGCCACACAGACTACTTTTTTCGATACGGTTGACATGATATTTCAAGTTCTAATGCAACAATTTACTTGAAATTTTTAACTGACTTTCTTAACCCTTTCCGACATGAAAATAACAGCCCGCTGTATAAATTGTATGGGCTGTAGTCCAATATATTGGATATTGTGACTGAAAGGGTTAATACAGTGGTGTCTGAATATAGTGAACTAATTATTGCAAGGCCTGTTCACTGGATTGGGGTTGTTCACTATATCAAGGTTAACATTTTTTGTTCAAAAACTCGTTTTATTTGCTCAAAATACAATTTTTGTTTTTTGCTTGAAAATTGTTTTCTATATTAAGAGGCTCGATGTCAAAATTTGTTTTGTTTGTTCACTATATCGAGGTGTTCGACTGTACTATCAACATTGTCTCGGTCTAAGGGTTTTTGTATTTTTTTTTTGTTTACTATAAACAAATTTGCTTAAAATTGTATACTATCAAAAAAAATTTCCTCACAATTTTTTACTCTAAACAAAAAAACAAATTTTACTATAAAAAAATTGTTTACTATAAAAAAAATTTGTTTGCTATAAAAAAGCTTTTTTACTATAAACATTTTTTTTACTATACAAAAATTTGTTTTACTATATAAAAAATTATGAAAGTTGTCAACTCAAAAAGATGCAAAATTAACCTTTATTTTCAGAAAGACGCCATTTTGTGGAAAAATTTTTTTCAAATCGGCCACGTCCAGATAATTTTACTTGTTTAATAAGAATTAACGTTATTTTTATGTTTCAAATCTCCAGGAGTATTGGAATCACGTCAACCAAGAGACACTTTTTTTGGTGCCCACTTTGACGGCCTCTACCACCTTCAATTTTGATTTTATTTTTTCAATTAATATACATTTTTATACTTTTCAAATATCAATAAAAAATCGATAAAAACATTGATACTAAAAATAATTACATTTTTTTATTACGTTTTTTTTAATCACTTCAAAATCGTACCTCTAGACAAGAATACCCCCTTAATGCCTGAATGTATTCTTAAAATTTTCGTAAACTCTGTGTTGAGCAACCAAACTAATTTTTGCCTTTCATGAACTCTATTTCGAACACTTGTGACTTCTTCTTCCGTTTTGTTTTCGTCAATTTGAATGACCAGTAAATAGAAAGTCCCAACTAATATTTGCAGTTGATGATCTCGATTTTTAACACTTTAATATCGACTATTCATAAAGCTTAAAAACACGCTCAAATTCTTTCAAGCCACACTATTCAAACTGAGCCCACAATGCACTACTAAAGAATTTTATGAAATGCAAAATTATTTGACAGCTATTCACCATTGCGGCAAAATTCCAAACAGCAATTCATAAAGAGATTACTTACAAAATTAAGTTGTCTTCAAACAGAACGCTCACCCCTTCGATTTGGGTACAGCCGACAAGTGCTCCATCAGCGCACTTTCAAAACACAACGTGAGTGGATGCAAATCGGGAAATGGTGAGCGCAGTGAAATGGAATGAAAAACTCTCAAACTCGAGCCGCCACCACCACTTTGACCGAACGAATCGCAGCGAAACTTTGCAACCCCTAGAGTGCAACAAACGGGGTGGCGGAGTGGGGGCGTTGCGGCGTCGTTGGTGTGCAAAGAAACAAAGCAAAAGAAAACTCATGCAATACGCCCCCAAAAAAATTAATACCAGAGCATGAGGGCGAGTGGCAGGCGGCCGGCACATATGCAAAAATTCATCAATAATAAATGAGCTGAGTGCGACGGCGACTTTAACGTGCGGAAGCATTAAAAAAGGGGGAGGATATGAAAACGCAATACACAGCGAAATTATGGCAAAGAGTGAAAAGGAAGTGGCGCGGCAGTGGGTTGAGTGGAAGCGGACGCAACGACGCACAGTGGGGGGCACAAAGGGTGGGTAAGCCGGGTGGTGGCAATCAGTGAAAAGCTGCAGCAGCAAATGCGCCTAGTCCGCTCGTCTATGCATAATGAAGTGCGGCAGCAGCGCATGCAGGCGACTCGGCAAGGCAGGATTAGAGTGTGCAGGCTGGCTGGCCGGCTACCGTGGAGGCTCCGGCTAAAGCCGCTAAACCGAGACTGAAGTTGCAAAGCAGCCTTGGCTGCGTCTTATGTTGCCGGATTGCTGTTTGCTCTGCCGTTCGTTGCCATCGGGAAGTAATAAATTATTTTGCATGCATGCAAAGTAATTGCAAATGCGAATGAATGAAAGCAGCCAACAGCAGCGGCAGTGGCCGTTAAAGCAAAATCCGTAAAGCTGTACCACTGGTGTATCAGTTCAACTCGACGGTGCGCAGTGCGGTCGAGTTCAGTTCAATTGCATGCAAAAGCGTTGCCACTGCCGCTGCGAGTACTTGAAGCGAAAGGAGTGCAGCAACAGCAGCACAACCAGCGATGACGCTGTAATAGCAACAGCACAACAACCAAACTTTACGCTTCCCTTTTGTTTTAGGCATCCAGCCAGCCAGGCAGTCAGCCTGCCTGCCAGCCAGTTTCTGGTTTTGTTTCTTCGTGTATTGACAGTTCAAGGACCAGACCAGACAACACAACGACGTAACGATGTAACAGCCGCAACAACAACCACTTTTATAAAAGCAAAAAAAAAAACAAAGAAACAAAACTGCAAGCGAGCTCACCAATGCCGATGGTTAACTGGTTGGTTGGTTAGTGCGCTCGGTTGTTGGTTGGTGGCTTTTACAGCGCCTCGTTTCGCTGCAAAGTTAAATGATTTCAATTGAGTTCGCGCATTCGTTCAGAAAGCAACAACAAGAACTGAAAATCAACAACAGCAGCAACAACAACAACAAAATGTACTTTCGCATATGAATAACACGAGTACCGAGTGCGCTAAATCGTGTGTACGAGTGGAGGCTGCAAGGCGAACGCCATCCGATACTGTGGACCGTAAAAACGAATCGCTTTTGCATTTCGGGCACATTGGATATCGATGGGAGAAAGTAAGGAATTATTGAAAGATGTGTGACAGCTTGTCACACAATTTCGAGAACAATGAAAACAGCATAAGAAAATAATTGTCATGTGATAATTTAATGCAAAAACGCATTTCATAACGAACAAAAATATTTAAATCGCTTAAGAAAAACAATGCAGACATTTGTGACAACCTGTCACACTGATGAAACGATTCCAAGAATTATTATAATTCTATTTTGTGGCAATTAGTGTGTGACAACTTGTCACATATTGAACATAACGAGAAGGCTTAACCCTTTTGCTACAGGTTTTTACTGGGGAAAGTTAAAATTTTAAATTTTACGTTTTAGGCTTCTAGCAACATTCCACATATTTCCATACATTCCATACATTTTTTGAACTTTTATACTTGGACTCTGTATTTAAGAGTGTTTTTCTATGAGAGCAACCGCATCGTTGTGGCTGTAAGAATTACTAAAACATAAATATTTTTACGCATAACGAAAATTTGAATATTTCTTCACTTACTTCAGCCAAAATTTAAAAAAAAATATCTAAATTGAAAGAAATCGTCGAAATAAAAAGTTAAATAATTTTTCATCTTCTTCTTCCTTTACTATGTCAAGATATACCACTAAAAAAAGTGTATACTTCTCTTCTTTAAACTCAAATATTCAGTTTATTAATTTCGTATTTTTCCTAAAACTTCAAACTATTTTAAGGACCAACAAAAAATGTATTTTTGAATCCACAGAGGGTTTGGACGTACACAAAGAAGCATGTTGCCATATGGCAACAAAATAGCGCAAGGCTTAAGAACAAGACTTAAATAAACCAAAAACCAAGTCAGGTAACAAATTTACATAGATACATTCTAGGAATGTTTATATGTAAGAAATATCTTGAATGTCTGTCACATTCGTGAAAACATTACAATTGCAATTCGAGTTTCAAGTACACCAAATCTCTCTCGCATGTGTTCTGACTCATAAATCTATATTCACATGCACACGTAATATGTTTCTTCATCTGATATAGCGTTTAATTTGCTTTGTGTGACATGAAATATCACTCAGTTCCACTGTCACTTCAGTGCAAACAACAAATCAAAAAAGGGAAAAGCACAAAAACGCTGTTGTCAACATTGGTTTCAGCCTGTTGTACTTCCAGTCTGCCTGCCTGCCTGCCAGTCTGGCTGTCGATCGATATTTTACTGCCTATAGTCTACTGGCTGCCTGTCGTTGCCGCTTCCAGCGTTGTCATCGTCATCGTTGTAGTCACTGCCCGCCCGCTTGCACTCTCCACCCTCACTACGCGCACATTCCTAGTGGTAGTGGTTAATGTGGTCCTCCAACGCATAATTTTGTTCAACCCCCCGTGTTCAGCGTGCTCCCCCACACCACCTTTCCACTAAGCCTCAACCCAGTAAGCTGTAAAGTTGTACCTGAAAATCCTGCTGCATTACAGGCCGCCGCTCCCCACTCTGCGCCGCAGTTTTTCCCGCTGCGGCACTGACTTGTGCACAGTAGCCGAGCCACTCGCACGCCCACCACCCCGCTCACCATGCCGACGCTTATGCAATGTACAGCGCAACTACCTGCATTGGCCCGGCTATGACGACGCTGGCCGACAGTAACAGAAACAAAAACCGACAACAAACGGCGCTGCCATTCAAGGAAGCGCAAAACTGGCACGGCGGCAATGGCGAATGAAAAAAAGCTGAAGAAGCGGCAGCCAGCCAGACTTTTCAGTGATGAACACTGCACTGTTGCATGTTGGCCGCTGTGGCAATGCGGTTCAATTGAGGTTTTTGCTGTTTGTTATTGATGTCGATGTTCATTGTTGTTGTTGTTGATGTGCTGCTTATTTTGGCCAAGTGTCATGCTGCCAAAAATAACAACAACCTCACTCGATTTTAATTGTTAATTGTAAATTGCTGTACGTTTCAGTCAGTCAGCCTAGTCGAGCAACACGAGTGTGTGCAAAAACGACAACAAGACCCAACAACAAAGTACAAACAGTGTCGTTGTTTTATTGCCAACACAACAACAACGAGGACGACGATGATGATGACAACAGCGACAACAACGATAAGCACTATTGCCACCTTATCAACGCAACAACGTTTTTAATGTTTTACGATTTCAAATTTTTATTATTGTTGTCGTTGTGCTTGTTGCTACACTTTGTGTTGTTATGGGTGCAGTTGTTGTTTTTGCATTAATATTTTAGGCAAATTTTTTCTGCCAAACGTCACAGGGACTTTTCAGAATGGAGCTCGTTTTGCCCCCTCAGTGAATGTATTTCGCTGATTTCTGCTATGTACAAGAAATGCTGATAATAAATTTTTGTGGGCCAATGCAGTAAGAATTTTTGAGAACGCAATAATTTTGTGACTGTTCAGTTATTTCTTTTATATTTAGAGTAGATAAGCAAAGCTGGCAGTTTGTTGAGAATTCGAAGCAATGTTGAAGCATTTTTTTTTAATTTTAAAATGAAAGTTGCGCACTTGACGAAAGCACGAAACCTCTGTATGTGAGGTAATTAGTCTAATTCCAGGCATTACATATCAGAGAGGCTCAACCGATAACGGCCAATACATCTTGACAATTTCAATAGGAAAATTAGTAACTTGTGACCGGCATCTGCAATGCAACCACGCAATACAACTCAGGCCTCAACCTTATCTAAGAACTTGAGACAAGCTCTTGTCAACTTTTTGAGTCGCACGCCCAATTTTGTACATCAATTGGTGGGTTTCATAATGTAATGCCGGTTCCAGACGAATTATTCCAACTAATTATCCGGAATTGAACTCCAGGAGCTCAGCCAACGGAAAGAAGTGTTTCTTAACCCTAGAAGGGTGATCATATTTTACATACGTTGTTGGTAATAATCGTCAAATCGACGAAGTCGTATTCAACATTCGATTTTTGGAAGAACTAGAAATCGTATAAACTCCAAATTCATTATACAATTATACTGACATTTCTTTGTAAATAATTCGCACAATAAAGCACATCGCCAACTGAAATCACTGGAGAAGAGAAGGAAATCAGATCGGAAAATAAGAAGAAATTTTAAGAAATGTATGTGGTGTTCGTCGAATCGACGAAGGTTACCTTTCTAGGGTTAATACTGTTGGTTGTCTCGGTTCTCAGGCAATCTTCATTAAAAGTTATAGCTTCAAATGGAGTATAGAATGCCTCAGACTGAGGAAGACAAGCTAAGACAGATTACTGGGCTTTAAACTGAGCACTGCTGACTGAAAACACACATTAGCAGAATTGGTTTAGAATATATAAGCATCTGTAGACTCTGCCAAACAGCAGAGGAGACTCCTGAGTGCATCATACTTCAACGTGACGCAGTAAGTGGAATAGTTATGTGGGCCAGTGTTGGCTTGTGGAAGAGAACATCACGCACCTGAACACTCGTGAGTTAGTAAATTGTATAAGGTCTGCGGATCCAGGGGATGTTCTACAACTATAAGTAGTAGATCATTACTGATCTCGGTGCAGCATAAACCCCAACAATAACTATGTATCTGGTGTTGCAATAACAGAGATCTTTTCATGCCCACAGTTTGATTATCTGTAATGACTCAATAAAAATCGAATTAAAATCTTGTATGTCACTGTTTCTGTGCGACTATTTAAGCGTTTATTACAACTGTGAGAATTTTGCAATGAAATTTTCTAATGCGAAAGCGACCCGGCCTCTAATAGCCGGTAGCAAGTGTAAATGGCAGCTTTATGCAATGGATACACTCCCAGCACGATTGCTAAAGCATTCGTGATTGAACTTTATGGAAATTGGAAACAACTGTAGCCGCAAGCGACCACAGCCGACCATCAACGGTGGCCGGCACAGTTGTTGCCTGTCTAATCAATAATTCAAAATAATTGCCAAAGAATTATTTCAATTAGCAATTACGAGCGTTATTTAGCTGCTGCAGCCGCAATAGTTGAGCGAATGCACTTGCAATGAGGCATTGAAGTGCAGTTGGCAACGGTGCAGTAGACTGCAGCCAAATGTCAGTCGGCATGTTGGTGGCGCATAGGCAACCGACGATAATCATTTATTGTTAATTGCAACAATGGTGAGTAGTTTTTGTTTCTAAGAGCAGCAAAAACAGTAAAAAAATTATTTTCATGCAACCTTGAATTGGTTGCAGTTAGAGCGGCGCGTGAAGTACAAACGAAGCTCGGCAGTTGCAGCATTTGTTACATGGACGCAGGGTCAGACGTGCCAACGAAGATCCGCAGCAGCGGTGAAACCAACAAGAAACACAAAAGCACTCAAAGTAAAACCTGGCTCGATCAATGAACGTAAAGCGCTGCAACAACAACAATAACAACAACATGCGAGTGTCAGTTAGCGCAGTTGCTGGCAGAATGTGCTGGCGCTTTTTTGCTTGCAGTCAAAATGCAGCAACTACCACGGCGCTGAGCCTGTTGAAAGAATGAGGTGAAAAGGAGATCAAAACGCAACAACATAGCAATTGACGCTGCAAAAGCAAAGTTCAGGCAAAAAGAATTGGCAAAAAAGCAGGAAGACAACTTTCGCTCTTCGCTGCACCACCGAATGCAGTCAACTGCAATTGGGGTTTTTTCTGTCATGTGGAAAAAAACGCTAAAGAGCAAAAGGACGCATTCGATTTTTGTACACTTATGCTCACCTTGTTGATTGTGAAGGCGTAGCTGGCAGCACTTTGGCTAATCACTTGGCGTTGTTCCTTGCGGCAATGCCAGCTGTAGAGCAGCAACAAAACACAGTTGTCGTCCGTTAAAGCTGGAGCAAGCACGAAGGCCACCGAGGAGCCCCAAAACGACGGCAAGCAGCGCAAATTATGATACAGAATACTGTTTCGCCGGCGAGGAAAGAGCGAAAAATTGCTGCGGCGATTGCGTTAGGCGGAAACAGAAAATCGCTGGCAGGCAGCAGAAGGCAGGAGAAGATCGGCCAAGTCGCTATTTTTCACTCGCAGTCGCCGAGCACACACATATTTCTCGCATTCTTCTTGTTGCTGTTCGCCACACAGTTCTGCTGCTTCTTCTTCGTTTTTTTATATCCTCTACATGCAACCGCACATTTGCACAAATTGTATCTACACACACTTTTCACATCGTCAATATTTGGTATCTTTAACCTTTTTTTACCGAATTACAGCACAAGCAAAAAATAAAAACAAATTCTACTGCAACCGAAATTTCTTTTTATATATATTTTTGCAACTATAGCAATTCTTTCAATACACTTCTTGGATGTGTGTGCACTCTTTCTTCTTTCACACTCGCTCGCTTTGACACTGGAAGTCGCGCTGCGGAAAAGCATTCGATTGCTCCGCTACATTATCCACTGCTGCGGCCACTGTATGCAGCGTCTCTGACTGACTGGAGGAGTGCATGAAAATGTGCTGTTTCCGCCGTTTCTATGCTAGCGATAGGCACAATTAATTACCGTTTAGCGTTAGCCGATTTTTAACTTGTATTTTACATTAATTTAACGTTTGAATTATTCACAATTTATTTGATTTGTTCTTGTTTTGTGAGCAATATAAAAAATTTTCCTGCCTTCCATTCGATTGCACTCGCGCACTCGGCTGCAGTGTTGTCACTTCACTTTTGGAAATGGTGGCATATCCAGCAGATTGTAATAGATTTGCCGCTGCTAATGACGGCCGAGCAGCACTGCTGGGTTCTATCGCGTTGTAATAGAATTTTTTACGTCAAATACAACGCTGCGGGCAGTGGTGTGGACTAAAACGATCTTGATGTTTTAATAAATGAATCTGCAGAGCTGTTTAGGTTTTTATGATGAATGATACGTTTTACAATAGCAAAAAAACAATTTCTGTAGATCCATTCACTATGTGTAGATCTAGAAATAGAGTAATGGAAAAAACAAATTGTAGAGATTGACAGTAAAAAACAAAATAAATATATACAGCATGATACAAAAATATATTTTTGTATCATGATATACAGTACAATCTCGATAATTCGGACACTCGCTAATACGGACAACGCGGTAATCCGGACACTCAATTGATTTCTATTGTAGACTCTGTATTCCAGACACCACAGATTTTATTTAACTCAAAAATCCGGACACTAATTTTTGTCTGCTTTTTACAGGGAATCCCAGTTTTCTAGTTTAATATATTTTTCATAAAATGCAACAAATTCAAGTGAAAAACTATATGCTTTCTCTTTCTGTCGTATTTCCTAGTTCAGGTGTGCAACAGATGGTTGAATAAAATCGAGTGGTGTTAATTAATTATAAAAATTTAATTTAACTGTATAAACTACATCAAATATTAACAATAGTTAAGTTAAGTAAGTTAAGTTAAGAAAACGCATACATACATAACGTTGGGCCAGAAAAAAAATTTAAACAAAATAAGTCGAGTTACTTTAACTTCGGAAACTGTCAGTGGAGTAAAATGAAGGCAAATCTACAATTTCTACAAATATGAAACAAAATTTCGTCAAACAAAAATTACGAATTAAAAAAAAAATCGTTAAAAATGTTTATAAAATATTAAAAATAAAATGTTTAAGCAAAAAAAATCGAATTTAATAAAAAATAATAAATTTTATTTGTGTTCTGTAGTATTTTTATCGATTTTTTTGTAATCTGGGTAATCCGGACATTTCGATATTTCGGACAGTGTTTGGTTTTTAATTATCCGGATTATCGGAATTATACTGTAACAACAACGAAAGCTCGCTACAACAGTTACAAACATCGCAATTAACCATTCAACGATATCTTTCAAATCACCTGATGCACTATGTACAACTTTTTGCTTTAACTATTAATAAGAAATTTCCAAAAACACGCAGTTCTGATAGCAATTCTGCGGTCAAAAACTATGAACGCTTATATCGACTTAAGGCCACAGTGAGTTAAGGATCTAAAATGTTCCTGCTCAATTTTATTTATGGATGATTATTGCGTTTAACCACGAATTTTTTTTTAATGAAAATGTCTTCTACGATACCTAGTAAAATTTTTTTTTAAATATCTAAATTATACCAAATATTTCGTAAGGATGTTTTTTTAATTCATTTATTTTTTGTAATAAACTGCAAAAAAACACTTTTCTAAAACTTAGTACTCGTATAAATAACTTTTCTTATATCATAGAAATCTATATGACAAATCTATTGTTAACAAAATTGGGTATAAATTTATGTTTTAACAAAAACAAATAAAACAAAAGTTCACTAACTGTACATAATTTAACAAAAAACTAATTGTTATACATATAAAACATATATTGAAGTATTGTGATAATTGTGCCAGTGGTAATTTTTTATAAAAGTCTTATAAACACAACCAATTGAGTTAAATTCAGTAGCTATAGGTTATTTGCATTTCCTAACACGAAAATGTATTATAATAACGAGAATATTTTAACTAACTAAATAAGACATAAAACTAGTACATCGGCTTTAAAAACAAGGGCATGACTACATCAACTAATGTATAATTCCTTTGTACTTGCAAAAAACGCTGTGCACCCTACATCTCCATACAAATGTGGATTCCATTCGGCTTTCGAGTTGCCTACTTTTAGCGTTGCCAACTTGGCACAAACTTCGTATAGTATGCAGACATTAATCAGTTTACTATATGATAAATATTTTATTTCATGGTTGAGTTAATAATATGTTCAAACTGACGACTTAAACCTGTTTAACCAGCTTAAACAAGATAAATGAAAAAAAACAGTTCGAATGTGTGAAGAAAATCCTTCAAAATTAAGCTGTCAATTTTCCAAACATAATAATACAAATATTGAAAAAGGCCAACATTTGAAATTAATCGTTCTGCTCGCACTGCTTTTATTCCATTCACCACCTTGTGATTGCATCTGAATATAAGGCGTCTAATATTTGGACGAAGTTAAGTAATATAAGAAATATATCAATATTTCGGGGGCGCATTATATTTGCAGCACATCAGTTCCCAAAAATATTTATCACTCATTTTGAACACGATATAAGTTTCTACATAAAACTACAACACACGATACAAAAATTAAAGGTAGATCCAATGCTACACTTAACGATTTTTTAGCGTTCTCCCTTGAAAATGTGCTACCATAGTGTTGTTAAAAAATCTATAGAATATTTTTTAATACTCCAATGTTTTGTCTACTGCTGAGTTCGCATTAACATTTTTATACTTTCGCCTAAAATGTATTAATCACAGTGAAATGTCTATTCTGTGTTTATTTTAAAAAAGATCTTAAAATTCTCAGAACCTTAAATATTTCTAATTTAACATTATATCGAAGTGGCATCACGAGTCAAGCTTCAAGCGGTTCTACCTTTATTTTTTTTTAATGCTACAACTTCTAATATGTTCTAGAAGAATAATAGATAATAAATTTTCATAAATTCAATATGTGAAAAGTATTAAGGATTCTTTTATCTACTTGCAAAAAAATGTCAATACTTTTTGCGAAATATTTCAACAGCTAAAGCTGAGAAATAGTTTATTGATCACTTATAACTGTACTCTAACGGAAAACGAATTACAATAAGTCAGCGAAACGATATATCAGACACAGACCGAAAAATTCTTAAGACTATACAAATGCAGCCCTGCGTTTAGGCCGCTATAAAATAATCTGCAGCGAATAATTGTGGAATGAATGCATTTGCACGAAACTGAATCCGTCAGATTGTTCGAAAATTCAGGCGAGTGAGGTTCGTGCGTGTGAAGATTTTACGCTCGCCGTGAGCAAAGTGAAGTGTAGGAAATCTTGGGTATTCTGCAGACGGCCCCTGATGGAATAAAAGTTGGCTAAAATCAAATAAAAGCGAATATATTTCACCAACTAGTTTCGATAAAATAAAAGTGTGAGTGCAAAATAGCAGGAAAATCACAATAAATTACGTAAGAAATGGTGGAATTTGGCAGTTTTGTGCAAACGAATAAAACGATGATTTCATTCATTGTCATGGAGAAGAATGAAGCGCAGAGAAGCGAGATGGAAACGCGATATAAAAACCAGATAAATGGGAAAACAAAAGAATGTGTGTTGACATAAAGCGAAAAACTCCAGCAATCAGCGATGTGGTTGGCCTAATTCTATGGTTGGATTATCCGAGGGATAAACTCCACTTGGGTGCTGCAAAATCATTCCGAAATGTTGCCTTGTACCAAAAAATTGAAAACGCCCATTCAAAGAGACTCCTGTCGCTGCCGTGTAAAGAACACGTTAAAACCGCCCACATTCGCGTACGCGATCGCAGTGAATTTTGGATCGCTGCCGCAGCTGTATCTGTGTGTGTGCACGCGTGTGTGTGTATGGGTTTGTACGTCGCTTTGGATTTTCGCTGCAGATGTCGATTTGGATTCATTGCTTTGGTTTATGTTGTTTTGATGTTGTTGTCGCTCTTTTTTGTTGCTGTTGTTGCTGCTTACCTTCGGTGTGGCTTTTCGGCCCAGATTGCTGATGTTGTGGCAGCTGTTGTTATTGTTGTTGGCAGTGTTGGTTGCTGCAGACGAGCGCGTGGGTTAAATTTAGCCAGTACACCGTCGCCCCACCTTTCCATCTGGCTTTTTTGTTTATTTTCGTAGCGTATAAAATTGACGATTGTCTCCTTAATGTGTGTATGGGGAGATATGTATGTTTGGGGGCATAAATTGCTCCAAGTAAGCAGCAAATAGCAGGAAGAATGTTTGTCACGAAAACGTCAATCACAGAAACAACACAGTGGATTAGGTCAAACGCGTTAGACGGCATGTTGTCATCACCGAAACGGTCATCGCTGCGCTGCGCTGCGCAACACAATTCACAGCCAGTCATTTCAGGTTCTCGGAATGAGTTTGAACGAACATCGTGACGAATCCCGTTAACGGTATTCAACAAGTGGTCAACTGAAACTTGAAGTGTTTTGGCTCAAATCTGTAATTATATGTCGTAAGAGAGGATTCAACTTTGTATGTAACTTTGAGTGTGAGTAATGTTTAGTAAGTAGACAGCGATGACATACAACAATTTTTAATCAGTGTAAATATTGGGCGCTAAAAAGACGTTGACTGACATAAGTGTAAAATAATTATTAATTGCATAAAATACAAAAATTATAATTATTGAGTAGTTTTAAAAACTGCTATTCGCTTATAGAATGATTTTTTAAAAAGAATTTTGAGGCAGTTATAAGAAAGTTAACACTTTTAGATCAACGAGCCATTGAAATACAAGAGTTGCCTTTTATATTTTTTCAAAAAAGATTAAAATGCATTTTGTTATCATCAAAAATTCTTTTTTTATTGCATTTCAAAGTATTCTCCTTGAAGATTTATACACTTTTGCATGCGTTCGAACCAATTGTCGAAACACTTTTTTCACTCCTATTGAGACACCTCCAAAACATGGTTTTTGATTTCGATGAAAATCACTGACCACGCATTTTTTGTTTTATGTGCGGGAATAAAAATAAGTCATTGGGTGCTAAGTCAAAACTGTATGGCGGATGACCCATTAAATCGATGCTTTGGTCGATCAAACAGTCGGTTGTTTGAGCCGATGGATGAGAGCGCGCATTGGTGAAGAATGATTCTACGTCGTCGGTTGTTTTTCAGTAATTCGTTGAGCAATTCTGTCCAACAAATTGTTATGTACCACTCAGAATTAAGCGTTCTACGTTTCTCTAATGGCACAGTAGCCACATGACCAGTTTTGCCGAAAAAACAGGCCACTATTTGCTTCGATGTGCTGCGTGCCCGAACAACTTGGAACTAATGCCCAAGGATGCCTCTATCTCACGGTATGTTACATGATGATCTTTCATTATCAGTTCACGCACAGCATCGATGATTTCTGGCACAATGACCGATTTTGGACGACCTTCACGAAATTCGTCCTGGAGCGAACGGCGACCACGCTTGAATTTGTTAAACCAGTTATAAATTGTCTTGAGGGTTGATGCCTCATCACAAAATGCCGAATGAAGGCGATCGAAGCGTTGTTGTTGAGATAATTCACTTCGAAAATAGTAAAAAATTATTGCTTGAAAATGTTCACGAGTTAAATCAATTTTTTGACCGAGATGAATTTTTCAAGTCAATGTAAACAACAAAAATAGCGCTTGACCATCAAAGGTTCTATGCACGTTTATGGTAAAAAATTACAAACTTTTCAATGGCAATCTCAGATTTTTATAAAACTTACTAGACCATCCCTATTGAAAAAATCCCTATTGAACAATGTTCTGTACGATAATTTAAACTTATGCATAAAACATTTTAGTGAGACGCCAGTTGACAGAAACCTACAAGTGGTTTAGTATCAGTGATATCACTATGGTTGAGTTGCAAAGTAAAGTTAGGTTAGGGAGGCAGTTAATGTTGCTCACATAGGCCACCCCCTTCGACCCTCAGGTAGAATAGGGATACCATTTCGACTCTGTTAATGTCGATGGTTGACAGGTTGGACAGTTCAACCTGTTCAGTTCATTTCTCTTTCTATAGTTTATATGGAATCCATCCATATTGTACTCTCTGTGAAAGTGCCGGCAAAGATATCTGATAAGTCGCAGCTTCAAAAGTCTGGAGAATGTGGGCCTCATCTCTGACTTATACAATTGCTTTTTTTCCTTTACATACAATGCAAAGCATTCAAGGATGATGACTTTAGACTTATCGGAGCTCCAAATTTGTTCCCGTATAATTAATTCTCTCCAACGACTATCTTCAACTTTGTGTGCTAAGCATTAAAAAAACAAAATGGCTCTAACTCTAAGCACCAAATTGCTCACCAACCACCCATCAACTGGACAGCTTAATTTATTTCGCCAACAACTAATGCTTTGTTTCCAATTATACTGTCACTATTTATTGACTCTGTGACCTTCGAAACGCGATTCACCTTGTGCCGTAAATCTTTGTTTACATTCCTTGGCTTGAAATATTTGTAGCCAGCTAACGTGTTCCTGCTCATAAAACGCTCCTCAGTTACTTCACTAATTGTTGTCGAGCATTTGTTGGCTTTTGCCTCCTTGCGCTGACATTAAGTCAGAAGACGCTTTCATTTCCTCAACGAATCACACATTTACTTTGTCGTTCGCCCTGTCCGCTGCGCCTGGCGGCCGCACCCTATTCGACTTAAGTGAAAATCCATTTACGATTCACGCTGCAATATTCACTGCGCTAACAAACATTGCGCCGCCATCGACTGGCGGCTTTGCTCTCCCCCCTCTCTTTGCTGCAAGAACGCATGTGTGTGCCTGGCGTCATTGCTTTAAGTAGTTTTTGTTGTATGGTTTTTTTTTGTTTTTATTTAATTTCTTCCTGTAGTTTTTTCTTTGCTTTTTTACTGTTGTCGTTGTTGTTGTTGTTGACTTTGTGATTTCATTTTTTCGCGCAGCAGCGCTCTGTGTATATGCGCGAATGAGTCACTTTTGGCACGAATTTGATTCATACAAATTGGCGGTGATTGTGTACAAACACAACAACAACGTTAACCCCGACATTAGCCACACCGCTAGCGACTACGGCGACAACTTGTGAGCGAATTCTGTATTTTCTGGCTTTTGTTATTATAATTTTTTTTAATACATAAAACAAAGCAGCTGCGCCAGCGACAGCCAACGGCAACGGCAGCGCGTATCGAATTTAGGGCTACGCCATTTTGACTATGCAAAGGTTTTTCATATTTGCCAACCATTTCGGAGTAATTTGTATTTTTTATTGGAATTGTGTTTGTTGTTTTTTCCCAGCCTTATCAGCTGCATTAGTGTGCGCCGCTGGCAGCTGATATGTTGGCTGTGTGCAGCGCAATCGCCATGACTGCAGCTTATCTGACCCCTGGAATGCTCCACTCGTGGTTACAACTGCAAACTCCACCATTTCTTATACTTAGTCGTATTTGGTTTCTTGCAGCCAAAGAGCTCAGAGCCATATTGACAACACTTGATTGAAATTTGCATTAATTAAAATTGTTTATGTTTGGACACCGACAGCTTCCGTTGTGCATTCTACGTTCGCACCAACACAACCGCCATTAATCATACACACACACACACACAAAATGTCGACACCCTCACAGCACCGCTTGCTGGCACTGGCGGCCCTGTTATGCATCGCCTGCAGCAGCGTACTCCAGGTGCAGGCACAGCTCGCCGGCAAACTCATACAGAATCCCTGCGTGAATAAGCGAACCTGCCACGAGTGCATACAGACACAGAGCTGCGCCTGGTGCATGCAGCCCGACCATGGCGACAAGCCACGCTGTTTCCAGCACAGCTACACGAACATCTGCCCCGAGCAATACATTTGGAATCCGGACACCGTGCAGGAGTTCGTCTTCAATCGCGAGCTGACGCGTGGCATGAACGCGAGCGCCGCGGCCGCCGGTCAAATGGGCTACGGCGGCAGCTACTCGGCGAGCTCCTCGCATGGCAGCTCGTACTCGTCGTCATCGTCGAGTTCGTACGGCAGCTCGTCGGCGTACGGTGCTGCGGGTAGTGCCGGTGCTAGCGGCGAGATTGTGCAAATCAGTCCGCAGGAAGTCAACCTCAAGCTGCGCATCAGTGAGTGCCATAGTATAAATTTGTGTTCGAAGCTACTAAATACATTTTTCACATTGCCGCAGATCAAGTGCACTCACTGCACATGCGCTACTCGCAAGCTGTTGACTATCCGGTGGATCTTTACTACTTGATGGACTTGTCCAAATCCATGGAGGACGACAAGGATAAACTGTCTGCCCTGGGCGACAAATTGTCCGAGACTATGCGCAAGATTACATCGAATTTCCGACTGGGCTTCGGTTCGTTTGTGGATAAGGTGCTGATGCCCTACGTCTCAACCATACCGAAAAAGTGAGTAATTATTTACGCTGGATTAATCATGCGCATATTTTTTGGTTAGCCCAAGATTGTTAGGTTTTTTTCGAACGTACAAAATGCTCAAACGATATTAGCGAATTTTTTGTTAAGTCAAATTGCAGGCCTCAGTGTTAAGTTAGCTGTGTAATAACAACAAATGAATCATAAGGTTAGAGTATTTAAACGTATTGCGAATTATTTTGGTATAATTAAAAGCAACTTGCAGATTTGCATACACATTAAGTATTAAGTAAATTTATGGAAAGATGGAAAAGTGGTTGTTTAGTAAAATTTTTATGAGGCTATGATAAAATTTTGTATTTATTCAATATTTTTTATTCAATGATTTTTAGAAAAATTTTGAGAAGAAAATGAAAATTTCTGTAAATTATTTATTAAATAAGAGTTGGATTAATTCGTTTAGGTTAATTAGGTTAAGTTCATGCAGTTTAATTTCTACAATGAGTATAATGTTAAAAATTATATAGTTATTTATTTAAGTGCAGTTAAATTTGTTAGTTAATGAATTCAGTTTCATAGGCTCAACATTATTTGAGGAGGTCCATAACAAAACGCAATAAGTCCACTTTTTAAGTTTTTCGTTTTTTTTACTGAATCCAATTCTACATATTAAAATCTATGTAACGATTGTTATGAACCATACCAAAAGTATATAATTTCACTGTAATTCAAAACCAAAAATAAATGTTCAGACCAAAATGAAGCATTTCCATACTGACTTTAATTAAATTTATTCGTTTATCCAACAAATTGTTTTGGTGGAATTATTGCATTTTGTTATAGACCTCTTCATTTATTCTAATTGTAATTTGTAATTATATGGGTTTAGCAATTTTGAACATGTCCAACTAAGCTCTGTATTTTTGTTGATAAGTTATCTTTACATTATTGAAACTAGTCAACTACAACAATACTAGTCAGTTCAAAAGGAATAAAGTGCAGGTGACGTAAAGAAAATTGTAAGAACTAAGGAAAATCTAAGTAAATTTAGAACGAATTTTATAAAATCAAAAACAAAAAAAAAATGAAAAATTTGCGAAAAATTGAAAGTAATAAAAAATTAATTAAAAATTTTCTAGTGGATTATAATTTCGAATATATCTCACAAAAGTGACACAACTCAAATTTTTAATTTTTCAGGAAACGCAAAAAAAATGTTTTTGAGCTGAGTAAACTTTTTTTTTTAAATAACGTATAGACCGTTTGGTAGAAAATCCCTACAGATTATGCTTTAAGATTAGTTACAAAGATTTTTTTTAATTTTTTTTTTTTTTAGAAAATCCAAAATTTTGAGTTGTGACTTTTTTGCTGATATTTTAATTCAATAGTTACCGAATTATTTTAAGTTATGTCACTTTTGCTCAATTTAAAAATTATAAATGACAGTTAAAAAGTTGAAAGAAAAATGTAGAAAATTCGGAATTAATGTTTTTTTAATATACACTAAATTGTCACAACTTTACGTAAAATTAACTTCAGCAAAAATTTATTTCGTCAAAAGTGTCACAATTTGAATTAGGACTCTTTTGCATTGAGTTGCAGCGATCAAATAGCATCAAACTTCTCGACATGAAGAGAAACCTGTTTTTTGGCAACAGTTAACAACAACAAAATGTACTGAGTTTTCGCTTATTGGTAGATAAATGCATTGTGCACAGTTTTAAAACATAAACCCGAAAATTAAAAATGTTGAGTTGTGTCACTTTTGAAGTGGGTGTGCCATATGTGAAATATTGAAAATGATACAAAATAAATGATAATTTTTTTTAGTAACATTTAATATCGAATGTATAATGATATATAATATAGTTGCGTTTAAAAGAATAGCAACGCGGCACTCGATATTATCTATAAATCTTTGGCCTTAAGGAATAACAGCCAAAGTCGATTTTATGAAGTTTTCATGAGAGCACTTTTAATTTTTGAATTTAGCTTTAGATAGACTAGATACATTTTAAATTTTTGGGCGTAAAACATTCATTTTATGAGCAAAAGCCATAGAATTTTGTGTAGTAGTACATTTGAATACGACGAATGCAATGGTAGTAATAACTCAATTTTGTTCTAACTCGACTTTGGCTGTTATTCCTTACGGCCACAGAAATATCTGCTTAGCAAAATGTCTAGTAACTATTGGTTAAGTTAATTATATTTTAATTATAACTATATACTTATCATCATCAGGGGACGTTTAAATTATTCTTAATATTATGTAAACCAATCATTTTACGTTATGATTGATCACAATCGTAACACCATAACTTGGCTCTATTTTATAGAGAAAGCTTTCAAATCACTCTATCAGTATCAATAATTATTATTATTTTGATATTATAGCTGTAGAATCTTGACTGCAGCTTTATGTATTTAAGTATTTGTATAATTTTGTAATATTTTTACGTCTTGTTTGTATGCTTTCGAGTTGCGCTTAAATCGTTAATATTTAATATTTTCTTAATAATGACTAAACCACGCAACAAGTTTTAATATAATAATTTCTTTCTTTCTTTTTTTTTTGTATTACAAAATTGAAATTTGGTTTTGATGCTCAACTGCTGTTAATTTGTTCTGTTTTTGCAAATGATTTGTGCCTCATTGAATAATTATTTTTCCGTTGAACATAAAAACACATAAAACAATTAAAAACCCAAATCAAATCCAAATCAACAATAAAACTAACATCTAAAAAACAACAATTTATATTAATACTCTGATATGTAACACCATCACCAACATCATCATCACCACCACTACTACCAACAACAACAACAACCACCACCACAACAATACCAACAACAGACTTGAGCATCCCTGCGACGGCTGTGAGGCTCCCTACGGTTACCGCAACCACATGCCTCTGAGTATGAATACCTCGTCGTTCACTGTAAGGATGAGTTGAACTTTTTTGTGATGTGCTTAAATGTCAACTTGACTGTTTTTATGTTTTCTTGGTATAATTTATTTCATATAGTGTCTCATAGCCATATTTTATTATTTAATATATTTGCGCTACCTTTCTATGTTCTATATTAATTCTATACTGCTTTATTTAAATCTTTAAACATGCACACACGCACATGCGCCAGTGTGTGCGCCTATGTGTAGGAGTACACAAATTTAAATGTCTATTTTGGTGAATGCCGTTTTGTTGTTTGCTGTTTGCTCATTTGACGATATTAACATTTCTTCTATGTTCGATTGTGTTTTTCACTTTTCGCACTCATTTGTATGCTTTGGCAGTGTTCTGTTTTACATTTGGTGGCGTTATTATATTTGCGTTTGTTATATTTGCTTTGCTTTTGTGTATTTGTGATTTTATGATTTTTGCTTTATGTGATTTTTGCATTATTTATTCAAATGATCACAACTGACTTGTGTTTATCCAGGAAATAGACATGTAAGTTTTTGGTGTGTGGTATCTGGTCGGTGACTGCATATGGCAAAAGCAAGTCCAAATGTCAACGTGCACAATTTCCACAAATTGTTGGCTTTAGTTTAAATAAAATTAAAAGCTGTGTGAAATTCGAATACGTTGATGTTTGACTTGGTTTTCGTTCGCTGCATTGTGCTATGTGTGTTAAGGTAATATGTACGTACAAATAGTTTATATGTAAAGCATTAAGATTGATGTGCGTCATTCCACAATGTGAAATTAATTAAAGTCTTACTTACTAAGTTGTTACTACTTAAGCCATCAAAGGTTTAGCTATTAAGTTGTCATACTTTGTGTTTTACTTAACGCAACCATTGCACACGAATATGAAAAACATATTCTTTCTAAAGCATAGGAAATTGACATTAATTGTTTGTATGTCGAACTCTTCAAATTGTTGGCATATTTCATATTCTACTCTACTCTCATTTGTCTCTCTCTCTCTCATCTCTTCTCTAAATGCTTCACATAATCAATACGAAAACTATCAATACACAATATATGTGTGGATATATTATATAAATATATATATATAGCTTGATCCATCCATGTCTGAACTGTACCGCACCGTATGGCTATCGTAATGTCATGGCTTTAAGCACGGACACGTATCTATTCTCTGTAAGTTGTCGTACATTGTAGCAATTGCAGTAAGCAATTTGAAACAAATATTGATTTGGCAATTAAAAAAATGCTTTGTTATGTTAAAATAATCCAACCCATCCAATGCATGGTGGCTGGTGAAAAAAATTGCATGTATATAGCTATAATATGGTTGATATAATGGCCTACTAATGCCTACTAACGTATGTAGTGTTGGGCATTACTAATCCGTCGCTTAGGTGTTGGCATGCAATGTGTAGTCTGTAGCGTTACTTATATTGCTTGAGACTTTCTTTTGTTTTTCATCAAATGGTGCACTCTTGTTCAATACTTTGAAATTAATTATATTAAAACTGATAATTCTCCAATTCTAATGTTTGCTTCAGTAGGAATGAGAAGCGCCGTATCTATCAATTTCCATGCAGTTTTATTTTAGGAAAATAAATTTGCTCAGAAGTTTCAACAATGAAATTCTTTGTAATATAATTTTAGCGCCTATGATTTTATCAGCGCTGAACAACTATGATAAGTACACACATAGTTTTCTTGCAAGCAGAAGAAGAAGTACTGAAATTGTGAATTGCTTATCGCATTGTAGATAAGCTTGGCAAAAAAACTGAAAGAGGTTTATAAAACGGTTGGTTATATTTTTCATTTTTTCTTGATTGGGAATTATGAAGAGATATTTGCAAGCCTTTTTTGTATTCCTTGTTCACTCCTCACTGGAGCATAGGGCCTCAGCAAAACTCTTTCATTGTACACGATTCTGGGCTGTTGTTTTTGCACCGCCCCATGTGGTATTGACAGCGGCTAGTTCGCGTAGGGTCGACCTGCTCCAGGTGTTTTTTGCTCGACCGCGACTTCTACTCCCTTGCGGGTTCCAGTCCAGTGCCATTCTCGTGAACTGTCGGGTGGTTTTCTTAGAGTTTGACCTATCCATTTCCATTTTCTGCGCTTTATTTGCCTCAGAATTGGTTCCTCATTGGTAATTTTCCACAGCGCGTCGTTACTAATTGTGGTGGGCCAGAATATCCTGCAGATAATTCGCAGTTGAGAATTATGAAGAGATATTTGGAGGTAATAACAGGAACAGGAATTAGATTCCTGAACGGACTATCTGATTCTCACCTGGATTTTGATTCGCACGCACTTACCTCCTTTCCCTCAAGCGAAAAATGGGGACTTACAAGTGTGACAAGAGACGCCTCCATCACCATCTTCACAACCGGTTCTAAGATGGAGGAAGGTACAGGAGCTGGTCTCCACTCAGATGTACTGGGGCACAACAGTTTTTCAGACTCCCGGACCTCTGTAGCATCTTTCAGGCGGCGATTTTGGCAATCTGGAAAGCTGCTGAACTAATCCGCGACAGCGGATTACCACCCACGGATATCGGAATCTGTGTGGATAGTCAGGCAGCTCTTAAAGCACTAGAATCAGCCACTGAAATCAAGGGTAGTGCAGAGTTGTCGCACTGCACTTCGAGGCATCGGGCATCACCGAGTCACTCTCTGCTGGGTTCCGGGCCACTCTGGAGTGGCAGGAAACGAGGCAGCGGACGAGATGGCAAGAAAGGAGGTCGCCCTGCCTCTCACTGAAGTGGATAACTTTGTGCTCCCTCCGATATCTGCCTTGTATTTGCATATTCACAGGTTGAGCAAACTTACATCGAGCCCTCGTAGCGGAGCAGAGGACCATATTGCCCTTCCGGGCAATATGACCTTCCCTTTCTGTGAGGAAAACACGATTTGTACTGTCCCTAAGTCGAACCTCTATTAGGCAGCTTGTTGGAGTCATTACTGGGCACTGCGCCATTGGATCCATGCTTGTCAAATGGTGCCTCTCGTCCAGTGATGTCTGCAGAAGCTGTGGAGATGAAGAAGAAGTGGAAACGATCCAACACTACCTGTGCCACTGCCCGGCTCTGCAGGAATGCCGTCTCCGTACCTTGGGGTCAAGGTTCCTGGTAGACTTGGCTTGCGCGGCAACAGTTGAAATTTCGGATCTACTCTCCTTCATCAAGAGTTAAAATTGGTTTGCCCCGGACTGAGAGCTACTGGCTAGCTCCAGAACCTTCCAAGAAGGGATTCACAATGGGCCATTTTGGCCTCCGAGTGGAAGTGCGGCCTTTGGGCCGCACACACCCTTCCCTAGCTAACCTAACCTTGCAAGTAATCTGGTAATAAAGTAATAAAGAGATATTTCCTTGTAACATAAGCACTTAGAAGATGCTCTGCATGATTTAAAGTTATGAGGTGAGGGAAAGAATTTTTTAGTTTCTACTGAAGTTTTGATACCACAATTGGTTATTTAGGCCTAAGTGTGTCTCATACAAAGCCATTCGAACCTAAACCTACTGATGTCCTTTTACTCAGAATGTAATTCATCAGTTTAGTAACTATCACTCAGAACAGAGTTTTAGTAAAGATTTTCTTTCTAGTTTCGAACACCTCATTCGGCGCAGTAATACGAGCCCCTTAACTTCTATAAGTTTTAATACATTTGTTTGCTAATTAATTCCTAATATTAACAGATAATTGTGCTCGCTCTAAAAACATTTTTACATAGTAAAACAAAATTGTTTTTTCAAATCAACAACCCCAGTTTTTAAAAGCAACTTTTAACTCAACACTAAATTCTTTCCAACAAGAGTGCACCAAACTTTTCCTCATTAATATAAAAAACTACAACATTGAAATAAATGTGTGTACTAATGCCTAACATCTTTTCCTCACCACAAACTCAACAACGCTCTGTAGTCGGAAGTGAATAAGGCCGCCGTTTCGGGTAACTTGGATGCGCCCGAGGGCGGTTTCGATGCCATCATGCAGGCCATTGTCTGTCGTCAACAGATTGGCTGGCGCGAAAAGGCGCGTCGTCTGCTGGTCTTCTCAACGGATGCTGGCTTTCACTATGCCGGCGATGGCAAGGTACGGTTTTCCGAATTTTCAATGCCACATAATTCTGCACATTTGTTATTTTTTTAATTGCAGCTCGGTGGCGTTATTGCGCCCAACGATGGCGAGTGTCATTTGAGCAGCGACGGCTTGTACACGCACTCAGTTATTCAGGATTATCCCAGTATCTCGCAAATCAATCACAAAGTCAAACAGAATGCCATCAACGTAATTTTCGCCGTAACCGCCAATCAACATTCGGTCTATGAAAAGTTGTCGCGCCATGTTGAGGGCTCTTCGAGTGCCATATTGTCCGAAGATTCATCGAATGTGGTCGATTTGGTGCGCGAAGAATACAGCGTAAGTGTACATCAAATGCAGCGAGACATTTAAATTATCCACTTTTAAACTTTATTCACAGAAAATCTCCTCTTCCATTGAGATGAAAGACAACGCTACCAGCCATGTGAAAATCAGCTATCATTCCGCTTGCCTTAATGGCGGCTCTGAGATACCCACCTCGAAGTGCGACGGTCTGAAAGTGGGCGATGTGGTGAGTTTCACTGCACAAATTTTGGTCACCTCCTGTCCGCCAGATCCGCGCGATTGGAATCAGGTCATTCAAATTTACCCTGTGGGCATCAATGAGAGTCTGATTATCAATCTGGAGATGCTCTGCTCCTGTCCGTGCGAACGACCCGGCTCCAATGGCTATGAATCGCACTCGTCACGCTGCAACAACCACGGCACGCTGATGTGTGGCATTTGCGAGTGCGACGAAATGCACTTTGGCCACAATTGCGAGTGCTCCACCACCGATGTGCACTCGGACAAGGACAACGACTTTGGCTGTCGGCCGGACAACACCACACAAGTGGACTGCAGCGGGCGTGGCACGTGTCTGTGCGGCGTGTGCGACTGCGAGAAGCGCATGAATCCCGAAGAGATAATTTCGGGCAAATTCTGCGAGTGCGACAACTTCTCGTGCGAACGTCACAAGCAGCAGCTATGCTCGGGACCGGAACACGGTTTGTGCGAGTGCGGTGTGTGCGTGTGCAAGCCGGGCTGGACGGGATCGGCGTGCGATTGTCGCGCTTCGAACGAGACCTGCATACCGCCGAACGGTGGAGAGATCTGTTCGGGGCATGGCGAGTGCGAGTGTGGCGTGTGCAAGTGAGTGCAATTTGTACTTAAAAATACAAAATTGTTTATGAAAATTGTATGAATTTTAAATAAATTTAAATAATTTAAAATTCAGATGCAAATCCACCGAAGACGGACGCTACTCGGGCAAACACTGCGAGAAATGCCCCACCTGCGCTGGTCGTTGTCAGGAACTGAAGGACTGTGTGCAATGCCAAATGTACAAGACCGGACCGCTGAAGGACATCAACGACTGCGCAGCCAATTGCACCAAATTCACACCCATTGCCGTGGAGAAGGTGATCATCGACGAGACCAAGGACGAACAAAAGTGCATGTTCTACGACGAGGAGGACTGCAAGTTCACCTTCAAGTACAGCGAAGTGGACGACAAGATCGAAGTGTACGCGCAAGAGGAGCGCGATTGTCCGCCCAAAGTGTTCATGCTGGGCATTGTGCTCGGTGTGATAGCGGCGATTGTGCTGATCGGCCTGGCCGTTCTGCTGCTGTGGAAACTGCTAACCACCATACACGATCGACGCGAATTTGCGCGGTTCGAAAAGGAGCGCATGAACGCCAAATGGGATACGGTAAGTCTAAATAAATATAAAATATTTATAGGAATTAATTAAATGTCATTTGTATTATGTTTAGGGCGAGAATCCAATCTACAAACAGGCCACCTCAACGTTCAAGAATCCAATGTACGCGGGAAAATAAACTGTTTCACTGTGGGAGGCAGTGCAGTCCACTACAATCAGTTGCCGAAAGACATTGGATTTTGAATTTTTTATACAACCATATTTGCCATACAAGAAATTACGAATGTTGGTGTACTTTTTAAGCAAAACACTATTTTGAATTTTTACACTGTAATCGCTTACGTCGGTACTGCGAGTTTTTAATCTGTTAGCGCGTGCGAGTTCGTGTACGTTAGGCATAATGTGTATCGCTGCGTATGTATTGAAAAGTATTTTTTTATAAAATGTATATTGACAAACTGCCATTAACATTTTAAGCAATAAGAGAAAAGTAGCGAAACGCAAATGTTGCTTGTGAAAAGAAAAAAAATGTATTGTGTGCCTTTTGATGTCATTCCTAGGCACACAGCCGCATAATGTACACAACAGTGCCGCCTTTTGTTGTTAGCTGCACAAAGTAGCGTAAAAAAGTTCGCTTGCAATTCCCGTATATCCCATCAACTTGTAAAGAAATGGCTAAAAATAGTCTACAGAGCTACGCAGAAACGCCGGAAACCGACTTGTGTAGAATACTTCGCGTACTTGTGTTCAAGTTGCGTCGAAGCACAAAACGAATTAGACTTTGTAATTGTAAACTCCGTAAGAAGTGTACTTCAAATGTGCCTAAAAGCGAAACAAAAACAACTATAAAGATGCCTCGAGGTCTTTTACCACACATATTTTTTTTGTACCGAAACCAATGTCTTTTTTTAACAAGTAAAATGTAAGCAACAACTTTGGGCATTTACATTGAACAAAAGTGTCAATGCCGATAGCCAAATTACCAAGTTTTTAAATGTTCGTACATTTTATATTAAAAATAAAGCGAAACAAATCAATGTATAAAATGCAAAGAAGCCTAAAACACAGTTTATAGCTTGCAACCAGAATTGCAATAAAAACCCAAAAAACAATGTAACAAATTTTATTTGTAAATGTTAAAAAGTTTCACATTTACTATGTTGGAAACGAAACGAATCGAAGTGTGTTTGAGCTTCGGTGGAATTTGTTCGGGTCAACGATCTTTGTTTATTTGTAGCAATTAACCTTTGAGTTTCAGTTTTAACGATTATGATTTTATAAAGCGTTTTAATTGATTAATTTGAATTTTAAGTTTTTGTTTATTGCAAGTAAACACATTTATTTTATACATAATTAATCGTGTATTTATAATTAATCGTGTAATTTGTACTGATTTAATATTAACAATAAGAATGCAATCACTGATCAATTCTAAATATTGTAGTCTGTATGTTTTTGCTATTTAATTGAATTAGAAATTATAAGTTTTCAGTTATTTTTGTTTTTATAATTTAAAATTTTAATAAAACCTAATAAATAAGTTGAAAGAAAATACTTTTAATTACGAAAAGCATTGGGAAAAAGCACTGGAATGATGTTAGACTATAAATCTGAAGTATTATGTTGGTTATAGAAAATTAAATCACAGATAGGTTGACGGATCGAATAAAATTTGTGCTGTGTGTGAAACTGACTCAGAAAGCTAGATGTCTGCAGAGCGAGGTCAGCTTTTCAATGTGAAGGGAGTATAAATTCGAGTACATGAGCGCAAAAGAAAAACTTATGTGAAATCGCAAGAGTTGCTGGCCCCATCAAGTGTCGTTCTGTGTTATATTTACCTTGTATTTGTATCCAAATAATCTCATTAAAATGTTTACACTCGATTCTTTTTATTTCCGAATAGTTTGCAACGATTACAATTCCAACAAAATCAATGTAATTAATTATTACTTTTGCGAACACTGCAAAACCGTTTAAATTTAATTAAGCGCCAAGAGTTCAACTCGTATCTGTAGCAAAATTCATTTGCCACGCAGAACAAAGCCACGTTGGCATTGTCCAAATTTCCTCCGTACTAAAACCTCTACTCGCGCCCATAGTCCGCATAAAAGTACGTAGCTAGCCAGTCAAGCGACGCACGGTGGACTGTCACTTCCAAACAGCATAATTAACCAGCGCGGCGGCACAATTGAAATTCACCCTCAGCACCGCCGCAGCATCTTAATTGAAAATCAAATCGGCATCTGGTGCGCCTTTCTGATGACGAAACTTCGGCTTGTTGGGTCGTTGATAGTGATTCTGCGATAGATTACGCTGCGATTGCATTAGCGATTCCTGCGATACAAACAAGCATAAAAAATAAGTAATTGTAATCAAAGAAAACCTATATTCGATTATACCTGATAGTCTTCCTCCTCAATGCGTTCGGTGATGTTAAGTGTGAGCCGTTTAACTTTTTCCTTCTCTTCGCGTATTTTCTCTTCCTGCAACTTCAAATTGATGGCCAAATGCGAGTCTGACGGCGCCACAAACTGCTTGAATTGCTGTTTGCCCTTGCCGCCGCGCACCATTAGCACAAACGGCACCGCTGCACTCTTGCTGGCCTCTTTTGCATCGTTGGCGTTTTGTGCGCCCGCCGTTATTTGATCATAGGATTTTTTGCTGTTCCTGGCCATCATTGGCACCGGTATGTCCTTTGTGTTGGGCTTGATGGACTCTTTGAGTCGCTCCTGGTAACTATCAGCGGCCATTTTCTCAAACATTTGCTCAAATTCCAGATCCTCCTTGGTTTTCTCCGAAATGTGAGGTTCGTCTTCGAGTGGAAATTCATTCTCAGTCCAATCGGTGGTGTTGGCCAGCTCTGCTGCATTGGCAGCTTCTTCGGTGTTCACATAATCATCATCGCCAACATCTTGATCACGTGCACGGCCGCCACGCTCCGAAGAGGAGTCATCACTTAGCTGTGTGGTAGAAGAATTGAATTAAAATTGAAGTAGGAAGTGAATGGAGGTTGAACGTACCACTTCGTCGAGCTCGCTGTCTTCGCGTATTGATTCCAGATTGCTGTCGCTTGTGGTATCCATTTGTGGCTGCATTCCTTCTTTCAGTTGCGGATATAGTTCCTCCTTCAGTTTCTCTATGGCTTCCTTGGCCTGCTCCAGACTCTTATACAACTACAAAGAGATTGTTAGTTTCATATTCTAAACGCATTGTTTGAAATACTGTAATTACTTTCAGTTTTGGCCGCACGTTGGCCAAACAGTCGCGATACATGTGATCCACCAGTATGGGAAAGAGGTCAGCGGTATTCTCCACTCGGCTAAATATGGGATGCGATTTCTTATACCAATAGTAATGTTGAAAAAATACCAGAAAATAGTCCAATCTGTAAAATGTTATGAAAATGAGCAATTAATGCATTTACTACGCCAAACCAAACGCACTTTTTGCGGCTCATTGAGCTGGTGAAGTACTGTCCGCAGGTGTCCAGCAGCACGCAGGCCAACTTCAAGCGAAACAAGCTGTCAGGCGGATCCAATTCCGACACCACACCCTCCTCCGTCGACACACCAAGCGATATGATTGAGTACAACGTGTTCAGTACATTCGAAGATTCGACAAGTTTGTAGTTGTACAGCTCACCAAGGTACTTGGCCATCGCTATGCGTCGTTGCGCCAATTTGGGTGAGTGTATCTCCAGACCGGCGCGTATGTCTTCGAATACATTGTCGATAACCATAGTCACAGCACGCTCCTGATACGAACTCAGTCCCGAAACCAAGTCGGCCAGACAACGTATGAGCGGGAACCGCAGCAAATATGCCTTCGACAGGCATTTTATTGCATAGCCGCTGATCTCGGGGTCGCCCCAGTTGATGCGTCGCATCATTTTGATGCAGCGATCGACATTCTGTTTGCACAGTTCTTCAAAGATCAAATGGCGTATGTACTCGTGGATTGCGGGTCGCACAACAGCGACATTCTTCACTGAATCCGGCGGTTTGACCAGATAATAGACGCTCTCCACCTGTGCTGCATGGCGCGAGTCCAACACTGTGGCTGTTTTCAAGCGCATCATTTGATCAATGAACACATTGGTGAGCAGCCGCGACTCGCGACAGTTGTACAAATAGACACCGGCCACCTCAATGAACGCGCAGGCCATTTCGATTTGATGATGCTGAAAGTCGCGTAATAGCATCTTTAAACAGCCCAGTGCGTCGAATTTCTTGCACAGCCCAAATTTTGTCATTTCGCCAATGAAGCGCACAATTTTGATCTTCGATTCGATGTTGAGTTGGTTCTTCTTGCGAATGTGCCACTTGAATTCTTTGCGCAGCAGCTCAGACAGCTCCGTGGCCACGTCCGTGTTGCAAAGATTTATAATGGCTACGAATCGCGACAGGAAGGGCAACAGATCCAAGCGTGTTCTGCGGTAGAGTTAAATAATGAAAACTAATTTTTGCTATTTTTTGTGTTAAGCATTGTCACCTACCTCTGTACGCCAAATATAGATTTGGTGACCTTTTTGCGATTGTTTTTCGTATTAAAGTTCAGCAGAAACTCAATAGCTGCCGAATCAATTAGCTCCTTGTTCACGCAGTTGTTCAGATTATTCAAGAACTGATCGAAATGCTGTTTTGTATTGGTAACCTGACTCATGCGCCCCGCCTCCATCAAAGCGTTGCCTATTTTGTCAGGCAAAGGTGTAGGCGCTGACTCATCGCTCGCCAGCTCGACGCCAGCTTCGCTGTCCTTTTCGTTGGCTGGATCGGAGGCGGTGGACGGTGGATCATCCATATCGATTTCAGCATCAATGTCCGCATCGAGGGCCTCCTCCGTCATTTCAGCAGGCTCCTCGATCTGCTCCAGATCCACCTTTGGTGCCGAGAAATTTGGCAGAAACTGTCGCAAGTCTGGCAAATCGGTGTAGAAGCTTTTCGTCTCTTCATCTCCCCAAGGATCAAGTTCACCCGGGGCAGTGTTGTCGTACATGCTCTCGATAACGGTGCCCGGATTGCAGTTTTCCGTCTCCTTATTCAACTCGGGCAACGGTTCGTCGAGCAGATCGGAGAGCGTTTGCGCGGACGACAGCAGTTTGTCGAAATTGGCTTGCATTAGCTCACATTTTTCCTTTTTATCGTTGGATATTTCGCCTAAAAACAATTATTGCAATTATTTTTACATTTTATCTAAACCACTTATACCGACTTACCTTTTGATTCCATTGTGCGACGAATGTTCTTGGTCATGTTGAGCAACTCTGCCTGTTCGGATACGAGGTGCTTGCACAGATTCTTGAAGTAGTCTTTGAGCAGCATGCGCAGATTCTGCTGCTTGTCCGGTGCCAGAAACTCTGACTTCGGTATGGTCTCTCCACCGTATTTTTCTGCAAAATTCTGCATTCTACGCGGCACCAGCCCGGCGTATTCCTCGCCGCAGTGCCGACAGAAGGACAATATTATGGAAAAATTACTATGATCCTCCTTGTCTTGCGAAATCACATTGATCAGCACTGAGCCGAGTAGCTGCAGGCCCTGTTTGCTGTTTATCACGCCCGAGCTGACAAGTTCCGCAAACAGTCGCAAGTCTACGCGCAGTTTGCTGGGATTGGAGATTTTTTCGCCCGGCTTTAACGCCAGCGTCTTCTGCCACGCTTCTAGAAAGTGTTCATCGAAGTCAGCATAGGTTTGGTGCAGTTGCGAGCAGAGTATCACCACCGCCGACACGTCGGTCATCTTAAGCTTGGCCTCCGACAGTGCAGAGCATATCTCCGATATATATTTGCTCAAATTCAGACCGTTCATATCTTTCAGCAGCGGCTCCAACTGCGCCGCAGTAAACTGTTTCAGCTTTTTCACAAATGCAGTGTTGCGCTTGAGACTCGAATCCAATTTGGCAAAGTGCGTGTCGCCCGGACGCTCGAAGTTGAGATTTTCAGTGCGCAGTTTTGCTTTTGCGGCAATCTTTGCCTGCAGCTCGACAACAAAGCTGTGCAATTCCTCACGTTCCTGTGCTTCGGTTTCGGCCGTGTCTGGCTGCGCCTCGCCAGCTTCAGGTTGCGTGCCATCGGTGCCTTCTTGTGCTGTGTTTGCCTGATTTTCACCAGCCATTTTGTGGTTGGTGCCAATGTTTTGCCGTTTGTATGAGGCGCTTTTACTTTTTTAACCTTTTTCAAACGAGGTTTTTACAATTTCCGCCTGCTTTCGAGTACACTGACGTTTGCAAAAAAGTGAAATTAATTTTGTTTTGAACAGCTGATTTGCGTGTCGATAAGGCAGTGACAACAATGGTTGGTAACGGCAGTGGAGCTAACACCGGCTGTTAAGTGAAAGAGACTAACAGATTTGAAAAATGATTATTTTGTATTCGTGCAAACTTTATACGTTAATGAATTGGACGAAAATAAAAATAAATATTTTCACTATGATTTTCTTTATTTCAAGTTGATTAAATCGAAATTTCAAAATACTATCCTTTTATATTAGATGAATTAAGTCAACGTGAACTGCAAATTAAGTTTAGGAAATTTATAATTAAAAAAAACCTAAATATATTTGTTTTGCATGAAAGTCCAATACAATGAATGTTAAAATTTGCCCATTACTTGTCCATTACAAGATCACACTTGATTATCATTATATTATTTTAATGACTACAAAGCTGATAAGCCGAGTGAAAAAGTGTGTAGCGGCATAGCGAAAGAAATCCTGTTCGCCACCAGTTTCCAGAGGCCCCTTCAGCTCTAATCTATGTCATTCCGTGCAATGGTATCCACGTTAGTTCCACGTTTTATCAATAAATTGTGCTATCCTTGGCTCGTAGTTTCTCAACATTCCTTTGCATGCGCCTCAGTCGCCACCTTCTGCTCGCATAGTTAGTACACAGTTGACAAAAACAATCACTTCCGTTTACGTGACACACTTGTTGTTGGATTCAATGCTTTGTTGGGCCGTTGAGGACAAATTTTTACTCAGCCGATTTCGCGACTATTATCCAAAAACCGAAACTTCAAAAGATATCCTCAAAAAATCCAGTGTGCCCTTAGTGAGTACAATGGACAGTGCCAATCATTCAAACCATCAAATCAAAATTTTGCATTGCAAATAAAATCACATTCATACTGCTCAAAAATTCATGTGTCATCTGCATACTCGTTCATACTCACATACAGCGCGAACCCAGGGAGGAGCGCATCATGAAGTTCCACAAAAACTCGTACGTAGAGAATCGTGTCTTTGACTCGCAGCTGGTCAAGGACAACCTGCTGGACAAGTGGCCAACGGAAAGCAGTCCGCACGAATATGTCGAACGCAAGGACTATCGCAATCTAATGGAATCATACGTATCGCAATTCATTTCATTCCTAATGCACATCATTTCTCAAACACCTTTTCCATTGGCATTTTCATGATTTCACTGTTCCTTTGGTTCACCTTTCATTTGTTTACTTTGGAATTCAAATAAATTTTCAAAGTTTTTATTTCTCAACAATTGTCGTTTTCTAACAAACAAATTTTCAGTTGTGATTTTTTTGTTTTTCTGCATAAGTAAAATTGTATTTGTGTTGTTTGCAAAGAAATATAAAAAAAAATATATAAAAAAATGACTACCAAATTTGAAACCACCGTGATGTATTCACAATTGCAGCCATGGAGCACCGCTGGTGCTCCGCCCTGCATGGAGCCAGTTTCGGGTCCCTCGGTTCCGCCCCGCGTCGGCATTTCCTATCAGGTTAGCACGTCCGCGCCGCCATTTGCAAATTACCATTGGCGCTCACACAATCCACCATTGTTTATTTATCGCAGACAAATCGCCCGCATCCATGGCGACCGACGTTGGCCTACGAAATGATTGAGGTCAAAAATCTGGCCGAGCAACCGGTTACGAATCAGCTGGTGAAACCGTGCTTCTCACCGGCGGGCATGACCACTGAGCCCATGAACTTCCCCAACCTGGTAACGGGTTTTGAGCGCAATCCGCAACACGCAGCCAGGGCGGCATTGTTTACGCGCTACACCAACAACGAATGGATCAACAACAATTTGACGAAATATGCCGAATCGAATATGAATAGGTAACGGTGTTCTATAACTAAGGAAGGTCACTATATGAATTTAAAGACATATTTACATACAAACTCAATGGTGCACACAGATACTACAACAATAACATAAAAAACAGATATTTGAGATATCATATCATCATGAGATCATATATATGGATGATTTAAGTGGGGTTTCGATTAATCTAAATTAAATTAAGAAAATTAAAAATCACACATATATATTTTATCTAAAATTGATTTCTCGCAGAAATCAAGCCGAGCGCTTGCGCAACGATGCCGTTCGTCTGATGCGTGAAACCGACGAGACAGTTGCCCAGGGCCAACGGGATGCCGGTCGTCGTTTGGGCGAACGTATCACGGATGTGACTTTCTGGCGCAACGAGCTCAATCACGAACTGGAAAGGCTTATCTCCGAATCGGCGGCCATATCCGACTTGAAGCGCCGCTGCGGCAAGGCCATGCTGGACTTGGAGGCGCCGTTGCACATTGCCCAGGAGTGCTTGTATCATCGCGAGGCACGTTCGGATGTGGAGAAAGTGCACGATACCGCGGAGAAGGCTTTGCTGCTGGAAATCGACAACGTACGCAATTCCCGTGATCGGCTCAAAGATTTGCACGAGAAGGTGGCTGCGTTCCTGAATTGCTGCTGATTTTGCTCTCTACAGCGTTGTTTTTGTGTTCGTAGATTACGAAGCAGGCGAATGACTGTCGCGCGGCACAGCACTTGCTGGAGGACGACGTGGCGCACAAGGAGTCCACACTGGGCATTGATTCGGTGTGCCATCAGCTGAACAACTACAGTCGTGGCATTACCTACTACGGCGGCATTGAGAAATATGATCCGACCATCAGCACGCAGGAGTCGTGGGCCGAGGCGAGCAGTCAGCGCGTCAGCAGGTCAGTATGCTGCACTGGTGCAGAGCGTTGATGCTACTAACCTCGTTTTGATTTCAATCTTTAGGTCGCAGGCTGAACGCTCCAAGTTGTCACAGTTGCGCAGCGACGCCGAGACCATTGTCAACGCCATCGCTCAGTCCGTTTGGGATCACTGGAGCAATACGAACAACGCGCTGGATCGACGCGCCCAGGAGATGGCCGAGTCGAAGAATAAGATCCAATTGCACTTGCACAAGGTGCAGCAGGAGCTGTTTGATCTGGAGAAGCACATCTTTCTGCTGCAGAAGGCCATACAGGACAAGTCGAAACCTTTGCAGGTGGCTCACACGCGACTGGAGGCGCGCACACATCGCGAGGGTGTGGAGCTGTGCAAGTGAGTGCAATTTTAAAAATCTCTTTTGCCATCTCAGAATAATCGTTGGCGCTTTTGCGTGTTTGCAGAGATTATGCACAGTTGCGTCTGGTAAAGGAGGTGGGTGACATTCAGGATACAGTGAAGCAGCTGCACCACAAGCTGCAGGAGGCCGAGGCACAGCATCAGACTTTGCTCAAGACCCGTTCAACGCTGGAGGCCGACTTGCGCCGCAAGGTGAATGCGTTATTCATCGATCGTGAGAAGTGTATGGGAATGCGCCGTTCGTTCCCTGTTAATAATTTGATTAAATACTAAATTGTGTCCCTGAAGTATGAAATATGTAAAATTTTTGTTGATGCATGTAGTGGCGCACGCAGGATTTAATTTTGAGGGGTTGGGTTCCGTACAAAACTTTTGAGCCCAATACCATATAAAACGTAAGCGTAAGTTAAGCAACACGCAGATATTTGGGATGGAGGTTTGAACCCTCAAGAGAGGGTTCCTTGCGTGCGCCACTGTATCAAAGCATTAGTTCAAATTAGTGAATAAAGCTTGTCTTCAAAACTAATAATCCGCTTTTTCATTAAATAAAAGGAACATAATTTGTCAGGAATTATGATACAAATTCTCTCAAAATAGTTTAAATTTAACAGATTCTCGATTGTGCATTTTAAATTACTTTTGTATTAATTTAACATACATCAGTTTTACTCAGAAAACTGTGAAAAAATAGAGTTTGTATTAAGAGACAAAATATGAAGAGGCAAAGAATACAACCAAATCGGCAAAAGTTGCAGCGTCAAACGTTAATTTCACTTTTTTAATTAATTTATTTGTAAAAATACTTTTCGCAATGCTCTGTTAAGCTTTACTGCCTTATCGACAATGTTTCTTCATGAGCAGCGCTCCATTGCTAAATTCGAAACAATTTTGCACCATTATTTTAACCAAAAAATATTATTTCAAAATTGTCTTTCATTTTTATCAAAATAAACTACGTAATTTTCTGATCCTAACACTTGTCACTTTGTTTACTTTGTAACGTTTCGCATTTGCTTAAAAAAAAAAAATAAAAAAATCGTTTTGAAATTTTTGTTATGGCAATACTGCTTCGTCTTTATCTTCGTTTTCGACAGCAGCCAGGCGACAAAGCGATTTACAAGGGTAAGTGCCGGAGCCGGCAAGTTTTTTATTGGAAATTCACAAAGAAATTTGCTGTGTAGAAAGTTTACGCACGCAAAAATCATCAAAATTATTGTTTATATAAAAAATATACAAAGTATATAAAAGCCACATTACAAACACATATAATGTGGTAATAACTGTCTTGCGGAGAATTACAGTTTCAAGTGATAGTAAGTGCAATGGCCATGACGAAGTGAAATTTATGCATTTGCATCAATTGTCGAAAAAGTAAAAGTTAAATGGAAGAAAATTTGCTATAAAAAGACTAGGAAAGGAAACATTGCAATTGATGAACTGCGGCGAGTGCTGTTCGGGAGCGGCAGAGTTTGTTGGTTACATTTGTCTGACGTGTCCAACATGTCTTCGTCATGTAAAAGATTGGTGGGAAAGCGATTGTTTTTTTTTTCACCACCGCCAATAAAGCTAGAATTGGTCAAAAATGACGTGAACTGGGATAGTGCCCTGCTGCATAATGCCGGTGATGTATTTGAGTCTAGTTTATGGCCAGTTGGTGGGTCGTGGGGCCCAATGATACACTAATGCGCCGTTATGTCCCACAATAGTTTCATCTGTGTAGTTTCGGGTTATCCTTTAACCTACTGCCTGTGGCATTGGGGTCTATTTGACTCGAAGCGGAGTTAAAGAAACGATTGAGCGGTTTTGTGCGCTCGTCTACTTGTGTTATTTACTGTTAATCGCGCTTACAACCCAATAATAAAACGAGAAATACGCTTTTCGAGGCTTTCCCCTTTTCTTTTGTGATTTATACATTTCTTTATCATCATGATGATCATCATCATCCTAGTCGTCCTGACCCCAAAGGACAGTGAACGGTTGCTAAATTTTGAGCAAGGGCCAGGCAGAAGATTAAATTGTGAGGGGCAGCGACTTTATCCTCGCGATACAAACTGCAGGAGTTATGGAAATTTGCATAGTATTTGAAAAAAGGCGTGTAAGGCAGGTTGAGGCATAAGTGATTAAGATCTTCAATGAATAACAAATCTATTGACAGCGATTAGTACTAAACTAACTATAAACTTTGATTAGATAAGATATTGAACTAGCAATCAATGTGACCTTGGAATGTTCTGAATTCTGTTGCTTAAGAGGGAGTTGAACAAGGAATAGTAAGTTAGTAGCAAAACAAGAGTTGAAGTAATTTGTTCATCTATCAGTGCATCGATAGGAAACTTAAGTAAATCGATAGGATACTTCAAGTATCTCAATTAAGATTACAGCAAATAAGCCTAAAGCAAATCGAAAAATGTACTTTTTGTAGATTAAACGACAATATTTGCAAAAGTAAAGTGAGTGAAAGAGAAGAATTGTCAGTTATCAAATAAGATTGCCCTCGAAAAGTCATTAAAATAGTTTAATTAATTTTTTTAAGTAAAGTTGCCCTAAAGCAAAGTGTAGTAAACAAGCTGAAATCAGTATTTTACTTAGGATCATTTAACATTGTAAGCATTTCGTATTTATTTATATAAAAAATTTAATATTTAATAATTGAAAATAATTAAAAAATTCTAATAACTTTAACCAAGCAAACCTGCTGCTTGTTTAATGCTCTGAATTTAATAATGTATACAAAATTCAAGCTTATTTAAGCTTTAAAAACACTTTAGTTCAGTCAAATAAAATGCTAGATATTAAAAATTGTATGTATTATAGATTGCGCAACGTTCGTCATGCCAATTTGGTCTCTATTTTTAGTTTACAAATTTCACTCTTGCATTTTTCATATTTTTCTAATTATAGCAAATGCAAATGTGTATGCCAATTCAAATTTATATCCATTTGCACAACTTGTCATAATCATGCAATACATTTCCTTATTAATATTTACAGCATCGAGTAGAATAACAACCCCAACATGCGTCTGGCAATATTTTTATTAATATTTTGCTTATTTAAAATTGGTCTTGGCGTTGATACCAATAATTTCAAGACATGCGAACAGAGCAGCTTTTGCAGGTAACACAAATAATGCCAAATAAACAACATTCCAACACATAATTCATGATTATAATCTTTTACATAGGCGATGTCGCAAAATCAAGCCCGATAACACCAGATACGCTTTGGTGCCTGGTACACTCAATACATACTCAGATTCCATAACTGCCGATTTAACCAATAAGGATAGTAAACACCTGTTTGTGTTGAAGCTAGAGGCTTTGGAGGTAATATTTTACTGTCTTTACCTGACATGCCAATTTTTTAACAATTCTCCAATTTCACACCATAGAACCATACATTCCGTATACTCATCGATGAAAAAACGCCATTGAAACCACGCTATAAGGTGGAACATGCGCTCAAAGATACTCCAAAACCTGGCAGGTATGTGGAATTGAATGCATCATCTGCTTAGTTTACACATTTAAAATATGCTTTTTATGCAGCATCAAAGTGCAAACGGAGAATGACCAAGAGCTCACCATTACCTCAGGACCCAACAAGGCTATTGTGGTTGCCGATCCCTTCCGCATTGATTTCTATCAAAACAATGTGCTAAGTGTTTCGGTGAATGCCAAGGGTCTGATGAATTTTGAACATTTGCGTCCGAAGCCACAACCCATTGCCGACGATGCACCAGCGGAAAACGCTGATGGCAATGTAGCATCAGAACGGGCCGCCGAAGTAGCCGACCCAGGTACCTGGGAAGAGAATTTCAAATCGCATCATGACTCGAAACCATATGGTCCCGAAGCGGTGGCACTGGATTTCACTTTTCCCGAGGCCGAGGTGCTTTTCGGTATACCCGAGCATGCCGATAGTTTTGTATTGAAGTCGACAGCCGACTCTGATCCTTACCGACTGTACAATTTGGATGTGTTCGAGTATGTGCTGGATAGTAAAATGGCGTTGTACGGCTCGGTGCCAGTGCTCTACGGACATGGGTGAGTAGTGGCCATTGTGGGGAGTAAAGAAATTTAAAAATTGTTGCTCTTTATTAGTAAAAAAATGTCTGAATAGTGAATGCATTAGTTAACCTTTTTTGGTTTTTTGTATGTATAAATAGATTTGAATTACGAATAAAAATTTGTTGTTCTTTCAGTGCCCAACGCACCGCTGGCGTCTTCTGGCAAAATGCCGCTGAAACCTGGGTGGATATCTACACAGCCGAAAAGAATGTGGTCTCCTCAATTGTCAACTTTGTATCTGGTAGGAACTATATAATTTTTTTTGCATAAAATTATTTCTTTTCATCAAAAAAGGTTGGTTTTCAGGTTCCCGCAAGTCAGACCCACCGGCCGCTCACTTTATGTCCGAGTCAGGCATTATTGATGCTTTTATTCTTTTGGGTCCAACACCGATTGACACTTTCCAACAGTACACCGCACTCACAGGCACTGCGCCGCTACCGCAACTGTTTGCCTTGGGCTACCATCAATCGCGCTGGAATTACAATGACGAAAATGACGTTGAAACGGTGTCGGCGAAATTTGATGAGTTCGACATGCCGATGGACACAATGTGGCTGGATATCGAGTATACAGACAGTAAAAAGTACTTTACCTGGGATCAATTCAAGTTTCCCAATCCGCTGGGCATGATTAAGAACCTCACCGACCTGGGTCGCCATTTGGTTATCATTATCGATCCGCACATCAAGCGCGATAGCGGTTACTTCTTCCACAATGACTGCACTGAGCGCGGCTACTACACAAAGAATCGTGACGGCAACGATTATGAAGGTAATAGTAGCATATTATTAGTTTTGTCCCCATTAAACATTTTGGGTTTTCATTTCATTGACAGGCTGGTGTTGGCCCGGTTCTGCCAGTTATCCGGACTTTTTCAATCCGGCAGTGCGCTCCTACTATGCCGACCAGTATTTGCCCTCGAATTTCAAGACCGTCACCACCGATGTAATGTTTTGGAATGACATGAACGAGCCATCAGTGTTCAATGGGCCCGAAGTGACTATGCTTAAGGATCTGGTGCACCATGGCAACTGGGAGCACCGTGACGTGCACAATCTCTACGGCCACATGCACATTATGGGCACCTTTGAGGGCTTGACCAAGCGCGATCCCAATCAGCGTCCATTCATTCTGACGCGCGCTCACTTTGCGGGTTCGCAGCGTTACGCTGCCATTTGGACAGGTGACAATTTGGCCGACTGGGGTCATTTGCGACACTCGATCAAGATGTGCCTGTCCGAGGCCGTTGCCGGTTTTTCGTTTTGCGGCGCCGATATAGGCGGCTTCTTTGGCAATCCCGATAGTGAGTTGTTCGAGCGTTGGTATCAGGCTGCCGCGTTTCTGCCATTCTTCCGCAGTCACGCGCACATCGACACCAAGCGTCGCGAGCCATGGCTGTATCCGGAGAGCACGCGGCTAGTAATACGCGATGCGCTGCGCAAACGCTACTCGTACTTACATGCTCTGTACACAATGTTCTACGAACACGAACTGTATGGCGCGCCAGTGGTGCGACCGCTGTTGGCTCAGTACCCCAAGGACAAGGAGGCATTCGGCATTGAGAATGCATTCTTGCTGCAGGATCGTCTTATGGTGCGTCCGGTTATGGATGCAGGTGCGAGCAAGGTGGACGTTTACTTTCCTGCCATCGATGATAAAAAGACTGGCGATCTATGGTATGATGCCGACACGCTGAAGGTGTACAAGAATTCGGGCTACGAATCGGTGGCCGTAAATAATTACAAGGTGCGTGCATGTGTATTGAAAGTTGCATAACAATTTTAAATATGTTTTCTTACTAGATTCCTGTGTTTCAACGAGGTGGCACGGTTGTTGCCAAAAAAGAGCGCATACGTCGTGCGGCAACACTAATGAAGAACGATCCGTACACCTTTGTGGTGTGTCTCGATCGTGAGGGCAAAGCAAACGGCACGTTGTTCATTGACGACGAGAAGTCCTATGACTATCGTAATGGCAAATTTGCTTACATCAATTTGTCGTTTAGCGGCTTCAAACTGACCAACACATTTATTAAGAAACCGAATTTCCAAACGCGTACATGGGTTGAGCGTATTGTCATTGCGGGGCTGGATCGTGTGCCCAAGTCGGCCACCATTGTGGCGAAGGCAGCGTCAGAGCAACTGGATGTATCAAAGCACGCAGAGGGTATTGTCATACGCAAACCGGGCATCAATATGCTGAGCGATTTTGTTATCAGCCTTAATTTCTAGATGTTTTAATAAATAAATTTTTAATTTAAAAAACATATTAAGCTGCGCTCATAGCAAATTGACAGACAAAATCCGTTCAATATGCCACAACGACAATTTGATAAATCTGCCTTCGTTCGAATGTTAATGTAGTTAATTGTACAACACATTGTCAGATTTTGCGCGCTTATGCAATGTACTTCTTTGTGAGTTGTGGCGTTATATTTTTACCATTGTAGACAAAAAAAAACTGAATAAATCCGTTCAAATACTATAGAAATATACATCAAAATGCATTTGATTCTTTAGTCATCATTTCGTATGCAAGCAACAGTTGGCAGTTTAATTGTTTTGGACTTTCTACATGCAACATGCGGTTTGTGTGTTGAAAAATAAGCGCCACCCGTATTGGAAAGCGAGGGTGTGCGTACAAATATATGTTGTGCTGCATGGGGAAACAACATTCAAAAAATCATACTGAATTGTGATTTTGGCGCATGCGCTCTCCTCGGACATCTGCTGGATTTTATCCGTTAAAAGGGGAACTAGTGTTGGTGTTGTGCTGATGGCTTTCAGTGACTTGGGTTACTTTGCTCAAATTGGTTGTGCGGACGAGCAAAGAAGTCTTAAGTTGTACTATGTAATGTGTTATGGTTGAATAACTGTTGGCTTTTCATATTAAAAATAATTTTTAAATAAAGAAGAAATATTTTTGGGAAAAATTTAATTTTCGATTTTTTGGAACTTATTTATTTATGTTATCAAAATATCCAGTTTTATTATAAATCGATAAATTATATATGAAATAAAAATATAATAATTAACTTATTAAATAAATAATAAATAAATTAAATAAATAATAAATAATTTAATAATAACAATAATTAATAAATAAAAAACTAATTAAATTAAAAAAGTTAAGAAATTAACTAAGAAAATTAATTGAAATAGAATCGAAAAAATACTAAAATATGTATAAAGAAACTAAGATGTTGATTTAAATCTCAAATTTATATATGCGTCACTTCTCGAATGACTGACTTACTGCTTCGGTGCTGCACTTCCCTGGGGAACTTTAAAAGAGTTTTCATTAGATGAAAGTTAGAGTTGAATGCTTATTTTGAAATGTGGATACAGATAGAATTTCATAAGCTATCACTTTACTCCTTCAAGGACACATACAATCCCCAAATGAATTCTTGAAATCTTGTCCTCATGGAGAAATTAAACTTCTACCGCAAAGTAATTCCTCCCAGACAGTCGATGTGTGGCTGCTATTTCAACTCATGCAAAATTGTAGCTATGTCCAAGAGTCTGGGCCATTGTGTGGCTAAGTTAAAAATCACAAAGCGTTATTCATGACATTTGCCATCCGCATTTTGCATGAGAGATACATTTATTGCTCGCTTGTACTCTGCCATTTTCATTCATTTGGAGTTGCAAGTGCACACAAGAACAACAACGACAACAATAACCACTGTCCAGCGCTATCAGCAAAGCAACAACAACAAAAACAACGAGAAAAATCCAGTATTATACTTGCAGCAGAATGAAAATCCCATAACGTGCATTGCGCGAACAATTAAACGCCACAATGGCAATCGCCGCCGTTGCCGTTGCCGCAGCCGCAGTCGCCATTGCCACTGTCATTGCTGCTGTTGTCGTCACTGTTGCTGTTGGCCAATGTTGTACAAAGTGTTGTGTGGCCGCCGCTTGCCACTTCTTCCACTTTCTATGCCATTTTTTTTGTTGCACTTCGATGTTGCTTTTATTTTTTTTTTGCAAATTCTTCTCTTTGCCTGCAGCGGAAGTTCAAAATGCCATGCAACGGCAGCAGCATATTCTGCTAATTAATTGTACTTTGTGAGACTTTGTTGTCAGCTGCTCGGTTGCTGTTTTGTTGGCAGCTTTTCTTTATGAATTTGTTGCCATTTCATGGTCATGCATGCGAACACGGCGGCATGCGAACAGCAGAAGAAGGCTTTTAAAAAAATGAATCGCCATGCCGAGTGCACTTGTGTGTCGCTGCAGTGTACCGGGGGGGTAAGTGGCGTATTTGTAATCCGACGCTGCCGTCTGCCACAATTGTGTTGCTCTGTGCATGCATCACACACACATACACACATGCGCCCGAGCTCTCATTCATATCCCTTTTGTACGGATTAGCATTTTTGCATAAACCCAAATATGGAGGTTTTCAACGCTACAAATGCCACCGCGTTATCCAAGGTTCGCTAACCCTTTTGATAAACAAGAAAAGCAACAATTCAACAATCTTAAATTTGCCAGCTACATATTTTTAAATGCATATTTCTGGGGTAGTGAATTTTTATGTGAGTTGGCAAAGAATTGAGATCAAACTAGAAATTTTATTGAGACGGTAGCAATTTTTTCTTTGTTTCTTTTATTTCTCTAGTTGAGAAATACGATTGAGATAAGACGATTGAGATAAAGGATTGAGATAAAAACTTAAAATATAAAATAATAATTGTAGATTTTTTAAATTGTATCTTTTTCTATCAATGCAATTGAAAACATTGTACCACAAGAATCAAAAAAATTTCAAAACACACGAAAAAATCTATATACTCGCGAAATTAGGGGCCAAATGTAGTAAAAGTTTTTAGTTTATCTCTCTGACGTCAGGATTTGTTAAAAGAACTTTAAAACTTCAAGAAAATATATATTTTAAGGAATTATATTAAAAATTAAACGCATTGTAGAATAATAATATGGGTATCAAATGAAAGAGAAAAATCCTTAAAATCTTAGAAAATGTAATGTTTTGGTACAAAAGGGCAAAGAGGTATGGAAGGTATTGTCCTGTTAAAACTTTATCCTTGAATATCCAGGGAAATTTCCAATATTTTCTTTTTAAATATATCTTAAGGATTAGTCCTTAGGTTGTACAGAACCACATACTTGAATTTCGTCCTTCTAATTTTATTAGTTTAAGTTATACAAATTTTAAAATTTTTTTAAAACGTAGTTTTACTACATTTGGCCCCTAGTTTCACGAGTATATAAATTTTTTCGTATGTAAAATGTGTCGCTCGGTGAAATAGCTCATCAAGGTTACTTAACTAGCAGGGCCCCTCGGCTTTGCATGCCAGTTTAAAGTCCAAGGAGCAGATAAATCAAATTTATCTTAACCCTTTGTTGATCCCGTCAGATTTTTATGAAAAAATACTTATCTAATTATTTCTCATTTGAAGTGCTTTCGCCATATTTAAAGTCAATTGCCGCATTAAATCATGTTTCCGTATACAAATCCTTAACCCATCATTGGGCCCGACAGATTTTTATTTTCGAAAAAATATAAAAACACGTGCCAAATTATTTCTCACTAAAAGTACTTTCACCAAGTTTGAAGTCAATAGGCTAATAAATTCATATTGCTTTACAGTTGCCCCATGTAAACTTTTAACTCGTCGTTGACTCTGTTGGTTTTTTATTTTCGAAAAATAATGAAAATCATGTGTCGAATTATTTCACATTTGAAGTACTTTCACCATGTTTAAAGTCAAAAGGCGTAAAAATCATATTTCTTCATACAAACTTTTAACCCTTGGATGACCATTTTAAGTTCTGATTTAAAAAAAAAATAGAAACACTTGTCAAATCATTTTTGATTTCAAGTATTTTCACCAACTTTGATGTCGATAGGCCCATTGGTTAATGGTTTTTTCGTAGTCTTCCCGTATACGTACCTTAACCCATTGTTGAACGTGTTAAATTCTGATTTTCGAAAAAATTAAAAATTAAAAATCAAATTCAAAATTCAAATCAAAATTAAAAATTAATTTTTGGCCTGCATACACCAAGTTTGAAGTCAAAAGGCGTACAAATCATGACGCTTAACCCTTTTAAGTTCTGATTTTAATAATTTTGAAAAATAATTTAACAAGAAAAATAAAAATACTTGTTAAATAATTTTTTATTTGAAGTATTTTTACCAAATCAAATTGCTTTTCTTCATACAACACAGCCGTAGACCTACGTTGGGGTCGTTTTCGATCAAATTTTTTTGCACTTCTAATATTTTTAAAATTTGTTATTATTTTTTAGCTGTTTTTACATGACTTTCTTACTTGGATATTATCTATCAAACCGTTTTATATTTTAAAAACAAAGTTGGCTTTGCATTTTTTGTAATTTGTGTGTGGGTCGTTTTCGACCCGTTTTTTAACGTAGGTCTACGGTTAACCTATGTTTTGGCACTTTTAAACCCCGAATTTCAAGAAATTCTTAATTTTTCAAGGTCTACCTACGGTTTAAATTTCATGGTTGTAGCTTCAGTAGTTTGGGCTGGGTGATGATGAATCAGTCAGTCAGTCAGTCAGTCAATCAGTCAACCAGTCAGGACAAACCATTATATGTATAGGGAAAACAATCGATGGTATTGAAGCAACACTGTGGTTCGATATTACTTTTTGGTATTTAAATCATGAAACATTTCTCTAAGAAGTGTGCACACGACATTTAAAGTCACCACGCCTCTTTGTTAGAGCTAGTATACTTTTGAACAATTTTGGCTTAAAACGGGTTAAATAAATTGTGTACCAATATTTTTTAGTTACAGAACAATTATTTAATATTTATGGAACAATACAAAATTATCACTGTTTGGTTTTATTTAACAATTTTTAAAGAAACAGGGTTTTGATCAAAGGCGACCAATTCGTAGACTTCAATTAGAACACAAACTTTCCCTGATATCACTGCAAATTATTGGAAATTATTTTAGGGATAACAGTACAATTTTTCTAATTTTCTTTGAATTCACTTCTAAAAATATTAATTTGTTGGTGCCTGTTTGAATTAAACCCATATATCAATTGTAGCTTTTGCTATAAGATGACAAATAGGTGAAGTTGCTCTCAGGCAACTTTGGGGTCGAAAGGGTCAAAGTCAATTAAATTTCGGGTTACTTCAACGATTCAACAAGTGAACTACATTTTTGTCAATTCTTCATTTTAAAAATTAAACTATATTTAGAATTTGAAGTGTGTTTCCGATACATGATGTCTTACATACATAAATATTATGAAAACTGCTGGAATTGAAAGATCTGACCTTAGCTTAGAAAAATTCATAGTCTTATCGACAATTCGTCTCCAAACAACGACTGCAATATTTTGAAGTATTTTTAGCTAAAATACAAATATTTTGATTGCACAAATTTGGTGCATGGACGCCAATCGAATCATCACATTCTCAACAAAAGTGCTTGTTCCATCAAGAGGTGTTAATTTGGTGCTCTTACTGTGATTGTTTATGTTATCCTTGCCAGCTCTTTCTCCCTCATTCACAAACTCGATTGCTGGCTGCAGTTTGTAGAATTTTCCGTACACATTGTCGAAGAGCTATGGATTTTAGTTGAGAGATTTTGCGATTTATGTGCGCCATGCATCAACTTCAAGCCTGCAGTCGTGTGGCATGTGCAAAGCATTTAGTGGCAGCTATTGTGGCCGGCACACACACACACGTGTTGGTGTGTTGGTGTGGGTGAGAAGCGGACGGAGTGTTCACATGGCAGTGTGTTCGATGCTCTGCAGATAAGCACAAATACGTTGTTTGCAAATGGTGCTAATTGCTGTGATTGTGTGCATACTTGGAGTGCTGACACACACACTCACACACACAATCATACATGCACCGCAGCAACGTTGCAGTTGAAATTTTTGAGATTTTTAAATGCTGTGGTAGCTTTGTGCGCTAAAAGGGTGATTTCTAAAAAAAATTGCCATGAAAATGCAACAACATTTAAACGGACCGAGCGCCAATTTCCATCAATCAACTTGGCCAATGTTCAAGTTGCGTCTTAGCGAAGCTGAACAATTCAAAGCGTAGGTTAAAAGCTAATAAAGCGCATCGATGAAAAGACAATATTTCACATGACAGCCCGACCCGACTGTGGCTGGTTGGAAAGTAAAAGGATTTTCGCATTAACCGCTTGCGCGCCCACACTGTCAAATCTGGCAAATAAAATTTGGTTTTTATTTTTTTTTGCATTCATTCATTTTTTTGTTGTTGCAGCGCGCCAATGTCAACAAAAGGACCACAAAAATGTTTATTTATTGCCAGCAGCCGACAGCGACAACGCCAAGTTGCCACATTGCCACATCGTCACGCCGTCAACCATAACCCAAAGCAAACATGATTTTGTTGGCAATTTTTTCGCCACTTATTTTTTTGATGACGCATTTTGGAAATTATCACTTTTTTCGGCTGCTTTAAATGCTGTTGTTGTTGTTGTTGCTGCTCGCGGTGGTGCTGTCGCAGGAGTGACATGTTTGTTGATGCACAAAAATTCAAATAAAATTATCATCATAGCCAACGACTGTTGTTCGCGCCATAACACACTTTCGGCGAACTTTTGGCGCTTTTGAGTTATTTTTGTGTCAAGATTCGACTTTTACTTTTTTTGGTTCATACATAAACCAAAAAGGTTAACGAACTTGGCTACACATAAAGTGTAAAGTTTTATCGAAAAATTGCACATCGAAATTGTTTAAAAAGTGTTCAAGAGTGAAACAAGCAAAGGCTTAAATGTTCATAAGCATTGGATTTGAATTTGATGGCAAAAAGATTTATGTTATGTGGGGAAGAACAATTTTAATACTTTTTTCATAGGTACACGAAGTACGAAATGCATCAGTATTGCGTATTCTGGCTGAATAAACTTATTTTTGTTGAATTGGCTAAAACGGGCTACATCATGGATGCTTTTTCTAGCCATAACACCGTGCGACAAAAATTAAAAACAAATTTCAAATCGGGAAGAATCCATATGGGCGTGAAAGTAGAGACCAAACATAATAATACTGCATACTCAGTTTTTCATTTGTACATCTTTTGTCCTTTTAAAAGGACTTTAAAATTTTGAAGGGGATAAAAAATAAAATGAATATAAAAATTACTTATCCTCGTTAGAATATGGCGATATGTATATCAACTGAAAGAAGAAAGGCTCAAGAATTTGAATAAAATTTATTATCTCTTTGTAAAAAAAGGATATGAAAAAGGTCCTTTGAAAATTTTAATCCTCTAATATCCTTGAAAATATATGTAGAAGTTTCTCGATAAGTGACCTATGTTAAAACCCAAAATCTCCTTAACCCATTGCTGCCTAATGGGTAAAAATTTACCCATGAAAATTGACTTTTCAAAAAAATCACAGAAAAGTTCGTGGTAGAGATATCTAAAAATCATTGATAGGGATGGTTGAGATAAAGATGGAACTAGTCTAGTACAGGTCACCCTAAAAATCCGCCATCTAGCTAGAGTTACCAGACTCCAAAAATGGTGAATTTTCCGGAGGTGGAAAATGTGGCTAAACGGATTGGCGTTAGAACTTCACAAAAATCTGCCTCCTAACTCACCTGTAAACAATACATCTTTTGTTCACGTGTTTAGCTGATCACTTTAAAAAGTATGGAAAAAAGCTACTATTGCTGCGTAATGGGTACAAAATACCCAATGAATATCTCAGTAACGCGCAGAGATAAAAAGCTGAATCTAATCATTTTGGGTCAATTCCAGGTCGTGTATGAAATTTTATCAAGATTGTATGGGCGGAACCGGTACCCGGCTTTAATGGGTTAATTTTTCACCAACAAATTAAGCTATGATACTTTAAGAAAGTAGCAATGCTCGCTGAGTACGTTTGGAATTTGAATAGCAATATTGACTTATCTGAGCATTCGCGTCGTGTCTTTTTTGAAATCGTAAAAATTGTTTATTACTTCTTGTTTGGAGACCACCTGAACTATTTTTCAATGGAAAATATTTCTTTTTAATATATAGGGTGTTTTTTTAGAGGCATAGAACTTGAAATAAAACACAAGAAAATCGTTTAATGTCCATCAATTTGGCTTTATTGGAAGGATAAATTTATGCCATTAATGTTTAAATATGATTTCGGGCATGTGGCCGCCGCGGCTGGCTCGAATAAAGCCAATTCTACAGGTCCAATTTTCAGTTGATGGACAAAGCTCCAATTGCTGTGCACGGTGGCGAATCGATTCATTCGGGTCCTCTTCAACATTTTGCTCTACAGCGGCAATTGTTTCTTCGGTGCGCACTGTTCGACGTCTCTGCGGATGCGTATTATCACATAGAGTAAACGTAGTGCGAAAACGACCCATGGTTAACCGAATTAATTGCTCTGATGGACGATTATGGACGGAGCTTGCGGTACACTTCGCGAACTGAACCATTATTTTCGAAATAAATTTGCACGATTTGCAAGCGTTGTTCTTTTGTCAACCTGTTCATGATGAAATGGCAAACCAAACTGAACATAAATGACATTAGAGTTGCCAGATTTGACCACAAAATGCCAGTTTTATCTCTATTCGAAAAACAAACCTCTAAAAAAAACACCCTATACAATGTTTTTCTCAAAATCCCAAGCAGAGCAAGCAATTAATGAGAAAAGTATTAAAGGTTTCATGTTTAATGCATTTTATTTTTTTGGGGGAAGTTTTGAGAAAGTTTTGTTGTTTGAGAAGCCCCTTTAATTTTTAATGAGAAATATTTTCCAAAAAGATAGTATAGTATTTTTTTCAATATTTCACTCAATACAAGCATTTTATGAAACAAATTCTCGAAAAACATAAAAAAGGGGGTAAGGAAGGGGGGAGAAGGGGTTATTGTACATACAAAAAATATTCACATTTTTAATGCAAACAACTTTGTCCTAGAAAGCGAAGCTCTAGCTCTTCAAATTTTCATACTTTCCATCTAAAGGTCTATAACGACCCCTTTAACCTTAATATGCAAATTACAAAAAACTCAGCCATGCTGGACTATTACTTTATTCGGTAAAAATGATCTGTACGACGCCCTCTTTTAGAAATATACGGTCGTTACTCTGTTGCACAGAAAAACTTCGAAATTGTTGTATGTTAGGTACTGTGTAATTATTTATGACTTTTTATTTACGTTAGCGATAACACTGCACAACAAAATCAAATTTTTTTTAAATAACAAGATTCTGACGATGGATTCTGGTAGAGGGGCAAAAAAAAAATGTACGTGTATCGGCGTTTTGAAAGCTTACGTCAGAATTTGTTTTTTAGGGGGGGTCAAAGTTTTCCCCTTTTTACACATTCTTATGGTGAATCGGCATACGAAAACCATATAACCTCACATTTTAGGTATATGATGTGTTCAGCAATGTGATATAAAATACTACGAAGAACATTTTTGTGGAGCATTTTAACCCTGTAGCTACTATTTGTATGGGTCAATTTGACCTGTTTTCCTAAAATACCAAAAATGTCCTTTAAAACAGGACTTTTTAAGCACAAATTGTGCAACGAAAATATTTGCCATAAAATTCTACTATAGGTCTTTGAATACACCAAAGCTCAGAAATTAACTTGAACGCAAGAATTAAGCCAAAACTGAAAATGTGTTTAAGTGTTTATTCCGTACTTATTCAAAATTGGTACTAAAATGTCTAAAAGTTTTTTATGTTGAACTACAACATTTTGGGTATAAATTGATTTTGAATTGTTTCAAAGTGACAAACCAGTAAACTAATTTCCATTAACAACTAAACAATTAGTAATTATAATTAAGAAAACAACGTATACTAAGTAGTTAAGTTCCTGAAAAGTACACATCGAATTTGGCTAATTGTAATTATAGAACCCTAGATGTAGTTGTAGAACCCGATAAAAAAATAAAAGTCATCGAAGCAAAATTTGATAGAAATACTAAATATAGATATTTCAGAAAGATACAGGACCTTCGGCATATCTGGGTTAAGGTCTAGCAAGGCATAGGTCCTAAAAAATTTTTTTTGTATTCTAAGTGTGTTGTCATGTCAATTATAGCTAACAATTTCAAAATTTGTATATCTGTAAAATTCATTTATTGCAAATAAAAATTTTATTGAATAAAATCATCTTTGAAGTAATGTTTTGAGCACTTTTTTAATTTATAATTAAATTTTAAAAAATTTATTAATACTAACAATGCTTCAACATTTTCGCACTTATTAAAGTGCAACATTTTCTTAAATAAACAACATCACTCTAGAACCACTTTCACGCACGCCCACCTACGCCCACCTACGCGTACATTCGGCTGCATTGCTTTCGGGGCAAATGTCAAACCGCGGCTGATTTATGGCCGCAATCGTTTGTGCCCATTTTCACAATCTCGCTGGCATTTTGCGACTGGCACTTGCGCACCCGGCAACTCAATGAGTCAGTAGGCAGTCATTATTATGAGCGCGACCTTTTAACACCCCTTTAAATGGTAACAACACCCGTCGACAGTGGCTCGCCGCCCATTGCTCATTGCCCATTGCTCGCTGCGCTTTGCTCGTTGCTTATTGCCCATTTTTGCCTGCCGCCCAGCATGGCCGATAATTTGTTGTTGTTGTTGTTGCTGCCTGAGGTGCTGATGATGTCTACGACGACGACGACGATGACGACGACAATAATAATTTGCCCGCGGGGAGCAATGTCGCTGTCGGTGTGGTGTGGGAGGGGAACTGTGGACGGTTGATGTTGCTGCTGTTCGTCCTGCATCCTTCGTCCTGCGCTGGCAATAAAGCGCGCACTTAACAAGTGCCACTTGCTACTTGCCGGTCGGCTTTTGACTCCCATTGCTCGCCATGTAATTTCAATTTTAATGTTGTGTTTTTTTTTTAAATGGCATCGCATGAATTGCGCCCCAGTTCGAACGAAAATTTGGCGTTGTAACGTTTTGAAAGTTCGCGCGAGATGACGTGGCGCCAGCGGCATTTGAATTCACTTGAATTCACTTCAGTCGCATTCGGTGCGGCACAGTTCATGCCATTATTCAATTATGAAGTCATTAAGTCATTTGTAAGTGTGGCAATTTCGACACTTGCGCCGTGTCGCGTTGGCGTTGTGGCAGTGAAAGTCGCTGTTTACTTTTTATGCGTTGCTGTTGTAAGATTAATGACGCACTGGGTGCACATTCGAAGGCGTCACGGCGTTTAGTTTGGTGTAAATTGATTCAAAAGTCGCATTTTGTTGTTATTTATGCAATAAAAAAGGTGCCGACATTGGCTTTAATAATTTGTGGTAGTGGTGTTAATTCAAAGTTAATGATTTTGGAGCAGTTATGTAATCAGTCAGGGATCAAATCTATTGTTGGAATGCATAGAGACAGTGAACAAGTTGGGCAGGTACAACCAGATCAAAACCCTATGGGTCCCAGGATAAAAGGATTATACGACAATACGGAAAAGACGGATCAGATCAGAGCACAGTCACTTAGGCTCAATCAAAGGACCAGAAATATGAATCACTGATCTAATGTCTCGGATCCTAGGCTGCCAAAAATCCTCATTAAAGGTTATAACTTCAAATGGAGTGAAGAATGCTTTAGACTGAGTAAATAATTTTAAATGGAGTGAAGAATGTTTTAGAGTCCAAAGTTTAGACTGAGTAACGACCAGCTAAGAGAGATTAATAGTCTTCAACTGGACCCTGAAGGCTGAGAAAACACATACACACATTTGGTCTAAAACAGCTAAGAATCTGTAGACTCTGCAGAACAGCGAAGGAGACTCCTGAGCACATCACATTGCAATGTGACGCAGTATGTGGCAGCAGGAGTCATTACCTGCACCAGTATTGACTTGCAGAAGAGGAATCACGCACCTGAACCATTGGGTCGGTGGATCTGGGGTATGTTCCCCCAATTCTTAGAAGTAGGGGAACAATAGATCATTACATTTCAGTGCACTATAACAACAACAATATATATTTCAATCTATCTAGAGGGTAACATTACTTTGGTGTCCGAAAAAAGACCTAAGTTTGATTTATTTTGGGCGAAAAAAAAACAGGATTATTTTCACTTTCTTACTTTCTTTTCTTTTTCTTAATAAATGCAACTCGGGTTGCTAGATCGGCTAGTTTTTCCGCAGATTCAAACAATTTTAAACTATTCTACGGGCTTCAGGCTTGGCAAGATTTCTATGGGTAAGAAATGCTCATAATTTATTTTTAATTTAATTCAATTCCTTTATTGTAAAGAAATTTACAATTTGGTTAACTTGTAAAAGAAGTATGTGAGCAAATTTTATATTAAGCAATAATAATTTTATGAAACATAGTATTTGTTCGAGTAATGAAAGAATGACTGCTATCGTAGTCCTCTGCTTGGCTCTCCTCTGATTTATCTGTGTATACAGTTACGGACAAAACAATAGAATCACAGAGATTGCACTGAAACAATTTTTTATTTCTACTACTATTTTTATGTTACCCTGAAGTCCATGGGAACCCAATATTGCTTACTATATTTACTTCCAAAATCTAGCATTGGGCAACACTGGTGTGTTTTACAGTTACCTATAGATTAAAAAAATAAAAAACAAATAAAAAACAACAGAAAAAGTTCATTAGTTTAAATAATTTTGTGCGAAATAATATGTTTTTATTATTTTGTAGTTATTTTTTAACTTTTGCATTAAAAATTTGTTTTGGTTTGAAATGGTAATGAAATTTTTTTAATTAAATTATTTTTTTAATCTCTGATTATCCGAAAAGGTTGTTACTCTACATCTCTTCGACACGTATTTTTCAATTTAAAAAATAGAAATTTAACGGGGTAAATCAAGGGTTAAGGTTCGTATACGGAAAGACTACGAAAAACCGATTGGTCTATTGACTTCAAAGTTGATGAAAACACTTGAAATCAAAAATAATTTCTTTTTTTTAATCAAAACGTGAAGGAGTTAAAAGTTTGTATGAAGAAATTTGATTTTTTACGTCTTTTGACTTCAAATTTGGTAAAAGTACTTTAAATGTAAAATAACTCGATACATGTTTTTCATTTTTTCGAAAATAAAAAAACCGACGGAGTCAAAGATGGGTTAAAAGTTCACATGGAGAAACTGTGAAAAAATATGAATTATTGGGCCTATTGAATTCAAACTTGGTGAAAGTACTCCGAAATGAAACATAATTTGACACTCTCTTATTTTTTTAAAATCGAAACTTGAAGGGGTAAACCAAGAGTTAAAACTTTGTATGAAGAAATATGATTTTATACGCCGTTTCACTTGAAACTTGGTAAAAGTACTTCAAATGTAAAATAACTCGATACATGTTTTTCATTTTTTCGAAAATAAAAAACCGATGGTGTCAACGACGGGTTAAAAGTTAACATGGGGCAACTTTGAAAAAATATTAATTAATGGGCCTATTGACTTTAAACTTGGTGACACATGTTTTTTATTATTTTGAAAATAGAAATCTGACAGTCAACGATGGGTTAAGAGTTGGTATGAGTAAACATGATTTAATGCGTTAATTGACCTCAAATGTGGTGAAAGCACTTCAAATGGGAAGAATTAGAATTAGGTATTTTTTCATAAAAATCTGACGGGATCAACAAAGGGTTAAGGAGAAATTGATTTATTGGCTTCATTGATTTCAAACTTGCATGCAAAGCCGCGGGGCCCTGCAAGTCTAAAATGTAGTGAAATATAAAAAATTCTTATTATTATTTTGATGTAAAATGGCGAGAACAGAGCCAATGTTTGAAATCGCTATTGTTTTATGACCATTATACATTAGAAATAGATTTTTTTTCAAAACGCCCTTAAGGCAATGAAAAAAAAACGAAAAATCTAAGCTAACAAAGCTAACCTAACTAATCTAAATTCAATGTATTTATGTGCAGTATTAATTTAATATTTAAATTTATTCGCTTTCAATGCAAACGCATGGCTCTCGCTTAGTTGACAGCGTGCGCACAGTTGACAGCAGCTGTCATAGAAATAATAAAGCAGCTCATGTTTATTTAACCTGCTGCCACAAATTGCAGAGCCAACAATTGCAATATGCAATTTTCATTATACGCTGCCGCCCCCCACTCGCCCGTGTCTCATTGCTTTGTGCAGCGAGCGCCACACCAACCAACCAGCCAGCCATCGCTGTCCAACCAACCATTCAGACAGGCAGAGTCAACATTATACAAAAATGTGAAAATTGAAGTTGAAGTAGAAGTAGAAGTGGGGCCGCAGTGGGCAACATACATATTTTTTTTCTCTACTCAACTTGGCTTCATCAACTGCGATATTTGCGTGCGCCACCCCCACCCCCACACCTACGACTCCACCGTCGACAGTAGCAGTGACAAAGCGCCCGCGTCCCGCGTTCGACGCCCATTGTGGACGCTGAACTGTCCGCAGTCCACAGTGCTTTGATCTTTGCCATGGCGCCGGCCAAAGTGTGTGTGCGTGTGTGTGTAGAGTCATTCAAATAGAAACACATTGCAATGCAGCAAGGAAGGAGAAAAACTAACGGCAAAAATAACGCAAAATCGAAAGAGCGTAGAATGGACGCTTTGTTTCGTGGCGCTGCAGCTGCGAAAGCAATTAAGTGCACTCGAAAACGATGAGAGCACACTTGCGGCTGCACGCTGCACATGCATCAGTTGACTTTTGCTGGCGACACACACACACAAAGTGTTTGGTGACGCTACAAAAATATTGGTGTGCGTCTGAGCGTGACTTGTTCTTTGTTGCTGCATTTTATTGTTTGTCGAACCGTCATACATCTGTCGCTGCCACTGTTTTGCCAAACTGTGTTTTTATTGTTCAGACTAAACACCTTGGCTTAGTTTCAAATGAATTTCCATAGCTTTGACAAGTTTTTGGCTTAAGCGCACAAAATGCCAAATGCCGCTCGAACGGCAAACAGCTCATTCATCTGTGAAATCCATCTAATTTCATTTGCTTAAGCCAATTTCACGCCATATCGCTCATGCCGCATCACAATGGTCATTATTTATTCAAAACGTGTAAAATCAATGATCTGCTATACAACGCCAACAACAGCAACAATAATAATCTGGCATTGCCAAACAGAAAATCAGGCCAGCCGGGGGTAGCTGCCCAGCTGCACAGCCAACACTAAGAGGCGATGACGTATGCACAATTTTGACCCCCGATTTATTTATTAGGTCTGCTGCCGTGAAGAGGAAACGTGCTCGTGCTGTGCCCAGCGAAATCGGCTGCTGTGGTGTGTGGTGATGGAAACGAGGGGAGCGAGCTGGGTCGAAAAAAAAAACCAAATGGGCACAAACACTTTGGGTGAACACAACCAAAGCGCTATGCAAACGTTCGGGGAGAACACGAATGTTATGCAAATATTTACATGACGTCGTGGCAAATGAATGATGAATGAATGATTGCAAGAGTGGCTGAGAAGGCGATTTGGCGACTTCGACTTGGTTTAATATTTTCATGCTCTATTTTAAATCAAATCTTCTGGAAAGTGTAAATTTGTAGCTGTAAATTTTTAGGAACCAATTTTTCGGTGGATTTTTATAAGCTTTTAATTTTTCCTAATTTTTATTATATAAAATTATTATTTTTTTATTCATTAATTGTTTTATTTACTCTTTTTTTCATGTTCTATTTTAAATCAGAAGAGAATATGTTATTTTGGAAATGGTAAATTTTTAGAAACCGATTTTCGGGGGTATTATAAAGGACAACCCATGATTAATTCAATTGGATTATTGTTAAGCTTTTATTTATTTTTTCTAATTTTTACCATTTACTTTTGGCCGAGTCTTTTTATTGTTGATATTTCGTTTGTTGAGAAGCTATAATTAATTTAAAAAAATGAAAGAAAAATTAATTATAAAATTGTAATAAAATATTCAACAATGCCGTTTTCGGAGGTGATGTATCGGAGTCTATGATTTATGAATTTAATTCTTAAAGAACTGTCGCTTATTACTTAAACAGCTTTTGTCCATAGATTTTGTGAAAACACATACAATATTTTCTAGAAAAGCAGATCCGTTAATAGATCCAGAAACAAAATCTTATTTTTTCAATGTTGATTCTTGTTCACGTAATTTTGTTTAGTTGCGCAAACCATGTCGCTTTATGAAGTAAACAACTAAGGCTGGCAGTTTTTAAAAAGTCGACTTTTTTCAAAGTCATTCTTCAATTCTGAATGCAGACCCGATGCAAAACACTTAACTGAATGAGGTAAGAACCAAGGCTGCCAATTTGTTTAAAAGTAGATTTTTTCAAAGTCACTCTTCAATTCTGAAGGGGGGCCCGATTTTGTGTAGCTTTCGATGGCATATCAGGGACTTTAGATACCTCTTTAGAAATTTTAATAGTTCTACTACAAAACTAGATTTATCCTTTTGCGGTTGTGCTATCTAACTTCAAAACACTGTAACGTAAATTTTGAATTTATAAGCAATTTTGAATTTATGTCATTCGACATTCAAACGAATGTCGTTCGCCAATCGTTTTCCCGTTATTGTGTAAAAATTAAAAAAGACAAAAATTTTATATAATTGAATGCGTAACATTTGTGCGATGAATCTTTTAGAAGCAAAACATTTCGCAAAGAGTTATTTCTAGCTCCGTTTTAAAAGTAGACCTTTTTGAAGTCACCCTTTAACATAGATTTTCTTAGATTTCCGGTGACATATTAGGAACTTAGAGCACCATTTGAGAAAGTTATAGAGTTCTACATATTACAAAACTGATCATATTTCAGACATTTTTGGTTTGGAAACTACGAGCTGCTTAATGATTTTTATAAAGTGGACTTTTGCATCCGACGAAGTCACCTCAACTTTGATTTGATTTCCTCAAGTTTTTGGTGAGATTTTGAGCATAATTTAAGAAAGCTGTGGAGTTCTATTATAAAACTTACCATACGACACGAGCTGTTGAATGCTTTTTAAAAAGTCGATTTTTAAAAAGTCACTCTACAAGACTAATATTTTCGAATTTTCGATGGCATATCAGGAACTTTGGCTCCTTTTAAAAAAGCTATACAGTTCTACTACAAATCTAAGCATATTTCAGGACGTTAACTTTTCTGGTCTAGAAACTACGATCTTTTGAAACATTTTCAAAAATAGAACATTTTTTAAAGCCAACTTTGAACATTGATTTTCTCAACTTTCTGGTGTTACATTACAGAAGGTCCCCACTTTTACTCATTTTTGGAAAGCTGACGAGTTGAACGAAAATATTTTCAAGTCGTCATCCTGAACTATAATACAGGAGAGATTCTTTTCATATATGTATGTAGGTCTTTTTAAACTTTATAATATAAACGAATTACAAACCATCACCGTTTTTCGAAAAACATTTTTAATTAAACTTGAATAATCTTAATAAACAAACTTAATAAACAATAAAGTCCTGTGTATAACCAGTTAGGCAATGAAGAAAAAACATATTCATTGAAATGATTTTTTTAGCAATGTAAACAGGTACAATTTTTGTATCTTGACTACCACCTATTGGTACAAGTTGATTTCAGAAATAAAGAAAATTTAAGTATTGGATCGTACAATATGCATAAAAATTACTTAACCTTTTGTTTAATCAATAAACAATGTGAGGAAGAACTTCAAAGATTGTCTCTGGACTGATGGACTTTGTAAAATATTCCAAAAACTATGAAAGCAAAATTTATAGTACATAATTAGCTCTGAGCTTAGTTTTGTGAGATAAGTGGAGACATGGATATATGTAAATAGATATGGTAGAGAGGTTTTGATTGGGACTTGTTGTACTTTTTATTTATTTTTATTATTTTAAATTTTGATCTAAAGTTTTTTTGAGAAGCATGTGACTACCGGCTATTGGCCAAAGGTTATTCCAGGGGTAAAAAAAGGTAATAGTATTGGATCGTACAATTATTTATAATTTTGTTCATTCATTTTCATTATCATTTTTTTAAACAAAAGCAAAAATGTGAGATAGAACTTTAGAGACTGTCTCTTGTCTTGATGGACTTTGTAAAATACCCCAAAAACTATAAACTAGAAAACTTATTTTACTTTATTTACTGTGGACTTGTAGTTGGGAGATGTATACTTAGATACTTTATGTATAGATATGGTAGAGAGGCTTAAATTGAGACTTGGTTGCCCATTTTACATCAAAAAAGGTAGCCTGGCTATGCAGACTAGAGACTTTCCAGGGTTAATTTAAGAATTTATTTAATCTCGGAGAAGTTTCAGATGGCTGATGACTGTTTGGTTGATGGCTGATAATGGGATAAAAAAACTTCAGGTGTAATCCAGCAAGATTAGGTCTTTCTAACAAATGATGACAGCTGTAGGTCATGTTTGGTAGAATCTGAGACAACTACACACGTTGTAATAGCTTCCTAGAAGAACACTAACATTTTATTTATAAAACTTAATCTTTTCTATTTCCCCTTTCGAGTAGAATTTTATTTGTTATTGGTCTTCTAGCCATAGACATTTTCATGATCTATATATATCGTCCATGATTAGTCTTCTATCCATGTCACTAATTATATAGAATATATCAAACATATACTCTTCTATCTATAAAAGTTATTCTCTTCTATCTAAAAAAGTTATCCCGTTCTGACTAATTATGACTAAAGTTGATAGCACTGGTAGACCTCTGAATAACAAAAGATAGGGACCAAAAATTAATCGACACAAGTGTCAATCAAATTCCCTTCCAGATACATGAAAGCTCGTATAAAATAAATTCTTTTCCATTACAGTCATACAGTCTATTAGTCAGGCATGATCAAGAAATTTGTAGAATTATTTTAAATATTTTTAGTTTCTCAAAACACTTCCCACTTTATTGTATTAAATGTTTTCCTATAATGTTCAAAGCAATTTATATTTAGTTTCTTAACATTTAATAATTAACAATTCATATTTTGTTTCCCAACATTAGACGTCAAAGTGAGTTTAGTTGACTACGAAATTATCTTAAAAATACACCTTTATAATAACTAAAATGAAAGCTGCCACATGCTGCAACGCTTATTAATTAACCAAAAGCTTCATCAAGATGGCTAACTGGAAAAGGAAAAGCATCGCTTCGGCTGTGCTTGTTGCCGCTGACTTCTTATGGCGCCACAGGCTGTCTTGGGGGGAAATTGTTTGCAATTTGTCGAACACTTTGCATAATTTTTGCCGCCACGCAAAATTATTTAGCATGCGGACAAAGTGTTAATTGCGACACGTTGGCGCGCACGTTCGCACAGCGATTCATACCCACACACACACGCGCGGACATTCAAGCAGTGCCGCGGTGTGTGCAGTGGTGAAAACTTCAAAATTGAAATGAAAGAAATTAATTTGAAATTTCAACGTCTCGACAGTGTGCCCCGAACGCGTAGACAGTGAAGACAAGAAAATGTAGACATTAATTTGCCGAAACACACACACACACACACACACACACTCATACACACATACAAAGGTAGCTTTGACGGTGCAATGGTGTTGCCGAGGTGTGAACGAGCGCGGCTGTGGGCCAAAATTTCACTTTAGTTAACACGTCAGTGACGTGGCTGACACTATTGGTGGCAGCCGAGAGAGGGTAAAGAACACGTAGAGTGAAATGTTTTAAATAAAGTTTGAAATTAATTTATATTCAGTACTTTTAGCACTTTGAAAAATATATGAAAATGTCTTAGTTTTCTTTAAATTTGTTTTCATTATAAACTGGGTTTTCGCAACCCCTTTGGCTCCCTTTTTGTGAGTTACCAGCAACTGTGTGTGTGTGCCAAGAGTATCTCATCTCAGCTGAAGCAATAAATTTGGCAGCGCGTGAACATTTACTTTCTTATTAAGTCGAACGGGTTGTGCGCGCCGGACGGGGGGCCAGGACGGGGCATGTAAAGTGGCAGGATGCGTTTAATTTTTCAACACTTCCTTGAGGGGTTAACCCAATGCAGGTGGGTGCGGAAGTTGGCATTGTGGAATTTTCAAAGTGTGCGCACGTGTTTGTGTACTTGTCTGTGTGTGTATGTGTGTATGTGTGTAATTTCCATTTCGCCTTCGAGCTGTGCTGCTTTCGTTTATTTGCGCCGCGTTATTAAGCAATTTACAAGATACTTAAGCAAGAATTATGTGCAACATTTTAACACAAAAACCATTGTTGTTATGCTTGTTATGTTTGTTGTCGGTGTGGATGTGGGAATAATGTTGTTTTTGTATTTGTTTTATATTCAATTTTCAAGTAAAGTCAATGTAATATGTGAGCGTAATTCTAAGCAGTGCCAAGGTATGTGAAGATATGAAGGAATTCAGGTATTTTGATTGCTCTTCACGTTCAACGCAGAGGGGAGAGATTTTCAAAGGCAAAATTGAAATTGGAATAAATAATAAGTTGTTGAATTTTTCAATTATTTTTCAAAAACTATAGAAGATTTGAATACATTCATTTTATTGTTTTAAAAATCGTTTACAGGGGTTTGAATCTTCCATCCCGCATTGAAGTCTTAAGTTTGGGGTTTTTAACCCTTATGACCCCGAATTTTACCCTGTGTCTCGATATTACTTTTTGGTATTTAAATCATGAAACACTTTCCTAAAATGTGTACTCACGACATTTGAAGTTGCCACGCCTCTTTGTTAAAGTTCTAAAACTAGTTTACTTTTGAACAATTTTAGCTTAAAATGGGTTAAATAAATTTTGTAGAAATATTTTTTAGACACAGGAAAATTATTTAATATTTACGAAAAAATACAAAATTATCACTTTTTGATTTTATTTAACTATTATTAAAAAAACAGGGTTTTAATTAAACGCGCCCAATCCGTAGACTTCAATTAGAACACAAACTTTCCTTGATATCACTGCAAATTATTGGAAATTTTTTTTTGGGATAAAAGTAAAATTGTTGTAATTTCCTTTGAATGCAGTTATAAAAATATTATTTTGTTGATGCCTATTTGAATTAAACCCATAAATCAATCGTAGATTTGCTATAAGATGACAAATAGGTAAAGTTGCTCTCAACCAACTTTGGGGTCGTAAGGGTTAAAAACCTACTCTGTGGCATCCCCTCTCAACATTCTTCTTCTCCAAACTAGATACATTGCACCGAAAATATGTAAACATCTGGCAACGCCCACAGCGCATGTCACATGTGCAACATGCGACGCAGCAATATTTCAATAGTTTTAGTTGTTATTAGTCGCTGCAGCCATTTGGTGCGCCAATATTTTAATAAAAACTGCACAGCATACGAGGCTGAAATGAAGAAAAACGCCAACGTCGAATGAATTGTGCACTGGCATAACTGCTTTTCGCGTTCAAATTGCTTTTCCTATAAATTCCTGCCATACGTTTTGCTATGCTTTTTCTTGCAGTATTTTTTCAGGAATTTTCCAATTTAACGCTCAATAAGCTCGGCTTTTTCCCCTCGGTCCTAATTCCCCGCGCCGCCGCCGTTCGTTGGCGGCGCACTGACTTATTTTTGCTTTAGCCGCACATTCGTACGCCTTGTTCAACGCACTGTGCCACGCCAAGCCACGCCACGCTTGCGGCGGCAGCCGACCAAATTTGATGAGAATTTAAACTGAATAAGCGCGCCAAGCCGCACGCTGTCGCCTTTTGTCTTTTGCCGCTTGTCGTTTGTCGCTTGTCGTCTGTCAGTGTCTGTTTGGGAGCACTGTGTCTATTATTTGTTGTACAGTGTACAACATGTGCTGCGCCAGCGAACGAACATGCTGTCGCCATGTTGCTGCTGACTGGTGACTGGTGAGCGGTGACTGGTGAGCGGTGGCTGTTGGTTGTTGGCTGGTTGATGAAATTACAATGACGACGCACATAATTTCTAAACCATAGACATGCTGCTGACATTTGTAGTGTGGTATTTTTCTATTTGTTCACTACCCGTTGCCAGCAATGCGGTTGGCAATGGGGTGTTGTTGTTGTTGCTGCTGCTGTTGTGGCCAATGTTGCTGGTGTGCGCTGACAGTTTTATTTCTTGCCACAGCATAAAATTGAATACAATAAACTAATGCGGAAAAGTGCATTTGAGGCACGTTTTCATGCTGAAGGGGGAAAGAGGGGTGGGGTGGAGAGATATTGTGGGAAGGAGATCGGGACTTGAAGCTGAAATGGACAGGACGCAGTTAGAGAGAGAGGCAAGAAAAAAAGCCTCGAAAATGCAATGAATGAGGTGAGAAGAAGGTGATAGAAGCAAAAGGACTCTAGAAGTGAGAAGAATAAGTGGGAGAGAAAAAAAGGGAAAGAAGGAGCATTAATGTGTAAGTCAGGAAAGAGAAAGAGCCAAGGAATCAAAGATCAAAATAAACCATGTAGATTGGACAGTTAATGACATAGACAGAGACCCACAGAAAAGCCTAAAAAAAGTCAAAAGGATTCAATAAATTAAGTGAGAAGAAAAAATAGTAGAGAGCAAAACGGCAGAGAAGGAACATTAATGTGTAAGTCAGGAAAGAAAGAAAAACCTTAGGATTTAAAAGATATAAACAAAACAGATTGAAAAGTTAATGACATAGATGGAAACCCAAGAAAAAGCCTCGACAAGGCAAACGAATTTTTTAAATGAAGTGAGAAGGAGAGAAAAGCAAAAGGACTCTATGTGTGCATGAAGTGAGAAGAAGAAATAGAAGACAGACAAAAGGAAGAGGAAGAACATTTGTGTGTAAGTCAGGAAAGAAAGGAAGACCCAAGGAATCAAAGGATATAAACTAAAGCGTGATCCATTTCGAGGTTCCCTACTTTTTTAAAGAAAAAAACACAGAAAATTAAAATTTAACGGGGAATGTTTATTATCATTCGAAAGAACATTCTTTGGCATTTATTTTTTGAAGATTATCTCTTTCAAATGTTGGCCGCGGCTACGTCTCAGATGGCCCATCCGTTGAGTCCAATTTTCGATGACTCGTTCGAGCATTTCGACTGGTAACTGGCGAATGACACGCGTGATGTTTTGCTCCAAGGCCTGAATCGAAGCGGGTTTATCCGTATAGACTTAAGACTTTACTTATCCCCACAGAAAAAAGTCTAACGGTGTGATATCACACGATCTTGGTGGCCAATCGACCGGCCCATTACGTGAAATTAGCTGTTCTCACCGGCATCATTTTTGAAGAAATATGGACCGATGAACGATTTGTAAACGTTTTTCAGGCGTAAGTCTTTCCATGATGAAATGCCAAACAATACTGAACAAAAATAATATGACAGCTTGCCACGACTCACGCGTGATCTGTCAAAAAAAGGTTATTGAAAAAAGTACCTCTAGTTGGATCACCCTTTATATAGATTGAATAGTTAATGACATAGAGGGAGACCCACGTAAAAGCCTCGAAAAGGCAAAATAAACCTAATCAGTGAGATGAGAAGAAAAACTAAAAAGGATTCAAAAGGCAGAGGCGGAACACTAATATGAAAGTCAGGAAAAGACGAAGAGCCAAAGAATCAAAGGATGTAAACTATATACATTGGAAAATTAATAACATAGAGAGAGAACCAAAAAAAGCCTCAAAAATGCAAAAGGACCTAATAAATGAGGTGAGAAGGAGAGACAAGCAAAAGCATTAAATGCTAAATAAATGAAGTGAGAAGAAGAAATAGAAGACTTACAAAAGGGAGAGAAGGAATATTAATGTGTAATTCAGGAAAGAAAAGCATAGCCAAGGAATCAAAGGATATAATCGATATAGATTGGAAAGTTAATGACATAGGCACATATAACACAACAGAACAATACGAAAATGAATAAAGTGAAATAAAAGGCAGAAAATACTCACAAAATTTGAATGAAATATAATGAATCCTTGTTTGGTTAGGCTTATGACCGAAGAACTGTGATAAAAACTGGCATTGAGACGAAAACAACAATAAGGTTCAGACAGTTTAAAAAATTATCACATCTATTCGAAGATCAAAATGTACATTAAAAGATGAAAATTCTATTTATTTAGGTTGAAGTGAAGTGGTTTGTGTCACCGCTATTTGTCGGGTATACTAATAAATACTTGTCTGGTAATGTCTGATTATGACAGAAGAATTGAGATCAGAACAGGCATAATAAGGTTCAAGCATTTGAAAAATTATTACATCTGTCTGAAGATAGAAATGTGCATTAATTTAGGTTGAGAGGAGTGGTTTGTGTCGTTGCTATTTCCTTAGTTTTGATAGTGACAAAGAATTTTAGAATGTGACAACAATTATATGTGTTTTCTATGCGAAAGTAGTTTGCTTGCAAGATTTTTCTTTTTCTTTTTGTTTTGAGCTAACGATGTCGGTTGGTTTGGGCCAGTGATGCCAAGTAGTTTGCGCCAGTGATGTTGGGTGGCTAAGCGAACTCAATTCTTGCCTAGTTTAAATTTCAATGAGTATTTATTGCTTAGAAATAATGAACAATTTTGTTTTCAATATATTTTTGTAAGATGTATTAGTTTTCATAAATGCTTTATAGGAAATCGGACTGGTCCATATGTAGTTTTTCAACTGGTTGCTTGACAGTCATAGCTGACCTCAGAACCGACTCGCTGCCTTGGAGCAAACTCACCCCTTTAACGTGGCGGTGTCCTAGTAGACAGTCAATTGTCGCCGTCTGGGAGCGAAGGTTAGACCGAAGTAAAACAGTTTATAAACCAGTTGTTAAGCGACTAGTTTGCAAACTAGTTGTTAGTCAGCTAATTTTTCAACTAGTTGCCATGCGACGCGTGTGAGGACTAATTGGTTTCGAAATAGTTTTCTAACCAGTTAAAATGAAACATCAACTTTTTCAAAATAACATGTCATTTAATTCAACAATTTGAAAACTCAAATAAAACATAAAAACAATCAATTCATAGTAAACAAAAACAAAATATAAATGCAATGCATACAAAATTCAGTCTTAAAAAATGAATGTAAGAAAAACAATCTTACTCGACACTATTTCCTACGCTATTTTACGTTTTGTTTAAACTCTTTTGTCGGAAACATTTTTTTTTCTGAAAATTCAATGCATGGCGCAAAACACTGTCGGGGTCATCATCGCCTTCCACCGCGTCTGCAATAAGTAAATAACAAAGAACTAATTAATCTATACAAATTGGTGTTTGCTCTTCCATAAGAAGGTTTTGGGCACCCCTGATTTAGATAAACTATCATCAGAGAAATCGGAAAAGTAATCTTATTTGGTCCATTTGAACAACTAAATGTTGAATTTTCTTGATATTTGGCATTTTTGTTTTATTTTAAAAAAATCGAAAATGAAATAATAAGTGTAGATATAATCTCAAACTTTTTATTATTTTTATCTAGTAAGTTTTTAGTCCAAAAATTAGAACATGGCTCCAACTCAACATTTAACTGCATTAAAAAAAATCATAATTACTTTCAAGTGCATGAAAAACAATGACGTTTTCAACTTTTTTATGTTTGCACAAGCAACTATTTCGTGGATTAACCTTTATTGCGTACCGTATCAAAGAAACATCACAGACAGCTGCGAGGCCAGTGAACTACCGAGACTGGTAACAAAAATCTATTAGCTATTGTTAGTCTTTTTTACTTTATGTCAGTCAAAGTTTACTAAAAGCAATGTTATTTTTTAAGACACGAACGAATTCTAAGCGGCAGACGACACCTTCCATATTGTCAGCCAAATCTGGTCAATACTAAATAAATTCACTAATATTAACAAAGTTCAATACTTATAGAACATAATTGATATAGAATCTAGATGACTGATTTTTTGCATTTAATTTCAACAGGGGATTCCGCACCTAATCCAAATAAACTGCAAATTAACAGCAATTGTCAACGCAGCGCTTTTGAAAATATTCCAGTCAATTTGTCAAATACGTTTCGACATTGATTAATGCAAAAATTTAGCGTTCTTATTTGAAATGAGTGTTTTATTGGCCGCATTGCAGCCAACAGTAGTTGGCAACCACAAAATCAACGCCACCGCAGTCAACCACACGCAATAACAAACAACGCGGCTGAGGCCTGAAATTCGGAAATGCATAAAATGTAAACGCGGTGCGCGAAAACTGTTGACAAGTGTAAATTGTAGTTAAAATTTTGCAATTTTCAATTAAGCATAATTGTTCGCACAAGTGCGTAAGTGTGAGTGTGTGAGTGTGTACTGGATCATTTGCGTGTTGGCCATAAATGCAGGGAAGCTAATGAACGTGATTGTGATGTTTGTTAATTGAATTTTAATTTCTACATGAAATGGATTATGGCAACCAATTGGAGTTAGTTGAAGGCGTTGCTGTAGTTGATGAAATGTTTAAAACAACATTGCAAATATTAAACAATACAATTAGTTTTTGAAATTGGGGCATATTTTCAAATATTTTATTTTATGTTATTTTATTATGACATCTAAACTGTGCATTTATTTAATTTTATATTGAATAGTTAATGTTTACTTATTTATTTATTTAATTTAAATTTAATTTAATTTAATATTGTTTTATTTATTTATGATATTTTTGCTCATTTCAACACACAACGACCGACTCATTTGGCACTCTTTCTCATTCATTTTGATATAATGCGATTTTATTTCATTTGCTGTGCATTAATTTGCAATTGAATCGCACAAGTTCAAATCTAATGGCAATGGTTGTGTGCGTTGGTCCTTTCAGCTTTGAATTGAATTCATTTCGGCGCTGAATATTCATTGATGATGCTGCTATCGGTAATGGGGCGCTGCTCACTATTGGCGGCCGTTATTTCCACACAGCATTCACTTCGAGTGAGTGTTGGCTCGTTTATTTGAATGGGGCACTTAATGAAATGTTGCGCATTCATTAGGTTAATTACGAAATTTCAAAGGGTTTCGCACTTCCACACAAATTAACTTCCACTTTCATCAATACGTTTGGCATCACCAACTAATTGTTCACTGTTTAAAGATATAAGATGTGTTATCCGTTGCGTTGGCGAGAGGAAATTGAATTTTTTAATACTTACTTACTTACTTAACTGGCCATAACAACCCGTTATCGGGTTACGGCCTGCCGCAAAACTTCTCTCCAGGCGCCTCTGCTTCGCGCGCGCCTTCTCCAGTTGGTCACACCAAGAGATACCAGGGCCTCTTCCACTTGGTCCTTCCACCGGAGACACGGCCTCCCTCTTCGCCGTCGACCTCCAACCATCGCATCGAATACCTTTTTCGCCGGAGCTTCGTCGTCCATGCGGCAGACATGACCGAGCCAGCGTAGCCGCTGGATGTTAATTCGCTGCGCTACGTCCATGTCCTTATACAGCTCATACAGCTCGTTAATTCTCGAATTTTTTAATAGGACCTGGAAAAATGAAGTGTGGGTGAAAAGTTTGCTGTAAATAACTGTAAATAACAGTTTCGTGAATTCTTGGTTTTGACAGATCTTTTGGTCTTTTCGGACCAAAGTTGAAAATTGAAATTTAGAAATGACTTTAATGATAACGCAAATTTTTAATCTGTTTGTTGACTTTAGAAAGATTTTTACCATTCTAAAAGACAAGAAAATTATAGAAGTGGAGCTCGTAAATACACTTAAGGCATTGAGCAATAGATTCTTCTTGTCTCTATTTGTCAGAATAGTGGACATAATGGGTTCTTCTTGGCTTGATGAATGGTACGGTTGAGTGTTTGTTTGTTTGACGGCTCTTGAAAGATCGGGGAATTTCTTAAAGATACAAAAAATAAAAAAGTGGAGCTCCCTAACACACTTAGAGCATGGAACAATAGGTTCTTCCTGTCTCTATTTGTCCAACGGATTTAGAAAGATCCCAAGAAATGGACATGGGTTCTTAACTTGATGAATGGTACGATTCAGTGCAAACCTGTTCTACGACTTTAGGAAAATCGAGAGCTTTTTAAAAGACATCGTACTAAAGAAAGTGTCACATCAAAGACTTCGATCAATGGTTTTTCTTGTCCTGTTGAATAGTTCGTCAGTGCAAGTCTGAACCTTTAGAAAAATATTTGCTTGATACAAAAAACTGAAACTTCCCATAGGCCACTTAGAGCAACGAACAATGAACATCATGGGTTCTCTTTGGTTTGATATCCGATGCTTCGGTACAGGTCTGAAAGAAGCTTTAATGATTTACAGAAGTAACTAATAAACTTCGGTTTTGGTCGGAAGTGGCAACACTGATTGGCAGTCACTTCTAAGGTTTTGAATTTTTCTTCAAGGTTCGTTGAATAAAAAGAAATGTAACCCATTTTTGTTTTGTCAGAGCTCTGCTCGGGCCAGAAGAGGAATTTACCTCCTGAGAGCTTTGATCATTGACGTCCAGACAATACTGACTAGAATTAACCTTGATGGTATTATTGACTTCAGGGCCTCACACTAATTTCTGCCGGACCCCTCGAAAGCTGCCATCTAAACATAACCTAACCTAAGAAAAAGTTATGTTTAATGTTTTGTAAAGTTTAGTCGATTGCTTGCATTGCTAGGACTAAAATTAGTTTGACAACTACGTAGCTATTAATATCTATGCAGGTATGTAATATTAGCTATGTTATGTGTAATGTTTTGTAAATTTTAATCGATTTTCTGTATTGCTAGGATTAAAATTAGTTTGATCGTATTTTAGATTAAGACTAATTGCCTTAAGAATATAAAGTAAAGCCATAAAAGGCGCATTAACAGGAAACTGTTAATTAGCAGCACATGTCTGCAGAATAGGCAAAGCAAACGACAACAGCTGCAGGGAATGTTTGAAGGTAGCAGCGAAGAAACTCTGGAACACCTTCTGTGCTACTGCTCTGCCATCTCTAGAACTCGTCTGATTTACTGGGAAGAGCCTATCTTTTCTGGACTCTAATAGGTCTCGAAGTGAGGTGTCTAATATATTTGGAAATTTTTAAACTTAACTACTTATTTAGCCTCCTCAGTCAGTAACCTAATATTATTTTTGGCATAAAGTGAATTTATGATACATTTTGAGAGATTATTTGTGCATGAATTTAACATAATAAATGTCAACACTTTTCAGATCATCAGATGAGCATTGAGAAATGTGCACATTGCATTCTTGATGAAGCAAAATAAATTTGCAGCTACTGAAATTGATGAAAAAGCATTGATCAAAGATAATATTCAGCCAGTGGCTTTGCTCATTGCGTGTAGAGTCGATCATATGAATTTATATTCATTTACAAATTTATGGTTTCTTTGACGTTGTTGTCAGCAAGATTGTTTCTCATGAGAACAAATTAGAATTAAATGGGTTTTGAAGTATATTGAGAGGACTAAAACAACAAAACCGGGCTCTTCTTGAAACCTCTTGAAAAAAACCCAAAACTATATTTTTCAACTTTCACACTTCACACCGAATGAAATTAAACCTGTGGCTAGAGGCTATCATCGCCCGTGCGAACAACTCATTCGCTCGGAAGATGGTCCCTGTGCGAAATAGAGGAACTAACATTCCAGGTAGGTACATAGGTAGGTAGGTGTGGCTGCCCCAAGGCGAACCCCACTTGACGCATGAAGGCTTATTGTGTAAAATCGCCCTAATTCATTGAACAAGTTAGAACTTCTTGCGAAGGTTAGTGGAGAACAAATGGTCCTTTCGGCTACGCTCCTAAACTCTAGAAGAAAAAGTTGTCCAGGTAGTTCATCCTTCTTCTGGATAAAGCAGCAACAAGTGCATAGAAGGTGAAATGTATTTTTCTTCTCTTCCTCAGTGCTCAAAACAGCATTAAGCTTCTTGTTTGGGTGCTAATTAAACAGTCTGCAATTTCCAATTTACATTCAAATTTCAATTTACATTCAAAGTACAAATTAACCCATGCTAAAAAAAAATGAAGTTTTGTTGTGTTCTTGTATCTATGAAAGAAGTTTTGCGGAAATTTGCTGAGAACGCAACAGCCGAAAGAAAAATCTAGTTTATATATTTTTTATTATTTATTTTTATTTTTTATTTTTTAATTTTATATTTTTTATTTTTTTTTGTTAGTTACTACAGGGTATCGAACATAGGTTAGTCATTACTGTACACTCGTAACTCTTTTTGTAATCAAACGTTTTAACAAAAAAGACACAACTGAAGAACAAACGAATGTAAAGTCCTGAATAGAATAGTTCACAAATCTTTGAAAAGTTAACATTGCTTATATGCATTTTCGGTACTTTCTGTGTTTTTAAAGCTTTTTATATAACTAATGACTTGGTTAGGTTAGGTTATGGTGGCTGCCTCTATAAGAGAGACACTCGGAGGCCTATTATTAGGCTCATGGTGATACCACATATTTCACCCGTTTTTGAAATGTGTATGCAACAACGGTCTTTCAATGGGAGGGGACCTACAGTTTAACGCCGAATCCGAACGGCAATTGGCAGTTTTTCGTTCACACTTGGAGGTTTTGCCATTGCCTGTCAAGAGAGCACTTGTGCGATTCTTGTAATTCTCATCTGCTTCATGTGGATAGCGATAGAAGTAGATGAGTAAAACACCAGCTCGATCCAGGTATCGAACCTGGGGCCTCTGGTATGAAAAGCCAGAGCGCTACCCGCTGGACTATCAAGGACTAATGACTGAATGCATAACTATAATAATGAATTTCTGTCTGTTTCACCTTTTTTAAGACTTCAAATGTTATTAAACCCCTTAATGTCAAAATGTGTCGATCATAACTAATGACCAAATATAAATAATAACTAAAATAATAATAACTAAAATAAGACTTATATGTTGTATTGTAAAAAATAAATTTTGAAACACAGATAATCTCAAAAACTTGTAAAGTAGAATGTTGTCATATAGCAACCAAATAGTGAGTGTGTTCAACCGATTGGCCAATTAAAATCTTAAGTTTTTGCCAGATAAACGTTATAGTAGTCAGAGACAATCAACGGTCTGCATATGATTTGTGGGAAGTAATTTACAATTCGATTAAGTTCACACAAAATCTGCTTCGAAACAATTGTCAACATTAGAATGTTGCCATATAGCAATAAAATAGCAATTGACCGAGTTAGTTATTTCAAACCTTCAGTTTTTATCAGATGAACTCAACGTAAATCAGATGCAATCAACAGTTTGGCTTTTATTTATATTAAAATTAAAATATATTAAAATATTAAAATATTTACAACTCGTTGGAGTTCAGGTAAAATATGCTTTGAAACAAACATTGCTCAACCACATTAAATGGCAGCTTTCTTCCAAGAAACCAAAAATTATTGAAGCTCACACTTTTAGCGTCAAAAGCACAAAGTCTTAACACTAGAAAGACCGTAATTTTTCCATACCTAGAAGAAGACTACATTGACCATTATTTCGAAAAGTTCACATTGGATTTGGCTAATTTTTCACAAAATAAATGTAGATGTAGGAATAAATTTAATAAATTTTTTCACTTAAAAAAAAATAAAAACCACCAATGCAACAGTTGATAGAAATACTAAAAAATAAAGATATTTAAAAATGAAAAACCCTCAAAATGACCGCAATGGCTTTTCTAGTGTTAAAACGAATTGATTGTGGCCTCAATAGACTCGAAGTATGTAAGCCGAGTACGCTGGCTGTTTGCCCTTTGGCGCTGATTGCCTTCAATACAAGGCGGCTCCTTTGATTGTGTTGTTTGTGGTTAAGAAAGCATGAAATGCCTGAACTGAACTTTACGAAAATACCGAAGCCTAAAAAGATTTTAACTTGTGCTGGCTGTAAATATTTATCTGTGTGTTGGATGCTTAAGTGCGCCGCTCTATGCAGAAAGTGGAGTTCAATTCATGCTTTTATGTAGCTAAAGTAATTTTTGTATACACTTTCAATACAACAACAACAACAACGAATAGCATGATTCGACAGGAAACAAACAAATTATTGTTTACTTTCAATTTCGAGAACTTTGAACAATTTTTGGCAACTTTCAGCACGTGTGGGCTGCTTTTCATATCATAAACAATTTGTGCACTTCAACTTTTTTGAATGGAAATTCTTGCCAGGTTGTGGGACTATGAAATTTTAATTAAACGTTGCAATTAAAACTTAAGACAAAGATAAAAAGTGGTGCTTGGTGTTGGACTACGTACATAATTTGTTGTTTTTAATGGAATTGAATGAAACCGATGCGCAGTGTTTTATATCTTTTTGTCAATGAAAATTCACTCAAGTTTGACCACATATTTCTATGTACTTATGGAAGTGTTGATGTTTCCAAAGCACTAATTGGAATTGCATGAAAAAAACGCTAAACAACTGCCGCCCCCCGTTTGTCAAAGTCCAAGCAACATTCATCACCGAATCACTTGTGTCCCTCGGCACTCGTTGCGCGATAAGTCTACACAGCTTTATTGCTTTGATTGCTGTGATAGCGCGCTGTGGACAATAAAAGCGAATTTATTGCGTTTTGAGTTAAAAATACGAAGAATGCAGCGCCGAGGCCAACGGGTCGTATACGTAATATTTGTTTATTTCGCCACAAAACGCACACAACAAATATCCGCTACTCATGCGTGCGTGTGTGTGTGTGTGGGTGTTTATGTGAAAACAGTCATCATATCAGTGAGCTGGTGTGATATTTTTGTAAAATGTACCCTTGAGCGCCATAAGCGATGATGGGAATTTTCTTAAGATTTTTCATTTCCGTTCTCTCACTCGCCACATACTACGCACTCTATGTATGTATGAATATACTTTCTATGTGTATGTATGCGCTTGTTTGTGTAATGCCAATGCAGTTGTGTTATTTTTTTCATGTCAGTTATTTTTGTAGTAGAAAAAAAAGTGCCCGTTCGCCTAACAAACGAAAAAGAAATCAAATTGTCAAACTTGGGCGGATATTGAGTTCTGCTTGATGAGCGCTCGTCTCTCTTCTTCCTTTTTTCCTTCTTTTTCTTTCTATTGACTACGCAGCGTATTCTTTTTTCTTTCATATTTCTATACAAACATCTGAAGTCATGTTTGTGTGGCTATTTGATTGTTTTTTGTTGTTTCAATTTTTTTCTCCGCATGTTTCCATGTGTTGCAAATAATAAAATTCTTCATTTCCTTTGGCACATTTTAAAATAAAAAAAAATAATATGAGAAAGTTACTTATTACGCAACTGTGCCATTTATTCTGTGCAACGAATGCCGCTTTGGGAATGACAGAAATACGTGAAATTATTAGAAATTACTGCCAAGTGTCAACGCAATCAAATGCTTTTTCAAAGTGCTATGGCTTTATAATTTTACAATGGGGACACTTTCAGCAATACACTACAAGTTGTTGTTGTCAGCAAAAATGTAATTTCCTCAAAAAACAGTCGAAAGTTCGAAATATGTATTTTTTGCTTAGATGACAATAAAGTTTGAGTGACAGTTTACAATTTCTATTTGAAATTGAAGAAAGAGGAAAGTTTTTCAGACTATTGTCAGTTTAGTGAACAGTTTTAATGAACAGTTTTTGTATGATATAAAAAAATGTTATATACAGTTTTTTGTTTGATAACATTTGACGATATACAATTTCATATATTATTCCTACTTTTGTTAAAGATGACAATACCTCATCGGCAGTGAGTACTGAAGCTATCCATCCATTTCAATGTTCAGTTATTGCACTGAAATTTAAACTTTTAACCTACATGAGAATTGAACTTAAAATCATGACAGTTTATGTTTAGTAGAGGAATATGAAAGTAAAAAAGATAAACAAATTAGAGAAAAAACTTCTCCATCGCAACTTTGCAGATTCAAGTGTTGTTTTTCAACATATCTCAAATAATTTTATCATAGAAAAAATTGCTCATAAATGATTTCTAGTTCTGTAGTTATGTCCATAAAAACATTTAAAATTGTCTTTAAACATTGTGGCGTGGCAACGCTGAACTTAGTAGGCGATGTATGTCCATGTTATGACAAGACATTCTCACATTGGCGCACACAGGGGTGTTAAGGGGTTCAAACCGCCCTCCCCCCAAACACAAAACTTGATGGTACCAAATATGGTTTGAAATGAAACCCTGTGCCAATGAAACCCTAAGCCAATTTTAATTTTTCAATTTTAGTGAACGTTTTGTACCCTGTTCGACCATTGGAGTTATTTACGAGGAATGTCTGAAAAGTTTCCAACCAAGCAAAAATATAAGATCCCAACACGCGAATAGTTTTCTCATGCCCAAATCTTGATTCAATATGTGACAAACACGTTCTTTAAACATTTTCGTAGCTACTGCTATCTCTCCGTCTTTAATGCAGCCTTTGGTGAACTTGAATTATATTATTGTCAGTGGTTGCAATTATTGGTTATCCCGAAGGTTCATTGCCCCTCAAGCTAGTACAGTCACGTTTGAATTCGTCATTAATTGCCTTCTAGAAACAAAAATTTCTACTCTATACTCGATTTTTTCAACTGACTCAAATCATTGTAAAACAACAACCGCACATTCAAAATTGTTGAAAGATTCGGCCTTTGAAAAGCAGCGCAAAAAAATTCTTTACCTTTTGTTGACGAGTGCTGCTCGGAAACTTTTCAGACAACCCTTTCGAATTTTCGAATTATCAAATTTTTTTGTTATGAAAAGGCGATACAAGAAAAAAATTATCCACGATTATTTCTCAATGTTAAAATATTTTTAATATTTAGAACATTTTTTTGTGCTTAAAAAATATATATTTTTTTTGGAAACCTATTATCTCTGATCTCTAGAACGACTACCTTAATGTCAGAATTTGTTTTAGTTTCTTCTAGATAAATCCTCTTATTTATTTAAACATAAATTTGTCCTATATTTCTTTAGTATTCTGAAATATCTTGTGACCGAAAAGTTTCCGGAAATTTTAAATAAAACGCAAAATTCTTAATCTTCATCAATATTTATTTTATCTCCTTCAAAATATGCTCCATTAGAAGCGATTCACATATGCCAACGTTTCTTCCAATCATCAAAACATTTTTTATAGGCGCTTTCCGGTATGGCTTTGAGTTCCCTCTTCGAATTCTGTTTTACGTCTTCTATGGATTCAAAACGCGTTCCTCTGAGTGGTATTTTGAGTTTGGGAAACAGGAAAAAGTCACACGGTGCAAGATCAGGTGAATACTGTGGCTGTTCGATGGTATTTATTGAATGTTTGGCCTTAAAATCGTTGATAATGTTGGCTCGGTGCGAGGGAGCATTATCGTCATGAAAAATCCATGAATTATCCTTCCACAATTGAGGCCGTTTACGGCGGATATTTTCATGCAAACGTCTTAAAACAGTCAAATTATAGTCTTTGCCGACTGTTTGTCCTTCAGGGACGAATTCATGGTGCACCACACCACGAATATCGAAGAAAACAATCAGCATTACATTGATTTTCGAGCGACTTTGGCGTGGTTTTTTCGGTTATGATGCGTTCCATGAAAGTTGGATCGGAATTGGCACGATCAAGCACGTCCAAAGAGACCTGTTCACGGTACTCATTTTGAAGAAAATTCTCAACAAAATCGCAACGCACTACTGAGGTGAACTGGTTTCAACAGCTGCCGTAAACAAACTGTCTGACAGATCGCGCTCATTTTTGGCATAGTAATTTAGGACAGTGCTACCAACCTACAGAAACTTAAAATATCGAAAAATATACAGCGCGCGAATTTTAAATGAGAATTTCCGGAAACTTTTCGGTCACAATGTAAACCAATGCTATATATGTGCTGATTAATTGAAATCAGTATAAGCCAAGCAGCCGCCGTAGGTCAGCCGGCTAGTGCGTTGACCCGCGAGTCAAATGCGATGGTCGAACCCAGTTTCAAGACTCCGTTGCTGCTCGAGTAAAAGATTTAAAATATATTTTTTAAAGCGTTTTATGTGCCTAACCCATTTCGTACCTTTGATTCGTTAATGAATCATACAAATTAGTAATGTTTGTAAAGCTTATGTTTTTCATATTATTTTTTAGATCTATCGGCTTTCTAATAAACAATTTGTAGGGCCATTTCACGTCTTCCCTATTAAAGATGGGCGGGCATTGAAAATAACTTCACATATAGCCTTTTTTGTGAAAGTCTTTAAAAATACTAAAAATAACCAGATTTATATGAATTTTAATCTGCGATTACGGACAAATGCTATTAACGATCTTGCTCAGACTTACTTTCCGTGCCTTATTGCACATAATTCGTCTTTCTGTTACAAAATTTTTAAAATAACACCTTTCTTATAATATCGGTACGAAATGGGTTAAGGTCCATTTCGTGTTATTTGGGTACTCATTCAGCAGCATTGGACTTAGTAATTGTGTTTTCTATGGAATTCATGAAAACATATGTGACTAAAGGTTCAAAATCCCAATTTTTTCAAAGAAAAGTTTTCAGGAAAACATTACTTTGATATCATTTGAAGTTATAACATTATTAAAAACAACGTATTGTAATCTTACGTAAAAAAGGAATCATTTGGTGAGAAAAAATATTACTATTTCACTTCTTCTGCCTTTGGAAAATCATCCGGTAGCTCTGTTCAAAAAGTGCAGCCACTAACATATTTTTTAATTCGAATTATTTAATTGCGTCAACTTCAAATTGCCTCCATGATATCTCAAGAAGCAAACACACATAAGTATTTTTGATCAACTTTTCACAACTCGTAATTGATTACACAAAAATGTTGCTTGACACAAGCAAACATTTGCGCTCGATGCACTTTGACAATTCAACAAATACTGCACTCGCGTTAGAGTTCGGCGCTCACACACACAGACTCACACACAAAGCGCAGCTCAACTTTTCGCATAATTATTTATACATGCGACATGTTTGCGCTATGCGAGTAATATTTGTTGCAACAACAACAACAACAGCAACAAAAGCAATAGCATCACTTGCAGCAACAGTCAACATGGCACGCACTTGTGAAACTGTCGAAAAATTACATTTCGCGCAACACTGTGTCATAAATAATTGCGAAATGAAGAATTTCGGCGCAGTCGTTGAAGTTGTGTACTTTCGTGTGTGTGTGTGTGTGTGTGCCGCGGCAAGTGACAGCCATAAGTTGCCAACGACACTGGCAATGCGATGGCTGCAGTTGCGCTGCTGGCATGTTGCCTGTCAACCAGGATTTGCCGGGCTTGATGCCATCTTTGGCTCTTAACTTCTGCTGACGCAGGGCGAAAAGTTGCTGTCGCGCTGGACTTCAGCATGGACTGGCTTTGGCTGAATTCATAGTCTCTTTGAAATTGTCGCACTTTAGGGTTTTGTGTGTGTGGTAGTAGTAGTAACTTTATGTTGCTCGCATTTATGTGGGTGGATTTTTGTTTCTTAATTTTCATTAAAATGTTTCCGTATCGTCTACATTGCAGCAATAAACATGCAATGCCTTTGCAGTTTAACTTTATCAACTAATTTTTCTATTTGCTCTGAAAAGTTGCTGAAGCACATGTGACAGTTGATTTTTTTCAGCAGTTTGTAGTTTGAGATTGTTTATTGCATTAGTTGGTGGTAAATGAGTTGAAAATTGGTTCCTAAAAGTTATACTAGGAATTGATGAGTGACAAGACTTTTTGTTAGATTTAATTGGATATAAAATGGAACATGAAAAAATTCAGTAAAATATTTTTGACGTGAAATTGTCTGAACTTTTAAAAATGTTATACTAAATTTAAGCCAAAGAAGAATATTTGGCATAACTAAAATAAGGCGGAAGGCCGAAGCCGAATACTAGTAACATTTTTCTTAAAAAAGCAAGCTGAGATTTTCGACGAAAAATTGATTGAACTGGGAAAAAATAATCAAATTTGATCGTTCTTTCTTTATTCATTTCTTTGTTCCACGTATGAATTAATAAAAGAATATATATTTATATTTATTTGAGTAAAAAAACCGAAACAATCTTAGAGTTTAGTTTCTTACAATCTTGATGTCCGAAATATCGATAAAACCCAATATTTATTTTATTTTATTTCATTTTACTTTATTTAATTTTATTTTATTTTATTTTATTTTATTTTATTTTATTTTATTTTATTTTATTTTATTTTATTTTATTTTATTTCATTTTATTTTATTTTACTTTATTTCATTTCATTTCATTTCATTTTATTTTATTTTATTTTATTTTATTTTATTTTATTTTATTTCATTTAATTTAATTTCATTTCATTTCATTTCATTTTATTTTATTTTATTTTATTTTATTTTATTTCATTTTATTTCATTTTATTTCATTTTATTTTATTTTATTTTATTTTATTTTATTTTATTTTATTTTATTTTATTTTATTTTATTTTATTTTGTTTTATTTTATTTTTTTTCTTGATTTCATCTGCTGTTTTTTTTTTGTATTTTATAATTTTTTTTAATTTAATTTAATTTTTTTTTATTCTAATTTATTTTATAAATTTTCTAAGTACCTTTTTGTTTCCCATAATGTGTAAGTAATTCAACTGTCGACTGAATATAAAAGATATTTACATAAATAAAAAAAGTATGGTCCAGACTTCGAAATTGTTTGAAAATACCTTAAACTTACCATTATTTACTTTTAATTATTTACCATTATACAAACACAAAATTTTCATTTAAAAATAGACATCAGACCAACACTCTAACCACCCACTTCTCTTCTTAAATCGCGTTTCATTCCAATGTGAAGATTTTTCTCCCAGTTCAATATTTGTGCTGTTTTCTTTAATCTTGAAATTGATTGAGTTCGTTTCTTTTTTTTTCTCAAATTGCATTGCCATAAAAAGCAAAAGTGCAAAATCAATTAGCAAATTGAAAAGTTAACAAGCTAATCGAGAGCAAGCGGACGCATTCAATGCGAAAATGTGAAAACCCCTTTAAGCGTGAATGACGCGCTGCTTACGAACTGGAGAAAATTTAGCCAAACAACAGCAACAACAACAAAGCAGCTGCAAAATCGGAATAAAAAAATTTCATTGATCGGCGCTCAAAAGCAAACAGAAATTGAATAAAGCATACCTTAGCCGCCGCCAGGCACAACGCTTCGCATCGGTGGCCGCCTCTGCTGTGCGGCAGACGCGGCAGCATTGTGCCGCTCCAACAAACATCGCAGTCTTTCGATTTTAATCGGCATCACAGTTCAAAGGCATTTTTTGCCCGCTCGCCCTACTTTTGGGCCGCAACTCACACACACACACACAAACACACGTGCACAGCTTGTGGCGTCTGCATTAAGCGGCCCGTCCGCTTTGCCGTCACCTTTGCGCCATTTGGCATCGTTCGAGCTATGTGCAGTATCGGTATTAGTTTTTTTTTCGTTTGCCAGTCGAAAATGGGTTTTTGCCATTCGCCGAATATAACTAACTACTTACACACCATGGCTATGTATGTGTGTGTACGTGGATAGATACGCCGTACACACAATATTTCCCGCTATCTATTGTGATGCTAATTTGCTGTCATCGACAGCGCCTAATCGATTATATCTGGCAGACGCGAGAAATTGCTTTCATCCGCTGCAAGGAGCAAACGCAATTGCGCGACTTGAAAACGGCGACACACAATCGAATCGAAGCCAGACTTGTGGCAGGTTTTTGGCATTTCAATTTGCATATCGATTTCATAAATAATAATTACATGTGCAAGAACATACAGAATTGCAGTGAAACTAATGCTGCAAGCTATTTGAAATTCTAAAAAAAAAATATTTTATATTATTAAAGATTAGTGAGAAAAATGTGAAATACATATAACATCATATGGTCAGTTTGTCAGTGTAAAAATCGTTCTATAAATCCTAGCATCCTTAATGATATTAGAGCTATCCATATCCTATAGAGAGAAGTATTACATTTTGTATACCTTAAACTAATAAAGTTAGACAGTTGAAGGACGAAATTCAAGGATGTAGTAATGTACCAAAACATGACATTTTCTGAGATTCTAAGGATTTTCCTCTTTCATTTGATATCCATTTTGTTATTCTACAATGCGCTCAATTTTTGAAATAATTTTTTGAAATAAAGTTGTGCTTGAAATTTCAAAGTCCTTTAAAAAAAATCCTGACGTCAGAGAGAAAAACTAAAAACGCAGTTTTACTACATTTGGCCCCTAGAATGTCTTTCAAAAGGTTCTCTTTGTAGTCGGTATGGATATGAGACTCAAAATTGTTTCAGCAGTAATTTGTTGGTTTTCAAAAAGTTACCACGAGCCCAAAATGTGCATTACGATTTTTAATCGTCGTTTTCAACAGGTATGATGGCCACTTTTAAAAATTAAACTTTGTCTCGTTTTTTGTTAAGATTTAAACAATACAAAGAATCACATATTTTGCATTTAAGAACATCACTTAAAATTTTTCATTGTGTAAGTTAAAATTACACACTTAACACTAGAAAGACCGCAAGTGTTCCTTACCTACAAAGACTATACATATATTATATGCGCTGATATCTCGAAAAGTACACATCGCAATTGGATGTGGAATTGTAATTCCAGAACCCTTATTGTAGAACTAATTGTAGAACCCAAAAAAAAAAATAAAAGTCATTAAAGCAGAAGTTGATAAAAACACTAAACAAAATTTTGATATTTAAAAATTCAAAACCGTCAATATGACCACAATGGTCTTTCAGTGTTAAAATTCATGTAAAAGAAAACACATAGGAGCATCAGTCGCTCAGCGTAAAGTACACTAGACTCCCATCTCAGAGATCGTGGGTTCGATTCCTGATACCTTCCTGATTCCTGATTCTAAATTTCCAAGTTTCTTTTTCCTTTAATTGTTCCCTAAAATACGCTAAGAAAACCACCTGACAGTATCACGAGAATGGCACTGGACTGGAACCCGCAAGGCAGTAGAAGTCGCGGTCGACCAAACAACATCTGGAGAAGGCTGACCCTACGCGAACTAACCGCTACCATTATCACATGGGACGGTGCAAAAAGAACAGCCCAGAATCGTGTGCGATGAAAGAGTCTTGCTGAGGACCTATGCTCCAGTGAGGAGTGAACAAGGAATACAAAAAAAAAAATGTCCCTACACTTTCAGCATTACCAGTTAAATCCTTTACCCTTCGATAAGAACTCAATTCAGTTATGATGAGCTGCTCCGCAGATTTTCATATCCAATAACCGCATTAACGTCACAACAACGCCACTAGCATTGTCCTGTTTTGAGACAACCAAATAAATTGAGGTAATTTAGCTCTTAATTAAGTTCATCGCCTTAGAATCGTTCACATAGCTCAATTTATCTGTTATCGATAATGTAATCGAACATTTTTATGTTTAACGGGAGGGAGATGTTTTTCTTAAAAACATTTACTGAACATTTAGTCATATTTATTCATATATACTCCAGGATCTATCAAGATTTCTCTGGAGGTCTGGTAGATTTAAAACACATTAACAGGGAACAACAAGTCGTAGTACAATGGACGTAGAATTGTCTGAGTGCTGCGCTTGCTAGATCGTTCCGACAGGGGGAAAAAGATTTATTCAAGATCTCTACTGATGAACACAATTTTTAGTTGTCAGTTCTTCATTGATGTTTTGTTCTGGTCTATTGCGAATGAATTTCTTTATCGATAACAGCACGAGACAGGGTTATTAAAATTAAAAATTGAAATTAAATCTAAATTGAGAATAAATTGAGAAAATGTCTAAATTACGCAATTTAGTTTTCTGTCTGAATAAGGTATAACAAATATATGTCGCAGCACATAAATCATTCAAAATAAGCTCATCAAAGGCATCAGTGCAGCAACAGGATTTAATGTGGGGGTTTTGTATAAAATCTTTCGAAACCATTCGAAACCATATTTTGTACCAGCAATTTTTGTGTCTGGGGGTTTAAACCCCCCAAAAACCCGCCCTCCTGCGTGCGCCGCTAAAATACACCAACCTTCGACTTCTCCTAAAACACCTTCTACCTCTCAGCAACAAATGCACAGAGGGTGCTTCTTCTCCCTCTTGTCCCTTCTTGGGGATAGGGATGATAAATGACAGTTCCATCATCTCTAACTGTCAGCGATAGGCTTATCACTCACCTTTAGAGAACTTCAATCGATTTACGTAACCAATACAAAGGCATTAGACTTGTATGAGGTCCTATGCTCATAGCAGATTGAATAAGGTGGAAAAAATTAAAAACAATAAGATATATAACAAGTCCGCAATCGCAAATATTTATTTCAAGAGTGCACTAACCCTCTCGCTATTTTATTGACATATGGCAACATGCTACTATGTAGACGTCTGACCCCTTTATGGTTCCAAGAATAAATTTGTACGTTAGTCTTTTGAAAAGTTTGATCAGGAGCTGGTACATTCAACTGTGAAGGGCCGTAAAGTTCAGGTTATGAGATGAAGGAACTTATTCTTCAACACGGCTAGTGTATCTATATCAGAGGTTAGACAAATTTACAGTGAGATGGTGTTAGTGAGCGCAGTGAAATTTTTCTCCACTGTGTAAATTATACCTGAACAACGGCTGATTGAGAGAGCGTACTGTGTATGTACACTGCTCATAAGAGTAGGCTTTGCCGACCACCGATCTATATTACAATATTATCGATATTATAAGTTAATAAAAAATGAAGATTCACAACTTTTCGTTCGTCGTTTTTGCCTGTTTTTGTGCCTGTGAGAACCGCAATGTTGGGCATTGCCATTTCAATCCACCCACATTAAAACTTCAATGTCAAACGATTCAATCAAACATCCCAAACATGTTTTTATACATTTGCCAAATGTAATCAGTATTTCAGTATATAATCAGTATTTTCAATAATATTTTTACAAAGAAATTTGTTGTGTCTCTTAATCCGTTGAGACATGTCTTCTGTCATCTCCGTTTTTCGCCCATGTCCACTGCACCAAAAGCAACAAAATTGTATGCAACTATCTTTTTTATTTCTACTTTTATTGCGTGTTCGTTTTTGCAATATAAAAATATATTTCCTTCCTGCTTTGAGTTCTCACTTCATCCTTCAGCTTATCGTTGCCATCATTTTCAATTTCATTGCAATTTAAAAATGGCCGAATGCAGCGCGTTAAGCTTTTTATCGCCCACTCAGATGCGGCATCATCACGGCCATCATTGTCATCGTCGTTGGTTCTATCGCACAGCCGGAAATTTTCGAAACGTGTCGGTGCCCTTCAACAATATCCAAGTAGATAACTGCGCAAGTTTTCAGCCTAAAAAAAGAAATTGAAGAAAAAACAACGAACGGCCTTTGACTGGCCATTAGGCTTATCGTTGACTCTGGCTGAAGCTTTCAACTCGTGTCTGGCATACGTAATCGAGTGTTGGTGCGGGTAGTGGGGGAGGGGTGTGTGGTGCATTGGCGGAATATGTCTCAACGTGCATAGAAAAATTCCTACATAGCTGCTTCTGATTGGGAGCAGTTTCAGGAAATTTCATTACTTACTTTGAGTTTCAAATGTAGGTTTCAAAAGTTTTTATGAATTATGAAATATTTTTTTGCAAGTTTTAAAATACTTTTTTATTTTTGTTTCGTGAGTTTGTAAGTTTTAGTTTCAATTTTATTTTTTTTTCCATAAGTTAAAAAGTTGTAGTTTCAATTTTATTTTTTTTCCATAAGTTAACAAGTTCTAGTTTCAATATAAGAAAATTTTCTAAAGTAGTTTCATGAAGTTTTATTATTTTGAGTTCCAAGTGTAGGTTTCAAAAATGTTTCTTAATTATGAAATATTTTTAAAAAGTTGTGAAACACTTTTTATCTTTGTTTATGAGTTTATAGGTTTTAGTTTCAATACAAAAAATTTTTGTAATTTTTTTTTGAATTCCAAAATTAGGTTTCAAAATATTTTTTAATTTTGAAATATTTTTAACAAGTTTTAGAATTTTTTGCAAATGTTTGTTTTCATAAGTTTTTAAGTTCTTGGTTCAATAAAAACGTTTATTTCATAAGTTTACAAGTTCTAGTTTCAATAAAAAAGTTTTTCTAAAGCAGTTTTATGACCGTTTATTAATTTGAGTTCCAAAAGTGGGTTTCAAAATTTTTTTTTTTAATTACGAAATATGTTTTACAAGTGTTAAATACTTTTGCATTATAGTTTCATAAGTTTACAAGTTGTAGTTTCAATATAAAAAGTTTTTCTGAAGCAGTTTTATGCAATTTCATTACTTTGAGTTCCAAAAGTAGGTTTCCAAAATTTTTATGAATTATGAAATATTTTTTACAAGTTTTAAAATACTTTTTTTATTTTTGTTCCATAAGTTAACAAGTTCTAGTTTCAATATAAGAAAATTTTCTAAAGTAGTTTCATGAAGTTTTATTAGTTTGAGTTCCAAATGTAGGTTTCAAAAATGTTTATTAATTATGAAATATTTTTAAAAAGTTTTGAAACACTTTTTATCTCTGTTTATGAGTTTATAGGTTTTAGTTTCAATACAAAAAATTTTTGTAATTTTTTTTTGAATTGCAAAAGTAGGTTTCAACATTTTTTTTAATTTTGAAATATTTTTAACAAGTTTTAGATTTTTTTAAAATGTTTGTTTTCATAAGTTTTTAAGTTATTGGTTCAATAAAAACGTTTATTTCATAGGTTTACAAGTTCTAGTTTCAATAGAAAAAGTTTTTCTAAAGCAGTTTTATGACCTTTATTAATTTGAGTTCCAAAAGTGGGTTTCAAAATTTTTTTTTTAAATTACGAAATATATTTTACAAGTGTTGAATACTTTTGTATATTAGTTTCATAAGTCTACAAGTTTTAGTTTCAACATAAACAATTTTTCTTAAGCAGTTTTATGAAATTTTATTACTTACTTTGAGTTCCAAAAGTAGGTTTCCAAAATTTTTATTAACTATAAAATATTTTTAACAAGTTTTAAAATACTTTTTTATTTTGGTTTCGAGAGTTTATAAGTTTTAGTTTCAAAATAAAAAGTTTTTCTAAAACAGTTTCATGAAATTTAAGTACTTTGAGTTCCAAATGTAGGCTTAAAAAATGTGTGTAAATTATGAAATATTTTCAAAAAGTTGTGAAACACTTTTTTATCTTTGTTTCATGAGTTTATTAATTTTAGTTTCAATATAAAAAATTTTTGTAAAGCAGTTTTATAAAATATCCTGTCTCACTTTGAGTTCCACAAGTAAGTTTCAAAAATTTTTATGAATTATGAAATATTTGTTTTACTTCTTTTTTTTATTTTTACTTTTTATTTTTGTTTCACTAGTTTATAAGTTTTAGTTTCGATATAAAAAGTTTTTCTAAGCAGTCTCATGAAATTTCATTATTTACTTTAAATTCCAAAAGTAGGTTTTAGAAATTTCTTTAATTTATAAAATATTTTTAACAACTTTTAAAATACTTTTTTATGTTAAAAGCTTATGAGCTCTTAGTTTCAATATAAACGGTTTTTTTCATAAGCTTAAAAGCTCGAGTTTTAATATAAAAGGTTCTTCCAAAGCAATTATATGAAATTTCATTTCTTATGTCGAGTTCCAAATGTTGGTTTAAAAAATTTGTTTAAATTATGACATTTTTTAAGAAGTTTTATAATACTTTTTATGTCTTTTCATAAATTTATAGTTTCAATATAAAAAGTTTGTTTCATATGTTTGCAAACTCAAATTTCAATATAAAAGTTTTTCTTAAGCAAAAACCCAGCATGGCCCATAAAAAATTGAATGCAAACATTGCCTTAGCCGACAAATGCAAAAGGCGCATTAGCCGAATTTGTTTAAACTGCCATTAGGTATTTAGTAGATGCAAAAAATAGTTTGTTTGTTTGGGCATTTTTTTATGTTAAATAATTAACCGCAGCGCTATTAAAAAATTGCAAACAATTTACGCGACAATTTTTCAGTTTTCGCTGTCAAAGTAAACACAATTAAAAAATTATTATTTTATGTGTTTTACATATTTTTTTTGACATTAATTACTCTTTGTGTGTGTTGGTGTGCGGAAAACGAACAAAGTGCAAAATATTTGAAAAACACCAAACGCAACAAGAAAAAAATAGAACAAACGTCAGCAACAAAAGTGGCGCCACGGCAAATGATGCAAGTTGCAGCAAATAGAAAAACAGCTTAAAGCACTTCAGTGTATCATTTGTATTGTGCATTGTTCAAATATTTTGCAACTGCATGTTGCGAATTGCAGCTGCCGTTGTTGCTGTATTGTTGTTGTAGTTGTTGCTGTTACATTGTGTTGTGCTGCGGCGTTTTCGCTGATTTTGGCCTAGCTGCACTTGCTTCCCTTGTGTGAGTGAGTGTTTGTGTGTGTGACTGTTTGTGAGTATGAGTGCTTGTGTGTGTGTGTGAGAGAGTTTGGGTCTGCATGTTTTTGCACGAAGGCAAACAATAAAAATGCTCAAATATTTGCGCGAGTTGCACGCTAAAAAAAAGGCCAAATCGAAAAGAGTTCAGTAAACACTGCAGCAACACGCACACACACACAGCCAACTGGAGGCCAATATGCGCACACATAGAGCGCAAATATGGAGTGCAAATGCAGCTGGCATTTTGGCAAATATGCGTAAAAACCTCAAACAATTTTGCTGCCAGTGCAGCACTGTAGTGGCCATTGTTGCTGGCATTTACTTTGACCAAATATGGGGGCTTGCGATTGTATTTAAATCGAACTGGCAGCCATTTTTATTTGTTGTTTTGTTTTTGGTGTAAAGTCCTGTGGGTTGAGGAATGTGTTATTTCAAATTTTTTAAAACCAAACGGTTACCAAATAAAATATTTATGAAATATTTATTTTGCGTAAAATTTACACATAGTAAGGGTGGATTTTTTAGTTGATGTAATAAAATTCAACAAAAAATTTTCGCAATTGGGTTTTTTGCGTTTTCATGAAGAATTAGATTGGAAAAATTGTATTAGAAAAATTAGTAGAAGAAAAGTTCATTACACAACTTAGATATTTTATAGCATATTTGATACCTTAATTCTCTGGTTTGGTTCTAAGAAGAACTAATATGAACTTACTTTGGCGTAGGTAGGTAGCAGATACTGTCTGTCTGATATTGAGTTTGTCTGTTGCTTTCTGGAATAGGTCTTCTCTACATAGGAGAATCCGCATGGGAGGGAGCCAATCCGCATTGTTCAGAAAGGACTTGATGCATCTCAGTTGTGTCCCCAAGAGATTAGCTAGAAAGAAAATTCGACTTTTCCCTAAGAAGCCGTTGACTTTGGCTTACAGTTGCCAGAAGATGTCCAGCACAATTAAAAAAAAATTAATCAACATTTTTTTAGTTAACCCTTATTCTCATACCCAAACTTACTAACGTCGTTTGGCACCCGGGGTACCCGGGTACCCATTTCATGAAATTTTTAAGTTTTCAATATTTTGTTAATTAAAAAAACAAAATTTTTTAAATATATGATTTGTTCGCTTTTCACCTAAATAACGAGGATCCGGGAGGTAAAAAAAAAATTTTCATTATTTGTCAGTTTTTTTCACGAAAATACATCGCAGTGGGCACCCGGGTACCCGGGTATGAGAATAAGGGTTAAAAAACTAAATGGTTAGCTTTTTAATACTACAGTCGTGTCTGGGTATAGTGAACACCCTATATAGTGAACACCTCGATATAGTGAACGCCCAAATTTTGATATGGAGCCTCTAAGTATTGAAACAAATTTTAATCAAAAAACAAACAGTGTTTTTGAGCAAATAAAACGAGTTTTTGAACAAAAATTTTAACCTTGATATAGTGAACAACCTCGATACTGTGAACAGGCCTACACTATATCCAGACACGACTGTACTGTGTTTTGCTGTAAACAATAAATAGTTATTTTGACTTTATATGTTCACTCAAAAAAGTTCACCTCATTGAGCGCTACAGCTCGTACCGCCATCTGTTGTGTAAAATAGGTGACAACAGGATGGTTGGGGACTTTCCTAAGATTGGTTTGATGCGCTGTTTCTAATCTGATGATTTCTAATCTGATGACTACACTATGCGGCAAAAATTAAAAATATTTTTCACACCGGAAAAATCCATATGAGCGTAAAACTAAAGACCAAACATAGTAATACTGCATACTTATTTTTTTATTTCTACATCCTTTGTCCTTTTAAAAGTTCTTTAAAATTTTGAAGGGGATACAAAATTAAAAAAATTAAAAAATACTTAACCTTGTTGGAATATGACAATATGTATATCAAATGAAAGAGAAAAGGCTCAAGAATTGAAATAAAATTTATTTTTTTCCATTTGTACAAAAAAGTTATGAAAAAGGTCCTTTGAAAATTTTAATCCTTTATATCCTAGAAAATTTATATAGAATTTTCTTGAAAAGTAACAATGTTAAAACCCAAAATCTCCTTGATCACGTGTCAAAATTTCATTATTCTCGCTTCATTGATTTTGTATCTTTTCATTACTTCAAATACTGATACTCAAATAATTTAAAATTTTTTTACTTCAGTAGAATTGCAGCTTCCGCCTTTTTGTAAATAACTTTCGAACCAATAAATTTTTAATTATTTTACTTCGAAAGATGTAATTGTTTAAAAAATGTAAATAAAACAACGTGGAAACCATTATTTACTTTAACCTCAAACTGAATTTGCATCATGTTTCGGTCACAGAGCGTAGTAGATTGTGAATTGTTGAAAAAAGCAGAGAAGCAGTGAAGTTTGTTTTCTCTCTCCCTCTTCTCTTCTCTTTCTCCTCCATGCAGCTACGAGAGAAGTTTTTTTAAAAACAACCATAACCTTTTTGCTTGGGTGTTAATTGAAAGCTCTGGTTTCAAAAATTATGTTGAAAAGACTAGCAATTTGGATTTCGTTAAAATTTATTACTAAACTTACTAACTTTATCTCTAAATATCATATTTATCTAGTTGGGAACATAATATCATTCACTCGGAGAACGTTGAATACAATATCGCTCGATACTTTTGAGATCATTTGCAATCATTTGTCTTCACATTTCAGCTTTTATTTCAACGAGCTAAACAATCTAGAATTTTGTTTTTTAATTGAAGAAAGTGAGAAGATCTTTTGCATAGTCTCACAATAAAGAATCAATAACGACGAATCCTAAAATTTTTAGGTCTTTTTAACATATCCTGAAGTCCCTTGCATTTTTCTGGTATACTATACAATCTCTTAATGAGGACTCTCTTGAAAATGTAAATAAAAGAAGTTATATGTGAAATACCTACCCACTCAATTTTCATTTCATTTCATTCATGCTTTCAAATCGTTGGTACGGAATGTCCATCGTGGCAAGTGCCACGCATGTAGTTCGTTCTATGCAATGTGCTTGCTACACCGTACGACAAAAAAAACACTTGTTTTGAGATCCATGCAAATAATTACATATGCATAAAATGTTAAAAACATACACGTTTCAAAGAATTTGTAAAATATTTGTGACTATGCAATGATAAAGAAATGGATATCAAATGAAGGAGTAGAATGGTCTCCTTTTCCTGAAATTTTATATTTTTAACTTTTAGGACCAAAATATGTCAGTAATGTCCTTTCAAATATGTATCTTTCGATATCCTCAACGTTTTTTGAAAAACATATATGTTTTGGATTTCGGTCTGTAGTATAATATCTCAACATTTTAAAAAGATTCCATAAGAAAGAATTTAATATGGAATACGAATTAATTTTTTGTCTATAAAATTAAATTAAAATATTAAACTTTGAGGTCCAAACTGTATATTCCTTACTGACATATATTTGTTCTCAAAGTTAGAAATAGAAAATAGAAACAGATGTTATCTGTTTATACCATAAAAAGTTGATTATAAAAGATCCGTATTGCTTGTCTTTGACAGTTGTGGCAGTATCAGTTTGTTTTGGAAGAAGTACGAACCAATGATTTCAGAACAGTGGTTTACTTGGGATGAACTTGGTGCTGATGTATTTCGAGTGGACTGGTTTCATTGTTCAGGTATCCACAAATATGCCTCATCGTCCTTGATGTTAAAAATTACGTATCTGATAATATAATAATTGATCATTTGCACACTTGGTTTAATGCAATAATCTTCCATTGTAACCTGTCGTAAAATACAAAACAATTGGTAGCCAAATTTACAGATGTCACTTTCACAACTTGAACTTTGTAATGGAGCTAAAAGGGGTCGCTTTGTTTTCCTTATCTTGAATTGCAGACCATAAAACGTGGCATATCATATTCCTGACTGACTGGAAATTTGATAGTCAGTTTCTTTTTATTCCCAAAACAATATGGAAACCTAAATTCATCAAATGATTTCTTAACATTTCAGTCATTTTACAGCTGTAGGGAAAATATAAAACTGTATGAGACAAATAAAGCTGTCAAGTTTTGATCTTATCTTTATTTATATATTTGTTTTTGGAAAGACTATGATTTAAGCTGCGAATCGCTTTTTTATTTTCATTTATATTTTAGAAAATTATTTGTGTGAATCATTCCCGTCTTTTCATTTTGTTTTATCTATTTTCAAGATTTTTTTCTTTCAAAACTCACAGTCGTATGAATTTATTAGTGGTTTCATCACATACAGTGGTATCATAAGTACAGTAAGTAAGCAGTCTTTAGTATTCAATTTATTGTTAAAATTCTTGCCATACAAAATGAAACAAGTATTTAATATTGTCCCTAAAATTCGTTGCGCATTCAGTGTCAGCATGATTTTTCTTCACCACATTTGATGTAACATACACAACTTCCAGACAGTTGATCAGTTTTATGTTACCTGTAACAAAAGCAGACAACAATAAAACATCAAAATAATGCATTGACATTATTGTCGCCTACTTACCTCTTCATCTGGTGTGTGTAAATGTTTCCTTATCTGTTGAAAAACAATCCAAAGCTGAGCTAAATGGCTTAACAAACGAGTAGCAGAGGAGAGAGTGAGAGAGAAAGAGATAGAGCGAGGAAACGGATGGCGACTAATATGACAAGCTAACTTCCGCACAATTTGACAACAGGATACGGCAAAAGGACGAAAAAAATGTAAACCGTTTGCGCGAAACGATATGTAAATGAATTTCGCTGACTGTTGTGTGAGCGCAGATTTCGTGTCTAAGTTGACTTTGCTCATGCGACAGCTAGGAGATTTAAGGTTTTGCCAATTGACTTTTAGCTTTTAACATTTTTCCGGCTTGCTCATTGCGCTCACACAAACATGTACACATTGGTGCTCACATGTGTAGACGAAATAAATAACAACAAAGTCAGAGCTGAGGCAGAAGTGTGCAGTTGTGTTGTGAGGTTGCGTCAGTTTGGTTGGGTGGAAATTGTTGGAATTGCGTGCTGAAAAAAAGCCTTTAAAATGCTTTGTTATTGTTTTGTGTAATTTTGAAAATTTACTATGAATTTTTTTGCATCGCTGCTGGACGCCATTCAGTAAACACCTGCGAGGCGTTCAAGTGTCCTGCGGCGTGTGCATTTGCACTCTTGGGCTGCAACAACATTATTTTTTAGTTTTTCTCAATATTTCTATTTGAAATTAATGCTTACCGCAAGCTGCCAATAGTGTTGCACTGCAGGCTCTCAGCGAACATAAATCATGGTTGAGCGCAGCGGGTTCCAAGGACCTTTTTCTTGCTCCAAAATTTCTAATTAATTGAAAATTATTTTACACTGACATTCAAAAAACTATTAATTACTAATTCGAATTTAAGTTTAACTCTTTAAGAACTACAAAACACTTGCAGCTTTTTTGCATCATTGCAATTTTTTGCTCCATTTGTGCGTCTTTTGTCTGCGTTGGCCATTACTTTATCATTTTCGTTCTTCGTGTTTGAAAGCAGCATTTTTTTTCGGCTGCTTTATTTGTAGCTGCAATAAATCACCTCGACTGCACATCACCGCCGTCGCCGCCGCCACCGTCTGTCTGCTGTAATCGTGTCATTAGACGCGCACCATGCCAGCCACGCAGTGATAACGTCAGGTCGGCGCTCATAACTGCCAGCTGTGCTGTCTGCCGTGTCTGCCGGTCTACTCCTTTCCGCTGCTTTGCTGAAATTAAATTCTCCTGTTACTCGTGCGTATGCAATGAAATTTGTGTTGGCAATAAATTTAAGCCGACTTGAGTGAAATTTGAATGTGCGCCGCCTTGAAATATGCAACGCGAACGATTGTTGCAAAGCGTTAATACAGACAAATGGTTTATTTTTTCGGCGACGTCAAGTTAAGAGGCGTTTTCAAGTGTTTTTGTACTTTTGCTATGGGTGACAATTGTTTGGCTTTTTTTTGGTAGAGAAATGATTAATATTTGACTTTTCAAAATCGATAAAGTTGAAACAAATAAAAACAAATGGTATAACTTTTATGCTTAATACTTTTTCCGATTATTTCTTACTATTTTCTAGGTTAGGTTGGATTATGGAAAATAAATTTTTATAAATAAATTATAAAAATAAATTAAATTTTACAATTTAAAATAACAACGAAATTTGTGGTTGATTCTCAATGGTTTAAAATGTAATTTTTTCGTTAACTTAAAATTTTCTTGTTAGATTTCAATTGGTTTCTGAATTTCACGCTGTTGAAAACTTCAATTAGAATTTCCATAAATGAACAAGTCTGAATTTTTCTACCTCTCGCAAACACTTTTCTTAATCACACGCAATCCTTCATTACTTTGTTTCTCATCTTTCGCTAAGTTCAAATATGTATTTTGTCGAATGACACTCAAGTCTAACCTTGAGCTTCGCTTTCCATTGCAATCTTTGTGGCACATCAACCAGCCATCAGTGCAAGTGCCACGTCAGCTAAGTGGCTCCTCAGTGTTGCATTCATGCTTGAGTGTGCTTAAGGCATTTAGTAGTCAAGTGCAACCTTGTCACATTTTTGCTAACAGATATTAACAAGAATTTACAGTGATACGACAGAAGGCCTAAAATGCACAATTATAAATTTTTAATTAAAATAAGTGGAAGTGTTTCAGTGGGTTTCAATTAACTTATTTGTACGATGTAGTTAGAACAATCAACTTTGGAGCGTTCCATGCTCTTTTTGCCATTAGACAACTTTATATTTTTTCGTTTTAAAATCAAGAAATCGAAAATTAGTCACTAAAGTTCCTTGTTTTCAAGTCTAGAAATCAGAAATAAGTCACTTTAGTTCATAGTTTTCATTGAAAACTAACTGTGCTTGCAAGTAAATGAAAAGAAATTGCTGTCTTGGTAACCTTGCAGCACATTCTTTGCCACTTTTTGGCTATCTGAAGACTGCGTCTTACTTACTTAAGGGCCCGTTCTTCTTTGGGTTGGATGAGGTCCCCAAGCATTACATCAAGTCGCTGCTTTGCTATGAAACATGCACATTCTCATCGATCATTTTCGCCGCCCGCAAACACTAAGGAGACCTAACTGGTACCCTTAAGGACCTAACAGGGCCTATGCGTGGTTCACCCGGCCATCCCGCTTACCTAACCTAACCTAACCTAGATTTTAGAAAACTAAAAAGACTTTTTAACCCAATTGGACGTGTTCAATTTTATATTTTCAAGTCTAGGCTCCAAATTTCACTACTTAGAGACATTTATTATGGAGTTCAGTCGATTTTTATAAAAAATCATGCAGTTAAAATGTAATAGTTGTGACGTCAGGAATTTTAGTTGAGACATAATAAATTAGCCATTTAGTTAGTCAGGACAATTATATACCTATAAAATATCTTTAGCACTAGCAGGACCCCGTGGCCTTGCAGGCATGTTTTAACTCAATGGGCCCTATAAATCAAGTTTCTCTTAACCCTTTATTTACCCAGTTAGATTTTGATAACAAAATACTTATCGAATTATTATTTGAACTGCTTTTACCACATTTTAAGTAAATAGACCTCTTAAATCATTTTTCTCCATACAAACCCTTAACCCATCGTTGATCCTTCAAATTTTGATTTTCAAAAAAATGAAGACATGTGTCGAATAAATTTTGATTTGAAGTGTTTTCACCAATTTAGAAGTCAAAAAGCCCATTAATTCATGTTTTTCACTGTTTCTCCATACAAACTTTTAACCCATCGTTGACCCTGTAAGATTTGAATTTTCGAAAAAGTACAAAAACGTATCGAATTATTTCTCGCTTAGAGTAGTTTCACCAAGTTTAAAGTCAAAAGGCATGCAAAATCTTATATTTTATCAGGTGTACAACTTTGCGTCCGCCGTTTTCCGATAGGTGGCTGTACCGGCTGAGGCTGGTTGAAATACATAGATGGTAATGCCTTTAAAGTGAGTGTGGACAGTGCCTAACGAATTGTCATCGCCGTTTCAGTGACAGTTGTTCTTGTTTTCGTATTATTCACGCTCGAAAATGTCCGTTTATGTGCCCAATTCTCGCCATTTGCGGGAAGTTTTACTTTTCTGTTACAATTCGAAAAAAATGCAGCTGAAGCGCATCGAATGCTCTCAGAAACTTACGGTGATGCTGCTCTGAGTGAAAGAACGTGTCGGGAGTGGTTTCAACGTTTTAAAAATATCAAGAGCGACATGACAAAGTCATCCTCCAACACGACAATGCTCGACCTCACGTCGCAATAGTGGTCAAAAAGTACCTGGAAACGCTGAAATGGGAAGTCTTGCCCCACCCGCCGTATTCCCCAGATGTCGCCCCTTCTGACTTCCACCTATTCCGTTCGATGGCACACGGCCTGGCAGATCAACATTTTCAATCCTTCGAAGAATTGGAAAAATGAATTGCTTCATGGATAGCGTCAAAAGAGGACTCCTTTTTTCGAGCCAGGATCCGAAAATTGCCGGAAAGATGGGAGAAAGTTGTCGCTAGCGACGGACAATACTTTGAATAATACATCTGTAAGCACTTTTTCGCAATAAAGCTTTTAATTTTGGAAAAAAACGGCGAAAGCAAAGTTGTACACCTGATAATACAAAATTTTAACCCTTGGTTCACCTCTATAAGTTTTGATTTGAAAAAAAAAGAGAAACAGGTGTCGAATTATTTCTCATAGAGAGTACTTTCACCAAGTTTGAAGTCAATGGACCCATTAATTCATGTTTTTCATAGTTTCTCCATAAAAACTTTTAACCCATCGTTGACCCTAGTTTGATTTTGAGATTTTGACTTTCGAAAAAGTAAACAACACGTATCGACTTATTTAACATTTTAAGTACTTTCACCAAGTTTGAAGACAAAAGGCGCACAAAAGCATCTTTCTTCATATGTTACAAACTTTTAACCCTTGGTTCACCCCATTAGAATTTTATTTTCAAAAAACTAATGTCTCTCAAGTAAATTTTCACGTAAATAGGCCCATCAGCTCATGTTTTTTTCGTAGTCTTCCCGCATACGAACCTTAACCCGTTATTTATATCGATAGATTTTGAGTATCGAAAAATTATAAAATAGGTGTCGAATTATTTTTAACCCAATCTTGCCCTTTAGACCCCGAATTAAAAAAAAAACCCGTGCAGTCCAAATTTTATGTTTGTTACTTTAGCGGTTTGGGCTGGTCAGTCAGTAAATCAGTTAGTCAGTCAGGACAAAGAATTAACTGTATATAGATATGTGTAAGTAAGTATATAGATTAGTTTCAGAGTTTCAGGGAGAGCAATGTCATCAAAAGAACGTTTTTCTTAATTTTGATTGCTAAAGTTGTAATTGGACTTACGTCTCAGAGCAGTGAGCCACAGCAGCTATCGTTCATATCATTGCAAAACATTAATAAAATATATTGTGAGTAAATACATAAAAAGTAGTGTCAAAGTTATTTGGTACGGATATCTGTCAAATACTTTACATATTAACAAAAAAGACTTTTTATGCCTCAAATAGTGAAAATAAAAACTTCCAAAAGACCAACGCACAAACAGTATCGACCGAAAAGTCATGTAAACACGTAAAAAAAATTCGAGTACATCTCTGACACCATTGCACTGTATTGCGCTGTTAATCGCTCCACTCCCATTTGCCTCTACTCCCATTCGCCACCACTCTCACTCGTGCCACTTCCATTCGCTCCACTCTCACTCGTTTCACTCTGCGTGCGCAGTACTTGAGCCTCTCGTTTGTGTGTCGAATTTATTTAAAATTTCAATACAAATCGGAAAACCCGCAACAGAGCCTTCGAATTTCGTTTACCGCTGCACACAACTGAGCTGCGCTGTTCGTGGGTGTGTTGCCGAATGATCGATGACATTTGGTGGGGCAAAGTGGCAAAGCAATGAAGCGGCCGAGTGCTTATGTCTGTACAACTGCGTGTAACTGTTTGTTAGTATTTACTGTTAAATGCTTTCAGGGGCAATTTATTTTATTGCGCTGATGATATTTTATTTATTTGCTGCACAACGACAACAACAACAACAACAGCAACGGAAAAGTAAGAAAAAACCAACTCGCGAAATGGTCGCAATCGCTGCGCGTTGGCAACTGTTGATATTGTTGTGTTTTTTGTAAAATTTATACGAATGAGATTTTATGACGCGTAGTCGAGGGCGGCGGCGGCAGGTTGCGGCTGCTCTTGTTTTCGTTTTAATGTATCGAAGCGTTCGGCGGCAATGTGGACGCAGGGAGAAGGTGAGAATTGCGGCATTGTTGGCAGCATGTGGAGCGAGACAATTTTGTGGAGATGGCCGTGGAAGGTAATAAAATAAAATATGTATGCACAATTTATGGCAAATAATTTTTAACGCCAAACAAATCTCTACAAATTTCGCATGCAAATATTTTATGCAAGTCTTGAGAATTTATTCTTCGTTTAAGAGCTTAAGTACAAATCGTTTAGTTCAACTGGCTTAAGTAAAGTAATTGTAGAAGTAATTTGAAGAAGAAGTAATTTGAAAAGGAAGTAATTTATAGAAGTTATTTGAAGAAGAAGTAAGAAAGACCATAAATTGAAACTGAGGTGATAAAAGTTGAAAAAGACGTATTTCAATGTTGAAAAAATTGCTCGAAATGCTTTTGGTATTGGAGTGTAAAGTTTTTTTGTGATTTTCTTTTATCTTTTGTTTTATTAGATTTGCAGTAATGTTTATGGAAAAATGGACAATTTTGAGAAAAATATTCTTATTTTGTATATAAAGTTTATATATTTATTTATATATTATGTGGTTAATTGTATTAAAAACACATTTATGTAGCAAAGCATAGTTTTTGAAACGTTGTGGAGTCTTAACTGCAGAAGTGATTTAAATGAAATTAATATGAAATATAGATCTTTGAATGATTTGTTACCTGAAGTTACTTATATAATTTTAGCTTTTACGGGTTTCAGAAGGTAAGGTTAGGTTGCGGTGGCTGCCTCTATAAAAGACACACTCGGAGGCCTGAAAGACCCATTGTGATACCACATATTTCGCCCGTTTTTGAACTGTGTATGCAACACTGTTTTTGCCAACATATGTTACAGCACACATTTCAAGCGGATGGGGAAAGGCCGAATTAACGCCGAATCCGAACGGCGATTGGAAGTTTTTCGTTCACACTTGGAGGTTTTGCCATTGCCTGCCAAGAGCGTACTGGTGCGATTCTTGTAATTCTCATTCCCTTCATATGGATAGCGATAGAAGTAGACGAGTTGTTCACCAGCCCGAGCCAGGAATCGAACCTGGAGCCTTTGGTATGAGAAGCCAGCGCGCTATCCGCTGGACTATCGAGGCCGGCTACGGTTTTCAGTATATTCAATGATATAAATTTCGTTGATGTCCTTGATATCTATTTTAACACAATTTCAGTTAAGGTGCTTGTACACTAGGAAACATTTCACAAGGAAACATGTCGGAAACAGGTAAGAAACACGTTTCCCTAATGTATAAGGTCACGAAAACTTGTTTCTGTGAAAATGGAAACAGTTTCCGGCATTGTTTCCTTGTTTCTGGGCAACGAAATTTTGAAATGTTTCCACATAGTGTACAATACTTGAAAACATCATGAGGGAAACATTTTCTTAAGTTTCCGTATGTTTCCGTGTTTCCGGTGTCAATGGAAACACTCATAGGAAACTTTTCAAGTTTCCCGAAAATTTCGTTTTGAGAGCTATAGAACAATTTTTCAATTTCGGAACGCATCATGTCGGTAGTAGACATTTTTGATATGGAAATCGGCCCCCACCTTAGCGAGAGTCAACGACCACAGAGCGAATTATTTGATTGGAGCGATGGATGCCAATCCGAACTTATTTCTGCCGTGGAAAAACACCGTTGCCTTTGGGACGTTTCCAGCCCTGACCACAAGACATGCGGAAATAAGCTCTCGGTTTGGCAAACGGTGGCAAGCGCTGTAAGTGGTGCGCCAAGCGTAGACGCTTGCAAAAAAAAGTGGAAGGCCCTTCGTGTGCAATTCAATCGCATTGCCAAAACCCACAAAAAATCTGGCCAATCTACGGATGATAACGTCAAGGTGACTTGGCGTTATTATCAAATGATGAAGTTCCTCCAGGTCTCGACTGTTGCCACCACATTGGGCTCAGAATCAAACATGGTACACATAATATTCCGCAACCCATTACTTTTTGGTATTATATTAATTTTGTGTTTAACATCGTACGCATACATATATTTTCAGCAGTTTCCTCCATTAATCAATAGCTCGCCGTCCAAGAAAAATGAGTACGAACAATCAACTTCAAAGGATAGCGGGATTTCTAATATTAGCAGCCGAAAAAGAAAAGGGGCGAAAATGGTAGAATCCGATGAAGATGTTGTTAAACGCCAAGCTGCCGCTGTATTGCAGAAAGCGCTGCAACAGCAATCACAGAATGACGAACATCAACGCTTCTGTGACATGCTTGCAGACGAGCTGCGTCGGGCGTATGCTCGAAATTCAGAAGGAGCGCAACAACTTCGCCGTAATTTGATGACGACTGTCACCAATTATTGGCAAAACGAACCACTTCTGCCAGGAGTACTCGTTTTGTGCCCTGCAGACAACGAAAGTCCTCTCCCGATCTCTGACGATGAATAAATAATTCAACAACTTTGTTCTCAAATGTTTATGCATTTATGTGTTGCAATAAATAAATTGATCATCAAATTGAAAACATATTTAAAGCATCCTGTGTTGCCACTCCAAATCACCTTCATTGCAAAAGTAGTCGCGAAACTCATTTTGAATTGCCAGCGCTTCTTGTCGAATTCTGTTTGTAGAACGGAAACATGGCAACGAGCTATGTAGTCCTTGACGCTATTCGCCTGGCATTCCTTGTCCATTTTCATCTTCTCAATCAAAGGATCCAGAAGATGCGTACTGCTGCGAATTGTCTGCCATGAAGAAATTGTGCAAAACCCAACACGCTTTAACGACTTTAGTGGTCTTGATCTCGTCCAAATTGATCGGCGAACGGAGTACTCGAAAACGAGCAGACATGATTCCAAAAACATTTTCAATTATTCGGCGCATGCGGCTCAACCGATAATTGAAAATTCGCTTCGAAATCGATAAGTTTCGATTTGGATATGGCTTCATTAGATTTTCGCGTAACGCGAATGCATCATCGCCCACTAAAACAAATGGAATAGACATGGATCGGCCTGGCAATGGTTTTGATGTAGGCAAATTCAACGCATCGCAATCCATAGCTTGACCAAACGAGCAGTTGTTAAATACGCCTACATCCGAAATACGTCCATTCCGACCGACATCAATGTAAATAAGCTCGTAATTGGCGTTAGCAACCCCCATTAGTACAATGCTATGCATTCCCTTATAATTAAAAAAAACGCTGCCGCTGTTCGGTGGTGCGATCATCTGCACATGTTTGCCGTCCACAGCGCCAATTCCATTCGGAAATTGCCATTTTTGAAAAAAGTCATTGGCGATTTTTTCCCATTCGGCGGGAGTAGTTGGTGTCTGAAAAATACAACAAATATTTAGAACTTGCACATTGTACATGAACAACACAATTTTTAATATATACCTTCAAGTAATCTGCTACCAACACATCGTATAATGCATCGAGAACTTCCGGAATTATTCTTGATATGGTGCAGGGAGGGATGCGGAATGTGTATTGAAGCGAAGAATAACTATCTCCTGTTGCCAAGAACCGCAGAGTTAATGCCAAACGTTCAGATGCTGTAATGGCGCGACGCAATTGTGTATCTGTCTTTTGAACTTTTGGCGTGATTTTGTGCAAAATGTGATTAAAAGCTCTCAGTCGACATTCTCAGACAATTTGAAAACTGGATTGGATCTTCTGTGGACAGTTCTCGAAGTAGTTTGGCGTATAGTCCTTCACCATCACGACGTTGAATCCAAGGTCTTGTCCACCAACGTCGTTTTCGCTTTTTTTTCTTTCCACTACACAAAGTATATACTGCTGCTGCAACTGCAACCAATTCTTGTTCTCTTGAAGACATTTTTCTATTGAAAATTATTTGTTTATTTCCATATTTATTTATTTATTTATTTTTATATATTTTTTCACTCACCGACATACAATATCAAATTTCAAACGTTGAAATCATGTACCACATGTTTCCAAAAACATTGTTCAAAGACGCAGTGTACAAAGGCCAGAAACATACCTGGTTGGAAACATCGTAGGGGAAGAACTTGGAAACATTTCAAATTGTTTCCGGCAACGTGTTTCCGATGATTTTCATTTCTAGTGTACAAGGTACTGAAAACATGTTTCCGCACAACAAGAAACATTTATGTTTCCGATGTGTTTCCAATAGCATGTTTCCATGTGAAATGTTTCCTAGTGTACAAGGACCTTTAGGAGCACTAAGCCGAAAAAAACAACTCGAACTTCCCGGGAAAATCCCTTGGCACATTTTTATGTACTGAGGTCCTCTATCAAATATATGATATGTTTGATCTTGTCCCTTTAGTACTTTTGTGGACCTGAGCCGATATTAAACAATCCGATTGAGCAATTCATGAATGGAGGGTCCAATCGACCTCAATGATAAGTGAAATAAGATGACCAACTGCAGACCATCTGGGAAAGCTTTAAAGAGGCCACTGGACAGTAAAGTTGAATGAATTGTTAGTCTAAGTCGGAGAACTAACTAGAAGATGGCTAACTGTATTGTTGAAGGAGTCCATGAACACAGACCCGTAGACATTGTTTTCCATTGTACCCCTCTCCATTAATAATGAGGTCCTGTAACTACAAAAGATACCATAGTAGGTGTATATCTTTGTGGAGGCATGGACTCCATCCTCTAGGAGCTGCTTTGAGGGTGAGGAAATATACGCACACATTATGTGAGAGTTTACGGCTCTGGTATTTATGTTAAAGAATGTACTTGCTCCTTCTGAGACAAACATTCATAAAAAAAGAGTTTTGTATCATTAGTTTCAGAGATCTATTCGAAATAATACATGACACAGTCAGTAGGAGAAAAGTCAATGAATAAGGCAAACCTCTGGTTAGTTAGACACAATTTTAAGAAGAACACGTTATTTATTTTTGAGGTAGGATGGTCATTTACCTTCTTTTGTTTTGAATATGAGAGATGCAGGAAATTATTATTTTGTATTATTTTTGCATGAAATTTAAGGCCTTATTTAGCAGAGGTGGATTGATCTATTCAGTTAAAATATATGCCATTTATTTGTTATCTTGTTGTCATTTTGAAGTTAATTCGCTTATGTCTCCTTTATAGAAACCCTCGTCCCTATTGGCCAAAAGTGGGACAGTCGATTTTTAGAAGCTTCTCTTGAGGTAAATTTTCTACCAGAAAAACAGTTTACCGTAGGCAGGAACAGGAGTAATCAATTGATGTCAGGACCAGATTATAAGGTGGATGCGTAAGAATTGTTCAACAAAGCTCTCCATCTCTCCATGCTCCATCTCTGTCCTGATGGAATGCTATTCCTCTTATATTGGCCGAAGCTTGCTGCTTCTGGTTGATAGATTTTTTCATACAATCCAATTGTTGCCGGTATAGGTCCGAATTAAGAGTTAAGCCGTAGGGGAGTGGATCATAGTAGATAATGTTTTGCTAATCTCACCAAACAGGCAAAAAAACTTTCCTGACCGTAAGTTCTGATCTGGCTTGTTGAATCCTGTTTGCATCGGCTCACTGCTATTCAACCTAAACCGTTTTCGCTTGACATAATGGTAAGTGATCAACTTTTCCTAAGCACTGACCATACGCTTTAGAACTGAGTAGATTTTTTGCAATTCAGCAGCGATTCGACAAATTGAAACTCGGTCCATGGAACTTTTTTGCGTTAACTCGTGTGGGACCCATACATGATTTCTTCTTGTTATTTGCGTTCTCATTCAAGTGGTTTCGAATGGTTCTCTGTGCAATGTTTAGCTCCTGAACAATGAAAGTAGTGCTTACAAGACTGTCGGTTTTGACGACCAATAGGAAGAGAAAGTTAGAAAACCGTGTCTTATATATTCAATATTGAACATTGCTATATTTTTTCCTCGATAATATTAAGGCCCAGAGACAGTCTTTGTATCTTTCTATCAATTCCTAAGCTTCATAATTCGAATACTATCTGGAACTTAACTTTACAGCATTTAAAGATCATAAACGGTCTCCTTTTCAAAGAACCTCAAAAGCATTGCTAACGTCTCATTGGGCTGTGGTCATTTAAAAACAACTTTAATGCAATAGTTTTACATTTTTAGATCAATAAAACTATACAATTCTTTAATAATATTGCTCAACATGCACAATTTCGCACCCAACAAAAGTTATCCTTTTGAGCCTCTAATACCCCAAACGCCAGTCGACTCGACACTTTAAGCGCACACAGCGAAAGGCAAACATTCAAAAAACCGAAAATGCAGAGCGAAAAAATTAATTGGATAAACAGCATAAAGGTTCATTGCTTTAACCCCAGTGCGAGTGTGGCAGCCAGCCAGCCAACCAGTCAGCCGTTGCCTGCAATATGCAGCCGGCTCGGCACTGCCAGCAGTGGCCATTTTAGCCTAATTCAACCGCATGTAAACATAACCATGACATTTAGCCTGATGTTAACACTGTGTGTGCACATGGCTGTCGGGCGATACATACACATGCATACATACAAACGCAGCGCTGTCTATTTGCAACACTGCATGCATGTGTGTGTGTGTGCGGCTGCTGGTCTGGTATTGCTTCCGGTTTTGCGGCGCACTTCCGCTTTTTGTGCTGCAGCAGCAGCCGCAGGACATTCAGACCCGGCAGCCAGTCAGAGTTGGGCTGTTTTATTTTTAGTTCGGTTGTTTCGGTGTTGCTGGCGCGCGTTGTCGGTGTCGGTGTCGCTGTCTCTCCATCTAAAACACGTACATGTGTATATGTAAAAATGTCTGTGTGCGCTAAAATATTTTTGCAAAACTGCAAAACACTAAAAGAAATTAAATTTTAATTAGTTTTTGCCAAATGGCGTTGTTGTGGAATTAAAAAAATAAAATAAATAAAATATGTTTTATTTTTGGTTGTTGTAGGATTCACAGTTTCCAAAGTTTTGTTTTTGCATGATATTTTCAAGCTGCTGTCATAATTGCAATGGGCAATTGGCGAAGAAATTTTAATCTTTCGTTACTGTTGCTGTGCAAATTGTTGCAAATTTGTTTGAGCTTTAAATGTTTGTTGTCATTCGGAGGGGATTGAGTTGAAAAAATAAGATTAAACTTTACTTGAACTTAACTTTATGCAAAAGAGTGATGGAGACGAAATCGATATCGTTGAATCATGTAATGGGTTAACACATTTGGGACGACGATTTTTTCGAACACGGTCCCCAGGAGCGAAATTGTATTTTTTTGTGTAATGTACACAGTAAAACCAATGCCAAATTGTTTTTTTCCTGTACTTTACAGATTTAATTAGTTCCAGAAAAATCTTATTTCGACGACTAGTTTACTCAGAATAACTGATAATTGCACATGACTGTCTTATAGCCTCGGAAATTCATTGCACACACGGTGTGCAATCGGTCTCGAATGGGTTAATTGAGATACATGTAATGGTTTAAAAGACTCAACGTCGTAAACTTAACCTTGTGTAGCTTAGGTTAAATAGTTAGGTTAAGTAGTAGGGTTAAGGTTAGATTAGGTAGGGAAGGGTGCGAGCAGCATAGACTACAGTTTTACTCAAGGGGCCAAAATTTTTCCATTGTGAATGCCTCCTTTGGAGCTAACCAGCAGTCCAAATCCGAAGCAATTTCCAATTCAAACGCAATTAAAGTCGATCCTTTTTGGAAATGAAATATCACTGATGATGAAAAATTGGGTATTTTTAATAACATCCAATGAAAGAGATCATAAATGATTAACCAGCAGAACACATCGATAAGTTTCTCGAAAAACAGCCTAAATTTTAAAATCGCAAAGCAATCGTGTTTAAAAGGATAAAACAAGGACTTATCTTTGTTGACTTGTACAGAAGTATCGGATTTTGGTTTTTATTTGATTGAACATTCACCATATGACCTTGCTGTGACCTTTCACCAATAGATTTTCATTTATTGTCAAGTCTTTCACTTACAATAATGACCTTTTATCGAACTTGGTTCAATTTTTTGTTGGTAAGGATCAAAAGTTTTATGGGCGCAGAATTATGAAATTGCCAGAAAGATGGCAAAACCGAAATTTGGTATTTTTTTGCAAGCCCTGAATTTTAAAATGTTTCGTGAAGTTTGCAAAATTCTTTGAATAGAAAAATTTTCACTTGTGCTGATGACCTCTAATCGAACTTCAGTTCATTTCAGTTTTTTGTGTGTAAGGACCAAAAGTTCTATGGGCGCAGAGTCATGTATTTGGCAGAAAGATGGTAGTTATTTCCTCGTTAATTATTTTATCAAAAATATGTATTTTTTTAACATCAAAGGAAACGCTTAAAATTCTATATTTTTAAACTTTGAGGTCCAATTACTGCGGAATTTTAAAACTTATAAAAATAAATTGTGTTGGAAAAGAAGTCGGGAGGTTTTGCAAATGCAATGAAGTAGAAATCATGTCAGTTAATTTTATTAGCTGAGAAATTGCGAGCGGAAATGGTAAAAAGTCAAGGAAAATCCGCAAAAGTGAGATGCCTAAAAAACCTAAACTAAGTTTTAAAAACGGTTTGCAAAAACCTAAACTAAGTTTTAAAAACGGTTTGAGGATTCAAAATTAACGACCCGTAACCGGAGACCTACGATAAAAAAGTGTCGAAAACGACCCAGATTAAAATTACACACATAAATTACAAAAAATGTAAAGCTAACTTTTTAAAACGGTTTGATTTCGACAGATAATATCCAAGTAAGAAGTCATAAAAACAGCTAAAAATAATAACAAATTTAAAAAATAATATAAGCAAAAAAAATTGTGGTCGAAAACGACCCCAACGTAAGTCTACGGTTAATTAACTTACAACTGATGTCAAAACCAGAAATGATTCTTTATTCAAAGAAATATTATCCCTATTTAAGTTTAACTGTTTTCTTTTGTGCCTCAAACTTTTCAACGATTTCAACAATCGTTTAACAATAGAAAGATTGCAAGTTTTCCATACCTAGAAACACTACATATCCTATCCGCTGATATCTCAAAAAGTATTCATTGAATTTTCACAACCTACATTAAAAAAATATATGGAATTTTTCACCATTAAAAAATAAAAGGCACCAAAGCAAAAGCTTATGAAAATACTAAAGAAAATGCAGATATTTATTTAAAAATGAAAAACTATTCAACGAACGTAATTGTGTTGTAGTGTTCAGACAAAAAAGTTTGTGTTAGTAAACAGTATTTTCACTTTTTGTCTGCTGAAAATAAGTGGCTCGAATTATTGTACCCCTTAAACGTAAATGTGACATTTGTTTGTGTTCTCATATTAAATAAAACCTTAAGTCTTAAAGAGACAATTCATGGGTTCAGCAAAAGCGGCAAACCTGTGTCCCTGTGGCACAAGTGGTCAAGGGAGTCAAAATAAGTTTAGAGCAACATCAATGTTGCGCAGCCATGGACAAATAAATATAAACTCACAGACAAAAGGCCACAGCGACAATGAGAGCAAAAGAGAAAGGTCAACGCAAAGGCTTGAACAGACAGAGGTAAATAGTGAATGTGAACAATGCGATAGACAAATGAACAGACAACAGAACAAACTCACAGACAACGTAAAAATGTGGACAATTTATGCGTTGCTGACTTGAGGCCTGCACCACTGGCTGTGTCCTGTTGAACTCGGCTTTTATTGTGCTGTCGGCACGACCAGTGTTCGTACTGGACATTGGCCAGTATGGCAGCACTACACACACACATCTACATGCAAACTTGCCTACATACTTCTACTCAATTCGTAGTAGGTGCAGAGTTGATTGTGCGGCCGCCCATTTGACCTCTGCACACCAACATTCGACACACAACTGGTTGACACTGTTTTTCGGCTGATGCTGCACAAAATCCTCAATGCTGCTGCATTGTGATCATTATTTGCTCGAATCTTTACTGTTGTTTTATTTAATTCAGTTAGAAAGTGAATTACAGCAGTGTTTATTCGAATTTACATTCGGGGTCAATAAACATGATTTTCGCATTAAAGCCACTTCGGGAATGAGCTGCAAAATCAATGACAATATGAGGACTGTTAAAGCGTTCTACACTTTGTTGCTAGATTTAATACAAATTGTCTATGCTTGATGCTGTTCGTAACCATGCAAACCTTTTCATTGAGGCTGCATGCACGTAGACGCAATGAATGAGTGAATGAGTCGTAAAGCATTGCAAAAGTTGCAATGACTTTTGTTTTAACCTTTCACATCTTTCGTGTGAGTAGTGAATACTTCAAATTGGCTGTAAAATTTGTTTGACTAAAGGAATCATGAGGTAGTAGGACCAGGCTGTCTGACCTCCCTGTTAAGGAGGAAAATGTGTGCCTGAGTCAGTTCCCAATTCGACAGCATGCTGAAGTCATCACAGGACACTGGATCCTTTCGTCTAGTGAGGTTTAAAGAAGCTGTGCAGATGACAGCTGTACGACGATTTGTTTCTGATGTCAATATTCTTAAAGGACACGGCGAAACTTGAAGTCTCGAATCTGCTCTCTGCATTACTGGATCCATGTTCATCAAACAGCTCCTTTCGTCTAAGGAGGACTAAAGAAGCTAGAAGATGAAGATCTAAAGTGAAGATTTGAAAGGGGTAGAAATCACTGCCCGGCTCTGCACCTATGCCGACTTGTACTCTGATGTAAAAATTTTTTGCGAATTCGAAATCTCCGATCTGCTTTCCTTCTTTAAAAGGTTGAACTGATTTGTCCCGCATTGAGACTGTTGGTTAGGTCCAGAGAAGAACAAGAAAGGATTCACAATGGAACATTTGGCCTCCTAGTGGAAGCGCAGTCTGTGCCTCAGACACATTTCTACATAACCCAACCTAACCTAAAATAAATATGAGCCTCAATGTGTGAGCCAGAATTCACATATGAGTCAACAACGACAACAAATTTATATTTTTGAGTATTATCTGAATAATTTTTTTGTAATCTACAAAATTAATTTTTATATTATTTTATTTATATTTTTAAAAATTATCAGGTGTACAACTTTGCTTCCGCCGTTTTCCGATAGGTGGCTGTACCGGCTGAGGCTGGTTGAAATACATAGATGGTAATGCCTTTAAAGTTAGTGTGGACAGTGCCTAACGAATTGTCATCGCCGTTTCAGTGACAGTTGTTCTTGTTTTCGTATTATTCACGCTCGAAAATGTCCGTTTATGTGCCCAATTCTCGCCATTTGCGGGAAGTTTTACTTTTCTGTTACAATTCGAAAAAAAATGCAGCTGAAGCGCATCGAATGCTCTCAGAAACTTACGGTGATGCTGCTCTGAGTGAAACAACGTGTCGGGAGTGGTTTCAACGTTTTAAAAATGGTGATTTCGACATGACAAAGTCATCCTCCAACACGACAATGCTCGGCCTCACGTCGCAAAAGTGGTCAAAAAGTACCTGGAAACGCTGAAATGGGAAGTCTTGCCCCACCCGCCGTATTCCCCAGATGTCGCCCCTTCTGACTTCCACCTATTCCGTTCGATGGCACACGGCCTGGCAGATCAACATTTTCAATCCTTCGAAGAATTGGAAAAATGGATTGCTTCATGGATAGCGTCAAAAGAGGACTCCTTTTTTCGAGCCGGGATCCGAAAATTGCCGGAAAGATGGGAGAAAGTTGTCGCTAGTGACGGACAATACTTTGAATAATACATCTGTAAGCACTTTTTCGCAATAAAGCTTTTAATTTTGGAAAAAAACGGCGGAAGCAAAGTTGTACACCTGATATTATCATTCATATTATACTTTATATAGAGAATTTATTTCTCTGATTGTAATTTGTATTATAATTTTTAAAATTTTTAACAATTTGTATATTTATTTCCGAAAAAATTAATTTTTATATATTTTTTTTAATGTATTAAAATTTTGTTCCTCAATATTTTACTTTATAATCTCATTTCTCTGCTTTTAATTTGTAGAATTATTTTTAAAATCTTAAACAATTTGTTTTTTTTATTTATTTTGGCAAGAGCAAAGTTTGTTTACTTGCAAAATTCTCAACTCAATCACTTGGAAGAACATTTGCAACTTTTCCTCAAGTATTTAAACGCTCCGAAAATGCTGGCTGAAGACGGAAAGCGAAAGCAAGCAGCAAAATTCCTTCGTGCTTATTGTAAGCGTCAGTAAACCGCAGAAGGGTTTCGAGTGTCTCAAAGTGAGCGTGTCAAGTTCGCACAGTTCGCGAGAAGTTCAAAGCAAGTAACCCAAGGATCACGCGAAAACGTGCGGGTAAAAAATGTAAAGTAAAAAACAAGTTGAAGTAAAAATAAAATACCAAACGCACCGAAAAACGCAAGGAATGAGCTGAAATGCAGAAAAAGCAAAGCTGGAGTCCTCATGACTGATTGTGGGGGCAGAGCATTCGAGTTGGTCCGACAAAGTGGCATAAGAATCCGAAGGAGTAAATGCGCCGCGTTTGAATGCAGTCGGCCAGCTGCCGCCGCTTGGAGCGAAAAGTGCCGGTCCGAAGGGTTCGGCACATGGCAAATGATTTTCAAATCGCTGCCTGCTGAAAAAATGCTCGCCAAGTGTTGCTGCACTTATGTGCGCGAAAAGCACACAGCAGCACACGGAGAGCAACGCAAAGTGCGAACTGCAATAAAATGCGAAAACTTGAAGCTCATTTCGTGTTTAACGTCCAGTGGGAATTGCAGAGACGCGCCGAACTACTACGGCCACCATGACGGCGCAAGTTTGCGCAGAACGCACAGAACGCGCACTTGCACAGTGGTGTGTATTGTTCTGGTACGTGCACGGCGCTAAATTACAGGAGCGCCCATAAAAGTGCGAAGGTGAAGGTGAAAGTTGTTGCCAAGGCGCACCGGGACGCTGTTGCACACCGCAATACATTCATACATTCATATAAATGTATGTTGCCGACTCTGCGGGGAATCGAGCGGATATAGAATTAAATTAGAAAAGCAAAAGCAACAACAAGAATGAATTGTGTTTAATTACGCATTTAATGGTATTAAAGGGAAAGCGGGATTAATTTAAATTTAAGCGCTGCAGATTTGAACTAAAATGAATTCAGTTGGCTGATTAGAATCTTTGTGATTATGAAAGTTAAAATGAACAGAAAGGATGAGCAGTTTGAAATAAAAACCACAAATATGTAAAAATATTGGACAAACAGTTTTGGAAAACAGATATCAAAAAGATAAAAAAATTTATTAAATATTATTTTCAATAATAAAAATAATTATTTAAATCAAGTATAGAGAATGGAAATGTGTTTCTTGAAAAAAAAAATTTTTGACTATAAAAGTGTTAATCCTGATACACTACGTTTAAAACTGCAATGCCAAACGGAGTCAGAATGACTTCACTGAAGTTTTCTAATACTTTATTGCATTAATTTTTTAAAAGAAATCTTCCATGGCTATTGCTATTTTATGTAATAGAAAATTCAGTTGTTAAAAAATTTGCTTATAAAATCAATGAACAGAACAGAAAGGAGCAGAAAGGAAATTACAAGGAATTCACTTCAAATGCATTTGTAGGATTAACCTTTAGATTTCCTTCCAAGAAGTGGCGAGCAATTAGTGACAAAGCGGATGCCCACAAAGAGAATTGTAATACAATTAGACTGTCTGAGTATTGCTGAACATTTAATGGTCTGCTTTGAAATTTTACGAAACTATTCATTAGGTTAGGTTAGACAGGCAGCTAGCTGAACGCTCAAATGCTACAAATGGGTCTCCGAGGTTCATTGTGGAGGACGAAGAGAGTGTGACACGCTTCGCTTAGCCAATGTTAAGTGTTGGTAGAAATCAGTCAGAGTTTCGAATCAATTTCGATATTCTTCAGTGATGCAAAACCTACTTTTTATGTCCAGATTATCAAACGTATTTTATTAGTTCCCTCTCAAGTTTTTCAAGCATTGTAGTTATTTTTTTTAATAAAATTTTACTTGTGTGTTGAAAGAAAGTGTGACGTGACTAAAAAGTTGGAGTGTACCAGGGGCGTAGCCAAGGGAGCGGTTTTGGGTGTCAGAACCCCCCTATAATTATTTAAAATTGTCAACCACTATGCATGGTATATACGTTCCCACATTAGCAAAAAGATCTTTTCACCTTTAAACATTTGCAAGAATAAAAACAAATTTTTTTGGTGAAACCGATATGATTTGTTTTAATAGTTCCCGTCAGGCTCAGTACAACTATTTGCATGATTTAAAAGCATGATTAATGAGTGTCGGCTGGACTATCCTACAGGATGTCGGTACAAGCCTTTTGGATGGCTTATACGTCCTCAAAACGCCTTCGTTTTTTTATAAGGTGAAAGTCGCACGATGCCGCATCAGGTGAAAACGAAGAGTGGTTCATGGTTAAAATTCGACTTTTAGTCGAAAAATCAGTCACAATTATCTATGGACGAGATGGCGTCTTTCGATAGCCAAAGTGTTTAGTTAAAATGCGATAACGTTATGTTTTGAGATGCTTAACCCTTTTGGGTTTTGTAATATTAATATAAATAAATGACACTCATACGCCAGGTTGCGCTGCGCCAAAAAATGCACATATCGCAATTACACAGTTTGAATGTGGTTTTTTTTTCATTGGTGTCTTAAGCAAATTTGTTGGTCGTTAAAATATCTACAAACTTGCCGAAGACAGTAAATCGATATTCGGAACGATTTAGGACCTATTAGCATTTAAATGTTCGAAGACTTAAGCGACAAACTTTCCGAAAATTACCAAACTTTAAAGTCGGATTTCTCTTAAACTAGAGCCAATCTTACCAAACGGCTGGTGGATCTCAACTCAGTATACCTATAGGAAACTCACCCAGTAGGTCCCCCCCATGTCTAAATTTTTGATGGCAAATTTCACGCACAGTGTTATTACACCGTGCGACAAAAATGAAAAAATTTTTTCACACTGGAAAAAATCCATATGGGCGTGAAAGTAGAGACCAAATATAGTAGTACTGCGTACTCAGTTTTTCATTTCTACATCCTTTGTCCTTTTAAAAAGACTTCAAAATTTTGAAGGGAATAAAAAATAAAAAAAATATAAGAAATACTTAACCTCGTTTAAATATGGCGATATGTATATCAAATGAAAGAGGAAAAGCTCAAGAATTTAAATAAAATTGATTTTTTATCTATTTGTAAAAAAAGGACATGAAAAAGGTCCTTTGAAAATTTTAATCCTTTATATCCGTGAAAATTTATAACGAATTTTCTTGAAAAGTAGGTATGTTTAAACCCAAAATCTCCTTGATAACGTGTCAAAATGTCATTATTCTCGCTTTTTTGATTTTGTATCTTTTTTATTATTTAATATACTGATGCGCAAATAAATTAGAATATTTGTACTGCATTAGACTTGCAGCTCCCACCTTTTTTTTTAATAACTTTCGAACAAATAAAGTTAGAGTAATGAAATTTTAACGCGTGATCAAAGAGATTTTTAGTTCTAACATACTTACTTTTCAAGAAAATTCGTTATAAATTTTCAATGATATAAAGGATTAAAATTTTCAAAGGATCTTTTTCATATCCTTTTTTTGCAAACAGATAAAAAATCAGTTTTATTTAAATTCTTGAGCTTTTCCTCTTTCATCTGATATACATATCGCTATATTCTAGCTTGGTTAAGTATTTTTTATATTTTTTTTATTTTTTATCCCCTTCAAAATTTGAATGTCCTTTTAAAAGGACAAAGGATGTAGAAATGAAAAAGTGAGTACGCAGTATTACTATGGTTGGTCTCTAGTTTCACGTCCATATGGTTTTTTTCCAGTGTGAAAAATGCTGTCGCACGGTGTTATACAGCACCTTAACCCATGTTTTGTCCTTTTAGATTTTTAGACTTTTAAGATGTACCTAAAGTTTAAGTTTCATGTTTGTAGCTTTGGCAGGTTGGGTTGGGCAATATTAAACAATCAGTCAGTTAATCAATCAGTCAATCAGGACAAACCATAATATGTATGTATATACATACGTATGGAAGCATTCATAACGATTCTTCTTACTCACCAGTATTATTGAAGATAAAATCGTGTTTCTGACAGTTAGTTCACTAATTAGATCAAAATGAGGTTAGGTTTTTTGTTGACAATTCACTTATTATCTAATTTTATTTTATTAGTGAACTATAATTTTGTTCTAATCGTGATTAGTGAACTATAATTTTGTTCTAGTGAACTATAGTTAACTATAATTTTGATTCAATTAGTGAACTATTATTTTGATAAAATTAGTGAACTATCAAAGGCACAATTTCAGCTCCGATAAAATTTTGATCCAATTAGAAAAAAAGACTCGTTATGAATTTGGTTAAGCTTAGCTTAGCAGTAAAGAATGGACTAGTTAGAGAAACTTTTTAATATTTCTAATTCCATCTATTTCCATATTCTACATTTCATATTTATTCTTTAGAACTCAATACTAGAGAGTTCACTTAAACTTTGCATGAAATGCTTTCAAACACAAATCATCGACTCGAATACAAACTTTATAAAACTCCATGTAAAATATTATAAACTGTTCATAGTGCACATTTCTGTCTAATCTCTTTTAAAACGAACCAAAAAGCTTCAACTCGTGTCTGAAAATATATTAAACTTAATTCATTTACAAGTAACTAAGTACAAAGTTGCACACAAATTTCTATTGGGAATTTGTGCCGCTTCGCCTGGATGCAACATTTAAATGGCATTGATGCGGCTTTCAATATTTTGGGAACTTTTGTGAACTTTGTGGCTGCCTTTTCAACAACCAACTAACCAACCAACCAACCAGCCAGTCAGACGTCGCTAACTCAATTATTCATAGTTTGCCGAAGGTAATGCGGCGCGAGCGAGTGCTGAGCGAGTGTGCTGCGACGTATTGAAGTGGAATTGACGATAATAAATGCATTAGTTTCCAAGTACTTAGGCCAAATTAACTGCCAAGCGGCCTTAATTGTCTTAATGAGCTCAGCGAGCATTACAGAGAATTATCACATAATCGAGAGAATTGAATATTTTGTGGGTGTTTCAGCAGAAAAATAGTCGATTTTTTTCACGTACAAGTTGTATAAAAAATTTTCTCTTTTTTGTTGTTATTTTGTTAGGTTTTTGAATGCATTCAAATGTGCTTATATGAATTTCTTACTTTGTGCTAATTACAGGTTAACATGCCATGCCGCTCAGATTTATGCCAACAGGCTTAATTTCATTTCAGTTGCGTCGAGTTGTTACGCTTTCCCGTTGTTTTTGTTGCTTTTAATGTGCATTTATTTCTTCTACGCTTTGTGCTTTTAAAAGTTCTGCTCTCAGTGGCAAATAGCTGGGCGGTGGCTTGAATATGAGCCGGTTTCGACTTAACTGAAGGTAAGTCGCAGCAAAGTGCAGTTCGCTAGAATTGTGTGCAATATTCTGCTACTCTAAATTGTTGATCCAATTATGATTATGGTTACTTTATTTATATTTCCGATTTTCATGGCATTCCGTTTATTGTTGCAAACAAATTTTCTCTTCCGTCAGTTTGAGCTGAGTTATGGTTTGTGATGTGGAATGAGTTGAGTTGAATTGAGTGGTGGATTGAGTTGTGGGAAATGTAGGTTAACTTCGGATTACAATACAGGCGGAGATCAGTGCCGTAGACAGAATTTGAAGTGTTCTGTTACCATAAGCAGAAATTTTACCTTCTAGTTTCGAAGGGAACCATCTAAATTTTGAACAAAACGCATAATATTCCTGTTCTTGTTCTTTTGTTTCTATTGTTGCTTGTTATATTGCTTGTTCCAGTTAATTCAAACATTCAAGTATAAGAAAAAACTGTCAAACCTTGGTTCAGATTTGGCGTTGACATGAACATATAGTGTTTTATATATATTTGGTGGAACCGTGGCATCACCTAGGTGGGCCTAAGCTCATTTCAAGCAGTGGCAGCCAGCCTAACCTTACGTAAACTTATCTTAATCTGAAACAATTTCGACCTCCTTATCGAATTATCAATAAGTAATCGCTGAAAGCGAAATTTTCCTAATGCTCAGTCAAAACCTTAACCATTGCAACATTGATTGTTCTATTCTCAGGCGACTAAGCGACAGTCAGGTACTGCAGAAAAGGACTTTTCATAGAGAAAATTTTCAATTGAAAAAATAAAAGGTTCTAAATGATCTCCGCGACTCAGGCTTTTTTTAAATCTTGGATCTTAAGACAATAAGTTAAATTCCAACTCAACCAATGCTAGATAATGAAATACCGTTAATTTCAATCGAAAATAGAAAATCTTCGAGATTGAGTTTTCGGACCTTGTACCATAAAACAGTGAGTTGAGTTTCGACTCAACTAATAGCGAATTATGAAACTACTCTGCAGTAGATTTGATTAAATTTCTGTCGAAGATAGCAAACCTGAGAAGGCTTCCAATGTACGAGGGCGGGTCAATAAGTCCGTGACTTTTTGAATTTCCCGCCTCTTAATTGAAATGGCAACACTGCTCCCGTCAACAGTCAGCTCTCAGTTGACTCTTGTCAAAAATTGAACAAGCTGCGACATTTAGTTTGTTTTTGACAGCCGTTAATATCAGACTACCGCGTTGACTGAGAAGAAAATGGAAAAAAGTGAATTTCGTGTGCACGGGTGCAGACATGTGCAGTTTCCATGGCAAAAATCCATGAATTGGGCTACGAATTGCTCCCTCATCCCGCCTATTCACCCGATCTAGCCCCAAGTGACTATTTCTTGTTCCCAAACTTGAAAAAATGGCTCGGCGGAAAGAGATTTGCCTCCAATGACGAAGTCATCTCACAAACAAATGCCTATTTTGAAGACCTCGACAAATCATATTTTTGGGAAGGGATAAAAAAAAAGGAGAAACGTTGGGCTAAGTGTATATATAGATCTCAAAGGAGACTACGTTGAAAAATAAAATAACTTTTTATCTAAAAACCTGTGTTTCATTCAAAAAGTCACGGACTTAATGACCAGCCCTCGTACTTTAGTGGACTGAACCAAACATAGTTTCAAAAACTTCTAACTCAATGTTTTTACTCAACTGTTTTTAATCAAATGTATTTACTCAAATGTTTTTACTCAAAGTGAATGTGCTGAATATGAAATGTTCGAACTTCACAGAAGTTAAATTTTATTCAATTTTAAAATTTAGACCAATCTGAGGCCTATTGTGAGGTGCATTGTGATACTACACATTCCACGTTTTTGAATTGTATGTGCAACACTGGTTTTTTCAACATGTGTTCAAACCCCGCGAAATACAAAAATTGCTGGTTCAAACTATGGTTTCAAATGGTATTGTGTTCAAAAGTTGAAATTGTACGCAAACCACACTCCCCCAAATGAAATCCTGTGTTCGCCACTGGTTACACACAAGCGGATGGGGGAAGTGATGGGAGGGGAACTACAGTTTATCGACGAACTCGAACGAAGAACAGACAAACCTTAACCTTTAGAGAACAGATTGGGTCATGTGAATTGTTTTCAAGATCTGTTTTCTCTGTTTTTTCCTGTTTTTAAGTCGAAAGGTTTAACAGTTGTGAAATTACAGGCGATCAAAGTTCAGATTGGCCCAAAGTGTTCCCAAAAACCATTTATTTTCGACATGCAGCGATAACAGCAGAGCTACTGAACGAAATAAACCATGAACAACAACTCTGTGAGAGCATTGAAATAACAACAACAACTTATGTAATAAATATGTTATTCAATATCCCAAGTTATCAATCAATTTAGATCACAAAAATAGTGCAAAACCTCAGAAATATTACCGGTAGAACAGAAAGTTCTATGGGATGGCGATGCTGGCAGATTTTTAACTCCGTTGTTATTTTTTATTATAAATTTAAATTGTATTCTATTCAATGCTCATGAAATTTCACCAGTGAAACGACGGATCCTTAAGACATCGCTATACAAAATTCCAATGCTGTCGAACTTATAATTCCAATGTAATTCAATATTAGAGATTCGACTTGTAATGGCGGTGCCATGCCCTCATTACCAATACACCACAAAAGATATCCAGAACTCTTCGCCTGTGCATAGCACCTACTGTGTCAAAATTTTTGGTCAATCGATCAAGTTGATTTCGAATTAATAAAGGATAAACAGATAAGTACCCAAACAGACTGATAGACAAACAGACAAACAACAATTTTTGTAGATAGAAATTTTTGACACTTTGTTCTAAACGAAATTAGCTGCACAAATGAATCATGTATGTAAAATAGGTTAAAGTCGATGAGGTTTAATGATCTAAAAATGGGAAATCTATATCGAAGTGTGCTGATTAAGTTTAGGTTAAGTAAAAAGAGCTGCTTGCCGATTGATTGGAAAAAACAGTCTGAGGCCCCTAAGGCATATAGTGATGCCTGAAGATTTAAGCTTCTACTTATTCTGTGTTCGATACCAGGCTGAGCTTCCGTTGAATCTGGTAATATTCGTTTTTTTTTTAATTCTTATTTTTTCTTGAGGGTGGGCAGGAAGGGTTTCATATAACCAAGTCCATTAATATTCGTAATATTCGTTAGTTGTACAATGACTTTCAGTGCCCAGATCACTAAACATTCTGTCTCTTAGACAGGGCCTGCTGTTCATAAATGACAACAACCTTTTGAAAAAAGGTGAAAGGTGAAAATCATGAGCCAGTGTTCTCTGAGGTGCGACTTCGATAGGTTGGAATATCAGACTAGACTTTGTAATTCAAATCAGTCAATCGATCATAGGGAATATTGGTATATCAGACTAGGGTTCATATCAATCAGCCAATCAATCATGGTTTAGAATCTTTCACTTGGCAGATGACTGAATATTTTTGAATGCATTACTTTACTGCTAAAATAATGCAAAGATTTTATTGCATAAACTTCATGAGTGGAGTATTTTGATCAGACTGCAGAGCCGTCATAGGCGAATTGATAGACAGTAAAAGTTGCAGAATGTGCAATCAACATGAAGCATTGGAGACATTGGAGTATATGTTTCGTTATCTCAAGACAACGCTTGGTAATCTTGGGGCACCGGTCCGGTGAACTCATGAAGTGGCAACGCTGGGCCTGAAGCGTTTGCTGAAGTTTGCCTCTTGCACTCGCATTCTAACGTGTCACTACTACCAGGACCTAAGGGTTCCAATAAGGATCCATGTGGGCTATTCGTGACCAGCCAGTTACACTTATGCATCTACCTATCTAACACTTTGGATCCCAATGCTTCGGTATCAGTTTCCATTTTACTGTATATCTTTTACCCTCTAACTAGTCTTAATTCAAAAACGTTATCAATTAAATCATTTCACCATTTGTCCACTTTAAATTATCACCAATTTTTAACCTCTTCAAATTGCTTTAAATTCTTCCATTTAAATAGCTCTCACTTTATTCAAATATTGACACATTTTACCAAAGTATGCCTTTAAAATTGTCGTATCCAACATTTATATTTTCATTTATTCATTTTTAACTTTTTCCCACTTACTTGCGCTGGCGGAAGAGTTGGCGCCTGTCTGACTTGCTGCCTGTATGGTGTCGCCTTATTAATTGATTTCCGTACATCTCGACGGATATGCGCAGACTATCAACTTCGAAACCTGCTGTCAAACTGTCAGTCAGATTTTTAAGCTCCTTGTGGAACGAAGGTAATTCCACGTCGAACACTTTTTCCTTTCATTATGTGTGCTTGTGTGTGTGTGTCTGTCTGTGTGTATGGTAAGTATGCTGCTGGTGTATTTTTGCTCACGCTTGAGCGTAATTAAAAACTTTTGCAAAGTTTTTACCTTAAAATACTGCGAGTAAAAAGTAGAAAATGAACATTTTGCATGTAGTAGAAAAAATTTTTAAGTCAAGTTAATAAATCGATTTTTAAGCAGAAGAAAAATGAACAACTCCGGAGTAGTGAAACGAAATTAAATATAGTTGGATGTTGTTGAAAATAATTAAAGTGGACAAAATCAATCAAAGTAATTCATAGATTAATTAGTTTGATGAAATTGGAAAATTATAAAAAATCTGAATTTTTTTTTAAATAATTAATAAACAATTAAAAAAATTAAAAAATAAATTTGAATATAAGAAACTTGTTTTGAAAACGCGGAAAATTAAATGAATGAAATGAAAAAAATGAAAATGAAATGCTTTTGAATAGAATTATTGAAATAATTTTTTTTTAATTAAAATTTAATTTTTCCAACTATAAATAAAAACAATGAAAATTGAATTGAAATTAAATACCTTAAATACCGAATTGATTTTGCAGTTAACGCTAACCGAAATATGAAAAATCAAAATCATTACGAAAAGTTTCTTCAAAGCAATTCGGGCAGCGGAGCAACTTAGCAGCACGCGGCACCGACACGTTAAGTGGTTGCACGAGGACTAAATGGCGCCGACTAATAGCGGCCAAATCCAACACGACGTGTCAGCAATCTGGTCGAAACACGAGCAACACCGCTGTCGTTGCTGCCACTGGCTGTAAGCTGTGTGTATGTGTTTGTGTTTTGTGTGAGTGGCATTTATTGGGTGATTTCTCTGGGCGCTTTTGGCTCTGCTGTGTTTATGAGCAAATGTGGAGCATCAAAATGCTGCTGGCAACATGTTGCAAACGTTTGAGATATGACGTGAAACCTAACGAATGTGTGGCATTATTTGACACACTTTTCAAAGTTTAATTTCTAGGTAATGGAAAATAGTTAAATCTGGTTGATTAACTCTAGAACGATAGCAGAAATCCAAAATTTCTGAAATGACCATTTTCTTTCATAATATTAACAAATTTTTTTAGTAATATCAAAAGACCTCAATGAAGTCATTGTGATTCCCTGTCTATGTGTCTAATGTCTAATTCTGGTGTCAACACAAATTAAAAAAAAAATTCTGAATTGTTAGTCTCGATGTTTCCATCAATGAACTGGCGGAACGACTTTTTAATTGATTGATTTTCTGCTAGTTTAAATTTCAGCACAGCTTTTCAGTTTTCGTATTCCTACTATGTCTTTCAAGTCGCAGGTGGCTGCTATTCCAAAGTTTTAATTAACTTAAGAACAAAATATTGGTCGGCAATATCCAAATTTCCTTGGACAGTTAAGCTGTTCTTAACATCCTGAACTCTTGAAACTGCACTCAACTGAGTAAAGATAACACAACCTGTAAAATTGTTACCTTATGTTGAACCCTATTTTTCATGGCTCAGAGTCTATATACAAAGATGTCACATAACATCTCTGCTCTTGGAAATATATAACTCAACTTCTCAAAAGCAAGTTATCTCTAATCGAAAATCAAGTTGAAACCATCATAAGGGTTTTTGCAAAATTTTGTGTCCAATATATAATTCTATATATGATGTGTCCAAGAAATCATTTAGAATAGTTAGAATGATCCCATTTAGATCAGATATATACTGTTTTTTTCGAGATCTGGGTGACATTCTGAGTTTTAGAATCCTTCGTATCAAAATCAGGAAATTACTTAGAATAATTACAATGATTCCATCAACCCATTGCTGCCTAATGGGTAAAAATTTACCCATGAAAATTGACTTTTTAAAAAAATCACAGAAATGTTCGTGGTTGAGATATCTCAAAATCATTTATAGGGATGGTCGAGGTAAAGTTCGAACTACCTTAGTCTGGTAGAGGTCGTCCTAAAATTCCCCCATCTAGCTAGAGTTACCAGACTCCAAAAATTTTGAATTCTCCGGAGGTGGAAAATGTGGTGAAACGTAGTGGCCCTAGAACCTCACAAAAGTCTGCCTCCTAACTCACCTGTAAACAATACATCTTTTGTTCACGTGTTTAGCTGATCTATTTAAAAAGTATGGAAAAAAGCTACCATTGCTGCCTAACGGGTACAAAATACCCAATGAATATCTCAGCAACGTGGAGAGAAAGAAAGCTGATATTTTGTTTCTGATCATTTTGGGTCAATTCCAGGTCGCGTGTGAAATTTTATCAAAATCGTATGGGCGGAACTGGTACCCGGCTTTAATGGGTTAAAATCAAATATCCACTTAGAATATATTCATAGAAACCTTCGTCCCTATTAGGACGAGAAAAAAGAGAGAAACAATTCTTGTAAATCATTCGTCAAAGCCTGGAACAGATGATAATTACTTGGGGCCAGGTTTGGACTATAAAATAGATGCATAAGAACTTTCCAACCAAGCTGCCGGAGCTTCTGGCGAGTCTGTATGGATATGAGTGGCCTGACGTTATCCTCAATTTCTGTCCTATTGGCCAAAGCTGACCGCGTCTGTGCAATTACTTCCTTCAGATGGTCCAATTGCGAATAGTACAGGTCCGAATTGAGAGTTTGATTGTAGAGCAACAGCTCATAGTAGATGATTCTTTGCCAATCTCAACAAACATAAAACACAACCTTCCTGTCTTTATGTTTTGGCCCGGTTTAACGAATCCGGTTTGCGTCAGCTCACCGGTATTGAACCTCAATCATTTTCGTTTGAAATTGTGGTAAGTAATAAACTTTTCATAAGCATTCACCATCCGTTTCAGAAATAAGTCGATTTGGTTGAGATTCAGCAGCGATTCGCAGATGAAAATTCGATCCATTAGGAGGTTTTGGGTTTTCTCGTATGGCACTCATACATAAAGTTTAATTTTTTTTCTTTTTGGTAACCGAAACAGTGCTTACTCGATGAACGGATTTCTATCGACGTTTTCGATTATTGAAGATCTTCGGGCGCTAAAGCATAGACACAACTTTGTGCGTGTTACATTTTTCGTGTTCTCGAATGTTTTTAGTAGTATTGTAGTATACAGTGATTCGACTCCATACAACCGCGGAACCAAATTAGAAAGAGTGGTTTGTTCTTAATAAAATTTAAGACATTGGACAATGTTTTTACATTATCCAATGAAAGAATGCTTCTTAAAATATACAAAAATCTAGGAACATGCCTCTAAGACGTGCCATTTTTCAGATTTTTAATAATGAAAAAATGTTTTAAACTAACTGTGAAGTAGAAGAATCAGCTTTAAAAATTTTGAGAAAACATTAAAAGCGAAAATGCCCACATAAATTCTTAATCTACATATGTTGAAAGTTTTAGCAAGTTCTTGCAACCATGAATTTTGACGATTTTTTTTAACTCAGATTAAAAAACAGAAAACATGTGTTTAAATTTTTTTTGTGAAAAATGTTCCGACTTTGAGCAGCATTAGTACATGTTTTGAACACATTTTTTGGCGTTTTCTTAGTTGGAGTTTTACCTTTCAAATGACATCAAAATCGTTAAATTCTGAGATTGAAAATTTTTTAAATCTTGTCTATGGACCGAAACACTGTGGAATTGTCTAAATGAACTGAGTGATATGAAAGACTTGTAGCCTGCCTATCCACCCTCACATCATGATCACTTTAATGCTTTTGAAAGGTAGAAATATCATGGAATTACTTGGATATTGAAAATAATCGAATGGAGTTGAATTGAATGAATTTTTTGCAGTGTAAATTGGACTTTTTTGACTTTTGAAGCGCAGATTTTCTTCATCAGAATTTTTTCTATCAGATCATTAAAAATTTTAGTTCGGATGAACAGGATTTTAACAGATCTTGTTGCTTGCCAAACTTTTGTTCCATATTCATCTCAGATAATGTTGTCACCTAACCTTTTTTTGTCCAGAAAATGTTGTCTCTACCAGCATAATCAATTTTACAGAATTTTTATCTAAAAGCAAAAGATCGTATAAATAATTGGATTGGAAACTACATAGAGGTATTCACGACTAGCTGCTGCTAAAAACATGTATTCTTATTTAAGAATTTTGTTTACAATTTCATTAACAGTTTTAGTCAGGATTAACAGAATTTTAACAGATCCTGTTGCCTTCCAAACTTTTGTTCCATCTTCACCTGCACAATCTTCTTCTTCTTGACTGGCACGACAGCCTGATTACGAGACTAAGGCCTAGCTAACCACAACCGAATTTTTACAAGGAAGTTTTATGCCGATTCCGAACGGCAATTTCACAGGCAATTTTACTCTCAGAGGATTGGCATTTCCTTCTGAGAGGACAGCCCCTGAAAGAAAAATTTTTGTTTTCTTTTTTTTCGGTGTTAACGCAACGGAGTATTCAACCTGGATTCGTGCGTCGCATTTGACGGCGACTGCACAATCACTGTTCTAAAATTGGTATCTGAAAGTGAAAGCAGTACTTAAATATTATGAAGAACTTATTCGTTAGTATCATTGCAGATTGTGGCCAGATTCTTGCACAGATTATGTTGTCTTCTAAATTTTGTTTAATCAGTAAATATTGTCTCTACCAGCATAATCAATGTTGAAGTTTTATTAAACAATTTTTACAATTATTACTAAAATTATTTTTAAAAAACTTTCAACTGTATGATTCACTAAATCACTAAATATTCAAGTACCATTATCCAATCGTCGACCTTATTGCCTTGCAAACTTTTCTCTGACTCAAAAAAAAATTGCCATGTTGTAAAGTTCGTTGCCAAACATTACTTCATTTCCTTGAAACATTTTCGTTTGGTTTTTATCGTTTCCTTTTATCTGCGAAATGTCATTGCATTACTCACTTAGGACACTATCACTCCAACTTCCTGTGTCCGCCGGTCGTACGCATCGTCGTCGTTGTCGTTGTCGTCGTCACAAAACGCAAATGTTTCAATTCATGAATTTCCTTTCGATTTTTTGTGCGTTAATCAGCATCGACACCTGCCATTAACGCCGAGTCGCCCCGGCCCGCCACTCCGCCCCCTGCCGGGCAGTGCCACTATCGGCGTTGGGTCAGGCGTAATTTCAATTTGTTGGAACGTGCCTAGCAATGACCGCGTTGCATGTCGTCATTTGAATTTACGTTCGACATGCCGCGGCTTCGATGGACGGGGGTTGGTTACCTGTCGGTGAGTGCGGGTGCACTGGCAGGAAGCGAATGAAATGGGCGTTGCTTTTTATTCAATTAGCCACATTTCGTAGCCGTGGACTGGCGAGTGTTGCGTGACTTGTAGAACATTTTCTCAACCTTATGATTTTTTTGGTGTACACAAAATTGTTGTGGTGCAAAAGAAATGTTTTTGTTTGCTGCTTGAATTTTTTGTTGCTACTTATTTGGTTGAATGAAAAACAATTAGAATAAGAACTTGGAGCAAATTTTTAAGCATTAAAGTGTCCATAAATTATAAATGTTTTTTTAAATTTTGTTACCACATTGAAACATTTAACTTGAAGTATGATCTGTTTTCAAGCTTCTTGAAATTTTAAATATTTGCGGTTATTGCACTCCAATGAAAATACTTTCACAAGATGTATTGAAATAAAATTCATCTGCAACAGCTGTCGAACATTTCTTGGTAGAAAGAAACTGGCATTTCGCATGCGAAAAATCCAAGTGCTGACCGTCTGTCGGTGGGTAAATGAATTTTTAATGACAGCACACAACATGCGGTGCCCATTCGAGTAATGAAAATTTCATATCAACGGCCGACCGACAACAGCCGCAATGCCACAAATACGAAGAGCGAAAAGAAAGAGCAGTTAGATGAATTGATTTTAGTTGCATTTGTTGCGGAAGAAAGTGGTGCGGGAAAAAAGTTGTATACCAATTCACTTGTAAGAAATTCAACATTCAACAAAATTGTACAATCTGTAAGTGTGCTAAGAATTTACATGAAGAATGACATTTACAAGTTCCATCATGATGAATAAATAAATAGGATTCGATTCCTAGAAGATGTATAAATATTTTCTGATAGAATCAAGGGGGCACTCACAAGTTTTTTTTGAATTATCTATCTTTGAGTAATCCATCTCACCACATAGAACAATGATGACCTTCTACATCGTTGCTACTCATGAGTAGCAGAATGGTCACCACTAGTGTCTGACGGAAGGTGGATTTTTGGCCGAAGCCAAAGTCGAAGCCGAATATTCAGCGCAACTAAATATTCGGCTATAGGCCGAACCCGAAGCTGACGCCGAATACTAATAAATATTTGTTTAAGAAAAAATTTGATCAACTTTAGCCGTTTTTTCTTTATTCATTTACACAGGTCACCACTGATGTAGAGCCAACAAGTTTTTAGAAATTAAATAAACACATTTTTGTTTTGTAATAAGACGATTTTTTCGATCAATTCAAAGTAATTGTTTTTGTTCCATTTAAGAATTAAAAAGAAAGTGTATGAAAATATAGAAACAAAAATTATATAAAATAGCTTTTAGCTTTCAGTTTCTAACAGAAATGAAAAATTTAACAGTTCAATTGACATATAGTAAATAGTTGATTAGAGATCATTTCTATTAATCGCAATATTGATGTTCGAAATATCAATAAAACCCAATATTTGATGAAATGCTTCGAAATAGAGTAAATTCATTTGCATTACAAGGCGAAAACCTTCGGCTTAAGTATTCGGCCATTTTGGCCAAAGCTGAAAATGAATATCCGGTCGGACACTAGTCACTACTGATCTGGAACCAACAACTTCTTAGAAATTATAGCAAAACATTTATTTATTTGGACAAAACCGATTTGTTGGAGCTATTCAAAATAGTTTCCTTTGAATTTTGGCTAAATGAGTGCTGTATCTAGTGATCTGTCGATCCCATCACTAATCCCATCCTTACCTTCTCCTTTTGAACACATGTTCTCCCTTTTTTCTGCTCCCCGGCCTCGTCCTTTTGTATCGTCTAATGTTTACTGTATACCTTTGGTATTCGTTATTCTTAAATTTTAATATAGTTAAAATTAAATTTATATATAGAAAATAAAATAGTTGCCAAAATATGTTTTGTTATCCAAAAATTTACTAAGGATCCGAAAAATCGGATAACATAAAATATAAATTTCCTAAACTTTCTCCTAAAAAATTGTTCGTCCTTAAAAATTCTCCTAAAAAGCCAAGAATCTCCTAAATCTAGGAAATCTCCTGATCTGGCAACACTGCTCGATGTGACCAACTGGAGAAGGGCACAAAGCAGCGTTGTCTGGAGAGAACTTTTGCGCCAGACTGAAATCCAGTATGCGCGTTTTTTTCAGCTAAGAAGACAAAGATTGGTAACTCACAATGAATTCAACTTTCACTAACCCGAAACTATGCTTCGATATTGCACTTATTTTGATTTACATTGAAAATTTTAGAAGTAAAAAATGTTATTTTATTTTATTTAATTTTTTTATTTTATTTTATTTTATTTTAATTTATTTTATTTTATTTTATTTTATTTTGTTATTTTATTTTATTTGATTTTATTTTATTTTATTTTATTTTATTTTATTTTATTTTATTTTATTTTATTTTATTTTATTTTATTTTATTTTATTTTATTTTATTTTATTTTATTTTATTTTATTTTATTTTATTTTATTTTATTTTATTTTATTTTATTTTATTTTATTTTATTTTATTTTATTTTAGTTTAGTTTAGTTTATTTTATTTTATTTTATTTTATTTTATTTTATTTTATTTTATTTTATTTTATTTTATTTTATTTTATTTTAATTTATTTTAATTTTTAAAATAATATTCATACATTGAAATTTAAGAATTCTGATTTTTTTAAAGTCATTGCACTGTTGACAGTCAGTGTAACTGTCTGCTAAAGCGATACTCAATTGGGGCATTTGTTAAATTTGTACTTTCCTCTACGTGTTTCACAAAATCTAAATTTAACCGCTGCGATATCTAAATGTAACCCTTTCAACTGCTATCGACACGGCATTCGTGGAGGCTTAGCAACGTTTTGCCAATTGGTGACGCGTCTGTCTTGTCTGCCTTGAAAACTAATTCAACTTATTCCACACGTTTAAGCAGTCAACTTGTAGTCAACTAATGAAAAATGTCACCGACACACATTTGTCTTGAGTCTGCGGATTACTGTCGAGAGCTCTGACATGTGCGTTGAATACTAAATTAACAACAAACAAACAAACACACATACACACTCATAGACATACATCGCACAAGTTACATTCGCACAAGTTACATTCGCACAAGTGTCCATGTAGACTGTTAAGCATTTGGAATTTGGCCACTTGAGCCAATCGATTGGCTGTAATGTTGTTGATATCGGGTGTACAACTTTGCTTCCGCCGTTTTCCGATAGGTGGCTGTACCGGCTGAGGCTGGTTGAAATACATAGATGGTAATGCCTTTAAAGTGAGTGTGGACAGTGCCTAACGAATTGTCATCGCCGTTTCAGTGACAGTTGTTCTTGTTTTCGTATTATTCACGTTCGAAAATGTCCGTTTATGTGCCCAATTCTCGCCATTTGCGGGAAGTTTTACTTTTCTGTTACAATTCGACAAAAATGCAGCTGAAGCGCATCGAATGCTCTCAGAAACTTACGGTGATGCTGCTCTGAGTGAAAGAACGTGTCGGGAGTGGTTTCAACGTTTTAAAAATGGTGATTTCGTGGTGAGTGAAAATGGTGAGTCATCCTCCAACACGACAATGCTCGGCCTCACGTCGCGAAAGTGGTCAAAAAGTACCTGGAAACGCTGAAATGGGAAGTCTTGCCCCACCCGCCGTATTCCCCAGATGTCACCCCTTCTGACTTCCACCTATTCCGTTCGATGGCACACGGCCTGGCAGATCAACATTTGCAATCCTTCGAAGAATTGGAAAAATGGATTGCTTCATGGATAGCGTCAAAAGAGCACTCCTTTTTTCGAGCCGGGATCCGAAAATTGCCGGAAAGATGGGAGAAAGTTGTCGCTAGCGACGGACAATACTTTGAATAATACATCTGTAAGCACTTTTTCGCAATAAAGCTTTTAATTTTGGAAAAAAAACGGCGGATGCAAAGTTGTACACCTGATACCATTTTCAGTCATCAACTTGTTGGTGCTACAACAAAATTCGTTGCTTTTTATAGTTGTTTAATATTTTAAAGCCTACTTTTCACTAAAAGTATGCAACAAAAAACGGAACTAATGAGATTTAAACCGAATTGTAATGTTGAAAGTCAAAAGTGAGCGCTACAACGGTTTGACACAGCGAATGCGTAAAAGTTTTCAACTCGAAAACTTACACAAACGAAAAACTTTTGTTGGTTTGTTCGAAAGTCAAAGAATGAAAATTTTGCTGTTGTTTTGTGCCGCTTTTGGTACTCAGCTGATTGATTTATGCTGGTAGGCTGCAGCTTTGAGGCCTAATTAAGTTATTCCATAAGGACCGGAATGACTTGACTCGTCTTTTATGTTTGTTAAAAAAACAACAACCGAATAAGTGTGTTTGTTGAAAAAGGACACAACTGAGAAAGGAGTTAGCTAAAATAAAAAGGTTTAAGTTTCTTGAGAAAGCAGTCGAGTAGATTGAAAGCATTGCTGCAGCTGTGAATGTTCAACTGAAGAGTTCTTACCCTGCAGGAAAAGTAACTAATTTTAAACTAATTTATAACTAGTCCTTTTCTGTACAGGACTGATTACAAATTAGTTATTTTGCTTGAAAAGAAGTGATTATTTTAACGTGGCGATGTCCTAGCAGCACATCAATTGTCTACCTCTGCATGACTTCCCAACTAGTTTATAACTAGTTGTTTCCAAACCAATTAATAATTAGTCAACAATCGACTGGTTTAAAACTAGTTGTTTTGGGACTAGTTAAAAATTGGTTAGTTTGTAACTGATTTTAAACTAGTCAAATAGTAACCCATTAAAAATTACTTACATATAACCCCTTCAAATGAATTTTCAATTATATTGGATTCAATTCATAAGTTTTTTTATTACATTTTTTTCAAAAACAAAGTGCATTTATTTAAAATAATATAAATAACTAAATAGAATATTTACAACTTATAACTAAAACGAAACAAACTAGAAAACATTTAAGGCATTTCATAAAAATAACAATGTAATTCATTTAGTAACAAAAACATATTTTTCTAATAATATCCATTTATAAACGTGTAAAACAAAACAAAAACAATAATTCAGTCAGGTAATTAGATATAAAACTAATTTGTTACTTCTTTTTGCCGTTTAGCTTTATTTATAGAGGCATTGTGAAAATACCTTCTTTTCACCGTGGCAATAGCTCCTCTCAGCTCTTCCAAAGGATCATCCGCATTTATTGCATCTATTTAAAAAAGGAACGAATTGTTGAATTAGTTAAAGGAATATTATGCACAGTAATGTGATTTTGCATATGTGTACGTGCATACATACCAAGTAAAACCTTAAAAAATTTGCTGAAGTCCTTCAGGCTTTTTTTCCGTGCTACAATAACGTCAGCAGCTAGTACGGCTGTAATATTTTTCTTCAATTTCCCTCTCAGCAAGTTTTTTATCGTTTTAACATATAAAATATATGAAAAGTATAAGGTCCAAGTATAAGTAAAAGTATAAAAGCATAAGTGCAAAATATGTATTACATAGTGCTTCTGGTTCGTCTCTGTTATATTGTCATTTAGCTTGCTTATTTCGTCAATTGTCTTTAGTGGAAAAGTGGAAATGACATCGTCAATACTAGCCTCCTGATGGACGATTTGCCTAATTAACACAGTATGTGTTGCCAAAGTCTCCATTATTATCTTATTCTGCGATTTTATTATGTCTGGAATGAAATCGTGCTTAGTCAGTAGCTGTAGTTTAAGAATTCAATCTTTGATAATGATGCCAGGATGCCAGTAATGGGTATATTCCATTTAACGTCTGGATGCAACTTACTTTTTAGTTCTTGAAGTTCTTCTTCAAAACGCTTAGTATTTTGGCAATTGTGGCAGTTGTTTGAATCTGAAATGTTAAGAACCTAAAATTATTTTCAATACTAAATAATAAAAGGTCAGCATTACCTTGCGCAAGTGAAACATCATCCGATGCCGCCGCAATGAAACGTGTGATTTTGCTGTTCTGGTTCATTATCTAATTTTGGTGCAAAAGAGGTATTAAGAGTAACTTATCTTCATAGGGGAGACAAACAAACTTATATTCTATTTGATTTAATTGTAATTCTTCAATACCCCCTTCTGGTTCTTTACCTACGACACAAATACCTAAAGATGAATATGAGTCACATGGTTCTGTGAAGAAACTGTGTGGATTGTAAAATTTTTTGCCTAAAACAACTAAATTCGGATTTTTACGGAAACCAACAATTTTAATGGGACTGTTCGGTATAAGGCTGCAATAGCTATCTGAAGGTTTTAAACTTAAGTAGAGTTCAAATTCAATGCTAACAATCATCCCATTATCCTCTTTGATCTTAACCCATTAAAACCTGACCCCAGAAGGGCTTGTGCGATTTCCATAAAATTTTGCACAATCTTAGTAATTGACCTAGTCAAGAAAAAAATCAAGAAAATAATTCATACCCCCACCCCCTGAACCAGGAGGGTACGTTGCGCAAACGCAATTTGGGCCTTAGTCACATACAAAACATAAAATTAAAAAAAAAAAAAATTTTTTAAAACTTATTTTTAAATAGTTTAGCATTACAAAATGCAGCCCACAAAGGGATTTTGATAGGTTTGAAGAATACGTATTTTTAATTGAATTTCAAAAATTCCCCAAAAAAAACCTTTGACTTTGGATCGAAAAAAAGATATGAATATTTAAAAAATTTTGAAATTTCAGTATGGCAGAATCTAAAACGATCAATTCGAATCCAATTCTACCCATTTTCAAGTCTTATATCTTTATGAATTACTTAATGTAGCGAAATTCCCAAACGTTGCGCAAACGCAACGCTCAGGGCTTAATGGGTTAAACTGATTTACCTTCTCAATTCGCTCTTGCTGTATTTTATAAGATATTTGTTGCAATATCTTTGTTGGTTTTTTTACGTACTTTTTCAGCAATTGTAAGTAGTTTTCAAAATCGTAACCAGAAAAACTGTATAAGGGTCCGAACTGATTAACGCATTCGCTCAAATGTAGCAGACCGTGAACATTGTACGAAACACTATTTTCTCCAAAAACAATAGGAAAATTTTGCACAAGTTGTAAAATGGAGTGTGCTGTTGGAATATTGTTTCTATGTTTTGTTGGAGATGCCAATAATCTGAAGGCTGAGTGGAGTAATAGAAATACGTAATAAAAATCATCATGCACGTTTCCTTTCAAAACTAAAATGCCAGTATAAAGCAAATTTGCGGAACTCGGTCGCTTTCTCGGTTTTCGTACAAATTATTTTGGAATATGACTGGCAAGCGATTTTAAGTGGCCGGATATGTAATTCTTCTGGTTTTTAGTAATTTTGAAATTAATTTTGTCATTGAAAAGACGTATCAACATTTTTCGCATGACTCCAAGATCAACTAAGTGCATCGCATCTAATGGTACCTGGCTAATCATTTTTAAATCCAATAATTCAAATGGTGTCTTCTTTTGTCGAAAAACCTTATTGTGATGATGAATATATTTTCGTCTAGTAAAATCGTCATCAGACATTAGATTGACACTTTCAATATTATATGTCAGTACGTTATTTATTTTTTTGCAACTTGTGTGCACTTTGAGCAACCGTGGGAAGAAGTATGACCAACGGTTCCACAAACAAATGCTTTCGCTGATGCATCACAAATAATTCACCTTATCTGAAATCCAATTGTTTTGTTTTCAATTGAAAATCCGCTTTCCGTTAGTCTTTTCATCTCTGATATTGCATCTCTTAGAAAATCATCCACACAGTTTGGCTTCGCTTTACCAACGTAAACTCCAATAGCAAACACCGACAAGTTGGGAATGCTTATAATTTTCACCAATATAGGCCATAATTGTTTTGGTGAACTTTTAAAGAGAGGTAACCCGTCTATATTAATATCGGCTACTATTTTTTCAAATGAGTAAATTTTGGACCCAATTTTCTTTAATTGATTTTCCAGGCCCAAATGAGTATAAAGCCCGGGAGCAACTTTTCTAACTAACACCGGCTTTCTACTCTCCATAAAAGAAGCAGCACTTAAGGGCACATTTAGATTCTCCTCGTTTAAAATTTTTAAAAGTTCCTCAAAGCATTGTCGAGAGGGCCTATTCTTTAGAAACCATGTTTGCAGCTTTTCCTTCAGCGTTTTTTGCGGCGGCGTACTGCACTTTGGTGTTTCTGCCTCAGGCTCGCTGTAATTTTCCGCGCACAAATGCTCAACTTGCACGTCTTCACTCGTGCTTTCAGCCGTATTTTCACTTGTAAGTCGGTTAAGATAAATGTCTCTCTGTTTTTTTATTTTTCGGCGAATGCTTCTCGCTTTTGATGCATTCATTTTAAAAAATGAAATAATTAACGCAATTATTTTACGCACCTCTTTTAAATACGCACTTATATTTGATTTTCCACGCGCACGTTTCGACGGATACACACGATATGGCGTCCTTTTTAACGCGCACGCTTCGACGGATACACACGATATGGCGTCGTTTTTGGTTAGCAATGCTGCCAAACCATTAGATTAACTTAAAAATTCTAAGGGTCGCCAACGCAAACCCAGAAAATATAAATTTTCAAACAATAGGCAGCCCAAGGCAGGCGCCTTGTCGTTTTTACGAACAACGCAACGAGTGCGACGCATGCGCTCGTGAACTGTATTGCCATGCATGATTTTTTAATCAGTTACAAATTGGTTGTCAAATAATTAGTTTAAAATTAGTTGCTTTTGCCAACTGACAACTTCTTTCCTGCAGGGTATGAACAAATCTGAATCACTAAAAAGATGAAAAGTAATAATTTAAGAGAAAAGTTTAATGTTTAATTTTTTTATTAAATTGACATCGTCAACTGACTTAAGGTTGTTGAGCAAATGAAACTGAATCTGTCTTGTTTCATTCACAACCTTATCAGCCACACACACAAAGACACACACACATACACTGATTCTAAAAAATTGTAACTTCACACTTCATGTACAAAATCGTTGAGTAACTTTGATGCAAATTCAAAGTAAAATAAGCAGTTACAACAACAATGAACTGTTCCTTTCATTCCTGTGTTTGCATATTTGTCGTTCTAGTTGTTGTTGTTGTTTTTTTAATGCAGAATTTCTATGCCAAAAATGGCAGCGAACTGTGTAGTTACCAGTTTTGTTGCCACAAACTAGCAGCCACACGCTGCGCAAAGTTTGCCACAGCATGCAACAGTGTGTTGCATGCTGGCGTGACGTGGTGCCGTGTCAGCCAGTGTTCATGCTTAAAATGCAACAAACTGTGGCACATAATGAAATGTGTGGCAACGCCAACTCGGTGTTGTCCTTCGGTTATGGCTGTTGCTGCTAATAAGGTTTCGGTCGTCGTTGTCGTTGCTGTCATCACAATGCGCTGTCAATCTTATTGAATTATTGACCCCGAGTTGCTGCCATTGTCAACGGGCTTCACTCGAATGCACATTCCAATTCAACTTCGAATACGTTTTCATTCGGTTATGTCATGTGTGCAAATTAATTTACAATGCTTGCAAGTTTTGTGCAAAAACATTCGATTTCCATGCCCTGTCAACTCGTTCCCAAAACAACTGTCTGTCTGTCACTCGTACGAGTATTTATGTCCAGGCGCGACAATGTTGCACATTGTTGTTTCAATTATGCCGCACTTGTTGCACGATTTGTGTGCGTGTCTGAATATTTTGTGACGATTATCCGTGAGGTGAAGTGAAGAGTGGTGATGGTAAAATTTCAATAAGTGCGTTTACACTATTAAGTTCAAGCTTGAACCTTTCTATTGGATGTGAGATTTTGCAGTTTTTTGTTGAACAAAATGATATTAGTACAAAAAAAATTATCAAAAATTAAATATTATTTCTTTGACTATATCCACTCCATTCTACTTACTGTATCCACTGATTTCTCGAAGAGTGCAGATCGGATTTGGCTAATTGTAGTTGTAGAACTACACATTAACACATCGGCGTTTCTGTTAGCCTAATTGAATACGCATTAGCAATTTCTCTAAAGCCTGTTCCTAGTCCTGGAGATAAAGGTGCCTTAAATTTTCACTTCTTTTGTAGTAGAACACTCCAGTTTTCCAAGAATAGGTCGCTCTGTTTACTTTCTCAATGCAAACCCCAGAAAATCAACGAAAGCATGTAGAAAACAGCGTTCCATTCAATCTAATTGAAAGGCATCAACATTTCTCTAGAACGTGGTTCCTAAACCGTAGAAGATGGTTGCCTTAAAGTTTGAACTCTTCTTTTTGTGGAGCTTTTTTGCTTCCCAAAAATGGTTCTGACGCAACATTTTGCTATCAAATCTTTACAGCTTTAAAAAATAATATGGTTTTTTTCCTTAACACTTTCGCTATTTTGTTGCCATATAGCACATTGCCATGTGGCAATGTGGTTTCAAGAATACATTTTTTGTGGATCCTTAGAATAGTTTGGGAAAAAGTTTTAGGAAAAATACGAAATTAATAAACTGAATATTAAAGTGAAAAGAAAAGAAGTATACAGGTTTTTTAATGGTATCTCTTGACATAGTAAAGGAAGAAGAATCATACAAATTTAGATAACTTTTTAATTTGACGTTTTCTTTCAATTTAGATACTTTTAGAATCTTTTAAAAATCCAATTTCTAAATTATTTTATTTCCATAAATTTCTTTACATGTAAATCAAAACAGTTTGCCAAGTCTCTAAAAATCTAGTTATGTCCAAAATCTTAATGGAATTTTTGCATTTTGTTTCATTGCATTCAAGCACTTAAGAATCTTTTAAATATCCAATTTCAAAACTATTTATATGCAATGAAAACATTTTCAAAACCTCCCTTTTCCTTTGGTAAAGTTCTGGTTATGTAAAAAATCTGCACTATCAATGCTCTCAAATTCTTCTTAACTTTTTTTGTAGTAAATCTTTTCACTAACTACAACACTTTGTTGCTTCTCTGATTCATTGCACCAAAATCTCCGATTTAAGGTATTTTCCCAAAGGCCAACAACAACAACTTCCTTCTTCAACACACACACCTAATTTTTACTTTTTCTCTTTTTTTGACCTCGACCTCAGAGACCAACACGCAACACGTTGGCAAGTAGAACAATTTTCCCAATGACGTGTTGGAATTTTTATGATTTTTCGGCTCGCTTTGCGCTGCGGCGTTAACGAGTCGTGTTTGCGTTTATGTTGACACGTTCATTATAGTTGTTGCCATATGGTTGTTGTGGTTGTGTTTTGTTTTTTTGGTTAAACATTAATGCGATTTGTCAAGTTGACAGCAATGTCAAAATGTCATGATTTCTTTCACGCCTCTGACTAGGCCTGCCTGCCGCTGATTTTGTTGATTATGTTCGAGCGTTAAATATTGGAATTGGAGTTTTCTGACGTAGGTACCTCGAACAATGACACAGTGGCAAAGTACGAGTAAAGTGGTGGGAAAGTGTCAGCCTGAGGTCGCACTTAAGGTCGCCGCATACGTAATGCAGTGCATATGGTGCAAGCTTGCGTCGCAGCAAGTGTCAAAGCTAATAAACGCCAGCGTAATTAAGCCAAAAACGCCTACGCACACAAACATATGTCGGAGTGTGTGTGTGTGTGTGTGTGTGAGTGTGCATTTGCAGGTTATGCCCGACGCTGCGACTAATTGTTTAGACACATGAACATAATAAGAACATGACATGCCGTGCACAGTCGCACAGTCACACGCACACAAGTTGCTGGTCCCATTCGTGGGGATTCATGCATGCTTGGCGCAGTAATGACGAGTGAAAGCGTGAATGTGCGCTGTAACATTTCGGCTGTGAGAAGGTGCCGGCAGCAACACCTCCTGCCAGCTGCCAGCCGCAGATTCGGCGAGTGTGCTGTGTGTCGAGTGTGCTGTGTGTATGTGTGTGTTTGCATGTTAATTACGTACTATTATAATTATGAATCCCATCCACAATTAATTAGCATGTTACGACATTTTCATTTAGCGTATGTGCCGAGAATGTTGGGGGGGAATGGAAGAGAATGTGGAGTTGGACGTGAGCGGCTTAGGCAATACGATTACTGGATTATGAAGAGAAAGTGAACTCATTAAAAATTGTGTACTTTGTCTCAAATAGTAAAATCATTTATGAGTGACTTAGGAGTTGAGTGGATTTTAAATGTTTTGGCTTAGAAAAGGTTTTACAGGTCATTGAAGTTTGTTAAGTTTGGAATTGCAGTCATGAGCGCTGAGTTGTGGTGGGAGACTAAGTTTATGGATGTCACAGTTGTGATTATTGAAATGTAAGTGGAGTGAAATGTTGTTTCTTCCACACTTTCACACTCAATTTAACGCCTTCGCTACTAAAGGGGCAGTGATATTTCAGTTGACTCTGAAATTCAAGGTTTGTATTATAACCGAAAATCTCCATAAAGTCAAAAACAAAGTTTGTGCAAATATCCTGCAGCTGATCTATAAAAAATATTTATTGGTTAAAACCATAACGCAAGGTTACAGAATACTTTTGACGGCTGTAAAGCAAACATAACCTTAAGAAGATAAAGCTTTACATTGAATTGTATCTTAAAAAAAATTAAACTCTACATATAATTTTTTCTTAGATAAAATTAAACTTTACATTTTTAATACATAAATTTGCTTGCACTTTTCTATTCAGAAAACCTTTAAAAAATTATCAAAACCCGAACACAAAAACCCGCTAAATCTGTGCTACGTTAAAGTGCCTAAGTGTATGCTATACTTTCTTTCAAAGCTTTCAAACAGTTTTTAAAAATTTAAAATTTAGAACAGTGATGTTTTTTCTCTTTATGAGGTTCTAAGAAAAAAACTTTACGTATAATTTTTTCTTAATTGAATTTTTTCTTTAATTGATCTGTTTCAAGGTATCACGCAGGTGATTAAAAAATCAGAAAAAATAGAAATTGCTAAAAACTATATGTCAGAAAGTTATGGTTTCTGGTGACTGTACGGCAAACATAACCTAGAAAAAAAATTAAAATATTATATTAAAAAATTACACATTATGTTTTTAACCCATTGCTGCCTAATGGGTAAAATTTTACCCATGAAAACTGACTTTTTAAAAAAATCACAGAAAAGTTCGTAGTAGAGATATCTCAAAATCATTGATAGGGATGGTTGGCGTAAAGATGGAACTACCTTAGTCTAGTGGAGTTCACTCTAAAATTCCGCCATCTAGCTAGAGTTACCAGACTCCAAAAATTTTGAATTTTCCGAAGGTGGAAATGTGGTGAAACGTAGTTGCCCGAGAACCTCACAAAAATCTGCCTCCTAACTCACCTGTAAACAATACTTCTTCAATACTTCATAAGATGGAAAATAAGTGTGGAAAAAATATATACGTATTGTAAAATATTGAATGAAGAAAATATGAAAAACAATTGGTGCTTGTTTTAAAATTTGAACTGGATTCAAAAATGTTTTAAAAACACAAGAAATAATTTGTTTAGGTTACATTTACTTCTGAGATTCACTGAACGTGTTTTGGTAGTGCCCCCACTTAAATTAGACCACCAGTTAAAAAGTAATTAATATTTGTTTTTATTTCTTATATTAATTCGCTCAGGTCGTGGTCTTACTTTTTGTTTGGGGCTGAAATTCGGGTAAATTGTTACTTATTTAATTTCTAATAATACAAAATTATAACTATCCCTTTGCCAAAACTTTATCCCTGCATTTCTTAAAAAACCAGGAAGTTCGGTTTGCATATCTTTTCCTTTCTCCTACCTCTTCCCATGGGTATAGTACAATGGTCCGAGTGAACTGAGTGCTTTTAAAGGCTTGTAGCCTTCCTGCTCACCCACATCATCATCATCATCTCTGTCTAGAAGACATCTTAGATAACCTCAGATCAGTAAATTTGGGAGATATTTTTCTACCTTCTTCTCAGACAGCTACTATACCCTAACCTAACTTTAGACTGTAATTGCCCTCCTCGATCACTTCCTGGATCTCTCTATACGAAAATGGAATGGAAAATTCATCTTGGATGATCTCAGATCAGATTCCTGGCAGGATTTAGTAACGAATCAAACTGGCTTAATCTGGCTTTCGAAAAACTTGGAATAGAGACACATCACTTCTTCCTCTTGTGGTAGAACAATGGGACCCAATTATGACGCTGTACTACAGAAATATTGAATTTAATATGGTCTCTCACTTCATAAAAAAGTTCTTGCCCTTTGAGTCTGTTCTCTGAACTGACAATGTCAAATCTTTATAAGTAAAAAATATGATCTGGAAATCTTCACAATGCACCATTCAGATTTCAACATTTAAACTCTTTAACCTTCAATTATTACTTCCCCATCAAATTTCAACTACAAAAATTAATCAATTAATTTAATCCGAAAACACAACTTACATACATACTATACATACATACATATATACACATATGTATGTATATGTTTACAGAATAATTTAACCAAAAACATTAATAAATATGTAAGTATAGTAAAATTTTCGCTTAAATGGACAAGCATAATTAAAGCAACAACAACAACAACAACAGCTACAACAATACCAACACCAACGAAAATTAATGTTAAGAAGTATTACAACCATAATGACATATTGACGACATGCCTCTCACTCGCTGGCAGCCGAGCGACAGTGTTGCATTTTTCATGTCGTTTCAGTGTTGCCAGTGTTGCTTGATTAAAGCGGTTAACTGATGTGTCAGCCTTTGTTGTTGCCTGTGTGCTGTTAAATGTTGGTCGCTGTCGATGGATGTTGACAATTTACTTTATGGTTGACGTTGTTACCACCAACGCCAACAACAACAATCAAAAAGGCAACAACAAATATTGCCTTGCCATAATTTTCACTTTTGTCTGATCCTTGCTGCCAGGCTTAATGTTTAATTCGGCTTTATTATATTTTATTTTATTTATTCTGTTTTAATTTTAAACAAACTACGAACTGCGTGAACATTGAACGCACTAAAGACGTTAAATTTAAAAGTGACACCACTGATGTTAAAAAGTGATACGATTTTGCAGAAGAGAATTCAAGAGAATTAAAGTTTTTTGTAAGGTTCGATTCTCCTTGAAGGGTTGATTCTTCTTGAAATCAAACACAGAATTTAAGTGGACGTTATCCTACTCTGGCCCTGAGAAAACTTCATTACCCTGGACCCCTTTTCTATTTGACATGTTTCATACGGAAGTTTCAATAGCTGCTCTCTGCCACCTGGGGACCAGCGAATAGGTTCTTTCCTTTCTTCTAACCTATATGAGCTGCCTAAGCTACAACCTTAACCTAACTTTATTGTTTCTTACTTAAGTATGTTGAACTCATTTGGCCAAACATGGAGCAGAAACGTAGCAAAACTCTATTGGATCTAGATCCTTTGGAGAAGATGAAGTAGACATTGCATCCTTGGCGATTTTCAGTGCCGAAAATCTCGAGATTGTAAAACTGGTCCAGGATTGCAATCCCTAAGAAGTATGTTTCATGGCTCTCTAACCTATCTCACAGTCCTAAGTGTACTTTTGATTAAAAGCGGCCATTTTCTCTTTCCATACTCTGCTCCTTCCTGTACTGTGCCTCGTTGTATGCTGAATTCACATTGCGACCATCCTTTTTTTTTTAAGGAAATATGGTTTTCTCTGATGAAATGTTAAATGTTGTGACAGGAAATGTAATTATCAGTTTCCTTATGCTAAATGAAATGTAAAATTAATCTATTTAAAGAAAATAATGAAGTTTCGGCTTAAAAATTTACTTATCTTTCTCTGACAAAATTTAATTTTCACTATTTACAATTGACAAACACACAAACTAACTAACCATTTATCTCAATTGACATGAAGATAAGCACTCAACTAGTCACCAAACCGTTGACAGACCGGCCAGTCCGCACACCGTCCGCATGAAGCATGAAGTTTATTATTCTGCGAATGGTGTCGAATGGGTTCAGGCGACACACCAACACAAAGAAATGGCGAAAAAGTAAGTGAAATACTCGCCATTGTTAGGAAGCAATTGAAAAACACTGTCAATTCGCATGTCTCAGGGAGATGGAGAGAAAGAGAAAAGAGAGTGGGAAATGGCGTTAGCGTGTACTGCATTTAGTGGCATTTGTTGTTGGCCAGCACAAGACACATTAACAACTGTTCCAGCGCCGCGTCGTTTACTGTTATTTTGCATGTCATTGCGCCATTTTGCTGTGTAAATGATGGGAAGTAATTTGTCATTGGCACGTTTGACACTTGAGGGCCGCGCCAGACAACGAAGTAATTAGTGCACTGCAAAGTATCGAATTATGAGCTGCACTGAAATTCTAGTTCACGCAACCGCTGAGTGTTTTTAAAATGATTTTAAACAAATACATATTTAACCCATTAATGGCTGATCATTTGTCATGTTGAACGGGTTCTTTGAAAAACTTCACTTCGAAGGAAGTGTGAGCTATTTAACTATTTGCTATACAAACATAAAGTTTAAAATGTAGGTACATCTACAAAAACTTAACCTCTACCAAGACGAGATTTTTTGAAGTTTTGGGTCTAAAATCCAAAAACTTGGGCTAAAGTTAACCCACATACCAAGAATCATTTTACATATCTTATATACTTATATTTATAAGAAGAAGCAACGCAAAGCTTCATTCTTCAACTTTACAATTAACTACAATTTAAGTTCCCCCCTCCGTCCTCCTTCACGATGTTTTACCTTTGCATATTTGAGTAGTTTTTAATTACTGCTTTGAACACCTTAAGCCATAAAATTCCTATGCATCCCACGGTCACCGCAAAATGTCAATAATAATAAAATCCCACAGCCAGTGTTGCTCAACTTAACACTTTGCCGCCTTTGCCTGTGGCTGTGGTTGCAACTCTTCAATGCCACTAGAGGCCCACTGTGGCCCACTTCAAACGAGTGCGAGCGTAAGTGTTCCGTACCAATCAAACTCACTGCTGAGTGATTGGCATTCTCACTCGAAAGTGAGCTAACAGCGACAACCGGCTGCCAATCATTTTAACACAAAAACTTTAATAAACTTCTTGCGTTGCCTTTGGCTCAGAAAAGGCAAAATGACGTGCGCCGAGGCTTTGTGATGGTTGCATCAAGTGTTGTGGGTGGCGGTTTTATGTTGTTGCAATACAGAATATTTTGAAAAATTATTAAAAAAACCAAGTAATAATTTATCAGTGGAAAGAATCTTAGAGAGGCGAACAGTGATTTTGTTGAAGTCATAGTGTTTCGCTAACTTATATTTATTTAGTGAAGTTTTTTTAAGAGTTATTGATTTGAGTGTTTGAAAAGCATTGCACTCTGTTTAAATTGAGTGAATTGAGTAAATGGAAGTGCATCTTGTTTCAGTGTTTTGTAAATATGTACAAGGAAAGAGTATTGGAAATGTTCATTCGAACATGTTTGGGGTTTGAACGTGGACTTATTTTACATGTCTGAGAGAGAGGATGTTTAAGAGAGGATTTTTTGAAATTCGGAGTCTAAAGGGGAAAAAACATGGGTTTAGGTGTTGTTTGAGGAAACTTGATGTAATAAGCCTTTCAGACAAGATTTCATAAGATATCAAACCAAGGGTTACGGTTTAGAAAGACTACAAAAAAAGTAAACCGATTGGCCTATTGACTTCAAAGTTAGTGAAAAGGCTTGAAATCAAAAATAATTTGAGACGTGTTTCTAATTTTGTTTGAAAATCAGAACTTAAAGGGGTGAACCAAGGGTTTAAAGTTTGTATGAAGATACATGATTTTTTAGTACTTTTGTTTTCAAACTTGGTGAAAATACTTCAAAAAAACTTACGGACTCAACGATGGGTTAAGAATTTGAATAGGAAAACATGACTTAATGCGCCATTTGCTTCAAATGTGGTGAAATCACTTCAAATGAGAAATAATCAGATACGTTCTTTTTATAAAAATATAAAACACTTTCGACTGACTTCAATCATTGGCAACCAATCCAACGCATCCTAATTGGCTGAAGTTGTGGTGAGAACTTTCAAAAGAGGCGCCAACTGATTTCCTACCTTTAGTTGACGATTGCTGCCACTTTTATGTGGAGTTAGGAAACTTTTCAGACCATCCTTCTCCTATCTCCTTACTACAATCAGTTTTGATTGACCTACTTTCAGCTAGTTCCTCTTTCAATCACTTAATGTGTTTATTTTTCTTCTTTATAAATGACTAAATTTTCTAAAATCCTTAAGATCTGTTAATCCTAAACTGAACTTACAAATCAGTTAGTAAAAATGTAAAAAAATTCTTTGAAATTTTTGCATTTGCAAAAACATGTTCTTCCATATTATGAACGCATTATACAAATTTGATTGATTGATGATTTGTTGCGAGCATATTTCTACTGTCTTACAAACTTCAAAGTGTTATTCATTCACCCAACTTTACAAGCACAAAAAACTAGAAAATCACCAATAAAAAACAACAACCACCATTTTACTTGCACCATAAGTAAGTGTAGCCATGGCCAACAAAGAAAAAAAATCACAATCACATTAAGTGGCAGAAAAATGATTGAAGCAAAAGAAATATAAAAAAACGAATAAGAAAAAATCCGAGATATATTGAGTGCCTTCAGTGATGGTTATCATGCATTTTCCATCACATGAAACTTTCATTTCAAATTTATCCACCAATACAGCAGCCGTGGCAGTGGGCGCCGCACATCGATGCCAACCGAATGATAAAGTGACATTGAGAATGCGAATACACTTCAAGAAGTAAACTACAAAAAACTCTAAAACACTCCCAACTGTAGCTGAAATAAGAAAAAATGAAAAAAAGCTACGCAGCATAAAGAAATGTTGGTAGAAATCAAAGGCTGTGTTATCCTTTCGAGTTATTTTTTCAAGCATTGCACACACAAAGGACATAATCGAGCAAATGGTATTGTGCTGGGAATAATATATCAAATTACAGCAAGCACACACACACACAAATACACACTTTGGCTTATTGTGCACAACAGTGAACACATCAAACAAAAACACTAGCGGTATTCACAATGTCTGAAAGGGGATATGTAGTACGAAATAAACACTTACAAACATTTTCAGTTTTGGCTTAATTCTTGCGTTGAAGTTAATTTCTGAGCTTTAATGTATTCAGAGACCTATAGTAGAATTTTATGGCGAACATTTTTGTGTTACATTTTTGTCCTTAAAAAGTCCTGTTTTACAGGACATTTTTGGCATTTTAGAAAAAAGGGTCAAATTGACCCATATAAATAGGAGCTACAGGGTTAAAATGCTCCACAAAAATGTTTCTCGTAGTGTTTTACACGTAATTGCTGAACACATAATATACCTAAAATGTGATGTTACATGGTTTTCGTATGCCGATTCACCATAAGAATGCGCGAAATGGGGGAAACTTTGACCGCCCCTAAAAAAAAATTCAGATGTAAACTTTCAGAACGCCGACACACGTATATTTTTATTTGGTCCCCTCTATCAGAATCCGTTGTCAGAACCCTATTATTTTTTTTTGTGTTGTGCAGTGTTATTATCTCGTCACACATCATGAATACCGCCAGTGTAAACTGCATACAAATACAACTCTACTAAGCAAAGCCAGAATCGCAGATTATTTGTATACTTGAAGTTACTGAATACATACATTTGTAGAAGTTGCACTCACACTTTGATTGAGTGAAGCCTCAAAACTTGTGCACTTTAGCATATTTTTTGGCGCAATTCTGACTTATCTGCCTTCAAACTGCAACCGAAAAACATAGTAAAAAACGAAAAAATTGCCATATTTTGCCGTCGCATCTTCTGTGAGTAATCAGCAAAATCTGACTGACGACCCACACAACCACTCCTACAAATAGTCGCAGCGTTAATTCTCCGACATATCTGTGCCGTCATGTCGTATGTGGGAGTCGAGCGAAACGAGCTGCCGCTCAGATGTTGTCATTCAAATTTTGGTGTCACGCGCAGTTTAATTGATTGCAAATTGCGCTGAATGAATTATTTGTATTATTTACATAAAGAAGCTTTCGATTGGGTATTTCATCGAATTGGATGGCAATTCCCACTCGTTCAAATTGAGAGAAATTCTCAGTTGACATAAATGTAGTTTGACTACATTGCCGAAGCGCACTAAATGCCTCACAAGTTCTCATCCAATTTAGACCATAATTGCTTTGTATTATAGTCAGAACTACATTGGCGTTGATTTTTTTTATTGAATTTTTATTACATGCAAAAAATTTGAAGCGACGCTGCTTTGCCATTCCTTAACGGCTTTATCTATGTTAATTTTCAATTTCATTTCAATTCAAAAACCGTCGCCAACACTTCGTTATCCTTTTCAACTGTCATCGGCAGCGAGGAGCGACTAGGTGCTGGCAGCGGCCACATTGCCATCAGTGTTGCCGTAATCGTTAGCGGAGTGCTCAGCATCATCATCGTCGCCGTTGTCGCCGCCACTGCCGCCAGCAACAACTATGGTCGCCGCTGATCCGAGTATTCGCCGGAAATGTTGTGTACGTGATTTTGCCCCACATTGTCATTTTTCGTTGACAATTTGATTGCGCAGCCATTGCCATTGCCTTTGCCTTTTCGACTGGCTGGCTGGCTGGCTGTCGTCCTCGTCGTCGTTGTCGTCGTTGTCGCTGCTATTGCAGCTTATCAAAGGATTTTCTGCTTAGGCAGCGTGTTTGGCATACGTAATTGGTTGTGCGCACGTAGCCTCACACGCACACACGCACACACACACACTTACACACACCCACACAGACGCATGTGACACGACTGAAGAACTGTAACCTTTTATTAAGCCCATTTGTTGTAGAGTCTCGACGTTGTTATTGTTTTCTGCTAAGGAAGCAACTTGAATCAATTTTTTGTTGTAATTTTTAAAGCCAAGACTTTTTGTTATCCGAGACTTTTTTTAGATCAATATGGGAGTGTATGCAGAAAATTTAGGTTTTGAAAGGAAAAGAATACAAGTTTTTTCTAAGGACACAGCTTTGGAAAATTTTTGTTAAAATTTGTGAAGCTAGAAAGAAAAGGAAATCAAATGTTTTTGCTAAGAACACAACTTAGATTACTTTTTGTTGACATTTTTAAATTAGAAAGGAAAGAATTTTAAATGTTTTTGCTATGGACCCAATTTGGATCAGTTATTAAAAGGAAAGAGAAAGAATAAAAAGGAAAAAGGAAAAGGATTCAAAAGTGAAATCAGTTCAAAGCTATAAAGAAAAGGAAAGTTTTTGCTCAGAACTCAACGTTGATAAATTTTTGTTGAAATGTTAAAGCTAGAAAGAAGAGGAATTCGAATGGTTTTGTTAAGGACACAAGGTGGCTAAATTTTTGTTGTAATTTTTTAAGCTATAAATGTTACATAATCTTTTTTATAGGAATATGCGATTTTTTTTGCAGAAAATGTGGATCTGGAAAGGAAAGAATTCAAATGTTTTGCTAAGGAAACCATTTGAATCAGTATTTTTTTTATTTATAAAGCCTGAAATGTTATCTTAGCCAAGGATTATATGCAGAAAATGTAGACCTCAAAAGGAAAATAATTCAAATGATTTTGCTAAAAACCCCACTTTGATAAATTTTTGTTATCATTTCCGAAGCTAGAAAGCAAAGGAATTCCAATATTTTCTCTAAGGACCCAACTTGGCTTCATTTTTGTTGAAATTTTTAAACCTAGAAAGAAAAGGAATTCAAATTTGGTTGCTAAGGATTAAACTTCGATCACTTTTTACTGTAATTTTTAAAGCTCTAAATGCTACTAATCCTTTTTCATAGGAATATTAGATTTTTAGCAGAAAATGTGGACCTAGAATGATAGAGAATTCAAATTGTGTTGCTAAGGTTACAAGTTTGATACATTTTCATGTAGAAATGGACAGAAAAATGATCCAAATGTTTGAAGGATCAATTTATAGGAGAGTTCAGAATTCTATGCAGATAAAAAAATCATAAAATCAAAACTTGTTCTAAACAAATTTAGTGTTATTTGTAATCAAGTATACAGTTCCTTCATCCACACAGATATATAATACCGATTACTGCTCGAAACATAAACAACAAAATAAAGAAAAGAAAAACATAAACACCTCAACTAACACACCCATTCATTCATTCATTCAATCATGACTTCATAAGTCTTAAGATCCAAAACCAAATACGGTCCATTGCCATTGTTGCTGTGCGGTTCTGTTGTCTATTAGCAACCAAAATGTTAGGAAACGTGTTCGATTATGCGGCTGCAATTACAACATGAAAATTAAATTTAGCTACTTTGCATTATTAAACGTGCCATGCGAGGTTATGGTGCATACACTCAGGCGCACACACATACAAACACACACACAAACACTCAATAGTCGTAGAGGCATGCAAATAATTGCAAACAATTGCACATTGTGCGGCATTCGACGTGCGCATTCAGGCATTGCAGCTGACAATTGGCAGGAAGGCAGACGGGCTGAAAGGCCGACAGGTGCCGTTGCAGGGACGAGAAGGGAGTCGCACCGCAAGTGAATGCAATATGCAACGTGTCAGTGTTGCATATGTCGTGTATGAGCTTGAAGTTTTACACACACATTGACACATAGTTTCAAGTACGTGTGAGTATTTGTATGTGTGTGTGTGTAATGACGGTAATGGGATAATAGTTTGAATGCATTTGTTACGGGGAAAAATTAATTGGTATTTATGGCAAACAAATGCAAATTTTTTGTTGCTTTGGTGTTGAGTTAATGATTTTTGCCAACTTGTGAATAGAAGAAAAAATTTTACAGAGAGAAACAAAGAAGAAGGATATACAATTCGTCTATATTACAACACTTTTAAGTCAGCTGACTTTTCTTTAAACAAAATATTATTTCCAAAAAGTTTTTTCTTCCACGCACAAGTCACAAAGCATTTAGGCAAACAAAGTGGTATTCACTATTACAGCAGTTCTTAAGTAAACTGTAGCTCGACTACTACATACATGACTTCATTGGCAGTCAACTCAGAATTCAAAGACATAAACTACAACTCTAAACTCCTACTATGACTTTATTTTCGCATTTTTACTTTACCCACTTTTTTGTCGAATGCATTTTTCGTGCGCTGCGCCCACTTGCAACATGGTGACATTTGTTCGTTGCCGCCTTTTCTTCACAAAAATCTCTGCGCTCTGCCTTTCTTATCTGATGAACACAAGGACTGTCCGTGTTGGTTGTTGTTGCTGGCCATTGAGTTGTTGCTCTTTTTGTTTAAATGCTTCAACATTGGCTTTGGTCTGTATGACAATGGATTTGGTGTTTTTGTTTATATGTTTGTTGTTCCAATTAAGGTCATCACTTGTCAGTTGGTCGTAATAGTTTTGTTTGTGTAGTAAGTAAAGATGTGATTTCAACTATGTTTGATACTCTTTAGATTTGCTGAGTTAACGGTCATATGTAGCATATTTGAAGTTTATTAGGGGTATTCACACCGGGCTCGTTACTTCGTTAGTTCGTTACTCGGCAACTTTGTACGTGCATTTTGTTTTTGTAAAAGTATCGAACAAAAACAAAATACACAAAGAAAACTACCGAGTACCGAACTAACGAAGTAACGAACTCGGTGTGAATACCCCTATTGTATTTTCTAATTTTAAAAATAAACTAGCTGACCCGGCGAACTTTGTCTCGCACGACATTTGTTGTTTTTTTATAATGAAATACGCGAGGTGGCGAATCTATGGCGATACAAATTGACGAAGAAAACCAACTAAAGGAAGAGGAGGAGGCCCACAAACAAGCAATGTTGGTGCTAAGTTTCAGTAAAGAAATGGTCTGCGCTTGAACCGGATTAAAATTATATGGACGGTGCCATGCCCTCTTATTCAATACCTGCCCCTTATTCAATGCCCTCTGTGCAAAGAGAAAATGGTTGGTTCGTACTAAGTTTCATTGCTGAGTGATTTATAGTTCAGCAAAATATTTGGGTCACTAAAAATGTGCCACGCCCCTTGTCCAATGCCCATCAAATCTTATCATTAGAATGACTCATCTATTGGACGACGGGATACAAAATTTCAGTGTTGTACAACTTACAATTATTCCATTATTAAGATCTGGCTCGTATGGGTGGTGCCACGCCCCCTGGAAAATAGATAGTTGCTGATTCTCAGACCTACTGAATATGTATATAAAATTTCATATAAATCGGTCCAGCCGTTTTGGAGGAGTATGGTAACTAATATTAAATAGATATTGTAAAAAAAAAATTAAGTAGTCCAAAATTTTTTTTTTATACTTTATCACGTTTTTTATGATTTTATTATTATATTTTTTTTATTTTTTTCATATATTTTTAAATTAATTTGTTTTTTCATTTTTTTTCATCACATATATTTGATTTTGTTATTGTACATAGTGTTTCTAATATTTTTTTCTATATTTTGTATTATTATTTAAATTTTTTATATTTGATCACATTTCTTTATGATTTTATTTTTATAGTTTCTATTATATTTGTTGCTATATTTTTTATTTTTATTTTTTTTTTATATTTTGATATTCATTTTATATTTTGTCACATTTTTTATGATTTTATTTTTAAAGTTTTTCCTATATATTTCAAATTTATTTATTTTTTTTATTTGATTTTTGTTATTCAATTACATATTTTTGATTTTATAGTTTTTCTTATATTTTTACTACATATTTATTATCACTTAAATTTTTATATTTGATCAAATTCTTTATGATTTCACTATTCTAGTTTTCACTCTATTTTTTATATTGTTTTTATATTATTTTTATATTTGATCACATTTGCATGTTTTTGTTATTATAGTTTTTTCTTATATATTTTACTGTGTTTTGTATATATTTTAATATTTCTTGAATTTCATGACATTTTTTATGATTGTATTATTATAGGTTGTCGTTGTTGATATTTTTAGCAATATATTTTTTTAATTTTTATTTTTTGAATATTTGTTTGCAGTTATCGAGGTTTTGATTTTGTTTGTGATTTTTTTATTGTTATTTTTATTTTTTCAAATATATTTTAAACTTTTGGAACTGACTCATTGATCTACTCAACCGTTTAGGAAAAAAGTATAAATGCTCGGAAATAGGTGGAAGATTTATTTAAAAATCGAGTTGGCTTGAACATGTTTAGTGCCATTAAGCGGCCAAAATGTCCCAAATTGAATCTCTTCTTGTTTTCTTCTGGAGCTAACAGTCTCAACCAGGCATCAACTATTCCGCATTTTTCATCAGTGGACATTGTCTCGTAGACCTTTGGTAACATAAAGCAGAGAGTAACTTCCGACACACGGGTTACATTTCCCAACCAATGAAACAGCTGTATTTTTATATGTTTGACTTTATCCATGTCTGTGTATTGTATCATCAAAAGCGTTACTTATCTCCCAAGCAAATATATCTTTCAGAGTAATTTTCTCTTAGACACCCACAAAGCACTTTAAGTTAGTTTAAGGTTTTTAAATTCGTTGCTTAAAACAAAAATTTGTAATGTCTCCATAACTATTTGTCATTGTTTGAGTCGGAGTTGGTCATTGCTATTGCAAATCAGAGTTTAGCATTTGAACCAAATAGTCACGCCTCTCACAACTCGTCCATATAGCTTGTGAAAGGCTTGAAGCATTTTACAGGTAGTCGGAAGCTTTTGCAGCAAAAACCTTACAACTTTAGCTTCTTCAGCCGACCACAACCACATCAACCCATAAACGCTTTCGCACTTACGTATGTATGCGTGTATAATATATAGTATAATATGTATGTGTGTGTCTGCTTACCGCATGCAGTGGAAACCACATGGACACATTCACACATATTTACACACATTCACGCACATTCAATTTTCTGATAAACATCAATCAGTGTTCAGCTATCACCACAAGCATCTTAACAAATCAACAGCCAGCACAAGTGTCATGTGGTGCTGTAGCAACGAGCGGCCGAGGATATTCAGACCGACCCCCCACCCCCAACAACACGCCCCGTAATCACGAAATTAAATTATGCGCAGTGTGAGGAAATCTTGTTGGGAAGTTAAGAAATGAAAATTAATTGCGGTGCTGCTTACGTTTTGGCGAGGACGGAGAAGTTGGCAAAGGTGAGTCAGCCGGCAAGAAGAAGGATCTATGACGTTTTGTTGCTGTGCACAATAGCAGACTAAACAATAAACAACAATGTATGTATGATTGTTTGTGTTTCTTGGTAACAACTGCGACAACATTAACTGATGTGCGTTGGATTGTGCGCGACAATAATACAAATGGATTACTTTGTTTGTTTTGTGGAACAAATGAGACCGAGTGAGTACTGAACTGGCGACAATGATTGCCGATATGCAGGATTTGATAGGTGAAATTCATTCAATGGATATGCACTTACAAGTTAAGAACTGAACTCCTTTCTATGTCGATTAGTTAACGCTTCGAAAGATTTCTTAAATATGCTTTCTTCAAATAACATATATGAAAATTTTCATAAATTTATATATTTATATAAAATTTTCTTCAATGCCTTTGTTGCTCTAAAAATACTTTTCCCTTGACCGCATTTCACATTCCGAACTCTCCTTTAAATTAAAAACATTGAGCAAACATTATAGAAATAAATGAAAATCAGAGTTGGCAAAATGAACCGCAGCGAGCACAACGCAGCGAGCAGCAATCATCAAAGCTATCACGTTTATGCGAGTAGATACAACACGTACACGACCAATAAAACGCCTCTTACTGCGCCCTCAGCCCCACCACACTCGAAGGTGGCACAGTCCGCACGTCATTCGTTGCTTGCTGCTAGTGTCATCGATTTCAGCTCCTTGCCGTCTTTCAATGGTCTCCTGTCGCTACAACGTTGTGGCGTCGGCACGTTTCAGCAACTTTCGACACATTTGCTCTTCACACATTTGCTCGAGCAACGCTCTCGTTGTTGCGACACATTGCCTGTCGCAACGTTTTTCGTTGCTGCTTTGCGTTGTGTCAGTGACTGTGTCAGTGTCTGTGTCTGTGTGCGTGTGTGGAAGTTTGTTGTGTGCACTGATATCCTTGATATGCTTCTTAAGGACCCTTCTGTTGAAGTAGTTTTTTGCATTCATCTCTTCAGCCACTGAGTGAGGCAGCGTCAGTCACTTTGCAGCTTCTTAAATTGTCTGCTATTTGCTCTGAATAATTTTGTTGTTTTTGTAACAATTCGTTAAACTCCTTATTCCACTCGTTTTGGTAATAGTTTTGCCAAAAGTTGGTAAAATTCTGTCTGTGGTTAACCTTGAAGTTTTAACGTTTCGATTCCGAGTGTTTGGCGTTGATACAAAGGAACCTTTGAGGTGAAGTTGGTGTTTGAATGACTTTTCAAGAAGTTTTTCGATTAGGTTAGCCACGATTCATCGATGAGGAGGAGAGAGATCTACTAACTTATATTGTGACTATGCGACAGTTAAAGTTGCCATGAGTCAAAACGCATCGACTTTATATTGTCGTATAAATACGATTTCATAGTTTGAACTAAGTTTGAAGTAAACAAAAAATCCATTAAATCTGGTTTTTCTCCATACAAACTTTTGACCCTTTGTTGACTCTGTTACATTTTGATTTTCAAATTATTCGAATTATTTCGCATGTTAGCTACTTTCACCATGCTTGAAGTAAAAAACCCCATTAAATCTTGTTTCACCATACAATTTTTTGACCCTGTTAGATTTTGATTTTAGAATGAATTAAAAACACATGTCGAATTTGTTTCACTAAGAGTTTCCAAGAGTTCACCAAGTTTGAAGTCAATGGTTCTATTAATTTGTGTTTTTTCGCAGATTCCCCATAGAAACTATTAACCCTTCGTTGAGACCTTTAAATTTAGATTTTCCAAAAAATGAAAAACCCGTGTCAAATTATTTCGCATGTTAGCTGCTTTCAATAAGTTTGAAAATTGAGGAACACGCATACAATTATTTTTGATTTCTAGTGTTTTCACCAACTTTGAAGTCGGCTCGCCTAAGCAGCATCTGCAGAAATCGTTTGTCAAATTCCCTAGACCCATTCTTAGAGCATAAGAAGCGAGAATTTACAAACTTATTCTTAAACTTTTAAAATATTCGTTAATTTGTGTTAGCAAAAGAGAAGAAACTATTCAAAACCTACTTGAAACCACCTAAACAGGTTAAAATATAAAATTTTTGAAATTTTAAAAATTTTTGAAATTTTTAAAATTTTTGAAATTTTTAAAAGTTTTGAAATTTTTGAAAAAATTTATTTTTAACTTAAAAGTTCCATATTTTCATTTTTTTAATACAAAAAAATATTTTTCCAAACTCTACACTAAAGCCGCTGTGGTGCAGACAGATTAAACATTTCATGAACCTTTAAAATAAGCAAAGGATTCGGACCTTTCTTTATAACAAATGGTAAGAAAATGTCAAAAACCAGATAAAAGTATAAAAAAATTCATCATTTTCAACTTTCAAGCACCAAAAATGTTGCGAGCCTCACATTAAAGCCGAAACATTTTTTTTTATTATTGTTGTTATTAATTAATTATTATTGTTACTAAATTGTTTTTTTATTGTGGATTTCTTGAACTTCGAAAAAATATGTTTTTGTCAACAAATGATTAGAAAATGACAAAAATCAATTGAAAAGTTGCATTTTTTCAACTTTGAGCTTTCAAAAATGTTAATGCGAACATTAAATCCATGCAAATTTTTTGAACTTCAGAAATATTTGTGTGCAAACATTTGCAGTCCTTTTTATGGGAAGAAAATGAAAAAAATCAATTGAAAGCATAGAAATAATAACAAATGTTTAACTTTTAAGCATCAAATAGCGTTGATGCGAGCCTTGAATTAAACCCAGGGAGTTGCCATTTGATTACTGATTAATTTTTTGAACTATTGAAATTTATAGATTCATTTTAGAATAGAATTCATTTATAGAATTTTATAGATTTTGATTAGCAAATAGAAAGAAATTGTCAAAAGCCATTTCAAATGATCTTATGACTTAAAAAAGCATATTTTCAACTTTCAAGTACCAAAAAATGTTGATGTGAACCCCACAATAAAGCCAGCAAGTTGCCATCTTATTAAAAATTTCTTGAATTTTCTAAATTAATGCAAACATTTACAGTTCTTTGTCAGAAAATTGGAGCTAAATGGCAAAAATCGGTTGAAGTTACCAAAAGGGTTGAATGTTTCAATTTTCAAGTAACAAAAAATGTTAATGTGAACCCCATCTTAAACCCAGCGAGTTGCCATTTGATTGTAAATTTCTTAAACATTCCAAATATGTGAAGACGTTTAAAGATTTGTGTTCGAAAATAGGAAGAAATTGTCAAAAATTATTTAAAATGATCTAATGACTTAAAAATAACATATTTTCAACTTTGAAGTACCAAAAAATGTTAATGTGAACCCCAAATTAAAGCTAGAAAGTTACCATCTGATAACAAATTTCTTGAACTCTCCAAAAATGTGCAAACATTAAAGTTTTTTTTGCAGAAAATTGGAAATAAATTCCATAAATCAATAGAAGTTCCCCAAAAATATTGAATGTTTGAACTTTTAAGTACAAAAAAATGTTGAAGTGAACCCTAAAATAAACCCAGCGAGTTGCCATACGATTGAAAATTTCTTGAACTTACAAAATATGCCGAAATTTGTGGTTTTTTGTCAGAAAATTGAAAGAATATTAAAAAAATTTCTTGAAATTACCTAATAGGTTGAATTTTTCCAACTTGAAAGTATCGAAAGCGAGTTTTCACCTGATTGAATATAACTTAAGCTTTCAAAATATGTGCAACAATTTGCAGATTTTTTTCATGAAATGGAAAACAAATTATAAAAATCAGTTAAAATGACCGAAAAGTTTGAATTTCTTCAACTTTAAAGCACCAAGAAACGTTGGTTCTTAATCCACCTTAAACCCAATGAGTTACCATCGGATTGACAATTTTTTTAACTTTCAAAATATTACCAATATTTTTGTCAACAAAAGCAATGCAGTTGCAAACTGAAATATTAGTTTACAACTAAGAAACTAATATTACAATTACAGCTACAACAATATTGATTTCAACTACTCATTCAAATATTGCTACATTTTTCTCCAATTCTTCTTCACATTTTATAAATTAATTCCCACACATAGTCTGATGTCTTTACTGCTCTGCTCTCACTGTTTATGCTATTGGAATTTGTCTGGTTGAGATGAAAATCATAAAAACTGGCAATAAACCAAAATTGTTCTGAGCGTTGCTGGTTGCCGTTTTCAAAATGACTCACTGGGGATTTGAGTTGCCTTGGCGACAACCACGTGTGAACGTTAAGCTTTAAGCTTAAAGACACTTGAATAAGTGCGGCAATGAATTTTAGATCTAAAAGCGAGTGTCTTCCTGCGCTGAGTGCGATTTTACTCGAGTGAACGTTGTAACAACGCCATCCGCTTCCACGAATTGCGTTGGTTGAATTCGAGACTTCATCGAAATGCTGACATTTGCAGTTTGACACGGACAAGTGGGAAGTGTCGTGCTGACCGTTTCGGTGACATTGCCAAGCGTGGCCACACAAACACACACACGCACATGTCCTTAACATGTGTTTATATAAAGTGCATGTGTTCATGTGTATGTGGGTGTGTGTGTGTGTGTTGGAATATGTGAAAAATCGTTAGCCGTGGGCAATTGTCAAGGTGGGCGGAGTTGTAGTTGAATTATACGATGTCATCTATGCAACATTGGACACATGAATTTGTGCTGATGTAACACTGAAGTTGAAGAACAAGCACAACTTGAATCCTTACAGGCGCACTGTGTCTTTAAGAATACAATTCTTTAATAAAATTTCATTATATCTAAGAAAAAGTACCTAAAGTTACAACTAAAAATAAAATGTATTCATTGAAAAAAAAAACAAACCAAATAAAATCAAATTAATATAAGACAAATTATGCAATTTGTAAAAAATTCAAACGACATCACACAAATGGCGCATTGTGGCAAATTGTGTTTTTTATTTCTCGCGTGCGCACAATTTGCATACAAATACGCGTACAACTGGCCGGCTGCAGTTGAATTTATTTCAAAATTTAGCCGAATTTTATAAAATTTATGTTGCACAACGAATTGCTGGCCACAGCACAACAACGACAACGACAACGACGACGACAATTCAAAATAGCGCAACAAAACAGGACACAAAGAGCGCAGAGCAGAAATGCGCGCACCATAACAGCAGCCGAACAGCACAAAAGCCAAATTCAGCCTCATTTCGGTTTACAGTTTTGGCCGTAGCGGCATTCAATGTGTTCGCCGCTCGCCGCATGCGGTATGCGGCAGCGGCATTAAGCCCCAAAATGGGTTTTTGGTGAATATTCGATGCAGCAGCTGAGGTCAACACATACATTTGGTTTAGGCCAAAAATCGCGAGCGAATGTGTGTGTGTGTGTTTGTATGTGACGCCAATGCAGTGGCACCTAAATTGTAAAAAAAATATATGCTTACTAAAGCAAGGAAGAGAGAGACAGATAGAAGAATAAAACAGCGACACATTTTTGCATGAGTAGCAAATTTTTGCAGATTTTCTCAAAAAGCCCAAAAACACCTTGAAGTCAGTCGTATTCAGTAACGAATTATAAATAGTAACACAAAACTGTTAAAATTGTCGTAACTTCAAATTGGTGTCCAATAAATATTTCAGACTAGAAGGGCGGCTTTGCACGCAAGTTTAAGGTCAACCGGGCCCAAAAGATCAAATTTTTCTTAACCTTTTGTTAATCCCGTCAGATTTGAATGAAAAATTACTTATGTAATTATTTCTCATTTAAAGTGTTTTCACTACATTTAAAGCCAATTAGCGCTTAAGTCATGTTTCCCCATACAAACTCTTAACCCATCGTTGACCTCATCAGAAAAATCAGAAAAATACGTATCGAATTATTTTCCACCAACAGTAGTTTCGCCATGTTTGAAGTCACAAGAGCCATAAAACCTTGTTTCTTTATACAAATTCTTAACCCATCGTTGACCCCGTCAGATTAAGATTTTCGAAAAAGCGAAAAACACATGTCGAATTATTTCTCACCAAGAGTACTTTCACCAAGTTTGAAGTCAAAAGGACCATTAAATTTTGTTTCTCCAAACAAACTCTTAACCCATCGTTGACCCCATCAGAAAACATTTAAAACACTTGTCAAATTATTTTCCACCAAGAGTACTTTCACCATGTTTGAAGTCAAAAGGGCCATAAAATCGTGTATTTCCATACAAACTCTTAACCCATCGTTGACCCCATCAGAAAAAATTTAAAACACCTGTCAAATTATTTTCCATCAAGAGTACTTTCACCAAGTTTGAAGTCAAAAACCCATTAAATCTGGTTTCTCCATACAAATACTTAACCCATCGTTGACCCCAACAAAAAAAATTTAAAACACTTGTCAAATTATTTTCCATCAAGAGTACTTTCACCAAGTTTGAAGTCAAAAACCTATTAAATCTGGTTTCTCCATACAAATACTTAACCCATCGTTGACCCCGTCAGATTACGATTTTCGAAAAAGTGAAAAACACGTGTCAAATTATTTTTCACCAAGAGTACTTTCACCAAGTTTGAAGTTAATAGCCCCATTAATTCATGTTTTTTCAGAGTTTCTTCATACATATTCTTAACACATAGTTGACCCCGTCAGATTTTGATTTTCGAAAAAATAAAAAACGCGCATCGAATTATTTTCACCAAGTTTCAAGTCAAAAGGCGTAAAAATCATATTATTTCATTCAAACTTTTAACCCTTGTTTCACCCCTTTAAGTTTCGATTTTCAAAAGAAAGAGAAAGACGTGTCAAATTATTTTTGATTTCCAGTGGTTTCACCAAGTTTGAAGTCAATAGACCACTTGGTTCAGTGGTTTTTCGTAGTTTTTCCGTAGTCTTTTCCGTAGTCTTTTCCGTAGTATTTTCGTAGTCTTACACACCTTAACCCATTGTTGACCACGTTAGGTAGGTAGGTAGGTTGTAGTGGCTGCCTCTGTATGGGACACACTTAGGCCTCTTTATGGACCCATTATGATACAACAAATTGTACCCGTTTGAAATGTGTATGCAACACGGTTTTTTCAACATGTATTACACATTTCAAACGGATAAGAGAAGAAAGGAAAGCGACCTACAGTTTAACGCCGAATCCGAACGGCGGATACACCTTAACCCCTTTAGACCCCGAATTAAAAAAAAAATACTGACTTAGCGACAGATTATTTTCTTAAATATATCTACAGCTAAGATTTCATGTTGGTAGCTTCAGCCTGGGCGGTGATGAATCAGTCAGTCAGGCCATCAGAACAAATAACTATATTCATGTAAATTTGAGAAGTGTGGGCGGTGCCACGCCCCTTTTATGCAATTTTCATCCAGTTATTTTAGTCAAAGGGTGCGACCCAGTTTCTTTGATGTGCGACTTACAGTTTCAAAGTTAAGCGGAAAACTTGAGTTATAAAAATGTGCCACGCCCCTATTCCGACCTCCTTTAAATTCTACCAGTAGAATGACTCACGTAAAAATTAAAAAACAAATGCGTGGTTGTTTACCAAAGTAGAAAACTGAGTAAAAGTACCTAATTGTTTTTTTAACTTTCATGTGATTCAACTTGCTGTAGTTGTCACAAAATAGTTTTTATTTCATTTAATTTTTGATCTTATTTTTTCTTTATTTTAGTTTTATTCCCATCCAAAGAAAAACAGCTTCAAGTGTGAGACATCTAAATATTTGTTGAGCACAATGACTGCGGCTATTTTGGTTGCAAATCCTTTAGATTTGTTTATCAAATTTAATACGATTTTTGAATTTAAAATAGATTGATCCACTCCTCATTAAATTTCTTAAATTCTGCCTTAAAAGGAACTGCAATTCCGAACTCTCTCTTCTACTCGTTTTGCAACTGGCGTCCACAATTCTTAAAGTCGTTGGCTCCTTTCAGCCGACAAGTGACTGCGAAAATTCTTAGCCCTCGCCGGCAACACATCAGTCGCCACACATGCTTCAGCGGCCAAACCGGAAGTGATGTGCTTTTAAAGTCGGAAGTACTTAAAGTTAAGCGCATACTGGCGCGTTGCTCTGTGCCACACACACACACACATACACAGTGCCTCACTTTTTCGGCAGCTACTCGAACGACTACTTAAGGCAGTCGAATATGAAGCGGCAAATGTTGCATGTTGCCGGGCAGTTTTATTGCTCCACAAAAACGCTTCCTCCAACAGTTCGAGTGCTACACGCCCAATGTCAGTGCGAAGTGTTTTGCTCTTTCGCCGGAATGTCTGCTTGCCGCGAAAATTGCTCGAACACGAGTAAAAATAATCCAGTACTCATGTGAAGAAATTCAAATAAAAATGCAAAAAACACATTCGGTATCAAAGTGTTACGAAACTATTTTAGAATGTAATTTATTGTGGCACAGTCGGGGTCGGGGGTTCTTGACTGTTGGCTGCTGGCGTTGGCGCATTGTAAAACACTTAACCGTTCGCCGTACACTTGACGGGTGATTAGTGTTGTTGCTGTGTGCGGTGTGGTTTATTGATGGTTTTGCGAAAATTTATTGAACGCAGCCATGCCATTTGAATGGATTTTGGATATTAGCGAAAACAACAAAATACAAATACAAATTAACATTGGCTTTCCGGGGTGGATTCTTTAATCGGTGAAAGATGTTTAAGTAAATGGTTTTCGTGTTGTTGTTGGTGTACTATATACAAACGAATAGGAAAATTAGTCAGGGAAAATTAGAAATGAAGACTCGCTATACTTGTAAGGACTAAAATTTTTTGTAAAATCTAATAGAGAAGGCATTACGTTTTCTCCATTCATTTCACTCAGTCATTATGCTAAATGAAACAAAAACTAATGCCAGGCTTAGCGTTTAACCTATCGCTAGCAGTCTTATGTGATGGGGCTGTCTTCTCTTCTCCTCTAGAAGAGACGCTTTCGCATATAAAACTTTATTACTGGGTTGTGTAGAGCGCCATTTGTGCATATATTGCTGATTAGTAGGATATGTTACTGGAAAACGAAGAGGTTGATGTCTCTGCTAAGCTTATTGTGGATGATGTATGCGCTGCAATTTGAATATTTCCGTTGGTCTGTACCGACAGAGTAAAAGGCTTCTCTTAGTAAATTTTTTACTATCGACTCTAATTCGGATATTAATTTATGTAAACAATTATTGACTGAAGTAAAAATATTTGTTTATGTAGTTATATATTTCTTTATGTGAGGAATTCCGTAAACTTTATGTGAGGAATTCCGTAAACTTTTCGATCGAGGTGGTATGTGACTCACATAGAAATTGGTTGTTTGAGTAATATTTTCATTATTCTAGAAAAAAGAAGTAAAAGACTGATACAATTCCCATAGGGTTCATTCCACGATAGCTATTGACTAAACTGGGATTTATCGATTCATGCCATGAAAAAAATTTCTAAGCTTTTGAAACCCAATGGAACCACAGCCGAAGGTTTCTGTTGCCAGTGCTGCTAGGTATTTATTTGCAGAATACGAACTATTGTACAAATATTATTATAAGATAAATTAAAAAAAAATATCTCCCCCACCTCAAACTATTATGCTATAGTCTTATTTTCATTATTCAAAAATAAAAAAACTAAATCTAAATAATTAGTTTGAGCACAGAGTCACAGAGCATTGAGTCATGATTTAATTGAGGAGGAAGCGTTTCCAATAACTGATTGCAGATCCAACCTGCTGTAGATCTTCTGGTCTAGACCGCACTAGACCATAGACTATTAGCAGTTTGAGTATCAGAAGGTCGGATCCAGCACCAATCTTTAGTTGAGATTACATAACTTTGGATTTTTACTAAATAATTGAAATAGATTACAACGTAATTTTGCTGCAGTTGCCAAAATGTAGAGAAATAGAAGACTGTAAGTCACTTCCTGGCTTACTGCAAGTTACTCTCTAATCACTGCTGGAAAGTTCTACGCTCAACAGTTTACAATAGCTTGGATGATATCAGGTCAGTCGATTTAAAAAACCTCCCCACGGCTAAAACTGGACTAATCAGTCTCCCGTATGACTTACGGTTGCTACAGTTGACGAATTGTTGCTTTAATGTGATATCGCAATTGATTCATTTGATGCCTAAGTGTGTCTTCTACCCCCCTTTCCTTTACGAGTCTTAAGCACAATGGACTATCTAGCCTCAGTGCTTAAGAAGTTTGAATCTCTAGGGTTCACTTTCTCGGCTCTCCTCATATCCATCCACCCACCAATTCAAGTGCGGCTTGCAGCCATGTTTCGTATCCAGACTGTAACTAAACCTAACAGTAGATTATAATTCACCTCTTCGGTCACTGCCTGGCGATCGATTGGATGATCTCATATCAGAAACCTGGCAGAATTCAGCTACGAATCAAACTGGCTTAATCGGTATGATCCACTTGACACATTGCTATCTTTTTAAGGTCTCACAATGGACCTACGAGTATCTGTGGCATAAGATTGTTATGGGTCTCTTATCCAGATAGCCACTATAACCAAATCTATCTATAGACCGTACGTAATCTACCCCTTAGGTGGATATAGGAAGTTCTAGGATCATCTTTTTTCGATAAATGGTATAACTTCAGATCAGTTAATTTAAGAAATCTGCCAGAATTCTTCTACGAAACAAACTGAATCAGGCTCCCGTATAGTCTAAAGTTGTTGCATTGACAGATTGCTACCTTCTTGTGGTATCTGTTTTCGAAGTGTGTCCTGCAGCAAGCTTCCGCGTCCAGACAGCCACTATAACCTAATCCAACCTCTGTCTATAGTCTAGACGGGGAAGGAAAGCTTCTGCTCTCCATTGTTCGACAACTTTGATAACCTCAGATTAGTCAATTTAAGAAATCTGTCTAAATTTGCAGCATTGGCACTTTGTTACCTTCAATTGATACCAGAATGGGTCAATCTGTGGCCTAAGTGCGGCACAGCTCCATGCCCAGACAACCACTTTTTTTTTTTTTTTTTTTTTTTTAAACAGGAACAAACGCGCAGGGGATGACCCCTATTAATGCGAAGCATTGCGTTGGTTCAGGAAGGATATAAAGGTTAGGAGATAGGGTTATGAGTGAAGTGGTTATGGACTCTTGCCTTGAACACATCGAGATCATAAGTGCTGGGGAAAATATCCGCAGGGAGACCATTCCACAACCGCGCTGTACGGGCCAGAAACGAACTTTCCCTGTAGTGCGTAGTGCGCTGGAACATCGTTTCGACGTGGAAAGCATGGGCGCCAGTGTTCAAACGGGTTGCCCGGGGGAATACCCGGAGTGATGGCATCAAGTTGCTCATCTCCACTGAGCAGTTACCGAAAAAGTATCGGTAAAATAACACCACACATGCCACGTTTCGACGATGTTCCAAGGAGTCAATAGAGCTGGATGCCCTACTGTCCCCTATAAGTTTAATCGCACGGTTTTGCACACGATCGAGGAGCTCCAATTGGGTTTTTGAAGCCCCCGCCCAGAGGTGCGAGTTAAACTCCATTTTAGGTCGGATATAGGTGGTGTAAATAATGCGGAGATCAGACGGAGTGAAATATTTTTTGCACCGCTTTAGGAAGCCTAGGCACTTGGCTGCTTCTTTCGACACGCCAAAAATATGATCGTTCCAACGAAGATCGTTCTTAATGGACATGCCCAGAACATCAAGAGCTGCCGATTCCGCAATACCCACACCACCCATAACCAGGGATGTGTTGGGATGTGGGAGAATCGTTTGTGGGATAACAGGCAACATTGGGTCTTGCGGGGATTAAAATCGACCCTGTTCGCTTGACCCCACTTGGAGATTGTTTGTAGGTCGCTATTAAGTGTGTCATTCATACGGCGCCGTTCTCTCTCAATCTCCACAGAGCTGGGACGCTTTGTGAAAGAGTATGAATGACAAATGGTGCTGTCATCCGCAAACGAGTAGATGGGATTCTTCGTCGACGACAGCAGGTCGTTGATGAAGATCAGGAAGAGGGTTGGAGAAAGGACCGAACCCTGCGGCACTCCCGCGCTAAGGGAATGATTTTCCGAGGCTATGCCGTCTACTACAACACGAATAGAGCGATCATAGAGGAAGCTCGTAATCCAACGAGAGAAGGTACTACCGACACCATAGGCAATCAATTTTGACACGAGTGCTTTATGCCACACCCGGTCAAAGGCCTTGGAAATATCCAATGCAACAACCTTGCTTTCACCGAGATTTAGAATGCTATGACCTGACTTAACTTAACTTTAGAAATATAGCACTAAAACCCAACTCAATTAGACTTTTTCGGATTGCAGATGAATATCACGAGGGACATTCTGTAAAGTAGTTCGAAAATGCCAATTTTACAAATCCATGTAATTCATATTTGAATATTAATCCTAGAAGAGTAACCTTTGTCGATTCGACGAAAAGCACACACATTTCTTCAAATTTCTTCTTATTCTCCGATCTGATAGATTTCTCCTTTTGTGTGATTGCAGTTGGCGATGTGCTTTATTGTGCGAATTATTTACAAACTAATGTCTAAGTATAAACATATAAAGAAGTGGAAACTTGGATTTCTAGTCCTTAAAAAAATCATTGTTAAATACGATTTCCTCGATTCGACGAATATTACCAACAACGTATGTAAAATATTATTACCCTTCTAGGGTCAGTAAATATTTAAATATTGAGTTATGTTCATAACTGAATATTCATCAAATATTTAAAATTCACCAAATAAAAAAAACCATTATACATTTCCAGACATATCTGAAACTTGGTTCTAATAACATTTTCCCTTCTTCAATTTTCCAACGTTTGGCAGCACCTCGTCGTGGTCAGATGTTGCGTGACTCTCAATTTGTTCCAGGGAAAAAAGTTGCATTTGTTCCAAAAAAAATTAAAATCGTTGCTACCTGCAAAGTTTTCGTTTTGTTCGCAATTTCACTTTGCTTTACAGGCAGTTTAGATGCTTCACATTTGATAACATTACAAAAACATTAGGGAACAAAATGCGCGACATGACATCCGGCACTTTTCAGTTTCCTTTTCACTCACACACACACACACACACACAGACACAAACGCAAACACACGCAGCTGCACTCATTTACAGCAACGCCCACGGGTTCTTGTGGCAACACAAAGTAATCAATTATGACGCAACACCACGAATGGCCGCCAGTCTGTCGCATACGCCCAACGAGCGAATTGAGTAATTATGAGCTACGGAAAACAGTGGCAACTCGATAATAATAACTTGCGGCCGCAGCTGAACTCGATCAGAGTTAAGTTGACATTAAAAACTGCTTTCAGCTTTTTCCTTTAACTGCCCCGCTGTGCTGTGGTCGTGACTGCAGTCGAATTGTGTCAGGAAATGAATTTAGAAATTTGACTGCGAATGCAAAGACAGCACGGAAACAAGATAAGCATTTCCTTTTTTCCCCAGGAAAGAAAAACTTGAAAGTTCCTTGTTGTCATAAAAATCGTGCAGCAATATCTTACGTTACTTACGTTACGTTACTGATTTCAATAAGCAACAATTACACATTTAATGCCGTCGCGACTTGCGGCATTCACTCGGCCGCACAGTGGGCTGGACGGGCGTAGCGTTTTGTGGTCAACGTTGCGTGACTCGGCGCACACCGACTCGTTGTGTTCTTTTTTTATTGTTATTCTTTAATTTGCTATTGTGGCAGCTGGTCATTGTCGTTGTGGTTTGTTTGTGTGTGTCTCATTGTTTTAAATAACAATCGACTGGTTATTGACGTACTTCGGTGGGCGGAAGAGGCGGGGGTTGGGGGTGAAAATCAAGCAAATTGTTTTATTTTTATTAAAGGGTTGTCATTGATTTTTGGCGTGTGCAACTGTCAGCGACTGACAGAGGTATAATTAGGCCTAATTTATTGGGAGGGCAGCAAAGGAGAAAGTTGTAAAGAAAACATAGTCAGAGCTAATAATAGGTACGTTTTGTATTTATAAGTCATTGTGTTCGAAGCGGAAATCGAATTATTGCCGAATTATACAGCACAAGTTGCTGCCCGCATGTAGAAAAAATAAAACAAATTTACCTTTAAGAACTCTACTTCGTAATCGTAATCTATTTGAGTGTTTTCTTTCGAAGCCAGGATTGCCAACTCTGAAAGTGTTGGATAATGATTTTTGACCCAGAAGGAGACCTCAAAATATATGTTCCAGAACAAAGACTACGAGAGATCTGAAAGTAGTGGACGATTTTGGCCCCAGATGGAAACACTTCAATAGATTGTCAACTCTGAAAATAGTGAGCGATCTTGTTTCCAGAAGGAAACACCACAACAGATCGTTAACTCTGAAAGTATTGAACTATGATCTTGATCCCGGAAAACTTCAATAGATTGTAAACTCTGAAAGTAGTAGACGATCTTGGATTCAGAAAGAATCCGATCGTCAACTCTGAAAGTAGTGGGCGATCTTAGCTCCAGAAGGAAACACCACAACAGCTCGTTAACTCTGAAAGTATTGAACTATGATCTCGATCCCGGAAGGACACACTACAGTAGATCAAAAGGAAACACACACAGCATACATTGTAAACTCTGAAAGTAGTAGACGATCTTGGATTCAGAAAGAAACAGATCGTCAACTCTGAAAGCAGTGGGCGATTTTAGCCCCAGAAGGAAACACCACAACAGATCGTCAACTCTGAAAGTAGTGGACGATCTTGGTCTGAGAAGGAAATCCCACAACAGATCGATAACTCTGAACGCAGTGGCGATCTTGGTCCCAGAAGGAAACACCACAACAGATCGATAGCTTTGAAAGTAGTGGACGATTTTGATTTCAAAAGAAACCACCACAACAGATCGTTAAGTCTGAAAGTAGTGGACGATCTTGAGCCCAGAAAGAAACACTACAATAGATTGAGACCTTTAAAAGTAGTGGACGATCTTGGCCCCAGAAGGAAACTTCGCAATAGATCGTCAACCTAAAAATAGTGGACGATCTTAGCCCCAGAAGGAAACATCACAATAAATCGTCAACTCTGTAAATAGTAGACGATCTTGGCCCAAGGATGAAACATCACAATGGATCGTCAACTCTGAAAGTAGTATATAAGCTTGATCCCAGAAGAAAACACCGTAGTAGATCATCAACTCTGAAAGTAGTTGGCGATTTTGGATCCAGAAGTAAGCACTACAACAGACCACACTTGCGGAGTATTGGGACAACATATTCAATCCTTCAAACTATTGAAGTCAAAGCTTTAGTTTTCATGTGAAATAAGTAATTTGTGGTTTTCTGAAAATTAAGTTGAAACATGGTAAAGGCATCTTCAAGGTGGGTGTTTGCTTACAATGGATCAAAAATGAGAAGGAATGAACTCAATTCTTCCACTTCATCACTATTCACCCGAGAAAAAAGAAGAGAATATTAGTTATTGTGGATAAAAGCAAATGCGAGCGTTCCAAAGAAGGCAAAAGATGATCCGACAGCTATTGAGGTTTTGGAGGTTAGGTTATGGTGATTGTCTTTTTTTATTTTTCATGGACTATTTGGCAAATGAAAAATAATAACAGCTGATTATTTAATTCTTAGGGTTAAGTTAATAAAATTCGATTAGATATTTGATTGAATTCTGAAATCAACAGATACAAGTCTCATTTTAAAAAGACATAACTGATCTTCCAACACGAGGAAGGCGTTGCTATACCCTCACTCAGATTTGGCAATTATTATCTTTTCCCAAATATGAAGAAATGGTTCGGTTTCAAGAGAAATAAGGAATGCGAAACTGATGCTTATTTTTAAGACCTGGACTTCAAGGCCCAGTATAGTAGGAACTTATGGCATCTATTTTCAAGGAGACTATGTTGAAAAATAAGTTGAATTTTTTTGGAAAAAGGTTTGTCTTCTGATCTAAGCTGGCCTGATTATCTTACTCTCGAATCGCTTTCAGAGACACGGACACAGACACATCACTTCTGCCTTTTGGGACCCAACTTGTGGCTTACGTGTGCTTCGTGTCCTGACAGCTACTTACACCTAACAACCGATCTCGCCTTAATTTGTTTCAAACTATCCTCGTATATGTATTTAGATTACAAAATTGAATGGCACTTCAGGCTTGAAATTAATATTAAATTCTTATTTATTGTAAACTGCATACCCGTTTTCAAGTGCATTTGGCTGCCACTGACAGACGCGACGGTACTATGCTGCGACCGGTTTGTAATTGGAAAATGCACTTTGCACATCTCAGTGCAACTATCTCAAACACTCTCTCTCAGCATCTCACCATTTTCACTCTACTATGACTACAACACTTTCTTCGGCCAACACTTTCAGCGGCCAGAGTTGCTGGGCGAACCAGTGAAGTTGCTTAATTCCTTCCATCAACATGGCCAACATCTACGCCACCACTCCGTAGTGCACTCGATGAGCCAACTTCCAGCGCCATTTGCGCATCGCCTCACTGCCGGTCTGACTGTTGATTCGACCATAATTTCTAAAACCAACAGCTTGCTCGAACGCCAGGCAAGATTTCTGTGCTCTTTTGTGCAAAACTATGGAAAACTTTGTCGGAATTGCATTAGCTGTATTTGATTTTTACGAAAGCGATTAAGCGTAAAGTTTGCCGACTTTGTGCGTTGACTCAACTCTGTTTTCCAAGTATTTACACAATTCTCATGATTTCCTTGACAGTTGTTTGAGAACGATTTACATTTACTTGCATATGTAAGGATTTGAGTTCAGGTGAAGTGTTGTGGAATGAAATTGAATAATGCAATTTAACTGAAACTGATTTGTCATACTAAAAGGTTTTATAAAATTGTTAAAATTTGTATCTTAGATGTGCTTTTAGTTGTAGATTTGGTTTTTGTTTTAGTTCATGTTTTGTTGCATTTGCAGGAATTTTTGCGTTTTGGCATTTGCTGTCATAACTTCACCACAACTTGCGCTTGCAAAAGTGTTTACTTCCTTGATGGCATAATTTGCGTCGCCATTTTTATTTCACTTTAATAGTTCCAACTTGCAATTCCAACTTGTAATGTCTGATATTTGTTGTTGCCTAAGTTAGGAAGTGTTTTGGGTTGTTTTGAAGTTAGCGAATCTAGAAGACTGCTTGGAGTGGAAGAACTACAAAGACTATGTTTTTTTTTGCGAATTTTGTTTCATTCACAGTTAGCCGCCAGCAGTTTTAACTTTGTTGGTGTTATTGAAGTTAAAAAATGTTTTAAAATAAACAATTAAATATTGAAATTTTCGAATATTTAAATATTTATACATTTAAAAAAAATATTTCTATAAGAATAAAAATATTAAAATATTATAAATTCCAATTTCTAAATAAATTGAAATACATCTTTAAAAATTTTTTTCATAAAAAATGTAGTATACAAAAATTTTAAAATATTTTTTTATTAAAATATAAATTCTAAATAAATTTAAGTACATATTTTAAAAGTGTTTCAATTAAAATGTACAACATTTAAATATTTTTCAATATTTTTTGTTCAATTTATAAAAGAAAATATAAGAAAACATATTTGCAATTAAAATAAATAAAAATTATATAAAATAAATAAAAATAAAATAAAAATAATTCATAACAACAACAAAAACAAATAAATAAAAATATTTTAAAATTTCTTAAAATACCAAATAAGATATTAATAATTTAAAATATTTAATCTTAATATTTAAAAATTATTTTAAAATAAAAAAATGATACCTGAATGATATAAAAATATTTTTAATTTTAAATAAATTAAAATACATATTTTTAATTTTTCAAAATCAAAAACAAAATATTAAAATATTTCCTAATAAAGTTAAATTTTTTAAAATAAATAAAATTTTTAAATATTTTGAAATAAAAATAAAATATTAATATTTTAAAATATTTTGTATTATAATTTAAAAATTATTTAAAAAAAAAAAATAAATAAATATAAAAATATTTGTAATTTCAAATAAAAAAAATACATATTTAAAATTTTTGAAAAATAAAAATAAAATATGAAAATATTTCTTGTTAATTGTATAAAAAAAAATATTTGACTGACATATTTTCATGTTAATTTTTTTTTTAAATAAATAAATTATAATATTTTAAAATATTTTAAAATAAAAATGAAGACATTTATATTTTAAAATACTTAATATTAATATTTAAAAATTATATTAAAATAAAAAATGAAATGTAAAAATATTTAAATTTTAAATAAATAAAAATACATATTTTAAAATATTTTAAAATAAAAACTAAAATATTTTTAAAAATATTTTTGAAATATTTTCATGTTAAATTTTTTAAATAAAGATGTTAAAATTTTGAAATATTAAAAAAATTAGATATTTATTTTAAAATATTTAATAATAATATTAAAAAATTATCTTAAAATAAAAAATTAAATATAAAAATATATGAAATTCGAAATACATTAAAATACATATTTTGAAACGTTTAAAAAAAGTAAAATTTTTAAACATTTCTTGTTAAATGTATAAAAGAAAATAGTTGACTGACATATTTTCAAGTTAAATTTTTTTATATTTTTATGCATTTATTTTTTTTAAATACATACATTGCAACTCATAAAAACGCACACTTTTTTATTATAATTCACGCAACTTTTCCACCTATACGAATTCGACAGCAACTTAAAAAAGGAAAATCAAAAGTCGCTCACTTTTCAGCCGGAAGCCTTGTACGTTGCCTTCAAAGCAAAAACAAACAAATAAACAAAGAGAATAAAATAAAATAAAATGAAAAAAAAAAACGAAATGAAGCAACAAACAAACCGTACAACAGAAAAGTGCAAAGTTTCTTTGTATGTTGGCTGAAAACATTTTCAATATGCGCGCCGCCACAGCGCCAGCACCCGCATGCTGCCCCGCGCCCCCACTGATGAATTTCTTTGTTTGCGCACACCAGCGAAAGGGTGAAGCGTGCTCAACGCTGGCGCACTTTGAATGCTGAAAACTGATTGATTTATGCTGGCAGAATTTTAAATTTGCAGAAAATTTTCAAATCCGATTAACTGCTTTCAGGCAACAAAGCAACAAAAAAAAACAACAAAACGACACGAAGAAGTGGTAAAAACATGCAAGACGCACGCCGAACAACACACAAAAACAACAATAAGCCGCACTTTTCGCGCCGCACAGCGAAAGCGTCAAAGGTTGGTGGCGGCGACGGCGGGTGGCGAGTGGCAATGCCGAAAGCCAATTTAGGCGGCAAACAGCCGACTAATGCTAAAAGCGTTGGACGGCGCGTGGAAATAAGTGAACGAGTTTTAAAAGATCAAAAAGTTTTGCATTTTTCAATTTCCCCCGCACAACAGTCGAAACAACAAAAACAACGACCACGCGAGGAAAAGCGGGTAGCATGTGAACAAACAAAGTCCATGTCTGCATGTTAAATGCATTGGAAAAAGGGTTGCCACATTGCATGCCACCAGCAGCGTTGCGAGGCTGCTTAAAGTTGCAACAACACAAACAAACTTAAATTGCCTGAATTTTATTTTGTTTAAGCAGATTTTCAATATAAACAGAGTGTCAATTGCTCATTGAAGGGTCAATCTTTCATTGCGGGGAAATATAACAAGGATATTTATTCGTTCATGATTTTATTATGTAAAAATTATATTTACATATATTTTTACTTATCTATAAACACAAATATCTGCATTCCTTTCTTAGTATAAAAAAATTGTCTTCCAATAAATACTCGTCATATGCCATTCATCTATTCTCATTCACCTGTTTCACTTGATCACATTGCTTGTTGTTGTTTTGCAGGCGACACAACACGCAAACCCCAGTTACCACGCGCCCAAAACATTTTCAATTTGTTTGCCCATTGTTTGCTCGCACACAAACATTCCTGTCACCACTGTGCCGCTGTTCAATTCAAAATATAACCAAATCCGCAGAGAAGCAAAAATGTTAATTAAATGACTGTTGAATGTTTCGGGCGGCTCAGCCCGTTTCGGTGCAATTTTTAACAACTGGGGTAGTGATAAATTGATGAATGTTGGTACTCGAATATTAGGTCCAAAATTTATACTAATAAAGGTTTGGGGCTCAATTGTTTCTTCCGTGCGCAGAGGGCAACTGACACACAAAATTTAGAGATCTCTTACTTTTAAAAAGAAACTAACTTTGCAAAACCCAGCTTGAGTTTTGTTTTGGATGGACTAATATTAAGAGAGCAAAGAAAATAATTCATAGAAAGTACAATTTCTCATGCACTCAGGTTCGGTAGCCTATTGTACTAAGGGCTCAAGAAGAGAAGGGTGCTAGAGGAAAGTGAGGTGGGGCTATAAGAAAGAGAGAAAGAAAAAGGTGGTAGGGAAAGTCTTCACGTCTTCCTGCACGAATTTACTGGATTTTTTAATGAACCTCTGAAGAAGGCACAGGGGAAGAGAATAGGCCTTCTTCATAACATCTGAACCCGAAATGCGCCATCTCGTTCTAGCAAAGGTGGGACATACATAGAGAAAACGCTCCGAGCTTACTACTTCCACCAGACAAGATGTGCAAGTGGGATCCTCGATGATACCCATATTAGCCATAACTTCGTTCCATGGAGTTCCGAAGATAATTTTTCCCTTAACTCAGAAGGAATACCCCTGTATTCTTAACAGTATTGTCGGGCTTTACCGATTAATCTTCATCAATTCCAGGTCAGATTCCATGACCCTAAAATTGTCAAATTGCTCATACATCATTGCTTGTTTGTGAATTTTTGGCCAAAAGCAACACAGTAATCATCAGGTTCAACCACTGTATTGACAGGACTTAGGCTCCTGCGACTTTTATCTGGTTCCAAAATTGCAAAGATCCAAGAAAGGATGGGGATTTACCACAGTTGAGGAGACAACGACGGCATTGCTAGAGGAGCTCAATGCTTCTCATAAGTGCTGCAATCATAGAAAAAGCACTGGCTGAATGTCATTTATCAGATACGGTTACAGGGCGGCATGGTAAAATGTTTAACATGAGGAAGCGAATCTGTATTTTCAGTGCGGAAATGAATGTGGATCCGGGGGAAAAACGGTATGCGAATATATAGAAAATCTCATTTTTGAGTTTTTTTTTAAGAATTAACAAAGGTTTCTTAATGAACCCAATGCTTTAAAATTAGATTTTGTATCGTCGAAAGTCGCTAAAGAAAGATAAAATAGAATAAAAGGAGAGTAAGGTAAGTAAGAAAAGGCTTAAGATAGTTTATACAGGGTGGCGCAAAAGTCATCGCCTTATCGGCAGATGCTATAACTTTTACAAATGGCGGCAAAAGTAAACTAAGCTTTGACATTAATTCATTAATTCATTCATTCATTCATTCAATCATTCATTCATTCATTTATCCACTCATTCATTCATTCATTCATTTATCCACTCATTCATTCATTCATTCATTTATCCACTCATTCATTCATTCATTTAATCATTCATTCATTCATTCATTCATTCATTCACTTATTCACTTATTCATTCATTCATAAACAAATTAGAACCAAAGATAACTGGGATACAGCTTTTGCGCCACCCTGTACCAATGGGTCACCAACTATCAGTTTATGAATTATTTGTTTTAGTTTATTAATTTGTTTTAAAAGAGTAACAACGTGACAACTGCGAGTACCTGGATTTGCCGGACTAGTATCACCGTGCAGGGATTAAGCATTTTTTTTTTTTTTTATCTTAATTGATAAATTTTGGACAGGCTGAAGTAACTCGGTTAGGTTAAAGGCGCAGACTAGAAGTCTAGCTAGGGTTATTTTAAATCATTTGCGATCCCATAATAGTGACCATTTAGTTAGGTGAAACTTGCCTCGAACAACGAATGATTCCCATAAATTTGGTGACATTATTAAGAGGCTAAATCATCCTCGCCTCTTGATGGACATTCAAAATTATGAAAAAAAATAATCGAAAAGTACTAGAAGCGAATACTGAGTGTTTGCCTAGTCATCCCCCCTTCTCTACTTCGACCGTCATCCATTCATTGGTTCCACCGCTGCCTCTCTTCTAGATGTTTTTCGACCATTTTACCCCCTTAGGATCTTACTACAGTAAACTTGCAAATTATTAAAATTTTCTGTCATTGGCGCATCTCTGAGCTTTGAGATCTCTGAGCATCGACTTTATAGTTAGGTTTTAGGCTTTGCCAGACTCGATAGAGCGGTGGTTTTTCATAGTTAGGAGGTCTTAGGTTCGATTTCTAGCTCGAGCTTGTGAAACACTCGTCTTTTTCTGTCGCTATCCACAGGAAGCAGATGAGATTTCCAAGAATCGCACAAGTGAGATCTTGACAGGCAATGGCAAAATCCCAACTGTGAAAGGAAATTGCAAAAAAAACCGCCATTCGGATCTCGTCGCCCGTTCCCCCATCCATTTGAAATGTGTGTTCCTGCTCAGAATTATATTCTGTACATATATTCATGTTTATATATTTTTTTAACGAGGGGATGGACAGCTGGGATGTGTAATTAACTGAATGAGCTTTTTTCCAAACCCTGGTCTGTGCATAAACTCCAATATTTAACACTACGCACTCGTTCTGGCCGCACCAGAATCAGTTTGCATAAAACAAATTTTGTTCCAAAAACTGCGTTGTGTCCACGCAACTGAACATTGGCACAGTGCACTGTTGCATTTCAAATAAGTATGCGACGACGCAGAGCATTTCGAAAATGTTGGCATTTTGCCGGTTTGTGCTTTAGAATGACCATTGTGTCAATGTTGAATGTAAATAAATTTGCATTTGTCGAACGCATTGCGTACGCAGTGGCAAATGAATTTCAAATTTTGCCACACCACATTGTGTCGTCGTGTTGCCAATCGGAGCAGTTAGTTGCCAGACACAGTTGTTGTTGTTTTTGTTGTTGCAGTCGTTGTCGTTGATTGCCTGCATGGTATGCAAAATTGATTCACGTAATCGCATTGAGTGCATTTTTGCACCATTGTTTGTTTGCGCTGGCATGTCATATGCTAAACGCCTCTGGGGATAACTCGAAGAGGGGGCGGGGGGAGCCGCTGTTTTTGCTCGTTTTTGATGATGTTTGCATTTTATCGCCTCGCTCACATTTGCACACGAATTGGCCAGTAATTTCGTACACATATTTTTGTTTACAGATTTTCATTGACCATTAACTGACTGACTGCCTGACTGACTGACTGAGTGAGTGACTCAGTCACTACAAACTTTCTGCTCCATTCTTATTATTACTGTTGCTTACTACTGTTAGATGATTTTCAAGTGTAATTTGTCAAGCTCGCTGTTGTCCTGCTGGTCCTTTTCGCTCCTTCGCTCGCTTTGTCACTCTCGCTTATTTTACATTCACTTTGCTTAGTTTCGGCTTCCGGTTCGTCATTAATCTCTCTTTCGTAGTGCATTGCGTAAATTTATTGGCGCGTCAAAACTTATTTTGGCGTAAAATTGCAAAATTCTTGCTTGTTTCCCGGGTGCGTTTTGCCTTTACGCGCTCAATTACATAGTCGATAATTTGGCTCATTTGTTTGCCCACAGTGCACATCAATCATTCGAAAGGTGATTGGGTTGGTTAGTTGTCAATGCAAATGCAATGATTTTTCATGTTTTATGTAAACTTTTGAATTAAATTTAGTGCTAATGAATTTGTAAAACTTTTATTATTTTTAAATGGTTCAACTTTGGAGAGTTGCCAAGGTTAGGTTAGGCAGGGAAGGGTGTGTGCGGCTCTGACTGCACTTACGTTCAGAGGCCAGTATGGCCCATTGTGAACCGCTTTTTGTTTTCCTCTGGAGTTAATGAAACAGTGTCAATCTGGGACAAACTAGTTTAACCTCTTAAGGAAAAAGAGCAGATCAGAGGTTTTGACTTGGTCGCATTAGTCATGTTCGTCAAGAATCTTGATCCCAGGGTACAGAGCTGAGCAGTGTTGCCAGATACCTGAAATGACTTTCTCCTACTTATATCTAAAAAACCTGCAATTTCTCCCCACAAATTTAAAAAATCTCACAAAATTTTTTTTTTTACAATTTTCATCATTACAAGCCAAGGAAGTAAAATTAAAAAAAAATAAGATTAATTTGTTTTATTGCAGCCTGCAGCAAACTTCAAAGTCGGATTTCTCTTAAACTAGAGCCAATCCAGCCAAACGGCTGGTGGATCTCAACTCAGTGTACCTATGAAAACTCGCTCTGTAAGTAAACGATGTCTTAATTTTCGACTTGCACAGTGTTATTAAATTGCATAAGTTATACACTTTAAAGCATAAAATTTCTTCTTCTTCTTCTTGACTGGCACGACAGCCCGATTACGAGACTAAGGCCTAGCTACCCACAACCATCCATGTTATGCGTGTGAATTTTTACAAGGTTGGAAGGGACCTACAGTCAGAGGTTTGCCACTTCCTGTTGTTTCTTTTTTTTCGGTGTTTACAGCAACGGGGTCTTGAACCTGGGTTCGAGCGTCGCATTGACTCGCGGCTCAACGCATTAGCCAACTCAGCTACGGCAGCTGCCATAAATAAATTAAAGTAGACACTTAAGTTTTCAACATTCCAGGCTCCAGTAACATTAATGATGTCAAATGCATCACCATCAAAATTTCTTAAACTTTCTCCTAAACAATTCTTCCTTCTAAAACGTCTCCTAAACGACCAAGAATCTCCTTAATATAGAAGGAAATCACCTGATCTGGCAACTCTGGAGGCAAGCAGTGGCACAGAAAGTGTTTTATAGTTTCTACATCTTTCCCATCTTTATAGCTTCTACAGATCTCACTAAATGATATGATGTAATTACGCCTCAATTGATGAGGCGAAATTCCAACAAACGGCTGAATAGTAGGTTTGAATCAGCGACAGTATGTACAAATGGCATTTTAGCCAAAGAAAGGTAGGGCCTTAGTGACGAAAATTTATGAAATCGGTCCTGCTATGCCATGAGGACTCAATATCGTAGATATCTAAGTAAGCACAGACGTATCCGCTTCGATAATAGAAAAGGCGACCCCTTTTTCTTGCCTGGCTACTTCCAAACGGCTCGCAGCCCAGTTGAGAGTACCGTATCACTTCGGTCCAGTACCTTGAAATGAGGTACAGCTACTCTAAACTATCTTCGCATTCAGTACAGCCGATTCAGCGCTCTATACGCTGCCTGGGTATCTACGAAAATTGTGACGTCTGTGTGTGCTAATTCAGTGTCACGAATCACTTAAACAACTTTTCAGATTACAAAGATCTATGCTGGAAAAATACTACCGAGGTGTGGCAGTCTGAGTGACCCTTGGGCCCGTGGTGCATCTGAGTGGAGAGCTACTCCTTTATCTTCAATCAACTGGGAGCCATCGATGCAAACGATGATGGAGGCAAAAAATGGTCTTTGGCTGAAGAAAGCTGACTGGATGAAATAGAATTTGTGTTATAAACTAGTTTTAACCGTAAACTTACGTTAAGAAACGGGTCGAAAACGACCCAGATTAAAATCACACACACAAATTACAAAAAATGCAACGTAGGTCTACGGTTAAACTTATTTTCTGAGACAACTTTGTTCGATTGTTTGCAAGATTTCCTGAAATCATTTTTTGAAATTTTTTTGGTGGTTAACATAGCTTCTGTAATTTTCATTAGGTTGGTTTGACTTGTAGTTTCTTAGATAAATTATACAGTGTGGTAAACCGATTTTTAAAATTTGTTAGCTTATGCATTTTAACACGAATGTGCCAGAATTTTTTTTTTCGAAAACATGTTTTGGTCGATTTAATGTGAAGCATAATTGTAAAAATACAGTTTTTGAGTGCATGTTTTGTGTTATCATAGGGTCACACTAAGCGCTACTGGGTTAAAAATATTACATATAAATTAAGACCGGTTTTTCATATATTTCCAATTTATAAAAATTTACATAAATGATACGGATTTTTTTTGTAAATTTTTTTGGTATAAACTTTTGGGAGAATGAATTTATTTATATTTTAATAATTTTTTGAAAAGAATTTCACCCTTATGTGTGTGATGGGGTACCCGGGTACCCAAATAACTTTTTTATGGAATCATAAAATATGCTTTTATATTACTGAGAGCTTTAAAACTAAGCAGAAGCGGCAGAACTTCGTCCATTGCGAACAAACAGTTCGAATTTTTCATACAATTTGTTCGGGGATCCGGGTAGTTCATCACACATGTAAGGGTGTTTTTTCAGCACACATACTAGGGTTAACCTGAGCCATTGAGCCACTGATTGAGGGTATCAACCTGAGCCATGTTGCCATGAACACCTCATAAAATAATTTATGTTTTCTGTACCTTAGAACATGAAATACTTTTTAACGCTCTTAGTTATTTGAAAAGTTATCTTTGTATATTAATTAAAGTAATTTGAAAGTATTCGATAAATAAAAATTACAAATTCCAAAGATGGGAAGTGAAAGACTCAAAATGTTGAAAAATGTTAAAATGCTGAAAGTTTAGAGTTTACATATTCACTTGTTGCCTTTTTTGTAGAAAGAAATTTGTCGTGAGTCGCTTTCAAATAAGTCGAAAGGTTGTTTTTGACACTTTTGGTTAAACTCTCCGCAAGACTAGCTGGCGTTTTCCCCAACTTTGTTGCTTTCAGTTAATTCCACCTTATTTGGTACCAAGGCCAAAATTTCCCTACTCACACCAACACCCGATTTGATATTTAAACATTAAAAAAATGCTCCATACGACCTTAAAGATCTCCCAAACATCACTTGCATTTTGTTTGTGTGTGTGTGTGTGTGCTCAAGTTTTCCATGTGGAAATCGCGCAGCTTTAACTGTCGGCAAATACTGTCCAGACTTTAATGATGCAACTTTTTACAGTCGTCGTGAACCCAAATAAATATATGTGGGCAAAGTTGCACGGCAACTTAACAAACGGTAAACAAACAAAAAGCAACAACACCCAAATAACGAGTGACCAACAACCCACCCGTTCATAGTTGTGTCGTAAAATGGGTTGGAATGTCGTTGTTGTCATTGTTGTTGTCATGATTTTTTGTTTTCACCCGTTGCAGTTGTATTTGCGGTGGCCGTAGCATAAACAAAAACCATAGCAACAAAAACATGCACAAAAACAAAAACAATAGTTAAACCAAGACAAGACAAAAACAAAAAAAACATGGCAACACAATGAAAAAAAGCCAACAACAACAACAAAAAATCGGCTCACGTTTTTCACATGTAAAGTTGGCGCGTGTGGGGAGTTGTTGCGCTGCGCTGAGGTCTTTGGAGTTGTTGTTTTTATTGTGGTTGTTGTTGTGCAATAACAATCTGCCAGGTGGATTTGTTCCTATACAAATAGCGTGTGGCAATTGCCGCAACATGGCGTCGTCGCATCGGACGCTGTCAATGTGTAAATTCCTTCAGCGCTGTGTGTCCGTTTTTCCTCGGTTCGGTTGTTGTTGGCACAGTCTGAAATATAATTTGAGCGGCAGCGGCGGCGCTGCAGTCGAGACAGTGACCGCTGTGCGCAATCGGGTGTAATAATGAAGTGCCATTTGATGATTCCAAAGGGCGACCGCACCGCACCACAACACAACACAATCCAATCCAGCAGCGGCGCATCACTCTGCCAACAGGAGAATTCTTCAGTGTGCCGTTGTCTATGGGTTGCGGCGGTGCGGTTGTTGTGCTGCCACACCGTTGCTATTCGCTTCCTTATTGTTGTGCCGGTGCTTTGTTTTGCTGGTTGGTTCGTTGTTTGTTTGTTTCTTGTTTACTGGTGTTGGCCTGGAATTCCTTGCGCTCTCGCTTCATTTGCTGCTGCTGCTGTTGGGCTGTTGTTATGTGTCCGTCTGTCTGTCTATTCGTGTGTTTGCATGTTTGCTGAGGACTCGTGTAAACACGAGTCGCTCGATCACGCCGGTTGAAAATATTTTCATAGTTGAATATCCTAGCAGAATTTAATTTATTTTCAACCGTTGTTGTTTGTGGCTGAGTTTGAATTTTTTCAACACTCAGCGCTCTCACCGCTGGCTGTGCTGCCCACGACTTGGCACTGTCTTTGCCGCATGGCTATTGTTGCAGTAGTCTTGTTCTTGTTGTTTTCTGTGTGTGTGTGTGAGTCCTGACATACCTGGCAGGTGCCGGGATAATAAATGGTTTACATTTTTGTGCTTCTAAGCAAATAACCGTCAACTGTTGCGGGATGGAGCGTTTCACTTGTCATTCGAATTGAATTTTTGGCATGGCTGACCACGGCCATTGTGCAGTATGTCATGCATATTTGACTGATGAAGGGTGAGGCAGGTCTGGAATTTTCAATTAGTTTTGTACAACGGTTTTTAAACACTGTGCGCTTAGGCGGTAGGCAGTGTTTACTTCGATGTGAGCAGGGGCGGATTTAGAAAAATATTTCGTGGGGGGTTTCGAAATAGAATTCTTTAATATTCATAAAATGTCTTTAAAATTGTATGTGGCTTTAAAGTTGATCCTAATATTTCGGGGGGAGGTTTCAACCCCAAAACCTCTCACTGAATCCGCCACTGGATGTGAGCGTTGTTATAACCAGAAGAAGGCACCTCAGGTGTAGGATAGGTTAAGGTTAAAGTGAAGAAGAAATTGCCAAAAATATACTCGTTTCGTCTCCATTCGGATTCGGCGTTAAACTGTAGGTCCTCTCCCTCCCTTTCCCCATCCGTTTAAAATGTGTGTCGTATCACTTGTTGGAAAAAACAGTGTTGCATACACATTTCAAACTCGTTTCGACAACACAAAGAGAAGATGGGTTCACCTTCAGCAAGTCCTGGATTTAGTGTTGCTTAAGTCAATTTGATTAAACAAAAATTTAGCATTTTGAAAGAGTTTGGTGGCTGTGCACAGTACAACTGATTCTGCGAGAGAACTGAGACTGAGGCTGAGTGAAATCTTGTAGCATTGGAAGGAAAGAGGAAGTTGTTGTTGATGAGTGCATACATTGCGTTGAATTGGCATCTGTCGCTCAGAGTATTTGGATTCACTGTGCAATGATCTTACTTACTTAACTCTTTCGACCCCAAAGTTGCCTGATAGCAATTTAACCTATTTGTCATCTTATAGCAAAAGCTACGATTAATTTATGGGTTTAATTTAAGGAGGCGCCAACAAATTAATATTTTTAATACCACCATTAATATTTTCAGAAGTGAATTCAAAGCAAATTAAAAAAATTCTACTGTTATCCCAAAAAAAATTCCCAATAATTTGCAGCGATATCAGGGAAAGTTTGTGTTCTAATTGAAGTCTACGAATTGGACGCGTTTGATCAAAACCCTGTTTCTTAACTCTTCAATTCCCAGTGTCACCTGTAGCTGACAGATGCTTAACACGTTCGCGGACGTGAATGCTATAGCATTCAAATTGTAAACCAATTTTTATTAATTACATTTTAAATAAACTGAAATTTTTGTAAATAATATGCTATATCATTCAATGTGTATAAGGGCTAAAATACGAAAATCTGACAACTGCAACAATATATGTGTAATCAATTTAAGATAGTTCTTCTAGTTTCCACAAAAATTGACTGTCCGCGAACGTGTTAATATTTTTTTCCTACCACACAGGTTTTTATTTTTAAATTCTAACACTTGTATAGCAAAACCAATTAGTAGTACTTGTTGATTTAATTTTCCTATCAACACTAGCGAAACGTCATTTGTCAAATTTATTCATTTGTTTCACGCGTAGTTAAAGCAGTGCGAGTTTGTATGGTTTCTTTCAATATAAGAATGAGGGTAGTAAAAAAATTTTTTATGTATTTTTTTGTCTTATCCACACGTATCTAAGCTATTTTATATATAAAAAGAAAATTTTCTTTTTCACTATTTTGGACGTGGGAATTGAAGGGTTAATTAATAATGGTTAAATAAAATTAAAAAGTGATAATTTTGTATTTTTCCATAAATATTAAATAATTTTTCTGTAATTAAAAAATATGGAAAACAAATTTATTTAACCCGCTTTAAGCTAAAGCTAAAAGCAAACTAGCCTTAGAACTCTAACAAAGAGACGTGGCGACTTCAAATGTCGTGTGCACATTTCTTAGGCAAATGTTTCATGATTTAAATACCAAAAAGTAATATCGAGACACAGGGTAAAATTCGGGGTCGAAAGGGTTAACTATGCAAATTCTGCAGAAACTGGACATTGAGCTGGAGAAACATTCCAAGCGAAAAAATTTAAAATATTGGCCATAAAAGAGGCCCAGATTCTACACGAAATAACTCTTTTTCTACAAATCAATAACTTTTATGTGTACAAGTATGTCTGTATGTTAATGAGTATTTTTACAACTAAAAACATTGAAGACATCAAAAAATGTGTGCAAATTACTTTACATCTGCATTGCTTTAACAACATTTATGTCTTCAAAAAGTAGAAATCTTTGCAAATAAATAACATCAACTTCTTGCTTTGATGGGCGAAAAGAGTTCATTTTTTGTTTTATAATAAGTAAGCACACATTTTCTTGCTGCGAATTTTTGAAATTATTGATTTTCCGTCACAACACTTAGTAAAACTTATGGCAAGCGATTTTTATGCTAATTATAAAAGGAAAGTTTTTGCGCGGCTGCTGTCAGCGGCAAACTTGCACACACAGACACACATTCAACAACCCGGCGCTGAAATTGAAGATGACTATAGAAGTTTGTCGCTCATCACTTGTGTGTTTTTAACACTTTTAGCACAGAAAACTTGAACAATTGTTGAGGATTTTAAGCGGATGAAGCGTTGCTTTTAAGTGCTGGAAATTTATGATTTTGTAGACAAAATTGCATTTTTAAATGATAATAGAATTTTTGGTAATTTTTAACTTTATAGAGTTCAAAAACTTAGCATTAACGAGGTCAGCGAAGTACTTAAGAAACAGTTATGAAGACTACCAATTGTTTAACTGGAAGAAATCAGCGAATTTCTTACGAAACTTATTCGAAGATTCCAAATAGCTCCTTTTGAAGAGGTCAGCGAACTACTCACTACTCCTTCATAAAATTTGCCCTGAAAAGGTCAAAAAATACTCACGAAAATTTGGGAAAAAGTGAAGTTTGAAGTGAAGGCTTTCTACTTGTGTTCTTCCAGTCTATGCAATAAAAATACAAGAGTTCAAATTTTGGTTGGGTTCGGGTAGACGAAGTTTGAAACCTCGATCAATTGACTTGTGGTCCTGCGTATTAAATACTCAGCTACGGCTACGCTACGGCAACATGTGTGCAAGTGTTTGTGTGCATAACCCATAACCCCGAATATTTAAAATCATTTCAGTGGTTTTTAATAATAATTAAAACAACATTTGCCACAATGAAAGGTGTGAATTAAAAAAAAGGAAAGAACATAACGACAAATGTGCGCTCAATTTAACTGAGTTGTTGTTGTTGCTGCTGCCGTTATTCTACTGTTGGCCGCTGTTTTGTTTATCGTTTATTGTAATTACATTTTAATGTGAACGTAAACACGTTCGTTATCGCGCACTGCATCCGCACATAGCGACGCGCATGCTGTGGCTTTCAAATTAATTACACATCCTTCGACAGTGTCCATATGTCCGCAACCCGGCACACACACACACAGACGCACAGATGTGGCAGCCACTACAAATACAAATGGAAATAGCGCGCGCACGACTTCAATTCGCACAATTTCAATCATTTAATTTGCCGATAAAGCATTCCGCCGCATTTTGCACATTGGACCAGAACATTTGCATTTGCACAAACACACACACACATACATACATTCCAACATATGGTTGTGTACCGGGCATTTGTAATATTTGATAGAAATGTAAATTTAGCGCAATTATGAAGTTAAGCGCTTAAATTTGCTGCCGCGTGTAGTTTTGTTGTGGGAGCAACAAATGTTCAGATGTGTGTATGTGCTTGCTGAATGTCAGTGACTGTTGGAGTTTACGTTTTATTGATATTTTTGGACGCCTGAATGTGCGCTCTGCTCTCTGTTAGCTGAAGCATGCGATTTGATGTGCTTGAAACGATGTTGTTAAATGTTCTTCCTTCTATCTACTACTTACTACTTACTACTTACTACTTACTACTTACTACTTACTACTTACTACTTACTACTTACTACTTACTATTTACTACTTACTACTTACTACTTACTACTTACTACTTACTACTTACTACTTACTACTTACTACTTACTACTTACTACTTACTACTTACTACTTACTACTTACTACTTACTACTTACTACTTACTACTTACTACTTACTACTTACTACTTACTACTTACTACTTACTACGTACTACTTACTACTTACTACTTACTACTTACTACTTACTACTTACTACTTACTACTTACTACTTACTACTTACTACTTACTACTTACTACTTACTACTTACTACTTACTACTTACTACTTACTACTTACTACTTACTACTTACTACTTACTACTTACTACTTACTACTTACTGCATACAACTTACTCAATATTACTACTTCCTTTCCCTTTCTACTATCCCTTATCAATCAAACCTAACCTAACCTTCCAAACTGAAAATGAAATCATAGATTGATTGAATTTTAGATTTCCTTAACCCTTTCGACCCCAAAGTTGTCTAAGAACAACTTTACTTGTTGTCATCTTATAGCAAAAGCACCAACAAATTAATATTTTTAGAAGTGAATTCAAAGAAAATTACAACTATTTTACTGTTATCCGCAAAATAATTTCCAATAATTTGCAGCAATATCAGTTTGTGTTCTAATTGAAGTCTACGAATTGGTCGCGTTTGATCAAAACGCTTTTTTTTAATAATGGTTAAATAAAATCCAAAAATTATAATTTTGTATTTTTCCATAAATATTAAATAATTTTTCTGTAATTAAAAAATATTGATACAAAATTTATTTAACTCGTTTTAAGCTTAAATTGTTCAAAAGTAAACTAGCTCTTGAACTCTAACAAAAAGGCGTGACGACTTCAAATGTAGTGTGCACGCTTCTTAGGCAAATATGTCATGATTTCATGTTTCAAAATTTCATGATTCAAATAGCAAAATCGAGACACAGGATAAACTTCGGGGTCGAAAAGGTTAAGAATTCTCAGCTCAGCTTTATCACAGCTTCCTTTGTCTATATGTTCCTAAATGATTTCATGTCACAGCTCAGTGTTCATTTATTGCAATAATTATCTGAAACGAAAATATTTCATTTCAACGCTTTTTAGTTGAGAGTTGCAGTAAATTGCATTAACTGGTGAAAGCGCCGACCAGCCCATTTCATCTAAAAACATCACACATTGTGGTGTGTAGGTGTGTGTGTTCTTGTAATTGACAGCCGCCAGTCAGCAGGCATCATCAACCTTAACCTCAACTGCGAATTTTGTGTTGGGCTTTTAGCGCCTAAATGGAGTGTAGCCACAACCTTAATTTATTTAATTAAACGCGAAAGTACATTTAAAATACTAAAATGTGTGTGGTGATTGCCATTTGCTGAATTTACTGTGGGCTACCAAATTTATGTAACAAAAAACAAAAAAAATACGTAAAGAGTGTAGTAATTTGACATTAATTGAAAGAGTTTGTAGGTGAAAGCTGAAAGGTTTTTTGGTAGCCAATAGTGACTTCCAGGCGATTTTAAAATAAAATTAAGTCCACAATGAATTTAGATTAACTTATTAAGTTGTTGTTGTTGATTCCTTTTTATCTCTGACTACAGGTTTTAGATTTTTACTTACTTTGATTAGTTGTCTCACTTAATATAAGAAAGGCCGAAGGTTGTAGGACTTATTTGCTGTAAATTTGACCTTTGTCGTTCTAGACTAAACGCTTCTCTCACTACAACTGGTTTAGCTGAGAATCTTTGTTGTTGTTCTGACAGTTCACGTACTGTAAGGTGCCTTGCAAAAATAATTGGGACAGTTTTCTAAAGATTTCTGCAGTAGTTGTATGGACAAGGAGGAGGAAGATAATGTAGTCCATCTTCTAAGTACTCCCTGTGCACTCTATTAGCAGAAGAAGAACTCACTTGAGTAATTCTTATTCGACAAGTGAGCGCTTCAGCCACTCATTTAACTTCATTAGGAGCTTCAGCCTATATTCCCTGAATTAGTTAGCATTTCCTTCGACAATCTAGGGGCTATAGCTAAAAGGACTAATCGACGTCTACATAAATTCTTCAGTAGTTTAAACTGGTAAGATCCAACTTACTTAAATCTTCATAATTATGATATCATTAGAATGGCGTGACCCCTTAAGTGAGATCTCCCCAGAGCAGCCACTCCTGCCTATCTGTCTGCTTATTGATTGATATATTGAATCCTCTGAAACCGGTTGGAGTTCAATTACCAACGTTGTAGAAAGAGATTACATCTAGTCGTGAGCACTGTTTGGAAATTGTTTCAGATTTTGTAACTAGTTGCAATGTAAACCGAAAAAAAAATTGAACAATTAAAAAAAAGAAGATTATGGTCTGGAGTTTGAAAATTTTGTTAGATCATTGGTTTTTAATTACCTAATCTGATTTCGATGTTTACTTAAAGGATTGATAAGGTAAGACTAAGTTAAGTAGAGAGTGTGTAGTACAGTTCGCACTTCCACTTGGAAGTCTTTTTGAAACAATTCAGTCTCGAAACAGACTCAATAGATTATTTAATATTTAATGTAAAAAATCTATCGGAATTTGTTTAGATAAAACCACCTTTTAATGAGGAAAAACATATCGAGGTTTTAAGCTTAACTACATTTGCCAGATTGTGTAGAAACCATGAAGCCAGAGTAGAATAGAACAGAGTAGAGTTTAAAGAATTTTGTTGCATTGAGTCCAGAAGTGATCTATTGTGCCTCCCTACAAGTTGATAAAGAACATTCTCTAGACCCACCGACCTAATAAAGCTTAGTAACTCACGGCGGCTTAAGTGCTCGATGTTCGATTCTGCATGCCAGAACTGGCCCAGTTAACACATTTTGCTGCGACATGCAGCTTCGAAGTGTAGTTAGTGTAACGTGTTCGGGAGTCTCCTCTATTATTCCGCAGAGTCTACAAACGTTAACCTGTTATAGCCCGTTTGTATGTTAATTTTTCTTTAGTTTGCAATACCCAGTTAGAAGATCGGTGACCTCACTACTTGTGTTCTTTCTTAATTTGAGGTATTCTTCACTCCATTTGTGGTTAGCCAGCGTTAAGTTGGTGTGACTAAACCGTCGCTCAGTGCCATAGGAAGTGCACCATACCTTTCTAGGTTCTTTATACATCTTAGTAATTTTTTCTACTTTCTATATTATTTCTTAAAGTTAAACGAAGGGTATAATTTTGTTGGGTATTCAGAATCTAGTAAGTTAAGGCAGGTTCTCACCTTGTGGAAAAAAAAATACAAATTTTTTTTTTTGCCTTATCGTGTAGATATATGTTTCAAAAATGTGCTCCAGAAATTTCAGATCAAAATCTTAAAAATTACAAAAGTTACAGGCCGTTACAAAGAGCAGTGTAGAGCACCGGCCAAGCGCGCTTTAAACTTTAAACGCGTTTTTCTCAGAACCACATTTTCGGACCTTACGGAAGTGATTGAAGGCGCTGGAATGAACCAATCGTCACCAAATTTTTTCCAAATGTTCCTTAGGGTTTTTTCTAATAAACGAACTACGATCAGCCAAAAATATTGAAAATTGTTTATTTAAAAAAATAATTAGTGAACAAAAAAATGCGAAAATCGTAATTTTTTTTTCAAAACCCCATAACTTTTTTAATTTCGATTTTTTTTTCATGATCGTAGTTCATTCAATAGATAATACGGTACACATTAAGAATGTGTTCGATTTTTGTGTTTCCGATCACGGGTTTTGACGGAATCACTTCCGGTAGCGGTACACCTCCTCGCCGAAATGCCGCCACTGATGGACGCCCCCTCCCCCCCTTTTTTTGATTCATTCAATTTTAAAAATTGTATTCTCTAAATAAATGTGTGTTCATATCCAGAATCAGCGTTGTATCTTTAACCGTTTTCTCAAAAAAAATTCCTAAAAAAAATGCACTTTTTCGGATCCACAAGGTGAGAACCTGCCTTAAGGCTCACCGTTGATCATTATTATTATCCCATAAGGAGTGGCCGTGCTAACCATAATGTGATGTCTTATGGAGCTGTGACTGGGGACAGCATCCATGAGAACTCCTTATTCTTACAGGCCCTACTGTCATACTACATATGGAAGGTTATACCGAATTTACCTATCTTGGTATCACAATCTGTATCAGCTTTTTAATTCCTTTCAAAGTACCCAGGAACCCACAATAAAGGATTCGGTATTAGTGTCCTGTACGGGGCATATTTTTCTACAAATATCGGCATTCCATATCAAAGGTAATACAGATGTATTAATATCAGTATTAAACCATCTATTGGCTTTTCAATTTCTTTCAAACTACCCAAGATTAAGGGAGTCTGTATAATGTTGCTTCCAGTGGCGATGCTCGGACATACCACTACCACTGGTCCCAGTACATACTATAAGGTTTGTTGGTACGCTATCTTCTTGAAAATATGAAATGTTGGCTTTCCATTTCCTTCTTTACAGAGCTGGACACGACTTGTACTGTATAGAAGATATTTTTTAGAGATATTGTCGCTAAATGTCAGAGGCATTGGTACAGCATTTTCTACCTCAGTATTAAACCCTCTTTCAACTTTTCAACTCCTTTCAGAGTGGCCGCGAACCCATCATTAAGGGAGCCTGTTTATATCAAAAGTGATTATCATTCTCAGTCTCGCATTGTTTTTTGTAATCTTCTCCCTACGTCTGTCGTCACACTGCTTATATCGTACTAAATGTTTACTCTCGACATCATTCAATGCTTTATTCACCATTTAATGCATTAATCCTTAATACGCCACCATGTGTTATTATATTAAAACCACTTGTAATCATAGCGATATTCGGCTAATTAGTTATTTCCCCTCGACATTAGCCTCACACCACTTGAATACCCAAACGACAAAGTCGATAATGTAACACAAAGTCGCCTCCTCCAAAAAAGTGTTCAAACTCGACTTGAGTCTGTGTGCGACCACCAGCCACCACTGCAAACTAGCAGCGTCCACTTTTATGCCATCGGGCCACTTGTTCGTCTCCGCCCACACTGCATTTATCGGCCGTTGCTGCTGCGTGCCGTCCAAAAAAAACTTTTTCGATTACATGTTGTAAAAGTTTTTCCTTTTCGGTTTCTCCCCCTGTCGCATTTTGCCGCACATTCACTCGCCTCCCGCTGGAATAAACACAATTTCGCAGCAACTATGACAACAACAACAACAAAAACAATAACTTTTCAACAAACGAAGCGTTGTCATAAACAAGTAATAAAATCTTTTAAAAAAATGAAAACAAAGCAAAATCGCTCATACCCGATCCACCCATACAAACACAGAAGCGCGCTGATTGCAGTTGTGGGCGATTTGTTTTTGCTTTGTGTGTGTGTGTGTGTGTGAGTGTGGTGTTTGCATTACTTGGGGTCATCTTAAGCACTTTTCGCCACATGCAAGTTTTTCGATTGCTCGTTCTTGTGGGCACACATACACCCAGAAGCATTTGTAGTACATACGAGTATGTGTGTCTACATATGTATGTATGTGTGTCCTTAAGTTGGGCCGATTTCAGCGCTTTACAATTTATGAGACACTTGGGTGCTGCCGAACAACACTTTGCTCGGGCCGAGTTCGCTCGTCGTTAATGCTTTTTACACAAAAAAATATGAAACTTTTGTCTTACAGCTCGAGACAGTTGGATCGTTTTTGAAAAGTAAAACAATTGTGTGAAAAAGTTGAAATTTGTAGCAAATTTTTGTTGCTTTGGCGCTTTAGGTTTTTTTATTTATTTTTTATTTTGGACTGAAAGATTGATAGATTGACTGAAAGAAGACAATTGTACAAAACACTGAGTGAATAGATGATCTAAGGTTTTAAATAAAAATGATTAATCCAAAAGTTCAAGGAAATGAATCACAAAAGTCAACGATTCCTGAACGAGCTGCAAACGCAATGCCAAGCAACGAGATGGAGACAGTTCAATGCAACGGAATGTTAACAAAAATCAAGGAAAGACATGGAAGACCTAACTTGGAACAAAAACTTAACGAATAAATAAATAAAAGAACAAACAAAACACAAAAACATGAAACAAACAATTTATTGAATTGCCATAAGGAAAGACTTAAGGAAGCATATGGAAAGCAAATAAATATTTTCATCTAGTTGCAAGTAAAAGAACAAACAAATCGCAAATATGCAAAACAAGTAACTTATTGAATTACTGTAAGGATTCTGAATATGATTTCTCGATTCCATGAAATCCATATTTCAACTAAAAGCCAAAACAATTTAATTTCCGCACAATGCTGAAACAATGTGTCTATGAAAATTTCCGCCAGCCAGTCACATATTTATTATTTCCACTCGTATGTAGAGCGAGGCATTTCAGCAATTTCTCATGCATGATACAATTTTTGCGTCTTCGCTGCACGCACTGCGGTTTTTGATGCTGCTGCGCCACGTGGAGCTTTTATCAAAATCTTCTCAACCATAAAAGGCTAACCAATTTTCCGCTTTGTGTGGAATATTAAAATTTCGGTTCGTGCATATGGATGAAGAAACGAGTTAAAGGGAATTTGGAATATGAAATGGGTAAGCAATTTCAAGTTTCCAGCGGTTAGGCACAAATGCGTTTAAGCTGGTTCCGAGATTTGGTTGGGTAGCAATGAATATGTGCGGTTGGTTTTATAGTATTTGTGTTATTATTGTTGCTGCTGTGGATTTGAGGCAATTCAAATCACCAAAAAATAAAACAAAATAAAACATAAATTAGAAAATCCACAAAAAATAATAGTAAAATAAACAAAATTATTTTCTTTAAAGATTTCACTTAAATGCAACGTGAAGGTCAGCTAAAAATAATAAAATACAACATCGATTAAAGAAGCAATACAAAAAATAAAAACATTTTAGTTTTAAGTTTGATTTTTTTAATATGACACTACATTCGCCAACTACAAAATCAACTATATAAAAAAATAAAAGAAAAATAAACAAAAATATTTTCTTTTAAGAATTCATTTACTATATGCAACTGGAAGAAACCTACCCGCTAATAAAAATAATAACATAGGAGATGAATAAAAGAAATAAAAAAAAGTTAAGTATTTTCGTTTAAATTTGATTATTTCAGATAATGAAGTTTTTTAGCAAACAGCAAAAGTTTTATTGGAAAAAATCGAAATGCATCTTCATAAGTTCTATATAAGTTAGCATATTGGTTATACATATATATAAAATGCAACAACAACAACAATACCTGAAAAAAGCGTCGCTAAAAAGTATTTCAGCTTGCGATTGTACAAAAAAAAAATCAACACCCGAAAAAGGGGTAACTGAAAAAATGTACTTAGGCTCGCGTTAATACATAAACAACAACACCTGAAAATGCGTTACTACAAAAATGTACTTAACCTCGCGTTAGTACAACAACAACAATAAAAAAATGAAAAACACGTCACTGAAAAATTACTTAACCCTCAATCGCACACTCTCAGTCAAGGGGACTTACTACGAACCTTAATAAGTTGGTGCAGGTTGTGCTGTTATGTTTCGGCGTCGAGCTTTCGTATAACCTTCGTACAGGGTCGCGCCGAAAGCGAAGACTATCGGAAGTTAGCGCACTACAATTACAAGGGTGAGTTTTGGTACGGAGTGAGTCCCAGGGACTCGGGGTGGTGTTTCGTGTTACAAAAATTGTACTTGTAAATTGAAGAAGTGTTAACCCTTTGAGAAGTTTTGCTACTAACAATTTGCCTTAGTTGTGCAAAAAAAGGTATGTGAGGTATGTGCACAACATATGAAATTCAACCTGGTGCACGTTTCCTTATTTTATATAATGAAGTATTACTTCAAGTTTTTTTCTGAATACTTAGTTATTTTGTTTTTAAATTTTTATGTAAAAAGAATTGCTTTTGTTAATTTATTTATATCTTCTATTTTTATAAAGTATTTAGTGTATGTCTTTTGGAGTATTTTTTCCTGTCGATTAGGTAAATTTTTACTTGAGTTATGTAAAGATATGGAATGACATCTGTAACAAGAGGTCTTAATGTAGCCTACAAAAAAATAAACAAAAACACAAAAATTTAATATGTGTTGCGTTATTTCGTAAATAAAATTGTGAGTCCCGGAGACTCAGGGTGGGTAGATACGTGATTTTAATAGGGGTGGCTGATTGAGGGTTAAGCTCGCGCTAGTGCAACAACAACAACAACAACACCTGAAAAACGCGACATTGAAAAAGTACAAATTTAGAAATATAGAATTTTGTGAAAATAAAAAGCGATATTAAAAAGTGAAAATACAAAGTATATTAATTTGACTTATAAGTACTTAAGGGGGGGTTTCTACCTTGTGCGGTCAAAAAATAGATTTTTTTTTTCATGCATTTTTGGATTAATACATGATTGTAGAATACGCTCCCAAAATTTGAAGTTGAAATCTTTCGAATTACGGAAGCAATTTATTTAAACAGGTAGCGGTGTCGAGCGCGCCGAGTACTGAAGCAAAACTTTGAACGCGTTTTTCTCAAAACTACATTTTTTGACCTTGCGGATTTAGGCCACACGAGTTGAGCAATAGCTACGAAATTTTAAACAGTCATTTATCAAGGTCTTAGCTATGGCCCGAATTAGGATCTTCAAGAAATAATAATTTTTTTTCATTAAAAATAGAAATTTGTATTGGAAAAAGTAGGTAAAAATTGATTTTTTTATTCAAAATCGCGTATATCCTTCATTTTTCATTTTTTTTTAAATCCCAATTCCAGCCATAGACAAAAAGATACAGAATAAGAAAAATTTTCATTTCAAACAGCGGCAGGACTCCGCGAGTAAGGAAGTCCTGCCGCCATTGCTCGATGGCCAACTCCCCCCCTTTGCATATTTTATCTTGAAACTTTTTTTACTTATACAATAAACATATACCTTCATCTGAAACAATTTTCCAGTGTTTATCTTAAAAACCTTCCCATCAAAAATTTTTCGACAAAAACATGTTTTCTCGGCCGCACAAGGTAGAAACCTGCCTTAACTGACATCAGGGGTGTTGTGAAGTTAGTGATTTTGCATGTTAACACCCGTCACAAACCTATCAATTATCAAAATTTGCAACCACTATGCATGCTACTTTGTGAGACTAGCAAAAAGTTCTCCAATTCTTAATTTTTGATCAAAGACTTGTGTATTTTATCTGCAACAACAGCAACAAATACGAGGTTCTTTTCCTCATTAAAACTTATTAAAAACTTTCTACCAATGACAAATTATAGACTTACAGAAAAATAAACGTCTTTAAATCACATATGTCTCTCATGAACTTCTCCACAGCATTAAAAATAATCACCATAAGCTTGGTTCATCAATTTAAATGTTTTGGTAAAAGCTTTACCGAGCTTAATGAAAAACCTAATATTGACTCTTTGTTCGATGCTCATTTGTGTGCTGATCACACTAACATACTTTCACTTCAGACCCAATAACTCCGCTTCGAGTAAATCAAATATCTTGAAATTGACTAGAAATCGAAAAAGTATATCCAATACACTAAGCCACATACCTAAAGATGGCGAGACCAGTGTTGCCAGATCAGGAGATTTCATTCTAAATTTAGAAAATTCTTTAAGCCTTTTAGGAGAATCTTTGGGAGGAAGAATTGTTTAGGAGCAAGTTTAGGAGATTTTGATGGTCATACAAGTGACACCATTAGTGGTGCTGAAGCCTTGAATTGAAAACTTAAGTGTATACTTTATTTTAATTAATTTTAATGCTCCAAATGAAGAAACTTTACAAAATATCGATCTAATTTTTTTGTTTAGCTTGTTGTGTTGTTGTTTTTAAGCCGAAGTTGAATGAATAAGAAAATGTAAATGTATTTTTAATTTTTTTCTGAGAAGTTGAATTCCTTAGTTTATAATGAAAACAAAAAATAAAAAAAAATGTTAGGAGATTTTTTAATGTTTGCGTGGAAATTGCAGCTTTTTCTTGAGAGAAGGTTATTTCGGGTATCTGGTATCACCGGACGAGACCACTACCTCATTGTCAATGAGGAGAGAACAATGACAATTCAGCTAAAATACATTAACATTTAAAATACATTATTATTTTTTAAATAATTTCCATAAGCCATAACTTTCAACGATTCTCATAGCGTAGCAGAAAAAATAATATAAATAATAAAAATATTACAGTAAACACTCATTTTACACCACTTTTGTCGAGACGAGTCCAATTGTTGATTTAGACATGCAACTAGAGTTCATTCACAATAATTACCTTTCATAATTAGTTTAAAATTTTCTGATCCGAATCATTTCATTTTCATCACAAATGCCTAATTGAAATATGTGTTCGTACGCACGAATAATGACGAAGCAACAGTTGGTTATCCGTCGAACTTCCAACCGCCCACTCACGCTTGCACCAATGTGCCCGTAAATCGTTGCTGAATAGTTAGGCGCCACCCTCCAGTTGAAGACGACGTACGTTCGTTTTTTTTACATTATTGCTGCACTATTATTGGTGTAGAAATTACAACAAAATTTATGATAATGTTTTTTGTTTGTATTGCGGTTGGCAGGGGAAGCATTTATGGGATTTTTAAAATCATTTTTGCCGCACATGCGCACTGCGTTTTATCCGCAGGAGTAGCAAAACAGATGATTTATATGTTGCAGTTGTTGCTGCTGTATGGCAAATGGTGGGAAACAGTGCTGCTGGCGATTCGCATGGAAGCGGAGCCACGTTTTGTTGCATGCGATTTTTATTGCACAATACATTTGTATGCGGGTTTGTGGTTGTAATCAAATATGGAGCAGTATTAGTTGGAAAAGCTTATTTATTTTATTTATTATTATTTTTTAACTGAGTTGTTAAAAAATACTCGAAATCGTGTTATACAATAAATGAAAAAAATTTTTTTTTACTTTTTTTGTTACGTATGCATACATTTTTTGGTTTTTAACAGTCGACTCACAACGATGTCCCCGGAGCAGCCTTTTGAATTAGGCGAATAGCCAGAAGTCGCACGGTGCTAAATCGGGCGAATACGGGGGTTGCGGAACGATATGGGTCGAATTTTTGGCAAAATGGTCCCGAAGAATGAGTGCAGTGTGATATGGCGCATTATCAGTGTTTTCGGTAACAATTGCGATTTGACGCATCTGAGGCCCAAAACCTCCTACAAAATGGTAATGAGGGCAAACTAAGGCCAGTTTGGACCTCAGGACTTAAACTGTTTGTGTCTAAGTATGAGATATTCTTTATTCTTTATTATTATTTACTCTGACAGTTGCAACGTTTTTAGAAGATAGTGGTGAGAGATACTTTTTCAAGTACTTACCTGCCATCAAACTAAGAACACATAGGCTGGAATAGATCGTAGGATCTCAGTGTATACCCAGTGGAAGACATTAAGTTTGAAATTGCAACTTTTGCCTATATGTCCGTATGCCTATAACCCTTTGAGTACATTTGACGAGTGAGACTCGTCCATACCATATAGCAAAAAATTAAATCCGTTCCATATGCATAAAAGTCTCCAAATAATTCCGTACTCAAAGGGTTAAAGAAGCTTATCCAACTGTTTGAAGTATGTTGGCCTTCTAGTTTAGCTTCTTGTTAAAAATTATCCTAAGATACGAGAAACGACTTCTTTCAAAATCGAGACCGATTGAAGGAAAAGGGCTTAGAGACGCGGGTTTATATTTGTTTCTGAAGAGTTGATTTTTTGTTTTATTTGATAGTAAAGACATATAGCTAGTTAGTTAAAGAGCTGAAGAGAAGTCCAAGTGAATGCGCCAAAAACAATTACCGCTTTAGCACAGCTTTCATACCACGAAAACTTCACCTTAACCTTAAAAGGAGTTTAGAAGATTAGATCATTTAGAGTTATGTACATTTCGATTTCATTGGAATGGAGTTTATTTTGAGTTCACTCAGATCAGCTAAAAGGGCCTCTTTCAACGCCACTTACGAATATAAAGTAAAAGCATATATAGTGCAGATAGAGTAGAGATATCTCCATATTGCTGTCAAAATAAACAATTTAAAAATATTAAAATGCATCTGTCTTTACTCTCACATCATTCACAACTTTCATTATCTGTTCTTAGTGATTGTTGTTCTTGTTGAAATATTGCATTTTTCCTCTCGTAGACTCTCTCATTATTTACGTTCATGCATTACTTGTGCACGCAGCGTTCGGGCAGAGGCTTTTAAGTTAATGAAAACATTTGCCAGCTGCATCCAGACAGCGCAGACTTGCAGCAAATGTGGCCAACATAACCACACAAATATTTAACTGAAAGTAAAATTTGACGCACTTAAATGTGAGATTGAACGCTTACGTACTTTGCAAAAGATCCACAGCGAGCAATGGGCAATTTGTAAAGTTGAGCTTTAGCAACGGTTGGATAATTAAAATTACACTACAAATATGCAGAAATTTAAACACAAATAAAAGCCGTAAAATCAAAAATCCACTCAACATGGCTGCCATGCATTAATTCATAACTTGTGTTGTGCTAAAATGTTTCAATGTTGTTTTCAGAAATCGGCCAACCGCAAAAGTTTGCACAGCACGCCGCATTGTGTGCATTTTGTTGGTCTTTTTATTTTGCTAATTTAAAAATATCTAATCTAAAAATGGCCACTTGCACGTATGCACATAGATAGGTATGTGTTGTTGCTTTTATTTTTAGTCTTTCTGTCCGGTGTAGTCCTTGACTCGGTCACTGGAAACCACATAATTTCCAGCTTGCTAAGCAACAACACAATTTAAACACAAATTTATGTAACACGCATTGCAGCGAATTTGCCGCAAAACAGGTTTCGAAATGTTGAAATGCTCTGAAAATTGGCTGCAAAGCAATTTTGTAGAATGTGCGGTAAAGGACTGACCAAAGGACCAAACATTCCGACACTTGTGAGCCGAAACAAGGAAACCGAATTTTTACAACTTTCAAACAACCGCAAACATTTTAATAAGAACTCCGCCAAGATTGCATAGAAGTTTGAAAGGAGCAAAGAAATTTGTGGAATATGGCACAAACAACCAAATAAATATGCAAGTAAAGGATTTTCATTGGGTTTCTTGGGCTGCGCTGGCTCTCGTATGGACAATGAAGTTTTGGCAAAAAAGGTGTTCGAAGTGAAGAGAGAGAGCGTATCTGCGTAGGAAGGATCAAGTGAAGGAACTAAACAGATTCGCCTGGGGAAATCTCTTGCTGTAGACCCTAACCCATTAATTGGTTGTTATGGCCAGTTAACTAAGTTATAAAGGATTTTCAAATACAAAAATACCTCTAAGTCAATGCTCGTATTATTCCTACGCCATTTTTTGATTTAGTTCTTAGAGAGAAGATTTTAGTATCAATTTTGAATAAGTACGAAATAAACACTTAAACACAATTTCAGTTTTGGCTTAATTCTGGCGTTCAAGTTAATTTCTGAGCTTTGATGTATTCAGAGACCTATAGTAAAATTGTATAGCGAATATTTTTTTAGTACATTTTGTCCTTAAAAAGTCCTGTTTTATAGGACAATTTTGGCATTTTAGAAAAAAAGGGTCAAATTGACCCATACACATAGGGGCTACAGGGTTAAAACGCTCCACAAAAATGTTCTTTGTAGTATTTTACATCAAATTGCTGAACACATCATATACCTAAAATGTGAGGTTACATGGTTTTCGTATGTCGATTCATCATAAGAATGTGCAAAAAGGGAAAACTTTGACCCCCCCTAAAAAAAATTCAGTGGTAAACTTTTAAAACGCTGATACACGTACAGTGGTGTCTGGATATAGTGAGCTAATTATTGCAGGGACTGTGCACAATATTGAGGTTGTTCACTATATCAAGGTTAACATTTTTGTTTAAAAACTCGTTTTATTTGCTCAAAATACACTTTTTGTTTTTTGCTTGATAATTTTTCCATTTTTAGAGGCTTGATGTCAAAATTTGGGTGTTCACTATATCGAGGTGTTCACTATATAAGGTGTTCACTATACCCAGACACGACTGTATATTTTTTTTGGCTCCTTCTACCAGAATCCGTTGTCAGAACGTTGTTATTTAAAAAAAAATTGAAGAATTTCAAATTGAAAAATTTGATTTTGTTCTGCAGTGTAATTTGGGAAAAAACTGTTTTAACAAAACTAGGAACTTTGACTTGAAATGTTAACCCCAGTTAGAAAGATGTGTCACAATGGGCAATAATGCCTCCGATTGGATGTACGAAACTTTCCCTTATACGTCCTCCGAACCTAACCTAACCTTACAGAGGCCTCTTCACCTCTTGAATTTTATTTAAGAAGGTAAATACTTTAACAGGCACAATTATTTGACTTCTAATGATAACCAAAGTATGAAGGATGTGTTTTTTATGTCGCTTAATGGGAAATAATGCCTGCGAATGGAAGTACAGGATTCCCCGTATATTCCTTTCGCGTCTCTTTAATTTTAATAAGACTTGGCGGTCAGCGAAGCCTGCCGACTGGTAGAGAGACATATCACTGATAGGTGCAAGGTTGCAATATTCATTGACAATCAGGCAGCAATGAAGACTCCACAATCTACCACGGTCCAGTTAAGGCTGGTTGAGGAGTGTAAGATGGCGCTGAGCGCGCTAAGTCGTTATGCTTATATCACCCTTATCTAGGTTCCTGGCCATAGGAACATTGAAGAGAATGAGAGGACGGACGAATTGGCGCTCTCAGGTGCCTCGCTTGACGCATCGCTGGGTGTCCCGGTTCCGACGCCTTTGGAAGTTGTCAAGACAGGGCTGCTATCTGCACTGTCTCAGTCTTGCCAATCGGAGGTGGAAGTCGCTGACTTCCTGTCGTATCTCACGGGCTATGTGGCCCTCCTACAATGAGCGGAGATCCCGCGAACTTATACACAAATCTCGCACGGACGTCGCTAAGCTTACGGCGGTCATCACAGTGGACCATAGGTCCACATGCGGAGAGGCTAAGCGTCCCCTTCAATACCCACTGTAGGAGCTGTGGGAATTTAGATGAGAAAGAAATACCTAATCACTTCCTCTGTCACTGCCCAGCTTTGGCAAGGGCAAGATTTAAGTCTCTGGGGAAGCACTTCCTTACTTGTTTGACCGATTGCTCGACAGTAAGTCTGGGGAACCTTCTTTTTTAGGTATCCATAAATTCTACTGGGTGGATTTAGTCATACTACAAACCAGGTTTAGTTTCGGTGAGCATTTGGTATCTAAACGGCGTCTATGCGCTAATTGTGACTTGCAGGGGGGGCAACTGTGAGTCAGCCACTTCAACCAACCAACCATGAACTTTCCTACCGAACCTAACAGAGATATCAAATGTTGTACTATCGAACTCTTGATTAATTTAAAAACGGATCTATTGTGTCCCATAGAACTCTTAAGGAAGCCAAATGCTTCAACAGGAACAATATTATCACCTTTAATGTTAACCGCAGTTCGAAGAATGTGTCTTCCTTTGATACTCACAGAAATCACTCACAATGGGCCATAATACCTTCGATTGGTAGTATGAACTTTCCCGTATACGCCTTCCGGATCTAACCTAATCTAACCAAGATAAGAACAGTTAAATTACTGTACCTTTTCAATTTCATTTGTGTAAGCAAATACTAACAGAATTGATACTTTGACTTCTAATGTTAACCAACGATAGAAGGATGTGTCTCCTTCTGACACTCACAATAGGCGATAAAATCCCTCAGTACCAACCTTCTTTTTCGAACTTTATCTAACCTTACTAAACCTTATCCAACCTCAACTCAACCTTATGTCCTTCACATAACATGTGCCAATCTAACCCAAACATATTTGGAATTTTCAACAACACTGCCATTCTCTGACTACCTTTAATTTTTTTTATGGCCATTGCCATTTCATTGCAACATTTAAATATTTAATTTTAAGCTCTTGTTTTACATTGTAGTATAACTCACTGAGACTCCAAACTCGTACGCACACAGTCATAAAATTTCAATTAAACGCAGCCCATTCAGCTGATTAATTGACGACGCCACGATGCAGCGCACACATCCTTCGAATCGTTCGCCACTGGCTGCTGCCTTTCTTCTTACACATTTGTCGGCAATTTAGAAAATAAATTTGCGCGGCTGTTTATTGCGCAATCTTGTGCGAAAGTTGGCGCTTACGACCTTTTCCAGCGAAACCGACGCCGACGCGGTGGCCCATCAATTGTGCATGTGTGTGTGTGTGCGCGTGTGGCGCGCAGTTATGTTGGCGCATTCCACAACTCACACGCACAAACACAGACATACATTCGTACGCGCAAGGACATTGCAGGCGTAAAATTTTCATTGAAAAATTACACAAAATGTGTGTAAAATTTGAGCATCACACGGCCCGCCAGAACTTCTGCGGAGAATGCGCGCGCAATCTTATCAAATATTTCCGTTTCCGCCGCTGTGCGGTTTTAACAAGTTTAGAGGGGTTGAGTGGCGCCGAGGGGCAGAAGGGTGAGGAAAGGGCGCGGAACAAAGTTACGGCGACATTGTCATTTCAATAACGTAATAAATGCGCCACACGCCACTACATATACACACACACACATACACATATGGAGCTGTGCATGTGTTGGTGCCTAACTGACATTGTAGCCGAGCATGTGCAAAGTGCCTGATAATCGCCTTCCGCTGTTGTTTGTTGATGGCACTGTCGACTGCCAACTGCCAACTGCTGGCGGCCAATGTGAGCCAATGTTCGCCGTTGGGGCTGAAGAGGCTCGCATGTGTGTGTGGGGCGCCGCCGAATGGAATCGTTCACATGTGTGCTTTTAAATAATTTAACATAGGCCTGTTAGTGCCGCTTGCTGGCGTGTTTGTGTGCGTCTGTTGAAATTGTTCTTAAATGGTCCATTGTGTATGCCATAAAATACGAGCCGGATATTGATGCACATAAATCTGAGCGAATTTTTCCGAGCCACGCAACAGCCAGAGCCACAGTGCAGCCAATGTCGATTAAAGTGCCACATACAAAAGTTGAAGTGGGGAGCAACAGTTTTTTGTAGCTGCGCGAATGTAGTGAAAAACGTGAATCTATGATTTCAAGCCGATTGTATAAAGCGAATTCAAATATTCATAGCAATTCAGTTGTTTAATTACGAGTGTCGTGAGGGCAGCAAGTCGCTGGATTGTTTTCAATGAATGACTTGTTGTTCACAGAGAGCAATTCTCCACACCTTAAATTTTTTTCAGCAGGTACTGCATAGTCGCAACTCAGATTTTTACATTTTTACATACTTACTTCACTGGCCATAACAACCAGTTATTGGATAAGGGGCCCACAGCAAAAGCTCTCTCCAGACGCCTCAAATTGGTCACACCAAGAGATGAGTAGGACCTTCTGAACTTGCTTCCTCCACGAGAGACATGGCCTCCCTCGACCATTCAACCTCGAACTACCGCATCGAACACATTTTTCGCCGGAGTTTCATTCTCCTTACGGCAGACATGGCCAAGCTAGCGCAGGATTCTCTGTGATACGTTCATGTCTGATTTGATGATGATTTTTACGTTCAATCTTTCATAATTCGAAGAGATTGTGGAGATTTCGTAATACTACACGTGTGACCTGGGCTCAAATGCCGAATAGTGGAAGACAACTTTCACCACATTCAGCGCTTAGTAATGGTCCTGAGTGACTCGTTTTCCAATGAACTAACTTCGATCAAACAGAGGAACAAATCTTTCTGATCAAACAATATAATAGTTGACAGGTCTTTATCTCAATTCTTCTCAGAATCCATAGGAAATACTGTTTCAAACAATGCCAAATAGAGGAACACAACTTTCATGAGACTCAGTACTGAGTAACAGTCCTGACTCAGGTCTTTCTGGTCTATTCTTCAACGATTCGTAAAAGATCAAATTTACTTTTGTGAGCAGCTTTGATAAAACAGAAGGAACAACCTTTCAGAAGGTCCAGAGCCCATTAAAAGTTTGAGCTGACGTCTTTAACTCGACTGTTCTCAGAATTCGTAGAGGCTGCAGTGATTTTTTGGTATCTAAAATTTGAAATTGGGTTTGAATGTCGCTTCGAACAACGCCAAATAGAGGAACACAACTTTCACCAGCGCTCAGTAATAGTCTTGACTTATGTTCTTTTAAACCGTTTTTCAATGATTCAACTTCTATCAAAGAGAGGAACAAATCTTTTGGGTCTTTATCTTGACTATTATTGGAAACTTTTCATCAGATACAGTGCCTAGTAACAGTTCTTACTCAGATCTGTCCAGACTGGTTTTCAAGGACTCGTAAAAAATCATATTGACTTTGGGAGCAACTTTGATCAAACAGAGGAAAAAATCTTTCAGAAGGTCCAGAGCCGATTAAAAGTTTGAGCTCACGTCTTTAACTCGACTGTTCCAACAATTCGGAGAGATTGCAATGATTTTATGGTATTGAAAGTGGGGACTTGGCTTCAAATGCCGCTACAAACAACGCTTAATAGACAACTTTCACCATATTACGCGACCAGTAACAGTTTAGACTCACATCTTTCTGTACGTTTTTCTAAAGTTTCGACTTCGATCAAAGAGAGGAACAAACTTTTCAGTACGTCCAGTGCCCAGTATTAGTTTCCGCTCAGATCCTTATCTTCATTCCTCTCAGAACTCGCAGAAAGCACTGCTCCAAACAACGCCAAATAGCAGATGAACACAACTTTCATCAGATCCAGCAGTAACAGTCCTGACTCAGGTCCGTCTGGACTGTTCAACGAATCGTAAAAGATGAAATTGACTTTTGGGAGCAAATTCGATTAAATAGAGAAACAAATCGACTGATAAAAGTAAACAAATAAACAGCTACACGGCGCACGAGCGACATCTGCAAGGGAAAGAAGCGGACAACTGCGAAAACAGCGCACGAAATTGATCGAGCGAGGTCCCCAACCATTCTGCTAAAACCTCATCACAACAAATGGCGCTACGAGCAGTATCTCGAAATAACGGAGGCGACTGATTAACGTAACCAACACAAGGCTGTCTTGTGGAGAGAATGCTCCTATGCTCCAGAGAAGAGTGAACACGGAACAAAAAAAAAAAAAGAGAAACAAATCTCTCAGCAGGTCCAGCCCAGTACATATTTGAGCTTACGTCCTTAACTCGACAGTTGTCAGAATCCAGAGAGATTATAGTGATTTGTGGTATTGAAAGTGGGAGTGGAAAGTTTCACCATATCCAGTGGCCAGTAAGAGTTGAATCTCAGGTCCGTGTGGACTATTTTCTAATTTCGATCAAATAGAGGAACAAATCTTTCAGCAGGTCCAGCGCCCAGTATAAGTATAGGTTCAGGTCCTTATCTCGACCTTTCCCAGAATCCACAGAGAGTACTGAGAAAGAGTAAAACTTTCACCTCATCCAGCGGCCAGTAACAGTTCAGACTCAGGTCCGTCTGGACTGCTTTTTACCGATTCATAAAAGAACAAATCGACCCTTTTGAGCATCTTTGATCAAATGAAGAAACAAAGTTCTCAGTAGATCCAGAGCCCCATAACAGCTTTGGTTTAGGAAGATTAAGACTCAGGCCCATCTAGACAACTTTTTACCGATTCAATGCAAGAACAAATGGTCTCTTGGGAACACCTTCACAAGGCATATCGCCTCCACTTAGTATGTTATAAATACACATTTTAAATTATAAAGTGATGATCAAACTTTCTTTTGTAAATACAAAAAAATCCGCTTTCAACTACGTCTGGAGCTCATAACTTTTTACATGCCATAAATTTCTGTATATCCTGTAAAATAAAAAACAATTTCTCTTCAAGGGTTTTAAAAGGGTTTCGCATAATGTGCGTGTGGATCATTGGCAGCAAATAAAACGAGATAAAGTTAACTCAGCTGCTTGGCATTTAACCTCAGCGAAAGTAATAAAGTCAACTTTACGCGCCACTCAAGCAAACAAGTCCCACGTTGGTCGTTTACCGAATTGGGTCTTTATTATCTGTTTTTTTTTTCTTTTTCTGTTTGGACGATGCGTTAGTAATGGAATTTGATTTATAGTACTTGGCGCAGTTTTTACTGATGAGTTGGGCAATAATTGACAATAAAGCCAAGGTTGACTGTTTGAAGTTGACAAGAGAAGTAAATGTTGCTATTTTTAAATTGTGGAAAAATTAATTTTAAAATGAAAGTATAATTGAAAGTAAAAATACAAAATTGCAGTGAGATGTTCGGAAATAAAATTAAAATTAAAAAAAATTAAATTAAATTTAAAAAATAATATAAAATAAAATACAATAAAATAAAATAAAATAAAATAAAATAAAATAAAATAAAATAAAATAAAATAAAATAAAATAAAATAAAATAAAATAAAATAAAATAAAATAAAATAAAATAAAATAAAATAAAATAAAATAATATAAAATAAAATAAAATAAAATAAAATAAAATAAAAAAATTAAATATAAATGGGGGATAACGGTTAAGAAATTCACAAAACAACAAAGACACAAACTTTTTTCTGTACAGCAATAAATGGGCAAAGCGACAGTAACTTGAGACACTTTCGAATGAAAAATGGCAGAATAAAACTAATATTTTTTTCATAATTCATCACACTCTACTAACTAAAAAAATGTGTAAATTTGCGTGACTTAAATGCAACAAATTCTATAAAAAATTTATTAAAATTAAATAATATTGAAAGTAAGCGCTAAAATAAAGTAGTAATTTGTGTTTCGTGCATGTAAAGATTGTTTTTTTTAACTTGTGCTGTTTTCAAAAATCTGTGAAGTAAAGATTAATCAGAAATTGCTATAGTGGAAATATGGCATAAGCAGTTCTCTTAGTTTTGTTTAGTTTTTTTTTTACCACAGCATTGTGAGATCTCTAACTTAGTATAGGAAAAAGTATTATAAGCTGAGCATTTAAAAAAAAATAATTAAATAAATAATTCAAAAAAGTAACAAAAAATTCGAATTGCGCCCCCGGGTGGGCTTGAACCACCAACCTTTCGGTTAACAGCCGAACGCGCTAGCCAATTGCGCCACGGAGGCCATGCGTCGCAATCTGAATAATCTCAACAATAACTGAGCCGACACAGTGGCGTGTTTTTGTCGAGCGTGTAACTATGTCAACCAAAAATAAAACAAAAACAACTAAGTAATACAAAAAGCTGACACAAATTCTGTTAAAATCAGATACGACACAATGTGTGAATCATCTGGCAAAGCAAAACTGCAGGCAAACAATTCAAATTAAGATGAGTAGAAGTGTTGAGAAACTTGGCCCAAAACAAATGAATTGCAATGAGATGAGACGAGATGCACTCAACATGTGAGTAATTTAGCAATCGTGTGTGTGTGTGTGGGTGTGAGTATGCTTTGTTGGCTGGCACAATAGAAGTGCATTAAGTCAACGTTTATGCAATTTTCAGAACCACACATTTCAGTTGTAATGGAGTCTGCAACAAGCTTTGAATACAATGCAGCGAGTACTAAGGAAAGATTTATAGAGATGTAGAAGCGGACTTCTGTATTTTATTTTGAAACAATACCTGATTGTGACTCACCACAATAATTTCACTTTGATGCAATTTTGGTAGATTGTGAGTATTTTTTCAAATTGCTGCGTAAAATCCCATTAAGCAAAAGTATTTGCATGATTAAAGGCATTTTTAGAATCTTATTGCTTTGCAGTGAATACTAAATTTGAAAGAATTTTTTAAACTGACGAATAGTTTAGAATGCTTTATACTGTCTTTCTTCTTACGAGTATCTTTTTAAATAAAGTGAAGTTTAAATATATCCATTATTTATCTAACATATGGCTTTAACAAAATGTATCTTGTATTGTATAAATGGCGTTAAAAAGATAAGATTAGGTACTAAAGAAACTTCTGAAACAGTTTTGTCAGTTCTGTCTTTCTTCTTACGAGTATCTCTTCAATTAATGTGAAGTAAAAATAAATCCATTGTTTCTTCAATAGATGGATTTAGAAATCTGTTTTTCGCATTTATATATATGACGTCAGAAAGATAAAATCTCGTACTAAAGAAACTTCTCAGACAGTTTTGCTATTGCTTGATTCAGTTTTGTTTGAGCGCTCATAAAAAATGGACACCAATAAAGGGAAAATATTCCATATTTGAGCGCTCATCAGAAATGGACACCAATAAAGGGAAAATATTCCATATTTTACAGTTTTTCTTCGATAAGGTCGAAAAGTAAGCAAAGCAATGGCACATTCCGGAGGAGGTTGACGTTCAAATCGGTTCCTCAAATACACAAATTACTTGTACAAAATATGGTTTCAAATGGGCACCACTGGTCCTAATACTGTAACAGCCCATACGCGCAGTTTTGGTTTCGTCCGTTCCAGTAATTTTGATATCAAAGATGCATTACGCTCTGGAAGACCAATTGTTGAAAACTCATAGAAATAGTCGAGTACAACCATCATGTAGGCAGTGTTTCGGTGGTCCAGGAGGTAAATATTGAAAAAAAAGTTTCGTAACACTTGTATAAGGCTGACGAAAGACGAAGACGAAACTGTGAGAAAAAGCAAGATGTATGGGTGAGCCAGAACAGTTCATGGACCGAATTTCCATTTATTAATCGCTGCTGAATCAAAAAAATTACCCATTCCTCAAGCGGATGGCAACTGGTGATGAGTAGTGGATCACTTTCGACAACGTCAAACGAAAACGGTTGTGGTTGAATTGGTGTGAGCTGACTGAAATGATGGCCAAGCCAAGACAGACGGTCAGGAACGTCTTTCTGGGCCTTTGGTAGGATTGGCATAAAGTCATCCACTATGAGCTACTTGTATGGCCAAACTCTTAACTTCAGACCTGTATTGCCAACAATTGAACTGTTTGGAGGAATTGATAACCAGGAAGTGGCCACCTTTGGCCAATAGGGAAGAATTTTGAATCCATCAGAACAACATTAGGCTACACACATCAAAAGTGACTCGCCAGAAGTTCCGATAGCTTGTTTGGGATTTTGTTTTTTATTCACCTTATAATCTGAATGATTAACATCTCTTCCTGCCTAAGGGAAATGATTTTGCTGGTAAAAAGTTTGGCTCAAGTGGAGCTTTTTTTTCTTCTGTCTCAATTTTTCCTCAATAGGGTCAAGGATTTCTATGAGAGAGAGAATGGAATTACTCTTAAAATGACAACAAGATATCGAACGAAACGGTGCATATTTGACTTAATACGAATCATTCTTTTCATGTTAACCCTTTCCGACATGAAAATAACAGCCCGCTGTATAAGTTGTATGGGCTGTAGTCCAATATATTGGACATTGTGACTGAAAGGGTTAAATAAAGTCTTCAACTTTCTTTCTTTTCTTTTTACTTAACTTTACTCGTAAAAATAATGTTCAACAAACTGTTTTCAAAGCACTGGTTTTATATCTAAAATATTATTTATTAAGTTATCTGCTTTTGTTGGTCTATCGCAATAAGTATACAAATGCTATATATGTCAAAATCTGTTATCTCTCTTTTGCCAATGACGTTTTATCAACACTAAAACAAAGATAAGTAGTTTAATAAATATTATTCGAAATGTTCCAATTGTTTTTTCACATTAAATATTTATAATTTTAGAAACGTTTCAGAAAATAAATCATTGATTATTATTATTTGATTTACTTTTAAGTAGTTTATACTTTAATTGAAAAAGAAAACATTTCTTTATCCCTTAGCCCAGGGCCGACTTAAACCTCTATACTGTTCTCATGTTCTCTCATCTCGTGTTTCCCAAACGACTCAGTTTTTATTGCTCTCGCCTCTGATAATGAAATTAAATTACTGACTGATTTATTGATAAGCAAAATTAAGTATTTATTGCATGCAATAACTTTGTAAATAACTGTAATCAGCTGGCACTTTAAGCGCTTATCAGTTAATGCTTTCAGTAAAGGCAGCGAGCCAACAACAAACACACTTATCTACGAATACATTTTTATTTGCGGCCATTATGAGTTAAATAATTTGACTTTAAGTCAACATTTGCTGAAAGTTGGCGCACAATTTGATTTTTAATTACTTAAGTAATTAATTGAAATGAATTAATTGAACACTTATTGAGAGCTGCTCAACACAATTTGATGCGAATTAAATTTTTTAATGTTTAATGGTGATAATTAGTAAAACAAATTGTATTTTCATTATCAAAGTGTTATAAACGAATTTGTGTTATAAAACAAATTCGTATTATTTAAAATAGACGAAAAAATTACCAAATACACAAAAACTTGTTCCAAGTTCTAGTTTAGGTGAATGCAGTGGCCACAGATCGGAATGTTATGAAAATTAGTTTTGTTGGCTAATTCGTCTCTCTGGATTATGCTTCAAAATAAAACCACTACAACCTGTTACAGAGTAAAAAACTAAGTGTTGAAATGAGTGGGCGGACTTTAGATAGTTCAATTGATTGTGGCCTATGAGACTTTATGGTCTACCTGGGCTCCACCATGGCGCCGGTACTTCAACCTATCTACTAAACTTCGTTTACTACACATGAAACGAGGTTTTATTAGATATTTTTTTTTAATATTTTTTAAGATCTTTTATATCTTTCTTACATCAATCCGACCCACCAAACTGCTTTAACTTAATTTAGTTTTCTACACAACAAACAGAATTCTTTGTGAATTTTTTTGCCATAAGCAAAAACTATTCTATGTTGTTAATATAAAACCAATTAACGTCATAACTTTAACTTGAATCTATGTGTTCCGTTTCATGTAATGTACTCAATGCCATCTTGCACTAATGTGTTTTTAATTATGTTAACCCTAAAATGTCCTTTTGTGAATGATTTTCTTTTCTTTCTATTAATACATTACATATATCAATAAAAACAATAATGAGTTGTTGCTTTTATTTGTCGCTAACAATAGGCACATTAAGTTATTTGTAATGTTCTTCGTAAAGGAAAAATAATGCATGGCCTTCAATATGTTCACATTATTCTACGATTGATGTACTGTGCGGCACTGTTGTCTTTTTTCTTTAACAAAGTCACTAAAAATAATCTGCTGTTGGAGCAAAAGAAATGCGCTGTCAGTAGAATGAATCAGTCAGGGTGAATTAGTGTAGAGAGAACAGTAGAGTAGTACTGCAAGGTTTGAATTTATGGGACAAAAAGATGTTTCTGATCTGACCTTAAAATGTCTACTGAGACTAAAAGGAGTTATACTTCACTTTATCTCCAAGCTGACACAACGATACCAAGTTAGATGTGCGCCTTGATTTGTTCTGAGCTAGACGCTTCATATGTCAAAACTTCAGACTTGTACTGTCTGAAAAGAACGAATACCCCGGAAATGGCCAGCTTTGGGTAATAAGAAACTAATTTTATTTCATCAAAACAACATCAGGCCACACATATCAAAAGTGACTCGCCAGAAGTACCGAAAGCTTGTTTGGGAGTTTGGGGAAGGGATTTGCCAAAGATGGCATAACTAGTATTAAATCCCATCGGACCATCTTGTAGCTGTATTTATGTCAAAGTATCTTCATTTCATTCTAAAACTCAGTATGTGTTATTTCGCTGAGGTGGAAAAATCTTTCTGATCTCTACCGTCAATAATTATGAAACAGAACCAATAACACTGTTATTATTATGAACTTCAGTCTTTCTCAGGGTCTATGTTTTCTATTGAAAAGCTGTTGAATTTCTCCTATAAGGATTTCCTACTATGATCACCCAAAGACGTTGAGTTATCAACAAAGTCCTTCAGCGGTCAACTCAGAGCTCAATAAAGTTTTTTCAATCAGCGATCTCTGCAACCAAATCTAGTTCTGCCCTTCCGCTCCTTTGACACACTTTATGCCATGTCACCGTGCATCAATATATAAGAACAGTTACAATACAATACAATATAACTACATATATAGTGTGCCTCGTTTTTGTTAGATATTCAGTTGTTTTCCTGGTTTGTTATTATTTTTGTTATGATTACAAAAAAAAAAACATAGCGAATTCCTTCCACTTTCAACACATTTGCCTGGCTGCCATTGTGTCATTTCCGTTGTCGACTGGGTGGAACAGTTGACTCGGCTGCATTGCTGCATAATTGTTTTCTTTTCAACTTTTGTTGCACAGCATTTTGTTGTTGTTATTTTGTATTCTCCCTTCAGCCTCTTGCTGTTTGTGTTTTTTTTTGTATGTTGTGCTTCCGTTCTTATTTATTACTTCCATGGGCTTTCATTCGAAGCCTGCCAACCCAACAACAACAACAACAACAACAACAACTATTGCACTGTGCCAGCCAGCCGCTGCACTGCTGCAGCATTGAGCTGAATTGGATGGTTCGGTTGATGTTTAGAATCCTTTCGGTGGGGGGCTTAGAGCTGCCTGTCGAGAGTCGACAGTCGGCAGTTGTCGTTGTCGTCGCTGTCATCGCTGACATTTGTATTATTTATTCTAAAACTGTCCGCATGCATACAAACATGTCAAATGTCAGCGATGCAATGCGATGGCACGGCATGGAATGTTATCTTGATTTGTGAAGCATCAAATCATTGTGTGCCGACATTCTGTGCTGCAATTGCAATTGTCGCCGCTATTGTTTGCTGCGACATCGTCGTCTTCTTCTGCCTTTATCGTTTGCTCTGTGCACTGTTATTGCGGCCATTGTGTTGTGTAAACGCTGTTGTTGTTATTGTTATTGTTGCTTTTGCTATTGCTGGCAAACGGCAACAATAATAATAACTCTTTTGGTGCTGTCATTCTGAAAAATATGAGTTCATAATGACTTCAGTACCGGCCCTCAAGCGCTGCTGTCCAAAGCAAACAAAGCGCCAGAGCGAAATATTTCATTTGACTGGAAAATGACGAGACCCAAATATGAACTTTCGAGAATTTTTCATTTGCACAATGAGTACGAAATGCAAAAACTAGAAACAAACATATTTCAAGTCGGTACAAATTATTGTTATGTTAGATTGGTGAGTTAAAGTGTTGTAAAGAAGTCAATGGTTGCTTTCTCAATGCGAATCACTTTGTGGAAGTCGCTGCTCTAGATTCCAAAATATATTTCTACACCTGCTTGTTTATCTGAAGTATTTCATACAGGAAATCAGCGGAAAGTGTTGCTATTATTTTTTGGATCAATTGCTGCATCAAGGCAAAAAGTTTAACCAAACAGAAGAACTTTCTAAAACCATGGAAACCGTCGAACCCGGCAGTTATTTCTGCTCTGTCTCGATTGTCCAGGAGCTCTATGTACTCGTTTGACATCCAGTTTTATGACAATGACAAAAACAAATCATAGACCGATTATCTATCTGCGAATCGTTGCAGAATCATAACTAAATCGACCCATTTCTGAAACGAATAGTGACAGGTAATGAAAAGTTGGTCACCATTTACGACAACAGCCCTATTTCTCCTACTTCTAGTAATTCTACTTTTGTTACATCTATTAAATTTACCACTTCTTTTAGTTTGTTAGATTTTTTATAATTTTTTACTTTTTTAAAATTTTTTTCTTTACTTTATTTTTTTTTAATTTTTTCTCTTTTTTTACTTTTGTAATTTTGCTTTTTTAGTTTATTTTTACTGTTTTTACTTATTTTTGTTACTTTTTTTTACTTCTTTTCGTTTAATATATTTTTTTTACTTTTACTAATTTTTTTTAATTTTACTAATTGTTTTTTTACTTTTACTAATTTTTTAAAACTTTTTTTACTTATTTTCCTTTTTACTTTTTTTATTGTTTGTACTGTTTTAACTTGTTTTACTGTTATTTACTTTTTTACTTCTTTTATATCTATTACTTCTTTTCCTCTTTTTACTATTTTTACTTTTTTTACTCCTTTTACTTCTTTTACCTCTTTTGCTCCTTTAACTTCTTTAACTTCATTTACTTATTCCAGTTCTTTAGCTTCTTTTATTTTTTTACTTTTTTTTACTTCGGGTCCTTGTTTGACTTTTTGACTTTTTTACATTTTTACTTTTTTACTTTTTTTGTACTTTTTTTTCATTTTTTTACTTCGTTTACTTACTTTACTTACTTCACTTCTTTTACTTCTTTAACTTCTTTAACTGCTTTAACTTCTTTAACTTCTTTAACTTCTTTTACTTCTTTTACTTATTTTACTTATTTTACTTCTACTTCTACTTCTACTTCTACTTCTACTTCTACTTCTACTTCTACTTCTACTTCTACTTCTACTTCTACTTCTACTTCTACTTCTACTTCTACTTCTGTTTCTACTTCTACTTCTACTTCTGTTTCTACTTCTTCTACTTCTACTACTACTTCTACTTCTGACCTTTTTTTAACTTTTTTACCTTTTTTTTACTTTTTTTTACTTTTTTGTACTTTTGTACTTTTGTACTTTCTTTACTTCTTATATTTCTTATACTTCTTTTACTTTTTTTACTTCTTATACTTCTTTTATTTCTTTTACTTCTGTTACTTCTTTTACGTTTACTTCTGCTTCTTCTTATTTTCTACTTCTACTTCTACTTCTGTTTCTATTTCTACTTCTACTACTTTTACCTCTACTACTTCTACTACTTTTAATACATTTAATACTTTAAATACTTCTAATACTTTTAATACTTTAAATGCTTTTAATACTTTTAATGCTTTTGATACTTTAAATTCTTTAATACTTTTAATATTTCTAATACTCATCTTCTACTACTTCTAAAATTTTTTTATTTTTACTACTTTTGGTACTTTTGATACTTTTAATACTTCCAAAACTTCTACAACTTCTACCACTTCTACTATTAATTCTACTACTTTTACTAGTTTTACTAGTTTTTCTACTTCTACTCCTTCTACTTGGCAGCCGCCGTGGCTCAGTTGGTTAGTGCGCGGTCCAACGAGTCGCATGCAGAGCGACGCAAGATCGAATTCTGCATGTAGTAACACCTAAAAAAAATAACGGGAAACTCGTTTTCTCTTTCGGTGGCTGTCCTCTCAGCTGGAAATGGCAAACCTCTGAGAGCAAAAATTGCCTATGAAAAAGCTCCCAACCTGCCGTTCGGAACCGGCATAAAACTGTAGGTCCCTTCCACCCGCGTACAAAATTCACACGCACAACACGGGTGGTTGCGGGAAGCTAGGCCTTAGTCTCGCGTAAGCGGGCTGTCGTGCCAATCAATTATTATTATTACTCCTTCTACTATTTCTACTTTTACTACTTCTCTTTCTACTACTTCTACTTCTACTACTATTACTACTACTACTAGTACCACTATTACTAAATACTTTGAAATAAGTACTACTAAACACCTTTAAAAAATCCTTAAAATCGATCTTCCGTTAACTCTAGACGGTACTGTTCCTTTAAGGGCCAATTTTCAGAGTTTAACTCAATTTCTAGTTTAAACTTAGTTTTGATTTAACCGGGTTTAAGCAAACTACGTTTCAACTGGGTGTAAACTTGCACTGAAAAATTGGCCCTAAGTGTCATGGTCACTGACGGCAACACTGTTCAGTACTCTTGCTGCCGCTGGCCACAAGCGAACCAACTTGCTCGGATTATTTTAAATTTATCAAATTTCTGCAGCCAAATTGAGCCAAGTTGTGGGGTTTTCCATATCTTGAGTTTCTTACTTAGTTATGAAATTCTTGCGGGCAACAAGCTTCGTTCGGCCAATTTATGCTGCAGTTGTCGGTTTAAACAAGCACACACACACACACACACAGACACATAGCGCTTTAGCTTATTTGAAAATCTTAAACCATTTTTAGTTGGCTTATGGTTTTTCTGGTAGTAAAAGTTGCAATCTTATGGCTAGCAAAATATTTTCGGTTAAGGAAAAACCAATAGCAACAATATTTACCCCTTTTATAGTAAAGTGTTGTCAACACGAACAACACTTTCAATCAGCAGTTTGCTGCTCAGTTCAAATATTTTAGTAGCTCAGCAGTGTCTGAGAGGTTCACAGGGTTGTGTCGTCGCCCCTTTGGCAGCCGCAAAGTACAATTTTATTTGTTGTTGTTGTTGTCTCCTGCTCGAGTGGCATTTCATCGGTTGCTTCAATTTGACACCCACTTGAGGAAAAAGGTCGCAAGTGTTTACGTTTTGTGTTTATGTTGACACAGAAAGTGGTTGCATTGGAGTTGCGTTCAAGTGCGTTCAAAATTGAGATGAAATTGAAATTGAGAAATACAAAAATAACCAACTCCACTTCCACATTCAACCCCGGCTACAATCGCTATTCATCTCATATAACCGCAGTGTTGTTGTGGGTTTTTTGCATCTTCAGTTTTGAGGTTAAAATTAACCATGCACCACTTTAAAATTGTGTCAGCTCGATTTTGCATTCGGAGAAATTTGTGTTGCCGTGGTAAATGCGATTTAATTTCTATATGCTTTCGCTGAGCGAAAATATTATTCAATTTTTCAGCATAACAACCTCACTTTTCACACAAGGCAAACACTTTCGAGTGCCAAATTTGCCGCATAAAAGACAAACGCGCCACTCACCTAACTCAGCCACAACGGCCGACAACGACAACGACAACAATAACAATGTGGCTCATATTTTCTCACCGCGTTTATTGCGAAAATATTAAAAACGAAACGAAAGACACTGTAACCGAAAGCGGAAATGCGCCCCATATGCGACAGCGGCGCGTACGCCAACAACAACAACACACTTGGCACATTTCGTTTTAATGAGAAGCTGCTCGCTTTCGGTGCCGCGTACGCGAAGCGCCGCGCGTAATTGATGGTCTCAGCATAAATTCCAGTGCCAAAGTGCAAAGTGGCGCACATCTTCTGTTTGCCAGTGTTGCCCTAAATTCTGACGCTAAATGACGTCACATTTATTTTGCAAAAAATTCGCCAACAAATTTTCTTCAAAAACGCTTATTTGTAAATGTGAGTACTGGCACTGAGAGAGAATCGCTGTGTGCGCCAACTTTGCTGATTAATTTTGTCAATTAATCAGTTGAACGGGTTTGTTAATTGCAATTTTATGACTTGTTAGTTTGTTGGAAAATCGACGTATTCGGGTTTCGGAAAGAAATTTCATGGGGGTTTAACCCTTTTCGCCATTTTTTGTTGTCAAATGGAAAAAAATTAATTTTTGCAGCATTTAAATACTACTGGGTTTTAAATGTGAATTAGTCGCCTGTTTAATAACATTTTATAAAGTCTGAACTTTTATGTGACCATGCGATTTTTTTACCCTTTTTTTTGCCTTTTTAAGATATAAAAAATATGACACCAAACTTGAAGTTAGGTTAGATCAGGTTAAGTTTTTTTTTTTTCAACTGTGTAGGCATTTGAGTCTTGCAGGGTTAACAAAAATGTCAAGAAGTTTTTTTGTAATTATTTTTATTATTGTTATAGCTAAAGTTTTTGAAGTCTGAACTTTTATCTGACATTAAAATCTAACTTTAAAAATATGAGAGTGAACTTAAAACTAGGTTAGGTCAGATTTGGTTTCTTGGATTGTATGTATGTAATGTAATATTCCTTGTTTAAATCTATAGAGTTTATGTACTTAAGTTAGATTAGGTAGTTAGGTGAGTTTAGGTAAGTTAGATTTGTTTGTTAGGTTAAGTTTTTGTAAGGTTCACGCATGGGTTTATTTTATGTTTAGATTTTGGCTAAGCAAACGATTTAGGTTTTATTTATAAGATTAACCCTTTCAGTCACAATGTCCAATATATTGGACTACAGCCCATACAATTCATACAGAACGGGTTTATTTTCATGACGTAAAGGGTTAAGGTTTCGCTATAGGCTTAGGTTTGCGTTTTGGTTTAGGCTTTACTTAAAGTTTTGCCTAAGTTTTTGGTTTTGTTCATGTTGAAGTTCAGCTATAGCATTATAATTATAATTAAGATTAGGTTAAGGCTTAGACTTGGCTTAAAGTTTAAATTTCAATTCAGATTAAAGATCTGGTGTTACTTTTAGTTTATGATTCAGGTGTAGGTTAAAGTTAAGGTTAAGTTTAAGGTTAATGTTAATGTTATGGTTAAGGTTAAGGATATAGTTAAGGTTTAGGTTAAGCTGAAGGTTAAGAGTTAGGTTAAATTTAAGGTTAAGTTTAATCTTAAGTTTAAAGCTATGGTTATGGCCAAAGTTAAGGTTAAGCACATAACTTGTGGTTTAGGTTTAAGTCAAGGGTTAGGTTTAAGTTTACGCTTAGACTTACATTGTGACCGAAAAGTTTCCGAAAATTTTCATTTAAAATTCGCGCGCTGTATATTTTTCGATATTTTAACTTTCCGTAGGTTGGTAGCACTGTCCTTAATTACTATGCCAAAAATGAGCGCGATCTGTCAGACAGTTTGTTTACGGCAGCTGTTGAAACCAGTTCACCTCAGTAGTGCCTTGCGATTTTGTTGAGAATTTTCTTCAAAATGAGTACCGTGAACAGGTCTCTTTGGACGTGCTTGATCGTGCCAATTCCGATCCAACTTTCATGGAACGCATCATAACTGATGACGAGACATGGATCTACGAGTACGACATGCAAACAAGCCAACAATCATCGGAATGGAGAGGAAAAGCCGAGCCGAAACCGAAAAAACCACGCCAAAGTCGCTCGAAAATCAAGGTAATGCTGATTGTTTTCTTCGATTTTCGTGGTGTGGTGCATCATGAATTCGTCCCTGAAGGACAAACAGTCGGTAAAGACTATTATTTGACTGTTTTAAGACGTTTGCGTGAAAATATCCGCCGTAAACGGCCTCAATTGTGGAAGGATAATTCATGGATTTTTCATGACGATAATGCTCCCTCGCACCGAGCCAACATTATCAACGATTTTAAGGCCAAACATTCAATAAATACCATCGAACAGCCACCGTATTCACCTGATCTTGCACCGTGTGACTTTTTCCTGTTTCCCAAACTCAAATTACCACTCAGAGGAACGCGTTTTGAATCCATAAAAGACATAAAACAGAATTCGCAGAGGGAACTCAAAGCCATACCGGAAAGCGCCTATAAAAAATGTTTTGATGATTGGAAGAAACGTTGGCATATGTGTATCGCTTCTAATGGAGCATATTTTGAAGGAGATAAAATAAATATTGATGAAGATTAATGCCCCGTTCTGACTATGTCATATATGGTGTCATTTGTAGTCAGTTAAATGAGAACGGGTTGTCATATGGTGTCATTTGCGTTTGCCTGCATGTATGACTACAATTTTCCAATACGAAACGAGAATCAAATGATAACGATCGAATTTGTGTCGAACGAACGATTTGACTACGTTTGATGAGAAAACAAAAAATGTCAACATGCTGGCAAGCTTTGTCATATGTATTTTTCGTCAGTTTTGCCGTGCAATGAGAACGCATTTGACGACATAGGACGAACATGACATATATGGCAGTGTTTGTCGTCAGTGAATATGACACCATATATGACATAGTCAGAACGGGGCATACGAATTTTGCGTTTTATTTAAAATTTCCGGAAACTTTTCGGTCACAAGGTACGTTCAGGGTTAAATTTTAAAACCGATAAAACTTTTGGTTTAACCCCTTGACGTATCAGTTAGCGCAACGAAATTCGTTTCCAACTGTTCGCACACAACTTGCACATATGCCCGATTTAAAAAATTGAAATGCCCAATTTAATTTTTCTAAAAAACAACACTGACCACGAGTCAGACTCGTGTTAATCATGTTAGGCACAGAAATTGTACCACGAGTCAGACTCGTGGAAATACGTCAAGGGGTTAACTTTAGGTATGTTTAGGCTATGGTTCAGTTTAAGGTTATGGTTAAGTGTATTGTTAAGATTTAGGTCAAGGTTAAGGTTAAGTTTTAGGATATGGTTAAGGTTAAGGTAAAGAATAAGTAGCTGTGTAAGTTCGGGTTTAAGTCTTGTATTAGGTTTAAGTTAAGGATTGTTTTTAGTCATAAGTATAGTAAGACTTTAGTTCAGGTTCAAGTCTAGGTTAAAGTAAAGGTTACACCTTTGTTCAAGGTAAGGTTTAGGTTTAGGCTTAGGCTAACCTTTAGGTTTACATTTCAATCCAGATTAAAGTTCTTGTTTATGTGTAGGGTAAGGATTAAGTTTAGGTGTAGTTTCAGTTTAAGGTTAAGATTAAATTGGTGTTTATGTTCTGGTTTCAGTTTATTTCTAGGGTTAGGTTTACCTTTAGGTGTCGGTTTAGTTATAAGTATAGGGTTAGGCTTTGGTTTTGGTTCAAGTTCAAATTAAAATAAAGGTTAAATTTTAGTCCAAGCTTAGGTTTAGGTTTAGACTTAGGCTTACCTCTGGTTTTACATTTCAATTTAGGTTTAAGTTCTTGTTTAAGTTTGAAATTAGGTTTTAGTTTAAAGTTAGATTTAAGTTTACGTTAAGGCGTATGCTCAGGTTTAGGCTTAGGAGTAATTGGAGGTTAGGGTTTCAGATTAAGTTTGGAAGTAGTTTTAGGTGTAGGTAGAGGTTTAGGTTTAGAAAAAGTGTAGGTTCAAGTTTAGGTTTACGTTATGTTAGGTTAGGTATTGTTTAATTAGGTCCATAAGTTGGGAGGGGAAGGGACATTAAAAGAAATGAGTGGTGTACGCAATGCAAGGCGCATCTATACTTAGCGACTAAAATGTCATTAGGAATGAAGTTTGTTTATGTTTGTTTGATGCACGGATCAGGTTTCTTCGAAAACATTAAAAAAGTGCACAAAGAAATATAAAAAACTTGCATATAAAAATATATATAAAAAATATGTAAACAAATATATGTAAAAATATATATAAAAAAACTTAAGGACTTGAGTGAAAAACGTCATGCCACACAAAAAACTACGAATAATTGAAGCGGGGCAAATTACATTATTTAATTTAGAACTGAATACTATTTCTGTCTGAATATCGTTTTTAGCAATGCAACAGGTTTATACTTGTACTTTCAATTAAATTTTAGCAAAAAAAAAGAATCCTTTACATTATTTCTTATAATTTGTGTGCCACCACAGATAAAAGTAAACAAGACTTTGTTACGCCAATTTAAACATTAGTGCCATTCGCATCTTTCTATGGTACCAACTTTCCATCACAGAGGCCAAATTGTATCAAAAGTGAAAAGTTGACAACTGCTTCCGGCTGAATGTCTACACAAATAAATACACGAATTACGAATACGGACACACGCACATCTTTTAAACTGTGCTGTGTGAAACCAAGTCGACATGGCACCGGATTAGTTGACAATCTTCAAGGATTACAGCACAGAGCCGAGCTAAGTAGCTAAAAAGCACTGCTGCTCACTGCTGACCGCTTGAGGCCGATTGCAAGTGATGCCAACGTTTGACGAGGACATTGTGCCCGACACTGGTGCGGGCGAAAGAGCAAACGACTGGCGATTTAAGTGATTGTAGACAATTTTATTCAAATTTATGTGGGCATTCAGTGCACAGAAGGAAGTTGAAAAGTGAATGAACAAGAAATGCTGAGATGAGGGAAACTATGATGGACATGAAGTTGGCTGGCAGCATGGGAAGAGATGAGTGTAAGAAATGTTTGCAAGAGCTAAGCTGCATAGAGTTCAAAGTGCAGTGGTACTTGGAATTTAAAGGTCAGTTTTCACATTAGATGAAAGAACTAAAATAACTCAAACATCTACAGATGGGTTTCTGATGAAATTTATTTGAAAGTTTTTACAGTTGAAATGGTTGAGTACGAACATCTTGAAGCAAAATTTTTGCCTTAAAGCGTCAGAGAACTGCTTCGGCATGTGATCTGTGTGATCTGAAAAACATGTTTCCATGAATCAAATATAAATTCTTCATTTTGAAATACTTTTCTGATAGACTAAGAAATTGAAGAAATTGTTTCTCTAATGTTGCAAGCATTCACAACGGGAATTATTTCAAGCTTAGACCCATTGAACATTTTATGCAGTTTTGCGCTCAGATCCATTGCCAGAGGACAGTGTGGCCAGCTAATTGATTTAAATGCAACTTCATCAGCACGCTGTCAGCATCTTTGCGCTCATAAATATTCGCAAGTCCATTAACAAAACAATTCGCTGACTCAACAACAGCCGAGTGAACAATGAACGCAACTCATGCATAAAAACATTTAAACACACACACACACACACGTGCACACTCCACACTCACATGTAAATGTGCTGAAAAATTTGTGCCCAAATGCAAAATGTTGAAACTAAAAACTGACACAAAACGTACAACAAAAACAATGCAACAGACAAATTCAGAGACGACACGATGTCAACAATTTGAAGCGGAAGTCACAAAAGTTCAAAAGCACACATAACAAACATACTGTATTCATTATGGCCGGAAAGCGACACAAGCCGCCACATGGACTCGAAAGTCCATTTCGAGTATGTCGAGCATTACGGCAACTGTTGTTGTTGCGAATGCAACCTTCAACCCGTAAAGTCAGCCAGGAGTTTATAGCTTTTGTCTCTCGCACCAGTCGAAATCGCCCGCATTCTCCACAACGTTTTGTCGCATGGCGGCTACAATGTGGCAGCCGACGTTGCCACTGCGTTACTCATATTAATATGGTAAATGGTGAAATTATTCAATTTTAATGTTGGCGGGTAGCGGCGCGCACCGAACGGACACGTCCTCTTTCATGTCCTGGCAACGGCAGCAGTGTGTGTGAGCCGTTGAGAGGACAAAACAAAATGTGAAAAATCACTTGAAAGTGCTTTAGAGTTGAGGGCTGAGTGGGAGTGCACATTTGTCGCTCAATGAAATGAATGGTGCGGCACATCAGCGGCATTTAATAGAACCGAGTGTGGCACTCGGACTGACTAGAATATGAAGTGGTACACTTGATACAGGATGGCAAGTTGTATGTTTGAGTTTGGAAATGAAGTGAGTGTGAGATTAAGTGAGTTTTCAAAACTTTTCTTTAAATCTTTGACGGTTTCTGTATATGATTAAAATAAAAGACTGAATGCTTTCAAGTAAAATGACGCGACTTTAGTAAAATATTTTAGTGACCGCTATGGTTCAAAAGCACATTTATTTTAATTTAATTTAATTTAATTTTATTTTATTTTATTTTATTTTTATTTTTATTTTAATTATTTTTATTTATTTATTTAAATTTAAATTTTAAGTTTAGTTTTAATTTTAATTTAATTATAATTATAATTTTAATTTTAGCTTGAATTTTAATTTTAATTTTATTGTTAATTTTAATTTTAATTTTAATTTTAATTTTAATTTAATTTTGTCTTTCAATTTTAATTTTAAATTAAAATGTAAACATTTTTAGTATTGTTATTGAGGGTGCAAATAAGTTTCTTTTGTAACGTTAAATTATAATTCGTTCCATTGTAGCTACAACATTCTCCATCTTTCAGAAAGAAGAAATTCCCTGTCTTTTGAGTTGATCCAACAATCCACTCAATTTTTGGTTTCTTCCTCAGAAGTGAAGTGTTGCTCCATTAGGCCAAGAGCCATTGACCAGAATAAGTGGTCAACAAAAGTTGCAATGTTTGGTGACTATGGCGGTTGGGGCTTTGTCCTCGAAAGTTTCCTTGACGACTTTTGCAACATATGGACGAGCATTGTTAAGCAGAAAGAAAATGCTTCTCGCGAATTATGTTTTGTCTGTTTGTCCGTTGACATGGTCAGAGTACAATGCAAGTGGAATGTTTGCAGTTCAGCGAAATGGTTGGTTTGTAGAGGGAAGTGATGATACTTTAATATGAATAAGTTTGAAAGATAGTTCAATGCGACTTAATGGTCATTAAGTAATTTTTTGTAAATGTCTCAAAACTTATTTGTACTCTTAATTGTCGTGTCGCATTGTCGTGTAGAAAGCATTGCGCTTTTTCAGAGTCAATGATTACATTTTCTGGGACTTGCCATATCCTGTTGAAAGGACAGAAGTTACGAGAACCATGTGAGACAAACATCCGTATGTACATACATAGATAAGGATGTCAGGAACATATGTAGTTATTTTAATCAACCCTTTTGGTGACCATTAACCTATGATAAGCCTTAATTTCAGGTTTGGGCCCTTCAAGGTTTCAACACCCAATCATTTCTCCATTTAGTATTTTTTTAAGCATCAAAAGTGTCGCAAATAGAAAGAAAACTTGTAATGAGACAAACAATATTTTACTTTTTATGAAATAATATATAGCAAAATCCCATGTATGATACGTTTCTGAAACAGAACACCTTTTGTGATCGACTTTGTGATAAGCAAAGTCAAATTTCAAGCATTTACTTAAAGCCGAAATTCATCGTTTTCCCCAAAATGTTTTGTTTTGGCTAAAGACTGTTCTTAAGTTCTTACGTACCGGCATTCAAGGCACTGCGCTTGCAGCCAGACAAATGTAAACAAATCAAATGAAACTTGAAAGCTTAAAATGTCAGTGCAAGTACAGCCACGATTACAGCCGGCAACAGCAAAGCAGTCACATTTGAGTGAGCTAAATAATTGCATCACTTAAAAATAAATCAACAAGAGACGACGACAACGACGAAAGCGACGACGAAGATGACGATGACGACTTGGCTGAAGACAGACTTCAAAGCCACCACAGACCAAAGTCACTTAAAACGTTCCGGGAACTGCACTTTACAAACTTCACTTGGCGAGTGCTTTGCCGGCAGCAAACGGAAAAGTGAAACCAAATACACTTGAAGTCAGCACAACACAACGCGGCAGAACGAGAAGGACCCAAAACTGTTGCAGCGTCTCCAAACGCGGCACATGCAAAGACGGCGAACATGATGGAACGTTGGCAAAGTGTTTCAAGGTGTGCGAAAGTAGCAAACCCTAAGCAGGTGTTAAGTGAAGCTGGCATAGCAGCCAACGCACTCACACTCGCACACAGACAAATGCAGACACACACACACACAGTGACATAGCGAGACACGCGCTTAAAGCGGATATTACAGCACGACAAATATTTCCTTCCTTCCCTGGGCGGATTTCGAGCGTTCGGGTAAGACACGCACACACACACACACACACCGTCACAGGTTGATAAGACTGTAAGCTGGCAAAATGTGTGGAAAACGCATTGCAAGTTGCCGCTTTCACCCGTTGTTTGTACATTCCTGCAGCTCACGAGGACTTGTGTCTGTGTGTGTGTGTTTGTGTTGCGACAAATCGATAGCGCCGAGTGTCAACATGTGCTCTCGATGTTGGCGGGGTGGCAGCGCAGCACCGGTCTCAAGGCGTTTTTATTAGAAACGTGCTGTATCTGCAAAAGTGATACGCGGCCGCCGCATTGCAGCTCACCGCACGACACCGCACCGCACCGCAGCGCATTGTGGTCGTTGGATTTAATTTTGGCGCCGTGGTCTGGTCGCATTCACGCTGTGCTCGTCGACTATCTGATTTCGCGCGTCATTGCTGTGAAGTCGCGAGCCTTTGATGCTGCGGTAAAGTGCGGCGCGCGCTTTGCGTCACAGGGCGTCAACGATGTCGGTGTGAGTGCGTGTGTTTGTGGCAGGGAGTGCTGGACATTTTGTCTCGGTTGGCGAGAAATTTGCACATTTCGACTCATGACTTTCTGGTGGGTGCGAAATGGTCTTTGAAAAGTCCTTAACCCTTTAAGTGTTAGTGTGCGCGCGTGTTGCAAAGCGCGGAACGAATTTCAAGTCCAAACAATTGCTTGAAAGTTGAAAATTTCGTTGGCATTGCACCAAGCAAACGTGAAGTAAAAGTTTTTTTTCTAACATCGGTTCTACAGCCACTAAAGGTCGCTGATTTCGAATACATTAAACTTTTTTCGAAACTTTGTTTGAGTTTTCATATTAAAAGGAAAAAGAAGCAACAATTTATTGGACTTGCTTTGACTTTTTCCACTTTAGATGATGGCGTTACTAGCATTGAATCACATGGGACCATTTTGTAACTATATTCATGTTAAAGTTTTGTTTTCCCCTAAAAATAATTTTTTCGGAAGTATTTATCTTTGAAGTCTAAACAACATACTTTCGTTGTGCTCTAACCATGTCGAATTTTGTGCGAACAAAACACTATTTTCGGCAAGCTTTGATCTTAAGGCCCAACAATGCTCGTCCATATGTTGCAAAAGTTGTCAAGAAAACTTTCGATACGCTTCAATGCGATGTCCTATGCTACCCGTAGTGTTCATCAAACCTTGCTTCTACCGACTACCACTCGTTCAGGTCAACGAGTAACGACCTGGCTGAGCAAAACTTTCCTTCTTTCGAAGAAGCCAAAAATGAGGAAAGCCCGAAATCTTGGATCGCCTCAAAAGACGAGATATTTTTTCAAGGCCAAATTCGTATGCTGCCTGAAAGATGTAAAAATGTCGTAGCTAACAATGGGCAACACTTGGAATTATGAACAATATATTCTAAGAATTTCTCTGAATAAAGCTTCAGTGTTAAAAAAGGACCTTCAAACTTCTTTGTAACCGCATTACAATTGAAAATCGCCCAACTACATGTTCGTCTTAAAGTTTCTCTATTAAGTTCCTATTGAACACCATGTTGACAGAAAAAATTATTTTTGAGTTGAATCTATTCTCTGTAACTAATCTAAGTCATCTGCAAGTTGAGCCTTCTTCGTACTTTCGAATAAAATGGCCAACGGTAGCGTAGTTGTTGGACTTAGGTACATCGTGCAATATTTATTCCATCAAATTCGATGGCCCCCGACGCCCATATGGAGAGACAAAAGTTCTCTTGAGAGAATTGTCATACTTAGTTGTCATAACAAGGACAATTGTCATAGTAAAATTTCGTTCACGGACGTATAAAAAAATCGTATATATTTATACTTTACAACATTCTACCCGCGTTGACCACTGGTGGTCCACGGGCACTGCGCTTATCTGCCGGCGCGGACCGCCGGTGGTCCACAGGCAAATTCATTTATCTAGCGGTGCAGAGCACTGGTGGTCCACAAATGTTTATCATTTTATTTCGAAAACCATACTGGAAAGAGACAAAGTGCTAATATAAAATACAGTGGGAAATTATAAAATTTTTTTGTTGTAGTCGTTTTCAACATAAATATCAGGTGTACAACTTTGCTTCCGCCGTTTTCCGATAGGTGGCTGTACCGGCTGAGGCTGGTTGAAATACATAGATGGTAATGCCTTTAAAGTGAGTGTGGACAGTGCCTAACGAATTGTCATCGCCGTTTCAGTGACAGTTGTTCTTGTTTTCGTATTATTCACGCTCGAAAATGTCCGTTTATGTGCCCAATTCTCGCCATTTGCGGGAAGTTTTACTTTTCTGTTACAATTCGAAAAAAAATGCAGCTGAAGCGCATCGAATGCTCTCAGAAACTTACGGTGATGCTGCTCTGAGTGTAAGAACGTGTCGGGAGTGGTTTCAACGTTTTAAAAATGACAAAGGAGGATGACAAAGTCATCCTCCAACACGACAATGCTCGGCCTCACGTCGCAAAAGTGGTCAAAAAGTACCTGGAAACGCTGAAATGGGAAGTCTTGCCCCACCCGCCGTATTCCCCAGATGTCGCCCCTTCTGACTTCCACCTATTCCGTTCGATGGCACACGGCCTGGCAGATCAACATTTTCAATCCTTCGAAGAATTGGAAAAATGGATTGCTTCATGGATAGCGTCAAAAGAGGACTCCTTTTTTCGAGCCGGGATCCGAAAATTGCCGGAAAGATGGGAGAAAGTTGTCGCTAGCGACGGACAATACTTTGAATAATACATCTGTAAGCACTTTTTCGCAATAAAGCTTTTAATTTAAAAAAAAAACGGCGGAAGCAAAGTTGTACACCTGATAACTTGTCATCTCGTGCACGCAATGCGTAGAAACATCGAAAAAATACGGCGGGTAGAACGTGTTAATGAGTGAATAATTAAGAACTGAAGCTACTGACACTAAATAAACTTTGAAGATGGTATAGTTGATACACATGACAAATGCCAAAAATCAAACGGTACTAGTCTGTGAACTCATAACTTAATCTCAGAGACAAGTTGCCCATCTGATGTGATGACCCAAACACGTTGAAGAAGTCCATAGAACATCGATACGTCCTCAGAACTGCAAGACTACAAATGCTACAATGGTTGTTGATTTGATTACAATGAAAGCCAGAGTCAGAAGTTTCTTGTGGACCAAATTATAAATTTAAGGACATTTTTTATCTATCAAGTTTTCTTCTATATTCATTGCTTTGTTTTGTATTCAATTCAAAACAAATGGCAATGTACAAAAGCTTGTAAAACTAGTTAATCATAACTAAAATACTAACGAATTTTTAAATGGTTTTGAATGCGCACAGAAAAATTTAGAAGAAAATTTAAGAAGAAGAAAATATCTGATTTAAAGCAATGATGCCAACTTCTTTGGTTTACAAACATTGCAAAATTGAAACATTAAAAAAACAGCATTCAGAAAAGTCAATTAAAGATGATTAAATTTGGAGGAATGAAAAATTTGGCAATACAAAAAAGACAAATCGAGTGGGTGAAAGTGTTGCACATTGATTATTCTAAGACATTTTTGAACAAGCATCCGTTTCGAAGTATCGGTGGCAACTATTTCGGTTTTGTTGCTTGCACCGACCAGGTTGTGCAGTCGTCAAAATAATCACATTCACAAAAACATTATAATTCATTCATTCATTCATCAATTCATTTTGACAGATTTGGTCAAATATTAATAAAAATTATTTCGAGCAAAAAACTGATCAAATTTAGACGTTAAAACCAAAAATCGCCTTACCGAGTTGCTAACAAAAACTAAAAACTAAATAAATTTATTATTATAAATAATATATAAATAACAATAAATTCTTTTACAAAAAATGCGAGCAATGGCATCAAAGGCTTAGCTAATCATAGCTGATTAGAGATAATTTTTATTTATGGCAATCTTGGTATTTCTGGTATATATCGATAAAACACGATATTTGCTAAAATATGTCGAAATGGAGCAGATTGATTTGCATTACAGGGCAAACACGTTCGGCTAAAGTATTGGGCTATTTTGGCCAAAGCTGAAGTAGAAGATTTAGAATTCGCTAATTAAGCCGAATGCCGAAGCAGAAAATGAATATGTATTCGGTGGGACACTAGGTTTGGAAAATTTGGCACTTCTATATTGAGAAGCGATCATCTTGGCTCCTTGACACCAAAGGATCTACTTAAATTTCTCCTGAGGTCGGATAGTCTTAAACAGAGAAAGTCAAGTCGCATTTCAATGGACGTTTCTCTGTTTCTGTGCAGCGCTTGCAGGGCTGTTCCGACAAGAAAAAAAAATTCAACCGATTTATTTAAAACATTTTAGAACAAAGCACTTCTCAGCTATGAGCTCGCAGAAAATTAAATCTAAAAAAAAACATTTCAAAAGTTGCAATTTGTGGCAGTTAAATTTGAATCAGATCGCAGAACACGAAATCTAAAACCAAACATTTAAAAAAGGTGCAATTTGTTGCAGTTAAATTGGAATCAGTTGGCAAATGCACTAATTTTTAACTAACTTTTTTACAACAAATCAAGTGCCAAGTAGTTCAACAATGAACGCTAAAGCAAACAAAGTTTTGCACTCAATAAAACCCGAGTTGTTTAAGGTCAACTGACGCGCACTTAACACTGTATTTACAGCAGCCATAAACAACGCTGCAGTTACGCTTTAAGACCATTTACAACGTGTCGGTGTGGTGCCGAATGAATGGAAAAGAAGCGCACAGGAAAAGAATTCAATATCCTGTCCACTACGCACTCGGCAGACACACGTGCAAAGGTGCTGCGAAGCAATGAAAGTCAGCGCTAAAGAGCGTTGCAGCTAAGAAAACGCAAACAATAAACGGCAACAGGGCAACCAGCAACCAGCAGCTAACAGCAACAACAAGCAGCAAGCAACAAGCCGAGAAGCAACAAAAGTCAACGAGCGGAGCGAAAAGTAGAAGTGTAGAATTCAAAATCGAATTTCTTATCTTGACAGCAGCTCAGCCAGCATTTATCTTATTATTGCGCAAACATTTTACACGAATGCCACCGCACTAACAATAACAACAAATAACAACAAAAAAACAACAGCAACAGTGACTCGCAGTCGCAGACAAAGCCACACATAGACATTTGTGTGTGTTTCCCTGTAGGAAAAGAAAATTAGTTATCTGTGGGTTATAGCTGACTAGAAATGTTTAGAAATATTTTGTTTTTGATTTTCAAAATCTACAGAATCTAAAGATTCCATATTCGAGACTTGCAAGTAACAACTAAAGACAAAAATTATTCAGTAGTCATCGTCTTGTAGACACAAACAGTTCATAACTAATGTCCCATGATTCTTCAACTAGTTAGGAATTAGTTCTAAAATAAGAATTTTTCAACCAATTATTTCTGGCTTTTCACTATTTTTCTTCGGCACGTTTTGGTTGTATCTGTCTGCGATATTTGTTGCCGCAAAAAATTAATGTTCTGTGCCAGTTCCAGTGGCAGCGCAATTTTGCCGCGTTTTCTATTTCTATTTTGCTCAATGTTACCTTCACACACACACACATACACATATAAAGTTCTATCGCATGATTTTGCCCACACATGGCTGCGCACATTTGTTCTCATGTGTGTGAATGTGTGTGTAAATGTTCTTACTTGCTGACTTGTTGAATGAAACACGACAGAGCGTTGATTGATTTTAATCAGAAAATGAAGTGGCATCCATTCGCTCACCCACTGTTGTCAGTGCCCGCATGTGTGTCAGTATGAGTGCGTTAGTATGTGTGTGTGTCTGTGTTTACGTTGCGAAGACAACAGCGTTGGTGTTTTGCGGTTGTTGCCACCGCAACGACAGTTGACACATTCAACGTAATTGAGAAAGTCGAAAACGATTTATTTAATAGGATTCTTTCATCACACCAGCGGCAAATTGTTCGTTTACGTTTGTCATTCGAAAAAACGCGCGAAATCTAAAACCAGCACTCAAGAAAATGAACATTTCACCATTTCGCCAAACTATAAAACACTTTACGTGAGTGCAGTTTCAGTCAACTGCCAACTGCTGTGTTGGCCAACAATGGCAGCCGAACAAATTGCACAGATAGACAAAAGAAATTAAACGCTAAATGCCAACGCAAATGAAAAGGGTCAACAAACGAAAGTGGCTTTGGTGCTGTCGGCGCAATAAAGCAATGAAGCTCACTCGATGTGATCGAACACACACCATGCAACAGGCAGTGCACAGCTTTGAGTGGCAGTCGATACCTCACGCCCACCTGATGCCCATCTGTACGTCCAACGAAATAGCTGCATAAACAATGGCGATGAACAAAGATTGGATTCATTGCACAAACGCATCGCTGGCGCAACATACACGGCAGCTGGACATGCTGTGTGTGTGTGGCGTTGTGGGCCGCTGTATTGTTTGGCTATTTCTGCAACGAGCAAATATGCTCAGATTCCATCAATAGTGGGTTTTTCTGCGTTGCCTTTGGTCTTTTTGCAGCTACCTGCTGCCTGTAGGCGGCAGGTGAGCGTGGCAGCACTTAAAGTCGATTTTTTAGAGGACAACAACATGACAGAGATTTAAAAAGTCATCTTACCGCAGACTTTTGTACACTTTAATTAGTCTTTCATTCATTCATATGGGTTCATAACTAATGAATGCTCGACAGAGAGAATTTTTGTTGCCCGATTTAAGTTGATTAAACTGAACAAATTTTAAATTAGCTAAATCAAGTGAATTCGGTGAGTGTAGACTGATACTCAATCGTTTTGGTTTTGGTGGGGAAAACTCGCTACTCCACCATGGTGCAAATTCCAATAGTTTTTTGTTTTTTGGGACCCGAAATAACAGTTTTCTATGAAAACCAACCAGGAAATGTCATATAACTAAATAAAATATACCAATACATTTCTTTTCGCACCGAGAATCAAACTTGGCAACTTTTATTTTGTAATTTTTATGGAAAAATTAAAAAATAAGAATTCTGTTTTTTTTTTTTCTATTTAAAAAATTTTTTAGTAACAATTATTTTTAATTTTGTTTCATATTAGTCCACAGTTTTTTTTTCGATTTTTATTTTAGTTGGTGACTTTTATTTATCAGTCAGTGACTTTTATTTATAAGAGTCGTCAATAAAAATCATTTAGTGACTTTCCTTTTTTAAGTCATCAATAAAAATTATTCAGTGACTTTTTTTTATAAAAGTCATCAATAAAAATCAGTCAGAGACTTTTATTTTCACAATATAAAAGTAATTTTTTTTAAAGCATGCAAAACCTATGATTATTCCAGAAAATAGAATGTTGAAGTCAGGTCTTGTTGAGTCGATCAAGAATATACACAGTGCGACAACTAAGTATTAAGAACCATATTTCAGCAACCATCTCTGTGCGAGCGCATGTGTTTTGAAGGTTCAACCTTCCTCTACTAACTGTCAAAATTTCATAACAATTGGTTGACATTTAATATTTATTAAAATTCATTTTGCAAAACACGTTTTCGTTTGATGTTGAAATTTTAACATGGAGCAAAGAGCGATCATTAAATTCCACGCAAAAATTGGTAAAAGTGCGTCAGAAACATTCCGAATGATGCAGCAAACGTATGGCGATGCTTGTTTATCAAGATCAAATGTTTTTGTATGGCATAAACGTTTTGTGGATGGCAGAGAGTCGCTGTAAGATGACATAAAAGAAGGAAGGACAATTTCAGTTTGGACGCCGGAAATGATCCAGAAAGTTTGATGATTGATTTTATTGCATAAGACCGCAATGATTCACTGAAAATGATGGAAGACGCCTTAAACATCAACAGAGAAACTATCCCACTCATTCTTCACAAGGATTTGTGCAAAACAAAGGTCTGCGCAAAATTTGTTCCACACACATTGAACGAGGAGCAAAAATTAATGAGAGTCAGTCATTCTGCAGACATTGTTGCAGCCGCAGAAAATGATCCAAACTTCCTGAAAACAATTGTGACGGGTGATGAAACATGGCGTTTCCAATACGATCCAGAAACCAAACGTCAAAGTGCGGAATGGAAATCAAAAAACTCACCACAAGCCAAAAAACACGAAAAGATCCATCAAAAATCAAAACAATGCTCATCACATTCTTCGATAGCAAAGAAATTATTCACAAATAATTTGTTTCAACTGGTCAAACAGTTACTGCCGCATATTACCTCGAAGTTTTGAAGCGTTTGATGGCCAGAATTCGCGTCGTATTTGACCAGAATACCGCGATCCAAAAAGTTGGTCTCTGTTGCACGATAATGCACCGAGTCACACAGTCAATCTTTGGCTCGGAATCAGGTCTGTGTGTTGAATCATTCGCCGTATTTACCTGATTTGGCACCGTGCGACTTCTGTTTGTTCCCGAAACTGAATTTGAAGTTGAAAGGATGCTTTTTTGATGAAAGTCAGACCATACAACGGGCTTCGACGAGGGCACTGGAGAAAATTCCGAAAAATTACTAAATATACCGAAAAATTAGCAGATATCGTGTTTTAATTGTGTTTTCTAGAGGCAGTCTTAATACATAATTGTCGCACTGTGTATATATATGCATTTCGATATTTAATGAATTCAGTAATGTGATTAATAAAAATTTATTTTATACAACGATTTTAAAAATAAAAGTCACTGAATGATTTTTACTGATAACATACAAAATAAAAATCACAGACTAATTTTTATTGATGACTTTTATAAATAAAACTCACTGAAAGATTTTTCTGCTGATTTAAAAAAAAAGAGTTATTGAATGATTTTTATTGATTATTTTATTTCTTGTAAGTCCAAAAACAGGTTTTTGATTTATACTTAGTTGTTCTATGATAACAATTAATAGGGATTTTATTTATTATTTTATAAATGAAAGTCACGAAATGATTTTTATTGATGACTACAAAAATAAAAGTCACTAACTAAAATGTACCAATAATTGTTATCATAGGACTTTTGAAATATGAAAACACAAAATATTTGTTATTTGTTGAGTCAATTAAGTTAAAAAATAACTCTTAAACATTGATTTTTATAATAAAACTTATAACTGTTACGGTCCCTGGTCCTCAGCCACACCAGAATCCGCTTATGAATTGAAAGAACGACTTAGCAACATTTTCTTTATTTCCTCATAAACTCGGCACAGTTGTAATTTCAATTTTGCCAAAGTTGAATGCAGTACTTTGAGCAGACTATATTTTCTTCTTTCGACTCTACACTGCAACTCCTAAAAATTCGCAACTTGCTACATCATCTTAAAAAAAAATAAAAATAAAAATACTTCGCATGCTCAGCGCAGTAAAATTGCAACTTCGCTGCTTTGTCACCGCACTCGAATGCAAACAATTTGAAAGTTAACCACTTGCAGAAGACGTTCGCTTATGTACATTCGTATTGTACATAAATATATGTAAATATGTATGTATGTAGATTTTTTTAAATCAGCTTCCACTTGATGACGCGCAACGAAAAATCCGCAACGCTTAACCGCGCGAAATTGTGTTGACTTAAGCTGCAATGCGAAAAATGCATTTCGACGCCGAAGTTTATTTTGTTGGTGCAGCGCAACGAAGCAGATAAAGCAAACCGGCGGCCAAGCAAGCTGGAAACAAGAATGAACGCAACCAAATTGAATAACATTTTAAGAAAATTTGTTTAGCGTTGTGGACGTTGCGACAATGTGGCAAAGTTGATGCAGGAAGTGGTTACTGGTAGAAAAAAAACATAAAATTTTTTGTTAGCTAGAAGAGGAAAAAACTGCAGTTTGAAAATTATTTAATGCAGTGTGAGCATTTTTGAAAGTGATGTAATTCAAAGAACAAACGATTTTCCATTTTTATACTGAAACAAAAATGTCATTTGTCATTTGAATGAGTTTTGGGCAGATAAATGCTCAATTTTACAGATCAAACAATTGTTGGATTTTTTTTAATTTTATTTTTCATATCTTTTGTGATTTTCATACACAGAATTAATACAAAACAATAAGTAACAATGATCCTGATTTTTATAGTCACATATGAATACAAAACAAAAACCACTGTTATGACTTTGAGCAGCGAAAAATTTCCAGCTTTTGGTAAAGTTTTGCAATTAAACTAATGAACATCAAAAGTCCAACTGATAGGCCGCTACAATTCGTCCACATACATAATTCATTCGGCCGTTTCTGATGTAATTCGTTTCATTTGTATGCTGTGTGATGCTGGGTTGCAGATAAGGCAGCACAGCGGTTCGTTCAATCAGCATAAATGCGTTTAAGCCTTCGATGCAACATTTAAATAAACACACAAATGTTCAGGTAATTGAAAGTATTTTTGTTAACTACAGAGGGTGGCCAGATTTTTGTATGTAGTGTAATAAATTTATTACAATTTTCGAATTTCGCGTTGTGATTATTTTCATAATTTTATGTGGTATTTAATAAAAATTATTTAGATTAGGCTTTGTGTTGATATATTTACTATGTGAGTATTTTTTAGATTTTTATAATAGTTACTGTGGACAATTTGTGGACGGAATATATTTTTTTTTTAATTTCCAATTTTTAATTTTTGTTGTTTTCTAATGGGCATCAACTACATAAATCATATACTTTTATGGCCAATAGATCAGTATCTATCAAACAATTTTTTATCAGTCCAACACTACTGGAAAAATTATTCGAAGAATTTTAGTTAAGCGACAGAAGCAAGTGACCCCGATAAGTGTGGTCCGAAACACAAGATGATGATAAGTTGTTACCATATTGTAGCCTTTTACAACGAAATATAAAAATGTATATATAAATTTATATTATATAATATAATACAAAATATAAATTTTGTAAATTTTTTTTCTAACTTGACTCTGGGTCCAAAGCCATTTCATGTTCACCTTTGCAATCAATTTAATGTTATAAAATATATTCAAACACAAAAATATCAAATGTTTTATATTTCATTGTAAAGGCAATTTCACAAGCTATAATATGGTAGCAAACTTCTTGTACCTTAGTAATGGTTTTTTTAGAGAAAAAAATCCGTTAAAAAAATTGTTTTTATAAAAACATGTTTTTTTGCTTAAAACTTTGTATTAGTCCATCTTACGTATCTAATGTGGCACATCAAGAAAGCTATGAAAAATACCTTTCGTTTGATACCCATATCGTGTAAATCAGTTGGAGATAAATTGAGTTTTTTTTATAAAAACTTTGAACTTTGACGCCGAGCCACGCCTTTTATGGGCGTTTCCCAGGCAAAATTTTTAGTTTGTTAGATGCAGGAGCCAACCCTCTATATAAAATCATATTTACTTATTTTTTTCACGAGGTTTCGCTATACTGTTTTCATGCCCCGACGAAAGGTGGGTTTTGGGGACATTTTTGTCGAACACACAGTTTGAATGAATTTTTTTAGATTGGTGTCTTAAGCAAATTTGTTGGTCGTCAAAATATCTACAAACTTGCCATAGAGAGTAAGGCGATATTCGGAACGATTTAGGATCTATTAGCATATAAACGTTCGAAGACTTAAGCGACGAGCTCGACAGAAATGAGCCAAATTCAAAGTCGGATTTCTCTTAAACTAGAGCCAATCCAGCCAAACGGCTGGTGGATCTCAACTCAGTATACCTATAGAAAAGTGGCTCAGTAGGCCCCCCATGTTGGAATTTTCGACTTGCACAATGTAATCGTTATCATGGAACAACTAAAATTAAAATCGAAAAAAACTGTTATTTTTGGACTAATAAGAAAAACATCAAAAATAATTGTTATTATAAAATATTTTAAATATAAATAAAAAATATCTGTTATTTGTCGAGCCATTAAATGAAAGTCAAAAAATAACTCTTAACCATTGATTTTTATAATAAAACTTATAACTGTTACGGTCCCTGTTATGAACCATTCATGCATTATGATTTCGAGACATGGAAGAAAACCATGAATATCCAAACATAATCTCACAGAAGACTAACAAAAACCACAACATCCACACATTATCCTGTTTACACTGAAAGAGGGAAAAGGAAAACCTCATGAGAACATTATGAACTATTCAAGAAGTGTGATGTCGAGATATCGAACAAATATAGGGTGTTTTTTTTAGAGGTATAGAACTTCGAATTGAAATAAAACACAAGAAAATCATTTTAATGTCCATCAATTTGGCTTTATTGGAAGGATAATTTTATGCCATTAATGTTTAAATATGATTTCGGGCATGTGGCCGCCGCGGCTGGCTCGAATAAAGCCAATTCTACAGGTCCAATTTTCAACCACTTTTTCGAGCATTTGGGGCCGTATGTCGGCAATAACGCCACGAATGTTGGCTTCCAAGTCCCCTAACGTTTCTGGTTTGTTGGCGTAGACGAGCGACTTCACATATCCCCAAAGAAAATAATCCAATGGTGTCAAATCACACGATCTTGGTGGCCAATTGACAGGTCCATTCCGCGAAATTATGCGCTCATCGAATGTTTCCTTCAATAAATCGATTGTGACGTGCGCTGTGTGGCATGTAGCGCCGTCTTGTTGGAACCACAACTCATCCACATTCATGCCATCCAATTCGGGAACAAAATAGTCGGTTATCATGGCTCTATACCGGTCTCCATTAACGGTAACTGACTCTCCAGCATTATTTCGGAAGAAGTATGGCCCAATGACTCCACCAGCCCATAGAGCACGCCAAACAGCCAGTTTTTGTGGATGTAATGGCGTCTCAAGGGTCTCATGTGGATTCTCTTCACTCCAAATGCGGCAATTTTGCTTGTTGACGTAGCCATTCAACCAAAAATGAGCCTCATCACTGAACAAAATTTTGCGATGAAAATCAGCATCGAGATCAATCTCATTTTCGGCCCATACACCAAAATCACGATACATTGCATGGTCTCGCGGCTTTAATTCTTGCACAAGCTGGATCTTGTAAGGTCGCAAGCCAAGATCTTAAAGTTGAAGTCCATAAAGTTGATGGACAAAGCTCCAATTGCTGTGCACGGTGGCGAATCGATTCATTCGGGTCCTCTTCAACATTTTGCTCTACAGCGGCAATTGTTTCTTCGGTGCGCACTGTTCGACGTCTCTGCGGATGCGTATTATCACATAGAGTAAACGTAGTGCGAAAACGACCCATGGTTAACCGAATTAATTGCTCTGATGGACGATTATGTCGACCATAAAATGGACGGAGCTTGCGGTAAACTTCGCGAACTGAACCATTATTTTCGAAATAAATTTGCACGACTTGCAAGCGTTGTTCTTTTGTCAACCTGTTCATGATGAAATGGCAAACCAAACTGAACATAAATTACATTAGAGTTGCCAGATTTGACCACAAAATGCCAGTTTTATCTCTATTCGAAAAACAAACCTCTAAAAAAAACACCCTATACATGAATATACACACTTTACAAACTGAACGGACGAACGAACAGGAGGCACTTGTTGTCGATTATTTAGGAAGCAAAAATTCTGTACTATGCTTAGGATTAAAAATTCGTAAAATCTCGACGACTTTAGTACCTACGAAATGCAGATCATACAGGGAGACTGAAGCATGGTCGAGCAAGAATTTGTTAGATTCAATTGATTACCGCAATTCATATGTAAAGATAGAAGATCAAGAGGAGAAGAGGCAAGACTTTTAGTTCTTGAACAGTGCTCCCTGTAAAGTCGCTATGATGATGGCCCTCTGCCTTTAGTTACCTCGGCTTACTCGATGTGTAGGATTTTAAGTACGGGGACAATTTTATATGTTTGAGGTCTTAGGAACTGATGTTAAGAAGCGATCAGCTTGGCTGCTCATCATCTGTGGGGTCTTTGGATTGTTTTAAAACAGCTTTAGATACAATGCGAGTGTATTGCAATAAACCTTAATACGTATTCCAATAAGATCCAACAACGAGCTGTATGAGTTGTTTAAAGACATTGACTTCTTCTTCTTCTTCTTCTTCTTGACTGGCACGACAGCCCGATTACGAGACTAAAGCCTAGCTACCCGCAACCAACCGTGTTGTGCGTGCGATTGTTTTTACAAGGTTGGAAGGGACCTACAGTTTTATGCCGATTCCGAACGGCGAGTTGGGAGCTTTTTCAATTTTACTCTCAGAGGTTTGCCATTTCCTGCTGAAAGACATTGACTTAGCGCAGAGAATTCACATCCAGCGACTGGCCATGTCCCTCGTATGGAAGATGAAGCTCCGTTGCAAAGGTATTCGAAGGCAAAGGAGTAGATTGAGTCTTGGGTGGAAGATCCAAATTGTGGGCAATTTATCATCTCTTGGTGTGACCAACTGGAAAAGGTGCACGCAAAGTAGGGACACCTGGGGAAGTCCTTTGCTGTGAGCCCTAATCCAGAGACTCGTCATTATGGCCAGTTAAATAAGTAAGTAATTATGTAAGTGGGTTGGAGTGACTACTCCAAAAGGTCACTTAGACCATAATAATCAACCACAATCAATCGAGTTCATCTCGTGACAGCTCACTAATTGAAGTAGTTTGAAGTCCTTACAAAGTCTGCTAGACAGTGAAAAGTCCCATTGGCCAGATCCCTTCGATTTTCAAAGAAGAATTAGTAGTAGTAGTTCATCCTTGTTTTGAATTATGGTGGGACAAGTGCAGTGTCCGACCGAATATTCGGTTTCGGCCCAAATAAGTGGTTTCGGTTTCGGTTTCGGTTTCAGTTTCGGCCAAAAAATGACCGAAACCGAAACTTTTTGGAATATTTTGATTTGATATTTTTATGTTTATGTTTTTAAAAAATGAATTAATTCTTTCTATTAATAAGTATTTATTTATGTTATGTTATTTATGTCTTATGTTTGTTTGTTTGTTCTTTATTTACTTAAAGTAAATTTCGTTTGTTGAAAATTTGTGATTTTGAAAGAAGAAAGTTTTGGTTTCACTTTCGGCCGAATATTAAACAAAAACCCAAACTCGGTTTCGGCCCAAAAAAGTGGTTTCGGTCGGACACTAGACAAGTGTGAAGTTCGTTTTCTTCCTCATTCTCGTCCATACAACTACAACAGAAGTCATTTAAATAATATTTGAAAAGTCTTCTAATACACAATTAAATATATTTATTCAATAAATAAGTATTAAAATTCAGTCAGACCCTGTATATGCGAACAGACGCTGAAATTACAAATATGGTAGCGGCTTCTGAATTGGCCGCCAATTTTGATATATAAACACACAAACATACACTCATACCGCATACATACGCACATATGTATTTATATCAATTGCAATTTTTGTGCACAATGCAAAAATGTATGAAGTCATTGCGTGTGTGTGTGCAGTGTTGTTGTGCATATGGATAAATAGCATCATTGGCGTTATGAATAAATCATAGAAAATCAATTGAAGCGAATTGGAAACTACAGTCACTCGAATTAATTGCAATAAGTACCATTCACAGTTAATGGAGTGTGGTTGTACAAAATAACATAAACACACACATAAATGTATATCTATAAATATGTATTTATACAAGTTTACATAGTTCAATGCGTGTTGCAAATAAATACCGAACAAAGCCGACAGATGCATTCGCATTGAATTGAATTGCGCTGTCAAAAGTTTGATTTTGGTTGGCGCCAAATCTAAATTGAACTTTTACTCAAATTTAAATTCTGATTAACTCAACTGAGCTGACGTTGGCTTAATCATTGGATTTGTGTATGTAGGTAGTATGTATGTGTGCATAGTAGTGTATTATAGTTGAGTACTGCACTCATTCAACAGCAAAGTCAACAATTCTGTTTGATTTCAATACTGGATTAGCTAAAAACTAATGACTTATGGCTATAGTGACTAATGACTATGTTAAGTAGTGATTTAATTTTTGCTGACACAGTTTTTGATTTCAATTTAATGTTGAATTCAATATGGTTTTAAGTTCAATGTGGCTTTGAGCAGTGAGCGCGGGTTCATATGGAAAATATTTGTATGGATATTTAAAGTTATTTCGTTTCGTTTCCAAGTTCACATGACCCCAAATTCTAATACTTAACAATGAGTTAAAGAAAAGCCACAATTTAAACCCAATTAATGCATCAACATTAGTGAACGGAAGGTTAAGTTAGGTTAGGTAGAGACTGCAAACGGCACTTCCTCGGAGGCCACAATGGTCAATTGTGAAGCCCTTTTTATATTTTTTTGGAGCCAACCAACATTTTCAGTTTGTCACAAACTAGATCGACCTATTGATGAAGGGGAGCAAATGCGATATTATAACTCTTGCCGCACTGCCCTGGTCCGTCAGGAATCTTGGCCCCAGGGAACATACGTAGTCATCGGCGTTCCTATAGAGATAGGCAGTGGCACAGAAGGTGTTATATTGTTTCATTCTATCCTTCTTCTATTCTTCTTCGAAAACTCAAGATGGATAGTACATGAGTGGACTGAAAAGTTGTTCACTTAACACTTACATCCATTGACTTAAACCATTCTCAGACACCACTGAGCACCAAAAGTCACTGTAGTTTTGGTGAGTACCTACCAAAAGAGGGGAAAGAAATGTCTTTCCTTTTGTTGACAAGTGCTGACACCTTCGTACATTTTTTGTACAGAAGAATTGATTCAAACAATATCATTATTTCTATCCGCTTGAGATAGATGTCGAAAGTCTACTAGAAATTTCAATTACACAAAACAACAGCATCAGTGAAAACTTTCTTAGAACTAAGGTATTAGAGGGTTCTTCAATAGTCCATGTCTTAGTTTTGATAGATTAATGCCTTTTTACTTCAATTGTCGTCATTCTTCAACGTTTGAACCATTGAACAATACATAGAAACTGTTGACATTTATAGTAAAAATTAGTGCTGAATGCCAGAAATTTCACAAACTATGGAAAAGTATGGAGCTACTAGTGATGAAGCACATTTTTGATTAAAAGCTTCAATGAACAAGCAAAATTTGTGCATTTGGAGTGAAAGTCATTCCAAAAAAGATCAAAAGTAGGGAAGATTTTGTAGTTCGAATTCCTTTCATATATCTGTTTGGTACAAAGATTGTGCATGGAAAAGTGGGTTTAAAAGTTCAAAGTTTTATACGGAAGTCCCCAAGATTCAATCGTTTGTGAGCCACTGTTAGACAGAGACTGCCAAATTTGTTATTAAACCAAGATAACTGAATTTTTCAGGCGCAATTGAAGAAGAAGACGTTTTAATATGCCACACATTGTGCTTTCCATAGGTCTTGTTCCAACAAAAGCGCCCAGAGTTAGTTACTTCCACAAGAGGCAAGTCACCAAGTTCGATCAATTTAAATGCCTCTAAAGTTTTTCTTAACCCTTTCCGACATGAAAATAAACCCGTTCTGTATGAATTGTATGGGCTGTAGTCCATAATTGTAATTGTTTCAACTATGCTTCATATAAAGTCGTTCAAAAAATATTTTAAATTAGGCTTTGAAAACTTTGTTTCTGTCGAAAACTAAAAAAAGCTTAAAAACAGATAGCGGAAGCCTTGACATAAAATGTCCTTTCTTTCAATAGGTCCCTCCCTTCAAAGGTCTGTCTCTTCAATGGTCTCTCTCACTTTTTTAAAAAATCAAAGCGATTAAATACTTTGCATTGAAGTGCTTTCCAAAGGATATTTTTACTATAAGTTATTAGTTATTTGAAGTTGTGAAATTAATTCAGTGATTCAATTGCTTTATTTGGCATTGTCAATATTATAGAAAACCAATTTACTGCACATGCTTTCAATACAAATACATATGTATATACATTTGTACAAGTTTGCCTACATTCTTACTGAACGAAGTGTCACACATGTCGAGCCATCAACAGCTCCAGTCTCCACCCCATTGATAAACCCACTTACTGTCTACACGAGCTGGTCTATGCATTATATGTTTTTATGTATGTGTGTCATATGTATGTGTGTGTGCGTATGTTGGAGCGAAATAAACATTATTCCCTGACTCTATCAAACTTGAAAGCGATATATTTTTATTGCATTCCCCAATGACGTTTGTGCCACTGACAGCCAGCCAGCCAGTCAGCCAGCCATCTTCAATGGCAAAGCAAACGCGCACTTATCCCCAGCTCCGCACACACATACACATACACTAACACACCAACACACTTAACCCCAACGGTTGGAGGTTAAGCCACAGCACAACGTTGCGTGTTGTGCCGTAAACTGTGACTGGGGACTGCTCGCTGTTAGCCCAGTAAAAGCCGCATCGAAGCCACACGCGACACACGCACGCCGCTGTATATTTTACACCAATCAAAGTTTGAAGAAGTCACGACACGACGACAAGTGACACGACTTGCGCCGCATGTAAACTTTGGTTGCAGCTTTTTTTTTTTGGTTTTGTTCGTTTAAGTTTTTCACTTTCAATCGGTTGCGGCGCACAGCGGGAAGCGCACAGCATGAGCGACGACAGCGTTGCTCATGTGGGATTATGTAAAACTACGCTGGAAATGACTTTATTGTCTGTATTAGATGTTACTTTGGGGATTTGGCCATCTTGAATATGTGGAAAACCCTTTTTGTGTAAACTGTTGGCGCAATTTACACACACACACAGACCCATTGACAGACCTTCAGGCCAGCCTTAGCAGCTGAAGTTGAAAGAGGGCTGAAACTGATGTGTGCAACTTATGCAAATGTTCATACACACACATAAAAATACATATACATACAAACACACACTTGCAATTGCCATAAAAATGATCTCTGAAATGGCAAAGTGGCAACGCAAAACGCAATCGAACGCCAGCAGCCAAAAGTCAGCCACGTGTCGCAATTATCATCGTTTTTACTTGAAGACAGCTGAACGTTTCTTTCGCACTTTCTTGTGCTTTTTGGCTGTCTTCGCTAAATGTTTATGGTCTCATGTTGATAAGTATTTTTGCAGCTAGTTTTATTGCATTTTCGTTGTCTGTTTAGTTGGTGCTTTGTCCAGTTCTGTGGGTGTTTGTTCCAGTTGTGCGCATTGCTGTGCAAAAGGCGACAGCAGAACAGTGCAAACGTGCAAATATTTAATGCGAGACATTTTTGCATAAGCAGCTTACAGGTAAGTTTTGGGGACGTCATGTATAGCTATTATTTTTTGTTTGTATTGTGTTATTTTTGCGAGAAACTCTGTTGTGATGCAAAATATTTTAAAGAGACAATTTTTGAATTCGCTTGATGTGATGACAAGTTTGCTGTTAAATTGAATGAAGTTGTTTTTATGAAATTGAAAATTTATATTCAATAAAATTTATATTCAATTATGTATTAAATTTTGTATTACATTTTTACGTAAAAAACACACAGCGCACAGTGATTCATTCCATAGAAGAAATCAAAAATGTTATAGTCTCAGAATTTACGATTTTGATGTCATTTAAAAAGCAAAACTCCAACTAAGAAATCCCCCAATAACACTGCACAACAAAATTAAATTTTTTTTAAATAACAACATTCTGACAAATTCTGGTAGAGGGGCCAAAAAAAAAATATACGTGTAACGGCGTTTTGAAAGTTTAACTCTGAATTTTTTTTTAGGGGGGGTCAAAGTTTTCCCCTTTTTGCTCATTCTTATGGCGTTTCGGCATACGAAAACCATGTAACCTCATATTTTAGGTATGTGATCTGTTTAGCAATTTGATGTAAAATACTACGAAGAATATTTTTGTGGAGCATTTTAACCCTTTAGCTCCTATTTGTATGGGTCAATTTGAGCCTTTTTTTCTAAAATGCCAAAAATGTCCTGTAAAACAGGACTTTTTAAGGACAAAATGTAACACAAAAATATTTTCCGTAAAATTCTATGATAGGTCTCTGAATACATCAAAGCTCAGATATTAACCTGAACGCCAGAATTAAGCCAAAACTGAAAATGTGTTTAAGTGTTTATTTCGTACTTATTCAAAATTGGTATTAAAAACTCCTACAAAACTTGATTTTTGGGGGTTAGTGTGTATGCGAAAAATGTTGAACGAAAAATTCAAATTTTTTGTGTTGTGCAGTGTAATCCAAAAAAATTAATTTGGGTTTGCGCAAAAGATGCTCAAAGTCAAAACTTTTTTCAGGAAAGAATTTAAACACATGTTTTCCGGTGTTTAGTCTGTTGAGAATAAAAATTCAAGCAATTTAAGTCTTAGGTTTTACCAAACTACTAAAGTTTCAGATAAAGAGAGATTTTTATTCTCCAGACAATTTATGAAAAACAGACCACTCCTTCTAATTTTGTCCCGCGGTTGTATAGAGTTGAGTCACTGTTCCTTGTTTTGGTTGTGTCAGATATATATATTCTCTATGACACACACTTAGACTTGTATGGCCCCTTGTGATATCACAACAATGAACCAAGCAGCCTAAACTAGGAATCAAACCTACAGCCTCTAGTGTGAAAACCAAGAATGCTAATATTCGTTAAACTATCGAGGCTGGAGTAGGTGTCATTTCTGTGGTCAAAAGCACTAACCGCTTAAGTCGACTTAAGAAGAAATTGAGTTATGGATGCCACCACGTTCCCTTGACTGTGCTCTACCTTTGTGTAAAATCGGGGAGCTTCTAACTTTAAAATAAAAAAAGTTATTAATAAAAACCTATTCGCATTCCCATAGCGAATACACTACGCGCTAAAACTTTAAAGCGAGATTACTCGGAACATCAATTTACGACTTAGGCGGTTATTGCTTTTGACCACAGATTTATAAGTTAACTACGAGCAGATTGCTGATCAATTGGTCAATTAACATTGTTTCCCAAATAATCCATTGCGTTTCAAGTTTCTTTCTGCAATGATCGTACAGTGACACATTAGCCTCAATGCCCAGATTGTTTAAGATTCTATCACCAGAAAAGTTGTGACTTTTGTTTGAAAATCCAGCGATGCATTAGCCTTAAGTCTAGATTGTCAAACATTCTAACACCACGGAAAATGGTGACTTTTATTTCTAAATTCAGTACACATTAGCTTCAATGTATACATTGTTAAACAATCCATCACCAGAAAATTAGTTACATTCACATTATCAAGTGTTCTACCACCAAGTAAGCTGTTTTCGAATGCAAAACACTCGCTAGGGAGTTCCTATACAGTTTCTACAAAAACCTGTATACTTTGAACTGAGCGTGTCTACTGCATTATCCTGTTAAATTTGTTAAGGTTTTGTTAACCCTAGAAGGGTTACATACGTTGTTGGTAATCTTCGTCGAATCGGTGAAGTCGTATTCAATTCCGATTTTTGGAAGCATTAGAAATAGAAAGCAATAGAAGCATTAAAAATCGTGGAGACTCCAACTTCATTATATAATTATACTTAGACATTTCTTTGTAAATAATTCGCACCGTATATATTTTTAAAAATTACACAGCGCAACAAAAAACACTTTTTTTCTGTTGCATGGAGTTTTTCTACTGTTTCTTACTAATTTGGGCGCGCTGATTCCGAATCTACCCTCCGATTTTTTCTAGCAGCTCTAGTTTGTGAGATATAGGTACCCTGTCATTTTTTCAGTTTTTCCTCTACTTTTTCCATATTTTCGATCGTAGTTTCTAAACCAAAAAACTATTTCTAAACCAACACCGCACGGCTTCTTTTCCGATGCAACTTATTTTTATAAGTTTTAAAATGCCGCGGTAATTGGACCTCAAAGTTGGAAAAAATTGAATTTTAAGGCGTTTTCTTTGCTGGTCAAAATCATACAAATTTTTTGTAAAACCATTAACGAGTTAGGTGTATAACGAAAGTCGACACATCAAGCAATACAACACAGCTAAATTATTTGGCGGAATACACATTCGCATCGAAATAACAGGAAAAATGTACCATCGCGATTTTCATCACTTTTCATACTTTTTCCTTAAAAAATTAGGGGCCTGAAAATATGCAAAGTTTTTAATGTTTTTTTGTTTCGAGAAATTCAAAATATTTTTGTTTTTGCTTGTATTCCAAACTATAAATGGAACATATAAAAGAGCATATTTTGAGGCTCCTAATTTTTTAAGGAAAAAGTAAGAAAAGAGATGAAAATCGCTATGCTACAGTTTTGTTATTATTTCGATGCGAATGTGTATTCCGCCAAATAATTTGGCTGTGTTGTATAGCTTGATGTTTCTTCTTAAGATATTCATATACTTCGAAACCTGATTTATGAAACATCTGTGCATTTTTCGCCATCAGAAAAAACGCCTTGAAATTCAAAATTTTCTTACTTTGAAACCTTATTTCCACGCCAATTTAGAACGCATAAAATTTATTAATGTCAGGAAAGTTGGCGTGAAATGTTGTAAGTGCAACGATATAAAAATCATGTCGATAGGATTATTGGTTCAGAAATAACAGTCGAAAACGAGAAAAAAGCCGAGGAAAATTCGAAAAAGTGACACGCCCATTTTTTGCAAAAACTAGAGCTGTTACATAAAAACGGAGTATGGTTTTGAAAACAGCGTGGAAAAACGATTCAGATTCATGTAAAAAACTCCATGCAACAGACATGCTGTTGTGCAGTGTTATTTGTGTATTTTTCAGTAATTTGTGTTGAGGTACATTTATTTCAAGATCGAAATGAATATCAGAAATTAAAAAAATTATTAAAATTAAAATAAAGTGAAGAACAATACATAGCCTCTTCATGAAGACAGAAATACAATTATAATTCATTAAAAACGAATGAAAAGCAAAAAAATTTATAAATATAACTAATATTTTACAATTCCAATTAACTATTAACTAACTTACTTGCACGCTAATTAACTAACTAACTTAACTAATTAATTCTTAATTTATTACCCAATTCCAAAACATTTTTCAATTTATTCTACCGATAACCCCGACCGAGGCATTTTTAAATACTGAAATACTCGTATTCAGTTGCAAAAAGTCACGTTAGTGACTAGTTTTGTTTTTCTATAAAAAAGAAAACTTACGCTGCGCTCGTGCTGCAAAACCTTGTATATCACTACAGCACATCGCCAACTGAGATCACACGAAAAGAGAAAGTAATCAGATCGGAGAATATGTAGAATTTTGAAGAAATTATGTGGTGTTCGTCAAATCGACGAAGATTACCTTTCTAGGGTTAACTGTAAAATTCGAATTTCGAGAGCAGTATTCGACGGGCTAGCACTAGCAGCTGCCGTAACTCAGCTTGCTAGTGCGTTGGGCCGCGAGTCAAATGCAACGCTCGAACCCAGGTTCAATACTCCGTTACCGCGAACACCTAAAAAGAAAACCAACAATTTTTCTTTCGGCGGCTGTCCTCTCAGCAAGACATGGCAAACCTCTGAGAGTAAAATTGCCTATGAAAAAGCTCCCAACTCGTCGTTCGGAATTGGCATAAAACTGTAGGTCCCTTCCAACCTTGTAAAAACATTCGCACGCACAACACGGTTGGTTACGGGTAGCTAGGCTTTAGTCTCGTAATCGGGCTGTCGTGCAAGTCAAGAAGAAGATTGGAGGGGCTATTTTTGTTCATTTTGAGTGATAATGTCATGTTGTAATTAATCTAAATAAAAATATACATAAAAATATCAATGACTAATATTCAGTGCAGATGTGCTTTTGTGCCTTTGTGCTTTTTAGCAAAACAAGTTAGATATATGTATTAGACATTTCTAATAAGTTAACAATTTTTGTTTTAAATTTTTGTTTGGCCAATTCTGAGACAAATAGCTGAACCTTTGTTTCGGTTTCGTTTTGCTTTGGTTTTGGAAAGAAATTACACATACCTAATGCTTGCACAGACAGCAGGTTTGTGTTTTTTTGTTGGAACCAAACGAGGCAATGCTTCCATTATTCTTTCGTTATATGGTTTGAATATTATATCTGCTCTAATTATATAACCTGCTTACCAATCCTGTTTATCTAAAAGCCAACATCAGTTCATACTCTCAGTCCTCATTAGTTGTAACTCATTTCACTTCAATCAAAGTATTTCTGGCTCTTACTTTTCTATGCCCCTGTGCACAATTCATTCAATTTAAAAATAAATAGTTGCTATGTATTTATGGGTTTTGTTGAATATTCAAAGAAAATTAATCAATCATTTCATTCACTCAATGTTTTGTTCCCCAATTAAATATTTTTGTATGGTTCGGCTGTTAGTTTCTTTGCGCTCAGAGGAAAAACGAAGAGAAAAGCTGTGGAAAGGCTGTCAATTAGCAATGAAATGTGCCACTATCTGATGAATTTTTTTCTGGTTCACATAGTAAATGCAGCCTTGCAAAGACAACAAAAGAAAACTGACAAAAATGTGTCAATGACGAATGTGTCACTCATTGGAAGGGATTTGCCAAAGTTACTGCACAGCCTTATTTTTTTAATTAGAACTGTTTCCGCATTGCTCACCCACAAAGTAAAAAGTGAAATGTCATTTGGTTTTGATTTTATACAAAGTTTTATGCTAATTGTGCTTTTGGCTCTGTGTGGAAGTAATTCTAAGTTAAAAAATTACAGTTTAAAACCGAAAACAATTTAAGTAACTATTTTTGTATGGAAGAATGTAATTATTTGAAATGAATATCCAAAAAATTTTATAAAAAATATCTGAAAAATATATGATAAAATAAAATAAAATAAAATAAAATAAAATAAAATAAAATAAAATAAAATAAAATAAAATAAAATAAAATAAAATAAAATAAAATAAAATAAAATAAAATAAAATAAAATAAAATAAAATAAAATAAAATATAATAAAATAAATAAAAAATAAAATAAATCTAATTTCAGTCATTTAGTAAACTAAGCTTCAACGTCCACTATGTAGTTGCACTTTTCTCTTTACGCTTTCATCATTTATTGCACATGAAGACATCACTTAAGCTGCAACTAAGATACAACTACGAACATACAAAATAATTAACACTGCCATCAAACACTGGTCGCACTACCAGCCTCTGCCAACACTGCACAACTTGAAGACACATTCAACAGGCAAATGGGCGAGACCACTTAACAAGTGTGCGGCCTCTCTGCCCAACCGGCCTGACTGGCTGACTGGCAGCGCCAACCAGCAGTAGCAGCAGTTTGTGGCTTTGTGCCATTTAATACCATTTAATGCTCCATAATCCGTTGCCTGTCGTGCGGTCGGGGCAGTTGATGCCAGTCGGCTTACTCAATTATAGCTCATTGTTATGGCCAAACGCCAATTTAATGCTGCAAAATTGCATGTGTGCAACTGTATGTTACGTAGGTTGGAAAAAACAATGGCCAGAATATGTGAATATGTTTTTGTTACTTGTTTGAGCTCTCAGTGATTTGGCTATCATTCAAAAAGCAGTTACAAACAAGTGTTGAAATGGTGGCTCAATGAATTGTTTGTGTGTTTTTTTATTAGTTCACTTATAAACTCAATGTGAGCTGAACAATGTTTCGAAACAGTGTTGCCAGATGAATGGTGATGGCATTGAAGGATTAAGTAATTTTGGAAACCTTTTTCATAATTTGTATTGCCTTAGGACTTGCCCACTATTTCAGGTATAGAAGAGAATTGTTATGTCGAAAATATTTTTAAAATAGTCTTAAGCCCGATTTGGATCAATTTTCTATACGTCTTTGAAATTTTGCGCACGTTTTACTAAATATAATGTTTTACTAAACACTGGACTAGAAAACTGTAACAATTTTCATTCTATTCACTTGAAGACTCAAGCCCATTTTTTTTTTTACAATATTAGAGACATCAATTTTCTGGCTCTACTCACTCTATTTACCACTTTGCAGCGTCATCGTCTTCTTCTTCTTCTTCTTCGTCGGCTTCTTCGACAACATCGACTGCGCTCCACTTGGCGCATGATTTAATTACTGCGCTTCCACTTCAGGGCCCAAAATTGGGTAAAAACGCCATTCCACTGCATGTTAGCAAGTTGTTGTCGTTGTTGTTTTTGTAACAACATTGTATGCCATGCAAGCAATGGCACAACACCAATAACAACGGCAAAGTGCAGCATGACCGGAATTGTAATTAGTTTTACATTGTGAAGAAAGAGTGAGACGTGAGAGGAGTGAGACAGAAATGGACCCAAGCAAAGATGCCGCTGAAGACATTCGTTTGCTTAACCGACAACGGCAGGGAAGGAAAAGCTGTAGGATGAGGGTGATGAAGTTCAAGATGCCGATGTCGATGTGGATGCCAAGCGACAGTGCATGATTTATATCGAATTGTTGTAATACACAAGCAACAACTACAATAACAACAATGAGAATAAATTGTAGTAGCAATAACAGCGACCGCATTTGTAGCAATTATATTGGGAGAAAATTGGCACACGTGCCCTGGGACCTTGAGACCTGAGCGAGCCCCAGTGTAGCTGGAAGGGAGCGGGGGAGTGTGCGCACTGTTGCTCCTTTTGCATTTCTAATTTATCTATCTAGTACTGACTCTGTGTGTGTATGTGTATGTGTGCGTGTGTATGTGTGAATGCAAAGTGTTTTTGCAAACAGTAAATTCAAAGTATCAGCACAAACTGATATGCACGATTCTTATTTATTTATTTATTCTGTTTATGGGTTCAATGCTTCGCCTTCGGACTAACAGCGCAGATTTCATCAATAAATTTAATTTATTTTTGCTGTAAATCAAAAACGTGTTGCGCATGAAATTATGAACGTGTGCAGTCTTTTTAGTTGTTTTGAGTCTTTAAATTTTTTGCACAAAATATTGCTTAATGTGGTTGTAATCAATTGTCGAACCAAAAACTGTTTAATAAAATTCTTGTGTTTATCTACTGCAGATAAATTTTATAAATTAAAATTTAATTTATGAATACATTTTATTTTTAAATTATAAATAAATTTTAATTTTAATTAAATTTAATAAATAATATAAATTTTAATTTTAAATTAATTTAATGAATAATTTCAATTTAAAATAATTGGGCTACTGTCAAAGGGATTAGTTTATTCGGTGACTGTCGAGTAACAAAAGACTTTAGACAAGTAACTAAAGATGTGGTCGACAGATCTCTAAAGGCATTACTCAAATAATGTTATGACTTTTTAACCCTTTCGATCTCGAATTTTGCCTTGTGTCTCGATATTACTTTTTGGTATTTAAATCATGAAACACTTGTCTAAAAAGTGTGCACACGAAATTTGAAGTCGCCACGCTTCTTTGTTAAAATTCTAGAGCTAGTTTACTTTTGAACAATTTTAGCTTAAAACGGGTTAAATAAATTTTGTATCAATATATTTTAATTACAGAAAAATTATTTCATATTTACGGAAAAATACAAAATTATCACTTTATGATTTTATTTAAACATTATTAATAAAGAAACCGGGTTTTGATCAAACGCGTCCAATTCGTAGACTTCAATTAGAACACAAACTTTCCTTGATATCGCTGCAAATTATTGGAAATTATTTTGAGGATAACAGTAAAATTTTTGCAATTTGCTTTGAATTCACTTCTAAAAATAGTATTTTGTTGGTGCCTACCTAAAATAAACCCATAAATCAATCGTAGCTTTTGCTATAAGATAACTTTGCAACTTTTGGGTCGAAAGGGGTAAACACAGTTCAGAGCATTCAATAACAACAACTAATAAAATAAATAATAATTGAAAATTGGACCCTAAAGAAACAATTTTTGTAACAGTTATTAATTCTATAAGATTAAAATTATATTAAATACAGAATCCAAAAAAAATTTTAAAAATACACTTTTTGTCATCAATTAAACAACAAAGTTTCATTTCAAACGTTGTAGCAATAAGGTTCGTAATCCAGGGTTAACAGCTGATTGTTGGCAGAATTTTAGAGAACTGCAGTAAGCCTCTGAATATAAAATGAATAGAAATGAAACCTCTGTCGGACCTGAGACAACTGGTTCCCTAAATTCATTAGTGTTTCAGTTGGTTTTTTTGTAAGTCAATTGGACAACTACTTAGTTGTCAAAGTAGCTGTCAGCGGATGCAGAAGTCAATCAGTTCCCGTCTAATCGTTCGTGTTCATAGGCGAGAAGAGACATGAAAATACTAAAGACGAAACAGAGGTGAAATAATCAACAAACTACTGTTAAGGCTGATCTTACGATACCTTTGTTACAACAATAACGTAGAAATCTTTGCATTTTTCGAACATATCTGTTTCGATGCCTCGAAGTTCGTTCGATTTGTACGTTTTGCTTTGAATGATTTCAGTTAGAATTTTGTGTGGTAGCATGAAGCAACGAATTGCAGCAGCAGCTGAAATGTATGTATTAATAAATTTATGTAATTATGTTTATGTAGTTATTTATTTATTAATTTATTTATTTATTAATTGCAGGCGAAGTCAGGATGTTTTCTTGCGTCAGGCCCCAAACAGTTAAAATGGGTCAACAGGTTGAAGTTCATCTTTACGTGCACCAATATTTTTTTTATTAGCGATGAATTTTTGATGGTTTTAATAATATTTTTAAAACAAAATGAATATTTAAAAATTTCACTGTTTTATTTTCCTTTATAAAATTCAACTGGTTAGAGAACTAACCCATAATAAACTAGTTTCCAAACTACTCGCTTTGCAACTGGTTTATAAACTGGTTTACTTCGGACTAACCTTGGACTAGTTGCAAATTGATGAAGACGGGGACAATTTACTGTCGCCTAGGACACCGCCACGTTAAAAGGGTGAGTTTGCTCCAAGGAAACGAGTTGGTTCTGAGGTCATATATGACTGTCAAGCAACCAGTTGAAAAACTACACCTGGACCAGTCCGATTTCCTACAGGGATAGATCATGCAGAACGAATTGAGACAAATAAATTTGAAAGTACAGCTACAGGATCTTTCAACAAGAAGGACCATTTATCAAATGTTGACACACAAAATTTAGGGCAATTGACACTATCAGTTATAGATTGATACATAAAAAAACTAACATCTTGTAAAAAACAATTCACAGTCACTAAAATTGTTTTGTTTTCCTGTCTTGTGTTTGGAACGCTCCTTGTTTGCCGAAATATACCGAAAACATAATGAAACCTTTCGTAAAAAAAAACTTATGTGGATTTTTGACAGAGATGGTGTTTGGTTTTATTGAAATTTCATATCCTCTTATTTAAATTTCATAAATTTCTTTTTAAATTTCCTGAACAGATAATTCACGAATGAAAAAAATATATCATAAGTTTTTACTAAAATATTTGCAATTTCAATATTTGACAGAGATGGTGTTTCGTTACTATTAGGGTAACAGTTATTTCGGTTACCCAAACTTCACTCAGCAGGAAATGGCAAACCTCTGAGAAAATTGTCTATGAAAAAGCTCCCAACTCAACGTTCGGAATCGGCATAAAACTGTAGGTCCCTTCCAACCTTGTAAAAACAATCGCACGCACAACACGAATGGTTGCGGACAGTAAGACCTTAGTCTCGTAATCGAGCTGTCGTGCCAGTGAAGAAGAAGAAGAAACCTTAAGAATCTATATTAAAATATTTGTTGAACGCTTGTTCCACTTTTTATTAAATTTTCACAAAAAATCCAACATTTGCTGAACAAACATAATAGCAAATCACGAAATAAAAACATATATCAGGTGTACAACTTTGCTTCCGCCGTTTTCCGATAGGTGGCTGTACCGGCTGAGGCTGGTTGAAATACATAGATGGTAATGCCTTTAAAGTGAGTGTGGACAGTGCCTAACGAATTGTCATCGCCGTTTCAGTGACAGTTGTTCTTGTTTTCGTATTATTCACGCTCGAAAATGTCCGTTTATGTGCCCAATTCTCGCCATTTGCGGGAAGTTTTACTTTTCTGTTACAATTAGAAAAAAAATGCAGCTGAAGCGCATCGAATGCTCTCAGAAACTTACGGTGATGCTGCTCTGAGTGAAAGAACGTGTCGGGAGTGGTGTCAACGTTTTAAAAATAGTGATTTCGATGTCAAAGACAAGCATGGTGGTGGCCACTTTTGCGGCCTCACGTCGCAAAAGTGGTCAAAAAGTACCTGGAAACGCTGAAATGGGAAGTCTTGCCCCACCCCCACCCACTACGCACTACAGAGAAAGTTCGTTCCTGGCCCGAACAGCGCGATTGTGGAATGGTCTCCCTGCAGATGTTTTCCCCAGCACCTATGATCTTGATGGATTCAAGGCAAGAGTCCATAAATTCTTCACCCAACTTCCTATCTCCCAACCTATATATCCTTCCTGAACCAGCGCAATGCCTCGCATTTATAGGGGTCATCCCCTGCGCGTTGGCTCGTCTATAAAAAAAAAAAAAAAAAAAACCCGCCGTATTCCCCAGATGTCGCCCCTTCTGACTTCCACCTATTCCGTTCGATGGCACACGGCCTGGCAGATCAACATTTTCAATCCTTCGAAGAATTGGAAAAATGGATTGCTTCATAGATAGCGTCAAAAGAGGACTCCTTTTTTCGAGCCGGGATCCGAAAATTGCCGGAAAGATGGGAGAAAGTTGTCGCTAGCGACGGACAATACTTTGAATAATACATCTGTAAGCACTTTTTCGCAATAAAGCTTTTAATTTTGGAAAAAAACGGCGGAAGCAAAGTTGTACACCTGATATCATAACTTTTTACTAAAATATTTGCACTTTCCTATAAACTTAAAACTTCTTGTTACAAGACCCTGTATGTAAAAAATGCCCGCATGTATAATGCAAATTAATTAATTTGCAAATTTAAAATTTACTGAATTTTGTTTGGCTTCACAACGAAAATACCAAACCGTTTACATTGACCCATATTTTGTTTTTCAAATGGAATAAGCAATCAAATTTGAATTAGAAATTGATGAAAAAATGTCAAAAATAGTCGACAATAAAATGTAATAAAAGTTATGGAATGCAGCATTTCGTCCCTCGCTGTGCGCCCAGTGGACTCGGCTCGGCTCCCATTGACTTTCGCTTTTCACTACAAACAAAGCTAATAGCGCTAATCCTTTGAATTGGCCAACTATCGGCAGCAACGACAAAAATGAATATTGAAAAGTTACACGAGCAAAAAAGAAACCAAAAAATAATAATACCAGAAAAGAGAAGAATTCGGTTGGAAATTCCATTGCAGCATATCAATGCATATTAAAAATTTATGGTCAACAAATATCGATGCGGAGTTTACTGGCTGCGGGTTAGTGCAGTCTATGAGAGCAGCAGTGCGTACTGCTAGGAATGCATGTGTGTGTGTGTGTGGTGCGTATGTGAATATGTATGTTAGTATTTGAGCGATAAAACAACAGAAAGTTCTATACACACAAGTACACTCACACACGTCCTCAAGGAACAAAAAATTCTAATATAAAAATTCCAAACATCAATTTGTGGAATTTGCAGAGCAGCAGCCACGCTGTGGTGGGGGGAAGGGAACAAGTACAACAACAAAATTTTGCCTCGCTGTAATATGGCCAATTCCGGGCGACATTGGCGTCCGTATGTGATGTGCAACATGCACGTAACCCAATGAACATTTTCGTTCTGGAAACAATTCGTTCACGTTGTAAAGTCGATTTCGAATAGGTTGCTTTAGTTTTTAAATTTAATTTGTATTGGAACTTTAATTGGAATGTTCTTCTTTAAATCCCTTTCACGTGGTATTCTAGTCTAAAAATTTCGAAAAAATCTATGCATATTTTTTTCTTATTTTAAAAGTTTAAACCTTTAAGAACCGAGAAACATGAACAAAAAATTCAAGACTCAACTAAGTAGAACCGTGGAGTCAACAACAATGATGAGAACTTAATGTTGAGATATGAAGTTAAGATTTCTAGATACAAATTTCCAAGAATAATGAAATATTACTTTATCGTTTATTGGGTTATTGCAATGCTTCAGTGTATTTGTGTGTGTGTGCACGTATGGGTGGCGGTTAGTTTGGTGATGATGTGTAAACATTTGACTGACGTGCTCCGGTTTATTTTGCTCATTTCCCCGTTGCAGCACAATTTTGTTCATTTGTTATTGTTGTTGTTGTTGGAGCGACTAGGACAAGGCTTTTCCATCTAGAAAATGTGTGCATGTATGTGTGTATGTGAGTGAGAAATGGAGCTAGCTGAAAGCACAGATTAGCATCCACACACACACACACATGAAAGGATAAAAATCAACGTCAGCTGCAAATGTTGCATTGTGCCAGAAATTCGCTCATTTGAAATATTGTAATTTTTATTGACTATATATTGATTTTCTTGGATTTTTTTTTATAAAATGTAAATTCATAAAAGTTGTTAGTATTGCCATTGTTATGCATTTTATTGAACATCTTTGCATTTTACATTTGAAGTAATTAATGTTGATTTGAATTTTTGAATTTACTATAAAACCACAAATCATGAAAAGTGTTATAAAATTTTAGTTGTTTTTTAATAAAACTTTAATTGTTTTTTGTTGTATTAAGTAATTTTGAAAGTTAAACTCTTTTGAGTAAGGAAGCCAATGCTCAATGTTCATTGCTGGGCATCGCTTGGCTCATAAATCTTCAAATAGCCAAGTCTGAAGGGATTTGCAGTATCACAAAGAGGCGGAGCCTTAAATTGGTTGCTGGAACAAGCTGGAATATATGAACTGCGAACTGCTCCTTGACTCGTTTGCTGTACAGTGTCAATGACAGATGCGAGTCTGGCTGTGGCTGATGCGAGGCTGTTGGTTGGTTGGTTTTGTATGAAACAGTGAGAAGTTCATGTTGTTTGTGGTGAGAATTAAAGAAAGAGAAAGTAAACGGTTTAAGTAGACGACTAAAGTAATGAAGTTGATAGTAAAATATATAATTGTGCTACAGAGAGCCTATTTGTTCTAGTAGTGGTAATATATTATATTTATTATTAATTATTAATTTATAACTTATTAGTTATTCTATTTATTTTAAAATTACAATTGTTACAGCTATAAATATTATGGTAAAAAAACCTTTACATATTTAATTGTCGGATTTAAAAAATAATCATTTATATCATGGACAAACCACAAATCCATCACCAACTCGATGATGATGAGATTATGTTTCTTAGCTCCTTTCTTCTCCCATTACTAGAACAAAACCTCGCTATCCGAAATTCTTCACTTTGAGCAAGTGACTTAAATTTTTTTCAGCTCCTTTCTTCTATGTTTAATGCACCGAATCTTCGCTTCCCGTAACCTCTCATGTTGCCTATTTTTTATTTTCTTAGCTTCCTGTTTCTCCCACTTTCACCTTTTCTTTTTTTCTTAGCTTCCTGTTTCTCCCATTAATAGAACAAAGTTTTGCTATCCGTAACCCCTCACGTTGCGCGAGTGATTTACATTTTGTTAGCTCCTTTTATCAATGGTTAATGGATCAAAGCTTCAGTATGTCTACTATCTACTACTGTGACTACTATCATCTCCCATTTTTGTAAGCTTCTTGCTTCTCCCATCAATGGACCAAAGCTTCGCTATCAGTAACCCTTAACGTTCAAGAATTCCCGATTCGTTCGTTCGACGCTCAGATTGGTTTGAGCCAACACCGAATACAGGATGACAGGGGCTTGTCCATACTTTCTTCACGCATCATAATCGGCCCTTTCTACTTGCTGAGAAACTAGTAACTTAACTGTTTTACATAACCAAACCTTAACTGGTTTCTTCTTTTAATGGACCAAAACTTCGCTATCTGAAACCTCTCACATTGTGTGAGTGACTTCTATCTTTTAATTTTTCTTAGCTCCTTTCTTAGCTCCTTTCACGTTGTGCGACTTTTATCTTTTTTCAGCTCCTTTCTTCTATGATTAATGGACCGAAGCTTCGCTATCCGCAACCTCTCACCTCGTCTGAGTGACTTCCACCTTTTCTATTTTTCTTAGCTCTTTGCTACTCCCATTAATAGAACAAAGTTTTGCTGTTCGCTACCCCTCACGTTGTGCGAGAGACTTACATTTTCTTAGCTCCTTTTTTCTAATGATTAATGGATCAAAGCTTCGCTATCTGAAACCTCTCACAATGTGTGAGTGACTTCTATCTTTTAATTTTTCTTAACTCCATTCCTTCTTCTTGCATTAATGGATCAAAGCTTCGCTATCGGAAACCTCTCACAATGTGTGAGTGACTTCTATCTTTTAATTTTTCTTAGCTCCATTCCTTCTTCTTCCATTAATGGATCAAAGCTTCGCTATCTGAAACCCTTAACAATGTCCAAGTGACTTCTATCTTATTCTATTATTTTTAGCTCTTTTCTTCCCCCATTAATGAATCAAATCTTTATTTCGAAAACCCTCATTTTGTGTGGGGTCCTTCCATCTTTTTATTTCTTAGCTCCTTTCTTTGCCCCTGCACTTTATAGCATAAGCAACCATTATCTGGGGGCAGAATGCCAGGTTCGATCATTCGTTCAACGCTAAGGTTGATTTCGAGCCAACACCAAACACTGTGTGACAGGGGCTTGTCCACACTCTCTTCAGGCATCATAATGTGTCTTTTTGAGGCCTTTGATTGTACTGGCTGAGAAACTTGGATGTTGGATGCGAGATCAACTATCTGAGTCAACTAAGCTAAACGTTCAAACAATTTTTCGAATAGAAGGACGAATGGCCTAATCGATTCTTCTGCTGTTGATGTTCTTCTCTAAGGAGAAATGTCTCCTAATCTAATATTCTTCTGTTCTTCTCTTCTTGAATGGATCAAAGCTTTGCTGCCCGTAACCATTCACATTGTGCGATTGACTTCTATCTCCTGGACATGAACTGGTCCAATTTTTTCGATTTTTTTCAATTTTGAAATCTTTGGCACTGATGTGTTTAAAAGCGAGTAACTTAGTTTCAAAGGGTCTGCTAAGATTTTTGCATACCAACATTAAAAGCAAACTAAAATGGAACTCAAATAAAGTATGATGAACGTAAATAAATGTTCAAGTGCTGAGCTCAGTTGAATGAAAAACAAAAATCTCCAACGAATGAGATATTGACACTGCATTAATGAAGTTAATAACTTAAGTCCTGGCTTAGATCCATGATGATAAGAGTAAAAATTGCTTCAGAAATATAAAAAAAATATGAATAATTCTATTCAATTCTAAAACCAATTTCAGTTAACTGCCAAAAATTGTAACCTATGTTGTTTTGTATCAAGTTCTACTAACAATTTTTCTTCTCTAACTCTAATTTTCTTCACTTCTAATTTCATTCTGTGGACATTGTTGTACTTATTTGTTGTTTTATACCAAGTTTTGTTAATTTTTGTTGTTTTAGCTAAAATTTTCATTGCACATATAAAAACAGATTTGCGCCATCGAGGTGTGTCAGTTTGGGTCTCGTAAACTTTTACTGCATTGTAATCGAAAAAGTTTTATGCTTTGCTCCGCCCATACGTTTGTCATTTGGGAAAATGTGTCACAAAAACCGTCACAGTCACGAATAGCTTGTCAACCCTTAGACATATAAACTTTGGTTTTTTTTTTGTTTGTTTTTTTGTATTTCTGCCGTCATGCTGACAGAAGAAGAAGTAAGTGTAAACTTTGCATGAGATTAATGACAACTTAGATGAGCGAAAATCAATTTGGCAACGATTTCGTGTGAGTGGTCCATTGATGCGTCAAATGTTAGTGTTTACTTTTGCTTTCAAGTTTTTGCTTTGTAATCAAGTTTTGGAATACAAGTTGTAAGAGAGTAAAGCTTAAGAAGGGCCATTTAGATGATTGTTGATTAGTTGCGATTTTCTATTTGTAGACTCTTGTCTACTGTCTTGTTTTGTCTGTCTGTTTTTCGACGTTTTCTTGTTTTTTGAAGCTTCAAGAACTCTGAAATTTGTTCAGTTAATACCACAACTAAAGTCTGCAGATGGTTGCAGTTCTACTCAGTTGATATCCGAATGAAAGTCTGGGGATTACTGCTGTTTTCCTCACTTGATTCCCCAACTAAATTCTAAAAATATCTGTAGTTCTCCTCAGTTAATATCCCAACTAAAGTCTGGAGATCGCTGCAGTTCTTATCAGTTGATATCCCAACTAAAGTCAGGAGACGGCTGCCATTCTTATCAGTTGACACCCCAACTAAAGGCTGGAGATCGCTCCAGCTTTTCTCAGTTGATATCCCAACTAAAGTCTTGAGATGGCTGCAGTTCTACTCATACCATCTTGTCGCCGGTTATAAAACTGTCGATAACATTTTGACCGAAAAGAAAGCATTTCTTTAGCAACATAAAACCGATGCTGTTTTTGCAGCAAACTTGGCTAAATTTTCAGAATATAATAAACACTGAGTTGCTTAACCCTTTCGACCCCGAATTTTACCTTGTGTCTGAATATTACTCTATATATATTATTAGAATATTACTCTCGAATACTACTCGTGTTTAAATCATGAAAAACTTGTCTAAGAAGTGTGCATACGACTTTTGAAGTCGCCACGTCTCTTTATTAAAGTTCTAGAGCTGGTTTACTTTTGAACTATTTTAGCTAAAAACGGGTTAAATAAATTTTGTATCAATAATTTTTAATTACAGATAAATTACTTAGTATTTATGGAAAAATACAAAATTATCACTTTTTGATTTTATTAACCATTATTAAAGAAACAAGGTTTTGATCAAACGCGTCCAATTCGTAGACTTCAATAAGAACACAAACTTTACCTGATATCGCTAAAAATTATTTTGGGGATAGCAGTAAGTTTTGGTAATTTGCATTGAATTCACTTCTAAAAATATTAATTTGTTGGTGCCTAGTAAAATTAAACTCATAAATCAATCGTCACTTTTGCTCTAAGATGACAAACAGGTGGAGTTGTTTCAGGCAACTTTGGGGTCAAAAGGGTTCAAGAGTTATAACACACAAGCTACCTACAGATGGTGTTTAAAAAGATATTTGAACATCAGATGACAGATGACAGGTCTCTGACTTATAAAAAAGATTTGGACTACATATCAAAGGGAGGAATCAGATCGGAAGTAGCTTTTGTTGATGTCCAGGAAGTGTTGAAGATTAAAGTATTTTTGGAAATATTTGGTTCTGTTCGCATTGACAACGATTACTTTTCTGACTTTATGAACGATTCGAAGTGATTCCTATCGAAAAACGTTCGGAACGGAAACTGCAAAACAAAAGTACTCATCTCAGTTGAAGGCAACAATTGTACGAACTCTGTCAACGTTCTGTGTTGCTACATGCATCAGGAGCGTTCAAACACTTTGGAGCACACAAGGGAGTTTTGCAGCTTCAGACCTCCCAATAAAAAAATTGTTAGTGAAAAATATGGTTCGAAATGATATTGTTCTCAAAAATTTTGTATTCAAACCCTTCTCCCCCAAAATGAAATCCTGTGTGCCTCACTGAAGCCTTGAAGTATTGCAGCAGCTCGAAATTTCCAAGCTAAACATTGCAAGCAAGTTATACCTTGAAATATTTTCAATTTTTTTTTTTCAATCGCCTATGCTGTAAACACTTTCAGAGCCCCGCCACATGGACAGACGGCGCCAATTTCAGCCACGTGCACGCAATGCGCATAAATACAAATGTGCGCTTATCTAATTTGACAGACAGACAGATAAGCACAACTTGCAGAAATGATTAATATTCGTTGGACTGTCAGGCGGCGCAGAGCAGCGCACCGTTTGGTTGTTTGAAATGTTGGCAGCAATAAATGGCGGCAATTATTGCGTGTTCGATGCCAGCAACCAGAAGGCAGCAACCCTCGCACACAGCGTCTTTGGAAAGCAATGTCTGTAAGCAAAATAATTACGGCTCGAAGAATTTGCACGCGCGCGCAGACTGTCAATTTTTTAAGCTGTCAATGGTAATGAATATTGCAAGGGAAATTTACAGCTACAACAACAGCAACAACAGTAGTAAACAACAAATGGCTGTGTAGTGTAAAATTTTAAACGTCAGTGGTTGGTTCGAATTATCTCATAAAACAAATTTAATTTATGTAGTTTCTCCTTTTTTTAAAATAATTTGTTTCACAACTTGCCGCTTCCTGCTGTCATTGCACATAAATTTCAACAATCAATTTTTCGTTCGTTTTTCATACTAAACCAAAATTGCTTTTAACCAAAAATCACTTGTCGATTGTGCTGAGCCACTGTTGCATTAAATAATTTTGAATAATTTTGTTAATTGAGTTTATTACGCTGCGTTCATGAGACATTATAGACAACACCGATGCCGCTTAACACACAAATTGACAGCTGCGGTCGCTGCTCAGCCGGCGACCCGATGACGGGCAACTATTGGCCCTGCTGCCAGTGTCAGTGTCAGTTTGTCAGCGTGCTTTGTTGTTGGTATTGCTGGCAGTGGTAGTGGCGGTGGTGGTGGCGGCGCTTAAAAGGGTTTGCCATTAAGTTGTGCCTCTTTTCTGCAGGCTTTGTGAATTTTACCGATTTTTTTTTTGCGCTGCGCGTGTCGGTGGACCGTGATTGTGGTTTAAATAAATGCAATTTGTAAAAGCACTCAACGGCATAAAAGCTTTTGATGTTCGTATTGGGCGAAATTTTATCAAATTACTTAACGTTGCCGATGTGCACATCTGTGCGGTGTATGGGCGTTGTCGGGCTTTGTGCATTTGCGAACTTCTTTTTGTTGGTTTATTATATAATTTTGGCAATTACAATATGTAAAATGTGGTTACGCGTGTACCATTAGCACAAAATGACAAAGTAACTACATTTGAGACGACGGCTTGTCGTGTACAATGGCCAATGAATAGTTTGAGCGGCAATTTACGTGAGTGCCGCCTTTGGGGTTTTGGATGGAACTTTGTGTGGCTTCATGGAGTAATGTATGAGTGCATAAGTCACATACATGGGTTTGGGTTCAAGTGGCATTCTCTGTCATCTACTAAACTGTAATTGAAATAGTCGAATTGTAAAGTGCCTGTTTTGAACTGAACCTTGTTTTGCAAGTTGCTGCTGGTTGGCGTTTAAGGACCAAACAAGGTTCACCAAATGTTCCAAAAGCATTTTGGGATAATTAATATGAAAATAAACTTATTTAGTAGTGCCTTAGGTAGAAAGTTGGAGTGCGACTGATTAATTATTTAAAATTTTTAATTTTTGATATTTAATTTTTTATTTAAATTTTTTAATTTTTCTGAGTTGTTTTTCCTTTTTTTCTTTACCTTTTTTCTTTATACATTTTTTCTTTTATTATTTTTTTTATTATTTTATTTTAATTTATTTTATTTTATTTAATTTTTTTTATTTTATTTTAGTTAATTTTATATAGTTTTTTATTTTTATTTTTTATTTTATTTTATTTTATTTTATTTTATTTTATTTTATTTTATTTTATTTTATTTTATTTTATTTTATTTTACTTTATTTTACTTTATTTTATTTTATTTTATTTTATTTTATTTTATTTTATTTTATTTTATTTTATTTTATTTTATTTTATTTTATTTTATTTTATTTTATTTTATTTTATTTTATTTTATTTTATTTTACTTTATTTTATTTTATTTTATTTTATTTTATTTTATTTTATTTTATTTTATTTTATTTTATTTTATTTTATTTTATTTTATTTTATTTTATTTTATTTTATTTTATTTTATTTTATTTTATTTTATTACTTCTTTTTTTCTCTTTTATTTTTCCTTTTTCTTTTGTCTCTTCACTTTTGTCTTTTCTAGTTTGTTTTGTTTTGATTTAATATAATTTAGTCTAATCTTATCTAATCCAATCCAATCCAATCCAATCCAATCCAATCCAATCCAATCCAATCCAATCCAATCCAATCCAATCCAATCCAATCCAATCCAATCCAATCCAATCCAATCCAATCCAATCCAATCCAATCCAATCCAATCCAATCCAATCCAATCCAATCCAATCCAATCCAATCCAATCCAATCCAATCCAATCCAATCCAATCCAATCCAATCCAATCCAATCCAATCCAATCCAATCCAATCCAATCCAATCCAATCCAATCCAATCCAATCCAATCCAATCCAATCCAATCCAATCCAATCCAATCCAATCCAATCCAATCCAATCCAATCCAATCCAATCCAATCCAATCCAATCCAATCCAATCCAATCCAATCCAATCCAATCCAATCCAATCTACCCCCTCAAGAATATTTGAGCAAAGCCTCAAACCAGTTAGCATGGGTTCCGTATTCTAACCAACCGAATCCTACTTAGGCAACACAACACAACAGAGTAAAGTTAAAGTCCTTTTGATGATTCCAAGAGAAGCGAAAAAGCAGCACGAGTCGAGAAAAATCGGTCAAGATCGGAAGAATACTTTTGCCTACTTTTTAGGTAAATAAAAGTGTTTAAAGTGAGCAACCTGCTTCGATTCTATTCTATGAAATGAAAATCTTTTACGTTGGCACGTAACAGCGAAAGTTGGCTTAAATTTGTTTACTTTTCTGCTGCATCAACGCTTATGTCACAATTTTTCCTCATCTTCCCATTCGAAGCGCTCTTCGTACCGAAACTGCTAACGTAAACAAAAGAAAATTGCAATAACTTCGATTTTTCGTTGACATGTCGCATCGTCGTCGCCGAGCACTGCAACACCCTCGAAAATAGTTTAAGCGTTGCTAAAGTGTTTAATATGCGTAATGAGAAAAGTTTGACATGTTTGCATTTTTCCTACTTTTGCCACCAACATCAACCAGTGTTGCCAGATGAGAACGCGCAGCGTTGACACAGCGCCACTGCGGCTGAACCGTAATGCTCGCTGCGAATGTACAAAATGCCGAAGTTAAATATCGGAAAATTATTGAAAGGCAATTGGCAATATTGGCCGTTTTTGTTGTTGTTGTTGTCGTTGCCGCTTGTGCAAACACGGCTCCTTCATCTAAGCGGAACTTAAATTACAAAATGTCCTTTGCGCTCATCTCACCTCACCTTACAATCTATGTGTGTGTGTGTTTGTGTGCGCCGCAACGCCCCTGAAATCAATAAAAATAATTCTGGCAAACTTTGCTGCAGTGTCTTGTGTCTTGTGCCCTGTGTCTTGTTTTTTGTTTTTGTACTTTGCTGGCTGTTAGTTTTTGGCTTTCGCTGCATTGTTGGGGTTTTTACATTCTTCGCACTCGCCGCCCCCATGTGGCTTTTGAAGTTTTTCTCGTTTGCGGCGGTATTAAAAAGTTTTTATCTTACGAAAATGTATTTCCTCTCGGTAATTTTCCTTGGCTACAAAAGACTTTTTACGCTTTTAATCCTTTTTTGACGGCGCGTGTGCCGCTTCGTCGCCTCACATCCAGCCGCCATTTAGTTTATAATTAAATTTTGTTGATAGATTTTGCCGCAGATTTGCTCTTTCTTTGGCCATTGATTTGGCTTGTGTTGGTTGTTGTTGTTTCTGATTTTTGGCAATATTGGTGCACAAGTGTTGCGGACAGCTGAGCGGGATTTCGTGCCGCCAGGCAATTGTGGGGAAGTTATTATTTTTGCCAAATAGTTTGTTGAGAAGAGCAAAAATTGTCAGTGGCCGTGTGTGTGTGTGTGTGTGTGTGTGGCGCAGACAAATTTTGTTGGAGAAAAAATTGCCATAAATTTTCGGGAACATTTGTAGAAATGCTGAGTTGGCGATTGCATAGCCGAAAAGAAGAAGATATTTCAAATATAGTGGGTGACCTTGAACGGAACAGCTGCTATATAACATTTCTTGAATACTAACTTGGAAGGGGTGTTTAATCAATCAAGGAATTATTTTTTGAATTGAAGCTTATTTAGAAAGAATTGATGTAATGTGATTATATAATCTAATGAATCCTAATGTAATTTAATGTAACAAAATGTAATGCAATGTAATGTAATGCAATGTATTATAATGTATTGTAATCTAATGTAATATAATGTAAAGTAATGTAATGTAATGTAATGTCATGTAATGTAATGTAATGTAATTTAATATGTTATGTAATGTAATGTTATGCAATGTAATGCAATTTGTTGTGATGTAATGTAATGTAATGTAATGTAATGCAATGTAATGTAATGTAATGTAATGTAATGTAATGTAATGTAATGTAATGTAATGCAATGTAAATGTAAATAAATTAAAAAAATTAAATTAAAAATATTTTACCTCTAACAGCGAAGTATTACAAACTATTCTATAGAAATATTTTTTAGTTGAATGTTACTCATACGCACTGTTTGCCTGCCTGTGATTCAATCATTCACTCCGAAATGTGCAACCTTCATTGGGAAGAAACTCATAAGACCAGTAAGTAAATCAGTTTATTTTTTCATAAGGCAAAATATATCCAAAAAAGCTTCCATTCTAACTGTTCAGCCTGTATGGAAACAAAAAATTACAAGCAAACCACGTTCCAGGGCCTCGGCGAACAATTAGCATTCCCAAAAATAGATGGTTCGAAATATGGATTTATTAAAAACGATTCCATCATTAATAGTGAAAACGGACTATATCATAGCGATTCTTGTGTTAAAGGTTACGTATACGCTTTGCTTGCCATGAAAGATACAATGGGAAAGAGAGAAACCCATTAGATTTCTATGCAGCTGCTCAGCTCTAAAGGAGGTACGACTGTATAAATACACAAGACAATGTAACTTTCGAAGGCCCCGGTGAGCTATCTATCCCCATTTCCAACAATATATAGAATAAATGTTAATTGTTCCTTATTCGATTCTGTTTATAACGAATCTATTGTTAATACAGAACTACAAAAAATGACTCTGTCACAGCAACACTCGAGTTCAATGTTACTCATACGCATAGTCTATCCGAATGCGATTCAGCCATACCATAATTAATGTGCAACTTTTATTGTGGAGATATCAATTATCTTCTATAGCCAATCAGTTCGGCTTCGACTTAATGAAGCGAAGTTGATTGGAAAAATTGCCTCACTTCCTCTGAACCTGCCCAGAAAGTACGAATATATGAATACATAGAACAATTAATATTTCGATTACCTCGGCGAACTATCGACAATAAATAGAATAGTTTGTAATAGTTCATTATGTATTTAAAACGATTCTAACGTACTGAATGAATACTAAACTACAAACAATTACTTTCACAGCAACTCTCAAGCTGAATGTTACTCATACGTACTGTATGTCTGAATGCGATTTAGCCATATCACAATTAGTGCGAAGTTCTCATTGTGGAGTTATCCATTAGATGCATAAACAAAGCAGTTTGATCCGAAAGTATATTCGAAAAAGTGGCGCACTTTCTTTGTAACTGCCAGTATAATAGAAAGTGCGGTTACACGAATTGACAAGTATTTCAACGTTCTACGGCCTCAGCGAACTATCGACATTTCCAACTATTGGAAATTATTCTCTAGTTAATACTGAGCTACAAAAAATTACTCTTATCACAGCAAATCTAGAGTTGAAGGTTACTCATACGCACTGTTTGCCTGCTTGCGATTCAGTCAAACAACATTCAATGTGCAACTTGCATTCTCCATTCGATTCATTAGATGCAATAACAAATCAGTGCGACCTCTTGAAGAAGCAAGGTAGACCTGAAAAAGTGTCTCACTTCCTTTTAACTGCCCAGCCTTGAACCCAAAGAAGAAAGTCAACGTTTGACAGTGCCTCGATGAACCACCAAAAATATTTATTTATAAGTGAAATACTTCACTTCCTAAACAAAACAAATTGCTTATAAATACGCTTTACGCATAATAGACCTAATCAAAATATAATAATAATATAAAAAAGACACGGCGCCTAAGTACTTATTAGGTTTAAGGTGGCAGCCGACCACAGAAATCTGCCAACCAAACGGATCCCATATCACAAACTCACTACAAAAGTGACAACTCAAAATTTTCATGATCAACTTATGCTAAATTTGCTAGACACGTGAGGAACCTTCACCTCATAGTGCAATAGCGCTCCGGAAAGACAAAATAGGGGGAAAAGTGAATAATAATAATGCAAATTTCTAAACTCTCCTATTTAGGAGAATTTCCCTAGGAACCTTTTTGATTTTCTTTTTTCGAAGTGAGAAGTTAAAAGACATTAAAACTAAACATAAGTTTCTGCTTCTTCATTAGACAGAAATTCCCATACAAGCAAAGAAAACGTAAATTTACACTAAATTCTCAGCAATTAAACTATTATTAAGATTTTACTACTGAACTTACGAATTGAAAGTTACTTATACGCACTGACTGCCATTCAACATGCAACGTGCAACCTTCAAAACTGACTTTAGCACAATTTTCATAAGTAGGCGCAAACTTTGTTGGGAAAAATATATAAAGCAAGAAGTGCTGCAATGCAGCGAGGGAAAGGTGCGGTGCGGTGTGTTGAGTTGAGTTGAGCTGCGGATATGCCATTATCTCAGACAATAAGCGCAAATGCTAACAGAAGCTACTTAAAACCATGATCTGCTTTACTCACACACACACACCCACAGAGAAAGAGACTTTCTTGAAAAAACAAACGACAACAAAAGCCGAGAAGCCAGCAGAAGAGAAGCACTTAAGCGAATGAAACCCAAACAAACGAAAGTAAAGCGAAACGAAGAAAGCGCCGCCTCAGAAAGCAAACAAAAAACGTGCACGCCAAGTGAAAGAAAAACGAGAATAAAAATCAAATTGCAAACCTGGCCATTATTGTCGGCCAACGCCAACGCCAGTGCAAACGCAAATGAAGATGAAAACGTTGCATGTTGAACTGCACAAATAATGATTTTCACTTCATTGCTGGACCGAGACTGCAATGTGATTTTGCCGCCAAACCTGATTACCGCTGCAATTGACATTGGCTGAAAATAGGGGAAATAAATTCTCAACGACACTATGCCGTCGATTTTGTGCGTCATTGTGTTTTTTTGTTGATGTTGCCGTTGGTGGCGAATTGCGGGCAGCGGCTCAGTGTTGGCTGAGCTTGTTTGTGTTTTACTTGAACGTGACAAAGTTGCGGCAGCACTGTTACATTGTTGTTGTTGTTGGCAATGCTGCCAGCTGGTGGAAGTGAGTATTTAGTTTGGCTGTTGCGAGAGTTTCGCATAATTTCGCTGAAATATTTCGGGGTAGACCGCAATTGTGAAAATACGCACACCAGCACCAAAAGCCACATACGAATACAACATATATGAATGGATGTATGTATGTATGTAACTAGTTATATAGTTGCACAATACAGTTATGTATTCAAGTCATTGACTGTGCGCGGTTAAACACATTCAACACACCAACGCACTCACATTCATTCATCCGCACAGTTGCCCACACACATACAATAGTGGCGAGTGTGTGTGTTTGGCTGCGATGTGCGCGCAGTCATAAATTTTGGCAGTTCGGCAGTTTGGCGCTGCCTGGCCATAAAATTTCACAAGCAATTTTGTTCGAAATTAAAATGAAAATTCTTCACCGCGCAAGATTTATGCGTATAAAATGTTGTACCTCTCTGCGGTTAAACACATCTGCTGGCAAACGCATTTGATAAGCGTGTATGCCGGTTGAGCATTTGCAGTCGCCATATGCAGACTTTTCAATCTATTTCAAGGCGTTTGCGTAAAACTTAAATTAACTAAAAACTAACAATTAGGCTCTTTAATTGAAAGAAGAAAAGTTGGGTGTGAAAAATACAAATCGAATTGAAAAAAAAATCGTCATATTTATTTGTAGAGAAATCCATTATAGTACGTTTTCATAACAAAACGGTGTCATCTCTGAATGAAGAGAAGTCGATACGAAATGTAAACTTTTTCTATAGTTGCAAGTCGTCACTTCGGAAAGGCGAGGGATGGCAAAAAATTTAAATGAGAATGAAACTAACTCAATTGTCCGATTTGTAAGAAGTTCCTTAGGGATCTCTTCGGTGTTTCAGTTGTAGCTGCCAGCTAAGCTTTAAGATAAAAGGTGCTCTTTAAATACTGGCCGACAGTTCCCTGATACAGCAATCAATGTTATCGGTGGCTAAGTCATTGAAGAAAGGTAAGGTGTTCTAAAAACGAAACGAAACGTTTTCCTCCTGAGCTGACATGAGTAGTCCCTCAGACTCTGAAAAACTCAAACACGTCTCGTTGATTGGTTCTGTTTAGACTCGCAGCCTTTTAGGAAATGCAATGTTCTACATACAAAAGGAAATGCTTTCCTCTTGTGTTGATATGAGTAGTCGTTGGGCTGTGATTTCGTTCTGTTCAAACTTAACTTAAACTTCTAACAACAACTCTATGCTTGGCATTCAACCAATGAAAACGTCCTTATACCACGAAAAATAATTGTAAAGTAAAACTTCCAGTAAGTGTAGACCTCGTCCGAAGATTTTATGACTGTCTGCCCAAACAAACCTTTCGGATGACTTTGAAGTGTTCAAAATACTCTCTTTTCATTAGCAAATGCATTTTTCCGAAAGAGTAAAAGTTTCATGGTGCGATTTTAAGTCAAAAACCGTTCACAAAGATCTATTACTGAGATGACATCAGTCAACTTGTGCAAAACAAAAAGTTCACACTAAGGTAGCCAAATAAATATTCAGTTAGATTGCCATGCCTTTCCATAATAACTATGCATGGATTCATCATCTATGCATGAATTCATCATCATCAAAGATGAACCAAATTCTTCATTTACTTTCTTGAAAGTAAATTTTCCTTAAGCTTTGATTTGACTAATGATATGTTTAGCTGACACGAATTGTACTCCTTTTGATTTTGCGGAAGTAGAATCGGAATTAGTGTCTGGAATTAATGTAGAATACAGAAGTGGAGGAATTGCTTTGATTTTTAAGATACGTGTACACTGTAGAGAAAAATACGGAGAGAAGTCTAGACACTCGGTAGAGCTCTTCACGAGAGCTCGTCCCAGTCTCTACCCGAGATTTCTTAGTCGAGAGTTTTTCGTAGTGTAGACACTTTTTTCATTGGCTCTACGAGAACTCTTGCGTTCATTTTGATGGGTTTTCCTTTTCTGCTTTGATAAATTTTGAATCGGGTTCTACAATTAAGGTTCTACAATTACAATTCGCCGAATCAGATGTGTACATTTCGAGATATCAGCGAATGTAATACGTAGTCTTTATAGGTATGGAAAACTTGTGTCTTTCGAGTGTTAAATGAAAATTGGGACAGAATGTACCTTTCCAACTTACACAATATTCTTAACTTTGAAATGCACCTTGCACTGTGCAGTTGTGGTCTCTGTTAAGAAAACACTGCAGTGCTTTAAAAGCTGAGCGACTACAATTATGTTAAAAAAGTTAAATAGCTAAATATTAAAATTCATGCCCTGTAACATCTTTATTACATTTAAAATACTTTTCAATACTAATTAAATACTTCTACTCTAACAATAAGAACTGTGAAAATGTTCAAAAAGTCTGACTTCTTTACTTCAATAATCTAGTAAATCCTTAGAATTGACTACCTTCAGTTTTAACTCATCATTTACTCTTGAAATATGTTTTATTTTTACCATTATTGTTATTTTCCCAAACACTAATCCGAGCTGCTTGTACACACTTCTCCAATTTCAATCAATTTTGTTCGACTCACCTTTGCCGTCAACTTTTGACACTACAGCCAACCGCAAGCGCTGTCAGTTCTGATAAATTTCAAATTGCTTGTTTACTGGGATACTCGGCAGCTACGCAGGATATGCACATCCATCAAAATGCACGCCACGCCACACCGTAACACACACCGGGCACCGCACACAGCGCTCAAGACTGGAGCGCACCGTCAAACACACCGGCAGACATTAGCACTTATGGGCAAAAAAGTCTTATAGTCATATTTGTTCGTTTGAGCGCATAAGCCAAGCGGCAGCAAGTGAAGCGAGGTCTGCACACCAGGTGAGGTGTCAATAATGAGGCAACGCTCGACATGCGCGACGCTTAACCCATGTTGTGCTGCAGTGGCGTTTGCGAAACATAAGAAAAGGGGTTTCAAGGAAATTCTTTCACAGCAAAGTTTCAGAAATCAATGCTCTCAACCATTCACTTTCGATTCACTTTAATTCGATTCACATCTTTTTGGAGGCGAGATAAGAAATTGAAAGAAAACTGTCTTTAAGTAAATTTTTTACTAACGTTTTTATTGTTAATATTGTGTTCGGCCTCCATTGTTACGACATACTTCAAAGAGCCTATTATTCATAGATAAATATAAGTTTCTGATGAAATTTAGTGGAAGGCTGTGAAACGCGTCTTGCATGGCTTTAATGAATTGTTCTTTGTCTCCGAGCTGCTTGCCATCACTATACATTTTTTGGGATAGCCAGACCCATACATTTTCGATATTGTTTAGATCGAGGGACAGCGGCGGTATGTAATGTGTTTCATAGTGTAATATTTAAAAAGTGTACAAAATCTGGTAAAGTGATGTTCATCTTAAACTTGTTGTAATAATTGCATGCCCAGAAAATTTTAAGGTTTATATAATCAAAACTCAATCGAAATACTTAAAAAAATTATGTAGTTTGTAGGTTAGGTAAGTTGGCAGGTTCGCCACGCAAAGACCCTGTAGAGTCTATCAGTTAGAACTTCTTAGTATTGCAAGTTGATGTAAAAGTCATTATTGAGATTTTGGATGTTCCAAGCGAAGTTTAGAGGCTAATTAATGTCGTGTTTGGTGACCGCATCAAATCCAGAGAAAAATCGGTCCACGTCTTTCGTTTGCAAATGTTGAAAAAACTGCTGCCTGCAAATAAAAATTTAAAGAAAATTCATTTCAAGTTAAGCTATGAATCAGTAAAATAATTTTACTTGAAATTTAAAAATTGTCAAATATCATGAATAATAAAAATTTTACCATTCGAGGGGTTAATGTGCTGTGCTCTCCAGCTGCTCAGGTGTTAGTTACAAGTCACATCAATAATGTTCCGTTCTCGACGTATGTGTGGCTGTTTAAACGTCAATTTGTCAGTCATTCACTCACTTATGCATTCATTGAGCTCACTTATTGTGTTGGCTGGCTCACTGTTGCTTCAATTCACCGGCCAACTGCCATTAAGTTCATTTGGCGTTGGCGTTTGACTTTAAGGTTTGTCGAGTTGTTTAGCTCTGGTTTTGAGTTTAGTTGATAGAAGATTGTGAGTGACTTTTGTTTTTGTGGTCAATACCTGTAAAAACTTAAAAAGATGAATTTTTAATTATTAAATGCTTGGAAAGTTATTTTAAATTGAATTAAAGGGAACTTGTTGAGGATTTAAAGCGTTTTAAAGTATTTCAAGAAGTTTTGATTTGAAATTGTGGACCGATTTTTCATGAGCAGTGAACTATCAGGTTTTTAAGTTACTAGTCAGGTTTGCAAGTGTGTAAAATAGACCGCCCTTCCAAACACAAAAAATGCTGGTACAAAAAAGGGTTTCAAATGGTATTCGGCTCAAAAAATAAACGCAAAACCCCCAAAATGAAATCCGGTGTGCGCCACTGAAGAGTTTGTATTAATATATTTGAAATAAATTGGTTTAACTATTAAATCATGTTTCTTTACACAAACTCTTAACCCCTTACTGAGCATGTCAGATTTTGATTGCCATAAACATTAAAAAAATATGTTGAATGCTATCTTTTTTGTAGTGATTTCACCATGTTTGAAGTCAGGAAAGAGTAAACAAAAATAATGTAACAAAGAATTGTCTATAGTGGGATCGATTTTTTTGAAGAAAACTCTGTGTTAAAATCTGGTCTACTGCATACAGTGACTGTTTGATATTTTATAAAAAATAAATACATGTATTTTGTTATTGTGAAATTCTTCTTTTATAGTTTTTGCCAACAGAAACCAATCCCTGCGGAAACTAAAACCTGCGGACCAAAAGTAGGATATTTTTAGCTCAAAAATTCAAAAAGTACCCAGGCAACCTTCGTATTGACAGAAGGCGTAATAAAGCAAAACTCACAGGTCCTTTTAAAGCTCTATGACCTTAAAAACACCACAACCACAAAAATTCACAAATAAGTTAAATATCAATAACCAACACCTTGCAAACGATTCCAAGATTACACAAACAAATTTGAGTTGATAAAATGATTGCTGCCAATACTGTAATTACTCTTAATTGTTGGCCAACAATGCAACGTCGGATTGCAATCATTTGCGGCAATTGCACGCTGCCGCTTTGACGAACATTTCGCTGAGCCCTCTTTCGACTGTTGCTGCCATGTTCAGTGTGTCGCACAAAGGATCTGTGTGTGTGTGTGTGTATGTGTCCTGCGTGAAGTGACAGACATACGGCACTGCGCATTGCACATTGCACACTGCCTGTTGTCAACATTTATGCAAAAGCGCACATTTGTTAACGCTGTAACAGTTGTTGTTGTTGCTGTTACTGCTGCGACCGTAGTTGCATGTGTGGCCGCTGCGCATCTACAAATTTTTCAACTACAAGTGCCATTTGCAAAACACAACAATAATGCTACAACAAGAAACCAACAAATAAAATAACAAAAAACCATTCACACTTTGCCTCGAAATGCTTTTGAGACGCACATAAATTTTTTCCAATTTTTTATTATTGTTTTTCTGTTTTTAGTTGGTTGTTGTTGCTGTTGTTGATCATCAATTTTCAGCATTTTTGCTTTGGCGCAAAATTTACTGACGTGGCAAAAACTTATTTTGCCGTGAAATTGAAAAATTCTTTTGTTTAAAATTAGAAGTTTATGTTGCATATTTGTTGGTCTTTCGGCCTTTTTTTTGGTTTAGTAGTAGTTTTGTGTTTTGTTTTTCTTGCCACTTTTGCATTGTTGTTTGTGTGTGTTGAAGATTTTTTTTCGTTTTTTGTTTGGCCCCGTTAGAGACAAACGAAATATTTTTTAATTTGTTTACATACGAAAGGCATCAATCATTCGAGCGGAATTCGCTTAGACGCAGCGAGCAAGCGAGAGCTGAAAGAGTGGAAAAGTCCTGTGTCGGTCACGTTGACTCCAATATTTGTTGTGTTTGGAGAAAAACACTTTTGAAAAGATTAACGAACAGTTTGAGGTATTAAATTTAAGAGCTGTTCCACTGTTATTTGAGAATATTTCGAGAAGAGCTCATTTGAGAGAGACAAATTATTTGACCTGGGTTTGGGGTTTTCAAATTGCTTACAGAATCTAAACAGAAATTCTGTATGTATTTGTTGGACATGTTTGGAAAAAATTTAGATACAAGATTTGACTTATTGCAAGAACCAGTAAAGGTTCTGATTGCTATCTGAAATCGAGAATACAGATAAATATTTACATTAGATACTTAGGACTTAAGAAGAGACCTGCAGCAGGGCCACCACTTCAGCCGAAAAGATGCTAAAGAATATTACCAAATATTCCACAACCAATCCGTTTAAATTTCCCAAAAAACAAAACCATTTAAAGCAAATATGATGTCAGTACTTACTTACTTAACTGGCCATAACAACCCGTTATCGGGTTACGGCCTGCCGCAAAACTTCTCTCCAGGCGCCTCTGCTTCGCGCGCGCCTTCTCCAGTTGGTCACACCAAGAGATACCAGGGCCTCTTCCACTTGGTCCTTCCACCGGAGACACGGCCTCCCTCTTCGCCGTCGACCTCCAACCATCGCATCGAATACCTTTTTCGCCGGAGCTTCGTCGTCCATGCGGCAGACATGACCGAGCCAGCGTAGCCGCTGGATGTTAATTCGCTGCGCTACGTCCATGTCCTTATACAGCTCATACAGCTCGTTATTGGTTCGTATGCGATAGTCGTCACCAACCCGAACAGGGCCGAAGATTTTGCGAAGCACCTTCCTCTCGAACACTCCAAGGGCCGCTATGTCGTTTCGTGTCATTGTCCATGCTTCCATGATGTCAGTAAAAAATATAAATAAATGCATTCATTTGTCCTATTATTCGAAACTAAATACATGTAAGTGTATAAAAGTAGTGAAAGCTATAAAACTCATACAACTGTCAACACTTGCGTTGCCTGGGGGAAATTTTGTTATGTTAGGCGTTCATGCACATATTCGCCAAAGTGGCAAAAATATAGAAGACCGCTAAAGCAGAGGGCACACAGCGGGTCATTGTACGTGCAACGAGACCGCAAATAGTTAATGCGCTCAGGACACAACACAAGTGGAAGCGCCACAGCGATGCACAGTGTTGTGAATAGTGACAGATATGGCAATATTTATTATTAATACCACAAACATCTTAGTATGGGGTTTTGTTGGAAATATCTTAGTTGAGATAACTACCAATTTTTAAGAAAAAATATTGGATGACAAAAAAGCTATGAGCTCTTAAAGTAAGCTTTTACAGGTTTGAAAAACGCAAATTTTTGCACTCACTTTGGTGTTTCATATTTCAAAAGAAAATTTATGCAAGACCCTTAAATTGACTTTTGTCGTTGGCTTCGTTATATAATTTAGTTCTCGCAGGATCAAAATTGTTCTGATTTTTTTCACCTGTGAGCTGTAATGTTTGAAAAAAATGAAACAAAGAAAATTTAGTAAATAAAAACTGTGTTGAAAGTTTAAAGGTGAATTAAACATAAAACAACAATTTTGTCAATTTTGCATTTTGTATATTTGACTATACTAAGTATGTACAGTACGTTGTAAAATTTTCAAGTACGTATATTTCCGCGTTTATAAATTATTAGTATTTTTCAGTGAAGAACCGCGCTTGCAAATTTGCCATATTTTCAACGTTTGGCTGAATGCTAACAGCAATCGGCCAACTTATGCTTTATTGTTAGTGAAAATATTTTTTAAAGCCAGCTAAGGAAAATCAATTGCGATTAAAATAATATTTAAAATAGGGAGGTTAATAAAATTTCGATAGTACAACTTGATTTTTGTTTCCTAGAAACCCAACAGTTGACAACCTCACAACTTTGTTTGTATGGTTTTGTATGGTAGACGCCCCCTGGTGGTGAAATTTTGCACTCTAATTAATTTTGTATTTCTTGTGCTCCAAAATGTTGCTGATCGCTAAATAAGTCATTCAAATCGCTTCAGTACTTTTCGAGATATGATGTTTTCTCGCTTACTTTGCTACTTTTACAACTGGGAGTCAATTCCATAGAAAATTACCAGTTTTGTATGGCAGTTGCCTTCAAAGTTGTAGAATATGTTAAATATGTATAGAAAAAACATTTGGAAGGAAAAATAAATAAGGGTCAGTCTTACATTTGATACATCTGGGGGCAACCTGGGAGCAATGGGAGCTCATTTTCTAAAAACCCTAAATTTGTATGGAAGCACCTTTAAGGGTTGGAAATAGGGGGTAAGTATGTTCAAAAGAAATATTCAGAAAGAATAATTAGTGGGAGTCTGTCATAGATGTTAACCCTCTTAAAGCCATGTCTGAGCAGCTGTGAAGCAATATGTCGAACTTCCTAAGACTTTTATGAGCTTTGACCTCAAAGCGTCTCAATGCCAAATAACCTCACTCTAGCACTCCAAGTTTTTGGCTTGTGCACTTTTCATTAAAACCACATAAAATTACGGATTCCGAAGCATCGAAAAGCCATTTTTAAGAATCTCTATACAAAACTGGGAGTCAGAGTTTTAGTCCAATTTCATTGAAATTTTGCATAGTAGGTATATTCTTGACTTTATAACTTTATACAAAATTTCACATCATTGTACAATTACTCCTTCTATTTTTATTACTCCCCTATATGAACTCGCCACACTGTGCAACGTGCCTATTCAGTGACTGCCACTGACTAATGTTAATTACGATTTGTGTTATGTATCTGATTCGACGCTAATTAGCTGGTGTCGCTGTTACTTGCTTCAGGGAGAGGTGACTGACGCGTGCCTTTTCGCGTCACATAGTTCCACGCACCAACGTGCGGAGATTTGCAAAACCATTCGCAGACATTGAAGCGTGTGAACACGAACAAAGCCGAAATGTTAAGGCTGCAGGGTGTTAATGTCGGCCAGTTGACTGGCAAATAAAACAAACAACAGGCACATAGAAAAATTCACAAAAATGTGGAAAAAGCCGAAGCATGAATTGTTAAGTGGTAGAAACACAAATAGTTTTTATTAAATCAAATTATGAGTAATTTTTCCTTAAATTTCTACATAACGAATAATTTTCAAAGAATTGAAAAAAGAAAGATTAGAAAAGACATTTAAATTTTATTTAATCACTTTGGAAACCGAATTTTTAAGCTACAAGATAGTAAAGTATATTAAATATTTAAACTTCTATTTCAAAATCTTATAGAAACAACAAAAAAATTCTAAAATACCTCAAATTAGAAATAATTCAACGCGTGTTCTTCAGGGTTCATGACGAGACCAAGAATTAGTTAGAAGATCAATCTAATGTGTAGATAAAATCTTCAAGTGAGTAAAGATTATTTCAATGAAACCATGAAGTTTTCTTTTATGGTCATAAGAGAAGTAAAATTATAAGAAATTTTATAAAAAAAATTATAAAAAATATAAAAAAGTAATCCTAAATTTTCGAATACCTGAAATTTTTGCTAATTTCATATCTAAAAAATTCTGGTATCAGCAATAGCAGCACTCAAAATAATGATAAAAAATATGTTTTTTAGTATCGGAGAAATAGAATAGTTTTCATCGTGGGCACTTCTGTTGGTCTCTTTACTTGAGACTTATACGTGGACCAATGTGGACTTATAGCTCTGTAAATTTGGTATTAAAATTTTGTATTTATTAATTTTTGTCAAATTAAAACATGCATGCACGGCAGCTGCCGTAGCTTAGCTGGCTAGTGCGTTGGGCCGCGACTCAAGACTCCGCGAGTTCAATACTCCGTTGCGTAACACCGAAAAAAAAAGAAAAACAACAGTTTTCTTTCGGCGGCTGTCCTCTCAGCAGGAAATGGCAAACCTCTGAGAGTAAAATTGCCTATGAAAAAGCTCCCAACTCGCCGTTCGGAATCGGCATAAAACTGTAGGTCCTTTCCAATCTTGTAAAAAACATTCGCACGCACAACACGGTTGGTTGCGGGTAGCCAGGCCTTAGTCTCGCAATCGGGTTGTCGTGCCAGTCAAGAAGAAGAAGAAAACATGCATGAAAACACAATAAAAAAGTAAATTTCAATGTAGTGGTACTTGTAATTCCGAAGCTTTTCCATACTAAACATTTAAGTTGTATGGGTGGTACCACGTCAAATATTGCAAAATATTGCCACGCCTCTTGTTTAATGCTCATGAAGTTCTACCAGTAGAACGACACATCCATGGGGCGGCGACTTATAATTCCGATGTTATTTAACATTATAGATTTGGGTTGTATGGGTGGTACCAGATCCTTTCATCCCATGTCCATGAAATTTTATCTGTAGAACAACATATCTGTGGATCTACGTTATACAGAAATTCAATGCTGCCGGACATATAATTCCGATGTTATTCAACATTATAGATTTAAGTTGTATGAACGGTCCCACGCCGCTTCATCCAAAACCCTTGAAATTTTATCTGTAGAGCAACACATCTGTGCGTCGGCGTTTTACCAAATTTCAATACTGCCCGATCTATAATTCTGATGTAATTTAATATTACAGATTTTAGTTGTATGGGCGGTACCATGCCCTTTTACCTAATGTCTTTCAAATTTCACATGTAGAACAACACATCTGTGGATCGACGTTATGCAGAAATTTAATACTACAGGACTTATAATTCCGATGTTATTCACTATTAAAGATTTGAGTTGTATGGGCGGTGGCATGCCCCTTCATCCAATGCTCTCGATTCCTCATCTGTAGAACAACACATCCATGGATCGACATTATACCAAATTTTAATGCTGTACGACTTCTAAATTTGAAGTTATGCAACATTATAGATTTGAGTTGGATGCGCGATGCCATGTCCCTTTAAACAATGTCCTTGAAATTTCATGTATAGAACAACACCTTTATAAATCGACGTTACATAGAATTTCAATGCTTCCAGACTTATAATTCCGATGTTATTCAATATTATAGATTTGAGTTGTATGGGCGGTGCCACGCCCTTTCACCCAATGTCCATGAAATTGTATCTATAGAACAACACATTCGTGGGCCGACATTAAAACAAATTTTAATGCTGTACAACTTATAAATTTGAAGTTATTCATTATATATATGTTAGTTTAGTTATTATTAGTTATAATGTATAACTTTATAGATTTTAGTCCTATGGGCGGTACCACGCCCTCTTGTCCATACAAAACAAACGATATTCAGAAACCTTTTTCTAGCCACCAAGTGTGTCCGAACTTCAAATCAATCGGTCGAGTAGTTTCCGGAAAACATTCATTTTTGTAAATAGGGATTCGGAAAAATTGTCTTCTTTAAAACTTTTATTTATGCAAAAAAAAGCATAAAATTACAATTAAAATAAAACAATTAACAGTGAAAACTTGTTGTTTCTTTATAAAAAATTTATACAAATTCTCAAAAGAATCCATGACTCAAATATTTACCTCCTTAAGTAGACTGCAATCAAATCAAAGATTTTCCACTCTGCCGATGCTTTAAGCTGTCCAAAACACTCAATAATGCGAAAAGCAGCATTGAAAAGCGCTTCAAAACGGATTACGAGTGAAATTAAAATTGCGCCACAGTCAAAAGTTTTCAATAAACGAATTGTGCAAAGAAGAAAATCGAACGTGCTCGCTTGCTGTCACTGCCAAACGCACAGCGCAATCGAATTGCCATAGGTAAGCTGTCGTTTGTTGTTGTTGTTGTTGTTTGTAGAACGCGCGTCAGCCTGCAGCGTGCGCTGTGATAACAAAACACATCGCATCGCATCCGGCGCGTGCTAATTTCGCATGCAGCGCACACATTGAGGCAAATGGCTCAGTCGCAGTTCGAATTCGAGTGCGAGTGTGAGTGCGATTGCGATAAGCCGAGCTCAGCGACTTGATGCCATTGTCAACAACAACAGGAAGAAGTCTGTCGACATTTGCCATAAAATAGTCTGCACTGGGCGATGGGGTTGGAATTGGAGTGCAGTGCTTGGGGCCATGGCTTTTATGGCCTTTCGAATTTCATCCACCATCCACCGAGCGAAGTCATTCGTGCTGAAGCATCTACGAGAGCGGCTGTCGCTTTTGCCAATAGAATATTTTATTATTTCTAGTTAGCATTATGATGATTATTGATATTGTGTGTGTATGCGTTAAACACACACACACACACACGCAGCAATTTATGCATGCGACACAATCAGCGCTGGCGACAATCACTCAGGCGCGCCGACTCACGTGCCTGGTCGTGGTAATTGCGTTAAGGCGTCACGTACTCAATGATTTCGATAATCAGGTAAATGCTGCTGTGAGTGAGTTAGTTACTCTCAAGAAGTCCTTGGCGTGAAGTGCGAAATCCATTGACAAACCTCAGGAAAGTGTTGAGTCCATTAAGCATAAATGTGGTATTAGGACTAAAATAGCATTAATATATTTGAATTATGTTTACTTTGGAAACACATTTAGAAACCTCACATCTCGCCCTTACTGCTACAATTGGTTTTCTCAGGTCTAGGAAGAAGAAGTATCCGATGTCCTATGAACCAATTACACCGTGCGACAAGAATTTTAAAAAAATTTCACACTGGAAATCCATATGGGCATGAAACTAGAGACCAACTATAGTAATACTGCGTAATACTGCGGACTTCAAAATATTGAAGGAGATAAAAATAAAAAATATATAAAAAAAACTTAACCTCGTAAGAATATGGCAATATGTATATCAAACGACAGAGGAAAGGCTCAAAAATTTAAATAAAATTGATTTTATATCCATTTGTAAAAAAAGGATAAGAAAAAGGACCTTTGAAAATTGTAATCCTTCATATCCTTGAAAATTTTAAATTGAATTTTCTTGAAGTTAAGTATGTTGAAACCCAAAATCTCCTTGATCACGTGTCAATATTTCTTTACTCTAACTTTATTGGTTCGAAAATTATTTAAAAAAAAGCGGATGCTGCAATTCTAATGAAGCACAAAAATTCTAATTTATTTAAGTATCAGTATTTTAAATAATAAGAAGACACAATATCAATTGATCAATGAGTTTTAGACACGTGATCAAGGAGATTTTGGATTTTTTTTTGGGTTTTCCTTTGCAGCTAATCAACGGCCTCAATGCGGCACAAACCAGTTCGTCTTCTTAAGGGGCCCGAACACTGTAAACTGCGATTTTTCATATGTTTTTTATTTTATTTATTAAAAAAAAACGGACGTTCCGATTTACATGAAACTTTACACATATGTTAATAAATGTTTAGATTACCTTTTTTACTACCTTTTTTAATTCGATTTGCCCCTTTCAAAACTTAAAACGCGATTATCTCGAAACCATGTTTTTTGACCGCGTTGACAGCATAACTGAAAAAGTTTTTATCCGATCGACCTGATTCAAATTGCATTCTATTCGGGAATAGTGTCGCTTCTGCTCGACGTAGCCGTTTTTCGATATATGCCAAACTTTTTTTTTTATAAATAATTTAGTGCAAAATTTTACGCGAAAAAAAAAACTTTTTCTTCAAACAGCCGCCATTTTTTTTCTAATCAATATTTTTAAAATCCCCTACGTCAAACAGTAGCCAGTAATGTATATTTCAAGAATCTTTTTTGTTTTTTGCTCTAGGAGGCTCCGTTATGCTGATTTGCTGTCAACGCGACAAGGGTCATTTTAAAAAGACGACATTTTGGATCAGCTACAGAATACAAACATGGCCGTCAAAAAAAAAAAAAAAAATTGTTTTCGATAATCTAAACATTTATTAACATATGTGTAAAGTTTCATGTAAATCGGAACGCCCGTTTTTTTTTAATAAATAAAATAAAAAACATATGAAAAATCGCAGTTTACAGTGTTCGGGCCCCTTAATAAAAAAGAGCAGATCCCGGCTAAAGTAATTCTTAGATATTTTTACTTTGCAAATAATACTTCATTAACTAAAATGTTAAACCAATTTAAGTTTGCTACCAACAAATAATTTTCTTCAATAAAATCACTCATTATTGAACACTCGATCAACTGAGATACAACAGTAATTGATAAGAAATTTCGCAACCATAGTTTTTGCACATCCAAACCAAATCAGTTGCATTGTTAAAAAAATCTCTCTGACTAATTCGTCACTTCGTTAGCACAATCCAGCCGCAATTAAGCCACTTAAACCACTAATTACGAGTCCTTCAATTTCGTTTCGAGTGCTTCTCATTGCATTCATTACACTCAATCAAATAAACGCTCGGAACTTGCCACACAAACGAATGCGATGACAGAGCGCAGACAAAGTTGTCATTTGTTGTTGTGCAAATTATTACAAATTCCAGCACATTTTTCCCGTATTAAGTATTAACATTTTTCACAACGCCATTCGTTGCATTTCGTCTGCGTCAACAAAAGCGAGACGCAAACGGGTGGCTGAGCTGACGAGGCTTCACTTAATTAACTGCGCTGCCAGCGCGGCGGCAAATTAAAGCGAGTGGAGAAAGTTGCACGAATTGCTGCGGTTGCTGCTGCAGCCACATGTTCGAACAGAGACGGAGACGCCGCACGCATTGCCCCTCACAGTGTGCACTTAATTTGTGTGGCATATTAAAATGGAGTTGCCGAAACTGCAGCCAAAACAAACACAGTGCTGCTAAAAAATGTCGAAAAAAAAGACAGCGAGGCGGCGCCAAAGTGTCAACTTTTTGCCAGACATTTGCAAAAAAGTTATGTCACATTTGTTGCATGTTGCATTGGGTATGATGTGTGGGTGTGTGTGTGTGTGTGGGGGGGAGGGAGGGGGTATGGCTTGACACAAAAGTTTACATTCAAGCGAAAACTTTGCTGGCGCATTTGCATTGAGCTGAGCGATTGTGTGTGTGAGAGACAAAGAAGGGTTGGATGAGAGGGACGTGAACTATTAGAGCGACTGAAAATTACCCAAAACTGCAGTCCTATTTAACTTTTATTTTATTACGGTATTAAAATGGCAACAATATTCATAAAATTTATATGATTATTTTAACTCATTGTAAAAAGCAATTCAGCTGAAATATTTTCATAGTTTTAACAGTTTTAAGTGAAAATTTGAAACAAATGTAATTTAAAGCCTCACAAAAACACGACTTTTAATGCCTGAACACATTCTATTTAAAGCTATTGAATGGTTTCAGTGCTAAGTTGTCAACTAGAGACATGGCCTCAACTTAGCTCAGCTCAATTCAGTATTTAAAGCTTTGCGCAGCAAAAGGTCCACAAAAGCGCAGTGAGTGCGTAGTCGTATTTGTGTTGAACAACACAGCAAAATCGATTACATATCACTTTGCGAACAGGCAACATAAAAACAATTTGTATTTTAATTTAATCGCCGCTCGAGTGCCACGAAAATCTGTCTCAAAGTCTCTCTCACAGTCACCCAAGTGTCCTTTCTCACTGTGCGTTGAAGTGGCAGACTACTTTATGGCTTTGAAGTCTGTGCTGCTTCTATGTGGCTTGACAGCTGCTGAAAATTTATAGGGTCTAAGGAATTTTAATTTTTCCTACCAAAAGTTCGAGTAATTTAAATGCAAAATTACTGCAAGTTGCTCATACGCCCAGTGGAACAACTTTAAATTCGATTTGCTGAGTGCCTGGAAGAGGGATTCGAAATAGTGAAAGAGATGGCAGTGCGATGTTCTGAAATAGAAAAAAATTTAGTGTGTACTTTTACATACAACTTTCCTCACATAACTTTAAGGAAATGTCTGCACTCTGAAATTCTTTAACCTATACTCTGGAATTACTTCACAAACAGCCAACTGCCAATGAATGTAAATGAACACTTAATTAGTTTTAATTGGCAGGAAACGAAGAAAAAAATAAGAAAATAAAACGTCGCCTACAAGTGTAAAAAGTACATAAACGTCTAAGCGAATGGCCAGTCACGCAACTTTTTTGTTTCACTCTATTTTGGGCCAACAAAAGCACTCAGCTTTCTGGGTGGGCAATGTTTCTTGGGATTTTCGTAGGCGGTGGCCAGCTGCCCTAACAAACTGTTGTCGAAGCTAATTGAATCAATTAAGACATTTAAGCCACCAGCTGAGGTGTTGAATGAAACGCTGCGGTATTTAATGTTGAGGCGCTTGAGGAAGGCAGAAAGGGAGTGCGGACGTGTTTGGTGTGAGCGTAAAAAGAAAACATTCGAATGCACGCGACATGATTCATTGTATGACAAATTAGTATCTAACAGATTTAAGTGAATTATTGAGTCATTGTGTCAGCCTCAACTCACCTGTTGCCGCATTGTGCCTAAATGTCACACGGAAATTGCGTGACAGAATTTTTATAACCTCACTTATGTTAGCTTGTCACTTTATTTCATTTTATTTTCATATTTTCACTAAACTAAGGCTTCCGCTCTTACCGCAGCTGACAGGTTACTAGAGCCAGAAGCAAAAATATTAATAAATACCTACCAACAAAAAATGTGCATCGTTTTATGTCGCCAACTATGCGGTGGCAATATGTGGCCAACTGCCGCTGCAACCAGACGACGCCTGCAGTGCTGCTCATGCGACACATCAACCGTGTGATGTGTAGCGATGCCGCAAGATTGCAGCCACACACCAGCTGCAACAACAACAACAGCATTAAGCCGAGCTAAAGTTGTCAGCGCTGCCAATAGACCAACGTGTCAGTGGGTATTAGGAGCGGCAGCTGCGAACGCAGCATTAGCGTTGCAACCGCGCAGCATACGCGCAAACTTAAGCTGTCAACGGCCGCATGCGAAGCGCAGCGAGCGCGTCTGTTGCTGTCGCGATTGCGCAGCGACAGTAATTAAGGATGTGGTGATTTAACTCGGCGTCGTATATAGAGTAGTTAATTAGAATGTATGGCAGTGTCGTGAAGAAGTGTGGTGACCAACAAAATTGCAATACTTGTACTAGTCGAAAATTGGCTGAAAGTCCCTTAAAATTTTTTAAATAGATCAGTTTTAATAGATCAGTGGAATATAGATATAGATAAATAGATAAATAGATAAATAGATAAATAGATAAATAGATAAATAGATAAATAGATAAATAGATAAATAGATAAATAGATAAATAGATAAATAGATAAATAGATAAATAGATAAATAGATAAATAGATAAATAGATAAATAGATAAATAGATAAATAGATAAATAGATAAATAGATAAATAGATAAATAGATAAATAGATAAATAGATAAATAGATAAATAGATAAATAGATAAATAGATAAATAGATAAATAGATAAATAGATAAATAGATAAATAGATAAATAGATAAATAGATAAATAGATAAATAGATAAATAGATAAATAGATAAATAGATAAATAGATAAATAGATAAATAGATAAATAGATAAATAGATAAATAGATAAATAGATAAATAGATAAATAGATAAATAGATAAATAGATAAATAGATAAATAGATAAATAGATAAATAGATAAATAGATAAATAGATAAATAGATAAATAGATAAATAGATAAATAGATAAATAGATAAATAGATAAATAGATAAATAGATAAATAGATAAATAGATAAATAGATAAATAGATAAATAGATAAATAGATAAATAGATAAATAGATAAATAGATAAATAGATAAATAGATAAATAGATAAATAGATAAATAGATAAATAGATAAATAGATAAATAGATAAATAGATAAATAGATAAATAGATAAATAGATAAATAGATAAATAGATAAATAGATAAATAGATAAATAGATAAATAGATAAATAGATAAATAGATAAATAGATAAATAGATAAATAGATAAATAGATAAATAGATAAATAGATAAATAGATAAATAGATAAATAGATAAATAGATAAATAGATAAATAGATAAATAGATAAATAGATAAATAGATAAATAGATAAATAGATAAATAGATAAATAGATAAATAGATAAATAGATAATAGATAAATAGATAAATAGATAAATAGATAAATAGATAAATAGATAAATAGATAAATAGATAAATAGATAAATAGATAAATAGATAAATAGATAAATAGATAAATAGATAAATAGATAAATAGATAAATAGATAAATAGATAAATAGATAAATAGATAAATAGATAAATAGATAAATAGATAAATAGATAAATAGATAAATAGATAAATAGATAAATAGATAAATAGATAAATAGATAAATAGATAAATAGATAAATAGATAAATAGATAAATAGATAAATAGATAAATAGATAAATAGATAAATAGATAAATAGATAAATAGATAAATAGATAAATAGATAAATAGATAAATAGATAAATAGATAAATAGATAAATAGATAAATAGATAAATAGATAAATAGATAAATAGATAAATAGATAAATAGATAAATAGATAAATAGATAAATAGATAAATAGATAAATAGATAAATAGATAAATAGATAAATAGATAAATAGATAAATAGATAAATAGATAAATAGATAAATAGATAAATAGATAAATAGATAAATAGATAAATAGATAAATAGATAATAGATAAATAGATAAATAGATAAATAGATAAATAGATAAATAGATAAATAGATAAATAGATAAATAGATAAATAGATAAATAGATAAATAGATAAATAGATAAATAGATAAATAGATAAATAGATAAATAGATAAATAGATAAATAGATAAATAGATAAATAGATAAATAGATAAATAGATAAATAGATAAATAGATAAATAGATAAATAGATAAATAGATAAATAGATAAATAGATAAATAGATAAATAGATAAATAGATAAATAGATGAAATCTTATTACATATTTTCCTCTTCTATCCAAACCACAAACCATTACAGGACATGCGATACAATGCAATGTGACGACATGAGCACAGCAATTACACCGGATGACAGCCTATGCAAGTAGCAAAAAGAAACCTAAAAATGAAAAATGGAATTAAAAACACAAAGCGGAAATGGAAGAGCCGAATAAGGAGGACAGCAGACAGGCGGAAAGCTTTTTAATAAATAGAAAGACGCGAATACAACAGAGAACAAAGAGAGCCGGGAGGCAAAAATATTTGCAACAAGAACAAGAAAAGCAATTATGCAGCAAATGTGAAGTCAACTGTTTCGCGCACTGTGCACACACAGGAAATCGCAGCAACAACAACAATAACAACCATTGTGCAGAAAAAGAGATAATGTGTGTAAAGCCGAAAGGATTTGTTATGTGGAAGCGAAACAAAAGTCAACAGCGGGACAAAAGCGCCAAAAGGAAGGGAATGGCTGGGGGGCGCAGCAAAACTGATACACAGCCATAAACGAGCGACAGCAACAGCAACTACGGCAATAAGTGCAAGAGGAAGAGAAGAAATGTTCAAGAATTTTCATAAAGCAACAAATGCGGCAGCGAAGCGATTCGAAACGTTTCAGCCGACGACTGCTACTGCTGCCGCTGGTTGTATTAGATGGCAAGTCAGCTGTGCTATTCTATGCCTCGGCTGATGCAATGTTGCAACTGCACCACAAGCAAACAACAACGGTAGCAAGCATTTTATCAACAGCATCAAATGCGTTGCATATTCGGAGGCGCCTAGCTGCGGCTGCTCTTCTTTTGGTTGATGTTATTTTTTGTTTTTCTATTGTTAATATTGTTGTTGTTATTGTGGCATATCACGAAAATATTGCTGGTTTTTTCTTATGCTACTCTCTGCCGCTGGCAATCCGCACCAGCGCCGGACATTGTTATTGCTACACGCCCGCTCGGTCGCTCGGTCGACGTTCACTCACAGGCCACATGCGCCACGCTCGTCTGTAAGCATTGCCGTCGGTGTCTTTTTTGTGGGTTGCTGTGTGCTCAGCACACTGTAAAGATTGGATTGCGTTCTAGAATTTTGCATGCAATGTCTGGAATGTTGATAAATTGCTTTCCAAATTGCAAAATAAAAGGAGTACACAAAATTTCGGCATTTTGTTTTTATTTTTTGGTTGTTTTGTTTTTGGTTTTTTGTGCTGCGTTGCTGCAACTACAGTCTTTTTTAATTAAACATGCACGCACACATCTTATGTAAAATAAAAATTATGCTTGGAATAGACGCAGCGTAAGAAATTAGTTTTTATTTGTATCAATAGACAGTTTTAATGTTTAAATTTCGCTCTGAAAAATAAGCGTTATCGAATATTGAGTGCGTGACACAGATGACTCAGTCCATAAAAAGCTTCTCAATTGCTTCTGATTGTCCTGAGCTTATAATTTTTTGCTGAGAATTATAACTAAAATTATAATTAATGGAGCACTTACTACCGCAACTAAGGTGCGTAACATAATTATAAGACAGTCAGAAAATTTCATTTTGCAGCTTCGCTGTAAAGCAAAAACCCAGAATAATTTTGTGAAGTATCAGTTTTAATTTTAGGCACAACTTAATATTCCTAAAAATTCCTGTCAAATATACCGTTAGCTTCTATGAAAATGAGTAATATTTTGGGTAGCTGCAATCGTAACAAAATCACATCACTTCTCCAAAACCAAAGCCAATACTCTAAACACAGTGTAATGAATTACAGTGCAATGAAGTAACCCAACTATCGACCAGACCTTGAAACTTTAAATGGTATGGCCAAATAATGGGATCGGGTCCTGATCTAACCTCCTCAGCTATTTGCAAATCGGAGAAGCGGTAGTTCTAGTAAGAAGTCGATACTTAAACTGCTTCTCTCAGACATGCGATCTAACGCAGTTACCTAGAAGTGTTCAGAAATCAGAAACACAATGGAAACAAATCCATACCTGATAGTCGAAAAGTACAGGTCCCAGCTCCATAGACCATCAACGTATTAAAAAATAATGAATATTCGTATTTAATACGGACTCGGATGAAAACTTTTGTGGCAACCAAATATGCTGAAAGACACCCTTAGGACTATCAAACGGTCCAGTTGTGGTGTCGCAAAAAGCAAAAAAATTTCGCAATTTTCGTGCAAGATTTGCGCAGGGCTCTACATCCAATACAATTTGTAAATAATCATTAACAAATTTCTGATATAGAAAGACAGAAAGATTTACGTCCACCATACTGAGGTTTCTTTTCGCTTTTAAACAGTTTAAAATGCTTAGCATACTTCACGGATGAGGAATTACTTCAGATCACAGTATACAGAAGACCAGACTTTGACACAGCTTTATATTTATTCATAAATATTAAAAAAATTTTATAAACATTCGAAGAGTTTCTCTACCTGCATTGACCCGTCTTCTAATTCCTTGAAGTGCAGCCTACAGTCTCGATCACTTTCTTTGCGACTAATTACTACGCTGGACACTACAAATACAGCAACGATATGCTAGCATTTTTTTAGTTTTCCCATTTATTTTTTTATTCTACCAAGTTTGCATCTATTATGTATTATTTAGGGTTTATATATATTATATATATATAATGTATTCACACGTCAACGATTTTCTTCGAACTGTCCTAGTAGCCATAATTTTGATATTCTTCATTTTTCAATGTTGCCACAATTCGCTTAGTCCACTTAATTTTTTTTATTGGGTCACATTCTTACAAGTTTACTGACTTTATTTTCAAAGAAGACCTGTAGATATGCTATAGTTGAAAATATCCACAAACCGTATAATAAAATTTCAGTTTAATAATTTAAACTTAACTCAATTCATATTTTGTAATTTTTTAAATAGGAAAGCCTATTTTTACATGTATAAAATATGATTAATTTTTTAGCTATTCTGTTGCCATATAGCAGCATGCAACTGAGGCATCTATGGTTCGTAAAATCATCCAAATTGTGTGCTATGATTATTTTAAATTTTTATACATAGTTTGTTATATCTGAATGATTAATATCACTCATACGCCTCGAATGCTTAGTACTTATACGTCTTTTATGTTTATTATAAACGTATAAGTTATAAAAGACGAAGAAGAGATGAGAAGACATAGGTACTAAACATCCGAGGCGTATGACTGATATTCATTATTCACTTGAGTTCAAATATTTTCACCTCCATATTATTCATACGCCCGGCCGCACCTTGCAATTTAAATGTTTCTGCTTAGTGTTCTAAAAGATAAATAATTGTTTTTAATTTCTCTCTTTTTCTCATACAAAAAAGAGGCCGTCAATCCAGTGAACCAGACTTGAATCTTTCACTATGCTCAAAAATTAAATCTTCGAAATGGCTACAACCAAAAATTAAGACATTTTTATTCGAGCAAATCTTCTTTTCTCGAGTATCGAGTTTTTTTAGCTCACAAAAGTTTTGGCGAACAAAACATGAAGTTTTATTGAAAATTGTAACAAATTTTGCGGTAATGGTAAAATGGTAACTGTAACAGAATACAAATGTTCAAAAATAACAATGCTGCCACCTGGAACTTCAGAGCAATAACTTGTTGAAGTTTAGACATGAGTGTTGAAAAACTTTATAACAATGAATTTGTATGTGATTTCTTTACCTTTTTAAAAATATAGGCATTATAAGTTTTCAAATTTAGTGCTAAATTTACTATGGAACAATTTTTTATTCGAAACCTTCCCTCATGACTATGTGCTGGCTACGAAAACTAAAGAGTCAAGATCTTAAGAGACACAAGCCTATTGACGTCCATGACATTATCCCACCTAAAGTGGATTTCTCAAGGAGATAAAAGAGTAACACAGATTACATTAGATTAGACAGACAATTATGGAGATTAAATCGATTCATACCAAAACTAGGGTCGCAACTTTGGAGTAGTGTCGAGTCTCGCGATTCAATCAATTAGTTGCTCTCGATGTTACTGTAGCCTGGTATCCACATAAGGCGACATCCAGGACACTTTTGCAACATGAGACTTATTGAGTATAGAGAGAAACGAATGTTGACTGTAATGACAGTTTTTCTTTATTGCACATTGTGTATGACGAATGTAGCTTTTTGACAGAGAAGGTGGTTAGTAGTTCTAATTGAAGATCATTGCATTTAATAGTTCGACAGGCAAAAACTGTTACCTTTGTTGGGAAACTCAAAATACCATAAATCATAAATATAAAATGTGGATATTAAAGGGACATGGAGATGCCACATACGCCACATATTCAAATTGCTGTTGTGCGGTGTAGTTTTTAGAATAATGAAAATTAATAAATTTATCAGGAACTGTTTTGTTCCAAAGCGTAATTTATTTTATGACATTTGTTTTAGTTTATGCTAAAATATTCTGAACAACATCAGCTCATATAATTTCATACAGTTTTCAAAAGAGTCAAACCCGATAATGCGGGTTAGCACGCAAAAATGCCTTCAAAGATCGTTACAAATTTATTTATGCTACCACACGATCGAAGTCTTCATTAGATGCAAATAATGTGAAAAGTTTGACCTGAATATGTAAACATTTGAATGGCCCATATTGCGCGTATGGCATAAAATTTGCCAAACAACACAGATTTGTTTGGTTTGCTAGTTAAAACTAATCTGTGTCGACTTTTATGAAGCTTGACATAGTTGAACAGAAACTAATCACCGAATTTGTATATAACCACGTAGCACAAACTTATGTGTCGAAAACCCACAATGAGCAACTCACCACATTATGAACTGATAACACACCCACTGCACACTCAGGTCACAGTCATTAAAATCCTCTATAAATTTTTATCGCCTGCCAATTCAGCAGAAAATGCACATTTTCAGCATCAACTCAAAAGCACAAAAGACAAAAGCTACAAAAACCACACACAGCTCAAGTATCGATGGCGGCTAAATGGCACAAATTAATGAGTCAACGTAAAACCGAAAAGTAATTTCTTAGCTTGAAATTGTTTATCTAAAATATTGCCCCACACACACACATACACACATACGCACACAGAGAGCTATTTATATGCAAACAAGGCCACGTAATCACTTTTAAAGCAGAAGACAATTTAGAGCACACAGCAAAACAAACTACAACAACAACCTGTCATTTACCCCCACCATTACTGTGTGAGTGTATGAAGTGCCATGTGAGACAAAGTTGTGCTGGCAACGCGTCCCCGGGGAGTGGGTGATAATTTTAAGAAATTGTTTTCATCGAAAATTGTCAAAGGGTTTCATCGAGCTTTGCATGATGGCAGCAATAAACACCTCAAAACTTGATGTCATTTCATTAAAATTGCTGAAAGTGTTGTTGTGCTATTGGGCTGTTGTTATTATTGTTGTTGTTGTTAGTGCTTTTTTCACACATTTGACAAATTTTGGGCAAAGTTGCAGAGTGTTTCCGTTCGGCCGTCTGACGACATTATACAGTCGGCAACAAATGTGTGTTTGTGTTTGTGCGTGAGTGAGTGAATGAAAGTTTGTATGAATGTGAGTACAAGTGTGAGTATGTGAACTTTAATGGTCCGAGCGCTTTGTGTACATTTTACTGGTTGACTGCTTTTTGGGTTCCCGTTCAAGGGTGAGTTGTAGTTCGTGTGTGTGTGTGTGTAAGTGTGTTTTTGGTTTCTTCCCTTCCATGGAAATAAGCGAATTTGATGAAATTCATGGCTCGTTACTTGTAGGCGAACATTGAATGGTGTAAATGTTACGCTGCGTGCTTTTCTACTTATTCCCTCCGACCAAATTTACAACAAACGGATTAGGTGTGAGGTGTAAATAATTTGATAACGACTAAATCATACGCACACACATACATACATAAGTACCTACATACATTTGTAGATATCAGTTGTACTATGAAAAACGTAGTTTGTTTTGAAAAGTCTTTAAATTGCAACACAATTTCGTGCAAGTCTTTGTATGGATTGTTGTGTCGCCGAAAAGATATATTGATCCATTTGGTGAACATACAATAATGGTTTTCATTCATGATTTTTCTGATGTTCGTTATATAAAATAACATTTGAACATTTGACTCTGAATAATACGTACAGGTAGAAACAAGAAAGCAGTGTCCAAAACATTGAAATGTCTACGTTCTTAAGATTAAAAAAATTAAAAAAAAGGCCACTAAACACAAATGTTTACTTAATGTTAAATTTAAAATTTGTTGCTTAAAAATATCTTTTAAACATTTTGTATAATTTACTGTCTACTGATATTGTCCTCTTCAATCCTAAAAGTTTTTTATTTTATTAAAAGGGAACTTCTTGTTTGGAGAACACCTGAGCTATTTTTCAATGGAAAATATTTTTTTTAATATTCAACATTGTTCTCAACATCTCAAGCAGAGCTGGCAATTTATGATGAAAAGTATTGAATAAAGGTTTCATGTTTAAGGCTTTTTATTTTTTTAGGGAAAGTTTTGAGAAAGTTTTGTTGTTTGAAAACCCTCTTAATATTTAATGAAGAATATTTTCCAACAGAATATTTTGCAATATTTTACTCAAAATAAGCTTTTTCTAAAAAAAAAATTCCCGAAAAACATAAAAAAGAGTACCCCTCTTTTTGGCGGTTTAATGTGCATAGAAAATATTTACATTTTTAATTTTTGAGTGCGTTGGGCCGTGAGTCAAGACTCCGCGAGTTCAATACGCCGTTGCGCTAACACCAAAAAAAAAAGAAAAAACAACAATTTTTCTTTCGGCGGCTGTCCTCTCAGCAGGAAATGGCAAACCTCTGAGAGTAAAATTGCCTATGAAAATGCTCCCAACTCGCCGTTCGGAATCGGCATAAAACTGTAGGTCCTTTCCAATCGTGTAAAAACATTCGCACGTACAACACTGTTGGTTGCGGGTAGCTAGGCCTCAGTCTCGTAATCGGGCTGTCGTGCCAGTCAAGAAGAAGAAGAAGAAGACTTTGTCCTAGACATCGAGAGTGTTATACTTTCCGTGTAAAGGTCTATAGGGATCCTTTTTTACGTGCAAATTACAAAAATCTCAGACGTGCTGGACTATTATTTTCTTTGGCAAAAATAATCTGTACGATTTTATCTTTTAGAAATATATGGTCGTTACTCTGTTGCACAGAAAAAGTTTATAATTATTGTACTGTGTTATTTAATTAGAACTTTGCTTATGTGTTTCAAGTCAATTCAATTAAATTTTTCTCCTTAACGTTAAATTTATATTAACCCTTTCATTACAGAGTTTTACTGGTGAATGTTAATTTAATCGAAACATGTTTTCTTGAGTACACAAATGATGATACAATATTTCTTGAAATCAGTAAAACAGATTTTGACACAGCTTCATATTGCTTGATTCTTTTCATCAAGTTAAACAACAACAACATGTTAAAATGTTTTTATTTTTTATATTTTGCAGTAAACATTTTCTGAAATATTCTTGTTTTAAAAATGTTCTTAACAATCCCAATTTTGTATTACACTGCACAACAAAATGAAACTTTTTTTAAATAACAATGTTCTGACAACGGATTCTAGTAGAGGGGGCCAAACAAAAAATATACGTGTATCGGCGTTTTGAAAGTTTACATCTGCATTTTTCTTAGGGGTGTCAAAGCTTTCCCCTTTTTGCCCATTCTTATGATGAATCGACATACGAAAATCATGTAACATCACATTTTAGGTATATGATGTGTTCAGTAATTTGATGTAAAATACTACGAAGAACATTTTTGTGGAACATTTTAATCCCGTAGCTCCTATTTGTATGGGTCAATTTGACCCTTTTTACTAAAATGCCAAAAATGTCCTATAAAACAGGACTTTTTAAGGACAAAATGTACCACGAAAATATTTACCATGAAATTCTACTATAGGTCTCTGAATACATCAAAGCTCAGATATTAACTTGAACGCCAGAATTAAGCCAAAACTAAAAATGTGTTTTTAGTGTTTGTTTCGTACTTGATCAAAATTGGTACTACAGCAAATTATTGGTATCAAATGAAAAAGAAAAATTCTTAGAATCTTAGAAAATTTAATGTTTCGGTGAAAAAGGACGAATAGGTATTCAAAATGTCCTTTTAAAAGTTTATCCGTGAATATCCTTGAAAATTTCCAATAATTTTTTTTTAATATATCTTAAGGACTAATATGTACACCAACACATCCTTCAATTTCCTCATTCTAACTTTACTATTTTAATTAATACAAAATTTAATACTTCTCTCTATAGGATATAGATAATTTCCATATCATTAAGGATGCTGAAATCGTATTAATAGAGCAATTAGGGTTCTACAATTATAACATAATTAGCTGAATCCAATGAGTACTTTTCGAGAAAGTACTCAATGTAGTCTTTACAGGTGCGGAAAATTTGCAGTCTTTCTAGTGAATTTTTTTGAGCACTATAACAATTATGACACATTATGTTCTAAATTTCTCTATTTTTGTGATAAATTTTGTCAAACAAAAAAGTTTTAGTTTAAGAGTTCTAGTGTACTTAAAAGATGTAGTGTAGTTCTGTAGTTCATAATTCAGTTGAATAATTTCACTAAGATTGAGCTATAAATTTAAAGCTTGTGTGTGAATTTAAATTAAACTTAAATTATTAACTAGAAACTATCAACTACAAATTCGTAATTTTCTTCTCCTTCCTTTCACTTCTTTTATCTTCACATTATGATGAAATAGTACTCAAAAAGCCTGAATACATCTCTAGTTTGAACTTATCCTGAATATGCTGGAATTCTTCTTATTCTTTCTTTCTTTGTTATAAAATTTCGTTTTGTTTTTTAAAGATATTTCAAAAATTATATTCTTTGAGCAAGTGTTTAGTGTAAGTTAAGAGTTCAGTTATTTATTTCAAAACGATTTAACAGCTATTTTAAAAACCAACAAAAAGCTTGATTCCCAGACCCACTGAGGCCTCAGACTTTCTCAAAATGGCACATGGCAGCAAAATAACGAAACAGTAAACAACAGTCACAAGAAAATTCTGCTTCAACAACTATAAACCTCACTTTCGTTAAGTTCCGCTTATCAACAAAGCAGCTCAACATGCTCGCAACATGTTGCCCGGCCAACATGTTAACTGCAACACAATCCTTGTCAGCACACAACAATGAGGCCACCGGCCAACACAAACGACACGCACACTGCCGACACGAAGTGCTGACTTCGTTTTTAGACCAGTTCAATTTTTGTGCCACACTTCGTGATATGTTGCGCTGTGTTCGCGGCGGCCGTTGATGTCCTTTGCTGCCGTACAACGACCATTCGACGATACAATTTAGTCTTCGTGCAACCACTTAACGTATCGGCGTTGTTTTGCGTGCGAGCTCCACTCCACGTTGTGATCGTTTTTTTGGTGCTTCAATCTGAGTTGAACAGCGGTTGCAAGTTTTGAAACTTGAGTTGGAAAACAGACTAAAGTTGCAAATAAATCATGAAACTCATTAATTTGTAAGCACGCGCGAATGCAACGAGTGTTTTGTAAGCATTCATTTTAAATTAAAAATTATAATAATTATATAAATAATGAAATTACAACAACAATGTTAATACAACCGCGAAACGGCTGCGATACAAAATTACGTTGAATAAATGAAAGAAAGCGAAGCGCACATCACAAATGAAAGCATAATAAAATAGTGAATTTTAAGGCAATTTCCGCTTGTGTAATTATTAAAATAAAATAAAAATGAAAGCAAATAGCGTCAACGACAACGACAACGCCAGTAGTAGCGAAAAAAGTGAAAACTTGCCGGGCAGAAAATGACACACACAGCGGGCGCACATACAAGCCAACCTGCACGCACACTGACGCGTGCCGACACACACACATATACGCACCCACACGCACGCACGTACAACCAACGCAACGCAACGCATCTTAGTGCACTTCCGGTGTGAATTTGCATTCGTTGGTTCGTTGTTGTTTTAATGCGGCGTGTGTGCCGGTGTGTTTGGCTTTGGTTGACAATCGCCGCAACGCCTGTAGATGCGCTTTTATGTATGTGTGAATGTGTTGTCTTTGGCCGCCGTGAGTCTGTGTTGCTGCCATTTGCCGCAATGTTGCGCATATCCTTTCATGCTGGCGTGCAGTGCAGTGTTCAAGTTGAAAAAACAATAACTGTCTTTTTTGCATTCTTTCATTCCTTCCTGCAGTCAGTTTAAAAAGTCCAAGCCAACCAACACACACACACACACACACTCACTCACGTGTCACACGCGCAAAATTAAAATAATAAGCCGTAAAACCGGCAGCGCACACACGCCTTTTCGTCCTTTCCGAGATGCGCCTTGGCTCTGTGCAATTCATGTTTCCCACCTTCTCCACTTTTACCGCTTATTTCGTTCATTCGCTTTGTTTTTCTTTTAGTGTCGAAAGTGGCCAGTGATTTATGAACGGTTGTTGCGCTTATTCGAGGATTTCTTGTGCGTCCTTTGTGTCGGCGCCATTGTCGTCAGCATTGTCGCCATCGTGCAATGTTTAATTATGCAGTGAAAATAAGCGAGTGAGCGCCAAAGTTGCCATTGCACCTCAAAGCCATCTTTATGCGAGTTGGCCGCCTGCACAATGAGTGAATGTAGGCAAAATTGTTAAAAATTACAAAGAAAGTAGAGCTGCGCTGCAAACACCACGCAGTGCCATTCATTGGGCGTGTTTCGGCCGCTGCTAACAGTTCAGTCTAAGTGCCAGCACTATCCGAAATCAACTAAACTTGAGTGGGATCTGTATGCAGGTAAGTGCAAAGCACAGAGTTTTCAAGTAATTATAGTGAATTCCAATAATTTGAACGCAATTTAAGATTAGTAAGTTGTGGTCATTTCAATCGTTAAGCTGGTTTAATTTATAAATAAAATTTGATCACTTTCTGGTGGTTTTAAGGCTGATTTGAATCTTGGATCCATCTCCGTTCTTTCGCCAATAATTTTCTTTGTCTTAGTTTTAGCTAAATTACTAATCGCCTCTGATCTGTTGGTTGTATATTCTCGGAATTTTATTGTATTATGCTTCTACTAAGACCTACGTGATCTTAACATTATTGCCAAAGTAAAGTATCTGATTTCTGAACTAAATTGTCGTTTAGCTTATTGCTCTTTCAAAACCATATAAAAGACTTACTGTCAAAGTACAATAACATGGGTCATATCATTTATAATGTGGTATTATGAGCATAAATTACATGTGGCCAACCATGTTGTCGAAAGTTTGATGGAGCTCACCAGAGACTATAATGACGTCTTGTGACATAGAAAATAATTTTCGTTCCAGGCTGCCTGCGCAAAGAGTATCTTTACCGGCTGAATGAAAAATTCACATTTTCTCATAAAAATCAAATACTTAATTTCTTCTTAACACTCAATTAATGTTACAACTATATTCGAAATAGGGAGGTTTATGGGGTTTCGACAATACATTTTGATTTTTCTTTGTGATTTTCCTTGTGAAAATCCAAAATTTTGACTACCTCACAACTTCTTTTGTATGAGAGACGCCCTCTGGTGGTAAATTTTTTAACCTTAATTAATTTTGTATTTTTTGTACTCAAAAATGTTGTCGATCGCTGAATAAATCATTTAAACAGGTTCAGTAGTTTGCGAGATAAGATGTTTTCCCGCTTACTTAACTACTACATTTGCAAATGGGGAGTCAATTCCATAGAAAGTAGCCAGTTTTGTATGACAGACCCCTTAAGACTAAAAGATAGCGGGTAGGTATGTTTGGAAGAAATATTCGGAAGGGAAAATAAATGGGTGTCGGCCATACATTTGATACATCTGGAGGCAACCTGGAAGCAGTTGGAGTTTATTTTATAAAACTGATCATTTTGTATGGGAGCCCCATTCAGAGTTGGAGATAGGGGGAAAGAATGTTCGAAAAAAATATTCAGAAGGAATAATTAGTAGGGGTACGTCATATATCTTAACCCTCTAAGAGCCATTTCTGAGCTTCCCAGGACTTTTGTGAGTTTTAACCTCAATGCGACGCCATTAAATCCAACTCTAGTCCCAACATTTTTTTGACTTATGTACTTTCTCACCAAAACATATAATATGAAAGGTTCTTCATCACCGAAATCGAAAAATCGTGCAGTTAATCATGTCTAATGGACACTTCTAATAATATATAATAAAAATCAAAATAGCAGATAAATAGTGATTTACTTCCATTAATTATCAAGAAAGACTTTGATATTCAAGTGTTTTTAAGTGAACAAAAAATTGTATTCGTTAATTCAAATTTGTATTCAACTAAAGGGCTTTTCATTTCCCATTTTTTAGTTAAAAACAATACTCAAATTTTATAATGCAAACAGATATGAAGCGTTTATCTTTTCTATTCACATTTTTAGGATAAGCACTAACCATGAATTAGTAAACAGTTTATTTACAAAGTCCAATGTCTAAGTCTAAATATTAAAGAAACTTACAGACTAATAAGAAATTTTAGGAATACTCGCATTATTTAAAGAAGGTTTTTAAACTCTACTTAAAACACAATTGAGATAATGAAAAATCTACAAAATTATATACCATATTTATTCGATGGTCCCAGTCGATTTGCATTGACTCGATACGCTTAACCCTATCAGTCACAATGTCCAATATATTGGCCCATACAATTCATACAGAACGGGTTTATTTGTTTATTTGCCCTGTCAAGCAACATGGAACAGTCAATTAAACTACCAATCAAATCAAAAGCAAAGGTCACCGACAGAACATCGACATTGATTGCTCTACTTTTAAATTGGGTCACGAAAGGGTTGAAAATAAAATTTCATCCATAAATAAAACAAGGATATGTTGCTGAATTCTGACTCAACTGATTCTGATGATTTCAAATTGTAGTTTAAACAGTCACGCATACACAAACAATTTCTTTGTTGCTCTAAATTTTTCCTCTTAACTTGTAAGCCACATTAGTTTTGGACATTAGACATTAGACATTCGACTAGACATAGTGTCAGCTAATCTTTGTTCAAGGAAATAAGAAAATGTTAGGAAATACAAAAATATATAAAGCAGATCGATCAATCCGTTCTCTGAGCGCACGACTAAAGAAAAACGTTCCGAGAAAATTTTGCTAAAAAGTTTTTTGCGACCCAGACAGTCCACCTCCCGTCAGACATTCTTTACAAAAAATAAGGCACTTGTAGTTGAGATATTGAGCTTACACTTTTGGACAAAGTTTTAAAGAATTTTGAACATTGATACTATCAGAAAATATAAAAAAAATTTCAATATTTTAAAAAACTTTCATTACCGTTCCCTTTTAAGTTAAGTTTTCATTTTCTTTATTAAATTTCGTTTTCATTATTTTCCTATTAAATTTGATGACAAAACTATACAAATTCAAACTTAACCCAGATATGTCGATCGCACTACATGTAGAACAGCTGTTTTGTAACACAACAAGAAATGGTTTAGCAAATTTGAAGCGCAGTTATTAGAGTGAAAAGAACAGATGAACTACATTGAGTACGGTCGACACATTTATGTCAAAAACATTCAAAGCTTTCTTAAAATTTACGTTACTACTTAAGTCGACGGCACTTACTAGTATCCAGTGGAGCACACTGGATACTATTTGGGTGGGGGAGGAGGATTGAAATGGATTGAGGGGGAACTTTAGAGGCCAATTCCATTTCAAACCACATTTTGCACTAGCAATTTTTGTGTTTAGGGGGGTTTGAAGCCCCCCGGGGTGCATCACTGTTCTCATCTATTGACTTCATATGACCGAAAGAATTAAATTCAGCCATAACTCTTGCAACTTCCTCATTCAAACACATTCATTAAGCTATCTTTGTTTAATTTTTTACTGCGCAATTTCATCAATAAAACTGAGTTTCGAAATACATCTTTGAGTAAATTGAGTTCAAGTTGAGTTTCAAAAATAAAAAAAACAAGAAGCAGCACTAATTTGTGTTCAGTGTTTCATTTGCTTTCACTATGTCTGACACTATGGACATAAATAATCATTGCAAAACGACAGCGACAGTAGAAATTACATTTGCAATTAGGACAATAACAAAAAATCGCTACGAATACAAAGCAACAAATTAAGGCCATGATGACACAGCCAACACACACACATACACACTGAACACCAATGAAGATTAACAATAAAGCGACTACAACGAAACAACAATAGCAAACAAGTCATTGACGATTTTTTGCACAAACGCAAAAATGACTCCAACAATACCGACAACAACAAGCAAACAGTAAATTTAAGAGCAAATTTAAGCGTTGACTCGCACTGCGGACACACAATTAAAAACGCATCAGCAACAAGTTCGCATTGTTGTTGTCGCAGCTGCGTTGTGCTGTGTGCAACACTGAAGGAGTGAACTGGTGATTTGTGCGAAAGGAAAAGCGAAATTATTAAAGTGCGAGCACTGTAGATGGCTGCACTGGTGGGGAGTGGGAAGTGGGGCGGACGAACGTTGGCCGCAGATGGCCGCAGATAACGGCGCTTATTTCACTTTCATTGCAGGCCACTTTTTTTATTGGGCCCACATGCGCTGCATAAACCAATTCAACTGGGCGTATAAAAAAAAATAAACAAATGCCATAACGTCCACACACACACAAACACATGAATACAGGAGCCAAGCAAACAATGGCGCTGCTCATGGTAGCCGGAACAACAATGAGCAACATAAAAATGTGTGTAATACACAAATGTCATTTGTAGTGTGCACATATTTGTTGTTGCGGACATGTTCGTCGCTGTTGTTGCAGGCATTTATGGCACCCAAGCGTTGCTGTCTCACATGCAGAAACCCACACATACACACACACACACACGCAGGACATAGTTGTACAAGTGATTTACACATGTTTTGTTGGCGCGCTGGCGTCAAAGTGTGCGCGTGCATGCCAAAGTGTGATTACGGTATTTGCCTACACGGGCGCGCGTTACGCCGCAATGTAAGTAATACACTCGATATTAATAACTCAGCCTTGGCAAACGCAAATATTGCTGGGTGGATATTGTTGCATAAACAGCCGATCAGCATTGAAGCGGAGCGCTGCAATTCGCAAAGACAACAAAATAACAAATTTATGAAAATATAATCAGATGCGAACTGTGCTTAAGTCTTTATGCATGGAAGTCTTAGACTTTTTTCACTCTCTATGCTTTGCAACTGTTCTCAATTTATGTTTTTTCTCTCTTTGAAATTGTGAATTCCCAAATGCACTAAGCGTTGTGTTGGAATTAAAAAAGAGTTTATAACATTTTATCAGATTTACTTTGAATAACAAGAGAACATAGTATTATTATTTTAGGTTAGGTTAGGTGAGGTAATGGCGGCTGTGCCTCACATAGTTCACAGTACAACCCTCTCTGTCCCTTTTACATCAAGTTTGTACCAAGTCAATTGTTATTTTCATTTCCAAGCATAATTTTTTGGAATCTTCTCACCAAAATGATTTTACATCTCTTTCTGAATCACAAATATTTTTTTAAATTGCATTCAACTGTTAATGCATATTTTTTTTATTTTTTTTTATTCCAAGTTTTACCCTGTGTCTCGATATTACTTTTTGGTATCTAAATCATGAAGTACGTGCATAGAGCTATTTACTTTAATTACTGAAAAACTATTTATTATTTTTGGAAAAAAACAAACTTATCACTTTTTGATTTTATTTAACCATTTTTAAAGAAACAGGGTTTTGATCGAACGCCCCCAATTCGTAGACTTCATTTAGAGCACAAACTTTCCCCGATAGCGCTGCTAATTTTTTGGAATTTATTTTGGGCATAACAGTAAAATTTTGGTAATTTTCTTTGGATTCACTTCTAAAAATATTAATTTGTTGATGCCTTTTTAAATTAAACACATATTTCAATCGTAGCTTTTGCTATAAGATGACAAATAGATGAATTTGCTCTCAGACAACTTTGGGGTCGAAAGGATTAAATTCATGTTTTGGCATATTTGCAATAAAGTGCATGTTTGTAAGAAGGTTCTTTTCACTTTGAGGGGATATCTTTGCATTAATAAAATAAAATACATATTTAAGCATATTTAAAAATTTTTTAAATATTTTTTATTGACTGAAAATTTTGTAAATCACTCTATAATTTAGTATAATAGAAAGATTTGATATTGTCTGTGTTCTCAATGAATAAAAAAATAATAATTAAACAAACTTAGATGCATAAAACTAAATGAGTTCTTTAAATGTTATTTTTGAAATATTTTTGGTGTTTTTTTTATCTTATAAATGCAGTAATTCGAAGGTGATTCAATATGAATTCAAATTGTGAATGTTTCTTCATATGTTATGTTTTGTTAGTATTGTATGCTATGCGTTCAGAATAAATGTATACAAATTGTTTTTTTTTTATTTTTCAAATGGCAGAGGTATGTAAAAAGTTATTTATTATTATTTATTTATTGAGAGTTTTATTCAAAATAGCGGCGGTAGCGCCTGGCGTCATCCGAGTGGATATTGGTCAAGGACGAATGCAAAAATCTTTAATAAGACGAAAGTTGAGCATCTCAATAACATAAATTTATTGCATTTTAACTAAACATTTAGCTATCGAAAGACGCCATCTCATCGATAAGCACTTGTGTCTGATTTTTTGACTAAAAGTCGAATTTGACCCATCAACCAGTCCTCGTTTTCACCTGATGCGGCATCGTGCGACTTTCACTTTATAAAAAAATGCATTTAACGATTTAACAAAGGCGTTTTCAGGACGTAGAAGTCATCCAAAACGTTTGTACCGACATCCAGCCGACGAACTAAAACACTCATCAGACATGCTTTTAGAACAGGAAAATAGCTGTACTGAGCCTGTAGGGGACTTAAAAAAAAACCGTATCGGTTTTACCCAAACATTACCCTAAAAGGTGAAAAGACCTTCTTGCTAATGTGGGAACGCACATACCATGTATAGTGATTGAATATTTTAGATAATTATAGACCATGGGGGGTTTCTGACACCCAAAACCCCCTTGGCTACACCCCTGTCAGTACGTACAAGGATCTTGAGGGGTCTTTATGCAATAATTACAAAAAAACAACTTTAATGCATACTTAATATTTGAATCGATGAAGCTGCTGTTTAAATCAAGTTTTCACATTTTTTCGGTGATCACAATAGGCTTCAGAGGCCTCCAAATATATTAGTCGAGCATGCAACAAGTCTAACCTAACCTAATTAAACTTAACGCGTACATCTCCAGAGATAAAGCAAACCATATTTGGCCACATAATATCTAAGTTCAAGTTTCCAGTTACTATTTTTATCAATTGAAAAAATTCTCGAAAAATTATGCACTCATACCAACTTAAGCATGAAGACCACTTTCTGTGTGTTTCGAACACTATTTGTGTAATTTTTTTTTGTTGTTAAAAAGATTAGCTCTCTCTCCCCACTGGCTGCGACCCATAGCTAGCAGCCAGTAACCTGCAGCCAGCCGCACAATCAGCCGCACAATGTGGTCCTTTGCCTAGCCGCAGCATGTTTGCTCACCTGCTCCGGCAGCGATAACAAAAGGCAAAAGTTTGCACTGCGGCGCGCGTTGTTATGCTGGTAATTCGGCTGGCGCGTAATCTGCGCGTTGTTTGACATCAACTGTGCTGAGGGGGAGGGTTACATGTTGGCTGCTCTCCGCTTGCGTCGTTCGCATTCCGCCTTCACCCGTGAAGCGGCTTCATGGTTTTTGTATTTGTTGACAAGCGTGTTGCAATTTTCAAGCACTGCTTAAAGTGTTTATTGCTCGCCAAACTGAGATATGAAATTTTTATTTTAATGGAATTTTTATGCTCTTTTAATTTGCACACTTTTAGATGTTCTGCTGCTGTCGAGTTGTCAGGTTTGCTAGCTTTCATTTGTTGCTAGTTTTACTTTACAAAAGCGACTTTTCGTTCAATGAGTGAAGCAATTGTACCAAGGAAGAAGGAAGGAAAGTGGATGATTCTCGAGTGTTGAACAATTCGTTTTTTAATATACGTTAAGTTGTACTGTCTAGAAAGGTCACGAATAGATCCTACTGGGTTTATTTTTTGAATATGTCTGCAAAGAGAATACGAGAACCTTCAATACAGTACCAATCTTCAGTCCCAGTTGGATCTGCCCAATGCTAATTCGCGTAAGAAAAGTGTCTCAAAGTACCTTAAATCTCATTAGGAACCTGTGATAATTTTGGATGAGTGATTTTCAAAATATGATAATTGTAGAGGATGAGTGATTTCAAAACCGTGTGGTTTCCAAAACAATGTCCAAAGACTTTACAAACTAGTTGATGCTTTGGGTCTGAAATTGGCCGTTCTATCTGTTTTGGCAATGAGTTAAAAGCCAGAAAGAAGACCATTGGAAACCCAAGAAAATTAAAGTCGAAGGATGAAATGAATGGATGAAGCAGGCTTTTGGGACCTGAACTAAAAATTGCATTAAGTAATTCAATGAACGAAGATCTTGTTCGCAATTGGCCTCAAGGCACTTCGATACATAGTTTGATTACCAATTTCAAGCAATTCAGGTCACATTCAAATGGTTGAATGTGATTGAATACATTAATAATGAGGCCTTCAGACTTCAAGGCAGACATTGAATGGAATACCTACATTCAACAGTTTATGTGATATCACATAGACATCAGATCATCATTTGTTGTCTATCAGACGATATGTGATGTACGACATTGTTGTCTGTCATAAGTCACATATAGTCTGATAGACAACAGATCGCTCTACGCAACTGCGGGTCCATTAGCATAGAAAACACTGAACAAACATTTGCCAGCAAACGTTAAGAAGCAGCCAACGATGGTGCTACCAGTCAAGCAACACTCTGCTGGTTTTGACAAGCAACAGTATGACACAAAAAAGAATAGCGAAATGGAAGTTAAGTGACTTTGAAAAATTATAAATAAAAGTGACTATTGTGGTGAACCGCATTAAAGAACTCACTGAAGTTTTGTTTTCATTTGTCATAATCTACCGATACGAACTACGAATACGTTAACCCTTTCAATACGACTTTTGTCTAGTGAAGATATTTCTGTATAATTGAACTAAATGTGCTGTAAATAAGTAAAGGAACATGTTTACATAATTTCAGATTTTTTTTTTTATGCACAAATAGCACGCTTACACTTCTAAACGTATACCAAGTATGAATTAGTTAGGTTATACTAACCAAAACACGTGTTGTGAAGTACTGACTACAGACTACTGTTTAGTCCCATCCCAGCACTTTAAAAGCGAATACTATTCGCACCAGTAATTTTTGAACATTATCTGGGGCTTATATATCCCCGCAGTATTGAATGGGTTAAGCGGCAAAACCAATTTTTGTAACAATATGGTATGAGGTCAACTGATTTGTAACAATAGGAGCTCTGTTTTACTTTCCCTGAAGTTTCAAAACCTCCTTATTAATGCATCATTAACAATGCATAGTTTATGGTGATTAAGCCATTCTACGTTTTCCTCGAAGGTTTAGAGCCCCAACTCAATGCTAAAAGCTTGTTTAATATGGTTAAACTAGGTGCAGAAAGTAAAGCATAGACTAACTTAAGAATGCGCCTGGATTTCTTAACATATAAGTAACGTGTCAGCATCTGACATTGAGGACTAGCAAAATTAACGTACTTGCACAAAGATTCCTAGAATAGTGCAGTTATGCATAGTTCGAAGTTCAAATGAGCAGATCCGAAAACTCAAAGCTAAAACAAAAAAATTTCTCAATTTTTAAATTTTTTTAATTATTTTATGGCAAACCTTATCTTTACTAAACAAACAAAAAATAAGAATTTTTTGTTAATATTTCTTTCGCTAAAAATAAAGTATGGAAAGTGATTTGAATTAAAAGGAAATGTAGACACATTTTCCATCGGAGCTCGAAAAAAAATATCTCATATGCCTTGAGTTTCCGAGTGAAATAGTTGATCTGGCAGCCCATTTTTTATCTTTGTTTCTTGATAAAAATTGGGTAATTAATACAAATATTTTTAAAAACTTCCCCGATGTCAAGAGGAATTTTGGCCAAACCCGGAACCCAGAAAATGATCTAAAATGCTTTGAATTTCCGAGTGATATAGTTGATCTGGCAACTCAATTATGGGCCATAAGTTATAAGGATCTACTTCATGCAATGCTTGAAATATTTAAAGCACAAACAATTTTTACTAAACAAGCAACATTTGTTATTGATATATCTTTCGGTAAGAATTAAGTAAAGAAATTATACAAGTTAAGAGACTGATGAAGTATTGAAAGCAAAAATATATGTAAAAAAATGTTCGGCAGTCAGTTGGAATTCCGCAAAATTTAAAGCCTGAATAATTGCTTGAAATCTCCTGAATCTCCGAGCAAAAAACCTGATTTGGCAACTTTAGCCGTCAGTCATAAAAATCGTTTGATTTAATCAATAAAAAATGATTTTTATTTTTGTTGTTGTGTAGTAAAGACGGGTTAAACCCTAAAATACTATAAAAATTTTGAAATTTTGGTTTTTAGCACAAAAAATCTTTACTAAACAAACGAAAATTGTTTTTAATATTTCATTTGGTAAAAATTAACTAAAGAAAGTAAAAAGATATGGAACAAATTTTCCGAAGTCAAGAGGAATTTTGCCAGACCCAAAGCCTGAAAAGTAGTTTCAAGTCCCCTGAACCTTCATGTGAAACATGTAGCTTATTTGGCAACTTTAGTTATGGGCCAATAGTCACAAAGATCTACTTGATAGTTATTAGGAAGAAACTGGATAAATCATTGGATCTCTGAACACAACGGAAGAAAGAAAAGAGCCAAGTTGGTGATTCACTTGGGTGAATCCTCCAATGAAGACTAGAGTTGCTTTACACAGGTGCGATAAGCTGAATATCTTATATCATATTTGAGTATCTAAGCAGATATCTAACTACTACCACAAAAAGTACTGCTTATCTAACCAACTTAACTGTGACTAGTGAAACCGGCTGCAAGTGCAAATGATTGTCTCGAACAGCACGACACAACTCAGTGTTGCCACAACACTTCTTAAGTACCCTGACCCGCTCGAGTTTGCCTCAATAAAAGCAGAGAAGTCTGGCAATTGCGTTTTCTCACCACTGTATAAAACGCGCTTTTATCGCACATCGGCCACCCTGCAAAAGCCATTCAGCAGCCATCATCAACGTCTTGCGAGTTGTGCTGTTTCGAGGGCGCACTCCTGCACACTTTAGCTGCACTTTGCACGCCGCCGACCGACAACCACAGCCGCGTCGGCTGCTGACGGCTTAGTGAAGCAACATTGCGCCGCGTCGAGAGTGAAACTGCGAATTAACTCATTTTGCGCATCAAGTGCAATTTCACTGCATTACAGCCAAACGCCGTGCAAAGCGAAAAGCAGCAAAACATAAAAGGACAAACGAAATTGAACGTCAGTCGAGCGGCATCAAAGGTTGCGCAGCTAAGCGAGCAGAAATACTTTAATGTGCTGGCATTTGCCGCGTTTTGTTCTTTGCTTTTTGATTCAATTTTTGCTTTGCTGTGCTGCAGTGAATGCGGCAACGCTTCGCTCTTTAATACTGAATGAAGTTTAAACAAAGTGCAGAAGCAAAATGCCATCACAATGCGTAGAGGAGATGAGAAAACGAAGATGGAACAGTTTTAAGAACAAAGAACAACGAAGAAATTCCGCTGCTTTGGTTTGAAATGCAGCCAAGCACAAAACATTCAAGTTGAACTGTGGGTATATGCAGTTTTATTTTGAGTTTTTACATATTTTCAGTCGGTGAGATTAACTTTTTTACCCCAACACACAAAATTTAAGCAAAGTATTACTATTGTCACTGTTTCTACTACGCTTCTCATTTAATCAACAAACGTCTTCTGAGACGTCAATTGACATGTTGCAATTAACTGTTTATGACAGTAAATTGATAGGAATTAAGTGACAACAATTTTATGGGCTGTCATTAATAATGTAGATTAAACTTGTCAACAAAATTGTCAAGCGCCAATTAATTTTAATAGAGTAGTTGGATAATGTTTCCCACTTGTTGATTTGTGGCTTGTTTTGAATAAATGTTGTGACAACAAATCGATAAATGAAGAATTGTCATTGTTTGGGGTTTAGAAGAAGACGCAATTAGATCAATAAACAGGGAAACAACTTTTTTCAGACCTATTGGCGAGTGTTAGCTGTACTTGAAAACAGAAATTACTGTAAACATGAAAATTGCTCACATTAGTGTAAAAATTGCATTGTTAAACGTGCATTGCTGCGGAAAACTCAGCATTATTACCGTTGTAAAGTATATATAAAGGTTTCAGCAATACTGCCCTGCTGCATTTCTTGCGATAGCAAAGCAAAGCATTGTTATTGTCATGACCCGAACACATTGAAGACGGCAACAACAGGGCCACACCACAACAAGATAGCGTCGGCTTCAAACTTTGCCCTGTAGTCAGCTTCCTGGTTATAAGAAAAGCGGCAGCAAAAGTATCACAATCATTTTTTATGCGCTTAATCACAATTCCTAGATTAAGAACACCGTGCGACAGCATTTTTCACACTGGACAAAATCCATATGGGCGTGAAACTAGAGACCAAACATAGTAATACTGCGTAATCAGTTTTTCATTTCTACATCCTTTGTCTTTTTAAAAGGACTTCAAAATTTTGAAGGGGATTTTTTCCAGTGTGAAAAAAATTTTTCATTTCTGTCGCACGGTGGAATTCATCGGTATCCATTTGATCATTCAATTTTATGATCAATCAATTTAAAACAAATGGCAATGTGTAAAACTTTACAAAATTAGTAAATTTTAACTGAACTATAAATAAATTTGTAATTGTTGTTCAAAGCACTAAGAAAATTTAAGCAGAACGCCTTGAAAAACATCTGTTTTAAAGAAGTGTTCTCAATTGCTATGGTTTTGTCGCCTAGGAAATAGAAATATTTAGTTCTAAAGTTGGCAACAGCGACAACTATAGTCTGTGGTCGTGTAGCCGAGTAGTCGTCAAAATAATCGTCTTCATAAGAACATTCCGATTTTATATTTCGACAGGTGCAGTCGTGTTTCTGCTGTTGCCAATTTGGTCGGTGATTTCTTTTTTTTTTTACTTCAGCTTAAAGGGTTCCCAAGAGTTTTCTGCAGGCTTGCGGCAGTACCGAACAATGCAAAGCCATTTGATTTAACCCCAGACACAAATTTTTAGAAGTACTTAATTAGAAGTTATTCTTGTCCCCTCAAAGGTTAATAATATTTTATATAGTTCATGGATACTGGGAGTTGAGTATCAGAGAGTTTGCCACCCTTTTCGGGCATTGCAATGGTCCTTATACGTCGAGTGTACTAGTCAAGCAATCGGCATAGTACAGGGTGGCGTAAAAGTTGTCACCCAGTGTTCTTTGGCTCTAATCTGTTTATGAATAAATGAATGAATAAACGAATGAATGAATCAATCAATCAATCTATGAATGAATAAATGAATGAGTCAAAGCACAATTTACTTTTGCCTCCATTTCTGAAAATTTAGATATAGCATCTGCCGATAAGATGATGACTTTTTCCCCATTTTGTACCTGTCTAACCTAACCTTTCAATCTAGAACGATCAACTGGAAAAGTCCCAGTTTTTGCGCTGTAGCGCCATGGATGACTACGTACAGCCTCATTCAAGCTAAGTCAATTGGCCATGGCCAAAATAGTATAAATCTATGAAGTGGTTTCCTTTCTCGCAATTATTGCCTTTGTTCTCATAAAAAGATCGCTCAAGGCAATCACTTCGTGGCAAGCTTTCATAAAAGCGAAAATGTTGTATTTTTGGTTGTGTTTTGCAACTTGGTACAAAGAAAGCTTTGAAAGAACTGCATTACTTCGGGGAAAACCAAATGGTTGGTAAACTTATATGAGGCACAGAGAGTTTATTGGAGGCACCACAGTTTACAGTAGACCATTGTAGAGAGAGAAAGAGAAGGATTTCGGATTAGCTTTCCAGCAGAAATTTTCCTCTCCATCTATTATCTTGATGGGCTCGAGACAAGAGTCCATACTTCTTCTTCACTCAAAGCTCTTTCATTCAACCGTTGAGTTCTTCCAGAACCAATGCAATGCTTGGCAATTTAAGAAGTATTCCCTGCGCGCTGGCTCGTGTATTGAACACATCAGGTTTGACATGGCCTCATTTCATTTCATAAATAAATAGAAACAAATTTATATTTTGTCAACAATTTTTTATTGTTCTTTATTGTCTAACTAATCTAGCCTAATCTTCTCTATTGTCACCTCAAATCTTTCTCTCATTCATTGCAGTGCAGAGCACACATTTCATAAGTTTTTCACAGCTCACAAGTTCACAGTTTACTTTACACTGGATACTACAAAAGTTGTCATGTTAGATGTGCAACGATTTCTTAGAATTTTTTTGCTTTAAAGAAACCACAATGAATTTCAAACTAATCTACCATTCTTTGAGCAATATGACATACATTACACTACACTTTTTAAATATCATTTTTTATTAGTCAAAAGAGGGGTCTGTCATACTTCTACTTCAGTTGTTTAACATCACTATAGAAGAAATCAAGAGAATAAATATTGTTTATGCAATCAGCTCAATTTTTAAGTCATCCATTGAGCTGTAGTTGTCTGCTTACTTTTAAATGAATCGAACAAACCTACTGAAGTAATTTCAGTAGACTTTGTTAGATGACGCATTTGCAGGGCACACTAGTTGTGCGTTTTTTAAAAAGTCAACCAAAAGTAAGGCCAAACATATACAAGTGATTTCCTCTCTTACTCTCCACATTTAACACAAAACTGACACAGAAAACTGTCTGCCATGAGTAACATCTTCTCGCATTTTCACCTAAAATGACAATCGACACTGCTGAAATCAAATCGAAACCGTTTCTTTGTTGCAGTTGCATCGAATGTCTGTTTCTTACATACGAAACTGTCGAAAATGTCTCTCGATTCAAGTTCTTTTGAATGTCTGTTACCAGTCTCTTGAATGTTTTAAGGTCTATAAATTTAATTGAAGTTGATTTCTGTTTTCAAAGATTCAAACATTTATCTAAAAGTGCAGCAGTTTTAAATATTCAAAATTAACTAACATTTGCAGCAAATAAAATTCAATGCCTCGATTATTCGTGTTGTTCGGAATTGAAAGCAATAATGTTGTTTTCTATCGCAACGATAACACAGAGTAATACAAAACAAATACATTTGTATCTAAGGTCATCAGGAAATTTAGAAATATTCTGTTCGACATTTCTGTACGCTGGTACGTTCAATTTTCCAGTTATTTATATGGTAAATGTAGGAATTATTCAATTTTCAATGAAAACCCCAAAAATGTGAAGTTTTTGTTACGTTGATTCAAATTCATGTCTACATACGTATGCATGTACATATGTCTGTACACTACGACTAGCATAAATATTTAGTTCCTCGAACTCGGTGCACATGTCGCATATTTGTATGCTTGGAAATTTGAGCCAGAAAGCAGAAGAAGAAGAATGAAATTGAAATTTAATTTTCGCTCGCTTGCTCGTAGGTCTGTCTGTCGGTTTGTGGGACTGTTTGTCTGTCTGTCTGTCTGTCTGTCTGTTCATTCTTGCAGCGAAAAAGGATTATTGCAAATTTAGTCTGAGGCCAATGCATGTGGCGCGCTGAGCAGAATGTTGAACCTCATTTAATAGAGTGCACATCTCTTTTTGTGTTTGTATGTTTGTGTGCTGTGAATGTGAATGTGCTTTGTGCTGATTTTTTAGCGTATACAAATTATATATGATGTATGTGCGGGTTAGTGAATATTTTTGCACACATATTTTTTATTATTTAAATCACATTTTGCTTTCCAGTGACACAACTGAATTTTTTCTCACATGCAATTTTTCTTCAACAAGTATGCAAAACTTTTTATATGACAGTCGTTTGTGGCTCGAAGAATTCTTACTACACCAATTTTTACTTATTTACTTTATAAAAAAACAACCCTTATCGTCAGGTTGTCTCTACACTTTCTGTGCGCGCGTTAACTTTCACTGCTCACACAAAACGTTGATAGCATAGAAGTTAGAAGATAAGAGAAGTTAGAGAAGTTAAAGGGATAACTAACTTCTTCTACTGGCAACATTGTTTGTTCCAATGCTGCCGTGCCCTGTAGTTACTCATCAAATGCTCCTTTGAGTTTGACTTCAACTTCTACGACCGTAGTGGCTCAGTGGTTGGTTTTACTTCGTTCAAGTTTGAATTCAACCAAATCTTCATATGTAAGGAAAATTCTCATTGAACCATTTCAACCATCACCAAATACATAAGGATGATAGTGCCACCTGGTGATGGTCTATTCTGGTAGAACATTAGACTGGCACGCGTTTGCATTATATTTGAAATCGCATGGTCCAGTTTAGTAGGGAATAGAATTCGTTTCTCTCTAAGAGTCCTCCTTGGAATAGTCCACCGTCTTAAGTTAAGTTATGTTGTAGTTGCAGTCTACCAAAAAAGAAAAGCTCACTGGTGCACAAAATGATGGCTTATTCTGGTACCACTATGCAATGGATCTAGTCTCCCTCTACTCTGAAAATTACGAGGATTCCAATGAATGAATCCTCGTAATTTGAATCTCGTTATCTCTCTAATTGAAAGCTATGTTCAGCTGGTCACAAGTCCACGAAAAACTTGAATCCAGGGGTTTTGAAGGCATGAATTCCTCTTATATTCATATTCCAAATCACATAGCTCAGTTTATTAGCGAATTTTGTTTCTTTCTAAGAACAGGGAGTTGTCCAGCTTCGAAGGTTGGGATGGGTTAGTTTAGGTTAGGTTGCAGTGGCAGTCTTCTAAAAACGCTCATTTAAGCATTAAAGCAAAAATTATGGTTTATTCTGGTACTACATTAGAATTTGACGAGTCTTCCTCTACGCTGGGTATAACGAATATTCCAATATGAACCTCGTTATCTCCCTAATTGAAAGATCAGTTCAGCTAGTATCAAATCCATGGAAAGTCTAGAATCCAAGTGTTTGGTTTTCTTTGCTAGAACGAGGATCTGAGGAATTGTATTTTTCTTCTGGTCAGAGATCAATCTGGATAATGGTTGGTTTCTTCTGGTCAAAAGTAAATATTGGCGTATAAAAGGCAGCGCTGTATATTCTTCTTCTTCTTCGGAAGGACAACCATGGTAAAAGTCGTTGTGTAGCAACCGTAGTATTTTCTCTATTAGGCAGTGCACTACAATCACTGAGCAGCTTCAAGTTTGATCTTGCTTGAGTAAATGTTTCTATCTGCTGTTGTAAGTAATGGCCACATTTCAGTGTATTCTTCTAAATAGATATTTTTTGTTTCCACTGCTAGAAGGTATTTTCAGCACATATAAGAAGGATAGCAATGTTGTGAGGGAGAGATATCATATCTATCGTCTGAGCATCTATCCTTGCTATGTTCTTAAATTTGATTCAACTAAGTCTTAGTTGAATTAGAATCTGAACTTATTTACCAATCTATACAGTTGTTAAGTATAGATTTTCCACACTGTTTCAGCAAAGGCGCTAAAATATTTTTACAACCACCTTGGTTCAAGTTTCTTAATTTCTTTTCGCTTTAACTATTTTTTTTACCACCTTGGTTTCAATTTCCTAACTTCTTTTCGCTTTCAATATTAGATAAGAACTTCTTTAACAGTTTAATCTAAAGTTTAAGTGCGGCTGACCCTAAAGTAGCATAAAACTTGTTTGCTTTACCCCAACACATACCCCAATAGTTTGATGTCTGTATGTATGTGTGCCATCGTTTGCTTTGAACTCAGCAAATGCAAATGTTCTCGTTTACTGGCAAAGAAGTTCTCTTCGATTGCGTACGTGCTGCACTTTGAACCTGACGCTGCTGGCAACAATGGGTCAAACAGCTGGCAAACGGATCCAAGCAATGGCAGGGCAGGAAGCGGAAAAAAATGCAACGCAGATAAGGCAGTGTTAACAAAAAAGTTTGCAGTATATGCAATGCTCGACAAACAAATTTGCTCGGCACTGACAAATCCGCTTATTTACAATGATACATAGCACTGTGGAAGAAGTGAAGAAAAAAGTGCAGTCGGAGCGTAACAGTTGCCGACAAACATTCGGGCACTGAAAAAACTATTCCACTGAGTGTTGTTTGCACAAACAGCACGCAACGAGCAGCGACAGCAACAAGAATGGCCGACGGCAACACACCACACTGCAAGCCAAGTCAAGTCCGAGAAGTGCTGGATTGGTTGCTGGAGTCAGTGGCTTTTTGCATTCGCCGACGCGGTCCTTGTAGCCGTCAGCGCGCCTGTTCCGGTGCTTCGGGCTGCCAGTAGAGACTGTTGCTATTGTTAGTGCTTTTGTTGTTGTTGTTGTTGTTGTCTTGGCGCATGCACATTTGTCTTCGGCGTGCTGTACGTGCCGCTATTTACATTTGCACGTAATAAATTTAACCGCTGCCACGACGCCAAAAACAGCCGCCAGCAACCCGGCGCGCCGCCTTGGTCGGTCAATGCTTCCTGTTTGGCGTTTCTTTAGCTGCTTTTGGGACGCGTTCCGGGTGTCGTTTTTCACGCATTCTCGCGCAACGTGCGACAAGTGTCTGCCACTACCACGCACACCTCCGCTCCATTTCTGTGCACTTTTGCCTCGCTGCCAGCGTTGCGTTGGCTGCTGCTTCCTTGGCTGCTATTATACTCATTGTTGTTGTTGTTATTGTTGTTATTGCTTCGTGCTGCATTCTATCTGATCCGCACAACGTGTTGCATTTTATTTATTTTATTGCCTCATCCTTTCGTTCGTGTTTTCACTCCTTTGCGCCCACAACCCATTGGCCATTTGTGCAGACGGTCTCAGTCTGTCGCTGCTGCATTCGCTTGACAATTTTTTTTAGTTTAATTTTCCTTCCGCTTATTCTTATAATTTTGTTTTACTTTTTTGACATTTTTTCTGCTCTCTTATTTATTTTTCTTCTTCTTGATTTTTTTGCTTAAATTGATTCTACAGCACGTAATGCCGGTTCGGTATCAGTGAAGCGATAAGTTCGAAAATGAAATTGAGGTATTTATTTGTTCGCTTATTGGTTGGTTTGAGCAGGAAATGGCGCACAAGTAGCTTTCGCGTTCACTGCTCTTCAACGTTGGTTCATTGCTTAAAGTGTCTCCGACTGAAAGCAGCTAATCGAGTGGCTTCGAGTACAAATTGGTTTGATTTTTGTTTAGACGGAAATAAGATCGGGAATTTATTTTCAATGTGTTTCTATTTCTAGTAGTCACAAACAATTTATAGTCAGATATCAGTCAGGACTTCATTCCACCTGCATTTTACTGACCGTTTGTACGATTGTCCACAAGTTGAATTTTGATTTGACCCATGGATCAATGTCCAAGTCTCCAGAAAAGGCATAGAAAAGCGTTTTTTATTTTGCCCATCCCAAGCAGATCTTAAGGTTAGCTTGCTTTTGTAATCCCTAAGACCAGAGTAGTTTCTTAGGCCCGATTCCACAGTGGTTGGTTTATTTTTTACTACCCGTTTTTTATTTCACAATCTTTGGTTAAACAACTCTTAACCAGCCAATGTTTTGCTACGCAACCATTTTCCGTAAATTTTCATTGTCATTGAACACGAAATCTTAATTTCCTTAAAAACTCATGAAACAGCAGAAATCTCTGCCTTCACATTCCACAAAGCACATCTAAAAACGCACTAAAGTCATCTAAGCGATAAAAGTGATTCAAAACATGATGCCAAGAAATTTATTATAATTTCCAAACAACACTGTTGCGTTGTCAAGGTCAAAATAATTTGCATTTTAAATGTTTGCCACGTTGCACATTTAGTGCAATTTCCGCTAATTGTGAATTCTGCTAATTTCAGCGCGCAAATTCAGTTTTAATGTGTTCGCACTGCAGCCACGTACACAACTTTAAATTAAACCACGCACAATAACAACAACAACAACAAGAAAAACGGCGACTCGATTCAATTGCACCAACGTAATGATGCTGCCGCAAGCACTGTTGGCAGCAATTTCACGGCAACATTTTGTTGCACGCTTTACGAGCGCAGCCACGCCGTGAAATTAAAGCGCCGCACAAAGGCACCGCGCCACGTCGCGCCGCGGGAATTCCTTGCAGCCGTTGCCATTGAAAGCGAGCCGCGCTGCACTTTGCATTTAAGACACGCCGCGCCGTGCCTCGCTCACCGTGCGGCTCACCTTCGCTGAAATGCGCCTTTGTGCCGCAGCGAATTTGATTAAAACGAAGTGAAAAGTTTTGATCCTCCACTCGTTGGCTTGTTGTATTTTTACAAGGTGGCTTAAACCGGCCAACACTGGCCAGCGCTCACACAGCTGCATTTTGCGTTTCTGCGTATGTATGTATATGTGTGTTTGTCCATTTGCCCGTCTGTCTGTCTATTCGTGCCGTCGTTTACTCGTCCTGGTTGGCGGTAAAACATATCAGCTACGTGCTCCGGCTATGTGTTAAAAGCGCGTCAGCTAGTGTTGCCAAGTTGCCGGCTTTATTTTGTTTTTGCTGCTATTGCTTTGTGCCACACGTGCATTGACTCTCTGGACTGACTGACTGGCCGGTTGGTCGATGAAAGCATGAAACATGTACTTTCAGGCTGTTGGCAAGTTTCGGGCTTAAACTCTGCGCGCACAATGAAAGAATTTAATAATGAAATGGCTGAAAATTCCATTTTGGCTTTTTTGTTTTTTTAATACAATGTTGTTGAAAGCTGTTGAAGAGTTTATGTTTAAATATTGAATTAAAAAAAAAATAAAAAAAATTGGCAATCAGAGAAAATGGTTCAATTTTGAAATGAAAAAAAGTTTTCAATTAGAGAGAATAGCCCAATTTCGACATGAAAAATCTTCACTGAAAAAAATTTAAATTTTTATATTATTGCCACTTTTTTTTATTAAAATCATAAAATTATATTTCGTATGGAATGTTAGGAGTCATACAAATTTCACCACTGAATTGTGGGTACAAATTTTTGTGCTGTAAAGTCAAGGTTCTTAACTCCCATCCTAATAGTTTGAGAACTTCACTAAAATTATTCGACTTAAAATTAAACTTAAAATTATTGTTAACAAAATTAGGAAGAACATTGCAAAAATGGTTAAATGTTCTTTGAGTCAGAAAAATAAAAATATTAAAAGACCTCAATGGAGTTTTTTTGACTATCTTGGATTTCAGTGTTAAAAAGTTCAGACCGTCGAAGAGATCTGACTGGAACTTTAAAACTGATAGCATCACTGACAGTCAAAAAGTCCATTGATGACATTGACTATAAATTTGAAGGAGAGAAGATATATTCTACTTCTTTCTTTATTACTTTACTAGTTATGTAACGATTTGAGTTTCGTTTTGAGTCATGGAAAGCAATCGGATGGGCAAAATTCAAGAAATGAAGAGCAAACAAAAAAAATCCTCTGAATTCGTTTCAGTTGGTTTGTACAGGAGGCATAAACAATTTTCATAAGAAGGGAGTATGTTTAAATCTAGAGTGAACAAAAGCAGAATTAATTTCAGGGTAGATAAGTCTGACAAGTAAGAACAGTTTCAACGAACAAACGCTAACATGGAGTACAAATTGGAGATCTCTTCTTCTTGACTGGCACGACAGCCCGAATACGAGACTGAGGCCTAGCTACCAGCAACCAACCGTGCTGTGCGTGCGAATGTTTTTAGAAGGTTGGAAGGGACCTACAGTTTTATGCCATTTCCGAACGGCGAGTTGGGAGCTTTTCCATAGGCAATTTTACTCTCAGAGGTTTGCCATTACCTTCTTTTTCTTTTTTCGGTGTTAACGCAACGGAGTATTGAACTCGCGGAGTCTTGACTCGCGGCCCAACGCACTAGCCAGCTGAGCTACGGCGGCTGCCGTAAAATTGGAGATAGGAGATAGTGAAATCAATATGGACAGAGATGGGAGTTGGAAGTTTCGAGTAGAGTTTTGTGGCAAATAAAAGAAGATCTATTTTAATAGATCCATGGCTTTTGTGGAATGAAGAATATTTGGAAGCTCGAGTCTTAGTAGAGCTTAATCTCTATAAGAGTCACACTGTCAAAACAAATTTTGCAGTTGTCCGAAAACTGGGCCTTCACTATCATAGTGAGCACCGGTCTCATTGTCCTTTAGATGCATGTCTCTAATTCGTTTGACGTACTCGTTAACACTAAAAAGACCATTACGGTAATTTTGATTGTTTTTAATTGTTTTATATTTGTATTTTCTTTAGTATTACTATCAACTTGCGATTTAGTAACTTCTAATTTTTTTATCGTGAAATATTATATATTTTTTAAAAGTTTATTTTACTTTACTTTCGAGATATCAACGAATACGATAAAATGAAAAATTGCGGTCTTTCTAGTGTTAACAAGTAATTGGTCCCTACTGGCTCAAGACGCACTAATCATCTTCGAGTGGGTCAACCGCTGCACAGTGATTCGAATCCATACAACCGCGGGACAAAATTAGAAGGAGTAGTCCATTCTTCATAATTCTTCATTTGGTATACTAATTGTTCATGGTCTGCCATGTAGCGTAATTTTGACTAACTACAATCATAAGGATACCGCAAATTGTGGCATATTTCTAGTCTTTTCACATTTCATAGCCACCAATACGCTCGTTTGTTTACCGATTACTTTTAGTACAGTAAATTGGTATATTTTACTAAAAAAAAATACTTAATGGCTGAAATTTTGAGGGTGTGTTCGGGGGCATGTCCTGAGTCTAAAACTGAGTTTTCGTATTCGAGGGGGTGGGGGAAGATACTACCCCCTGCTTATTTAGGGGTGAGCTCGTTTTAATTCCTTATCTCCGGTGCTATTGCTCGTACCGACAAGTCCGAGGGATCAAATTTGTGGGGAATAAAATTATCTATCTAATGATAATAAAATCGAGGTCATAGGTCGATAAGGTGAATCAAAATGGCCGGTCAAAGGTCAAAAGTGAGGGAAGTTTTTCGTTTTTCGTGAATATCGTGAAACCGAGAGTTTTTTCGCATACTGCTTCGATACCATTTTAAAGTACTTGAAATTACCTACAAAATGAGTGCTCGAACACTCATCTACTATAAATAGTTTGCCGTCAATCCAACGACCAAGTTGACCGCGCGCGCCGATGTTGAGCCGCGCACGGCGCGAGAAGTACTCATTGCGCATACATTGCACTCTCTACGTGTTCGCACGTACAGCGCGCGCGGTCAACATCGGCGCACGCGGTCAACTTGGTCGTTGGATTGACGGCAAACTATTTATAGTAGATGAGTGTTCGAGCACTCATTTTGTAGTTAATTTCAAGTACTTTAAAATGGTATCGAAGCAGTATGCGAAAAAACTCTCGGTTTCACGATATTCACGAAAAACGAAAAACTTCCCTCACTTTTGACCTTTGACCGGCCATTTTGATTCACCTTATCGACCTATGACCTCGATTTTATTATCATTAGATAGATAATTTTATTCCCCACAAATTTGATCCCTCGGACTTGTCGGTACGAGCAATAGCACCGGAGATAAGGAATTAAAACGAGCTCACCCCTAAATAAGCAGGGGGTAGTATCTTCCCCCACCCCCTCGAATACGAAAACTCAGTTTTAGACTCAGGACATGCCCCCGAACACACCCTCAAAATTTCAGCCATTAAGTATTTTTTTTTAGTAAATGTGATTTATTTGTCTCTATTTACTGTACTATTTCTGTCATTACTTTTTCAGCCAGCATCCACTTGAATTGAGCTGACAACAATTCGGAACCAACAACAACTGTCGCAAACTGCCAGCTCCCAAACAATACGCAAGCGATGACAATTACGAGAAGCTCGACTTCATGATGATAGCCTCAATCGCAATCGAGTCCGCACGCACTGCACCAGCACGACCAGCAGCACACGTCCCGGCCACCGCACCGCCGCCACCACATCCACCATCACCATCACCAGCACCAGCATCCTCTCGACCGAGAGCGGCCGCCGCAGCCAACACGCCCAGCCAGCACCGCTGTCGGCGCATGCCGCGGCTGCTCGGCGGCGCCGCCTCGGCGACGCTGCAACCCGGTGCCGGCGTACGCTGGCAGCTGCTGCTCGCGCTGCTCATCTGCAACTGCATAGGTGAGTGTGTCGCGGCCGCGCGAATGTTTTGCGTTTGCGATGTTTCTGTTGCTTCATTTCATTTGCAACAATCAAACAATCAATTACGTGCTATTATTAATATATACTATATATGAAAAAACAACAACATGTTATCAACTATTTACATATATACATATATTACTATTTACTACATGCATTAACCATTAACCTATATTGTATAAATGAATCGTTAATGAATTTGTTATTTTCGTTATTTAAAATGCTGCTTAATGTTTTTTGTCCCATTCCAAAATCAATTGTAAACACACCAACTCAATACACAACAACATTGAACAATGAAGATATTTCCATTTCCAACAAAATCTCCTCAGTGGGCGCATTCGAGCCGGATTTTGTATTTCCGCTGGAGAATGTCACTGTGGCGCAGGGCCGCGACGCGACCTTCACGTGCGTCGTCAACAATCTCGGCGGGCATAGGGTGAGTGGCGACTCCTCAACGGCCAGGGTATGTATCGGTTTTAAGCGGCGTCACAACATCATTTCTAACTTTTCAATTTTTGGTTTTTTGACAATTTATGTTTTCTGTTTCATTTTCAATTATTTCACGATTTGTGCACAATTTCGATTTATTCTTTTCGAACTGAAATTATTTTTTTAACAAATTAGTTTTTAGTTGAAATGCACCAAAGCACTAACAATTCAAGCCTCAACTGCACCAAAAGCACTTAATTAATAACTTGGAAACACGTAGCTCACCAGTTGGCAATGCGCTAAACCACGCACCATTGCACCACCGCACCATTGCACCAACCAGCACCATTCACCCACCAAAATCACGCTCGTCGGCCATTGGACACGGACACATTTTGCGCTCACCAAACGTCATGTCATAAAATGTCAATCAATGCCGACTGACGACTGTCGACTGCCGCATCAACGTTGATCGAATTTGCAAATTTGCGAATTCAGCGCAAAACGCCACCAAACATCGACTCAGCAGCTTCTGTGCACTGCCAACCATTGCACATTCATGACAGCAAATTGTTGGCCAAAGAGCGCATCGAAAACAAATTTGTAAAAACACAAAATTGCTTGGTTCGAAATATGTGCAACACATTACATATTTGAGTAGTCGATTTTTGAGTACTCGATTTGATTTATTCTCGATTAATGTTGATTTATTTAATGCCAAAAAACTGCCGCTGCCAATGCTCGTTGCTCGTCGACATGTTGCTGCTGTTGCTTGCGGCTAATTCGCCTTAATTAACATTCGGTGCGCAGACGAAATTCAGGTGTTCGGTGAGTCATTCAATATGCAACGCTTCACTCAAACGCTCAGTGGTTGAACGGCTTAAGAGACCAGCAGACCCAACTAAATGAAGCGCACCCACTCGCTCACTCACAATCGACACTGCGTGTAGTTTCGATTTCAGTGCTGAGAGCGGCTGCGGAAATTGATGTGGCCCGCTGGTTTTGCGTCATACACCAGGCACCAGACACGTCCTGATGGCAGCGCACATAATCCACCTGTCAGTTGCCGCATGACTTTTGCAATGATCTATAGCAGTGATGGTCATTCGGCTGCGTTGATAAGTATACGGAAATGTGAGGCAAGGTTGGTGTCTCTGCTATAGCAGAATAATTATCACTGATCTAAAGCCATCTCGAGAATTAAAATACCTTCAAGAGACCAACAAAAAGGCAGCAGCAGTCGAGCTCGATCGGCTGCTTCCTTTGTTGTTGTCAGCAGTCTGGTTTGAAAAAGGAGTAGTCGGTAGAAAGGAGTACAAAATATGGTAGAGTATAAGAAGGAGTAGCTTAGGTGAAATAGTATGCAACTGTCTCTTTACTAGGATTCAATCAATAAACCAATTCCACTTATTTTTGTAGTTTAGCAGGATTGATAGTTCAACCTATGTTGCGTCGTTTACACAATAAATCCTTAGAATTTGTATCCTAGGCATCCTTAAACGCTAAAAGTAGCGTAAGCCTTGTTGCAGTGAGTTTTGCACAAAACCAAAGTAAATCTTGGTCCTAACTTGTCAGTGGACCATGCGAAAACACAAAGAAGAAATAAGTCGTTTCGCATTTAATACCCGCGATATAAGTAGGATTATTTCACTATGGAGAGTACTACAATGGAAGCTCTAAGTATTACAGAAACGTTCGTACTAGCATAGTGACAGGGCATAAGGTTTTCGCAAACCTACATAGTTAAGTTTGAGAAATGAAAAAGCAGATTTTAAAAATATCTTCATTACTGTAGGGCGATTTCCAAACTTCTTAACGACAATTTTCGTATCGTTAGCTAAGGACTGCGACAAATATCGTTAACTGCCATTCCCAAACACACAATTGTCAACGTTAGTTTGTTTCAATGCTTCAATGTAAACTATTTCACTAAAACCTTTAAACTTGAAGTAAGATCAGTTGAAATCCTAAGTACTTCTACTACTACTACAAATACCACTACTACTACTACTATTACTACTACTACTACTACTATTACTACTACTACTACTACTATTACTACTACTACTACTACTACTACAAATACTACTACTACTACTATTACTACTACTACTACTATTACTACTACTACTACAAATACTACTACTATTACTACTACTACTACAAATACTACTACTACTTCTACTACTACTATTTTTACTGCTACTACAAATAATACTACTACTACTATTAGTACTACTATTACTACTACTACTACTACTACTACGACTACTACTATTACTACTACTACTTCTGCTAGTACTACTACTACAAATACTACTACTACAAATACTACTACTGCAAATACTATTACTACTAGTACTACTACTACTACAAATACTACTTGTACTACTACTACTTTTACTGCTACTACAAATAATACTACTACTACTATTAGTACTACTATTACTACTACTACTATTACTACTACTACTATTACTACTACTATTACTACTACTACTTCTACTACTACTACTACTACAAATACTACTACTGCAAATACTATTACTATAATTACTACTAGTACTACTACTACTACTAGTACTACTTCTACTACTACTATTTTTACTGCTACTACAAATAATACTACTACTACTATTAGTACTACTATTACTACTACTACTATTACTACTACTACTACTACTAACACTACTACTAGTTGTCCTTATGACGTTTCGTTTCCTACAGTTCTGGACATGAAACGACACATTTTTGTTCATTACATGAAAATACACTTTTTTGTTCCCTTTAAAATGGGAAAAATTTTTGTATTTTAGCGAAAGTAGAAATTTTAAAAACCAACATTACCCAACCGAAAATTAAATCTAACTCAGATGTAAATATAGACAGGAGCTAGAAAATACCCGATTTGAAGCCCTTCAATTGCATTCGAAATCGTGTGAGAAAGCTTATTGGGCATAATAGCATATACAGGGTATCTATTGACTTCTTACAGTTTCAAGCTTTCTTAAAGTTTCTTACTTTCTGGTCTTTGGTAACTGCTCAACAGGAACGACGTGTCTGACTTTGAGTATTGGCCCAAACAACTCGTCCGGCAACAGGACTCAAATATTTTAAATGCGCTGACATAAAGAGAATAAGACAGAAGAAGGACAATTCTGGCCCCTAATGCTCATTTATGAAATGATACCCTTGTTGCATTTTTTCCAGCACTTTAAGTTTCCCAGTTTAAGTAAATTTTAGCCAATATTAACTCCAAAAATAAACCAATGCCTCTCATGAAGAAATATTTACATGAATTCCCTTCCCGGACTTTTTGTAATCAATGCAAGTCAGAAACTTAGTTCAGGCTCGCCCGGATGTTGTCAGATCAATGGTGTACATTTCCACAAAGAGACCAAATCCTTTCGACCTCAAAGAGATTCAAAGTTTGTAAGCTCTAAAGTAATTTTACCATCGAACTGCAAAAAATACTGCAAAAACAGCAGCTTCTACTCTGTACTTCAATGCAACTGAGCCGAAATGCACGCACACATACACAAAAACACTGATAAAATGAATGCGTGTGTATGTTCATTGGTGAGGCGAGAAATGGGTCCTTGCAATTACATTTCCCATGAGTGAAATTCACATCGATTTCTGGTTTGGTTCGCTATCGAAAGCCACGCACCCCTTCCAGTTCGGACCGTAAGCACGTTTAGGGGGCCGACCATTTGCACAATGCCAGCTGACAAGCACTCAATACGCTTGTCCACAGTCTCACACACACACACATGCACAAGCATGCATGTGCGTATGTAGCACACCGATCATAAAATTACGCAAAAATACGATGGCGACAGCAGCCGTGCAGCAATGTGGCAAACGTGGCTGTAGTTGGCCAACACACACTAACACACTCACACAAGCACTCACTGCCACTAACCGATAAATGTGCCGTTATGCGTGTTGTTTGCGCAGCCGCTTTTGTCTCTGTGTGTGTGGACACTGAATATATTCGAATTTAATCAGCGCTGCACAAAGTCGAATATATGGTTTGGTCGCTGGTTGGGTGGCCACAAGGTCACCGGAAAACGCAAAAACACTCACTCGACTGGCACGAAATTATCGGCGAAATGCTGCGAATTTATTTTTGGGTATTGTACGATTTTCAGCGGCTGGTCCAGTGCTGGTTTGGCTGCCAGCGGACTTGGCAAATGTTTGGCAGCGCCCAGAAGCACGCAACGACACAACTGCAGCCGCTGTGCAAATTTGCGCATTTCCAGGCATTTACCTGTGCATTCTAATCAGTTGGCAGGTGTGTGTGTGTGTCGGACGCAGGGCGCAGAGTGCGGCGACGGCTGACAGCGCAAGACCACAGCAAACAGGCGGCTGCGTGCGTGCGTGCCTGCGCGTCGAAAGCTCAACAACCGCACGCGTGCTCATAAACCGGAAGTGCCGTTTGCGGCGGCCAGTCGACTGCAACAACAACAACAATGCCCGATGCAATCGACGGCGCTGAGCGCTAATCAAATGTGTGCAGAAATTTCACATATTTGCCATTAACTTGCATATTGTATAGGTGTGTGTGTGTGTGAGTGTTTGTGTGTGTGAAGTTCTTAATTTTACTGAATTATTTCTTTGCAATTTAAATTGTTGTGTTATTGTTTGTGTAGTTTGCAATAAGATGCTGGAATTTATACTCGCAACAGCGCACAGTGATTCGACTTCATAAAACGGTCCGGAGAATATTAGAAGGAATGATCTGTTTACTAGTTAATCTGAGTCTTCTGGTTCAGGTTTTTAAATTTGAAAAATATTTTAAATTAAAAGTAAAGTAGAAGCCTTAGCATTACAAATTTTAAGAAGATATTAAATGCGGAAATGTTCACATCAATTCTTAATCGATACTGAAATTTCTAGCAACTTTTTGCTCAACTTATATTTTTAAGATTTTTTTTACTCAATAGACTAAAAAACAGAGCACATTTTTTTCGGAAAACTTTCGACTTTGGACCCATACAAATTAATTTTTTTCATAGAATTTTGGAGGTTTTCTTAGATGAAGTTTTACCTTTAAAATTAAAAATTGTTAAATTCTGAGACTAAAATTTTTTTAAATTTGCTCTGTGGAACGAATCACTGTGCAGCGCTGTAAATAATTTCTAAAGCGAAGTGGTTTCTAATCGAACCATTGGCTTTTGGGCTCTTTGAATCAAAACCAAAATCAAGGCAATCAATTTTTCAAATATCTGCACCATTACATTTTTATAAAAGTTTCAGAATATTAAAGTTTAAACTTATTGCATTACATTTAAATTTACATTTAAACTTTATTGCATTTAAATTCACTGCTAAACGCAAAAAGTTGCTCGTTTATTAACGATTCTTTACAACTTCAAATGTTGCTGAAACCAACTTTTTTAATGTTTTAAATTTTTTTTTAATCAAATTCCTTTCATCATCTGCCACTTGCAGCTTATGCAGCCAGCATTGGGCTTTTACAATCAAATATAAAATAGTTATGTTTGCATAAAAGTTGGCAGCTCAAGTTTATCTCTTTGCAATAGCGCACAAACATTGACAATAACAATAACAACAACAACTTGGCATTTATATCAGCAGCTTGTTGCCGGCAATAAAGCGCAAATCGCACATGGCAATAAAATAAATTGCCCTTAAAAGCATTTAAAACCGGCGCACCGCCCTCGATTCGCGTGTGTGTGTGTATGTGTGTGTGTGAGTGTTCGTTTTTTAGCAACAGTGCGTTGCAATCGATCGTCGGCATCAATAAATTAGCCACCTCCGCCTCTGCGTTCTGCACCGCTTCCGCGTACTCTCGATTTTCGCGTTGAATGTTTCACTCAACTGTTTTGCATATTCGTTTGTTTGTTTGTTTGATTTATGTTTTCTTCGGTTTTTTATTGCGTAATTTTTGGGTTGTGAAGTCTCTTTCCTTCTTCACTCGTTTCTGTTCAATTTAAACGCACCAATTTAAAACCGAAACAGACTTTGCACCATTTTACAATTTTACATTTTAGAGCTGCACTCAATTATTTATTGTACTTAACTGTAATCGACTCGGTGCATACCAGCTACCACTACTACTCGTAGTTTGTATGTATGCATCGTGTGCACCTGTCTGATGTGTGTATGTGTGTGAGATGTGTGTGTGTGTGTGTTAATATTTGATTGCTGATTTCTGTTTTCGTTTCTTTTTAGACAATCAACTCAAAAAGTATTTGTCTATAAGTTGCTTGCATGTATGTGTGTGAGTGTGAATGTGTGAGCTTCACATTTTTGGTTGTTGTGTACATGTAGTGTTGCCATTGTTCATGCATGATGATCTTTTTCTCGTTTATTGCCTATAAACCAGGTGGCGTTAGATTTATATTAATTATATATCATATATTATATATATATACAAGTATTACATCTTTAAATCATATATAATTTACAGTTATATCAGGTGTACAACTTTGCTTCCGCCGTTTTCCGATAGGTGGTTGTACCGGCTGAGGCTGGTTGAAATACATAGATGGCAATGCCTTTAAAGTGAGTGTGGACAGTGCCTAACGAATTGTCATCGCCGTTTCAGTGACAGTTGTTCTTGTTTTCGTATGTCCGTTTATGTGCCCAATTCTCGCCATTTGCGGGAAGTTTTACTTTTCTGTTACAATTCGAAAAAAAAATGCAGCTGAAGCGCATCGAATGCTCTCAGAAACTTACGGTGATGCTGCTCTGAGTGAAAGAACGTGTCGGGAGTGGTTTCAACGTTTTAAAAATGGTGATTTCGACATGACAAAGTCATCCTCCAACACGACAATGCTCGGCCTCACGTCGCAAAAGTGGTCAAAAAGTACCTGGAAACGCTGAAATGGGAAATCTTGCCCCACCCGCCGTATTCTCCAGATGTCGCCCCTTCTGACTTCCACCTATTCCGTTCGATGGCACACGGCCTGGCAGATCAACATTTTCAATCCTTCGAAGAATTGGAAAAATGGATTGCTTCATGGATAGCGTCAAAAGAGGACTCCTTTTTTCGAGCCGGGATCCGAAAATTGCCGGAAAGATGGGAGAAAGTTGTCGCTAGCGACGGACAATACTTTGAATAATACATCTGTAAGCACTTTTTCGCAATAAAGCTTTTAATTTTGGAAAAAAACGGCGGCAGCAAAGTTGTACACCTGATAATATACACAACAACAAAATATTTATCACATTTATAAATATTAAAAAATGAATATTTAACAAATAACTTAAAATTTCATACATTTTTGTATTAACAATTAAATATTATAAACCACAACAATAAATATAATATATATATACATTTTTATATTTTTCTATGTAATAATTTGCTTTTTCTAAAAACGAAAAATAATATAAATTAAAATATGAAGTCTTCCAAATTTTGCAGCATTATTTTAATTTTAAATAAAAAAAATATAATTTTTTAAATATTTGAAAGCTATAAATAAAAATTATTTTAAAATTGAGTTATTAATTTTAATATAAAAATATATTTTAAAACATTAAATTCAAAAATAATTATTTGTTTAAATTTTAACTTAATAAAAAGTTAAAAGAAAACTTAACAATTAAAAATTAAAAAAAAAAGGTTTTTATTTTTTAACAATTTTTTTCTTAATAAGAACACAAAAGTTTTACACTTAAAAAACAACATATTTTAATATTTGTTTTAATTTTATAAATAAAATATTAAAAAATAATAAAAATAAAATAACAAACTACAAAATAAAAATTCTTAGAATAAAACAAGGAAAACTAGAAATTTAGTATTAATAATATAACATAAAATTATAAAAAAAATAATTATAATATAACATAAAATAAAAAAATAAAAATAAAAATAAAATAAATTATTCCAAAAATTGAGTTATTAAATTTAATATAAAAAAATATATTTTAAAATATTTAGTTCAAAAATATTAATTTTTTCAACTTTTAACTTAATAAAAAAATTCATAAAAAAATTAACAATTAAACATAAAAAAATTCAAAATTCGTGATCAGCGACTCCGAAAATATAAGGAACAGTTGAGGAACTCCGCGGGTTTTTTGGAAACCGCAAAATTGTTGTACTGTGTTATTAATCAATTTTTTATTAATGAAAACACAATAGTTTTTCACTTAAAAAACTTAAGATATTTGAATGTTTTATTTTATAAATAAGTATTAAGAAATAATAAAAATAAAATAAAAAAATTAAAAATACAAATTCTTAGAATAAAACAAGGAAAACCAGAATTTCATAGTTTTCTTTTTTATAAAAATTTTTAAATATAATATTTTAAATATTTGAACAACTATAACTAACAAATTATTTTAAAATTTAGTTATTAAATTTAATATAAAAACATATATTCTAAAATAATAAAGTAAAAAATATATATTTGTTCACAGTTTCATAAAAAAAGTTTAAAACATTAATAAAATTTAATGTTTCTTATTTATTCATCAATTTTTTATTCATAAAAACAATAGTTTTTCACTTAAAAAACTTAATATATTTTATGAAAATATCAAAAAATAATAAAAATAAAATAACAAAATAAAAAACAAAAAATCTTAGAATAAAACAAAGAAAAAACAAGAATCATAGAATTCATAGTTATCTTTTTTATAAAAATTTAAAAACTTTTACTTCAAACTTTTTTTTTAAATATGCGTTTAAAACAATTTTTAAGTTTTTTTTTAATTTTCAGTTAACATTTGTAGAATCAGACAAAAATTAGAATTTTTTTTTTGTAAAAATTTATAAATGATTATTTTTGATGATTAAATTTTTAAAATTATTCCAAATTTTTAAAATGTGTTTTAATATACGTAAACAATATTATTTAATTATTTACCAATTGTTTTATTAAAAAAACAGTATTAGTAGGAAAAAAAAATGTTTAAGATTTTTAAGGAATTTCATAAATTTGTACTTAAAAATTTTAAAACAAAACAAAACTTATACTTTGAAGTTTTCAAAATATAATACATATTCTAATAAGATAAAGAGACGCTTTGGTATTAGAAGTTTAGAACGGCCAAATGAACCAATTAAAAAAGACATACAAATTTAAAATCACTGGCGAACTCAGAAAAATTACTCATTTTAAAACGAATTGTTTCAAAACAGTTTACTTGCTTTTGGGGTAAAAAAATCCGATACCAATTTGTTTCAGAGTTTAGTGAAAAAACGTTGCCTGCTATTCTTATTATATCTTAACTATATAGTTTTAAAAAGAATTGCTATTGCTTTATTTTCTTAAATGTTTATACTTTTTACAAATAAATTAGAAAATTTAGTATTTTAGAAATTTCTTTATATACCACTAACCTTTACTTTCATTCTTTACTTCAATTAAAACAATATTTCAATAAATTATTTTAAACATTTCATTTCATAGTTTACAGTATGAAGAACAACAAAAACGCTTTCAACTTAAGCTCCACTTGCTCATAGAATTATGCTTTCCAAGAATTTAATTAATAAATAAATAAATAAATATTTGTTAATTATTGCCATGACTGTCTATTGACTTATCAAAAATATATACATACATATATTTGTCTATCTATCTATATGCATTAATGTTTTAATGTTTTAATGCACAAAAATGCACCTTTTAAGTTTGTGTACTTTTCGGTTTCGTTGATTTTCTGTCTTAAACTTTAACTGCAGCAATTTGCTGTTTATTGAGATTGCACACAATAACCAGAGTTTAACTAACTGAATGCAAATTCTCTCTCATTTAAATTTCTATTTCAATAAACCAACAACGAACGACGTAACCACTCAAACAAAAAAAACAAAACCAAAACCCACTCATACGCAACTACGGCAATTCGCGCTAATTGCACTTGGCATATCCTTTTTCATATCCTTAACCAATTCAAACTATCCTAATCCCAACAACAACAAAAAAATCCACGTATTGCAACGATTACCAACAAATACAAAATGAAAAAAAAAACACAAAACCAAATCTCACTTGGGTGAAAACTTTTTGCACAAAATGGAAAACGGCGTCAAATTGTGCTGACATCTGACAACGATACCAACAATGGTGTTCTCAACTACAAAATTCAACAACAACAACAACCATTATCCCTTTGCAACTAACTACGCGCACTGTGCAACCAACGACCGACACAACCAACTCGTGTGGCCGCAAATCGATTTTCTACTCGACAATTGCGCCGCACTGGGCAAAAATGCGGCTATAAAAAATAATATAACGATTTTGCCAATGACGCGCAACTAAAATAAAACGCATAAAACGGTTGCTAACAAAAACAAAAACAACAACAAAAAATAAAAAAAAAATACTCGCACCAACCGAACAAAACCAAAATTCCGGAAATTGTTGAATAAACGCTGATGACTGCCGCATCGACCATACACGCGTCCACAACTACTAACGCGCGCTGACGGCTGACGTTGGCGGTCCACGATGACGGCGCTAACAATGCGCCTGTCTGTCTGTCTATCTGTCTGTCTTTCGCTGCGTTGAAATCTAATGAAACGTACCGGCTGCATGGATCACAACCAAATCGCACCGAACCAAACCCACAACAACAACCCACCAATCGACCAACTCTTCGACCGACCAACCATTCAACTGACAAAAATGAAAACTAAAACGCATGAAAAAACACATCAAAATGCAATTTGAACACCAACTGCTGGCGCACAACTGCCGACGCCGCCGCCGATGCCGCATGCAACATAACCTCTGACGCTAACTACCGCTTCAACGCCAACCGCCAACCCGCCTTTTGATCCGTCGGCCGGTCGGTCGGTTGGTCGGTGTGTTTTAGGTTGCCTGGATTAAGGCCGATGCCAAGGCAATTCTGGCGATACACGAACATGTGATAACGAACAATGATCGATTGTCAGTCACACATAATGACTTCAATACGTGGACGCTGGTCATACGCAGTGTCAAAATGGAGGATGCCGGCAAGTACATGTGTCAAGTGAATACGGATCCAATGAAAATGCAAGTAAGTGCCCGCTTTCAGACTCCCACCGCAACCCCTTACACCCATTAACTCCTGCTCTGTGTTAGCCTCTCTGCATTGTCCTGGCCGGCGCACAATGGACGCCGCGTCGAATGCACACGTGATTAATTGGCTATAAGCGCCGAACAAGAACACAACAACAACAACAGCATGGCCGGTCGACTTTATTTGCCTTCACTCGTTGGCGTTTTGGCCTTTTTGTCGGTCATATTCGATGCGGCAGTATTGGTTTGGTTGTTGCGCCAAGAACACTTCTCGAACTAAATTAAAAATCGTATCGCAATGAATATCTTAATTGTTGAACTCACCTTGTGCCCAAATGGCAAGTGGTGACATGGCTGGCGGACTAATGAAAGCTCACGTTTAAGCACTTCGACACACATTCTTTGCAAAGCTGGTCTGATGATGAAGATACGTCAGCACTGCTGAGATTTTAAGCTTAGAGTGATTTGAGCGAAATTAATTCGAGTTGAGTTATTTAAAGTGATGACGAGCCAATTTGCTTGATGGATGGTTTTACTTTTCCAAATAAAAAGCATTCAGCTTTTGGGTACAAAATTTGCATAGGAACTGTTAGTAAGAGGTCAACGAAACTAGTCAAGGTTGGAGTAGCATTTTCAGACAGAGACTCAGTATCATTTCGTCGCCTGAGAAAACGATTATCGTATGTGCTATGAAATTCAATGGAACATACGACATTCGTGTTCTGCAGCAACGATTTATGTATTCAATGATTTACTTCTTTTCAAAAAGTTATACCATAGAAGAATTACTTAACTTCTCAAACAACGATTCAATGCGTCTTTCAACAACTATTTTAAAATTGTACTATTCAATTCAACTATTATAGATCACGAAAGGCAGATAAGAGTGTCCCACTGAAGGTGAATTTTTGGCCGAAGCCGAATGTTGGGAATTACTAAAATATTAGGTTTAAGGCCGAAACCGAAGCCAAATGGTAATAAAAATTCTGTAAAGAACTAAAAAAGGATCACATTTAGCCTTTCTTTCTCTATTCATTTCTTTGTGCCACTTAAGAATTATTTAAAAGAATATATGTAGATATATTTTAGTAAAAAATAAACCAAAAACAGTCTTGGAGTTTCGTTTACAACAAAAACAAAAAAAAAATCCTAAAAAATATTACATAAACAGCTGATTAGAGATCATTTTTATTGAAAGCCATCTTGAGACCCAAATATCGATAAAACACGACATTTGATAAAATACTTCGAAACACAACAAATTTACTTACATTACAGGGCGAAAACCTTTGGTTGAAGTATTCGGCTACTTTGACAACAGCCTAAACCGAAGCCGAATGCCGAAGACGAATATTCGGTCGAACACTAGTAGATAAGTTATGGTGGCTGTCTCTGTAAACCGAATCCGAATGGCGGTCGATACTTTGTAGTTTTTCTTTCATACTTGGAGGGTTTGCTTTTACCAGCCAAAAGCGCGAATTAACTCATCTAATTCATGTGGTTAGTGATAGAAGGAACTAGGAAATGGGAATTGAACCTAGAGCTTCCGCTAAGAATGGCGAGCGTAATGTCTGCTGAGCTGTCGATGCCAGTCACTAAAGAAGGAACAGCATTTTCTGTAGCAGTTTTCGTTCCGAAGAGAAACAAGAAACGATCCCCCATTTTATCTGCAAACATTCGGATATGGACAGAAGAAGACTAATGTTCCTAAGGTCTTCACATCATCACATCTTAATTGTAGTTTCTAGTGCCATTATAGCACAACTAACCATCTTTTTGTGCCTAAGAATGTTTTTTTAGGAGAAAAATTACACTGCAACCTAACCTTACTTAACCTAAATTAACTTTAGTCTTTTCCACCTCGTACTGTCTTCCTTTTTTCTAAATTGTTGTTCTACTCAGTAACAACAAGCCATCTTTGTGTGCTTAAGCAATATTCTTTTGAAAAAAGAATAAGTTAGGTTGCCACTTCAACCTAACCTAACATAACTTATCCTTATTTAGTACTTTCCATCTCGCACTTTTTCTTCTTCGCTTCTTCTTCCTACTTTCTCAGTCTTTTTCAGACATTTCTACTATTATTGTGTTACTTAGTCACAACAAGTCATCTTTGTGTGCTTAAGCAATCTTTTTCTGGAAAAGGAAGCCACTCCAACCTAACCTAACCTAAATTAATTCAATTTTTTCTACCTCGTACTGTCTTCCTTTTTTCTAAACCTTTTCAAGACATTTCAAGTATTGTCTTAGCCACAACAAAACTATCTTTGTGTGCTTAAACAATATTTTTTCTGAAAAAGGATGCCATTTCAATCTAATCTAACCTAACTTATTCTAATTTAGTTTTTTTCTATTTCATACTATATTCCTTTTATATAATTCTAGTTCTTTCCATCTCGTACTGTCTTCCTTTTTCCAAGTCTTTTCGAGACATTTCGAATATTGTTGTGCTACTTGGTCACAGCAAGCAATCTTTGTGTTGTTAAGCAATCTTCTTCTGGAAGATTCAAATACTGCCTTCCCACTTTTCAAGTCTTTTCGAGACTTTTGTGATGTGCTTTGAAATGTTATTGAGCTCAAAACATCTCTCCCCTTTATAAAGCCCTGTATGTGCCACTGCTGTCTTTCTCACGAAACTTCAACTTTGTCTTCCAATTACTGCCGATCTGCATGTGGCAGCGTTCACTGACTACATTTATTTTATAAAATGGAGATTCCCCTTTCCACACGTGTAAAAACAGCTATAAAAATCATAAGATGTAATTTACAGAATTTTTTAAGCTTAGGATGTCTACAGGCCTTCTTGGGAACTAGAGGGTTAAGTTGAAATCAGGTTTTCGGTATTCACTAAAATAGAGTCAAGCCTCAAGTGATTTCAGACTCAAATAATTACTGACTGACTCGAACGGAGATCACAAAAGTAAATCGAGCAAAGTTGAAATCAGTGTCTCAGGATTAACTTTATGCAATTTATTCCAGTTTTCGGAAAAATTTTTGAGGAGAAGAAACGCTGTCTTTGTCCAAAGACTGTCTTCATCAAAAAAGTCCAAGTTTCTTTTGATAAAGTTAAACTATTTACTGAAAATATTTCTAATTCCAAATTCAAAACAAATTTAATCATTTCCTATTTAATTCATTCCTCCAGTCAATAAGAATGATGCTACAAACTCCCTAAGATCAATGTTCAACAATCTGTCTTTAAGTAGGTTATGAACTCCCGACACTCATAAACATAAAACACATTCTGACACTTAACCTCTTTGGGCGAATGAAACGCTAAAAAAAATAAAGACAATAATCGACAATGGCACTGAGCGAATTTATTGAAATCAAAGCGGGCGAAAATTTCATTCACTTCATTCACGCATTTGTATGCGCTCAAGAATCCACTCAAAATCCGTAAAGTACAAAAGCAAACAAGCAAACAAATATATAAAAAAACAACATAATAAAAAAATCCAACAACAATGGCAACAGTAGTAGCAGAAAAACGTATCGTGGAAATTCAATGTGCAAGTTACACATTTTGCAGCAAAAGGAAACGCGAACAGGAAACTCAACAACCAGAACAACAACAACGACTGAACTTCAAGGACAATTCCAATAAAAGCTCAAATAATAAAAATAAACAATAATCATAAAAAAATAAATAAAAACATACATACACACTGAAACACACGCACACATACAAAAACACACAAACATTGGTGCTGCAGTAGAAGCAACGTGGAGAGTTGAACTAACAACGCGTTGTGATACGGCAAAAGGGATAAAGTGGCAAGTGGCAAATGGAGTTGCTGGCACACTACTGTTGGGCACCAAATACAGCAACAACAGTAAAAACAACAACAACGACAAAGGGTTACTAGTGATGACAGCGACGACATGTGAGCGCACTTGAATTTTTTATGCGTTATTTGAGCAGCGCGTGCCACCTACTCGCCCCCCAGAGTCAGCCTTGACAACGCAGTGCTGACAACAACAACAACAACAACAGCAATATCAACAGTAAGAATAGCGACACTTGCAGCAGGGGGGAAAAAAACCAAACTGATGCCGTCGACAACGATGACGGCAAATAAAGTCAACCAACATTTGTGGCGCTCAAATTCCTATTTAAGCCTTGTTGGGTGTTTTTGTGCCGCCTGTATTTTTTCTCACTTAAATGCATTCGGCTATACGTAGGGATGCGCTAGTGGCCAACTGCCCAAAAAACTGCACAAAAAAATGTTTCACATTTCATATCATTTCATTAGCATTCGCACAAAATTTCAAATGGCAAAAATAACAAAACCCAAAATTACATTACAGACCGCCACACTGGAAGTGGTGATACCGCCCGACATTATCAACGAGGAAACGTCCGGCGACATGATGGTGCCGGAAGGCGGCTCCGCCAAGTTGGTGTGTCGCGCGCGTGGCCACCCAAAGCCGAAAATCACCTGGCGCCGCGAGGATGGCCGGGAGATTATTGCGCGCAACGGCGCCCACCAGAAAACAAAGGGTGAGTCGCTGCCGCTGCGTCATAAATATTTCGCCATTCGCAATGCGCTGGTCGACCATGCCATGAATATGCATTGGCGCAAATTTGTGTAATATAAGCCTTAAATATTTTGCCAGCAAACTAATTAAAATCATATTGAAATTTGCTCTTCTCGTCTACTCCCTCTCTCTGTGGCCCATTGTGCGTGCGTGTGCCTGCACACTAACAATGGCCGCGTGCAGCACTGGCCGTGGAGGGCGAAATGCTGACACTGTCAAAGGTGACTCGCTCGGAAATGGGTGCCTACATGTGCATCGCCTCGAACGGTGTGCCGCCATCGGTGAGCAAACGCATGAAGCTGCAAGTTCATTGTGAGTACGCCAACAGATATGCAATGTTTATATATAGTCAGGGGTCAGCTAAAAGTTGATGAAAATTTTCATTCAAAATTGTCGCAAATTTTTATGTATGAGAGATTTTAATGAATGTGAAATTTTTTGGAAAGTCATAATTTCAAAAGTATGTGTCAGTTTTGGTCTTTTTATAAGAATATTTTTTTTCATTACTTGGATTTGATATTTTAATTGATTACAGTAATCTATTCTAAAGTTATACAATTACATATTTTTTTCGATTGAAAAGAATATCATTGTGAAATCTTTATACAGGGTGTCCTGTTGAAAGAGCACGACTGAGATTGTGCAGCATTTTATTTCTATGCACTTAAATTTGAAAACTACTTTCTACCATTGTGAAATAAACCAACTGATTCAAGTAGTGACAGTTGTCAAAATCAGCACTTTTAATTTGACATATCAAAAAAACAGAGGTAAACAAATATACATTGTAACCGAAAAGTTTCCGGAAATTCTCATTTAAAATTCGCGCGCTGTATATTTTTCGATATTTTAAGTTTCTGTAGGTTGGTAGCACTGTCCTTAATTACTATGCCAAAAATGAGCGCGATCTGTCAGACAGTTTGTTTACGGCAGCTGTTGAAACCAGTTCACCTCAGCAGTGCGTTGCGATTTTGTTGAGAATTTTCTTCAAAATGAGTACCGTGAACAGGTCTCTTTGGACGTGCTTGATCGTGCCAATTCCGATCCAACTTTCATGGAACGCATCATAACTGGTGACGAGACATGGGTCTACGAGTACGACATGCAAACAAGCCAACAATCATCGGAATGGAGAGGAAAAGACGAGCCGAAACCGAAAAAACCACGCCAAAGTCGCTCGAAAATCAAGGTAATGCTGATTGTTTTCTTCGATATTCGTGGTGTGGTGCATCATGAATTAGTCCCTGAAGGACAAACAGTCGGCAAAGACTATAATTTGACTGTTTTAAGACATTTGCGTGAAAATATCCGCCGTAAACGGCCTCAATTGTGGAAGGATAATTCATGGATTTTTCATGGATGGATTTTTCGCACCGAGCCAACATTATCAACGATTTTAAGGCCAAACATTCAATAAATACCATCGAACAGCCACCGTATTCACCTGATCTTGCACCGTGTGACTTTTTCCTGTTTCCCAAACTCAAATTACCACTCAGAGGAACGCGTTTTGAATCCATGGAAGACGTAAAACAGAATTCGCAGAGGGAACTCAAAGCCATACGGGAAAGCGCCTATAAAAAATGTTTTGATGATTGGAAGAAACGTTGGCATATGTGTATCGCTTCTAATGGAGCATATTTTGAAGGAGATAAAATAAATATTGATGAAGATTAAGAATTTTGCGTTTTATTTAAAATTTCCGGAAACTTTTCGGTCACAAGGTACAAGTGTTAGAATTTAAAAATAAAAACCTGTGTGGTAGGAAAAAAATATTAAGCATCTGTCACCTACAGGTGACACTGGGAATTGAAGAGTTAATTGTGCACTTTTTGGTATTCGAACCCACTTCCCGCAGACTGGCAGTTAAACTCACAGAACTTTGTGCTACGGCGGTTATTTACGAAATTGGTTAGGAAAAATTTGGATCCGAATGAATGAAATTAAGCTAAACTTCAAAGGATTAACATTTATTATTTTTATACCAAAACAATTTCGAATATATTTTTGGATGGAACATTGAATATGAAAATTTAAATTCAACTTAAATTCACTTGGCATCAGTCTCAGCAGCCTCGATAGCCTCGAGCACACTAACCCATCATCCCAGATGTCGTAGGTTCGAATCCTACTTGAGGCATGGCCACGCACTCTTTCAACTTTTCCAATTTCCAGATAATCCTTTCTCATTCACTCCCAGGCAATATTACGAGCAATCATGCGCTGTGCGGCTGTAAAAAGAACAAAAATATATAGCTATCCGGTGCACCGGCAACGCCTGTTAGTTGAAGTGGGTGAAAAACAGTGCACCAAACTTCTTAGCGAAGTTTCCAACCATTCTGCTGTCACCTCCTTTATACAACAGATGGGTTTATGAGCGGTAGCTCATAACATCGGAGGCGTAATTCCTAAGCGGCGATAGATGACAGCCCCATCACTCAGAGTCCTGATGGGGCGGGTCAATCATGGATGAGGGCCGTGGTATGAAGATTAGTGCAGATGTGGCGGTATTTTCTATTTGTTCTGCTGATGTCCGATTCAATACTACCAGCGGGCTTTTACCTCTCTCGAACTAAAGTAAAAATCGCTAAGTATGTACCTCACCTATAAATTCAATCTTTTTTAGGGACTTAAGAGTTGAGTACTAGTTAGGCATAGCTATCGCATAGTGCCCAGAAATGTTAGGTACTTAAGATATACTGGACTGTATATTCACGTTGCATAACCCATGGTCATACCTTCGCTTCCATTTACTATTCTTGCAGACAGGACCAAAAAGCCGATGTTATATTTTAAAAAAGACCAAGAATCTTCATTACAGAACATTTTATTGGTGCTTTTGAACTAATTATACTTACGTTGCATTACCCATGATTGCTTCTTTTAATTGTTATCGCGGGATCACAGGATCAAATAATCTATGTAAAAGATTACTCTTAAAGGGGCGAATATTCTGCTTTAAAGAACTTTTAATTAATCAAGTTTCGGATCCATGTTCAGATGCATAACATTGAATAGAATTTGTTGTTTTCGATGTTCAAGCAAACACGACATCCATGTTTTTTGTTAACCGTAGATCGAGCTTTATATCAAAAATTATACATTTGGTTTTTTGTTTTGTTATAACTTTTTTTCAGGATATAATTAATTTAAGTATTCTTTGTGACTTTGTTGTGTTGGGGTTATGCTTGTTTAAAACCATCTTTCACACTTTTTTAAGAAAGAGGTCTTGAGAAAATCGAAAAGTTTATAATTCTCTCCTTTGTAAACATAGAATGGGATTCCTTAATGTTTTTTAAGCTTGATCTACGGTAAAACAAAGCTTTCAGACAGGAGTTTGTCCATTTTGTTTGATGGTGAAACTTAAAGTTGCTTTACTGAATCCACACTTTATGAAAAAGTAAACGAATTCGCAGAGCCATAGAGAACTAATGTCCGTACCCAGTTTCCATCAAATCGAAGTGCAAGGTTTGTAATTTGAGCCTTGAAAACGCTGAACCATTGCCAAGTATATGGGATTAATTTTTAATAGAAAATAAATATATTTTTGATAAGCTAAATTTTAACATTAAAAAAAAGTATTTAAAACACTGTCTTAACATTTTTCTGCAAAAGTGATTTCTTCCTTACAAAAATAGAATTTCTTTTGTAGCTTAATAAATCATTGAAAATTCAACAACCTGTAGCTGCGCTTGAGCGCTTAAATGTATAAAAATACAATAACCTTATTAAACTCGATTTTTATTCATTTAACCTACACATGCGAACCATGGCAACAACTTTGCCGCACACACATACCCATTAACCTTTGGCTGACTTGAATGCATTGATGTGCGTGTGTACCTTGAACACGGCACGCAAGTCTGCGAAGCAAAATTTATGTGCATTGTGTGAGTGTGTGTGTGTGCACAATATCAATAAATATATATACATATATACACATTTGGCTTTAAGAAGCTACAAAGTCAAAGCTGCCAATTTATTTGGAGCAACTTTGAAGTTTAATTTTGCGTCTTAAACAGAATTTGTGGGTAATTTTAGAATATTGTTTTAGATTCTATAGCTTTGTACTGATTCTTTGAAACTCTTCTCAATTTCTGTATTTCAATTTAATATTTGAGTATTTTAAGTTAAACAAAAATTGTTTGTATTTATCACTTTTCTGATCCCAGGGCGAGAACATTCTCAACGAAATATTTAAATTTGACGTATTTTAAGGTTTACTTTTGGTTATTATTATATTTTTATATTATTTAGGACTTTGTAATCTTCTTAATACTTCAGAACTTCTATATTTCTATTATTTGTATATTTTAAATTCAATAGAAAAATTATGCTTAACCGAATATTTGCATTTCACTACATTGCATTGTCCTCAACAATTTTAAATGGCTTCATGTGCTATTTTATGAACTTATCTTAAATATAACGAAGTGGCAACACTACTTCACATATTTGTTGATATTTGAACTACCAATTTCGTTTCATTTAATTTCATTTATTTATAATTAGTCAAAGAACAATTGTTTGCTTACTGACTTATAAAGAACAGCGTAATGGATAAGTAACAAAGTAAACATTACGTAACAATCGATAACTTAATTAAAAACAGAGTTCAACAAGTTCATAAATATTGCTTTAGAAGCAGTGAAAACCACTGAAGAGTTCATTGAGATCTTATTAAATTCTATTAGAGCTCGCAAAAGAGAAGCTTTTAAAGCATAGAAGGGATGTTGAAGTGAATCCTCTCTAGGAGGGAAGGGCAGTCAACCAACCCGCAAACAACATCAAAAACAAATGAAAAAGATAGGATGGATCTTCTATCCTGCAAGGTTTTTAAATTTATGAGCTTACAACGCGAGAAGTAAGATGGAACAGGATCCTGAAAGTGTAGTGATTTCAGAACGAAACATATGAAAACCTTCTGAATACGTTTCAAGCGATTAACGTGGCAATAGTGATATGGCCTCCAAATAAGCGAGGCATACTCTAACTTCGACTTTAAAGTAATTTCTGCATAAAACTATCAAAAGCACACAAATAAATATTTGCAGCCACATTACACTTTATTTAAATCTTCAAAAAGTGCCAAAAAGCAGCAACAAAACAAACTCTTAATGGCAACTTTACGAGTGTCACTTCACTTCTTCCCGTTTCCTTCTTTTGTTTGAAGCACACTGTGCTGCAGCATCGTTGAGCCACTAAGCGTGAGAAATTAATTTGCCATAAAGAAGTCTTGTGCAACTATTTCTCCATTTCCCGCTTGGCGGTTGCCATGTTTGTGATCATCATCAATAACGAACAGATGTTGCTTTATCTACAAAATTCCAGCTGGATAAAATACAACAAGAACAACACACACACAACTATACAAACACACAAATGCGCTAAAGTGGCACTGAGCGAACCGAGTGCAACCAATAAAATGGTCAACAATAACCAACAATGCTGGTCAATGCGGACCGAGGACCGAAGACCGAACAGAAAAGTCAATAAGTCAAAAAAGCACAAGGAAGAAAAAAATACAAAAATATACAAACAACAATGATCAGTGTGTCGGTTGACCGACGACCACAGATGCAAACAAACACAACGATAGATACACTCACACACAAACACACACACACACAATAAGTCACTTGACCAACGTTGATTGCCCATATGTTGCATGTTGGCAGCGAGCAGCTGAAAACTTTTGCCGCACAGGAAAAAAATCCAAAAGACGAATAGCACAGAACAACAGCAACAACAACACAAGCAATATGGCTGTTGCTTGGTTTTGTTGTTGTTGCTATTGTTATTGTTTTAACATCGAATGGCGCACAGAGTGCTGGCACTTGTGGAGTTTGCCAACTACGAAGGACAAATGGAGGCGGCTAAGCGAACGACAACAGACAGACAGACAAACGTATGAAAGCTTAGCCCAAGGAATGTGTGGTATGAACAACAGAGACGAGTCCATGTGTGTGTGTGTGTGTGTGTGAGTGAGTAACGTATGGTCGAACAGACGAGTGTTTGACAGGCGGCAATGCATTTTCAATTAAAATCTCATCAGTAAAAGATTTTTCTTTTATAGAGCATTTGTTCGCTTTGTTTTTTGTTGGTCATTTGGAACAACAACTGCGATTACTCTATGGACTTATTATTCTACAGTTTAAGCAATTTGCAAAGCAGTATTTCAATTCATAAAACGTTTTGCTTTGTCGCTTTCATTGCAGTTCATCCGCTGGTACAAGTTCCAAATCAACTGGTAGGCGCACCGGTCCTCACAGACGTCACTCTAATATGCAACGTTGAAGCCTCGCCGAAGGCCATCAACTACTGGCAGCGCGAGAATGGTAAGCAACACCGTGTTTAGTTCATATTGCTGTCTGTTGTGATTGTTCGTTCATTTCGTTGCAAAGCCAGTAGCAGCAGAACAGGTTTTCGGCTTATTGATTTCGTGCTGGCTGGCAAATTGCAGCAATGCAGCGCAAACGTTTTCGTTGTTGCTTCAAATGTCTGTCGGGCAGTTGCAATTGATCGAACTGCAGCTGTCCTTGCGGCATATTACAAACGTGACTGCTCAAAGAATGCTCCGCTCCATTCCATCAGCAGCGACAGCGACAACATTGTTGACATGTCGTCACACACACACACACACACACACGCACGACACTTTGACGTGCACAATTGTCACCCATTTAAGCTGCTTTGGCATTTCTCTCTCTGTCTCACGTTTGCCGCGTGTCATTATTCATTTAGTTGCTTCGTCGCTTTGTCGTTTGCAGGTGAAATGATTATTGCCGGCGATCGCTATATGCTCACCGAGAAGGAGAACAACATGTATGCAGTCGAGATGATTTTGCACATAAGACGCCTGCAGACGAGCGATTTTGGTGGCTACAAATGCATTTCGAAGAATAGCATCGGCGACACTGAGGGCACAATACGACTTTACGGTAAGTGACACTGGGGTTGGCTAAGTCACATCTACTAGGTGTTTTTCTACTTAGTGGTGTCAACACTTGGGGCTTAAGCCTTTAACAACAAAAACTTTGAACTTGGAATAATATAATAAAAAATATTAACTTAATTTAAGCTGCAGTAGTCGTAAGTTAAAGATGACATTTAGTGTGAAAGTTCAATATTTTCAAAATTGTTTTGGAAATGTTTTTTTGTTTTTGTTAACATTAATCAATTGAAATTTCGCCAGGATGGGTGATTAATTAGCATTTTTAGGAGAAACGTCTTTGTAGGTTAAAATTTTTGACTAAGTTAAATGAGAATCGTCTGCAATCCATTGTTGATAGCACTGCACAACACAAAAAAAAAGTTTCGTGCTATTCCATGTGCAAGTTTTGTAGGACATTTTAGTATCAATTTTGAATACGTACGAAATAAACACCTAAACCCATTTGCAGTTTTGGCTTAATTCTGGCGTTCAAGTTAATTTCTGAGCTTTGATGTATTCAGAGACCTATAGTAGAATTTCATGGTGAATATTTTTCTGGTACATTTTGTCCTTAAAAAGTACTGTTTTACAGAACATTTTTGGCATTTTAGAAAAAAGGGTCGAATTGACCCATAAAAATAAGAGCTACAGGGTTAAAATGCTCCACAAAAATTTTCTTCGTAGTGTTTTACATCAAGTTGCTAAACACACGATATACCTAAAATGTGATGTTACATGGTTTTCGTATACCGATTCACCATAAGAATGCGCGAAAAGGGGAAAACTTTGACCCCCCTAAAAAAGAATTCAGACGTAAGCTTTCAAAACGCCGATACACGTATATTTTTTTTTTATCCCGTCTACTATAATCCGTTGTCACACCTTGTTATTTAAACAAAAATTGTATTTTGCTGTGCAGTGTAAATGGAAGGAGTAGATCATAAGGGTTGCGTCTTCGCTAAGCGCTGCATCATTTTTCATTAGTCTGTACTTATTGCATTATTGTTGTTGCGCTTGTATGCCTACTGAAAATGAGGATCTACTGCACACTGATCATTCACTGAATGGACTGGGAAGTATAGAAACTGGTTTTGAGGTAAACTATTTAACTGGGAAATGTTAAAGCGATAGGAAGCAATTAAAGAAAGGAAATATTTAAACAATCGCAAAAATGTGGGACTAAAGCTTAAGTGGAACTTAATCCACGACCTCTGAGATGGAAGCAACCGACGCAGCTCGATACGAATATTTATTATCAAACTCTGTAATCTGTAAAAAAACTAATGACAAATTAGTTGGTTGAGAAAATGGCAACTGTGTTTTTACAATTTCTACATTAGGGCATTTTTCGAAGCAGTTTTTTTTAATAAATTTCAACTTCTATTAATGTCAAAGTTAAACATTTGATATCTCAATTCCTTCGCAAATGTAGACTACTCACACTCAACTCATGTCAGATGTTTAAATTTAGACAATTAATATCTTAACTCTTTCTTGACAAACGGTTGAATTTCGATATCTGATATCTCACATCTTTTAAGAGATAATATGGCAGAACAAAATGTTGAGGCATAAACTGACCGCAGGATTGACTTATAATGATGAATGCTTTAGATAATCCTGAACACAAATCAGGAACATATAGGATCGGTGGCGGTCAAAGCGCGAGGCTTTTGAGGAAAATGCTTAGGACGGCATATTCGGAGGGGCGACAAAATTTGCTAGCGAAGCCAGTAATTTTGTACGTAAAGGAAAAAAATGAAAATCCGCAATAGTCCAACATGTTCATTAATATTCATTAAAAATTTGAATTTAAACAGATCACATGTGGTTGATAATTTTCGAAAATATTTTAATTAATACTAAATAAAATAGGGGGCGGCATTTTGGTGATTTGCCCTGGGCGGCGTGTAAGCTTTTTCAGCCACCGTATGGGATGAATATGGCAATAAAAGTTCTATATACACCGAAGTTTTGAATGCTATATTAATTTTATGAAAGTTAATAATAAAATTTTTAAACACCCAAATCAGTGGATTTATGATAAGCAAGCTGCCGTTTTCTCCTCAAAAAAAAAATGTTGCAGAGCAACTAACAACAACAACAAAGTAACAAACTTTGTGGTATTAATTCATTTTAAAAAATATCAAAAACATTTTTCCAAATTAAAATGTTAATTAAAAATGAATACTTAAAACTCATAATAATTCATAATAAGAAACAAATTTCTGTAAGTTATTAATTTTTGCCAAAATATTTACTATTTCTTGTGATATATAGAATTTCTCTTAAGCATTGCTTGGGGCTTTGGCGTATTTATTTTGGACAGGGGGTCATATGACTCAATTGAAGTTTTTTATTATTTAATGGTGTGGCTTTCTGAAAGAAATCTTTTCGTGACTTTAACAATTTTCGAAAGTCAAAAACTAAAAATATTATTTTCAACAAATTTACCCGAATTTTTTTTTTATTTTTTAGCTATACAATATTAGGAAGGTTGAATACTTATTCAATAGGCATTAATCTTATTTTTGAATAAATTTTTAATATTACGTTTTGCTTTGTTTTATTAAATAATGAAATTATTAATTATTTTCTAAAATTGATAATTAATCTATTATTAACTTTTAGTTTATAATTAGGTTAGATTAAACAGGTAACTTGTCAATTGCTTGTTATTTAACTATGCCTTGGAGTCTGAGCCACTAAAGCCTGCTGTGATGCCCGAAGAAGCTTCCTGTCTTTTTGTGCTCGTTAATGAAACTTTGGCGCTAAAAAAATGGCAGTTTTTAGTAAAATAAGAAGTTTCGAACCAACTGAAATACTCTTTTCTTAAAACATATAGACCACTGGTTTTTATATCTTTGCTTTCACACTGTTTTAAGTTTATTAAGTTATATCGATTACCATACCTACAAACTTATGTGCTAATTAAATAATATTTTTTACTATTGCTTTAGAAATGGAACGTCCTGGCAAGAAAAATCAACGCGAAGATGATAGCAATGAAGTGGCGGTAAGTAGCTGCATCGAAACGTAACGGTCTATATTGGAGAAAAGATATGTGACAGATTATCAGATTATGCAATTTCATTGTCATTTAATTATATTTATATTAGAATTAAATTACACTCATACGCCACGTTGCGCTGCGGAAAAAAATGCACATATCGCAATTACACAATTTGAATGTATTTTTTTTTTTGGATTGGTGTCTTAAGCAAATTTGTTGGTCGTTAAAATATTTACAAACTTGCCGAAGACAGTAAAGCGATATTCGGAACGATTTAGGACCTATTAGCATTTAAACGTTCGAAGACTTAAGCGACGAACTCGACAAAAATTAGCAAACTTCAAAGTCGGATCTCTCTGAAACTAGAGCCAATCCAGCCAAACAGCTGGTGGATCTCAACTCAGTATACCTATGAAAAGTCGCTCTGTAGGTCCCCCCATGTCTGAATTTTTGAGGGAAATTTCACGCACAGTGTAATGGTTAAATAAAATCAAAAAGTGATAATTTGGTATTTTTCCATTAATATCTAATATCTATAGTGTAGCTTCTCAAAGTAAACTAAATGCTAAAAAAAACAAAACAAACCCATCAGCGATTCTTAAATTATAAAAAAAATATATGAATAGTTGACAAGTTGGTTTTGATTTTAAAAGTGTTTTTTAATTTAATTTTTTTTTATTTCTTGCAATTATATATTAGAATTTTTAATTTTAATACTTTTTTGATTTTAATTATATTTATGCATTTTTATTTAACATTAAGAATTTGTAAATAATTTTTTCATTTCAAAAAAAAAATTTCCATTCAACATGTCTCTCTCCCTATTTCGACTAAAGAACGAAATTGTGCTGAAGGAGAATCGTCACGAGGATGGCTCACGCAATCAGAACGGCCGCCTGTACAAGGAACGCGGCAGCGATGCGGAGCTGCAGAATGGCAGCGCATTCCAGGCGCCGCACAGCAGCGGCCGCACAATCAAAACATTAATCTTGGCGCTTGTGGCACTATTGATGACAACAATAAGAACGCGCACACTGCTGCGATGGGACTGCAGCGACGGCAGTGGGGCGGCGCACAGTTTATAGCTTAATTAAAGTGTAATTAATAAGAGTTAGTAAAGGGTTAATTATTTATTGTATACAAGAAATGCATAAATAGAGCAGCGACAAATTTGCAAAGCAGCAAACGGTCGCCAGGGAAAATGCGCGACTGTGGATTAGACAAGGCGGGCAGATAAATTAAATGTTACCTCTTTAGTGAAATGTTTGTATGGCAGAAACGAAGCGACCACAGCCACTGTCAGACAGCCGAGTTGGGTTGGGTGCTGGTGGCGTGCAGGGCTTTCAATGTAGATAAGTATTTGCAGGTATTTTGATTGATTTTTGTTCCATGTGACTAACTGCAGTTGACAGATGTGACATATTTGTGTGTACTTTGTTGATCAGATTGCATTGGAAAGTGTTGTTTTCGAATCGTTGGGCAGTGCTGCATACATATGACATTGTTTAGACCACCAAAAAAATTTGAAAAAAATAAGTTAATGAAAGGCAAATTGTAAATAATGATTGTACTTTAAAGTGAACACTGTAAATATTTTCACAAGTAGTCTAACTGCCAGCTTTAAGTTGTACTTGTAAACTTTCTGAAACTGAAATTCCATTGCATTTTTGTTGCTGTTTATTTGTTTTTGTTTGTTTAGAGATTTTTTCGGCTGCATGTGCACAACAGCGACGAATGCATTTATTTAAAATGTTAGAAAATAATAATGAAAAATTCAAATGAATTATTTATGCTCAAAGTATAAGCAAATATTAAGCTTACCACAATATACAAATAGAAATTACGAATAGTGAGAAGTTATGATTAGTTTTAATGCTAAGTTTGAACTTAAGTGAAGCTCCACAAGTTACTCGACAAAATGCTACAAAATGTGCCAAAAACAAACAAGCAGTTTAACTAGTTGAAAGTCAAAGTATGGCGTCAAACTTTGTCGTTACACAACAACAACAACAACAACTTCCCAGAACCCGCTATTAAAAACCAAACAAAACAACAAAACAAACAATCACTTCAAAGGTATCGCTACCAAAAAGATAATTACGTTTAATCTAAATTACGTATGGCAAATTTAACAACAACAACAATAAACAATACAAAATTCCAGTAATATCAATGACAACAAATTGTAAAACATATCCTCCCTGACAAATGCAGCAACTCAACAACACAAACGACAAATGACCTACATTTACACACATACACACACACTTACATACATTCGTTTACAAAACACACATGAATACATACATACAAATATACGTACATTGAAAATAAAAAAATATATGAAAATATTTCAATTCAATACGTAAAAAAGGTGAAAAACAAAGCATAAAATCAATGACGGCAAAAAATCATAATGCAAATATGTGAGCAAATATTTGAGCGACGACTAAAGTAAGGCAGATAAAAAAAGTAAAAAAGCGAGATGGAAAAACAAAAAATAAATAAAAATAAAAAAATGAACAAAACAGACAAGTTGACACATTTTATAGAGACAATTTATGCGAAATCTATGGGTGGATAGAATACAAAGATAATAACAACAACAACAACAATTGATAATGTGTAACAAATCATAATACAATAGCGAATAATAAATATGAGAATACATAAATATGAGAATAATATTAACGTGAATGTCTACGCTATCGATGCGGCAATAATGGCGACCTACAAAATTCATGGCTAAATTGTTACAATGTTGCTGTAAACAATTTACTACTCATCGTACACGGCTACATTCATACATACATCGGACATTGGACATTGGACGCAAATATGAAAACAAATACTGAACTAACCGACACATCGCCGTTATCGCTAACTGCGAACAACTGTATCTAGTTTTTAGCTGATATTGGGAAATATGATTGTAAATAATATTTGTATTTATATAAAAAATAACGACATATGTAAGAAAACAATAAACACAGTGAGAGAGTAAGCAGCATAATAAATGAGAATAAAATTGAGTATAAAAGAAATTATTATATGAGTAAATACAACAATAATAAAATAAAATAAATAAAAGAATAATGCAAAATTTTGTTGGTTGTCTGTTTTATTTGGGAAAAATAATTTTCTGAATTAGGAAAATATTCAATGTTGTTTGCTGCGTATGAGTGACATTGTACAGCAAACTAAATGATGTCTCAGTTTGATTGGGCGTATGAGTAACATTAATTGTTCAACACTGCCAACATGTTCTTTTTCATTATCCAGCACTGACTAACTAAAAAATTTTCAATTTTCTGAGTACCAGTGACATTTTGCAGCGAATTAAATGATAACTAGACTCTATGAGGCGTGTAACATTAATTGTTCCACACTGCAAACATTCATATATATAAGTTTATATGAATGAACTTATATAGGACAAAACTGAGCTGTAAAATATTTGATTTTCAGTGCTGGGAATGAGTGACATTGTTTTGAAATATTCCATCTTCTACCTTGTGTATGACTAACATTGTAGTACAATGCGTACATTGCGTATGAGTAACCAATACTGTTCAAAAATTCCCTATTTAAGCTTAGGACTGACTAGGAAAATGCTAAGCTGTGAAATATTTGATCTTTTGTGCTGGGTATGAATGACATTGTACAGCGAACTTAAAGAATTATTATTATTATTATTTATTTATTTATTATAATTAAAATTACAATAAATTATTAGCACTAGCTACCAGGGCTATCGGCTTCGAATGTAAAAAACTTATATTAGATTATATTGAAGTGTGAAGTCCGATTTTGCATAAAAAGTTGTATACTTTTTCTATGTTTGCGTAGGAAAAATTGGATAAGAAGTTGGTGTAGGTGGTATCATGGAAATAGGTTGAGCGCGCGGATGATATTGAAGGGCACTGAGAGAGTAAGTGTGTTGTGGTTAAGGGATGGTTGTTGCAGAAGTGGCATGTTGGACGTTGTTCCTTTTTCAGTAGATGTGTGTGTGACACGATTGTATGTCCCAATCTGAGCCTAACGAAGCATTTGGCCATAGTAACTCCTATTTGAGATGGTAGTATTATAGGTGTTCTGTAGGGGTTGAGTTGTTTATAAGGGTGACTGTACTGTTCCCAGTTGGCTGAGTTTTGTAGGCGGGCCAAGTTCATGGCTTGGCGAATTAAAAATTGTTTGCCCAACGGTACTGTCATCTTTATTGGGAACTGTGGAGCTGACTTGGCAGCGTTATCAGCACGTTCGTTGCCCGGAATGCCGGAGTGGGCGGGTACCCACATTAATTTTACCTTCCCAGGCATCGCCATCAGATGTTGTTTGATGGCGTTGACTATTGCGGCGTTGTTGCTGATGTTGCCTACTGCTTTAAATAGTGAAAGGCTATCTGTACATATTATGTACTTGTTTTTTGTTGTTTTGCAGTGTTCCAATGCGCGCAGAATGCCGCATCCTTCAGCTTCAAATATGTTGGCAGCGTCGGGGAGGATTCCGTGTGAGATGGTGTGCCCAATTTCATCAACTACTGCGAACGAAGTATGGTGTTGGCATTTGGATCCGTCGGTGTACAGGATCTTCCATTTATGTTTAATATAGGTGTGCGTAATTTCATTGAAAACTTGGATAAATGTTGTATGCGCTGTATTGGCCTTTGTGTGCACTGTTAGGTTGGCTATCAAGGAATCCTGTTGCAACGCCCATGGCGGGTGCTGCTTTAGGTACTGCCGACTACCACTGTCGCCTCCATTGGATATAATCTTTTTTGATAATTCCAGTAAACCGCATATTGTAGATTGTAATTTAAGAGCGCGTTTTCGTTTTTTTGTTGTGTTAATTAATTTGTAGAGTATATTTGATGGGGTGCATGTTACTTTGTAAACAAGCCTGTTTTTGTTTGTGAGTACCCGGTCTTCAATGCTTTCTAAACCACTTTCTGCTAAAAGATTTGTAATGGGTGTTGTTGCGAACGCTCGAAGGCTGGCTCTCACTGCTGCGTGGTAAGGTGCTTTTAGGAGGTTTAGGTGTTTTTGTGGACATTTGCCGTAGATTGCGAGTCCGTAATCAATTTTTGAAAGGATGGTTAGTTGAGTAAGGTTAATTAGTGTGTTCGTGTGCATTTTGCTTTTTGAGCTGGCGAGATATTTAACAACATTAAGTTTGGTAGCTAGGCACTTACGAATATAGTTACAATGGTATTTAAAGTTGTACTTAGAATCTATAAATATTCCTAATATTTTAACAACGTCAACATTTTCTATGGGGGTTAGATTGTGAACAATATTTATATTACAATTTTGTCTTTTTTTACATATGTGTAGATGTTTTGATTTATCTGTAGATATTTTTGCCCCTGATGTGTCCGACCAAGTGTTAATTTTATCAAGTACATTATTAAATTCATGTTCAATAGAGTTTGTGTTTTGGTGGGCAGCGATTACATATAAGTCGTCTGCGTAAATGCAGTGTTCTAATTTTGAATTATTTAGAATTATGTAACTAAGATCTACAACAGATATTATAAACAGAGTGGTAGACAGTGGTGACCCTTGTGGTATGCCGTTGAAAAGGTCTGCCGGTTTTGAAAAAACGTTGTTAACCCTGCAACGAAATTTTCTCGAGCAGAGAAATGCTTTGATGTAACCATACATTTTTGGTCCGACTCCCCACTCTCTAAGTTTTTTCAATACCAAATGTATTCCTACCTTATCAAAGGCTTTAACAAAATCGATTGATAGGATAGAGACATGTTTTTTGAGTGACAAATTTTTGCAGATAAGGTGGTCAATGTATAAGAGGGCATCAATTGTGCCGCTTCCTGGAAGAAAACCAACTTGGTTAGATGGTAAAAGTTTGTTTGTTCTTAAATACCATGTAAGTCGGCGCGATACTAATTTCTCCAGGAGCTTGGCGGTACAGGGTAATAACGAAATAGGTCTGTAGGAGTCGAGAAGGTTTTTGTCTTTGTCTGGTTTCTTAAGGGGGATTGTAACTGCAGTTTTGTAGAATTGAGGTATTATACTCTTCTGAAAAATTAGATTAAATAAGCTTAAAATCCGCAGCTTAAATGGTTTTGGACAATTTTTTAACATTGAATAGGGAATTTTGTCAAAACCGGGTGTTTTGCCTTTAGAATTTTTTAAGGTGTCATTGAGTTCGTTCAAATTGAAGTCAGATTCCAGTTGAGTCGCTTTTGATGTTGGGGTTGGGGGAGGGAGGAGGAGAATATTCTGTTTGGCGTTCAGGAAACCTGGTGGAAATTGTGAGTTGTGCGAATTTTCGGCCCAGTAATTGGCAAAAGATTGTGCAATTTCGGAGGGAATTGTGATTGTTGTGTTATTGTTTTGTATTGCTTTAATTGTAAATGGCTTATATGTACCTGCTAGTATATTAATTCTTTTCCAGATTTGTGAAGTGGTTGCGTTTGGGTTAATGTTACTCGTAAACTCTCCAAAACTTTTTGTTTTTGATTCTTTTTTCGCTCTTGTGAAAAGGGCATTTTTCTTTTTATAATTTATCAAATTAGAAATTGTGGAGTTTCTACGATATTCCTGCCACGCTTTTTGTTTGGAGTACCGAAGCTTTTTTATTTCTGGATTCCACCAAGGAACAGTTTTGGAGTTTTTACTATACGAGGTTTGGGGTATGGATTCTTTAGCAGCAAGATGAATGATTCTTTGTATTTGTGCCGCTTCTTTGTTTATATTATTGGAAGGAATTCTTGTGTCGGAGAAGTGAATTATTTTTTCTTGAAAGGTTTTCCAGTTGGCGCGTTTAACGTTATATTGGCAATAATTTTGTCTTGGAAGGGTGTCAAAGTTTAAGCGAGTGATTATTGGAAAATGGTCACTATTGTGGAGGTCATTGATGCAGTACCAGGAGCATAAGGTCATTAATTGTGTGGAGCAAAGAGAAATATCAACGTGTGTAAAAGTGTTGCGGGTACTGAAATGGGTTGGTGACCCGTCGTTTAGGATGGCAATGTCGGAAGCAAGTACAAAATCTTCAATGAGTTTTCCCCTTTGGTTTGTGCCTTGGGAACCCCAGAGGGGGCTCCATGCGTTAACGTCTCCTAGTAATAGAACGGGTGAATCTAGGTTTGTGGAAAAAGAAAATAGGTCTGAAAGAACGATGTTCTCAGAGGGAGGGAGGTATATTGAGGCGACAGTAAAATTAATTTTGAGATGAACTTCAACGGCAACCATTGAAATATTATTTGTTCTTGTCAGGTATTTATGCGGGATTGATTTGTGTATGAGCAAGGCCGTGCCGTGTTTAGAGTAACCATTTTGTTGTGTATTGTAAAAATATCCATTGTATTGTTTTGGTAAGAGGGGTTTGGAATTCCATTTCACATGGGTTTCTTGCAAGCATATAATCATTGGATTTTGCTCCTTTATTAGCATCTCAAGATCAGTGTAGTTTTTGTAATATCCGCGTATGTTCCATTGTAATATGTTAAACATCGCGAGTTAGAGAAAAATTAGAAAAAGATGAGACAGCAGGAGAAAAGGGGGAAACAAGAAAGCAATGGAAGTGCGAAGCTCAAGTAAAAATACACTGTGTGTATTCTAGTGAGAGACACTAACGCAAACAGAGAAAGCTTGCCTTCGAATACATGTAATGTATAGGAGGAAGCATAGTTTCTAGAATTCGTCGGATATGTCTGACAAGTCGACCTGCATGTTATGGCGTGGATTTGGGGCAGTGTGGTGGGAATATTTATTATTTGTGTTTTCTGCTTTGTGTGGTAGACTGTGGATGTGTGAGGTCTTCTGATTCTGAAGTGGTGTGCTTATATTGCTTTTGGGCAACGAGGAAATGAGTGAGAGTTGCAATGAATTATTGTTTTGGTTGTTGGTTTGAGTGGTGTCAGCGCTATTAGTTGCAGTGGTGTAATTATTTTTGTTGTAAGTGTAGGGTTTTGCGGTATGTGAGGTGATTGTGTTTTGAAGTGGAGAGTTTTCATTGTTATTAAGAGAGGGAGAATTGAGTGAAGTTGGAGTATTTTTATTTTGAATGTCAGTTTGACAGGTGAGTGTGGTTGGTTTTGGATTGGAATGAGTGCTGCTTCCATTCCCGTTAGCCTTTAATATTGATGAGTATGTGCTTTCTTGTTTTTGGGTCATATTGAGTTGTCTACAAATGCGTCTGGCTTCTGCCATACTACATTTGTTTTTGATTTTTATTTTTAATATCTGCTTTTGTTGCTGGAATGTAGGACAGGACGGTGAGGAGGCGGGGTGTGGCCCCAGGCAGTTAGCGCACAGTTCTCGTTCGCAGTTGGTAGGTGCGTGGGGGGGTAGGTTGCACCCTACACAAGATGGATTGTTTTTACAGTATTTGGCCGGGTGGCCTAATTTCTGGCAACTTTTACACCGAATAGGATTTGGAAAATATTCTCTAACCGGGAGCCTGTACCACGCAATTTCAATGTTGGGAGGCAATTGATATAGATCAAAAGTTAAGAGAATTAAACCAGAGGGGACAAATTCACCGTCTATTTTTTTTGTAAATTTATACACGTCTGTTACGCCTTGGCTCTTGAGGTCTTCTATAATTTCTTTTTCGCTTGTAGGAATTAAATTCCTGTCAAAGATAGTTCCCTTGCATGAATTAAGAGTTTGGTGAAATGATATTGACACATTGCAAAGACCACCAAAATTTTTGGTATTGACGAACTTCTCAGCAACACTTTCATTTTTGGCAAGCACCAGGAGGCTGCCATCACGTAGCAAACTGACCGAATCTATTTCTGTGCTGATTGAGTCTAAAGCTTTTTTCTTGGCAAAAACACTGAATTTCGATAAAGGTTTGGCTTCATCAATGGATTTTATTACCACGAATATGGGATTTTTGGTTGGTGTTGTTTTTTGCGGTAGAAGAGGAAACATTTCACTAGTAATATTAGTTTTCTTTTTTCTTTTTGATTTGGGACTGGTAAGTGAATCGTTTCCCAACTCACTAAACCGATTCCCCGACCGGCACGTGGTGCCGTCGAACATGTTTTGCTCACAATAAACCGTTCACTCTGATGTTGTTTGTGTTACCACTCAGTCCAACGAAAACCACACGAACAGTAAATGAATATGCACTATGGCACGAGAAGAGGGTCGGGAAGGTTTTTCTAAGAACCACTTGGCGAAGGAGCGCAAAGAAAAACAGTCTGATCGCCACGAGAGTTGATCGATGACTGGAACTTAAAGAAATATTACAGTACACAATACACAGTGAAATATTCGATCTTCTGTGCTTGGCTTGACTGACATTGTTCAGCAAACTTAATTATAATTCGGCTCTCTGAGGCGTATGAGTAACATTAATTGCTTAACTATTCAAACATTTTATACTTGAGCTTAGGACTAAATAAAACAAGGGTAAGCTATAAAATATTCCATCTTCTGTGCTGGATCTGAGTTACATTGTACAGCGAACCTAACGATAACTTGGTTCTGTGAGGCGTATGAGTAACATTAATTCTTCAATACTGTAATAATTTTATATTTAAGTTTAGGACTGACTAGGACAATCCTAAACAGTGAAATATTCAATCTTCTGTGCTTGGCTTGAGTAACATTGTTCAGCGAATTTAATTATAATTCGGCTCTCTGAGGCGTATGAGTAACATTGATTGCTTAACTATTCAAACATTTCATATTTAACTTTAGAACTGACTAGAACAAGGCTAAGCTACGAAATATTCGATCTTCTGTGTTTGGAATGAGTGCCATTGTTCAGCACACTTAATTATAACTCGGCACTCTGAGGCATATAAGTCACTTTAATTGCTTAACTATTCAAAAATTCCGTATATAAACTTGGGTTTGACTTCTGTGCTGAATGTGAGTAATATTTTATAGCTAACTAAATGGTAACTCGGCTGAAGGTGGCGTATGAGTAACATTAATTCAAAACTCCAACCATTCTATATACATTTATATTCTACATTTATTGGTTATATTAACCCTTATGTGTGTGATGGGGTACTCGGGTACCCAAATCACTTTTTTATGGAATCATTAAACATACTTTTATATTACTGAGAGCTTTAAAACTAAGCAGAAACGGCAGAAGTCTAACATTGCGAATAAACAGTTAGAATTTTTCATACAATTTGTACTGTAAGGATGTTTTTTCAGCACACACACTGAGGTTAAAAACGTTGCTTGGTTTACAGGTATTTTAAAATTGAAATCATCGTTCGTGGCTGCTTAAAACGCTTTGTAACAATAAGGCCGAGTACCAAGGAGAGCTGGAGATCAATTTACTGCACTAAGTATATTGCGAGCCGTCTGAAGGCAATGCTCATATTTCAGCAGAATAATTTAAGAATTCACATGGATAGGTAAACAAAAAAATCGAAAATCCAAAAATTTACAATTTCTGATGTTCAAGAACATCTGCGACTGACTTCATTGTGTCAAGGTTTTAAAAAATCGAGTCAGTTTGACAGAGTAGAGTACTTGAAAAGGTTATTTTAAAATACTTTTGACACAACAAATGCAAAGCAGTTACGCAAATTTTATGACAAACACATGTAACGACATTATTACAAATAATAAATTAGAAAGTTTATCAAAAAACTATCAGTTGTTTTACTTTTCAATAATGTCTTCAGAACTTTGAAACAGCGTTTCTATAAAATTGTTTACATGTTCATTACTTTCTCAAAATGTAAGTAAGTGAGTATATATGTCCCTCGATAATGCTGGCACTGTGAAAACTATCCTCAGTGCCATCACAAAGCTTGGAAGTAGTCGCTGACTAAGCAAAATTGGGCGCAACTGCAAAAGCAACAATATCGATGATTTTACAATAGCGATCAAACTAAAAAACACCAACAACAGTGTCAGCAAGGAAGTACCAGTACCAGACCAGTATTCAGACACAACAACAACAATGCCAGCAGCGTAAAATCTGTTGATGCAACAGCAACAGATCGCCGTCTATGCAAAGGAAGCGCAGTTGAATGACAGCATTGTTAAAGTACTTAACAGTTGTTAAAAAGCTCTGTATGTTCGACAGCTTTGGGGTTAGCTTGTAAAAACTTAGGGCGGTGACTGCAGCGATGCTACAAGCTAAACCCAAACAGCTAAAACCTCAAAGTTGGAGTCTTCCCGTATTTTGTTGGACACTAAAAAAAAAATATGAATAAATTTGGGCACAAAATATAGTCGAGTACCTACTAGGATTATACAAAATGTTTGCTTACTATATACAATAAATATCTATCTATCTATATCTTGATTATGCTTGAAATAAGATATAAGATTTTAAGCTAAATTCGTCACTACAATTTCTTTGTACTGTTAAAATATTTGGAAAGATGATCATATTTTACAAATCACTGGACTCCTGGTCCGATAACACCGTGTGACAGCAAATTTTACACACATAAAAATTTATATACTCACGAAACTAGACAAAAGTAGTAACACTGCGTTTTTAGTTTTTCTCTCTCACGTCAGCATTTTTTTTAAAAGGACTTTGAAATTTAAAGATGTTTATTTCAAAAAATTATTTAAAAAATTGAGCGCATTGAAGAAGAATAATATGGGTATCAAATGAAAGAGAAAAATCGTTAGAATATTAGAAAATTTAATGTTTTGGTGCAACAGGACGAAGAGGTACTTAAAATGTCCTTTTAAAACTTTGTACTTGAATATCCTTGAAAATTTCCAATAGTTTTTTTTTTTTTTTAAATATATCTTGAGGACTAATATGCACACTACCACATCCTTGAAATTAGTTCCTCTAACTTTATTAGTTCAAGATATACAAAATTTAAAAAAAATTGTCTCTATAGGATCTTTCGGCGAGTATGAATCTTTCATTTTCAGCAAAATAAAAAGATGCTACAGAATGATTGTTATTGTTCAAAATACAAAATATATATGAAAAAATTCAATTGGAAAATATTTATTGTTGTAGCCATTCCCATCACTATTATAAAAACAATTTTAAAACATAATGTTGCTCCACTAATTGACAACGACAACAAAATGCAAACTTTCAACTCTGCATTTTCACGTCACGCATTAAACTAGAAAAAACAATTTGCTAGACAAATACAAATGCAATGAGAAACAAATTGTCCAAGCCATGTTTAAAGTAAACAAATAAAACTAAAACTTTATAATTTTTATTTTTCGAAAAACGATTTTCCAGAATTAATTACCAACACAAATAAGCAAATTGGAATATGTAAGCAACAAAACAATCCTACAAATACAAACAAATTCTGACATGTGCAAATTTTGTTTTGTTGTTTTAAAATTACACAAACAATGGCAAAAAATGAAAGTTTTGCTTAGTAACACAAACACACACAGAGAGAGCGAGATATTTATTTATAATTTGCATGCGACAAATAAGCAAGAAAGACATTGGGCAGTCGACAGAAAATCGTTGCAAATTGCTACAAACGTACAAAACAAAGTTGGCTAATTTTGTGCATAGAAAGAGTTATGCATGAAGAGAAAGAGACAGAGAGAGATAGAAAGGGATAGAAAGAGTTTAGAAATGGTTACGCATTAAAAACAGTCAGCAGTCAGTTGTTTGGTTTGTTTGCTGGCCATGTTGACCGGTAACTGGCAGTTGGCCGTTTGACTCTTGAGTGGCAGGAAATGCAAAGGAAACGACGTTAGCAGAACGGCAGCCGGTTGACTATTTCCAGCCGTAGAATGGCAACTTCACGCTTTATGCACTGCTAATTATTTGAATTTATGCTGCCTTGCATTCGGGCAGTGAGTGAGTGAGTCAGAAAAAGTGCAGACATCGATGCTGTTGTTGTTGTTGCTGTTGTTGCTGCTTCACATACTCTATGCAAATGTGGTTACGAGTGGCATTCGGTCACTATGGCCGCTTGTGGCAAAGGTAAGTATGACGTTGCAGTGGGATTTTTTTCAGTGATTACTGAAAACTATTTTGTGCAGTGGAAATCTTAGGCAAAGATAGTGTATCGCTAGTGGTATGAATGTTGCTGTGTGAGACGATTTTATACATTAATGTTAATGTATAGATGGAGTATAGGAATATAAAAAGGTCTGTTAAAGTTTTAGCGCCATTCAAAGTATGTATTTCCTTCAAATTGTTATGACTAAAGGAAGAGAGGAACTAGTTAGACCTTTGAATAAGCTCTACTAATGACAATGGCCCAATTAAAGCTGACTGCCTGGCCTAGCATGAGCTGACTCCCGTTCAGAGCTGACTCCAGTTCCACTCTGAGATCGAATGGTTTATTGTGAATCTTTTCTTGTTGTACTCAGAAAGTAATAAATAATAAAAATAACCAGTTGACTTAACCAAACCAAATCATTGTGCTTGCATGCAAATTTACACTTAAATTATTATCTACAATTGGTTAAAATTTTATGAATTTCTAAACTTCAAAACACTACACTCAAGTCATATGCCATCTTCAGCCAACCCACACGCCTGGCTGATCGTCTCCTTCGTTCTACTTCGCAATTCTCTGCACTTCTGATGTGCTTTTTCCGTGTTCGTTACCATCCACTTATATTCGTTTTTATTTCGCTAGTTTATCTGTGAGTGCATCCATTAATCTTAATACACTTACATGCCAGTGCTGGCTCTTTGCTTCGCTCACTTCTGTGCCCCACTCCTTCCCCACTACTTCACCAACGTTTGAACGATGACTCCGCCTGCGCAACGACTTAGACCGCTGCTTGTAATGTGCTCGAATTCTTGGGTTTTCCGTTGTACTAAACGCTGTTTATGCTTTGCCGTTATGTGCTGAATGTGGTCGGTATGTCTGTCTATACGTCTGGCTGCCTGGCACAACACAACCTTTTAGATTTCCGTTTCCACTTTGTGCATTATTTTTGGAAAAATACATGCAATTGCAGCAATGACTGACTGTTGCATGCAACAAATTGTTGATGGCGTTGTTGTTGTTGTTATTTTTTGTTATTTTTTGTTGTTGTTGTACTTAATTTTTGGTAATTTTTTATAGCCATTTTTGAAAACAATTCAGCAGTAATGCAGCAGAAGTGATGGTAAGCGATGCAACGTTAGCAGTTTGCAAATCTTTTTACCTGTTTAAAGGGAATCAATGATGCTTTGAATTATATTTATAAAAAATTTTGAAAACCAAGTATAACTTTACTTTATTTTATTTATTTTATTTTATTTTATTTTATTTTATTTTATTTTATTTTATTTTATTTTATTTTATTTTATTTTATTTTATTTTATTTTATTTTATTTTATTTTATGTTATTTTATTTTATTTTATTTTATTTTATTTTATTTTATTTTATTTTATTTTATTTTATTTTATTTTTTTATTTTAATTTATTTTATTTCATTTCATTTTATTTTATCTTATTTTATTTTATTTTATTTTATTTTATTTTATTTTATTTTATTTTATTTTATTTTATTTTCTTTTATTTTATATTATTTTATTTTATTTTATTTTTTTATTTTAATTTATTTTATTTCATTTTATTTTATTTTTTTTTTTATTTTATTTTATTTTATTTTATTTTTTTTTTCTTTTATTTTATTTTATTTTATTTTATTTTATTTTTTCTTTTAATTTATTTTATTCCATTTTATTTTATTTTATTTTATTTTATTTTATTTTATTTTATTTTATTTTATTTTATTTTATTTTATTTTATTTTATTTTATTTTATTTTATTTTATTTTATTTTATTTTATTTTATTTTATTTTATTTTATTTTATTTTATTTTAATTTATTTTATTTTATTTTATTTTAATTTATTTTATTTTATTTTATTTTATTTTATTTTATTTTATTTTATTTTATTTTATTTTATTTTATTTTATTTTATTTTATTTTATTTTATTTTATTTTATTTTATTTTATTTTAATTTATTTTATTTTATTTTATTTTTTTTTAAATCTCCTTAATTCTGCTCGGTTGCTGCCCTACAGTGCGTATACGTAACTTCACTAAACTGATGAACTCATGAACTAAGCTCAGGTTTTTGGCAAGGTCACCACTGTTTTTAACTGTTTATTGTCTTCCTAGTTGCACTCTCTACAATATTTATGTGTTGTTGAAAAAATTAAAAACAAATTTTATCCAAAGTCGCTTGTTTGACGAAAAGTTTACTAGCAGCAATTTACTTTTATGACAATTGGTTCAACTCGCCTCGTTGTTGTTTATTTATATGCAGTTTGTAAAATTTTACGCGTAAATATTTACAACTTTTTCTTATTTTCATTAACAACAAGAAAACTAAAAACACAAAAAAGTAAAAAAAATAAAAATCAAAATCAAAAACATCAAAGGCTCAAACAACAACAATAACAATAACAGCAACAGTGAATTGGCGTATTTTCGGATTGTCATCACAGCTCTGTCACACTTCCTGTTGTTGCTGTTATTGTAACTATTGCAGCAAATATGCGCGCAATGCGCTTTGTTTGCATTCTCTGCGTTTTTCTTTTTAAGAGTTTTTTTCTTTTGTTTTTATGCTTTTGTTGCAAGTTGCTGTTAATGCTTTGTTGCCAGTATAACTGCAGCGTTGCATTCGTTTGAGTGTTGGATTTAATTGTCAAAACCCTCGTGGGGGCATTCAACTCCATGCGCGAACTTTCTCGCTCTTATTTTCATAAAAGTTTGTACTACAAACATTTTGGAATGTTTTTTATTTTTTTATTCAAATGCATCAAGTCATAATTTTAATTACCGTCATTGCGCCATTTTTGACCATCTAAAAATTTTACAATTATTTGCAATAAAATTGTCAATGCTTTGAATTTTTTACAAATTCTGCATCAAATAAGTTAGTTCAATTTGTATTTTTTTACTTACGCATAAATGGAAATAATTTGTTAAATGACCACAATTTCGAATGCCAATTAAAGTTATTGGATTATAAATATTTGTGTGTCTAATTGATAGAAAATGCTAAATGTAATGTTGAGGCATTGACTAAAATGTTAAAATGGCCACTATGTATTTGCTTTTGTGCACTTTCAAGATTGAATAACGTATTCGTAACAGGCAATGTTGATAATAAAGCAATTTGTAATGCAATAAACATTAATTTTACAAATTAATTGCGTCTGCAATATTGAAGGTTTGCTGACTGTGAATATCTTTAAGGTATTGTATAAAGATGGCTTTAGTAATCTGTATCTTGCGTTGAATAAATGGCATCTAGTTAGTTTTAATGGTGTTAGAAAGATAAGACTTTGTACTCAAAAAATTTCAGACAGTTTCAAGCAATCACTTGACTCAGTTTTGTTTGAGCAACTGCAAACTAAGGAAAGAAGGAAAAAATACGGCTCCAGATCTCCAGTTTTTCTTTGATAAGAACAAAACTGCAACCCAGACGACTAAAAATTGGGAATGTGAAATGTGTGTGATGTGAATTTCGGTTTCGTCGATTAAGTTCCTGTAATTTTGATGTCCAATAGGCACCACGCTCTGGAAGGCCAATTGTCAAAAATTGCAATAAAATCATAGAAATCAACTAGTCCAACCGTCGTGTAAGCACTGTTTCAATGGTTCCGGAGCTAAATATTGCACCGAGCATCATTTGGAAAATGTTGATTAATTCTGGATACAAAAAGAAGCTCATAAGAATGTATGGTATCATACGAGTTGATACAAAAAAACATCATCAAACGAGTTTCCATCTGGGAATCGCTTCTGAATGGCAACAAAATCTACTCATTTCTGAAGCGGATGGTGACTGGCGTTGAAAAGTGGATCACTTACGACAACTTAAGTAAAAACGGTTGATGACAGGAGTGAGGGTCTCTGGGTGTTTGATGGAATTGACAGGGAGTTATCTACTATGAGCTGTTTTTCTATGGCCAATCTCAGACATGTACTCAAAAATGTGTCTATCTGAAGGAAGCACTCGAAGTTGGCAGCTTTGACCAATAGGGGAGGAATTCTATTCTATTATTACAACGCCACACACATCGATCTGGTAATCAGACATTGGTTTCATAATAAGCGACCACAAAAAATCCGACATTGCAGTCACTCTTACATAAGTTGTAGTCATTACGAAAAATGCATACTTAACCCATTGCAGCCGGGTACCAGTTCCGCCCATACGATTTTGATAAAATTTCATACACAATCTGGAATTGACCCAAAATGGCCAGTAGCAAACAATTTCAGCTTTCTATCTCTGCACGTTGCTGAAATATTCATTGGGTATTTTGTACCCCTCAGGCAGCAATGATAGCTTTTTTACATACTTTTCAAAGTGATCTGCTAAACACGTGAACAAAAGAAGTATTGTTCACAGGTGAGTTAGGAGGCAGATTTTCGGGAAGTTTTAAGGCCACTACGTTACACCACATTTTCCACCTCCGGAAAATTCACAATTTTTGGAGTCTGGTAACTCTAGCTAGATGGCGGAATTTTAGGGTGACCTCCACTAGACTAAGGTAGTTCCATCTTTACCCCAACCACTCTTATCAATGATTTTGAGATATCTCTACCACGAACTTTTCTGTGATTTTTTTAAAAAGTCAGTTTTCATGGGTAAAATTTTACCCATTAGGCAGCAATGGGTTAAAAAAACCATAAAAAACCAAAATTCTAATGTTGTTTAGTTTTGATTCCTTCAATTTTGTATGCAAGAAAATCATAACTTTTTACTGTTCTAAGCAGTGTTGCCAGATAAGGAGATTTTGTCCTCAATTTAGGAAAATCTTGGCCTTTTAGGAAAATTTAAAGGAGGAAGAATTGTTTAGGAGAAAGTTTTGGAGGTTCCTATTTTATGTAAAGGGATTTTTCGGATCTTAGTGGTTTTTGGGAGATTTTTGGATAACGAAGTATGATGTATTATAAACTCTGGCAACAAAACATATTTGGGCAACTATTTTAATAGCCAAAACACCATTTTGTATTAGAAATTTGTAAGCTCGTTCTATCTCGTTCTCACTTATAGCTGTCACAATGAAATCCCGCCAAAAGTGTCATTTTTTGTTTAATTCATTTGTTATATGTTTTGATTTTATAAAGTTTTTACTGTTTAGCTGAAGATAAATAAAAAAGGCTGCATTAAAAAATAATTATAAGTATATGTTTTTATTTTTTTATGAGAAGTTTAATTTCCTAAAAATTACGCAAATTATAAAAAAATTTTAGAAGATTTTTTTCTTTTAGGAGGAAATTTATGTATTTTTTTAAGATTTAGAAGTAAGTCGTATCTGGCAAGTTGAAGAACTACCTTAAGAAATTTCCACGTCTAGAAAACTCTCCCTGTTTATTTCAACACTATTATTGAATATTCTCTCTTTGTTTCCAAAATTGTATTTATAAAAAATCTTAAAAAGACTTTCAAAAGAACTTTTAATAATTTTTAACTGCAACTCTATTTTTATAGGCAAAAAAAGCTTCTGAAAACATTTCTTCAGTGCTCTCGACTTATGTAAAGTCGATAAAAAATGTCAACAAATTTCAGCTCTTCTTTTTATTTTTGTTCAATTATACCAACTTTATTTTTCAAATCTCTCTCTTTCTCTTTATAAACAAAAAAGCAATTCAAAAAATACAAATTAAATGCAAAATTTTGAAATGCTTACAACGAAACTGAATTAAATCATAAATTAATTACCCAAAGTCATTTCGGCTGCGTGTCTCTGGCAACTTCACACCGCATGGCTTAACCTCATAACACAAATTTTCTTCAGCTTTGCTTCGTTTGCACTTGTAGCACTTGATGGGATTATTTCAACATTGCACCTTTGCCACATATAACAACAACAACAAAAACAATAACAACAAACGACAGCATATGTTTTCATTTGGGCTCTTCACATTTTATTTGGCATATAATGTGCTTGTTTTGTTGTTCTTTTGGTTTTTGACTGCTGGCTGTGTTGCTGCTGGCTCGTTGTGGGTGTGTGTCTGTATGGGCGTGTGTGTGTATGTTTGTGTGTGGTGTTGCCTTAACGCAATTATTACGCTTGTCTTATGATGAAAACAGTCGCTGCCAACGCAACCACGTTACAAGATTAAAACAATTTCAGCAAGTTAGATAGGGAAAACTAAATTTGTTTGTGTGCAGGTAAAGTGTCCACAAGGAATTTTTGAGTTGTAGAGAAAGAAAAAAAGAACCGTGTAACCCATACAAAATGGGTACCGACTACTGAGTAGTCATATTGTGTGAATTGTACTACATTATGTGAACATAGAAGGAAAGCAAATCGTTCAGCAATCCAAACTAAAACTGTTTAAAAATTCTGTTTTTGGAAATTCTGACAAAGTAGTACAGTAAGTAACATTTTTATAAATGCATAACTTTTTTCAATATCTTTTAATTTTCTAGTCAGCCTTAATCTTTTATTCAATCGAACCAAGAGCAAGAGAGAAATTTTACAAGTTTTAGCTTCTTTAAAGATTTTCACGACTAAATTAAATTCGGTAGCATTGGGCTCCCATTCATAGGTCCGTGGGTTCGATTCCTACTTGGCTTGATACCGCACTTTCCTATACTTCCAATTTCTCTTTCGTTCTAATTATTTCCAATTTCTTCAACATAACCAAGTCAAATTCTTTACCTTTGGACCAGCTGCTATAATTCCTAATCCAATCAATTGTGATGTCAAAATGTTGCAGCGCTGACTCGACCCAAAATCAGCTCATCAAAGACACCAATATCTGTGTTTTCCAACAACACAACGTAACTAGCAATAATTGCACAGCAGGCAATTTATACAACCCAGCAATAAAATTTACACACGAAAGCTCTCTCCTGGAGAACAATAGATGGCAGCCGCACGACAGATGATAGCGATAGACTAATCACCCACGCTGGCAGATATTCAATCGATTTACATAACCAATACAAAACATTAGTATTAGCCACCTGTTTCATCTTTTGTGATCCCTTTATGACTTTTGAGGCAAGATCGATCTTACCTGCAAAACTTGTATCTCAGCGATGTCTGCTGATCATTTTTTTGGTTTGGCTCTCCGAGACATAGACCAGATATGCTTTCGGATCCCTGAATATGAAGAGGAAAAGATACGCAAGTAAGTAGATCAGTGTTACCAGATCAGGAGAGTTCCTCCTAGATTTAGGAGATTCTTGGCCTTTTATGGGAATTTTCGGAAAGAAAAATTGTTAAGAAGAATGTTTAGGAGATTTTGATGGTCATACATTTGATATCATTTGTGGCACTTAAGTCTTGAATATTGAAAACTAAAGTATCTAACTTAGTTAAATTAAATGTTATGCTTTAAATTGCAAATTTATTTTATTTATTTATTTAAAATTAATTACAATAAACATTATAATTAAAGTTAGCACGGGGCCACCACTGGCCAACTAATATGCAACGCCAGCACTTTCCCGCGCTGCTTACCACACGCGCGCAGCAACGTGACCAGCGACCTCGGCAATATGCAACGCCAGCACTTTCCCGCGCTGCTTACCACACGCGCGCAGCAACGTGACCAGCGACCTCGGCAGCGTGTATGGTCAGCGCTCTTCGAGCTGCAACCTGATCCTCGCTACGCCACACCAGCACGCCAAGGCGCTGACACAGCACACGCGCCGCGTCCACCGTGGGATCGCCTACCTCAGCGAATCGCCGTCACCATGGGAGCGGTGCCGGACATAGGTTACGAGTAGGATTAAGCAACACATTGTACTCACTCTTAGTCTGGAGCTCGATCGGAGCACAATAAATTTTATAACGTTGATAATCGCGGTGTTTGATTGAACAAGATCGGCGCAGCCTTGTTGGTGGCTGCCCGACTTGATAACTTTTTGAACCGGTTCCCGTTGGAACCATAACTTTAATTATGAAAAGTGCAAAATTTATGCAATGAGTGAAGAAAATTTCCAAAAGAAAAATTCATACCGATCTAATTTTTTACAAATATGTTTTGTTTGTGTTAATTGTTGTTAAGCTAAAGCAGAATGTATATAAAAAAAAATTAGAACTGAAATTTCTTAGTTTTTATTGAAAAAAATTATGAAAAAGTTTTTTGCAGATTTTTAAACTTTTGGGAGGAAAAGCTGAAAATTTTTTGTTAAAATTTTGGAGTCATTTCAGGCAACACTGAACTAGATTTGGCGCCTCTCAAACGAAAGCGCTCGTAGACCCAATTACAATCACTGTGATCTTATAGAATCGCTAGTCCCTAAAAACTATCAGGAACAAATAATGAAGGGTATTGAAGCCTTTAGTATCGACCGCCCAATAGAATAGTTTCACACTCCTTCTTGCATCTACGGCAGAAATTATTGGCCAGGTGACCAGACCTTAGCTCACAGATCTTAAAAGAAACGAACCTATTCTAAGCTCATAACACTGCAAACAGTTAAATTTGTCTCTCAAGAAGAAGAAGATTAAAAAATTTGCTTAAAACTCCAAGCAGTTTGAGTTTAATCACAACCATAACTTGAACCGGTTACACGACTCAACAGCGTTTTGTGCTTCACACAGCTTCAACGAAACGAAATTATGCAGCAAGTTGCAAATGTTAAGGTGGGAAATTGAAAAAAATAAAAGCAAATTATGGCAATTGAAAATGAAAGGCGAAAATTAAGCGCATAACGAGGCGAATGGGAACTGGCGCGACTTTGCCGAGAGACGACGCAGTCGGCAAAAATTACACCAAATTTTTAACGCACTTACAAGTTGAAGAAAATGTACGTAAATGAAAACAAACACAGACGCTGCAACAACAGCAACAACAATATGAGAATTGTGGCAAATTTGTAGAAGCGGAAGATAACAACAAAACTTGCCGAATTAGAACAGCACCGAATGAACGGACAGACAAGCAGTCAGACGGACAGACAGAGAGAGACAATAAAAACTTTGGCGCATAAAAAGCAAATGCGAGCATTACATGAGAATAACGTAAATTAAATCCAGACGACGAGGGGGGGCGGCGGCGGAGTACACAAAGCGGCCACAAAGTGCCACAAATGGGGTGCGGAGGGTGGGCGTAGTGCAAAGACACAATTGTAAGAGCAGCATGGAGGGTTTTCTGAAAGGCAGAGCGAGTGAGTAGGTGAAGAATAAGAAGAAGAAGACAACGCAGCAACTCTAACGACAACAACTTTGTGCCGAAAATTGAAGACAGGCAGTGCGGGGGAAAAAAAGCGCAACAAAGTGTAAACGCAGCACGTTTGTTTGCATTGCGGTCGAATTTACGTTCATTTCAGCCAACACGCAATGCACACACACACACAGACATACATGCAGAGAGACTGTAAAGTGCGCTAACATGCAAGTCTGACATTTCAGAATGTGGCAGTTTATTTGCACACAAGAAAAATCCAATTTTGTTACAAGTAAAATATTTGCCTTTTAAATTTACTGCAAATTTCATTGCTAGTGCACACAACCATAGAAGCAAAGGGACCAACCAATCCAAGTGCAGACAGCGATGCCTTTGTGCAGCACATTTTTATAAGTTCGACAAACAAATTGCCAAATAAGTCACTTGAATATTTACAAAAAAAAATTTATTGGCAGCAATGATAAGCGACGCCGCCGTCTTGTGCGCCTTATGTGTTGCCGCCAAGACGAGTCGCAGTCAAAGCTATGCAAATGTGCATTTGAAATGTGATTGTAGTGCAGCGTATGTGAGCAGATTAAGTGCGGCTGTCAGTCGAAATTGACACATGAAGGCAACAAATCGCCATCATCGCCGGCAAATGTCCAGCTGTGCCGTTTGACAACACGAAACTGCTGCCAGCCAATTCAATCCTTGTTTCATGGCCATTCACTCCATTCCAATTGACTGTGAACGGGTGCAGTGTTATCCAATTCAGCTCAGTTCAGTTCAATTCAATTCAATGCAATCCCATCCACTCGAAGCCGCGACGCAACTCCATTCAATCTGCGCCGCGCGCGTCACTGTCGCACAAACAAATGGCACTTGCTGCACAAATCCGAGATATCCGAATGGTGTTTGTTGTTGCTTTCTAGTTGTTCTTTCCAGCGGCTTTGTTGTGTTCGCTTTTGACAGCCAAACTAATGTTACAAGTTTATTCTACTTGTACCTGACAGCCTCAATTTGCATTTCGCAACGAAACATGTGTTCGATTGTCGATTGCGGCAATTTATCAAAGCACAGAGTTGCATTCATGGCCAAATGTGGGTATTGTAAGAAATGTTTTATGGAAATTGAATACGAATAACAAGATTGACATGAACTAAGAAAAGTCCTACTTGTGATTCAATGCAATTGAAACTAAACAGTTGAATTAAATTCGAGGACCCAGAAATTTAGTTCAGTGCCAGTGTTGCTTTTCATTCTCAACAGTTCAACCATTCAACCTATCTGTCTTCTTACACTTACTATTTTTAATATTTTTTGCTTCTTTCTTTAATTTAACCTCCTCTAACTAAATACGAAAAGTGCACATTCAGCTTCTAATCCGCCACGTGCAATAAATCTCACCTAATCAAATTGCATCAAGAATGTAGCAAAAACAGCAGCGACCGCCACTTGAACGCCACTGGCCACCAAGAAGTCATTCTGCCGAGCAGCCAACCAACAGTTGTTGGTAGTAAAATGCAAACATGCCACAAGACCACTTTTCGCACCAACAAATTCCCAACACTGCACTGCAGCCGCAGCAAATGGCAAATATATATATTCATGTGTGTGTGTGTGCTGGAACGTGTTCGCTGCATGTTTTCAAAAATTGATTGAGCGCATGAGTAACTATTTCGGTAATGTCTTTACGAAAAGAAAAAATGGCAATAAAATGAAATATTCCACCACTACTTACACGTTACCATCCTTCTCGAGTCTTTGTTTCCTCTTTGGCTGCTTGACTGCCTTGGAGTCGTTTGAGCGCGTGAGCGCACTTATGCACAGCAGCAGAATTTCACATTATGCCAACCAACCAACCAACCATCGAAGCAGCCAGTCCCTACTCCGCACGTAATATTTGCTGCAAAAACAACACGTTCGTATCGATGTAATCACCGCATAAGCTATCGAGTTACCAGGATTTGCACGCACATGCACACACATACCCACACTTGTGCTCTACACACATGACTACACACATGACTAGCAACAACTAGCAGCGAATAAGAACAAGAAATGAATAGCAAAAACTTGCGCGCTGTTGAAACATTGCGCGCAACTCAGCGTTCTGGCAAATGGCCGCTAAGACGTTACTACGTGCGGAGTGGAGGGGTCGGGGCGCTTCCCTTCCGCCTTCTTCGTGCTGAGCAAAAATCGAAGTAGTCAAGTGTAGCGAAAACTATTTGTTTCGTGTTAGCAAAATGTTTGCCAGCTCCTGTTTTTTATACGCTTCCGAGTGCTGCTCGTCGCTGTTGTCTTTTCTGTGCGGGTAAAGGGTTGCCAGAGTAAAAAAAAGATTAAGTATTTACTGAAATTTTTTAAATATACAAATATTTTTTAATTGTTTAAATATAAGCAACAGATTTCAATTTTTTTTTTATTGTAGTTCTGCCTGAAGTTTTTTGAACCCTAATAGTTCGAGTCTCAGTGAGCCTTGAGTCATAAAACCGAGACCTCAAATCCAGTGTCCAAAAGCTGTCTTAAGCTAGAAAAACAGGAGCAGAAGTTGTTTTTTGTTGGAATTGTTTTCATTTTGGTTCCTTTATTTTCTTCCTCTTGTTGGTCTTCTTGGTTTTTAGTTCTGCTCATATATCATACTTTTAGTTCTTCACCACTGTTCTCTTCTGTTATCTGTTCATTTTGCTTCTTCTTTTTATTTTATTTCATTATTTCTCTTCGTTTACCTCTTTCTCTTTTTTAATAATATTTTTTAATATTTCTTTTTTTAATTTAATTTTTCTTATTTTTATTATTCTATATTTTATTATCATATTTTTAATGTTTTTTAACGTTCCACTATTTAAAGGTCTTTTTGCATTTCTTTATTTATGGTTCTTTAGTAGTTGTCTTGCAGTTTTTTTAGTTCGTCTTCGCTTTTTCAGTGATTCTTTCTGTAAAAGTTCTCCTTCTCCAACTTTTTTTAGAGCTTCTTCTTTTTCTTATCCTTTCTTTTCGTCTGTTCTGTTTCATTGTCTTCATCTTTCCTCCTTTTCCTCTTTCCCTCTTTTCTTTTTCGTCTTTAGTGTCGCGTCTGCTCTTCTATTGCTTTTCATATTTCAGTTTCGCTTAATTTGTATCGTCTTTTTTTAGCTTGTTTGTCGTTTCTGAAACGGGTAGTTATGTTTTTTTTACTGTTCTATCACAAGTAATTAATTTCTTTTTTTTATTTTTATGGGGTTTATTTTTTATTTGATACACCTTTTTTTCTTTCGTTTTCGTCTTTTTTTCATTTTTATTTCCGTTTTCATTTTTCTTTTCCTTTGCCTTTACATTTTTCTTGTTTCTTTTTATTCTTCATCTCTCAATTCCTCTTCCTCTTGTTTTTTCCAGTCATTTGTTGTTGTTATTTTTCTTATGTTTTTTCTTGTTGTTCTTATTCGTTTTCTTGTTTTTCCTTTCACATTTCTTATGATTTTCAGGTCGCTCTCTGTTTGATGACTTTGGTGATAAAATGTCTGCGCACAAAAATTACTCATACGCACAGCTGAGCTTCATATGAATTAATTAAATACTAACAGGGCCCAGCGGCTTTGCACACAAATTTAAAATCAATGGGCCCAATACATCAAGTTTCATCATACAACACTGTATAAGCGGTGCCACGCATATTTTATGTAATGCCCAAACCCATTACTCCAGTCGAAGAGTACGACCCAGTTTCATTGATGAGCGACTTACAGTTCCAAGTTCCAGTTCAAAGTTCCGCAGAAAAATGTAGTCACAAAAAATGTGTCACACTTCTTGTCCCACGTCTATAAAATTTTACCAGTAGAACGACACATCTATGAGACGAGGGTAAACAAAATTTCCATGCTATCCGACTTATTATTCCGAAGCTATTACACATTAAAAAATTTGGGTTGTATGGGCGGTACCTTGCCCCCTCATCCAATACCAATCCTATTCCTACTGTCAAAGGGCACTTCTAAATCTTAATTCTGTGCCAAATATCATTCATGTGTGACCTGTAGTTCCAAAGTTATTCAATACGTTTTGGTCGCTTGATAGGTGCCCAGCCCTTTGTCCAACCCTTTTGAAACCTTTTCAGTGAAACGACACAACTAAAAGGATGTTCTGTGTCTGACAGATATTCCATATTAAACATTTAGGTTGTATGGGTGATGCCACGCCCACCTGTCAGATCGTATTTGCACTATATGGTTTACCGAGATTTAGTCAACACAAACATTCCATGAAAGATTCAGCTCAATCGGCCTTCTAGTTTTTGAGTTTTAGTGTTGTGTGACAAACAAAGAAATAGACATTTATTTATATAGATTTGAAACATATTCCATAAATATTGTCCATTTCTAGCGTAGCGTCCCAGAAAGAGTTGAAATTACAAGAAGTGTTTAGAAACCTTGGCTGTTGGCTGAAAAACGTTCTAGACTTTAATTGGTAGAGAAGGAAAAAAAATGTTTCACAACTAAAATAGAAAATTGCTAGCACTTTGGCAACCCTGTACGAATTTCCCATATGGCAGCATGTTGCATGACAAAGAGCAACTTTTCTACAATCTCACACAAACGCTGAATATTTTCGTCAATCAAATGTTTCGCAACGGATACTTCAAAGTCAGAGCTTTTTTCTAGCAAAGTAAAAAATATACGCTGCGAACATGCGAACACTGATGCTGTCTGCTTAGCTCGCTGTCTGTCTGACTGGCTGGCAGACTAGCAGTGAATATAAGAGGCGTATTTCCGGCTGTTTTACTTGAGTCCTACAATGCCGCCTGCACAAAGCATATAAGTAGAGATAGATGCACAAACACACACACACACACACACACATATGCAATATGCACACATGCATGCCTTAGCAGTCGAATTGCAAAGCAACCCCACCTCCATGCTGCTTCTTGTTTTTTCTAAGAAAGCATATCAATTTCACACACACACACACATGCACATGCAAGGAACAGCACTTGCTCCTGCAGCAAGTAGAATGGTTGCATGGTTTTTCTGGGCGAATTATAACAAAATGTTTTCCCTGAAATTTTTACATGTTTTTCGTTTTGCATTTGTTTTGCATAGTTTTTTGTTTTTTAAAGCAATTCCCTGGCGTCGGTTGCAGCAAGAAATTTGACTCGTGCTCGTGGAATCAATTTGTCTGACATTGCCGTTATTGTTGTTGTTGCAGCTATTGCTATTGGTTCAGCGGCAACATGGCAGCACGTTCATGTTGCAATAAATTGCAGCCAGCAAGTTTACACACTGTTTGGGATTAAAATTTAATTTAATATTTTGATACGTTATTATTTTTGCATAAAACGCCACAACGTGCGAACACAACGGCCACAGAGCAACAGACACGCCGCCAATCGCACCAGCGTCAGCAACAACAACACAAAGGACCAACACAAATTGCTTCTGCTGCTGGCCGAGTATCAGACAAAAGACATTTGTTGTTGTTGTTGCAGATTTTGCTTGAACGCAACTGCACTGATTGCTGACGCTCTCAACACGCGTCCTGGCAGCCGTTGTTGCCGATAGGACGCGGCGTGTCCCTTCTGCTTCTGTTGTTATTTTTTCTATTTATTTCTTTTTATTTTTTTATTGTTAATTTTTATATGTGCTGATATTTTTTTATTGCACTCGAGTGCAATTTTATTTTCTAGTTTATTATGAGAGTGACAAGTTTACCCATGGGGACAGCGCGCGTAATTCGAAAAATAAATTGTGCGCACGCACACCAACACACAAACGCACTGCCGCATTCACACACGCACACATATACATATGTATGTGCATGTATTTACATGTGTGTGTTTGTGTGTATGTCTGAATATTTTTGCAAAGGCAATAACGTTTATTGCGTTGGCTGCATTTGCATTGTTTTTGTTTTTATCATTGTTGTAATAAATTGGTTTTCGCAACAACAGTTAGCACATAAGGCCAACAAAAACAAACAATAAATTTTGTTAATAAAATAAAGAGATTTTAATTACTGGCCACACACACTTGTTGGTTCACACAGCCGTTGAATGCATGTGGGAGGTTTACAACAAAAAATAAATTAAATTAAATATTAAAATTTGCTGCATACTTATTGGCTGTAAGAGTATTTATGCTTTGGAATTGTTTTTGAAAATTTCCCTTTTTTTGTTTTAATAAAAATTCAGATACATTTTGTACTACAATGTGCAACCAGCATAGCCACAACACATCAAACAGAGTAAGAGTAAGAGGAAGCAATGAATGAAGATTGTCATAAAAGTATGCAACAAATATCATAACTCTTTACCTATATTGTACCATATTTTTGTTAAAGCATACAATTAGGGTGATTTTGAAATTCTAAACCAACAACTCGTGTTTCAATAACTGCAGTGTGAGTCAGGTGCGTAGCCCAGAAGTAGCGGATTTGGGTGTTAAACCTCCCAAAACCTAGAGTTATTTAACATTTTCAATCACTTTGCATGCTACATTCTTTTATCTTTAAAATGCTTAAAATGCGCAGCATAATTTAAAGATTTTTCTTAATTTTCCCAGTAACTACAGCAAAAATCAATTGTCAATTGATCAATCAATCAAACATTGCCCAATCAACTACTGTCCAATCAATCATTGCACCGTTAATCATGTTTCATTAAACATTGCACAATCAATCTTTGTCAAATCAATCATTGTTCAATCAAACACTGCTAACTCAATCATTTTCCAAACAAACATTGTCCAACCAATCATTTCACAATCAGACATAGCACAATCAATCATTTTCAAATCAAACATTGTTCAATCAAACATTGTCCAATCTATCGTTGTTCAAACAAACATTGCTTACTCAATCATTTTCCAATCAAACATTGTCCAACCAATCATTTTACAATCAGACATAGCACAATCAATCATTTTCAAATCAATTATTGTTCAATCAAACATTGTCCAATTTATCATTGTCCAATCAATTTCTGTCCAATCAATATTTGTACCATTAATCACTTTTTTTTAAATTAAATATTGAACATTAAATATTGCACAATCAATCATTGTTTAATCAAACATTGCTTACTCAACCATTTTCCAATCAAACATTGTCCAACCCATCATTTTACAATCACACATAGCACAATCAATCATTTTAAAAACAATCATTGTTCAATCAAACATTGTCCAATCAATCATTGTTCAATCAAACATTGCACAATCAATCATTGTTAAATTAATAATTTTTCAATCAAACAGTGCCTACTCAATCATTTTCTAATCAAACATTGCACAATCAATCATTTTAAAATTACTCATTGTTGAATCAACCATTGCCCAATCTATCGTTGTCCAATCAATCACTGTTCAATCAATAATTGTATCATCAATAATTTTTCAATAAAATATTGCACAATCAATCATTGTCAAATCAATCATTCTTCAATCAAACGTTGCCCACTCAATCATTTTCCAATCAAACATTGTTCAATCAATCATTTTCTAATCAATAATTTCCTTCAATTTTCAATCAATTATTTTCTAGTCATTCATTTCTTTCAATTTTCAATCCATTCCATTTTATAATTAATCATTTCCTAATCAATCAGTATCCAATCAATCACTGTTCAATCCATCACTTCCCCATCAATCATTGCTCAATCAATCACTGTTCCATCCATTATTTTCCCATCAATCATTTTCCACTGAATCATTTTTCAATCAATCATTTTCCGATCAAACATGACTCAATCAATCATTGTCTAGTCAAACATTGTCCAATCAATCAGTGTTAAATCAATCATTTCCCAATAAAACATTGTCTAGTCAAACATTGTCCAATCAATCACTGCCTGATCAAACATTGCTCAATTAATCGTTGTCCAATCAATCATTTCCCAATAAATCAGTTTCCAAAAAATAACTCCTCAATCAATCACTTTGAAATAAAATATTTTGAAATCAGGCATTACCCAAGAAATCAGTGTTCAATCAAACACTGTCCAATTAATTATTTTCAATCAATTCAATCAAACATTGCTCAATCAATAATTTTTCATTCAATACTCTGAAGGTATCCTTTTCATTGACAATTTTTTTCGCCCGCAAACATTTATCCTTTGGTTTTTATTTGAAATTTGTCTTGAAATTTCAACAAATATTTCATTTCAAGCCCACAATTCTAGCACTCATTCATCAGAATGAAATAATTTTTTTTTTCACTTGACTAAAACGTCTTTAAATAATCAAATGTTCAGCATTTACAATTCAATGGCAAATATTTAAATGTTACAACGAAACATTTCAAGCTGTATTCCAAAATTCAACAAATGCTCATTTTCACATGAATTTGCTGCTACAAAGCATCGCCCGAAAAGGATGGAAGCGTCAAAACGACCAAAGGCAGCTGCAGCGACCACATTTGGTTGTTGTTGCACGTACTGGGCATCGCTGCTCAAACGCATTTTGCACCATTGCCATTTTCAAAATGAAATTACGCTAAATTAGATTCGCACTGTAATTAAGCGAGCACTAAACTGCATGCCAAGTGCAATCGACAACACACACTCACACACACACACTAACACACACACACACATATGCTGCATGACGCAGCAGGTTGCAGTTAAATATGCAACGGCAGCAACTGTTGGCAGCAACCGGTGCACTGTCGTCGACATACGCGCCGGTCGGCACGCACACGCCATTCAAATTGCGCTCATAATCATCCACGGCGCCATTGCCGACGTCATCATTACGGGCGGCATTATCGACAGCAGCGCAACAGCGCGGCTCGTCATTGTCGATCCATTGACGCTTAGACGTTTAGACATTTCGACAATTTATTGAATGAATGATTGCCACATCAGCATCGACGGACGTGCTGCATCGATCGATTTTGTGCGCGTCGGTGTTAATGTGCGGCGCGGTTTAACTGTGTCGGCGCATCAGCTGCAACGGCCGCATGAATTTGCCAATTTAAATTGACTACATTTCGATGCACAACTCGGCTGCTACGCCGCAACCTCAAAGCACAAAGGCCGCATTCTACTCGCAGGCAGACAGAGAAGTGATGGGCCGCTCGGCTGCCGCAGTTGTATCACTCAAATTAATGTTCATTTACACTTTGCACATTTTACGCTGTGCCAAACTTGAAAATTCGATTCTGTATGCATTGCAGTCGAGCAATGTGTGTGTGTGTGAGTGTGTTTGTGCGGCTTAAATATTCTATCCGTGTCCGGCATGTTCAATATTTTAGAAATGCCACACTGCTCGCCTGCTTTCGGCCCCTGACCCAATTTCGTTGGCCGTTCAAGCGGCAGTTATGTGAAAATCGTAGATTTACTTGCTGCTAATGTGTGGCGCTGCTTAGCATTTTGTGGCCCATTTGCCGCCAATCGCACAAATGCATTGCGCTCGTTACGAGTATGTGAATGTTTGTGGCTGTATGGGTGGGTGTGGGTGAAGTGGAGCATTGACTTAATAATTCGTCGACTTGTTTGGCATACACACACTTATTGACCACTGTTGCTATTTTTCAGTGTGTTTGTGTGTGTGTGATACACCTGGATTTGCTGCCAGTTTTTACAATTTGTAGCAACTAATGGTAGAATTTCTTAAGAAAATATGCATTTTTTTTGGGTGTACAACAAGTTTTCGCAATAATAATAATTGGGAATTAATTAAATGCATCCTCGCCTTATTGGTATAGAAAGTTAGTAGTAATTCAGACAAAATCTCAATCTCAGTTTGCAGCATTTTTTTGGAGGTTTTAGAAGTAAGGAGACGTCAGTAGTTAATTTTCACAAATTATTGAACGCTATAATCTTTTATAATGATTTGCCTTACAATATTAAATAATTAACAACAAATTTGATTAATCACGACGATTTGAAAGGTAACACTTTCACTGCAGTAGACTTGATTCAGTTTTTTATTGATAAGAATTAAAAGTTCTATGAGCTCAGAATCATTGAGTTGGCAGAAATATCATATTCAAAAATAGGACGAAAGACATCAATGATCTCAAACACAATGAAATCGAATTTTTTTTAAACAAGCCATCATTGCTGTTGGAAAATAATTCCTTCACAATAACATTGAATGAAAGAGATAATGAACCTCACGAATCCTGAATTGCGTGAAGAAAGGCCATGCTGTGTATGTGGTGAAATTGCAAAGTTGTTGTGAATTGTGAGCTGCTTCCCAGGAACCGAACAATTCAATTCATATGTTTACAACTAATGAAACTAAAGGAAGCATTAAAAAAAAATGGTCAAAATTGGCAAACCGAAAAGGGATCATGTTACACCATAAAACTGCAAGTCTTTGTCTTTGGTGTCAGTCATAAGTATTTGGTGACCAATAGAAAATTATTGGAGTTTGGTTGGGAATTGATGTCACCATCATATAACCATTTATTTCAAAGTTTGCATAACTCTTCGAATAGTGAAACTTTCACTGATTCAGTCTTGATTCAGTTTTCTTTTTACAAAAATCAGAAGTTCTATGGGCGCAGAATCTTTGGGTTGGCGGAAACATGCCAAAAGGATGGGTTAAATTTTTTTTACATTTTCCATTTCCATTAAATTCAGTTGTACAAAAAATGTGTTAGGGTTGTTTTGAAGGACTTCAAAGGATTTTAGGGCGTTATTTTGACGTTTATAACTGTCACTTTTAGTTTACTTTAGAAGCAAATTACTCGTAATTTTTCAAATATTTTCGATATATTTTAGTCTTCTTTTTCGTAAAGATAAAAAGATAATACGGTTTTAAACGACTCTTTGTGTGGAAGCTATCAACACACTAAAAAAAACTTAGTATATAATATCGCACTTAATAGTTATTCATTGAAAACCGTGATGGAGTGTTTTCTCTAAGAAGTTATAATAAAAATAGCAACAACCAAAAGTACTTTCTTACTTTCAGAAATTTTAATTTAAACACAAAACATGGAAAAGTGTTGAAGAACAACATTTTTCAAATTATGTTAGAAAGAGTTATATAGCTGCAAAACACGACATCTGCTAATTTTTCGGTGTATATATTCGAAATATTCTCCTCCTGATTCAATACACTTGTTACGTCGATTTAATAATGATTCAAGCGCGTGTTCCAGCTCATTTTTCGGAATTTCCTCCAGTGTTCCCTCATCGAAGCCCGTTGTATGGTTTGAATGTCATCAAAAAAAGCATCCTTTCAACTTCAATTTCAGTTTCGGGAACAAAAAGAAGTCGCACGGTGCCAAATCAAGCGAATACGGCGGATGATTCAACACACAGACCTGATTCCGAGCCAAAAATTGACGAACAATGAGTGCTGTGTAACTCGGTGCATTATCGTGCAACAGAAACCAACATTTTGGATCGCGGTATTCTGGTCGAATACGACGGATTCTGACCATCACACACTACAAAACTTCGAGGTAATATGCGGCGGTAACTGTTATCTTTGTATATAGTTTCTTTGGTATCGAAGAATGTGATGAGCATTGCTTCGATTTTTTATGGAACTTTTCATATTTTTTTGGCTTGTTGTGAGTTTTTTGATTTCCATTCCGCACTTTGACGCTTGGTTTCTGGATCGTATTGGAAACGCCATGTTTCATCACCCGTAACAATTGTTTTCAGGAAGTTTGGATCATTTTCTGCGGCTGCAACGATGTCTCTAGAATGACTGACTATCATTAATTTTTGCTAAAATTTCAACATCAAACGTGTTTTGCAAAATGAATTTTAATAAATATTAAATGTCAACTAAATGTCATTAAATTTTGACAACGCATGTGCTCGCACATAGATGGCGCGCTTAGTTACTGAGATATGGTTCGAGTATTAACAAATAATTGTTGCACTGTGTATGTTTAGTATATCACACACTAAATGCAAAGTCGTCACAGTTTAGAATTTTTCAAAATCTTATAAATTTTTAGCATAACTACGTAAAAAATTTCATTCTTATAATTGTTTTCTTTAACAGGAAAAACTCTGCTACTCTTGCGTTGTTTCTGCACCTTCAACAGCTTCTGCCTCTTCCGAAAATGTGAAATTTTTTAATGTGACCCTTAAGTTATTAAAGAAAAGGTGAAAGGTGCAATTCTAATGAAATACAAAAATTCTAATTTATTTGAGTATCAGTATTTTAAGAAAGAAAAAGATACAAAATTCATGAAGCGAGAATAAATAAATTTTTACACGTGATCAAGGAGAGTCTGGATTTTAACATACTTATTTTCCAAGAAAATTCTATATAAATTTTCAAGGATATAAAGGATTAAAATTTTCAAAGGGGATTTACTATATCCTTTTTTGACAAATAGATAAAAAATCAATTTTATTTAAATTCTTGAGCCATTTCTCTTTCATTTGATATACATATCGTCATATTCTAACGAGGATAAGTATTTTTTAAATTTTCATATATTTTTTATCGCCTTCAAAATTTTGAAGTCCTTCTAAAAGGACAAAGGATGTAGAAATTAAAAACTGAGTACGCAGTACTATGTTTGGACCCTAGTTTTACGCCCATATGGATTTTTTCCGGTGTGAAATTTTTGTTTTTGTTTTTGTCGCACGGTGTTATTAATGTACTACTAGCAAAATATGTTTGACATTGTCAAGGTCAACGTAAACTGCATTTCACAATTTTGTATTTTCCTTGCAATTTCGTCAAAATGGTCGACGGCAAACCCACTAACCTTAAAACTTCAGCTAACGCTTTGAACGCACTCGAAACCCATTGTGAGTTTGCCACAAACACACACAACCATACCGAAACATACAAACAAAACGATCGTCCATTTGTAGAGAAGTTCAATTGTAAAATTGTACTAAATGGAAACACACTGCTTGCGGCAACAAAAGCGACAGCAACAACGGTAACCAGCGACTGCAGTGCGGTCACAACTGACGTATGTGGCGTGGTTTCGGTCTTTTAGGTTAACCAACATCGGACTCGGCGAGCGGCAATGCTATGTGGCCCCGAGGCTGCTGCACTCGTATTGTTGCGGCTGCTATTGTTGTTGTTGTTGTTGTTACTATTGGTATCGTTTGAATATAGATGTGCGTTTGGTCAATGTGGTTGTTACTGTTCTCGCTATTACTTGTATTTGTTTTTGTTATTACTTACATGTTGTATTGGTTGTTATTGTTGTTATTTATGTTGTTGTTGTTGTTGGCGTGCTTTATGTTAGTGTGATTATTCTTATTGTATTTGTTGTTGCTAACACTATTGTTTCAATTGGTATTAACATCATAGTTTTTGTTGTTGCCATTAGTGTTGTTGTTGTTTTTGTTGGTGCTATTATTGTTTCCGTTGCGGCTGTGACTATTGTTTTATTGTTGTTGCACACATCGAAGAAGTGACTGTTGCAATTACAACTGCTTTTGTTATTGTTAGTAATGTTCTTGTTGTTGTTGTTATCGATGCATTTGCATTCATTTATTGTTCGGTCGATGGTAAAGTTCACTTTGGTGTTGGCTTTGGGTTAGTTTTGGTTTAGGGTTTTCGTACAATTTTGGTTTATGTGCAATAATAGTAAATTGTATTGCGCATGTTTTGTTGTTGTTGTATTGGCGTTATAGTGCTGTGAGTATTTTTGTTGTTCCAACACTTTCAATGGTTTTGTAGGAAGGCGATAATTCAATTGAAATAACATTGCCATAATGTAATGCCAATTATTTAAGTGATACATATTAATGTCCGAATGTGTATAAGTGTGTTTGAGTATGTATGAGTGCAAATGTATGTTTAAGTGGTTACACAAATAAACACATATTTATGTACAAACATACTCATTTACTACTTTAGCGAATACAAGCAGTGCACTTGAGGAGCAAATAAGATATCAAAATCACTAAGAAAATTCTTAAGAAATTCCTGAAAATATTTCCAGACAACCGCGAACAAATTTTTAAAAATTTTTTTATGCGCTTTCGTTCCTTAAACTCGTCTTAAAATTTATGAGGAAACTTATCTAGGCTACAGAAGTTTTTTTGTGCAATCATCTAAATGTGGTCTTCCATAAAAATAATTGTTTTCAATGACAAGAATAACTAATTTTTTCTTTCGATTCTCAAATAATATATCTTTTATCCCAGATTTTAAAACCAGAGGAGATCATTTATTTTATCTATAAAACAATCATTGGAAATATTTTTGAAAATGGTTGAAAAATTCCCTTTTTTTTAATTTCTCCGTCAGTAACTTCCCCAAATCTTATATGATATTGGACATTCATTCTTCGATAGCAATGAAATCATCCACAAAGAATTTTTTCTAACTGGTCAAACAGTTACTTCCGCTTTTTTGACTTGGAATCAGGTCTGTGTGATGAATCATCCGCCGTATTCACCTGATTTGGCACTGTGCCACTTCTCTTTGTTCCCGAAACTGAAATTGAAGTTGAAAGCATACTTTTTTGATGACATTTAGACCATACAACGGGCTTCGATGAGGGAACACTGGAGGAACTTCCGAAAAATGAGCTGGAACACGTGTTTGAATCACTATTAAATCGACGTAACAAGTGTATTGAATCAGGAGGAGAATATTTCGAATAAATATACCGAAAAATGAGCAGATATCGTGTTTTAATTGTGTTTTCTAGAGGCAGTATTAATACATAATTGTCACACTGTGTGAGTTTTTTTTTTACTCTTAAGAAGATTAGTTTGCCTACATTTCTTCTTAAAGTTCTTTGAAGCAATTCAAAATTACATTTCTTACTGATTGCAAACTTTTGGTCCACTTTCATTTTGTATTTTTTTTAATTACTTTCTTCAATCCTTTGCATATAAAGAAGTTTATTAAGTTCTGAAAATCTTCTGTTTTTGCCCATGAAAAATTGTTTCAAACCATTGAAATGTTCTGTTTATTCGCAGCGAAAGTAAGTTGCTTCCATTTTTCCTTGAAAACATTTTCCTTTGAAGCATTTCAATGTGATATCTCTTACCAGCTACGCGCTAAAATCCTTTGTGTAAACATTTTCTTCTGAGTAAATTCATACCCAATCGGCAGTAATGTGTTAACAGGGTCAACAGTGTTGCAAGTTCTAACAAACAAACAAGCAAACACAAAAACAAGACAGCCAACTAGTCGTGTAGGCACAAGTCAAGTCAATTGTATAGTCACAAGTTTTGTGCTGAAATCTATTTCACTATAATTTTATTAGGCTCAACAAAGTGTCCTTTTGAGTCCTTTTATGAATTATTTGCAAACACATGAATTGCTAAAGAACTGCACGCCCACTTACAGACAAATGTGCGAATTGACATTTTGTGTGTTTTGCACACTTTTCGCACTGTTTCGTAATTTTATTTACCCGAAAGTATTTGCAGAAACTTTTGGGCAAAATTCCATAGAATTTTCACAGAGCAGAGCGAAGGCCTATTCGAAGGCTTTTAAGTTAGATTTCGTGTTGCAGAAACTTTGAACGAAAATGCTTTGAAATACCTTTTTTCACTTTTTGGATGCTTTGTATGCTCGTTTCAGTCAAAGCAAAGTGGAAAAGTTATTTTAATTTCATTTTTGTATTCGCAGCCAAATTGTATTAGACACATTGAAGACTATTCAATGCGCACTTGGCGCTCTCAGCATAAATTCACTCACACATACACAGAAAAAAAGGCACATAAATACTGATGAATGCAGACAGACATTGGCACAGACTCACGGACTGCCTGGTTTTGGTAATATTTTAGGTATTTTCGACCCTAATCAGTGCGCACCTTTGCCTCGGGCACAACTCAATAAAGCACACACACATAACCTCACTTTTCTGCGCAAAAGGCCCTTCAGACGGCAGACTCGATGCCACAAAGAATGGGCGCACTGAATGGGCAGCAAAATCGTAAAATGATAATGTACAGTTTATGATAACATTTACAATTTTATGGGCCACAGGACATGGCAGTGCAGAACGCAAACCGTACACCGAGGCAGCAGACGAGTTAGCTGCTTAATGCAGCACACAGTGGTGACAGAGGTGAGTGAGGGGAGCGGAGTGACAGAGGTGAATGAAAAAAATAAACACGGCAAATAAATAAATGGCACATTACCGCAATGATTGAGGTTGGCTGCAGGACGCTGCTCAACGCTGGGTGTCCTGGCGCAAACGTGCGTGTTAGCAGACAGGGTTTTTGTTTGTTTGCTGATGAGCATAAATGCAGCGCCACTTAGGCCGAGAAAAAGGTTGAGTGTGTTAATTTCTTTGGACTCTGCAGAAATAATGGAGTGTTTGTCCGCTGGCAGCCGAAGCCATTAAAATATTGATGCGGTCCCGTAGAGTAACTGATTGTGTAAAGCGGAAACGTTGACACTTGTAGACAATTGCTGAATGGGCAGCAAAGTGTCTTGGGGTCTAATAAAGGTCAGAAAAACGCAACAAAATGCCGTAAACATAGATAGTGACAGGAGTGGGAAAAGCGAAAGTGAGTCAATTGTCTGACAATGAATTCGATAATAAATTACGAGGCACCCAATCGTGCGAATCCTTTCAAAGCCAATTTCATAGCGCTGTTCGTTTGTAATATTTCAAAGCAAATATTTAACCTGTTATGCGGTTTAATGCGGCGCTGTCGCACTAAATCCAGCACTAAATCGCTTAAGGAATATTGTTATTGTTGCCGTTGAATCCTTGTGAACTTGAGTTGCGGAAAAATGAAAACTGAAATAAATAAAAAAATATCGAAACAAGCTCAAAGGATCACGCCAACGCTTAGTTGAAAACTGTTTTACTTTTCATTGCCGCACGAAACACCGTCATTGCCCTTTGGCAACTTATAAAAACTGCCACACATGATTTCGTTTTATTGCTCTATGTGCTTGCAACTTTGCACAGCAAGCCACACTGGGGCGACGTGCAGACAATGGAGAGCATTTGAAGGCCGCGGGACTGTCGGGGTTCGTAGGGGCTCATGAGGGTTAGGCAGCAGCCAACGAATGCCGTAAAACGTGTGTCACTTTGCGAACGGCGCGTTATGAATATTTCAAAAGCACTCTCCGACGCAAAGAAATCGTTGCCAACAAATTCGCACACACACACGCACACAGACACTTTAACACACAACAGCACAGTTTGGCGCACAGCTTAGCAGTGCTTTATGTGGCTTTAATAGCGCAATGCTGCACAGCGGGCCACTGCAGCTGCCACTTGTGCCGGTCGCACACACATACTCTGACTGCCGCACTTTAAATGACTTTGAAGAAAAATCCTCAACTTTCACTTTTTTGATGGCCGTGCAACAGACGGCAACAACAACAACAACAGCATAAAGTGTACAAACACAGCAGCAATGCGACAGCTTAAATACGCCAACCAAGAGACAGCAGCATAAAAGTCGCCAGCCGCCACAGCGCAGCATAAAAGTAGGTTTTTGTTTTGCAGCAAAATGTTGCCATTTGAAAGTTTCGTGCCGCGCTGACTCCCAAGCTGACTGCCGCCTCATGAATGGCGTGAATATGACACTTTTTTATGGCACTTTTATGCGCATCAACGGCGCGTACTCGCGGGCGTATGAGTAACTTTCACTATCGCTGTGCTAAATCCCGTCGAGCGTTGAGCGCGAAAAGTATTTATATATTTAAAGAAGAAGAAAAAGCAGATCAACACAGATTGCCCGCATCACGCAACCCCTCACCTCGCACGCTTCACCTCTCACGCCACATCCATTACCCCTTCTGGCCGCCACTACATTTGCACACTGAAGAGCGCTTCAAGTGTCGGAAATGACTTGTCATATTTCTTTATGATAATGCGACTGCATGTGTGTGTGTATGTGTGTGTTGGCAACAATCGTGCTTTGAATATTCAATAACAAGTGACAATTCGCAGTCAAGTGTCGTGCTGTTTCAAACAAACAAAAAAAAACAGGTAAGACTTTTGCTAAGCGCTCTTCAACAAATGCTTTAATAATGCAACTTTTTGTTGAATAATTTTGAACTTTTTCCATTGTAGTGTTTCATTGATGCTTTTAAATTGACTTTCATGCCACACAAATACAATTTCTTGCATTAAGCAGCACTGCTTAGTGCAACTTGCCACTTGCACCATGCAGCGGGCGCGCAGTTCGCACACACAAACTGCCGAGCTCAGCTATTTATTAAATCGCTCATTTGCATTTTGACAATTATCACATTATTATTATTATTATTATTGTTGTTGATGTTAAGTGCGCACAGACACGCGCACACATGCTGCCACTCACCCATACAATGCCATGACACAGGCACATTGTGTGCTGTGCTGTGCTTTGCATTTCCTGCTTCCGTCGTTCGTTATGCTTGCGTGGCATTACAACTGTCGTTGCCTGTTGCATTTCAAGTAGTGAGTAGCTTTGTTATTGTGTGTGTGTTGTTATTGTGTTTTAAGTTGTTGTTTTTGTTATTGTGTTTGTCTGCACATTTCAAAGACATCAATTAAGCAAATTTAATAGTTTATCATTTCCAGTCATTGTCGCCTCGTTAGGCTGTCTGACATTTGCTTGTGTAAATTAATTTTGCAATTTGTGCAAATGCTGCGTTAGCATTATATGTGCATTAAGTTTTTGTTGTTGTTGTAGTTGATGCTATTGTTGTTGTGGTTATTGCTGCTGCATGCTTGTTATATTTAAATGCTGTGTGGAAATTGAAGCGCGAAAAGTCCATTTGTTATGGTTCAATAAATTGAAGAAATGGAAATTTTTTTAAATCAGCAAAAGTTATAACTGGTTCACTACTCATAATAAATTTCTATAAATGTATAAATAAACCGAAACTATCTGCACGCTTCCTGTAGGAGAGACCAAAACTCTCAGATGGAAATGCCAACTCATGCACTGCAAGACCCTTTTTTTTTTTTTTAATGGGAAAAACGTGCAGGGGATGACTCATATAAATGCGAGGCATTGCTTTGGTTCAGGAAGAATATTAAGGTGTGAGATAATGCATTTTAAAATTAAAAAAAATCATACTTTTTAAATATTTTCCTCAAAGTTTTGCAAATTTTCACATACTTTTTAGATATTTTCCTCAAAGTTTTGCAAATTTTCAGAAATTCAAAAATATGTTAAATTAAAAGTGAAGTAAAAGCCTCAGGTTTGCAAATTTTGAGAAAACATTAAAAGCGAAAATCACTACATAATTTCTTAGAATATATTGATAGTTTTAGCAACTTCTTAGTAACCATGTATTTTTACAATTTTTTTTACTCAATAGACTGAAAAACAAAAAATATGTGTTTACATTTTTTGTGAAAAAAGTTTCAACTTTGAGCCGCTTTTGCACACACACGGATTAATTTTTAACACAGATTTGTTGGGGTTTTCTTACATGGAGTTTTACCTTTCAAATGACATCGAAATCGTGAAATTCTGAGACCATAAATGTTTTTAATTTTGTCTATGGAACGAAACACTGTGCAGTTGTACGAGTATAAACACAATTTCAAAACTCCAAGTTAAAATTCTGATTGCTTGTTTTATTTTAAAACGAAATGGGGAAATCCAAATAATGTGATGGTTTGAAAATCCGAAGCAGTTCTCTCGTACATCTACAGCGATTTTAATGCAGGACGCTGCGCGATGTTGTGCGGCGAAACAGTCAGTAAGTGTTGCTAAAAGTCTATTTAAGCTTGTATGGAAAAACTGGCCGGTAAATTCGCCAGATCTTAATCCTATGGAACATATCTGGTACAGGATTCAAGATTCAGTATTTCGGAGTCCAAAACCTGCCAATAGACTTCAGCTCATTGAGAGAGTAAAACAGGAGTGGGATGCCAAATCGTTGGCCGAAACGTCGGTCTTGTGCGAAATTTTCGAAAGCGAGTCCTTGAGAGAAAAGCAATACAAATGATCCTTAACGGTGTTTTTTTTGTATGCAGAAACTTTCCGCCCACCCTGTACATTGAGTCCATGTCCTTTTCATATGTGTTTGGAATTTTTCAAGTCACTACGAAAGGCAAAAAACGGTTAAAAAATGCTTTGAAAATCAGTTGATTGTGATGGCCACTTATCGTTTTTGTGTATTTTCAACTATAACGCAAACAACGATAAGGGCTGATTTTATTAGACTTCAAAAAAGTAGTAAAAAAAGCTTCAAAACGCGAAAACCCCCATTTTCCAATTCACTTCAGTCAATGCAATTCAAAAAATTAATGTATAAACACCTGACTCGAAGGCGCATCAAGTCAATGCAAATCGACTGGGACTGTCGTCTCAATATGGCAACTAATAGGTCGGTCGTCCTTATGTTGAACAATTAAAATTTTTTTTTAATACATAGAGCAACCGACTTCGACTTTTAGCTCTGAAATGGTTCTATAAACTCAACTGGTGTGTCCGAGAAAATAATGTGACTCTACAGAAAGTTAAAGGACATGACCTAGAAAATGCACAAACAACAAGGATCGACTGCCCTGGAATGCTTTCATAAACTCAACCGATGTGCCTCTGAAAACCGAATGACTCTGTTGCGAGTTAAAAAACCTGTTGAAACATAACAGAATGAGCTGACAGCTATATAACTTTGATGGGAGCTACAAGACATGAACGATAACGAACGATAAGCGGGGTCGCAAATGTACTTTTGTGGACCCAAATTAATAATTTAAATGAAATTTTTACACGTGATCAAGGAGATTTTAGGTTTTAACATACTTACTTTTCAATGATATAAAGGATTAAAATTTTCAAAGGACGTTTTTCATATTATTTTTTTTACAAATAGATACAAAATCAATTTTATTAAAATTTTTTAGCTTTTCCTCTTTCATTTGGTATACATATCACTATATTCTAACGAGGTAAAGTATTTTTTATATATAAGTATTTATTCTTTTCTGTCCATCGACCAGATATTCACTTTACGCCAAATCCTGGAGAAGACCCATGAGAATCAAATCGATACACACCATCTCTTCATCGATTACAAGGCAGCATTCGATAGCCCGATAAGGGATCGCCTATATGCCACATTGTCTGAACTTGGTATCCCTGCAAAGCTCGTGAGACTTTGCAGAGCAACGTTGAGCAATACGCGCAGCTCCGTCAAGGTTGGAAGTGACCTCTCCGACCCCTTTGATACCGTTCGAGGTGATCCTTTGTCCTGCGACCTCTTCAACTTCACCATGGAGAGTGTTCTGCGCAAGGCCGATGTACATCGTAATGGCACAATTTTCAACAAAAGTGTCCAGCTCCTTGCCTACGCTGATGACATTGATGTCATCGGACGTAACAAGCGAGATGTCACCGCTGCCTTTGCGGCTATCGAAAGAGAATCTGCCAAAATGGGTCTGGTGGTAAATGAGGGCAAGACGAAGTATATGCTGTCTACATGCAGGGACTCGCAGGGTCTCGGCTAGGGTCTCACGTCGAGGCCGACAGGTATACTTTTGAAGTTGTCAAGGAATTCGTCTACCTTGGCATCGCCATCAACAGCAGCAATGATGTCAGCCTGGAGATAAAGCGAAGGATAACTCTTGCCAACAGGTGCTACTACGGTCTCGGTAGGCAATTGAGAAGCAGAGACCTCTCTCGACCGACAAAACTTGCACTCTATAAGACGCTTATCTTGCCCGTGCTCCTCTATGGCGCTGAAGCATGGACAATGACACGAAACGACATAGCGGCCCTTGGAGTGTTCGAGAGGAAGGTACTTCGCAAAATCATCGGCCCTGTTCGTGTTGGTGACGACTATCGTATACGAACCAATAACGAGCTGTATGAGCTGTATAAGGACATGGACGTAGCGCAGCGAATAAACATCCAGCGGCTACGCTGGCTCGGTCATGTCTGCCGCATGGACGACGAAGCTCCGGCGAAAAAGGTGTTCGATGCGATGGTTGGAGGTCGACGGCGAAGAGGGAGGCCGTGTCTCCGGTGGAAGGACCAAGTTGAAGAGGCCCTGTCATCTCTTGGTGTTACTAACTGGAGAAGGCGCGCGCAAAGCAGAGGCGCCTGGAGAAAAGTTTTGCGGCAGGCCGTAACCCGATAACGGGTTGTTATGGCCAGTTAAGTAAGTATTTATTCTTTTTTATCCCCTTCACATTTTGAAGTCCTTTCAAAAGGATAAAGAATGTATAATGAAAAACTGAGTACGTAGTATTACAATGTTTCGTCTCTAGTTTCATGCCCATATGGATTTTTCCCGGTGTGAAAAATGCTGTCGCACGGTATTATAATGCACATTTAAATGGATGATGGACGGGAGAGGAGACTTGCGATTTAACGGTAACTTCGAACGTTGGTTGGTAGTTTTTCTTCTGCAGTTGGAGGTTTAGCTTGCCATGAGCGCACTTGTGCATTGCTTATAATTGTTATCTATTTCATATAAATAGCGATAGAAATAGACGAATGTTGACTCAGCCTGAACCAGGAACCGAACCACGAGCCTCTGATATGAAAATCCAAAGCTCTACCGCAGGAGAAGAGAAATTTGCCGTTAGTTAGTTGGTTGGTTTTAGAAGGTAGAAATCCGAAATGCTGATGGACATAGTTTCGTTGGTTTTTATGAAGATTTCATGCGCCTGAAAAGAAAAAGATTTTAACAACACATACAACTATTAAGTTTAAAATATTAAGACTTTTATTTAAATTAAAGAAAATTAATTGAAATTATCTCATTCATTATCTAATAATTTAACTTTTATTAAATGCGAGTAGGTTTTGAGCTTATAATCAAACATAGATAATAACATAACATTTGTGAGTTCTACCAACTGAAGTCTAAAAATTTCCCTTTAAGCATTCAATATTAAATCAGAGTTTGCCCTAAATTGGGTAGTGACTTTACAGAACTATGATCACACATCCTAAAATTGTGTCCTGAATTCCATTAGTTTACTGTCAAATTTGGCTTTCACATTGAACGACTGACCTCTTCTTTATGGCATATTTGACCCTGAAATAATTCTATTGGCATTTGAGTAATGCATGTTTGATGCAATATTCAACAAGGCAGCTGATGATGTGCCCAGCTGACAATAATACACATATTTAAACATATGTATGTATATATGTATGTATGTCTGCATGTGTGTCTACTCTTCATTTAAATGCAAGTAACTCAAAAACTGCTAAAATTATAAATAACAGCAAACGACTGCCTACCAAAATAACATCTGACTGACTTTTCTCAAAAATTAATAAAATCTGAAAATTTACAAATTTCACAGTCAAGCAAATAAATCAACAATTTATTATTTACTTATAAAAATATGCCAAAAATCCAACTAAAACAAATGAAAAGCAATATGCAAAAAGCATATTTTCAGCAAATCGTCACGATTTCATGTTCAACTCAACAACACTGTCAGCACAACTGTCAGAGCGAACTCATTGCCAGCTTATGGCACACATAGATATACAGACAACTAACTATACAAACATACATAGATAACATACGTACATATGTATATATGTATACAAATAGACAAATGTTTAGAGGCCCAGTGAAATGTGCAGCAATGTTGCCGCACGTGCTTGGCTGGCAGGTCGTACAACTCATTGGAATTTCAAATTTTTCGCAAGCAATACAGAGCGTAAAATTTTTTGTTAGGCTGCACAAACAACAACAACAACAGAAACATTTAAACATACACACACATACAAACATATGTAGTTAGAAAAGCTGACATTCAGCAGCGAACACAGAGGAACACACGCACACACAGACAGGGCGTAGTCGAAGTGGGAAGGCTGAGAGGGTTTTAGTGTTAGAAGCTTTTATGACCCCCTTATTTCAGAAAGTGTTAGTTACGTTTTGCAAAAAGTGTTCATTTTTGTAAATTGTTTAAAAAAATGTTGTCTGTTCTTATGAATAAAAAATGTTCCAGTCCATTCAACTCATTTATTTTAACTATAATTTTATTAAACAATTCTGCATAAAGTTTATTTGATGCATAATTTTTTATTTGATTTTTGATATTCATTTAATGATTTATTTTGCGAAAAAATAATATTTCTAAATGATAAGAAAAAATTTGGTGAAAAATTTAATTTTTTTAATTTGATAAGAAAAAGTTCATAAATTTGATTTTTGAAATTTTATTATTTATTTTGCGAAAAAAAAATATTTCCAAATGCTAAAAAAAATTTGGTAAAAAATTTTATTTTTTTAATTTGATAAGAAAAAGTTCATAAATTTGATTTTTGAAATTTTATTATTTATTTTGCGAAAAAAAAATATTTCCAAATGCTAAAAAAAATTTGGTGAAAAATTTTATTTTTTAATTTGATGATTTATTTTGCGAAAAAAATATTTCTAAATGATAAGAAAAAATTTTGTAAAACTTTATTAATTTGATTTTTGAAATTTGATGATTTATTTTGCGAAAAGAAGATTTCCAAATGATAAGAAAAAATGTTGTAAAATTGTATTAATTTATTTTTTGAAATTTGATGATTTATTTTGTGAAAAAACATTTCTAAATGATAAAAAAATTGTGTAAAAGTGTATTAATTTGATTTTTGAAATTTGGTGATTTTATTTTTGCGGAAAAAAATTTTGAAATTATAAGAAAAAATGTTGTAAAAATGTACTAATTTTATTTTTGAAATTCGATGTTTTTTTTGCAAAAAAAAATATTTCTAAATGATAAAAAAAATTGTAAATGTTTATTAATTTGAGTTTTGAAATTTGATGATTTATTTTGCGCAAAAAAATATTTCGAAGTAATAAGAAAAATGTTGTAAATGTTTATTAATTTGATTTTTGAAATTTGATGATTTATTTTGCAAAAAAAATAGTTTTGAATGATATGGAAAAATGTTGTAAAAATGTATTAATTTGATTTTTGAAATTTTATTATTTATTTTGCGAAAAAAAATATTTCTAAATGATAAGAAAAAATGTTGTAAATGTTTATAAATTGGAGTTTTGAAATTTCATGAGTTCTAAATGATAAAAATTTTGTTAAAATTTATTAATTTGATTTTTGAAATTTGATGATTTATTTTGCGAAAAAAAAACATATCTAAATGATAAGAAACAATTATTAAAAATTTATTAATATTGTATAACGCGTTTGGATCTGAATCTCAGTTCATAAAATTTACGTTTTGTTCTTTTAAATTAGTTGTTCACTTAGTTGCTATGAAATTCTTTAGAAAGCCATGCTTCAATAAAAGTAAATTCGAAATTTGTTATGGAATACCATAAGTCTGCTAGAACTCTGAAAGGAAGAAAATTGAACGCTTCAATGACCAATAAAGTATTCGGCCACACTGCAGGACATCACGCGCACTGTGACCACAATCAAACCAACAGAGAACATTGTGTCTTCAACGTCTCAGCAAAGCCACACAGGGGTCTAGCAGAGCCAGATTTATTTGACGGTCAGGTTGGTTTCAGACAATGGAAAACACACAAACACACGGACTTTCCTACACTCTTTCTTGAGGGCCTTTGAAACCCCCGAGTGGACTGGCTGAGAGATCAGACAGTTGCCTGTCTTATCTAACTTAACCTAGTCTATTTTTTATTTTTTTATTTATTGTGAAGCACTCAGCAACCCCCCTTCGACTAAGCCTCTGCTCGCAGCCAAAGCAATGTTTACATGAGCACTTTTTATTTGCACAAAAACTTGCACAATCTTTTTGTGTTGAATGGCTAAGGCGGCTAAAAGGTTGTTTGACTGGCGCTTTGCGTAGTCGGTTGTTGATTTACAGGTGTGCTACAAATAGCAACGGAACAATGATTATGCTGATTATTGACATATGACTTACAGATTTATGTTTGTTTGAGGAATTTGAAAAAGTTCGTTTGACGCGGTGCATTTTTTAGCTGCTGTGGTGATTGTTTTCAGAGATTAGCTGTAAGATTATCTGTAAAAGAAACAAGAAATAAATTTGGCAATTAATTTTTTATTAATTTTTACATTTTATTAAAAGTGTTTCATGGGCTAAAATACTTTGCATTTATATTTGCATTCGAAAGTATTCAACACTAGACGTGCTGCACCCTTTGCAACTCTCCTATTAACGCTGGCCAGCGTAGGCAAAAAATTGTGTTGCATATTTATAAGCGCACAATTCAAGTCACTATTGTTTTTATTGCTAATAAGTTCGCTATAATGCAAATGGCGGCGCGCAAGCCGAAAAATGCATCGCTACGAGGGTGGTGCAAAAAGTTGTGAAACTCGTATGAAGATGGCAGCACTCGTTGAGAAAAGTTAGAGAGTCTAGAAAAGAAATTTTCAGCTCATTTGGAAGGAACTCAGGAAATTGCAGTCATTTTGAAAACTTTAAAACTTGTTTGAATGAAGATTTTCAATGCTCTATTTCATGGGTTAAAAAGATGGAATATTCACTAAAAAAAATGTATAAACTTAGAGACTATGTAGAAAAATAGAAATAAATGTTAGGAAACAAACAACCTAACGAATTTTCGTTAGGTTAGCAACTTTTCGGACTACCCTCGTATGTATGCAAATAAAGTGACGTTAGCTGTGGCAGCGGTGCCGAGCGCTGAATTAAAGCGTCAAATAAGCGATTTGCATTAAACGGCACAACAAAGGAGATAACGTTGCAATTAAGCGCAAAGAAAACAAGTCGTTAAAAAACTGAGCCATGGAGCAGAAAGGATTTTGCTAATGATATGTCGAAGCGAAGTGCACGAAGCAGGTAAGCGCGCCAGCAATAAAGCTTAAAATGTCTATGATGCAACTAAAAACACTTAAGCGTTAATGATTTATTAAAAGTCAAAGCGAAAATGTTATCGTCACATTAAAGTATGCAATAATTTAAATTGTGTCGCTTGTTCCAATTTCCATTACCAAAATGAATGTCAAATAGACACACATACACACATATGTATGTGAAGATTTGTGTGCCACATACACGTACACATATACATACATAGAGCTATTCATGTGATATTTAATGTGGCAACTAGTGAACATTAATTTAAACTCAACTCATATGTTGCACATCGGCTGCCCGGGTGCCAGCTGCAGCCACAGCAGCTGCCATTGCGACAACAGCACTGCGCACAGCAACAACAGCAGCGGTTGCTGTTGCTGTTACCAATAATAGTGTTGTTGTTGGCATGTGTGTTTGGCTGCACATCTCGTTATTGAAAATATGCCCAACATCCCCACAGAGCAGTGTCGGCAAAGCGGCCCAGCACTTCAATTTGAACTTATGAGCCTATGTATGCATGCATGTGCATGTGTGTGAGTGTTTGTGTGTGTGTGTCTGTAAGTTGCAGGCTCGCAGGCATCTGCACGTGTGTCATAGTTGCAGTCAGCAGCATCAACAATATAAATTTTCAACAAAAGTGTGCACTGATGCGTATGAAAATTAAATAAGATTTTTGTGTGTATTTATTAAGAGAAGAACAACTTTACATGAAAACATAAATAAAATGCAAATTTACAGTATAGATATGTGTGTGTGTGTGTGTGTGGGTATGCAGCTATGCTGTAGTTGGGATAAGTGTTGATTTTTTATATCGATTTAATCTTTAAAATTGCTTTTCTTTACAATACAAAACAAAACTTAATTCACTAAATGAAATTTGAAAAAATTTGTATTATATGAAAAATTCATTTATAATAAATATGTAACAAATAAAATAAAAAATATATATAACATCTAAAATTAAAAAAATTAATTCACCATAGTAAAATTTAAATTAGTTTACTTTAGAATAATATAAAATTCAAATCCTAAATTAAATCAAGGAAAATAAAAAACCAAAAAAACATTTATTTCAAAAAAAAAACAACAAACAGCAACAATAAAATGAAAGAATTATAACAGTTCAGTTTATAATAAAACAAAAACCTAAATGAAATAATTCAATCAAAATAAAATATTTTATTAATATTTAACAACAAAAGAAACATGATAACATTTTTTTCCAAAATTAAAGCAAAAATGAACAACAAAAAAAAACAACAATAAAATTAAAGAATAAACCAAAAACGAGCATAAGAAGAAAATTCACTAAAAGTTTAATGCAAAAAATTTAAGTCAAATATTACAAATATTATTTAAAAAAATAAAGCAAAAATAAACAACAATAAATAAAATGTTACAAAATTTTATAACACAACAATAAAAACAAAACAAAATGAAAAACAAGTAAAATACTAAAAATATTAAAAAAAAATGAATAAAAAAATATAATCAAAAAAATTAAGCAAAAATAAACAAAAACAATCAAATGAAAGAATAAAGCAAAAATGAGCAAAAGAAGTAAATTCACTTAAAGTTTTATTAAAAAAAAACGTATTAAACAACAATAAAAACAAAACAAACTGAAAAACAAGAAAAAAATATTAAAGATATTATTACAAAAAACGCCAATAAACAAACAATAAATATAATAAAAAAATGCATTTATAAAAAATGCTATTATGCTACTTTTTCTTTCAAAAATATTAATTGACAATTAAACAAAGACAAGAAAAAACAAAAAAAATTATTCCAGAAATTTTTTGACTCTAATAAACATTTTTTTAAGTTATAAAAAGCGATATGAAACCTAAAAGTATTTAGATTAAAAATACGTATTGCGAGTATTTAACAACATTTTCATAACTCAGAAGAAAGAAGCAACATTTACTCACAATAAAAAAAAAAAAAAAATTATTTAAGAAATTTTTTATTGTAATTTAAAGTTATGAAGAAGTAAAAAAGTAACATGAAACACAAAAGTATTAGATTAAAAATACATAGTTATATAAATAAAAATATATAAATAATAAATATATATATAAATTATATACCTAATAAAAATATATAGTTATTATTAAAAAATTTCAAAATTTTCAAAACCCAGAAGAAGAAAGAAACAAAATCAGTACAAAAAGCAAAAAAAATTTGCTTTCAGTTTTCCTTCAAACTAATCAAATGTTTGCGTCCATGAACCTGAACTCGACACCGTTTGGACTAATTTTTAGAATTTTTGAATCCTTTTTATTTATTTATTTATTATTTTTATTATTTATTAATTATTTATTTTTTTATTTTATATTTTTGTTTATATTATTTATAATTAATTATTTATTTCTTATTTTTTTTATTAATTTATTATTTTTATTTAATTATTATTTAACCCTGCAGTTAGGTTAGAAAAGGGACCATTTGTTTCATACTGCAACTTTTGTACAAAACAACAATTTATTCAAATTTTTTGTATTTATTTTGGTTCATTCATTCTTTACTCAACATAACTGATGTAAAAAATAGTTAATAGTTAAATAGTTAGGCAAAAATTACAAAGGAAACAAGCCAAAGATTGGACCAAATGGGCTTAACCTAACAGCAGGGTTAATTATATTTTTATTATTAATTATTCTATTAATTTTTAGTTTTTATTTATTAATTATTTAATTGTGATATAAAAGAAAAAAGACAAAATTTATCAATGGGAAAAAATTGTTATATAATATAACCAGAAAGAATGATTCAAAATAGTTTTAAAAAGCCTTAGATGGGCGCTTATGGGTTAAGAAAATCTCTGACCAATTAATTTATATGATTTTGATGCAAAAGTGAAATCGGTCTTTTCGTTATAAGTTGTTGGATTGTAACTATTGTGATTCCATGTTCATAGGAGAGTTGATGAATCTTTGAATTCGAAAAGTTGCAACAGACACCGGAATAAAACACAAAAACAGCAAAATCGAAAAAGATATATTGTTTGAATTCGCTTAGAGATGGATTGTTTGTTATTATGGATTCGATGTTTGCCGAATCATGAATTCCATCTGAAGACACAGAGGCAGCTATGTATAGAATACTTAATATTTGTACTTATTAACACAAGAAAGACCGCAATATTATATTATATCCGCTGATAACTCGAAAAGTACACATCGGATTTGGCTAATTGTAAAATAAAAGTCATCAAAGCAAAAGTCGATTGAAATACTAATGAAAATACAGATATTTGAAAATGAAAAACCGTCAAAAGTACCGCAATGGTTTTTCTAATAAAATTTAAACGCAAATGTCATAAGTCACTACAAATGACTACGTGTGACATTTACCTGTTGCCAAAAACCAAAATTGCTGATTCGTGGTTTACCAGACGAAAGAGACATTTGAAACAAGAGGCATTTGAAGCCAACAAAGAAAATTTGAGAACACAGCTGAAAGCTAAGAAAATGACTGTTGAAGTTTTCCATAAGTGTGATAACCAGTACTGCATGCAAAAGGGATTGGGCGTTTACAATACCTAAACATTTGTTTACTACAAACATTTTAGGTGGCACATTTGGTTTCAAAGGATATTTATCTCATACGTTGTGTATGAAGTCCCCTCCTCCACAATGGTACTTTGGGCACATTCAAGACAATAAATTAAATTTATATAACTAAATAGAAATGTTGTAAAATAAAACAATAAAACTAAAAATAAAACAGTCAAAATTAAAAAACTACAATACAACTTAACAATTCCCTGAACTTTCAATGGTATTATTTGAATCAACTCTGTCATTGCAGCAAAACTTTACCGTATAGAAATTGCTTCAAATACTTGTATGTGCATTCGAAATGTATTTTATGCGACTTTGCAGCATCTACATACATATAAATAAACCAAACATACAAACACACACACACACACTACAAGTAAGGTAATGCATTTTTGATATGGTTGCACACAATGCATTAAATTGAGGGCTTTTGCTCAACGATTAACAATAACCAACGCATACACATGTGAACAGTTCATACGTGAAGAGTCTGTGTGTGTGTATGTGTGTGTTTGTATGGAGCACGTGGCGTATACGCGTTATTATTGCACTGTTGCCCTCAGCTCACACAACCAACCGCACACAAACGAGCCCGCATAATATTTAAGATAATTGCAAAATAAAGCATGCTTTGTTGTTGTTATTGTTGCAATTATTGTTGTTGCTGCTACTGCTATGGCTGCTACTGATATTGTTAATGTTGTTGATACATTGTTTTTGGCTGCAGCTCTCTCGACTGCAAGCGATTGAAATGCCAGGCGCAAGTAGAATTTTTCAAAAGCCCAGTCGAGCGTATAAATTGACAACAACAGCAATTGTAGTAAAAACAACACTATAACATATATAAGCAGATGCATTCAAGTAGATACAAACGGCTACAATGCCACAATGGCAAACGAGTTAAAAGGCGCCAAACACATTCAACACATGTTTAACAATGTGAATGCGACCGTTGGGCAGCCGAACGACCGTCTGGCTGGCTGGTTGGACGACTTGGTTCACACTTCTGAGGTTTTTGGTGCAATTTTTACTTTTTCATTATATTCGCTGCGGCATTGCAATTTATTGCTGGTTATTGTTATTAAAATTAACATGGCCGAACGCTTTTGTACTTTGACCATAAAAATGCTTCGTTACTTCATAATTTTGTGCATTGTTCGAGAGCGATGAGGAAGATTGTTGTGTACGTGAACAGAGTGAGAAAAAAAGAGAGAAAGAGAGGGAGTGTGTTGTGTGTGTTAAGTTGTCCTTTGCACAGTTTATGCTGCAATTTCAAGGCCAACAATTGCTACTTTTTGACCCAAGCAATTTGAATGCTTGTGTCACCTTAAATATAACTCATGCGCCATGTAGGCTTAAATTAAATCAATGTAAAGATTTGTTGCGCAAGTTAAAACTTTTGCTATCAAAGTTTCAAACGTTTTTCTGCAAAACACTTCAACAGTTTTGTTTACTTCCAACAACAACGAAAACTAAACTAAAAAAAGATAGTCACAAATATAAAAGCATGCAGCCACAACAAACACTGCCAGCACATTTACAGCTATTTTAATACAACTCCATCACATGCTAAATGTGTATATGTACATTTATATATTATACACATACATATATATGTCTAGAAACATTGAAGAAGTCGCTCGCACGTCCTATTCACCGTTTACAACTTCTGTGCGCTTTTCTGGTTTCCTTTTTTTCTCTCCCATTTTTTTGCTCAAGTGCAAAGTATTTTTATTTATAAAGTTTAGTTGTTTGTTTCTCATGGCTTCACCTCTGTGTCAACGGTGCAATGTCATGCAAAATTACAACAAGTAAACATTTACTGCATGAAACTGTTACAGAGAACGAATAAAGCGCACAACTTCAACTTACCAAAGTCGCTTCTGTAGTGGCAATCGCTGTGGTGTTGTGGTGGTGGCAGTGGCAGTTTGTCGACGACAAAGTTTTGCACCTCGTTGTCAAAGTGTGCCGGTACCGTTTCACGTCTCTATGGTAAACAAATTCATTTCAATTGCACGCGCCGCCACTTGTTTCTTGTTTAGTTGGCTGCATTTCACATTGGGCCAGATTGGCCGCTGTTTGTTGCACGCGCCGTTTTGTTTGCCAACTGCGAAAGGTGAATACTTCAAGGTTTTTTAATCAAATCTTTACTTTGCTTTTGAATTTTTGATTTGGATTTTTTGCAATAATGTATTAAGTTTCGTCATGGAATTCTGAATAACATAACTTTAATCGTTTTGATTGTTGCTAAAGTGATTTGCATATAAGATGAACTTATATTTAATATTTAATTACCAGTTGGCCTTTTGTGGAATTTAAAAAAATGCGAGCACCACCTGCCCGAGACACTGCGTCCAGTGTTGAACTATTGTGTCACGTCCCTTTATTTTACTGGAGCAGTTCGTATCCTCCGATGTTATCCAGCAACTCCTTTATTTTCCTTAGATCAATTTCAGACAGATCTTTTGTCTGTACCAGTCCCATCGGCAGTACCCGCTTTCTTGCGTGTATGGGGGCAGGACATTCCGTTATAATGTGTACAGAAGTCTCCTCGTCTTCCGTACAAAATCTGCATAGTTCGTTGTCCGTCATTCTCAGTCGCGCTCTATGCATATTTAGCAGACAGTGCCCGCTTAGTATCCTCGTCATGAATCTAAGCTTCGCTCTGCTTAGCTCCAAGAGGTAAATAGATTTCCTTACAGAGTAAGCTGGAAAAAAAGCTTGGAACAGCATTGTCCCACTGTATTCGACCATTTGTGGTTTGCTCGATGTACGAATTTCTGTCTAACACAATATCTGTAATGAGTCTTGCTAACACTTAGGATTGGTTCAGGTCCGTAGGCTCGTCTTGCCGCCCCCTTCTTTGCCAATCTGTCCGCCTCCTCATTACCATCGTGTCCACAGTGCGCCGATACCCAGTGTATTATCACTTGGTGGTCCTTAGCGAGGTCTTAAAAGACATCTACTGTCTCCCAGACCAGTTTAGAGTCAAATGTTGTCGAGTTCAGAGCTTTGATTGCAGCCTGACTGTTCGACATTATGAATATCTTCTTCCTTTTAAAGTTAAGTGTTAGTGTTGTCGAGGCACATTCACTTATGGCATAGACCTCAGCCTGGAAGACCGTGGCCTTGTCCCCAAGACTGACTGCAAGCTGTGAGCTAGAGCTATAAATCCCCGCTCCTGTTCCTTCTTCCGTCTTGGACCCATCTGTGTACCATACAATATCATCACATGTCAAACTGATACTATTATCAGCCCAGTCCTTCCTGTGCGGTATGTACGTTTTGTACCTTCTTCTGAAGAGGTGCTTCTGAGGCATCAGATCCAGGGCCATCCAAAAGCCTTCATCTCGCAACCGGTCCCCCAGCAGAGATAAATGACCGATTGGTTGTGTATCCTTCGGTATGAATCCACTATGCAGCAGTCTGTGTGTGCTAGCCATTGCAGCCATTTGCACTTTAAGTTCAAGCGGCATCACCCCCAATATAACATTTAGGGCTGCAGTTGGAGTCGTCCTGAGAAACCCTTTTATACAGGTATTTGCTAGTCGTTGTGGTTTCTCTAGCTTAGTCGCAGTTGTTACTTCTGTGGGATTCCTCCACCAGACTGTTGCCCAGTAGGTTATCGTCGGCAGAACTACCAGGGAGTACAATTTTTGAAACCACTTCGGTGTCAGTCCCTAGTTTTTCCCACAGATTCTTTTGCAAGTTCAGAGGCATTGCCTGCTCTCTTTATAGTGCGGTCAACGTTGGGTTTCGAGTGCAATTAACTGTCTAGATCCCTAGGGACTTAACCTCATTCGGGATGTTCAGCACCTTACCAAAGGTCTCTATCTTTCCAAGGTCAAATTTCTTTTTAAAGGTAAAAGGCTTTATAACTGTTTTGTTCGAATTTACAGACAATTTCTGTCTGACACACCAGCGCTCCACAATTTTCGACGCGCTCTGTAGCAACTCCGAGATTGTATGTCCGTCTTTGCCCCTGACCGCAATGACAAGGTCGTCTGCTCTCCACGCCTCTGGAATATGCCGATCAGCTAAGCTACATGAATAGATTTTTGTTAAAATAGGCGCTAATGTATCCATTCCCTTTTGCAGAAGTGCCGGGAAAATGCTTTCTTTTCCCGGCGCTTTGTATGGGTAGAATCACTCCAGCGCCCATTTCACTATTTGTGTTTTGTGCACCGCTCTGGAATCTTATATGCCTGTGATTTGAGTAGGACGGCTCATCAGATACTCGTCAATTGCTGACAAATTGCTGAGGTCATCAAGGTTGTATCCAAGACTTCCTTCTGACTCTAGTAACTCTAGTGGGACTCTTCCCAATGTTGCATATGAAATTTAATAGTGACTCACCTCTAGGATTGACATCCAAGCTCCCCCACATGGTGTGATGGGCGTTCGCATCACAGCCAAGTACGAGCTACAGGTGGTTGCCCCTAGCATAATCAATCAACTGTTCTGCTGTTTGTGGAGGGCAGTGTTCGTCGTCTGCAGGGAAATATGCTGAGGCTATGATAACTGGAGTTTCTCACGATTTGCTCCGCGCAGAGATCAGGCGTGACGTAATCTGTGAACGGGAAGAAGGAAACATTATTGAATACAATGCAGGCTCTGGATCTTGTTCACGACTGGCAACAAAGTACCTTACCTGCCTGAGTTAGCCCACGGATTTGACCGTTGGTGCTGGTCCATGGCTCCTGCACCAGGGCTATGCTGGGACCCAAGGTGTTGAGGGTCCTGGTAAAGACAGCCGACGCTGCTTATGGAGATTGATCTGCACAATCCCCATATTACGCCAGCGGTCCCTTGGTGTGAGAACCCGCACGCTTACCTCCTTTACCCTTTGTTTGCACCCGTTCAATACTGTCCGGAGTATGTGCAGATTTATCCAGCAGGCTCAGTTGTCTGGACGGATTTTCCGCTCCAGTCAACCAGATCTGCCGGACAGGTTTAGCTAAGGTAGGCTTTGCGGGTCCCAGCGATACCGGTCCTTGCGTCCTGTCACTCGTCCGTTCGGCCGTCTTGTCGACTCTTGCAAGGGTCTGCCTTCTGGTGAAGAGTCTCTCCTGTTCCACCCTTACGTTGGACGTCTTCGTCTCCGTACCGCCGCCCCCGGTCACCAACGACTTGGCCCCCTGCTCTCGATGCATCCTAAATTGAACTCTTCCCAACTCAAAGAAGGGAACGGTCTTCATTTCAGAGAGCTGAGTCACTGAGGTATCGTCGATGGCCAGTGTCAACGTTGTTCCCTGCGCCGCGACAGATCTATTCAATACCTTCCAGTTTCCTGTCGATAGTGAACGGTTCTGCGCTTGAAGCATTCGAAGAATATCTTCGGCCGGTAGAGAGCAGCCAGGGAAAAACGCAGTGGCTTCGCTGGGTTTGGGAATTTCACTTCCCTCTACCAGTTTTACCTTCTTTTCCACCAGTTGGGCCTTTGTCATTATCCCCTTCAGCCAATTCTTCGACGCCTCATCGGCGCAATTCACAATGACCCACCCTTGCTTGAAAGAGCATCCTTGGAACCTGATTTGAGGTCCATCAACGGGGAGCTTACGCAGCTCCTCTTTGATAGCGACCTCAATCGCCCTCTGCTCTTCCAAGTTAAGGTGGACAGCCGGGAATTCGTCCGGTAGAATTCCCACCTTGATGGCTGCTGCAGCTTCGGCAAAGGACGGGCTAACCTTCGTCCTCTGCGATACGGAATGCGCCGCATCCTCTTTGCTGCAACTGTCGGTCTCGCCCGTCTCTGTCGGCTCTTCTAGCTTCATCCTTTTCGATACGGTTTGCACCGTATCCCCTGTGCTGCAGCTATCGCTCTCGTCCGTCTTTGGCAACTCTTCTAGAACAGTTTTTATAGCCTCATCGTAGGTCTTACCTACCGCCATCAGCCTCCTCAGCCACTTCTTCTGAGAAGTCGTCAACCGCTTTCTCTTTAGAGAGATGGCCTCGGTAGCTTCTACCAGTGCAGGTACGTCTAGCGATGGATAGCTAAACATCGTCCTCTTCGATACGGGTTGCACTGTATCCCCTTTGCTGCAGCCATCGGTCTCGTCCGTCTCTGTCGGCTCTTCTAGGACAGTTTTTAGAGCCTCATCGTAGGTCTTACCTGCCACCATCAGCCTCCTCAGCTTCTTCTTCTGAGAAGTCGTCAGCCGCTTTCTCTTTAGAGAGATGGCCTCGATAGCCTCTTCCAGTGCAGGTACGCCTAGCGATGGATGGCTAAACATTGTCCTCTTCGATACGCGTTGCGCCGTATCCCCTTTGCTGCAGCCATCGGTCTCGTCCGTCTTTGTCGGCTCTTCTAGCTTCATCCTTTTCGATACGGTTTGCACCGTATCCCCTGTGCTGCAGCTATCGCTCTCGTCCGTCTTTGGCAACTCTTCTCGAACAGTTTTTAGAGCCTCATCGTAGGTCTTACCTACCGCCATCAGCCTCCTCAGCCACTTCTTCTGAGAAGTCGTCAACCGCTTTCTCTTTAGAGAGATGGCCTCGGTAGCCTCTACCAGTGCAGGTACGTCTAGCGATGCACTGGGTTGCACTGTATCCCCTTTGCTGCAGCCATCGGTCTCGTCCGTCTCTGTCGGCTCTTCTAGAACAGTTTTTAGAGCCTCATCGTAGGTCTTACCTGCAGCCATCAGCCTCCTCAGCCACTTCTTCTGAGAAGTCGTCAACCGCTTTCTCTTTAGAGAGATGGCCTCGGTAGCCTCTACCAGTGCAGGTACGCCTAGCGATAGAGCCCCTTCAACCGCCATAATTGACGCTGTGGTCCCACTTACGTGTGAGCAATCACTGCTCACACTAATCCTAGCCGGTCGGTCTCTCCGACCGCTAGACATAGTTTCAGCAATCTGCTGATCGTTGACGTCAGTCTGTCCGACGTCCTCACCATCCGAGGCATATGTTAAGAAACTCATTTCATCTGGTTCGTTTGCCACCTACTCCGACGAGGCTTTTCGGTGGCCTATTTAGTAAGTGGGGTCGGGGAGGTCACCCATGACAGAGCCCCATGCCATGGGAAGTCCAAAAATACTACCCGAGGTGGACAGGTATCAGGTAGGCTCCGTAGTAATACAGCCGGTATACCCCCTGGCTGCAAACCATCCAATGGGCACGGGTCGCATGACACCCTGGATTAGGGGGGAGAGGAAGTGCGGATAGATGGGACACAGATATGGGGATTATTGGAAATGGGAGGTGACTAGTTAGCCAGCCACACAGGGTATAGAAAAGACCGTACCCTGGTGGCTGTTTCCAGCGGCCACCACGAGGAGGTCTAGTCACATTCTGCCAGTTCTTCCGCTCCCCACCAGCCGGTCTCCCAGCTGGTGATAGCAGTAGAGCAGGCAGCAGACCGCCAAATTGTAATTATATGCCAAACAAAAGAAATAAAAAACAAAATTACCATACAAAAACAAAATTTTAAATAGTTTCGGATTTTAAGTAATCGGTTTAAATAACTTTAATATTGATTTTGTACTGATTTTTTTATAAAAATGGAAAACATACTAAAAGAATGAGAATCCTTCTGTTGATTACAGATTGCAGCACCAAATTGGATCAATGATCAGTATGAATCAAACCAAAGTCGCCACATTGGTTTGCTACTTTTTTGTTTAGAGATAGAACGTAGACTTCTTAAAACTCGTAACTTGTTCAACTTGCAGCCTAATTCAATCTGTTACTTGTCAACCTATAAGTCGCAGAATCACAGATAGCAGCTTTCACAAGATTTTCAGTCAGTTATTCCACTTTTAATTCAAACAACACAAAGACAAATTCCTGTATGTCTGAACTTGAACGTTGAATTGAAGTGAGTTGAGGTAAGAGAAATGAGATTATAATTAACTTACTTATTTAATTTCTGCATTACTACACTAAATCTTTGCACTATAATATTTCATACTTTTGCAAGATTAGCAGTTTGGGTTCACTTCCTTTCACTTGAAATTGCTAAATCAGCAATTTTCGACCGGATATGTCACAAGTGATATATGGACTTCAAGTTACATACGAATTGTTTACATACACAGAATAAATTCAGTAAAACAGGTGCGTAGAATAAATATGAAAAGGTGTAATGAAACATTTATAATTGATTAATTGTATATTTTATTGTTTTTATAAATTAGAATTCAATGTTTTTTTACAATAAATATGACTTATAAACTACTTAATGAATAATAGTAGTGGTTTGGACTAAGACTCAAGACTCTTTTTTGCTCACCTAAGTCTGAGCATAATAGAATTAACTGAAGGGTGAATGGATGATAAATTGAACTAAGTATCCCATCCTCCACCAGAGCATTAGAAACAACAATAAAAAAAATAGGTTCAAACTAATGCAGAACATTTAAATGAGATTATATTTTTATATATAACACATAAAACAACAATTACGAGTGCAAACTGAGAAGATTTATTTGCAAAGCATTGTGCTTTTTTTAACAATTCTTAAAATGAACACACAACATAATATTGTTTGGTTTTTACATTGTTTCATAGAGTTTAAAAATACAAAACTTGTAATCCTTGGCTTTTTAAGATTTTTCTTAAGCAACAAAAGTGTACGAGTCAATAATAACCTTAATCGTCTTATTTTATTGTTGAACAAAACCATTTTCTCACTGAATCATTGGTTCAAAACTGAGATAGAGCCGGTTCGTGAATCTAACCAGTGCACTGTGCTTTGACTTCATTCAACGGCGGAACAAATTTATAGGGAAAGGTGTGATTTTAATAAAAATCGGGATCGGGAATTGAAAACTTTATTTTATTGCACTTTATTTTATTTTATATTTTATTTTTTTTGTTTTATTGTATTTTACTTGATTTTCTGTTATTTATTTTAATTTATTTTATTTTATTTTTTTATTTTATTTTATTTTATTTTAATTTATTTTATTTTATTTTATTTTATTTTATTTTATTTTATTTTATTTTTTATTTACATATTTTTACTTTATTTTATTTTTTATTTTTTTATTTATTTTTTATTTTATTTTTTATTTTTTATTTTTTTTATTTTTTCTTACAGTTTGTCAGTCATTGGAAATTATCATGAGCCACTAAATTAAACCAATTTCACAAATCTCTGTAATTTCCAACTCCGGTATAAAAAAAATGATTTCAAAATTATTTATTTTCATTTTCAAAGCACACAAAATGCAAAACATTTCTCGAAAACTTGCAATATTTCGCCCATAAGAAATCGGTGCCCAGCATGCGGCGCGTCTTTGTTATTTAACTTCAATTTCCACATTTATTTTTTGGTTTTCATGTAATTACTCGCTCTGCAGCAACACACAAACTTATATTTACACACGTACAGACATAAAGAAAGTTCAGGCATATCTATGTTGATGTTTGTCTATTTCATTATTTGCAAGACGCTGTGTGCTGATGAATTTACATTTCAAATGAAATAAGTAATAAATTTCATTTCATCTCACCGCATTTGATTTTTGTTTGGTTTCATTTTATTTGCGTCGGCATTGATTATTGCTTTCACGGCATCCAATCACCGAAGCTGCCCTTCCAACATTGTTGCTATTATTGTCTGGTTTGTTGTTGCCATTTGTGGAAATTAAGTTGTTTGAAAATTTCGCACTTGCTGTAGTGGTTATTGTTGTTATTGTTAACAGTATTTGGTGGCACAATAATGTCAATGTGTTTGTGTTTGTGGTTTACAATAAACGTGCACCGACACAAATTGACATTAAATGCACACAAACACACACGCCGACGCACCAACACATCGCATACATAAATAAATTAGATGTGTGTGTGTGTGTGTTTGGAATTAACATTTGAATTTTTGCTGTCAATTACGCCACAAACATTTGTGCCATCGAATTTGTTGTCATCTGTTGTCGGCTATTGTATGTATTTGTAGTGTTTGTGCGACTTGCACGTGCGCTGACATCGAACGGAAGCGACAGCAAATGAAAATACCTCAGTGTATGTGCCGGTGTGTGTGTGTCTAAATTATGGCCATGGAAATTAAATGTGCAAACAACAACATTTAAATTGTTTATTTGCATATAAGCAGAAGTTTGTGATTTTTGTCTTTGATTATTTTTTTTTGGATATTTGTCGAGCTGTATTATTCAATATTAATTACATGTCTGTGCTGAATTTGTAATACAACGCCTACAGATATGCTTGAATGAACGAATGTGGGTTCCGTTTAGTTTATATTTGGAGGAAATTATTTATACAAATTGTGTGTTTGTTATTAAGAATTTTTAGTAGGTTACAAATTGGTAAAAGAGCGAAAAAATCATAATACAAATATCTTCCCTCCTTATATTTTTTAAAATAGTTAAATCCAAATTATATGATTTAGTACTTTTGTCCTCTAAACTAAAAAAAAATAAAAAAAACAATAAAAGTGTACTAGCAGTAAATTGTGTGCCTTTTGAACTAAACAACATGTTAATAACTAAAATTTTTAATTTTCTTCACCACAAAAGAATTGAGCGAAATAATCTTTAAACCTGCTTTTGTAATAAATAAATAATAAAATAAAATAAAATAAATTAAAATAAAATAAAATAAAACAAAATAAAATAAAACAAAATAAAACAAAATAAAATAAAATAAATTAAAATAAAAAAAAATAAAATAACATAACATAAAATGAAATAAAATAAAATAAAATAAAATAAAAAAATAAAATCAAATTAAATCAAATAAACTAAAATAAAATAAAATAAAATAAAATACATAAAATAATATAAAATAAAATAATATAAAATAAAATAAAATAAAATAAAATAATATAAAATAAAATAAATATAATAAAAAAATATAAAATAAAATAAAACAAAATAAAATAAAATTTTAAAAAATAATTTTTTTTCATATAAAACAAATATACAATTACAAAAACAACAAATTACAAAATAAACAATTTAGGCTTATTTTTTATAAAAATTTTAATTTATTCACCACAAAAGATTTGGAGGAAATAATCGTTTAACATGATTTTGTAATATTTTCATAAAAAATTAATATTTTAAATAAATTATAAAATTAAAATAAAAGAAATTTGAATAAATAAATTACAATTGAAATTAATTTAACATTTTCTTAACTAAACAAATTAAAAAAGGAATTAAGGTTAAACTTTAACAGTTAAAGATTTAGCTAAATAATAATAAGGTTTTTTTATAAATCAAAATTATAAGATTTAGAATGTGTGCCCTAAATGTAAAAAAAGTACAAGTTTTTCATTTTGCTCATTACAAAAGAATTCAGCGAAATAATCCCTAAATATGATTTTTTAATAAATTTATTCGAAACTCATAAAAAATTAATTTTTTTTCTGCCCTCGAAACTAAAAAAACCATTAAAAACAATTAAGGTAAATTTTTTACTGTATAGCTTTTTGTAAAATAATTCATAAATAATACACAAAACTATTGCATAAAAAAATAAACTTAGGTTTTATTATAAATCGAAATTTGAAACTAAAAAACATGTAAAAAATAATTTATAAAATTTAGTTGAAAACTAACAACAAAATATTATAAAATTACAACTAAGGTTAATTTTTTACTGTAAGGCATTAAGAGAAATAATCCATAAATATAACACAAAACTATAACATAAAAAATAAATAAAACTTAGGTTTTATTCTTCTTCTTCTTCTTGACTGGCACGACAGCCCGATTACGAGACTAAGGCCTAGCTACCCGCAACCATCCATGTTGTGCGTGTAAATTTGTACACGGATGGAAGGGACCTACAGTTTTATGCCGATTCTGAACGGCGAGTTGGGAGGATTTTTATAGGCAATTTTTACTCTCAGAGGTTTGCCATTTCCTGCTGAGAGGACAGCCGCCGAAAGAAAAATTGTTATTTTTTGTTCTTTTTTCGGTGTTAGCAGCAACGGAGTCTTGAACCTGGGTTTGAACGTCGCATTTGACTCGCGGCCCAAAGCACTAGCCAGCTGAGCTACGGCGGCTACCGTAGGTTTTATTATAAATTATACAATTAATGTTGAACTAAAAAACATGTAAATAAATAAAAAATTTTAATTTCTTTCACAGCAAAAGAATTGAGCGAAACAATCCCCAGACATAATTTTGTAATAAATTCCGCCTAAAACTGTTTCGCGCATTAAAATTCTTAGCACAAATTGCAGCTCACACACATTTTTTATTATTTCAAATAAACGCAAAATTTTTTAATTCAACATTGGAAATTGCAATTTGCCTACGTCGATTATTTGCAGCTGGAATTTATTGCCTTCTAATGTCGTGTTTGAATGGCAAAAAGCAACAGCACGTTTTGCTTTCCACTTTTGCCGACACTTTTTTCATTGCGTTTTCTATAAAATGAATTTTTTGCACAGACCGACAACGACACCGACACCGACGTCGACGCCGACAGCACGCCGCCCTTAGTGAGCTTATAATGTCGTGTGTTAATTTGGCAGCACTTTTGCATACGAAATCGCCGCACCGGCTCGGCTTGTCGCCTAAAAATATGCAAATCATGCGCTCACAACCCCATGTTGCGCGCGCGTTCGCGAACTGCATATCAAAGCGTGGCCGAGCGGAAAAAAGCAGCGGAACGAGTGGCGAAGTAGCAACTCGAAAATTTGTTGCCTTTGCCGGCTCAACAACGCCAGACGTTGTCGCCGGGTTTTTTCTTGCGCCTTTCACTTGTAAATTTAATTAGCTGCTCATTATGCAATAAATGAAGTTGATTACATCTGTGCGTCGGTTTTTCGCTGTGTGCTGGTGCGCTTTGCACAAAAGCCGGTTTCAAGTATGTTTTTCTTCTTTTTTTTTTTGTTAATTTTGGCACATTACTATTGCACGCACGCACTGCCAGTCAGCCAGGCAGCTATTCGCCGGCAAAGGTAGTTCGACACATTTAAAGCGTTGCGGCATTAAATTTTACGCGCTTCGTAATTGTGCGCGCCATATTTTTGTGTAAATTTCTGAATAAATTTCGGAGTAAATTTTTAAGTCAACTTTTGAGTGCATAAAAAAGCACTTGAGTGATTTAAAAACCAGATCTGGTGCATACTTTTGGGCGCCGATTCGTGTTGATGTTGTTTATGCGAAATTGGAATTAAATGCAAATCCTACGCACTTGGGCGGCCAGTAGGAAGTGAACCTTTTTGTCGAATTTTTTCTTATTTTAGTGTTACCGTTAGGGTTGTTGTTGTTGTTGTGTGCTCAAATGATAGGTAAACAAGAAAATTATTAACATCATAATACTTCGATGCTTTGCTTTCATACTTTTTGTTACTTAAGTGTGTCTGTGTGTGTGTGGGCGTTTTTTTATATTTCCGAAAAGGGTTACGGCCTGTTTTGTAATGGTTATGGCCACAGTTCGGAAAATTGTGATTTACTTTTGCTTAGATTTCAATTACCAGCGCCGCTTTATTGGCCATAAATCGCGTTGTAAATGCGAAAACTTTGACGTTCGGCCTAAAAGTGCTCGACTGCTAAGGGTTGGTGTGCTTATTTCATTGTTGTTGTTGTTGTTTTTGTTGAAAATTGGCAATTTATAAAAATTACTTTTCATTGCTGCCACTTTCCCTGCCTCGTTCAGTGTGCTTTTGTAACTTTTTGTTGTTGTTGTGTTTTTTGGTAAATTGGCAATTTCAGCTTTGATTTGTGCCGGTAATTCATAATAAAAATTTCCAAAAATTATAGCCACATTATTTTAAACAGTTTAATGTAGGCAAAAATTTAATTAACTCAATTTTGTACATTTTACCAGCCATTTCTTGTAACAATTTAAACGTTTTAATAATCAAATAGGTTTTGTAAATTTGCGTTTTTGGTGCCTTGGCAACCTGAGAAAATTAATTTTTCAAGTGCTACAAGAAATTTTACTTAAACATTAAATAATTCAGCTTTTTATGGCATTCTTGGTTGCGCTAATTGTTCACTCGAAGCAACTCACACACACACACACACACACATTCGACATATTCAATTATGCTGCACATGCAGCCAACTAAATGCGGCATTGTTGTTATTGTTGCCGCTGCTGCTCAATTGCCAGCGTGCAACACTTGAATCCCCCATTGATTAACAGCAAATTAGAAGCTTATTAGTGCTGCCTGATATGGGAGTTTGTAAATTTACGCCTTGCAGTTTGTGTACCAACACACTCCCACACACACACATACACACACTCAGATAATGGCAGAGCGAATACATAAGCACGCATGTGTGTGCAATTACCAACTTGTTTCCGCTTGGCGTTTAAGCGTAAATGATGAATTTACACGAAATTACATAGAAAGTTTGCCAAGTCGTGTGGCTGCAACAACGCAACCGTGGCGGTTATGTCAGCAGGAAAGCGGGACGGGCGCTTTTTGCTCGACGCTTGTCGAACAAGTATTTTGGCATTGTCATAGAAGTGACGCTGGTGTAAATAAATGTGTGTGTGTATGTGTAGCAAATGTGATTAACGTCGCTTGTTGGAAGCGTGGAGTTGGGCAGAAGAGATTGCAATTGTTTTTCACGTTCTTGAGTAAGAAAAAAGGCATTTTATTATTTTATGAGTTCCTTAAGTGGCTGTCCTCGCTTATGGCTCGGTGTGAACATTGCGTTAGACAGCGCACATTGGGAACAAACAGGCAAAAATGCTCGCATCGCGTGTTTTGGGCTCTAGAATTTCTAGTTTTTGTACTAAATAGAAAACTGAAAACTAGCTATTATCATGAGATTTCATCAGAGAATTGTACGATATATATATATATTTTTTTAATTTCCCTCATTAGAACCTGATACCCTAAAATCAGAAGTTAAGACCTTAAGAAATATTCCGAACCAGAACCAAAAGAAGAAATCAATATTTTGATTGATTCTCATAGAAGATTCAAAATAAAGTTACACATGTTTTTTCCCCCAAAAGAGAAAAAAAAAATTACAATACTCTCGGACAGCCTTTCAGTTTTAAAAGCTTTGGACAGCTACTCTTTCTTGTCGAAAACCCTCTTGGATTGCCACAAGGAGCTCAACAACCTAGGTACACGGAACCGTGTAGTTTTGGTTTGGATACCGGGGCATGAGGGCCATGAAGACAATGAATTGGCGGACGCACAAGCCAAAAATGGAGCAGAGAGCCCATTCATAGGGCCAGCCCCGATGTTCGGGTTTAGCAAAAAAGACCTGAAACAGAACATCGAAAACTGGACGCAAAAACGCAAACAGAAATACTGGAACAACTTGGAAGGTCTACACCACTCCAAAAAGTTCCTAAACTTCAATAGAGAGAGAGCTATCTCTGCTCTAGATCTCAACAGAAGCCAACATAGGACTCTATGTGGTGCTGTAACAGGCCACTTTTTCTGTAACAACCATCTCTACAAACTTGGTCTTACCGACAGCAGAACATGTAGATTCTGCCAGGAAGCTGACGAAACAATGGAACACATCATTACCAACTGTCCTGCCTTGACACACAGACGTACAAAGTTTCTAGGGAACAAATTCAGTTTGTTCTGGAACACACATAAGTGAAGTTTGTTTGCGCACTTATTTGAATTTTGGTTGTGTTTCGAAGTATTTGATAAAAAATGGATAGAGTTTTAAGTGAAAGAAGGCAGCGAGATGAACTAGAAATGGATTTTGATTTGGAAAGCGAAGCGGGCGAATCTCCGTGCAATAGTGACGATGATTTTGCATTATCAGACGAGGAGAATGATGAAAGTGAAGTTAGCGTGCATTCGGATGAAGACGACATTGAGCCACTTGAGCAAAATTTAGCACAAGAAAATGCAGCAAATCCTGAAAAGAAATATTTTTCAAAAAATAAGAAAATTGAATATCTATCGCAACCATTTGAAATAAATCGAAGAAATTCATTTCGACGTGCAGAAAATTTCACTTCAGGTAAAAACCTACCCTCTTTGTTATGGGTTCATGTTCATTATATGTTTCATTTTTGTTATAATTCAGGTCCAAAAGCATTAGCAGCTGCTAATATAGTTGATGTTTCGTCTGCATTTCACATGTTCCTTCGATCGGTTGAGAATATTATTTTGAACATGACGAAATTATACGAAAGTACAAAGACGAATGGAAAAACATTGATTTGGACACTCTGCACGCATACTTTGGATTGTTGCTGCTTTCTGGTGTGTATCGATCATACGGTGAATGTGTCACTAAACTGTGGAATGAAGAAACTGGTCTGGCAATATTTAGAGCAACAATGTCTTTGAAAATGTTCAAGCGTATCCATGGTTGCATTCGATTTGATGACCGCGAACAATGTACGGCCAACACTGCATCTACAAGTACTTCTGTTCGTGACAAATTGGCACCGATTCCAAATGTATACGATGAATGGAATCATAATTTGAAAGCTGTATACACACCAGGAAAAAACATTACCGTAGATGAACAGTTATTTCCGTATCGGGGGCGATGTCCGTTTCGTCAGTATATTCCATCCAAGCCGGCGAAATATGGCATCAAAATTTGGGTGCTATGCGACTCAAAAAGCTGGTATGCATACAACACACAAATTTATGTTGGTCGGAATCGTAATGCCACTCCTGAACGCAATCTCGGACGGCGTGTTGTTTTGGATTTGGTGGAAGGACTTTCTGACAGAGATGTAACGTGTGGCAACTTTTTCACTTCGTATGAATGTATGAATGAATGAATGAATGTAGGGACGTACGGACGGACGAACACAAGCAACACTGACTGGACGAATATTGAACGAGACGCGGACGGATAACGGGACGGTTAAACGAACGAAACGGACAGTCGGTGACAAAAGCCGAACGAGAGACGTGAGTCCGCAAGCCGCGCGATAATTTATAAGAATACCATCTTAAGAACCGCTGTAATATTACTTAAATCAATTAAATAAAAGGCTCGAAAGCCAACAAAACCCTACATATGGGGGCTCAACCGGGAACAGTACGAGCTGATGTGTAAAGAAGGGACCTACTGCACCGTATAGTACATGTGCGAATTCGTGAAGTGGTGAAAATTGTCGCAAATATACGCGTCGCAATATTAAGCGTTGGGCAAGTGCAAAAAGGCTTGTGTAGTGCAAAAAACAGAAAAGCCCACTCCGAATTGATCGGTTTTACATAGACGAGGGCCATACGAATTCGAAGGTGCTCCAGTGGACAGCGCGGAGTCTCACAAATATGGCGGCAGTTAAAGTTGAACATAGAAGCCAGCAATAAAACAAAAAACCGAAGTAAAGAGGTGAAAGTGTATGAAAGCAGGACAGAGCATGCGTACGAGCGCCGCCAAGCGAAAAGTCATACGCGAAAGTGAGAACAAAAGACCATTGTGAGTGTGCGTAAGCTAAAGCGAAAAGTAACGAGCGAAAGCAGCACATTGCGGTTGCGCGAGGAAAAGTCCATGTGCGGCGAATCATAGTAACGAAGGAGAAAGCAGTCAAGGGCAAAGTGCGAAGAAGCGATTAAGCGGAGCGGCGAAGAAGAATGCAGTGTGATGAAGTCAAAAACTAACGAGTGAAAGAATATCAAAACCAGCGAGTGGAAGCCCAGAAAATAGCCAGAAGCAGCAGCTACGGCAAGAAGCAGCAAATTGGAAGGGGCGAGCAGTGAAAGCCTGTGAAGAAGCAGAGCTGACGACGACGCCGGCGCTTAGTCAGAGGAGCGGAATCCAGAAGCAGATAAGCAAATCATATTTACGTTTGGAATTTTATTGTATTAGGCAATAAGGTATTTCTAAGAAATATTGTAAAATGGACGCGGACACGGTTAGGGCCATGACGGTTGAAACGTTGAAGGAGAAGTTGAGAGAGCTTAATTTGAGCGTGGTTGGGAGGAAGAGAGACTTACAGCTACGACTGTTGCAGCATACGATTTTTGAAAATGACGACGACCAAGCAGACAGTGACAACGAAATGTCAGATTCAGTGTACGCCGATGCAACAACAATCAATGCAAGTACGCAAAAGGTGGTGTTTACGTTGCGGGATATTGAAGATGGTGTGTCATCGTTTTCGGGGGATGCTGGCCAGGATGTGGATCACTGGGTCGCGGAGTTCAATGGCATAGCCAACACGGTCGGTTGGAATGATTTGCAAAAATTTGTGTATGCCAAACAGTTGCTGAAAGGTGCCGCTAAGCTCTTTGTCCGCGGACTGGTAGGTGTTAGGGGCTGGAACGCTTTAAGGCAAGCTCTTGTCGAAGAGTTTGGGAAAACGATGTGCTCCGCGGAGGTGCATCGCGCGTTGAGAAACCGACGTAAACACGGGAAGGAAGGTTTTCAGGAATATTTGTATGCATTGGTAGAAATGGGAAAATCAATTGCATTGGACGAAAAGAGCTTAGTAGAGTATTTCATAGAAGGAATACCAGACACAAGGATCAATAAGAGTGTGTTATATCAAGCGAGCAATCTGAAAGAGCTGAAACAGCAGATTGGCGTGTATGAAAAGATTAGGGGTGCTCAAACACCGACAAATAAGTTGAGTACACCTGCATCTTTGGGTAAGAATTCAGAGGAGCAAGTTCAAGAGAAAAGGAAATGTTTCAACTGTGGTCAAGAAGGTCATTTAGCTAGAGAATGCTCGAGTCCAAACGTACGCAACGTCGTATGTTTTAAGTGCAAACAGAGAGGTCATGTAGCGAAGGAATGCAAGGAGCCGGTAGACAGGATAGTAAAGAATGAACGAGTGAATTCGTTAGGTCACGGAAGAACGAAAGATAAGGGTGGCATGATTTTTGTTGATGCAACAATCAATAATTTTACATTTAGTGCATTGGTAGATACCGGATCGATTGCGTGCATAATGAGATACGATACACTCATGATGCTAGGTGAGGTGGAGCTCAGTGAGGAAAAACTTCAATTAGTGGGAGTAGGTAGAGGCGAGCTTACGACAATGGGCAGCTTCGAGACTGACGTAGCAGTCGACGAGGTGATCTTGAGGGTAACTTTTCATGTTGTTCGAGAACGCGAAATACCATATGCGGCGATGATAGGAAATGACGTGCTGAAAGACGTGGAATTGGTCTTTAGGAAAGACGCTGTGGAGTTCAGAAAACCGGAAAAGGCTGTTGCTGGGAGCACAGCAGGGGTGGCCGAACTTGAGGTAGTTACGGTGAGTCCGCAAGCCGCGCGATAATTTATAAGAATACCATCTTAAGAACCGCTGTAATATTACTTAAATCAATTAAATAAAAGGCTCGAAAGCCAACAAAACCCTACATGAATGTCAAAGCAGAATTTACTTTTGCCGCTATTTGCAAGAGTTATAGCATTTGCCGGTAGGGTGATCACTTTTGCGCCATCCTGTACAACTTCTCAAACTAAATTATTCCTGTTAATTTTCTTTTAAGATCCATAAGCGGACGGTAAATTTTTAAAAGTTCACATTTTGAAAAATATTTGTATATGGCAACCCTGTTAAAAATGGGCAAACCACACCCATTACAGTCAATATGTTGTTTTTATGATTTTCCAAGTTTATGTACAAAGTTTCAGTTTCGTATCTCAACATTTTCAAAAGCAATTATGAATAGCTTCCATCAGACAGATGAGCTGTAAGACATATTAACGGACGAACATAGCTAAATCAATTCAATATATATATATATATATATATATATATATATATACGTTTTGATTCTATGTATCAAAATACACAGATATTCCTTTCAATACCAGTCTTGCTGTTTTTCATACTTTATAGAAGAAGTTTTGTTAAACAATCACAAATAGTTATGTCGTTGCTCACTAGTGCTGAGTACAACAAGTGCCTGAGTTGGCGTACGAAAATTGCTCGCATTTACACTGACGCAGGACTCTGCAAATAAGTTTTATACTATCTTTTAGCTGAATGTCCCACCTAGTCAGTGTAAAAGTATTTCTAGGAATGTCGAGGATTCTCAAAAGTTATAGTCCTTACAAAATGCAGATTTTTTCAGTTTTATTAAAAAATGAGACATAGATTAGATATGCATTTCTCTGTCAAAATAAAAATTTTTTAAATAAAATTTGTTAAAATATTAATTGCTTACCTATCATAAGTACACATGTGAAAAATTATAGGATTCCATTCAAAAATAAAGATTCTATGGGCATCAGAAGACAGCCTTGTTAAGTATTTTGCTAATTGTGAAAAATAATATAATAAACATCCAACTCTGAAAGGCCATAAAGTCCAGGTTATGGGATGAAGGAACTTAAAAAAATTGATTTTCTATATCGCTACCTAACCTATCGCTAGTGTATCTACATTACGATAAATAAATACAAAAGTCTAGATTCAAACTCTTAAAGTTGCTCCAATGCGAGCATTTTTACCTAATTTTTCCCAATGTGCGGCTTCGTTTGTCGGAAGCGTGGAGTTGGGCATAAGAGATCGTAATTGTTTTTCAAGCTCAAATATAAGATTTAAGTAACAAAAAAAGACATTTTATTATTTTACGAGTTCCTAAAGTGGCTATCATCGCTTATGGCTCAGTGTGAGCATTGCGTGTTGAAGGATCATGCGTTTAAAACTTGATTCAACCAACACTAAACGAATGAAACTTGTCTTTGGCCAGCTGTGGTCTTTGTAGAAAATTACAACATTTGAGGGTGAAAATAATTGTTTACGAAACATAAATAGTTCAATTCCTAAGCCATTTGGTTATCATGAAAAATCATAAACTGTCGTTTGTGATAGCAAATGTAGACCGAACCAATAAAATTTCTTCCGAGAAGCAGCGCAGAGACTAAATTGTTTTAAATTATTTATTTAATGTTATTTATTTATTTAATTAATTAATTTTATTTACTTATTGAATTCATTAATTCAATTATTTATTTAATTTCATATTTATTTAAATCCACTAAAAAATTATTCTTGCATATTAATAAAAAATATTAAACCACAATAATTTAATTGAACAGCGATTTTATTTAACTTATGCTCTTTAATCGATATAAGCCCAAATTTTTAGCTTAAACGAAATTTAGATTATTTTTCAAATACGGCAAAGTGTGATGTGTAAGTAAATCGTGAGTTCAGTCGAAGAAGTAATACGAGGTTTGCTCAGTTATAAAATATACTTATGTCAGTCATATTAATTCAATTGTAATTAATTTCAAATAGAAATCAGAAATTACATTGAAATTATGTTTATAAGTAAATGTAAAGTATTAATATGTTATTCTTAATCATTACATATTAAAACAACTTGCAAACAAACACACAAATAATCCACAACAATCCACTTACTAATTTTTATTATCCTCTAATTCCAAATTACTTCAATGAGTTTGCGGATAAATATCCAAAGACATTTGTTTTGGTCACAATGTTTATAAAATGCTCAACTGCTGTCAGCTACAAATATTCCAGTGGATAACATGCGCAGTGGTGGCAAGCTACAATCACAACAACAACAGCAAATACAAAAAAGAAGCCTACAATGGAATTAAGAAGGAGGAGCATACCAACTTTTAGGCGCACTAACAAATGTTTCACTGATACATTGAAAAAATTATAAGTCAAAGACCATAACAAGGACTGCTAGGAGGTCAACAGAAATATGGCGAAAAGAAAATGGCGGCGTAATACAGCAACAATGCAATGGCCATACGCTGGCCACATGTAACAGTTACTTTGTAGTTTCTTTATTATATTTTTTATAACTAAAAAGTGAAGTTAATAGCGTTTTCAATAGATGTTACTTTGGACAATCGTTTACATTACTTTGGGACAACTTGGGAGACGAGCGTTCCGTATAAGACAGCAGAAGTAACAAATATATCCAAAGGACGTGTTTATTACATATTGAACCCAACATTTAGGCATCAAAAAGCTATCTACGCGTTGGATGCTGCGTTTGTTTATGTTAGACATACATCGTGTTCGAATGAACATTTACAACGCTCTGACAATGCAATACATCACAAGAAGACTGTAGAGAAATATCAATAAGAAGAAAAAATGTCTTGTCTCTTTATTAGGTAAGAAACTTTTCAGGCCCCTCTCGTGTATGTGCAGAGTTTTTCAAACAAATAAATAAATTTACAGAAAAATATATTTTTTCATAAAAAGAAATGAGATTTTTTCCAAATTCATATTACAAAGTTAGCTAACGAGTGAAGTTATTGGACACTGGATCTCTCAAATGTTCTCTTAGTAATATTTTATGATTTTTTTCATCAGGTTTTCACATAATTGCAGCTGTTTTTCTGTGTTGTGTTTGATCTTCAACTAAACTCTCAGCATAAAAACTACGTCAAACTGTCACTAAAAGGTTTTGCACTACTTTTCTGGTACTTTTTAATCCCTAATCCTTTTAAAGCTAGACAGTAGATATGAGATATAGTCCTTGCACTATTTTCATCGTCTTGGCAATGAGTTTGAGTGCGTTATGTGAGTTTATATCGAACCATATCCGATAACCGTCTTGTTTTTACTTGTCAAGTATCATTGTAATGACAGTTACAGTGCCGCACAAAGGGGGGTTTGGAGGTTCAACCCCCCAAATACAAAAATTGTTAGTACTTGTAGTAGCGCTTAATATGTAATAGAAGCTTAGAGTGCTTACATAGTAGTAGACGCGCTTACAACGTAGCGCTTACAATGTAGTAGCTTAGTTACGAACAATGTCACATAGAATAAATCACTTTTCGTTTTGCTTCCGCTCGAAGCGGCCACGATACAACATACTGGCGACGAGGATTCAAAACACTCAAATTGTAAAACATCCGTAAGCATCGAGCTCAAATATGAATACAGACCAATTTGAGCGCTTTCTAGACGCACAACGAGAACAGTTTCAACAACTTACAACAATATTTCAACAAATCACGACAAACAACACAAATGGTACGTACAACGCAGCCGCACCGCCAGCACGCGAATTGAACGAGGCGAAACAAGCAATCAAGAATTTTAAGTGCGAAAAATTCGATCCGCAAAACGTAGAGGCTGAAACTTTTGTGGATTACTTCGAGGCGCAATGCCGCATGTGGGATATCAACAAAGATGGCGAGGAATTCAAGAGAGCAAAAAAAGAGCTCTTCCTAGCATGCCTAAAACCCGAAACTTACCACCAACTCAAGATTGCGTTCGCGGATGACAAAACATCATTCGAACTACAAACGTTCGCAGCATTAAAGGTAAAATTTTTACGGCTGTATCAGACCAAAACCACTAGGTTTAAAGCATTGACCATGTTCTGGAACTGCTTACGAAAAGACGATCAATCTTTCGAGGCGTACGCCAACACACTTAAAGCCTTAAGTCGCGACTGCAGTTACGAAGGTGATATGTTGGACCGCCAATTGAGGGATCGCTTCGCAACAGGCTTGAGACACAAGGCCTTGGAAATTGAACTCAAGCAACGATGGCCAGAGCTGAAAATTAGGAACCCTAATGACGACACAGACCGCGAGATCACATTCAACGAAATTTTTACAGTCGCACAAGCCCGAGAAACGGCAGAAAAGGACTGCACCGAACAGAACAGTGAAGAAGACGCGGTTTTCAATGTCAATCACAGCCGCAGCAAAAGAACAGTACAACCACAGCACAAACATCAGAAACACAACACCAATTACAAAGTACGAGAAATAACACAGAGCCAATGCAAAAGGTGCGGAAAAGAGCACAGTGACAAACAACAGTGCAAGGCAGCACATAACATTTGTGAAGAGTGCGGTATCAAGGGCCACTTCGCATCGTGCTGCATTAAAACGGGCCGTGCAACAATAATCCGAAATCAAAGCAACACACGGGCTCAACAACACAACAAAATACATTGTACAACTTCCTGCAACCACAATAGCGACGACGAAGATGATGACTACAGTAGCGAATGTGCTGATAACGCTTTCTATGTGAGTGGTCGGAATAAAAGAATTGATGTAACCATCAACGGCATTCTATGCACTATGGACTGGGATCCTGGTGCAACATCATCTATCATCAGCACACAGTTGTGGAAGGAAATCGGTACCCCGAAACTACAAAAAGCCTCACCATTAAACGCCTATGGTAACGTCAAGCTACAGCCACGAGGGCGAACAACTGTTTTAGTAACACTGGAGAAAAAAACTAAACATTTACCCGTCATCGTTTTAGACAGAGCTAAGCCAATGTTATTCGGGCTTAATTGGTGTGAAGCATTTAATCTGCCCTTCCCATTACAGGTTTATGCAGTACATGACAATGAGAGGACGAGGTCTCAAGATCAGCCCAACACACAACACAAACTGAATGCAATCATCACCTCGTACAAGTCTTTGTTCAGGAACACACTGGGCACAGTCAAAAACTTTCAAGTAAAACTACACGTACAACCAAATGCCATTCCAGTGCACAGCTCCGCAAGGCCGATAAATTTCGGCATGCGAACGAACGTGGAGGCTGAGTTGCACCGACTGCTACGCGAAGGCATCATCTCCCCAGTCGACTCGAACGAGACACCAGTAGAATGGGCTACACCGACACAACGGCTCCATTCGTATATGCGGAGATTTTCGAACAACTGCAAATACAGTACTTGTACGAGACACACATCCAGTACCACTTTTTGACCAACTACGAAAACAACTGGCTCACGGTCAACGTTACTCCAAAATAGACCTGAAGGACGCTTACCTACAATTCGAAATCGATCCAGAGTCACGTAAATACCTGGTGATAACAACACATAAAGGCTACTTCCAATATAACCGCCTGCCTTTTGGTATTTCTAATGCACCCGCCATTTTTCAACGTTACTTGGAACGCCTACTGGAAGGCATTCCGAACTCGGCAGTATATTTTGACGACATAGCGGTGACAGGGCCGGATGATGACACTCATTTGCGAAACTTAGAAGAAATTTTCAAAAGATTGCGAGACGCTGGGTTTGCGGTCCAACTTCAAAAGTGTTCGTTTTTAAAACCAGAAATCGAATACTTGGGCTACGTGATCAACCAGCAAGGGGCACGCCCATCACCAGCTAAAACTCGCGCCGTGAAAGAGGCATCCGCGCCAACTAACAAGACAGAACTACGTTCATTCTTAGGACTAGTTAACTTCTACGAGAAAACAATTCCACACCTACATACGTTATGCGCAGACTTATATGAATTAACTGGTACGAGAACGGCGTTCCGATGGACACGTCGTGAACAACAATGTTTCGAAAAGATCAAAAACGCTCTTACAAATACAAAACTGCTGATACCTTTTGACGAATCAAAACCAATTTATGTAGCGTGCGACGCATCGGAGAAAGGAGTCGGAGCAGTCTTGTATCACAAGAATAAACAAGGCTTGGAACAACCAGTGACTTTTACTTCGCGAAAACTCACAGCGGCTGAACAAAAGTATTCGGTGATCGACAGAGAGGCATTGGCAATTTTCTGTGCTATCAAGAAATTTGATCAATATCTCCGTGGCCTACATTTCACATTATTAACAGACCACAAGCCCCTGACACACATATTTGGTGAAAGGAGGAACTTACCGAAAATTGTTAACAACCGGCTAACACGGTACGCACTGTACATTGGTCAGTACAACTATGATATTGAATACCGGAAAGGCAAGACAAACGTAGTCGCAGACTGCTTGTCAAGATTGCCTGATGAACAAGAGAAACGTTCTGAAATGGAAGCCCACATTGCGCACGTGACTTCACAACAAGTTGTCGAGGCATTCAATGACTTGAAACTAACGCATGAGGCGCTGAAAGAGTCTACCAAACGAGATAGGATTCTGAAGAAGGTGGTGAGCAACATGCGGACAAATTGGCATGCACACGAGACTACAATGGAAGTGAAACCATTCTACGACAGACGGAATGACCTCGCAGTAGAAGACAGCATCTTAATGTGGTCTGGCCGACTTATCATCCCGGCACAACTACAAACAGCCGTATTGCAACGCTTACATGAGGGTCACCCAGGGAGCACAGCCATGAAAGCTCTCGCCAGATTTTACATTTGGTGGCCACACCTAGACGCAAACATCGAAGCTTTTTGCAACTCATGCAGAAAGTGTCAGGAGCAACGACCACAAACACCACAGATGCCAGTTTATTCGTGGTCATTACCCGATCAAGTATGGGAAAGACTGCACATCGATTACGCGGGACCGTTCGAAGGGCGAAATTGGCTCATCATCGTAGATGCATTGTCCAAGTGGGTTGACGTTCGCATCATGAAAAATATGACTACCGCCACCTTCACCTTATGCGACACACTTGAGAATGTATTCTCAACATTCGGCTACCCACAGGTAATCGTATCGGATAATGGAACTCAATTTTCTTCTCAAGAGTTCCGAGCATATTGCAGACATTTTGGCATAAAACACATCACTTCAACACCGTACCATCCGAGGACAAACGGATTGGCTGAACGGTTCGTCAGGACGTTCAAGTCCAGAATGTTGGCAAGCCAGGGCGACACGAATATTAAACAACGCGTGCGTGAGGTTCTATTCGCTTACCGCAACACGCCACATGCTACGACATCGAGAACACCCGCGGATGTCATGTTCGGTCGCCGCCTTCGCAATATTTTCGACAACCTGAAACCGGACAAAAAGAAGCAACTGCAATTCGAATACCTGCAGTCGGAGGTGAACTACTCCAAACGCGTAAAGCAGTTTCAACCGGGCCAAGATGTCTACAGCAGGACATACGTGGACAAACAATGGGTACCAGGTCAAGTGATAGACCGAACGGGACCATACTCCTACGAGATACGCACACCTGATGGGGTCACTCGGAGAAGACACGCCGACCAACTGCGCGAACGAAAAAAGACGGCGCACACCTCGTTAGTACCGGACGAGGGGGCCGTGCCAAGAGAGATGAGTGCTCGCAGCACACCAGCAACTCCGGCGATCGAAAATGAAGAGGACGAACAAGAGCGAACACCAGCAGGAATAGCGGCACCAACATCGCCAGTAGAGCCGAGGGATGCACATGATCGAGCAACGCCAGCAGCAGCAACCCCACCGATACGACGCGGCAGTCGAGTTCGGCGACGTCCAAACAGATTTACAATTGACTAAGCCGGCAGGGGAGGAATGTAGTAGCGCTTAATATGTAATAGAAGCTTAGAGTGCTTACATAGTAGTAGACGCGCTTACAACGTAGCGCTTACAATGTAGTAGCTTAGTTACGAACAATGTCACATAGAATAAATCACTTTTCGTTTTGCTTCCGCTCGAAGCGGCCACGATACAACAGTACTAAATATAGTTTCAAATGGTATTGGGCTCAAAAATTATACGAAACTCAAGCCCCATCCAAAATAAAATTCTGTGCCCGCCGTTAAATGTCAAAGTTTAGGAATTATGAAATTTTGAAATTGAAAATTGGTTATAAAATTCTATGAAGCATTCAATTGTAGAAGACAAATTTCAGTTTCTACTCGCCTAATTTTGAAATTCATTTCTGAAATTGTTATCTATCTTCTTCATATTCTATTTTTCTCCACCAAAAATTGGAAAAAAACTAAGTGACTTAAATGTTAATTTTCCCTGATCCCAAATTGACATTTATTTGCGGGCATTAACATATCTGATAATGCATTAAGCAAAGCCTGATTGCCCTCCTTCCGAAATAATAAAAGCCCAACAAGTAACAATTAACACAAAAACAACAACAAGAATTACATATACAACAACAAATGTTACGCTTGTAAACAAGCACTACATCTGTCTGTGCGTCCGTACGTCGTCGGTTGGACAGCGCTGTCTCGCTCAGTTTTGCTTGAGGTCAGCCAGTGACAATAAACACTGAGCATCCGCAGGCCGGAGGCAACTTCGACTCTACTTGTTTGCCATTGTTTTTGTTGCTGCTGTCGCTTGTCATTTGCGCTCAGTTTGCTAAGCTTATAAGCTTGTGGGTTTTATAACATTTAATGCTCATAATCCAGTAGATATCACTTTTGTGTTGCTTCACCTCCTCGTTGTCTCCCTTCGGTGGCAATGTTTTGCTTTCATTTTGCCACACACACCACTTGACTTGTCTGACTTTCGTTGTTGCTCCATTGGCTTTTGGCTTTTGGGTTTTTGTTATTTTGTTTTTGTTATTGTTGTTGCTGGCATAAAGTCTTGGCATAAATTCTCCTTGGAGAATTGTATGTTTTGTGTAAATTGTACAAATTGGTTTTAGTGGAACTTTTTTTGCAAAAATTACTCAACAAAAACTAATTTCATTGCGGGCCTAAGTTCAATGTCAGTTGAGGTTAAACATTTAAATTGTCGGTTGTTGCAAATTGACCTACTTTACAGCCGATGGCAGCTTTTCGACAATATCCGCATTCAAGTGCTGAAAGCACCAATTTCCGCCACTGGCAGCCGAGGAGATTTGCGCCACACCATCGTTCGGCCGCCTCGAACTATGCCTGATGCATAATTTAATTGCAACAACACTTGAGGGAATCACTTGACAGCTGGTGTAAAACTACAAGTGCCATCGACTGCAAGCGAGACACTGCAAGACGCCGCAGAGCAGGAAGTGGAGAAGTGGACCATGAAGATGGAGAAGCAAGCGAGCGAAGCAGCCGAATGGCGTGGCACGGCCGACTGGCAAACTGCTACACACTTACAACACACACACATATACATACTTGGAATTGTTAATTAGTTTTGTGGCTGTGCAGTGTCGAGTAAATTAAGAGCGAAGGAAACGACAATCGGTTATTGGTGTTGTTGTTATTATTGGGTGTTGCTGTTACTGTAACCAATGCACTGTGCATGATTTTTGCATGATTTTCTTGCAAAGAGGGGTCAAATTAAAGTGTCGGAATGCGTGTTAATAATTTACTAATAAAAAAATTATTGAAAAAATAAATTAATTGCCGAAAATTTATAGAAAACCTGATTTTATTCCATCTGACGATTAATTCGTAAAGTTAGTAGTCTAATTGGCGTGAATAAATTTTAACCCATCATAGCCTGACTAGACCTATTTATATGCAATTTATATGAAAGATTTGTGACAAATCGACTTATTTTTCACAAGTTATAAGAAAATCGACATTTTATTATTTAAAACACTTTTTTAAATTTTATTATTTAAAACACTTTTTCTGAGTTTTTTTTCAGTTTTTCATTAAACTTCATGTACGTTTTTAACCGTAGACCTACGTTAAAAAAACGGTTCGAAAACGACCCAGATTCAGATCTCACGCACAAATTACAAAAAGTGTAAAGCCAACTTAGTTTAAAAAAATATATAAAAAAGGTTGATTTCGATAGAAAATATCCAAGTTATAAAGTCATGAAAAAACAGCAAAAAAATAATAAAAATTTTAAAAAATATTAGATGTACAAAAAAATTTGGTCAAAAACGACACCAACGTAGGTCTACGGTTAATCTGAAATCCACTAATTTCTCCAAAATGAGACTTTAGTAATTTGTTTCTCACGTTGTTTAAGTGTTAAAAGGATACAATTTCGTACTAAGAAAACTTCTCAGACAGTTTTGTGTTTGCTTGACTCATTCCAAAAGACAATTGATACAACAATAGAGAATTTACGGTGGCAATAAAAGGATAAGATTTCGTTCTAAGAAAACTTCTCACAGTTTTGAGATTGCTTGACTTATGTTAAAAGACAACTGACTTTAAAAAAGAATAGGCCTGAATAGAGAATTTACGGTGCAATAGAAGGATGAGATTTCATATTAAGAAAACTTCTCAGACAATTTTATGAGTGCTTGACTCAGTTTTATTTGAGTGCGCATCAAAGATGGACAGCAGCAAAGAAAAACTACGCCATACTCTCTAGTTTTTCTTCCATAAAGAAGAAACGGCAAGCAAGGCGACTGAAAATGAAAATGTAAATGCGATGTTGTTGTGTGATGTCAATTTTGGTTTCGTTCAGTTCCAACAATTTTTATGTCAAAAAGTTTGTAAAAATTGCCGAAATTGCCGAATCCCACGATCATGAAAGCACTGTTTCGATAGTCCAGAAACTAAATATTTCACCAAAAATCGTTTGCAATCACTTGAATAAGGTTGAATACAATAAGAAGATGTATGAAGTATGGGTGCCACATGAGTTAATGCCAATAAACCTCATGGAACAAATTTCCATGTGCGAATTCGCTACTGAATTGCAACACAATCGGTCGATTTCTAAAGCATATAGTGACTGATCACGAAAAGTGGATCACTTACGATTACGTCAAGTGAAAACAGTTTAGGTTAAATTGCGGTAAGCCGACGCAAACAGTGATCAAGCAAGAACTGATCGGTCAGTAAGGTTTTGCTATGTGTTTGGTGGAATTGGCAGGGAATCATCTACTATGAACGACTAAACTCTTAATTCTATATTGTCTACAATTGCACCGTCTGAAGAAAACAATTGAAGCGACCAGCTTAGGCCATTAGAACATGAATTGTGTTTCATGAGGGCAACGCCAGGCCACACACATAGCGACTCGCCAAAAGCTCTGGAAACTTGGTTGGGAGATTTCAGCATTCACTTTATACATTCACTTTTTAAAGAAAAGTTTATGAAAATGGACTGTTCCCGTTTTTCTTCAGTCGAGACTAGTTTCCATGAGAGAGTCATAATTTAAATACCTTCAAAATGGCAACAAGTTTTCTAACAACACGGAGCGTATATCATCTAAATCGGATCATTTTAATCAAACTAATAAATGCCTTGAATTTCATGCAAACATAATGGATTTCTATTTTACTACATCTTGTACTTTATAGCGGAAACAGTGCACCAAACTGAGTTTAGCGAAGTCCCTAACCATCCTGATGTCACCTCCCTTACACAACAGATGGAGCTATGTTATGAGCTCACAACAGCGAAGGCGTCGTTGCAAAGCGTCGGTAGATGGCAGCCCCATCACTTAGGACTACCTAGGCTCCCGAATGGAAAGAACAAGGAAAAAATACTTAAAAGTTACTTAAAAGAATGGATGGCAGCAGCGAAGGTTTATGAGGTATTAGAAAAGACGAAAATATATTTTAGTATGCAAGAGGAGAAACAACACGCGTTTATATACTCTCTTACAAATCTCAGAAGATCACACAAATAAAACGAATTAAATAAAAAGAAGAACTTGCAAAAGTTTTGACTGTCCAATTCAATTCTGTGGCATTTTGACAAAACAACTACAACAACGCTTCTTTCTATGGCATTTAATTACAGAGATATGATGTATAGCATTTCAACTTTTCTCGAATTTTACATGAGATTTGATCTACATCTTTGAAAATTAGACTGAGGTTGTTTTGTCAACATGCCACAGAATTTTATACTTTTCTACTATACGCAATTACTTTCATTTCTTAGAATCATAGCCAAATTTTCTACTTTTTTACATGAACGTATTGTGATGACTAGAATGACTGAATAATCCAACTTTCAATCCAAACAATCCAAAAAATTGAAAGGGGTAACCTTTGTTTTAATCACTTTTTCAATTTTTGTTTTATTTTAATTAAAAAACAAACTAATTCTCTTTCCTTGCGATAAAGGAACAAAATACTTAAAATAAAGTAATTTTCTTTTCTTTCTCTTACTTCTGTTACTTCTGGATTCAAGTGATAAAGTTAATAAAAAATGTTAGACTTTGCATTAATTTGTTTCTTTTTTGTTAGAAAAAATGAGCAACAAATTTATTCATTCTTTTAATAAATTTATTGAGACCAACAAGCAGCCAGCCAGCGCTTTCTTGTGCCCCTTTGAAAAGCACTGACTACGTTCAGAAATCAAACAACATTTGGCGTTTAGAGCAGACAGGACAGACGAACACAAGCCTAACAGTGTGAACAAGAAATTGCACTACTAGTGCTCAGGGACATTTGACCTATTTCGTACATAAATATGTATGTATGTATGTACATGGACGTGTAAATGTCTGAATGGTTGGTTGGTTGGATTGGTTATTGGGTTATGAAAATCTGAAGTTCATCAAAATTGAAGTTATTCAATTGAATTAAACTTCTTTCCTCTTAAATATTAATGATGATTACAAATAGTTTCTGTACGGCATGTATGCAAAAGTGCCTGAAATTGCGCACAATTTATCATGCACATTTGCACATCCCTAAAAGGATTTTCTGCCGGCACTAGCACGAGAACATCGGCCCGAAGCGGTCGACATTTTTATTTTATAATCATTTGAAATTGAAGAATAAAGAAATTAATACTGTTGTTTAAAGAATAAACAGTTTCAGTATTTTGCGTAATAGGAAAAGCAAGTTTTAGGTATAAATTTTGTATAGGAATTTGTTTGTTAATTTGTAGTATTGCTTTTATAATCCGTAAGAAGCTAAAAAAACGATTTACAATATTTTTTTTTTTAAGGCGAAATACAAAACATTTTCAAAATAACCAAAAAAAATTTGAAAATATGTATAAAATAAATATTAAAACTTTTAAACTACAAAAATAGAAAAAATTTCAATGTGGCTCAAAATGGTTCATTGGCACTTTTAGTGTACAATTTTCCACCTCTCACAACTTTGGCTGAATTATCTAAAGTCCAAAACAACAACAACAATCCAGATTAATTTCAGAAAGCGTTGAATTGATTTCTTCAATTGTTATTTGGATTTAAAATCCTTCAAAATTGTACCCAAAGAACCCATAACTTGGAGAAAACGAAAATGTTCTTATTTGCTACCGACCAAAAATTGTAAAGGAATATTTTTGAAATTACTGCTCACTCTCACTTTCTCACTCATTTCTGATTATTTTCAATAAAGTGTGTAATTTCTAAGTTTGTTCACAACGAGATACAAGTGATACCGGTCGTGTTTTTTTTATTTCATCATTTTGAATTAGTAATATTTTATATTACATATTTTGACAAAAAGCCCTTTTTTATCATCTAAATATGTCTAGAAGAGGAAATAAAATTTTACAAAACATAGTCAGTATTTGTGAGGAGTGTTCTGGCTCTGAAAAGGATGAAAATGAAGTGATGCAAAACGAGGATGAAATCGAAATTTTGGAATCTGATGAAAGTATGCAAGCATGGAAATCATCAGACAGTGAAAAAGAAAATCATCAGAAATTATTAGGCCTTCGCAGAAAAAGGTTGCGTATCCTATCCGATTCGGAATCTGAGAATGAGACAAGTATTACGGAATCGTCCCAAAATTCGAATGCATTATGTGATACAGAAATAGCGGTCGATGGAACAACTTGGAAGAAATTGAATGTGGGCGCCTCTAGTGGTCGATATCCTTCCCACAAAATCTTAAAACACATCTCTGGGCCTACTGGCTACTCAAAACGAAATGTGATGGAAGGTAACGTAAGCAGTGCTTTTCATTTGATTATAACCAAAAACATAATAGAACATATAAGAAGTTGTACTGAAGAAGAAGCACATCGTGTTTTGAAAGCAGATTGGAAATTTTCAACCACAAAGTTACTTGCGTTTATTGGGATCGCTAGGGGAGCGTATGAAGCAAATTCGCTAAATGCTTCTTATTTATGGTCCAAGGGATGGGGACCAGCTTTTTTTTCTAATACGATGCCCAGGGATGAATTCATGCAAATTCTTCGATTTATTCGATTTGATAAAAAAACGGAATGATCTAAACGTTTACGCACCGACAAATTTGCAATGATATCCGAAATATGGAATCAATTTATACACAATAGCCAATGCTGTTATAAACCTCACGAGAATATTTCAATAGACGAGCAGCTGTTCCCTACTAAAGCCCGCTGTAAATTCACTCAATATATGCCAAATAAGCCGCACAAATTTGGCATAAAGTTTTGGTTGGCAGTAGATGTTCAATCTAAATACGTTATAAATGGGTTTCCTTACTTAGGTAAGGATGAAACGCGAACTTCAACACCCTTGGGCGAATTTGTAGTTATGAGGTTAGCCCAACCATATCTTCATCAAGGCAGAAATATAACTACGGATAATTTTTTCACCAGTATTCCTCTAGCTGAAAAATTAGTTGCAAAAAGAACCAGTTTAGTTGGAACTATTCGAGCCAACAAGAGAGAACTTCCGAACCCAGCAAAAATCAAGAAAGATAAAATGAAGCTGTATTCTTCAGAACATTATAAGTCAGCAAAATGCATACTTACTATATATAAAAGTAAGTCGAATCTAAAGGTGCTGTTACTAAGTACTAAGCATACTTTTATAACAATAAAAGACAATGAAACAATAGCATATTACAATGAGACAAAGTTTGGAGTCGACGTAGTAGACCGAATGGCTCGCAAATATACCACCAAATCAGCATCTTTTCGATTGCCGCTGCAGGTGTTCTTCAACATTTTAGATTTAGCGGCAATAAACGCATGGATCTTATACACAGAGTGTACTGGATCAAAATTATCCAGAAAGGATTTTCTATTTCAGTTGGCCAAAGAACTTGCAGAAGGAGAAAAGAAAAAATCTAAAAATATAGATCATAATCATCCGTCACCTAGTACTTCGGGAGATCGCAAGACTTGCCAAATTGGCGTTTGTAAAAGAAACAGGAGCAATAACACCTGTAAAATATGTGAAAAGGTTGTTTGCGGAAAGTGTACAAACAAAATTGAGTATTTGTGCAAAGATGCGCGAAATAAATGTATGTAGGAACGGCCTGCAGTGGCAGCACTCCCAATTAAGAACATACTAAGCTGGCAACACCTGCAGTGGCAGCACTCCCAAATAAAACAAGCCAGAATGGCTACGCAAGCGCGGCCATCTTCCTTTTTCTTTCGCATCGGGTCACCGCCGAGTCAACATCAGTTTGCTCAAGAAATTTGTAATTAATCAATAAGAACTTTTGAAATAAACCGACATACAAGTGAAATACAGCAATTCATCACGTCGACATTTGTTTTTTGGGCGGCATCCCCACATGTATAAATATAATAAAATTATTGAATAATAAAAACTTTCCATAAATATACATCTCATATTTTCATTTTTATCTTATAGTATATAATTACATTGCTTTCTAAGTGTTGTTATATGTATTCGTTCATGCGCGTATTCGTAGAGATAGGTGTCTACAACTCAATGCAACGCTGCATAAACTACCTCAGCATCCCGTAGAGAGCAGCGGCCATGTTGTTATCATCATTTCCGCAGCGAAGAAGGAGAGCAGGAAAAGCGTGCAACTCATAAAGAAATAGTCATTTTTGTGTTCATTGTCATTGTCTGCCTTAAATACATTTGTAAGTTTAAACGTTCAATAAACAAATAATTATTTCTGTGTTCATTTTTGGTCCTTCGAGCCGGATCAACGCAAAACATTTGGGTTTTGCTTGAATACACGTGTGCAAAGTTGACGATCGCAGCCTTTCATCCAATATCAGTAACACTTCACAGCAGCGCACATTGGATCGCCTGATCGCAGCATCTTGGGCGCAGCGTGGCGCTCAATCACAGGCTCAGCTTTCATCGGAGCACCTAACCTCAATGGTCTCACAGGGTCACTTTTCCACATAATCAACGACAACGTATAGCAGCCGGCACAGCCTGGCGCTCAATCGCACAGGCTCAACTTTCACCGGAGCACCTAACCTCAATGCGCTGAGCCTAGCGCAACTTCGGACGAAATACAAGTTCGAGTACACAGAGCAGAACAATTATTTAACCAGTTCGAGCATGTTCAAGAGGAGATTGAAAGCCTGGTTCCGGAGCAACAGGAACAAGAAGAAACGTATCGTAACGCAATAGAAGAGAAGTATTTCGCTATTAAGGCAATTCATGCACGTTTGGTAGAAGAAGAAGCAAATCACACGGTAGTAGAAAATTCCCAAGTCCCCGGGGAATGGTCAACAGCAATGCGAGCCTTAATGGAGCATCAAGGCACAATGGGTGCGCTCATTGAACGTATCTCGACTAACACCTTCCCTGCAAGTCCTCCAACCAATGTTAATGAAACTGGCATCACTCTAATGCAATCAAATATTCAGCACGAGCTAAGGCTACCACAAATACAGGTGCCAGATTTTGACGGGACAGCCACGGAGTGGATACGGTTTCGCGACCTTTTCGAAACATTAATCCATAATAGACGCAACATTTCCGAAGTAGAAAAGCTTGAATATTTGCAAACGAAAATGAAGGGTAAGGCAACGTCTTCAGGTAACGATCATCTCACGATCGCGCACACTTGCATAGAAGTAGGAAAACAGCTCCAGCAGTTTTGGGAGATGGAAGATCTTCAACAACCAACACAATATCTTACTCCCGACGAAAAGAAGGCTGAAGAACACTTCGCACAACACGTACGGCGTGACGATAGTGGTCGGTACGTGGTACGAATGCCACTAAAAGATGGCAAGTTAGATCTGGGCGAATCTCGTGTGGCTGCGGCGAAAAGACTTTTAGCAATGGAACGCCGCTTTAGTAATGATCGTCCACTTCGTGATAAGTATACGGAATTCATGCGAGAATATTCAGACTTGGGCCACATGGAACCGAGTTCCAACGTCGAGAGCAAGAACGTGTATTTTCTGCCGCATCATGCAGTAGTAAAACCCACTAGTACGACTACCAAATTACGAGTCGTGTTCGATGCGTCGTGTAAGACATCCAATGGGAGATCGCTTAATGACCAATTGCTTATAGGGCCTACCCTCCAAAGGGACCTTTTTGATATTGTACTTAGTTTTCGCAAGTATAGAGTGGGATTTACAGGTGATATCGAAAAAATGTACCGGCAAGTAGTAGTGCATCCAAAAGATCGACCACTGCAGCGGATTTTATGGAGAGAAGCTGGTGGCCAAATAAAGGAATACGATCTCTGCACTTTAACGTATGGTACGGCATCGGCACCGTTTCTAGCGATTAGAACGCTGCAGCAAGTAGCTCATGATAACCGCAATGAATATCCTTCGGCGGCGGCAGCCATTCTACAAAATTTTTATGTCGACGATTTCATGGGCTGCGCAGATAATGAAAGCGACTCTATTCAACTAAAAAACGAAATTTGCGCAATCCTATCCAAGGCTGGATTTCACCTACGTAAGTGGGGGTCTAACTCGAACTCTTTTATGGAAAGCATTAACCACGAAGATCGCGAGGTTGCTATTGACGCAATTATAGACACAACGCAAACAGTCAAGACACTAGGTCTCTTGTGGGACACGTCAAGTGACAGCTTCAAATACAACGTAACTCTTGCAGTAAACAAAAAGCGAACAATAACAAAGCGAGACGTGCTATCCGATATTGCCAGAATCTTTGACCCCATCGGGGGTGGGTCTCTCCAATAGTGATCAGCATGAAGATTTTAATGCAGAAGTTGTGGTTGCGAGGGGTTGGATGGGACGATGAGCTGCCTGAAGATCTGTACAACCAATGGACTGAATATCTGACTAATATAAACGACATAACAAAACTTCGCATTCCAAGGTGGGTCAACTACTCAAATGAGGGGAGCGTCGAGCTCCACGGATTTGCGGACTCTTCGGAGTTAGCATACGCTGCGGCAATTTATCTTCGCGTACATAGAGAAAATGGCGAGGTCTTTACGAATCTGATTGCAGCGAAAACGCGTGTTACGCCTGTGAAACAAATAACTTTACCACGTCTAGAACTATGCGCTGCGCACCTAATGGCAAAATTAATAACTAAAGTCCGCGCTGCTCTGGACTTGCCGCACGTACAACTATTTGGATGGACTGATTCGTCTGTCGTGCTGGCATGGATTTCTGACCATCCACGCCGCTGGAAAACTTTCATCGCCAACAGAACAGCTCAAATCATTGAAGTTGTACCTGCTGAGCAATGGCGACACATTCCGTCTCGGCACAATCCTGCTGATATGGCAACTCGAGGCGTCGTGCCCTCGGGGCTGCTCAATAATGCATTATGGTGGTGCGGTCCCGATGAGCTGCGGCAACCTACCCTGCAGTGTGAGCGGCATTTACCGGTTCCTAAAGACGTCGCCCTTGAAGAGCGGAACGTAATTGTTTTACACAACGCGACTGTTGCTGATGTAGACATCATAGATCGATACTCGGACTATTCTAGACTACTCAGAATTACAGCACTTATCCTTCGATTTGCTCAGAATTGTAAAATTAAAAAAGCAAACCTTAAGCAAACCGATTCGTTCATAAGCACGAGTGAACTGCACGCGGCGCATACTGTGCTCATAAGGAAGGCGCAACTGGCAATGTACTCATCAGAAATTAAAGCCTTATCCTCGGGCAAGCAGTTACCAGCATCCCACAAGCTAATCTCTCTAACACCATTCATCGGTGAAGACGGTCTTCTTCGAGTCGGTGGCAGGGTCACTCACGCAAGTATCGGTTATGATCAAAAACATCCAATAATTCTTCACAAGGACCATTTTTTAACAAGGTTAATCGCTAGTTCATATCATCTCAAATACCTTCACGCCGGCAACAGACAGCTGCATTATTTACTGGGGTTGCGGTACTGGATTCCAGGTGCTACATATCTCATCAAGAAGTGTATCTATACGTGCACAACTTGTATGAGATTTCGTGGTGTGCCACATCAGCAGCAAATGGGAAGCATTCCACATCATCGCCTAGAACCTGGATCGGCATTTATCAACACAGGCGTTGATTTCGCAGGTCCAATACAAATACGGTCTTGGAAGGGACGTGGTTCCAAGCTATACAAGTGCTGGATTGCTCTCTTTGTGTGCTTCGTCACAAAGGCTGTTCACATCGAGTTGGTAACAGAATTATCAACAGCCGCATTTATCGCCTCTTTTCGTCGTTTTATTGCCAGACGTGGGAGGCCAATCCACATGTACTCCGATAACGGAACCAATTTCGTTGGGGCCCAGCAGCACTTACGAGATGTGTATCAATTCCTTGGTACAGATTCTACACAAGAGGCCATTACCAGAGAAATGGTTGAGCAACAAATTAAGTGGCATTTTTCACCTCCTGCTGGACCCCACTTTGGTGGAATCTGGGAAGCCGGGGTAAAAGCCGTAAAGCGGCACTTAAGGCGTGTATTAGCTGACGCGTCGGCAACGTATGAAGAACTTTATACAACACTTTGCCAAATAGAGAGCTGCCTTAATTCGCGACCATTGTGTGCCAAATTTGAAGGCGATACCGATCCGCTCACTCCCTCACACTTTTTAATTCTGCGCTCCGCCGCTACAATTCCAGATGAAAATCTTATCAATGCCAAGGAAAACACCTTGAGTCGGTGGCAATATATTCAGCGTTTAGTCCAACAGTTCTGGCGCAAATGGTCCATCGAATACATAATACAATTGCAACAGAGGCCAAAATGGACTCAAAAGCTGAAAAATCTTGACCTCAATGACGTTGTCATAATTAAGGACGATAACCTCGCCCCATCCCAGTGGTCAATCGGCAGAGTGGTTGAAATTCATCCAGGTTCTGATGGGCTTGTCCGTGTGGTATCGGTGCGCACAGCTAAGGGAACAGTTAAGCGACCAATTAGTAAGCTCTGCCCCCTGTTCGTCGATGATTGAAAGCGGATTCTTTCAAGAGGGGCCGGGATGTCTACAACTCAATGCAACGCTGCATAAACTACCTCAGCATCCCGTAGAGAGCAGCGGCCATGTTGTTATCATCATTTCCGCAGCGAAGAAGGAGAGCAGGAAAAGCGTGCAACTCATAAAGAAATAGTCATTTTTGTGTTCATTGTCATTGTCTGCCTTAAATACACTTGTAAGTTTAAACGTTCAATAAACAAATAATTATTTCTGTGTTCAATAGGTATATAAGAAACGTCCGTAAACCTAGTGTTAAGGACGGAGAAATGGAGGCCGAAGGGCGGAAGAGCCCTGAGGCCGGATGGCTGAAAGCCACCAGGAGTCGAAGTCCAAGCAATTCAGGTACCAGGCAAGCAAAGAGGAAAGAAGCAATTGCTGCAGCGAATGTAAGTGAATTAAATACTAATAAGCTAAGTTACAATGATAACCACAAAGGGCCCTACGTGGTCTATGTAGACACGGCATCTGATACAGAAACCAGGAAACCAAACAACGCGATCACTATAACCAAACTGTTGCTGAAGTTGAAGGTAGAAGGCATCACGGAGATAGTTAAAATAGGATACGGATGCCGCAAAGTTACCTTCAACTCGGCCAGTTACAGTTGCTGACAGGAAATTACACGAATATGGTATAGTTGCGAAAATTCTACCTCACTTCCTCACTAAGATTGGCATCATTTTCGACATCCCATTAGATATTGAGATCAACGAATTTTTAAATCTAGTAGAATCACCCATAAAAATTATAAAAGCGGTACGAGTAGAAAGACAGGATCCAAATAATAAAGAGTTAAATATAGGGACCGAGCGTGTAAAAATTATTCTTTAAGGGACTCGAGATCCCGAAAGAAATCACATATGCCTATACAAAAATACCGTTGAAATATTTTATCAGTTTGGCCCAATGCTACAGATGTTTTTGATACAATCATATAGCACAAAACTGCAAGCAAGCGATGGCAGTATGCATCAATTGCGCTGTACAGCACCCGGAAACAAAGAATTGCAGTGAGGAAACTAAATGTGTCAACTGTGCGGGAAGACACTTGGCCACAAGCAAGTCTTGCCCTGCAAGAACCAAGGCGTATACTCTAAAATCAATTATGACAATGGAAAATGTAACCCTTAAGGGGGGAAGTATGAAAATAAATTTCAAAAAATCGATTTTTTTTTTATTATCTTAATCGACAGGTATAAGCATTGAGAAATCAGTCAAAAAATTTCAAAAGCCTATTGTCAAAATTGTGGAAGTTGTGGCATTTGATATTGGTTGGCGCCGAAGCGGCTGAGCGCGACTGGCGGCAAGACGCAAACTTTAAACGGCGTTTTCTCAAAACCATGTTTTTCAAATTGGCGTGCATGATTACAAAAAAAGTTGTTGGCCGATTTCCTTCATCCAGCCCTTATTTTAAAGAGCATAAAAAACTGCACAGGATAGACTACAGGCGTAAAAAAAAAATTATTTTTTGACCATTTTTGACTCGAAAATTATTGCAAAAAAAGCCGTTTTTTCTTTGCAACACTGATTTTTATAGTTAATATTCGAATTTCGCAAAGATTGTAGTCTATCCGATAAAAAAAACCCTCTCGAGTAAAAAAATGTTTGGTTTTATGATTTCAGATGAAAATTGCGGCCAGAATCGTGTACGGCAACTTCAATGTCAGCGGCAACACGTCTTACGGGATCGACCATAAGTCATTCAATTTTTTTTTTTTTCATAATGTAAAAAATGTTTTTTTTTCCTTAAACATTGCTCTAAATATAAACGATATCAATTTTTATGTGCGCCATTTTATTTCTCCACAAATTGAATCGCAAAAAAGGACTTTTTTTTCGGCTCCGAGAGGTACTTCCCCCCTTAAGGAGGCCAGAGGTAAATTCGCAACAACACTTAGTAATCGGTTTAACCTACTCGAAGCATTTATAGCATTAACAAGTCTCATATATTTGGTCCGCAGCGCTGTCATATGTACATTGTAGAGTGGCAGAAACGTGGTTTACCACATGTACATCTGCTGGTGTGGTTAGTGAACAAAATCAGACCAAATCAAATTGACAGCGTTATTTCAGCGGAATTACCGGTTGAAGAAGAAGATCCTGTCCTGTTCGAAATCGTAAAGAAACACATGGTACATGGCCCTTGCGGGGCTTTAAACCGTAACTCTCCATGTATGCGAGATTCTAAATGCAGCAAAAAATTTCCGAAGTCGTTCCAAGCTCAAACATCTACTAGCGATGACGGATATCCCAAATACCGTCGACGATCGCCAGAACAGGGAGGGCAAAGTGCCACTGTCCGAAACCATGATATTGATAACCGATGGATAGTTCCCTAAAATCCGCTCCTTTTGAGAATTTTTGATGCCCACATCAACGTAGAGTTGTGCAGTTCAATAAAGTCGATACAATATGTTACTAAATACATTAATAAAGGTAGCGATCAAGCCACTTTCAGCATACAATCACCAAATGAAGTGAAAACATATCAGTCTGGACGTTACATTTGCAGCTCTGAAGCAGTGTGGAGGATTTTATCATTCGAAGTGCACGACCGAGCTGCCACTATTGTCCACCTTGCAGTTCATTTAGAAAATGGACAAAGAGTTTATTTCACTGAGAACAATATACAAGAAGTTGTTAATAACCCGCGGGACACAACATTAACCGCATTCTTCAAGTTATGCGCTCAAGATGATTTTGCGAAAACACTGACATATGACAGAGTTCCAAGTTACTATACATGGAACCAGAGTTCTAAAACCTTTCAACGGCGAAAGCAAGGTACTGCGGTTGATGGTTTCCCCAGAGTAAAAAAAACGGATGCTCTTGGCAGAGTCTATGTGATTCATCCCAACAACAGCGATTGCACCCGTGCGAAGCCGGGGCGGGTCGCTATTTTTAACTAAAATAAATAACATTCACAAGCCACAAAATCGACATTCGAGCTTGAAACACATGAATAAAGTCAATATTCGCAAAAAAAGCAGTTTGTATTTTTTTGTACTATGACGTACCTTTTTTTTAAATTAAAAAAAATCATAAATCTATAGAAAAATGGATGAGGAATCCGAAAAAAATGGTTTCATAATTGTACCAGAAGTCCAAAAAGTCCAGAACTATACATAGCAGTTTGCTTAAAGAAATCAGAGAAATTAATTTAGGTAACTCGGTAGAAGCCAAAAACAACACCTTCCAATCCTTAACACGTAAACACACTATTCAATTCAATATTAAAAATAAATACAAACCAAATCAATGGTGGACATCAGAAATCAAACAATTAGTAAAAGAAACGAGGCGAGAGCTAATTATGAGAAAGATAGAAGAATTGACCGGATGCGACATTTAATGAAAATTCAGAATGAACTACAATCAGAGATCCTAACAGCTAAGAAAGAAAACTTCAGAAACCTACTACACGAAATATCTAACAACCAATCCCAGAAATTCATTTGGACAAAATTAATAACATAAAGAAATACGAAAAACCAAAAAAGTTACAGGACAGCTGGACAAACAAACAAAAGCAAGACTTTCTCGAATCAATTAATAGGTCTGTTCGGCCAGATTTCCAGTAAAAATTATCCAGTAAAAAATATCAGGCGAGTAAGCGAGCTTACGCTCCCAAAAATGAAACTATCCAAAAAAGTGAACAGCAATTTGTAAGAATTTTCAAGTTTTAACTCTTGGGTACACCATTGTGACTTTCTCATCCACAATACATAGAAAATATGGTGTTGACAAAAAGGTTAAAGAAAGAAACAGTTGAGTTTAAATTCGAGTTTGAAGTTTCGTGTTGCCGAAAAAATAAATAAAAAATAAAATGGAAGCAAAGAAATTGGATGTAAATTGCTCCCCTGGAACATTTAGAAACATATCACTTGGTAAGCATTTAAAATAAAGAAACTATTGAATATACAAAACACAATTTTACAGATTCGGAATACAGAGCACGCATCGTGGAGGAGGTGTCTGGGCACGAAAATTATGCCGAAATAGTTTTCACCCAAAACAGAGCAGCCGATGCTGAGCAACCAGCGGCCCAGCAACCTTTCGATGCTTATGAGCTTTCCGGTCTAAGCACCAAACTTACAGATGGCAGAAAGGTGCTGTGGCTAGACGCGGCAACCAAACTGCTCATCTCCAAAGTTAAGGAGTTGCGTCACAAGGTCGGAAAAACCACATCTTTAAAAACAAAAAAACATATGTGGACGCAAATAAGTGAGGAGTTGTGCAGTAACGGGCATTTTGTTACTGCCTCGCAAGCTGAAGCAAAATTTTTTAGCTTGGAGAGGCAGTATAAAAAGACTCAACTGCACAACTCAAAAACTGGACGCAATCGAAAAATATGCCCGCATCAAGAGTACGTTCATTACTAGAAGCAATATAATCGATTACTCATTTTACTCTTTCCATACAAATATGTAGAGAATTGGATGATCTTTTGAAAGAGCGGAAAGCACTGCATCCCGAATATGTCATGGACAGCGATGCGAATGTCGAGCCAGGGGACATAAGCAGCACAGACCGGGAAGAAAGCTGTGCATTGCCACCATCTCCAGGCCCAGAAGGTGGGCAACTGCACAGGTTTTGCAATAAAAAGGCTTATTCGATTTGATCAGGAACTCCAGATCCACTGGCAAAATGCCCACACAGTCAAGGTGAAACAATTCATTGCACTTGAAACACTTGACTTTTGAACGCGCACGGTCAACTTTCTGCCCGCACACGCACGGCATTATAGAAGAAGTTCAAGAAGTTCAAATTGACTTTTCACTGCGAGCTCGAAAAAACACAACCACTAGGCTTCGCTCTCAGACTCAGACTTAAGCGGGGTATTACCGTACTATGGCTCTGGTTGATATTAGGTCTGTTTGGCAGAGAATAATTTGTACGAATTTGTACAAATTTGTACAAATTTTTACTGGATCCTGTTTGCTGACGCCAAATCTCCAGTAACGAGAGAGAAACTGAGAGCGTAAAGTGACAGTTCATTTCGTGAGAACTTGCAAGTTTTTACTGGAGAAATTTTGTCCAGTAACTTTTTGCCAGTAAGAAAAAGAACAAGAAAAACATATGACTGGCTGTCATATGATCGACTGCGGAAAAATAAATTTTGTAAACATTTGGTGAAAAATGCATCCGGCAAAGAAATTGTGCGTTCGCGAGTCTGCTGACCAACAATCGTCTTGCTCAGCTTTACTTGCTGCAGCTGGAAGAGAAGAATCGCATATTGAGCCCAGTGAAGGTATTTTCCTATTGCGAAAAATGTCTGATTTAACATAGCTTTACTTACAGCTTCGTGCCCTTCCATGTCGGAAGAAGGCAAGGCGATGAACGTAAAGGCAACAATTTTAGCGAAGGTGCTTTCAGTGGTTACGGCAGTGGAATCATCATCGTCGGATAGCGAAAACGAGGATGACATTTTTATTCGTCAGCGGTTGAATGAAAACGAACCATTCCCCTATGAGTTTCTGCTGTTCCCCGGGAAAAAACCACGAAATGCAATCAGGAACTATGTCGAGGAAACAGTTCTCATGTATACGGAAAATGAATTTCGAATGCATTTCCGAATCGCAAGGAGTGTCTTTGAGAACCTTTGCGAACGACTAGCAAACTGGGATGCTTACAAAAATCTTCGTGCCGGCCAGAGGCTTCCGGAAAAGGTACACATGCTGGTGTTCTTGTGGTTTGCTGGGCATGAAGCATGTAGCTTCAGGGATCTAGCTGATCGCTTCAATTTGTCGCTGTGGACGATTCATACCATAATACACAGAGTATCGATGTTTCTCAGTTCCATGAGCCCTGAAATCATTAAATGGCCAAGCCAGCGTAGAAAGGAGGAATCCAGCAAATTTTTTGATAACAAATGTTTATTTTCGAAGGCAATAAGTAATTCGAATTTGCAGTTATTAATTATGCAATATAATTATGCTTTAATCATTGAATATAGGATGCATAGATGGAACGCAGATGACGAAATTATTGAAAGTGAATATGGTGAAATATCTAAGGGAAATTCTGTGCGAGACCCAATCTGCCAAAATATACAACAGCGTCGTACAATTCTTCAATAAATGTTGCTTTTTATTATATACTGGAATTCATTTTGTATTGGTATTTCATTTCATTTTTTTGGGGGGTTTTTTAATGGGTTTTTTGCTAGTATTATTTATTTCTTCAGTGCTTCTATTAATGTTTCTAGTACAACAGACATCCAATGCTCCATCTTCAAATTCGACAACTTCATACATTTTCTACAGACAAGAAACCCGGACTCGTCAAAAGGACTGGATAATATCTCATATAAAATGACATTGAACCTCCAGCCTCCGGAACAAAGAAAACTGTTACAAGTATTGAGAGATACTTGGTGTACAGGACAAATTCCACAGATATGAAGACAAATTAAGATCGTACCAGTTCCGAAACCGAATAGAGACTTATCACTTGTTCACAACTTTAAACCAATATGCCTACTGTCAACGCTATTGAAAATCACGGAAGGTCTGATTAAAAAGCACTTGAAGAACTTTATTGACATTGACAGCATCTTGCCAGATCGCTGTTATGCATTCAGAAAAAGAAGGTCCACAACGCAATGCATTAATGATGTTATTAATCATACCTTTCATCAGAAAGCATTAGGAAAACACGCAGTGGCTGCATGTATCGACCTATAGAAAGCATACGACATGGTTGATCTGAGTAAGCTATGTTATATAAGTTAACGGCACAAAAATTTCGAGCGAAATAAACATTTTTCGCTGCGCTTAGCGCTTCTTACACGCGCGTTGCAAGCTTAGCGTGAGGTTCAACGGACTGTGCGGACGAAATTGCTGACGCTATGTCTGCAGCTTGAGCTGCTGATCACGTTACAGCAACATGCGCAATTCCCTTCTGTTCGATATTTTTGAAGTAGCCTTCTGCCTTTAGTCGTCAAGTACCACTCAAACGGAACAGTTGTTCCGTCGTTCCTCAACGTTATCGAAATAAAGTCTAATTTTATTCAACTGTTTAAAAATAAAACATTATTTTATTTAACTGGCGCCCAACGTATTCTTCAATAAGCCTGTAGGACCCGCTCGCAGGCACCAGCACAAAAAGGAACTGCCGCAGACCCTTAGTAGCCCAGGACGAAGAGGCAAAAAGGACACCCCTCGACAGGACTGTGTTGTCACTTAGAGTAAGCAGAAGCAGCAACAAGACACCCCTCACCAGGACTGTGTTAGAGTAAGCAGAAGCAGCAGCAAGAAGCAACAACAACCGCAGAGGAGAGTACCGGAGATTGTAAGAAAAAGTTCCACGGATCATCATTACTCATCAGCATGGAGATTACGCCACTGATATTACTGTAAGTGTATCGTTACAAACGAAACGTTAGGATGTTTTAAGTGAAAATCAGTTTAAATAAAAATTAATTATTTCTAAGAATTTTCAAATTTAAATAGTGAATGAGAAAAGTGATTTAAGTGAAACTTTCTACTAAATAATATTTACATTTAAAATAAGAACCAACGAAACGGAAAATCAATTGTTTTAAAAAACTTTTCAAACTAAAATAAAATTAACCAATTAAATAAAATTAAGAAGACAGAGTAATTTAAGTAAAATCCTCAAACTAAAATAAATTAATCAATTAAATAAAATTAAGAAGACAGAGTAATTTAAGTGAAATCTTCACCTTAGATAATACTTTTACAAAATTTGACTAGAATTAAGAAAAATTAATTTAACTTAACTAAATTTTAATTTTAATTTAAATTTAATAACAACCAGCCTCCTAACCCAGCCGCTAATCAAATAGTTTTGAGTCCAGAAATGGAGATAGCCATTAGTCAGGCAGTGCGCAGACTCTGCATCGCAGAATGTGCCTCCATAGTACCAACACTGGTAAACCCAAGAACGGATATTTTTACAGACCAGGGCATAGATGAAGCTCATAGAGCAAATTTGGCAGACCTAGACAAGGTCCCGGATGTAGTCCGATGCCTTAGGGAATTCTCAGGTGATCCTAAGGAATTCGCATCCTGGAGGAAGAGCGTCGACCGCATCATGACCTTATATGACTCTACTAAAGGAACGCCAAAGTACTTCGGGATTTTGAACGTTGTGCGAAATAAGATAGTAGGGAACGCAGACACTGCGCTAGAATCTCATAACACCCCTTTAAACTGGGAAGCCATCTCGACATGCCTAACCACCCATTACGCGGACAAACGCGATTTGGGGACATTGGAATATCAAATGTCCACGCTCATCCAAGGCAACGGTACAATCCAACAGTTTTATCAAGAAGTCTATTCACACTTAACTCTCATCCTTAATAAAATAGGCTGCATGAATATGGGAGCAGAAGCTCTTCAGCTTCTGACGAAAACGTATCGCAATAAGGCACTGGATACGTTCGTTAGGGGTCTAAATGGGGACCTACCTCGACTTTTGGGAATGCGCGAACCAACCGACCTCCCACAAGCACTTTATTTATGTCTGAAAATGGAAAATCAGAATTTTCGGACACAGCAGGCACACAATTCTAATAAAATCGTACCACCACCTCCGCCTAGGAGAAACTCGCATAATACTCAAAACCAATTTTATCCACATTTAGCTCACTTTCCACAAGACTACCGAAGACCGCAATTCCAATCAAATTACAACTCCAGAAACCAACAATTCCCTTTGCCACCACCAAGGCAACATAATTTTAATTTACCACAGCAACAATTCTTTAGACCACAACACAACAACCCAACCCAACAGCAATATTCGGCTCCACCACCAAGACCCTTTCAGCCAAAACCACCAGTCCCAATGGACGTGGACAGATCCTTGCAGACTAGAGCAATTAATTACGCAAATAGACCACAGGATATGAGACAACCAATCAGAAGACAGGCCCCAATTTCGAATCAGTTCCACCAGCCACTACCCAAGCTCCAGAGAATAAACCAAATCGAAAGCTCAAACATCGATGAAGAGCAGCAACATTTTGCTGAATATTACTCCGAAATGAATGCCCAAGATCAGGAGCTACAAACTATGGAAGAATACGTGCAGGAATATTCAAAGGAAGGAGAAGAAGAAAAAGAGAAACACAAAGAATTAGACTTTTCTGACATTCATTTTTTAGGTTAACACAATCCTCCTTACCTTATTTTCAATGTAGGACAAAGGAGGGCAAAATCTTAAAATTCCTGATAGACACAGGATCAAACAAGAACTATATCCAACCATCCTTAGTAAAGAATCCTATTCCTAACGAAAAAAACTTTTACGCAGACTCAGTTGGAGGTAAAATCCCTATTACACAACATACGAAAATCAACCTTTTCGGAACCAAAGTCGACCTTAAATTCTTCCTCTTGCCACAATTAAAATCCTTCCATGGCATTCTTGGTAATGACAGTTTAAAAATACTAGAGGCAGTCATTCACACCGCAAAAAATTATATGGTAATACAAAACTTCACCAAAGTTAAAATTCTACAACAGATCTCCCAATCTGTCAATGCACTCGAAATCCGAACAAGCCATTTACCATACTCACAAGCAGGAAAACTTCACACATTATGTGAAAAGTACTCGAAATTATTCATGGAACCGGACGAAAAACTTACGTACACCACTACAATCAAAGCAGACATAAAAACAACAACAGATAACCCCATATACTCGCGATGTTGACTATCAGTACAACCTAAAAAACACTTAAAGATTTTGTTTGCGTTACCCAACACTGGGATCCAGAAAATGTCTACCTGTCATGTTAAATTAAGTTCTTTTTTTTTCTCTTTTTGGACTTCGCACAGTCAACACGTGTTCTTAACTCATTTTTTCTATTTTACATCGAATTGGAACCAGATGATTCATAATTACATCATCATCATCTAAACAAATGGTCCTTCGAGCCGGATAAATTATTCCTGGCAATAAACAATTATTCGTAAATCTCATCTCATACTACAATCAAGTTTGCAAATTTCAACTTCGACATCGCTCGATTGTGTGGCGCTATAACCTCAACCGCCGCATTCCATTGACCAGTCCGTTCAAAACGGTTCTTCGAAAAATTCATCCTTAATTTTCATCACGTTTTATCACATTCATTTTATACGAGCGAAGAGAATCTCGTGTGGACAACATATGCCATCGATACCGACTCTTCATCTGGAATCATCAAAAGGTGGAACGGCATCGGTGGACAATCATCGCACATAGTCACTGTCGGAACGACGAGTCACAACATCCAAATCAGGGTTGAGAAAAGGCGCGGGTTTTAGAGGTAAGTGGCTTTAAGCATTTTTGTTTGGCAATAATTTCTATCGACATGTCCAACGACGATTCAATGGCTGACAAATCAGTCCCCATCAGTGAAGAAGAGCAATTAGTGGCGGAACAACTCGATTTGCTTGAACGACTCCGTAGGGAGCGCCCTAACTTCGATAGAGATGGACCAAGTCGACGGTCAAAGGGGCACTTTATGACACGTCTCAATCGGATCGCACATTCGCTTCAGACTTTCAACGAAAATCATCGAACGTTGGTGCATTTAAGGTTATCTCGCGACAATGAATATTTCAAAAACGATATTTTTGGGGCTTTTCAATCGGAACATGCCGACGCCATCGATCATATTGAAACTGTGTTCGACCAACTTTATCCCGACCGTCAAGCAAACACAACTACTCCATCGACTTCCGTTATCTCGGCTCCTACTACAAACGAAACGATTAATACGATCATACGTGAGATCCACACCGATAGCTCATTTAGGCCTCCTGAATTTAAAATCGAAAGGTTCGACGGTGAGCCTACTGAATGGCCCACTTTTTATGCGTCATTTCAGACAATCCACAAGAATTCAAAGCTGTCCAAACATCAAAAATTCGTGTATCTCAAATCATTTCTAACCGCAAATGTGACCTCAGCTATTGCTCATTTGGATTTTTCGGACGATACGTACGATGAAGCTTTGGAAGATTTGAAAGACCGTTATAGCAACGATCAAGTTCTCTTCACCGCGTTCATGAACAAATTTATGAATTTGCCAACGTATACTCAACGCGAATCTGCTGCTGAGCTGAAATCTTTGCACGATTCTGTACGTGCTTGTCTTTTCCAACTGCAGAACCTCAAATTCCATATCGAGGAAAATTCCGAGTTTTTTGCATTCCATCTACTCGAAAAACTATCACCAGCTACGCGTCTCGATTTTGAAAAACACCGTAAGGAACCAAAGAAAGTTGCGAAACTCCAACAATTGCTCGATTTTCTCAAATCAACATTTCTCATTGCTGAGGCCGCCACACACACAAATAACAACATCGATTCAAGGTCGTCGAGGAATCAAAGATCAATACATTCATCAAAACAATCACACGGTCGCAACGAAATACGCAACTTTCATGTTTCGAAAAAACCAATCGTTTGTCCGATTGAAAATTGTAAAGGTCCTCACGTTCTTCGCAAGTGTCAACAGTTCTTGCAATGGTCGCCATTTGAACGTAAGAATTTTGCCAGTCAACAGAAATTGTGTTGCAATTGCCTCGGTCATTCGATATCAACGCAATGCACCAGCAAACACTCTTGTTTCACATGTGGTGGCAGACATCACACCCTGCTGCATTTTAACAATTCAAATTCATTATCGACCCCATCTCTAGTTCCAAAGACAAACATGGCATCGACGTCATCCTACGTGAATCATGCCCCGACGATCAACCCGCAGTTTGTTTCAACCAATTTGGTACACTCAAATTCAACAGTTCTCCTTGCAACAGCCATTGTGAATGTTCTCGACGCATCCGGGCAACTTATACGTCTTCGTGCATTAGTCGATAAAGGATCACAACAATCAATTATCACGGAACGTGCAGCTCAACGATTAAAATTAGCGCTTATACCATTCTGCATCGGTTACCGTCCCATGGGCGAACCTCAGTACAAGATCGCCGATAAGGGATTAACTCTCAACATTCATTCGGTCGTCGATCCAAACTTCAACCTCACATCAAATTTTGCTATCCTTCCATCGATTACATCAGAGTTACCTTTGCATAGAGTCACAGTAAAAACGTGGCCTCACCTGGAAAATTTGCTGCTTGCTGATCCTTATTATGCAACTCCGGGTCAAATCGATCTGCTCTTAGGCGGTGACGTCTATGGCCGAGTCATTGAGGAAGGGTTGCGTAAAGGTAAGGTGGGTGAACCTGTCGCTCAATACACGAGGTTGGGATGGATATTGTTCGGAGAGTTGTTTCAACAAAATAATGTTGTCACTTTTCCATTAACCGATTGCCATCATATTTCAACCATTCAACTCGGTGAGTATCTCACGAAATTTCATGAAGTGGAAGAGGTACCGACAGTTAAGGAGCTATCCAAGGAGGATAAATGGACCGAGAAGTTTTATGAACAGACTACCACTCGTCAACCTAATGGGAAATTTATGGTACGTTTACCATTTAAGTCATATTTTGATTCATCAATACAATTGGGTTCATCATACGACATGGCACTCAAACGTTTTCAATCCCTGCAACGTCGTTTCGCTCGCGATGAAGACTTCAAGCAAGCATATTTTAAGGTTTTCAACGAGTACCAGCAACTAGACCAAGTCAAACTCGTTCATGAGGTTAAGGACAAGCATTATTATCTGCCTCATCATGCTGTCCACAAGGAATCCAGTCTCACAACCAAATTGCGTCAAGTGTTTGATGGCTCAGCCAAATCGACAAATGGACATTCACTAAATGATGTTTTAACTACCGGTCCCGTCTTGCAAGCCGATTTGGTTTCAATTATTCTGAACTGGCGCACGCATAAATATGTTTTCATAGCCGATATCGAAAAAATGTATCGCTGCATCGATATGCATCCAGACGACACCCACTATCAATACATTTTGTGGCAAGATGATGATCATTCGGGCATTAAAACCTACGCTCTTCAAACCGTCACCTTTGGTATCGCACCATCACCGTATCAAGCAATTAAAACCATTCATATGTTAGCTGAGCAAGTCAAGGTCAGCTCACCCGCGATTTATACCGCACTTAAGGTTGAAACGTATGTAGATGATATCATCACAGGTAGCGAGACAATCGAAGACGCTATCAATATGATTCAGGGACTCATTCAATTGCTTCGAAGTGCCGGATTTGAACTTCGGAAATGGGCTAGCAACTCGCCTGAAATTCTTCACCACATCCCCACCAAATATCGTGATCAAAACCCGATGTGTTTATTCAATGCCGAAGAGGCCATCAAAGCACTCGGTCTGGGATGGTCAAGTATTAACGATTTCTTCATGTTCACCTTCAACATTTTGACCGATAAACGGCTCACAAAGCGCAACGTCTTATCAACAATCGCTCGCCTGTTCGTCCCACTCGGTTGGCTCAACCCATTCATAACCAAACCAAAAATCTTTTTGAATAAGTTATGGGAACAGAAATTTGATTGGGATGATCTCGTAGTATCTATTGAAATCCAATCAGAATGGGAGCAAACCCTCGATCAACTTCAGCTGATCAAAGAAATTAAAATTCCTCGTTGGGTCAAGACGTCATCAACCAACAAAAATAGACAGCTTCACGTTTTCTGCGATAGTTCAAACAAAGCTTATTCCACATCTATTTATCTCCGAACTGTCGATTCAAACGAACAAATCCATTCAAAGTTATTAATCGCAAAAAGTAAATTGACACCAATGCGGAAACCTTTAACAACGCCTCGAGCAGAATTATGCGGTGCGGTGTTGGCAGTCAAATTACTCGAGTCAGTCAAACAATCATTAAGTATCACACATGATCAAGTTTTTATGTGGACCGACTCAAGTATCGTCTTGTCCTGGATTCGAGGAGATCCCAATCGTTGGGCAGTGTTCATTTGTAATCGAATTCACAAAATTCTGTCATCGACTGACATTGAGCAATGGCGTCATGTCCGTACTAATGAAAACCCAGCTGATTTGAATAGTCGTGGCTTAACTGTTGCCGAATTGCGCGACTCCTCACTATGGTGGCATGGACCACAATTTCTCTCGTTGCCTCAATCTGAATGGCCAGATTCCCCGTTCGAAATTTATGACGACGAGAAAAACGAGCTTCGTGGAAGGTTCAAATCAATTAATCACACCGTCAAGGAAGTCTCCAACGTTAACACGCTCATCCAACGATTTTCAAACTTCAATCGTCTTCTTCGTGCCATCGCATACGCTATGCGTTTCGTAAGCATGGTTCGCTCTTCAATCAAACTCAAATTACAACGACCACCACTTTCATCGCTGTCCGTTCCAACGAAACAACTCATTCAACAAGTCGCTCCGCTTACTGTCATCGAAATCCAACATAGTGAACGTTCACTCATTCGGTGGATTCAGGCAAATGAATTCTCAGTGGAACTCAAAACAATTCAAGATCAAAGGCCACTAAAGAGAACCAGCAAATTATATCGACTCAATCCATTCATCGACGACAGCGGTATTCTTCGGGTTAACGGTCGTTTGCGAAATGCATTCTTGTCGTTTGAAGAGAAATTTCCAATAATACTGCCTTCAAAAAACCATTTCGCAGTGTTAATCACGGATTTTTATCATCGTCTCACGTTGCACGGTGGGCCACAGGTCACCGTCAGTCAAATTCGACAAAATTATTGGATTCTTTACGTGCGCAATTTCGCTCGTCGCTTCATTCGCAACTGTGTCACTTGTTTCAAGGCACGTCCAGTTTTATCACACCAACAAATGGGTTCGTTGCCCACTGCACGTGTTGATACCAACTCACGACCATTCTCATCAACTATTGTCGATTACGCAGGTCCATATGATATTCGCGCTTCAAAGGGTCGTGGCCAATCATCATACAAGGGCTACGTTGCGGTGTTCACATGTATGGCCACCAAGGCTGTTCATTTAGAAGCAGCTGGCGATCTCACGACACAAACATTTCTTCACGCATTCGACCGATTCATCGCCCGTCGTGGATTCTGTCATGACGTGTTTAGCGATTGTGGAACGAATTTCGTCGGCGCCGACAACGAGAGTCAACGACGTCATACCGAATTTCTTCAATCAATCGAGAAGGAAATTCTTCCAGCATTAGCTAATCGACACATTCAATGGCATTTTAGCCCACCTAGTGCACCTCATTTCAACGGTTTGGTCGAAGCCGCCGTCAAATCCATGAAATTCCACTTATCAAGAGTCATCAGAAATGCCAAACTCACATTTGAAGAATTTTCAACGGTTTTGGTTCGTATTGAGGCCGTACTTAACTCACGGCCAATTTCGCCAATCACCGACAATGCCGATGATTTTTCCGCATTGACACCCGGACATTTTCTCACAGGAAATGCGCTTTTAGCACGACCCCAACCACAATCTGAATTGAACCCAATTAAACGACACCAATTAATGGATCAAATGGTTCAGCACTTTTGGCAACGATTCAAGAACGATGTTTTGTCCACCATGCTAATTCGAATCAAGTGGCAAAATAAGCAACCGAACCTCAAGGAAAACGATTTGGTGATCATCAAGGATGATCGGTTTCCAGTCGGTCATTGGCCCATGGGTCGCGTCGTTTCATTACATCGAGGGAGCGATGATCTCGTTCGGGTTGTAACCGTCAAAACAGTCACTGGCATGCTCAAAAGACCGATCGTAAAACTCGCTTTGGTGCCAACCATTGACAATCATCAAGAAATTAACTAACTTGCCATTCAAATTTGTTTAAGTCACTCATGCTCGTACAAGCCACGCGACCAGGACATCATAATTCTCATCTCACAATTCTATTCTTAATTTATTTTCAATTAACACATTCTCTCCTTTAAGACCTTTCAATTTAAATGTAAATGTAAAATTTTTGAATATTGAAGTTTATTGTAATTGAGTATTTATGACAACAGTGTTGTCATCGCCGGGAGAATGTTGACTATCAGTACAACCTAAAAAACACTTAAAGATTTTGTTTGCGTTACCCAACACTGGGATCCAGAAAATGTCTACCTGTCATGTTAAATAAAGTTCTTTTTTTTTCTCTTTTTGGACTTCGCACAGTCAACACGTGTTCTTAACTCATTTTTTCTATTTTACATCGAATTGGAACCAGATTTTTCATAATTACATCATCATCATCTAAACACGCGATATTACCCGTACCCGATAGCAATGAAGGACGAAGTAGAAAGACAGGTGAAAGAACTATTGGATCAAGGAATAATTAGGCACTCAGAGTCACCATATAACTCACCCGTATGGATCGTCCCGAAGAAGCTCGACGCTACCAACGAAAAAAAATTTCGTATGGTCGTGGACTATAGGAAACTCAATTCAGTGACCATCCCCGACCGGTACCCTATTCCAGAGATAAGCGAAGTCCTAGCACAAATGAAAAACCAAAAATTCTTCACGGTCTTAGACCTCAAAAGTGGATTCCATCAAATTTCACTTAATGAAAATGACATTCCAAAAACCGCATTTTCAGTAAATAATGGAAAATACGAGTTTACTCGCCTGCCGTTTGGGCTAAAGAATGCTCCGGCCATTTTCCAAAGATGTTTAGATAACATTCTGAGAGACCAAATCGGAAAATGTTGCTATGTCTACATAGACGACATTATCATTTTTGGGGAGGATGAGGACAAACATTTGCAAAACATAGAAAAACTATTTCAAATATTGGAAAAAGCGAATATGAAGGTGCAAATTGATAAGTGTGAGTTTCTTAAAAATGAAGTCGAATACTTAGGATTCATCGTATCCTCAGAAGGAATTAGAACCAACCCCAAGAAAGTGGAAGCAATAAAAAACTTCCCTTATCCAAAAACCCTGAAAGACTTGAGATCATTCCTGGGAATGTCAGGCTTCTATAGACGGTTTATCAGGGATTATGCGAAACTCGCAAAACCGTTAACCGCTCTTCTGAGAGGGGAAGAGGGACGAATGTCCAAACACTTGTCTGCAAAAACTCTGATAAAGCTTAACCCCGAAGCCGCTGAAGCATTTGATAAAATAAAAGACACACTCCAGTTGCCAATCATCTCCCATCGAGTGCGGTCGACTTTTCTGTCAGCGCGAGTCGTCTTGATTTTTGATTCTTAATTTTTTCATTGCAAATCGTTCTGCTTTTTGGTTTCGTAAACTTTACTTTCTCAGTGCAAAATCGTCTTTGATCCCGGGGAGCGGGACCAAAACTACTTCGCCATCTTAGATGATGGCTCAAATAAACGTAAAATCAACACTGATAATCCTACTGATTTTCCCAATCTGAGTCAATCAAACAAAAAATTTAAAAACAACACTTGCCCAAAATTCATCATTATAAAAAACATAAGTGAAGAGAAGCCCATCAAATCATTTAACATATTCGCGGTCGCGAAAGCTTTAGAGTGCATTACCTACGAAAAACCGATGCAGACCTCGTACACGAGAGAGGGCCACCTTTTAATCTTAACCAAAAGTGAGACACAAGCAAATCGTTTTCTCAAAGCTAAACAGTTATCCAACCTATGTAACATTTCAGTATCGTTGCACCCTACACTCAATATTTCCAAAGGAGTAATATACTCTGAGTGCCTTACACATCTTACCGAAAAAGAAATCGTCGATGGCTTGCGATCTCAGCACGTCACCGAATGCAAAAAAATCACAAAACTCAAAGATGGTAAAATAATAAATACGCCACTCCACATACTTTCATTTGACTTGTATAACCTTCCAACTGAGTTAGAGGTTGCCTGGGTTAAAGTTAAAGTGCAACCATACATTCCAACTCCAATGCAGTGTAAAAACTGTCACATAATTGGTCACACAAAAAAACATTGCAAAAACGAAAAAAAATGCTTTGTCTGCTCAACCAGCGAGCACGCTCCTACTCCCTGCACAAAAGTAGAGTGCATTAACTGTAGACAGCAACATCGCTCTAACAACAAAGAATGCCCCACTTACAAAAAACGACACGCAATATTAAGGTATAAAACAATCAACAAATGCTCATTCAGAGAAGCAACGCAAGCAATAAACGATAGAAAATACACTGAAAGCACTAACAACACTGTCTTGGAAGAACTTAAAGACGCTATCGCTATAAAAAACAAAACTTCTAATCGCGACAACAAAGAACAAACAAATGATCGAACCGAAAACAAAAACGAAACCTCTTACAAAGAAATTAATAGCAGCACTTCTCTTGAAATATCCCACCAAAATCAAGCAACAACACATATACACTTACCAGAATTAAAGCAAACAAACTCAGCACACAGTAATACCTCTTCCGACTCTATCCAAAACGAATTTAACTCAACATCAAAACCAAAAAAAAAATCAATATATCGAATCAAAGCAATAGCCAAATCTCCCATAAAAGAAACTCTTACTCACAGCAATCAACAACATTCACCACAAACTCTAATACCAAACAGACAAACCATGCCTTTTCAAATATCAGCTCAGAGGAAGATACAGAAATGAACTAATCATATAGTTCTTTCGCTTGTATGTATCATGCATACAAATTTTCCCGAAACGATTTTATGGTCCTCAGATTCCTCCAATGGAACCTAAATGGTTACTATAATAACTATAACGAGCTACAACTATTAATTAAAACCAAAAATCCTGACATCATAGCTTTACAAGAGACTCATCTACTTTCATTTCCACACCAATCTTGCATTCCAAAAAACTTTAACCTTTATCACAAAAACGACACAAATCCAAACCAATACGCCAAAAGAGGAGTCGCACTTCTAATATCAAAAAACATCCAACATAAACATTTTAATCTAAACTCAAATATTCTTGCAGTTGCAATCGAAATCCAAGCAGAAATAAATTTCATTGCCTTAAGCATATATTCTGGTCCAAATGAAAGCATAAATGAAAACGATTTGCATGACATCTTACAATGCTCAAATAAACCATTAATTATTCTCGGTGATTTTAACGCTTGGAGCCCTTTATGGGGCTCAAATCAATATAACACAAAAGGCAGAACGATTACCAATTTCATTAACAACAGCAACTTGATTCTTTTGAATGGCAACTCACCGACACATTTCTCCACACACTCTACTTTCACAAACATTGATCTTTCCATCTGTTCTCATCCTCTCAACCTATATTCTTCATGGAAAGTTGATAACTACCCACATGGAAGTGATCATTTCCCCATAAGCATTGAAATTTTTTCCCAAAGTAGAAATATGTTTGGTACCAAGCCAATAAAATACAAAACAGACATAGCCAACTGGCAAAAATTTCAAGATCTAGCTTCAAGTAAACTACGCAATATTAACTTTCAGTACCAAAACATAAATCAAAGAGTATCTCGTTTTCAAAAATTTCTAATAAGCTGCGCCAATGACACTATCCCGAGAACCAATAACAAACCTCGTAAGAGAAATGTATACTGGTGGAATGAATCCATCGGTTTACTCCAGAAAAAAAAACAATCATATTGGAAAATTTTTAAACGACACCCCACAATTGACAATTTAATGAATTACAAAAGAGCTAATGCCAAGTTTAAAAGAGAAGTAAAACTCGCAAAAAGGTCCTCTTTTGTAAATTTTACAAGAGATATAAATCCATCTACCCCTTCTAAACTTCTATGGGACAAAGTTAAAGCACTTTCTAATTGCAATACTAGTATGGTAATTAAATACATAAAAACTCCCGACGATTCCACTATTAGTCAACCAAAAGAAATTACAAACCTGTTCGCAAAAACTTGGTCAGATTACTCTCTAGACAGCAACTTTAGTGATAACTTCGTACAAAGTAAACACATTTTCTCAGAAAATGTATCAATTGCATACCAAATCACTGGCCGTGCCAAACAAATTGAATTACCAATAACTTTTTTAGAATTACAGTCCTGCCTAGCAACATTAAAGGGTAAAACTCCGGGATATGATAAATTATCATACCCAATTATTAAAAACCTGCCTGCCAATGTCAAAGAAAAACTTTGTGAAATATACAACCAAATTTTTACTGAAGGTACTATCCCCCAACAGTGGAAGGTAGCTACCATTGTGCCCATCCCTAAACCAAACAAAGATAAAAACAATATTTCGGGCTATAGACCAATTTCTTTACTTCCATGTGTAAGCAAGGTTCTCGAGAAAATCATTGCAAAAAGACTGATTTGGTTTCTCACAGAGCAAAAACTTCTTTCATGCAAACAAACAGCATACAAAGTGGGAAAAAGCACAATGGATGCTCTCCTTACTCTAGATCAAGACATTTGCGACACTCTATCAACACGTAATCACTTTTCTCTTATATCGGTAGACGCCGAAAAAGCTTTCGATCGAGTAGGATTGCACACTGTCATAGAAAAATTACTAGAGTGGAAATTAGGGAAAAAAATAGTTAATTACGTTATAAATTTTCTTTCAAAAAGAAAAATTAGAGTAAAAATTAACAACACATTTTCCGATATTTGGCCACTCGACAATGGAATTCCACAGGGATCTCCTTTGTCTGTGGTACTTTTCTTGATTTCTTACGATAATTTGAGCAAAATAATAGACGAACATAAATTTTTCAAACACACTATCTACGCAGATGACCTTTATATTTATTGTAAAGTAAAAAACTTCTCAGATGTAACTAATAAAACATGCGAAATTTTTTCAAAACTCCAACAATGGGGTGAATACAGTGGATACAAGATTTCATTTGAAAAATCAAAGCACTTACACATCTGTAATAAACATAACTGTAATAATGTAATGATTAGTGTAAACAATGTATCCATTCAAAATGTATCATCACTCAAAATCTTAGGTTTAATTTTCAATAAAAGCTATAATTGGAACTACCACGTAGAACACCTATGTAAAACTTTAAATAATAGACTTAATATTATTAAATGCTTAAGTAACATAAGATTGGAATGCAACACAAACTCACTCATCGACATCTCTCGAGCCACAATACTTTCAAAAATCGACTATGGACTACCAATATATGGCAAAACATCAACAAGGAACCTCCAGAAAATCAAATCACCCTACCACGCAGCTCTACGTTTGGCATTGGGTGCTTTCCGATCCACTCCCTTAATTAACATTCATACCGAGACTGGACTTCCCTCTATTGAAGACAGACTGACGCTACTAACTGGACGACTTATCTCCAAGATAGCCAACCCTGAAAGATGTCAACTACACGAGCTAGTAAATAAGCTAATAAAGCGGAAGCATATGCCAAGGAAAGTATCAACTCTACAGCGCGTAATTCAGTATGCCGAAAAAAACAGCATTATAACAAATACAACAAAAAAATACTGTCTCAGAGCACCACCTTGGCAACTACAAGCAACTAGCTTAATTCTTGATTTACACGTATGGTCAAAGAAAGAAACCATCCAAAATGTATTTCTCCAAAAATTTCTTGAACTGCGAAACAACTACCGTGACTGGAAAATGATATACACTGACGGATCAAAATCAGACGGGAATACAGCATTCAGTGTAGTCAAAGACGATGGAACAGTTTTGTACCTTGGCTTACTCCCCTGGTATTCATCTGTATTTTCCGCCGAAGCCGAAGCAATCTTACATGCAATAAAGATAGCACAGAAGAAAAAAACTAAACACATCATATGCTCAGACTCGCTATCCACCATTCAAGCTGTAAGCAACAACAACCACAATAATTCCACCATTTCTCAAATCCGTGATATCTTAATAAATACATCAACCATCAAGTTACTTTGGGTCCCAGGACACATTGGCATAAACGGAAACACCGCCGCTGATCTTGCTGCTAAACTCGCTACTAAATCACCTCTATTCACCATCGCAACATCCAACAAGCGCGACTTCCACCATGCTGTCAACGCAACTATTCTGGAGATAAACAAAAAAACTTGGACTGATTATACCCACCATTACAAAACCATTAACCCTTCCCAAACTCCCCCACAGTACCCAATTTCAATAAGCCGTAGAAAAATAATAGCGTACACTCGCTTCAGACTGGGACACACTCGACTCACTCATCAACATCTTTTTCAACACCAACCTCCACCCATATGCCAACACTGCCACCAAGAATCATCAAGCCTACAACATTTAATTCACCACTGCAATAAAATACAAAGTCTAAGAACAGCTCTCAATATTCCTGCAATAGACCAACTAATTTCAACAGTATCAGCCAGCAACATCAACAAATTCACATACCTTCTAGTTAAATTAGATATACTTTTTAACATTTAACATTATTTATTCACTAAGATAGCCGTAGGCCTCAGTTGCCAGTTGCTATATTCCTTATATATTAAAATTGTAATTGTATTACTTTTTTAATATTTAATAAAAAAAAAAAAAAAAAAAAAAAAAGACACACTCACATCTAATGAGGTCATGCTACAATACCCGGACTATAAAAAAGATTTCCACCTCACTACCGATGCGTCCAATTACGCCTTAGGTGCCGTCCTAGAACAAGATGGAAAACCCATCATCTTCATATCAAGGACTTTAAGTAAAGCCGAAGAGCACTATGCTACTAACGAGAAGGAAATGCTCGCAATAGTATGGGCTCTCAAATCGCTTAGGAACTATCTTTACGGATCAGCTTTTGTAAAAATCTACACTGACCACCAACCGCTAACATATGCGCTCAGTAGCAAAAACACGAACAGCAAGCTTAAGAGGTGGAAGGCAATACTCGAAGAGTACAATCACGAGATGAAGTACAAACCAGGAAGTTCCAACATAGTCGCGGACGCCCTATCGAGACCGTCACAGGACATTCAGGTTAACTCCATGACCGCCACACAGCACAGCGACAAGCGCTCTTCTCAAAATTTAATACCCTTTACAGACGCCCCAATAAACGCTTTTAAAAACCAAATAATCATTACGAAGGGAGAATCTGCTTCTTATAATTTCAATATAATTTTTCCTACATATCACCGCCACACAGTAACAGAATACGAGTACGACAATGACAACCTAATAAACATCTTAAAAAAATACCTAAATCCTTCGGTCACAAACGCTATAAAAACCGAAGATGGCATTCTTGGGAAAATTCAAGAATTATATCCCCTTTACTTTTCCCAATATAAAATAAAATACTGCCGTAAAATGATCACGGATCTAACCAACGAAATTGACCAAGAGAATGAAATCCTTAGAGAACATAATCGCGCCCATAGAAATGCACAAGAGAATAAGATCCAATTATTAGAAAACTTTTATTTTCCACGCATGAGTGCAAAAATTAGCAAGATAGTAAAACAGTGCAAGATATGCAAACTGAACAAATACGAAAGGCATCCAGACGAAACCATATTGCAGGCCACACCAATTCCTAAGTATCCAGGCCATATCGTCCATATAGACATTTATCATACGAACAAAAAGGTAATATTAACTGCCATAGACAAGTTTTCTAAATACGCAATGGCACGCATAGTAAATTCCAGAGCCACACAAGATATTAAAGAACCATTAAGAGACATGCTAATGTCTTTTGGCATTCCTGAAAATATCGTGGTAGACAACGAAAAATCTCTCAATTCAGCCCCAATAACTCACATGCTACAGAATCAATACAACATAAAAATATTTAGAGCCCCACCTTACATGAGCACAGTGAACGGTCAGATAGAACGCTTTCACTCGACTCTATCAGAAATTATTCGCTGCGTGAAGGCAGAAAAGATCCACGACTCATTCGATGATCTGTTGAATAGATCCATCTTCAAATATAATTATTCCATTCATTCAACTATAAAAAGGAAACCCGTAGAAGTTTTCTTCGGAAGAATAGTAACAACCGACCCGACACAATTAGAGCGCGACAGATTAGAAAATGTAAAAAATCTAACAGATAAACAAGAGAAACACTTAAAGTTTTATAATCAAAAGAGAAAACAATTTAAAACATTTCAGGAAGGGCAAATCATTTATGCAAGTATTAACAAAAGGCTCGGAAACAAGCTCTCTCCTCGCTATCAGGAAGAAATAATTAAAGAAGACCAGGGAAACACAGTATTAACTAAATCGGGAAAAATAATTCATAAAAGTCACATAAAATCTTGACCTTTTTCAGGTGCCTTACCACAAGCTGCTATGGAGAAGTTCAAATACTTGACTATACCAACGCCCAGGTAGTGACCGTCGAGACCGGAACGGTTAAACTGCAAACGTCAACATTCAGAATAATACATGTAATAAACTTGGAACAATACGAACTGATACTCGACAACATAAAGAGAACCTTGATAGAGGACTTAGCAAAAACAGACGAAAGTTATCCCTACCTTATCCACGAAATTCAACAAATCGAAGTTATCTTAGGAAGATTAAAACCGACACGAACCAGACGAGCTATAAATGAGCTTGGCACGATATGGAAATGGGTCGCTGGAACCCCGGATCATGACGATTTCCAAATTGTTACAGATAAGATAAATGATGTTTTGAAAAACAATAACCAACAAGTGGTTTTAAATAGATTAGTGGAGGAAAGGATAAATGAATTGATAAAAAGAACCAATACAATTACAAAGGTAATTCAATCAACCGACCAAATTAGAAAAGATTTGTCAAAAACAATAGAAAGAAAACTTAAAATAATAAAAGAAGAAATAATAAATGTCGACTATGCCATTCAATGGTCTAAGGCAGGAATAATTAATTCATTTATCCTATCCGATTTAGAATTAAGAATAACTAAGGATTTTTTCGATAACCAAAAAATGATACACTGTGGTGCATAACTATAGCCTAGTTTTATTTTATAGGTTCTTTTGATTCCAAAAGAGTATACAAAAAATCGTGGTATGAGGAATAAGAGAGCTTCCGAGGACACATATTAGGAGAGAAGAATTCTCAAAATAAAACACGCCGTTATACCGTAAGAGGGAAAAGTGTGATTTTTTTATTGGTGCATAACTATAACCTAGTTCCTTTGTACTCCAGTTTATTCGAAATTTTCGTTTGATGTCACATTTGTTTTTAATGTCAATCATAACTGTCCTTACGAGATTTTAAAATGCCACGCGGTGCTCAATTGAACGATACCGAAAAAGGGAAAATAAGTGCATTTAAGGAAGCAGGATTAAATTTTAGTGAAATCGCGCGAAAATTAAGCCGGTCTGACCGAGTTGTGCGTAATTATTTAGCAGATCCCGAAAATTATGGAAACAACCGTCGGGGTGGTCCGAAACCGAAGTTATCTGAACGCGATACTCGTCGCATTCAAAATCTAGCCAGCAATTCTTTGAAGTCTGCATCAAAAATTGCTAGGGAATGTGACCTAAATGTTTCGCGTTGGACCATTAACCGCGCAATTAAGAGGTCTCCCACCCTCATCCGGGAAAAACTTAAATCTGCTCCCAAATTGCTGCCCCGTCACATAAATGCACGCCTCGAGTTTGGACGAGAGAACATGAGAACGAATTGGGAAAAGGTAGTTTATCTTAATAAGGTCATTAATAAGTAAAAATTAATCCTTTTTTCCGGTATAGGTAATTTTCTCTGATGAGAAAAAGTTTAATTTTGACGGGCCTGATGGTTTCAACTCTTACTGGAGGGATATTCGGAAGGAACCCCGTTATTTTTCCAAACGAAATTTTGGTGGCGGATCGTTAATGGTTTGGGGTGCCTTTTGTGTAGATGGCATGTTGTAGTTGGCGTTCCCCAGCACACGAATGAACTCTGCAGAATACACCAAAGTGTTGCGAATGAACCTTCTTCCATTTTTGGAAAAAAATCGAGAGGTTGATTGGACATTCCAACAAGACAATGCGGCCATACACACCAGTCGGGAGACAAGAGAATGGTTTCAGTCTAACAACATCACTTTTTTGAAGTGGCCAGCATGCTCCCCAGATCTAAATCCGATCGAGAATGTTTGGGGAATTATTGTACGACGGATTTACGAAGAAAATAAGCAGTACACAAATGTCGATGAACTAAAAGCGCTATTGTTACATCATGGGAATCTGTGAGTCTTGAGACGCGAACACGATTGGTAGAAAGCATGCCAAACCGTGTTTTTGAAATGATTCACAATAAGGGTGGATCCACGCATTATTAAACTTGTCAATGTTTATAAATCCACTATAGTTAAATGGACAAACTACACTAGGTTATAGTTATGCACCAATAAAAAATCACACTTTTCCCTCTTACGGTATAACGGCGTATTTTATTTTGAGAATTCTTCTCTCCTAATATGTGTCCTCGCAAGCTCTCTTATTCCTCATACCACGATTTTTTGTATACTCTTTTGGAATCAAAAGAACCTATAAAATAAAATTAGGCTATAGTTATGCACCACAGTGTATATGTCAACCTCATAGAAGCTATTGAATATGGAGACGTAAAAATAGCCTCAAATGGACTAACATTGATTTATATTATTAGCTTACCAAAAACAGATGAAGAAAATTGTAAAAAGTTCATAGTGAAACCAGTAAAAAAGGAAAATTCCATCATTAAGATACCCAACAATAACATAATCGTATGTAAGAATTCTGTTTTAGAAATTATAAGCAATTGTAAGACCTTGAACGACGTGTCAATTTGTAAAGAAGGAAACTTTAAAAATATTACTAGCAGCACATGTTTACCAAATTTACTTAACGGACAACCTCCCGCTTGCACTATTACAAACGCGCAACACATACCACGAATAGAAGAAATAAATCCCGGTGTACTCCTCCTGAACTCTTATAATGGCGTTATGGAAATAGACGAAAAATCAGTTAACATAAATGGAACCTTTTTAATAAAATTTCATAATGTCACCATCAAAGCCGACCAACGGACTTACGAAAATAGCCAAGTTTCAAAAGCTAACCCTCTACCTGCCATAATCCAACCAGGAAATATATCTGCAAATTTTGAAGAAGTTGTATCATTAAAAATGCTGAAGGAATTACACAGTGTGAACACTAAAGAAATAAGGGCTTTGGAAACCAAATACGAGCTAAGCGTTTTCACCATATCCGGAATCGCAATGCTACCTTTTATTCTAATCGGCCTTAAGGTGATCCTTCAGAGACGAACTAAATCAATTCAGATAACGGCAAAAACTGACCAAAATAAAACGGGTTTAGATGAAACATCAGAGAATCAGGACGGAATTTCAAGAAATTTGAGCATCATTCAGAGGCCAATGACCTCAGCGCAACACAGTGAGGACACTGCGTTATTTAAAGAGGGAGGAGTTAACGGCACAAAAATTTCGAGCGAAATAAACATTTTTCGCTGCGCTTAGCGCTTCTTACACGCGCGAGTTACGTCAGCAACGTCTCAGGCCATCCTAAACAAATACCAACTAAGAACATAAGCGACAAATTCGCACCTCCTTGTCAAAAGATAAGGAAGTGCATCCGAATGTGGATGGATGCAGACTGCTCACTTGAAATTACTGCTCTATCAGAAATTATTCGCTGCGTGAAGGCAGAAAAGATCCACGACTCATTCGATGATCTGTTGAATAGATCCATCTTCAAATATAATTATTCCATTCATTCAACTATAAAAAGGAAACCCGTAGAAGTTTTCTTCGGAAGAATAGTAACAACCGACCCGACACAATTAGAGCGCGACAGATTAGAAAATGTAAAAAATCTAACAGATAAACAAGAGAAACACTTAAAGTTTTATAATCAAAAGAGAAAACAATTTAAAACATTTCAGGAAGGGCAAATCATTTATGCAAGTATTAACAAAAGGCTCGGAAACAAGCTCTCTCCTCGCTATCAGGAAGAAATAATTAAAGAAGACCAGGGAAACACAGTATTAACTAAATCGGGAAAAATAATTCATAAAAGTCACATAAAATCTTGACCTTTTTCAGGTGCCTTACCACAAGCTGCTATGGAGAAGTTCAAATACTTGACTATACCAACGCCCAGGTAGTGACCGTCGAGACCGGAACGGTTAAACTGCAAACGTCAACATTCAGAATAATACATGTAATAAACTTGGAACAATACGAACTGATACTCGACAACATAAAGAGAACCTTGATAGAGGACTTAGCAAAAACAGACGAAAGTTATCCCTACCTTATCCACGAAATTCAACAAATCGAAGTTATCTTAGGAAGATTAAAACCGACACGAACCAGACGAGCTATAAATGAGCTTGGCACGATATGGAAATGGGTCGCTGGAACCCCGGATCATGACGATTTCCAAATTGTTACAGATAAGATAAATGATGTTTTGAAAAACAATAACCAACAAGTGGTTTTAAATAGATTAGTGGAGGAAAGGATAAATGAATTGATAAAAAGAACCAATACAATTACAAAGGTAATTCAATCAACCGACCAAATTAGAAAAGATTTGTCAAAAACAATAGAAAGAAAACTTAAAATAATAAAAGAAGAAATAATAAATGTCGACTATGCCATTCAATGGTCTAAGGCAGGAATAATTAATTCATTTATCCTATCCGATTTAGAATTAAGAATAACTAAGGATTTTTTCGATAACCAAAAAATGATACACTGTGGTGCATAACTATAGCCTAGTTTTATTTTATAGGTTCTTTTGATTCCAAAAGAGTATACAAAAAATCGTGGTATGAGGAATAAGAGAGCTTCCGAGGACACATATTAGGAGAGAAGAATTCTCAAAATAAAACACGCCGTTATACCGTAAGAGGGAAAAGTGTGATTTTTTTATTGGTGCATAACTATAACCTAGTTCCTTTGTACTCCAGTTTATTCGAAATTTTCGTTTGATGTCACATTTGTTTTTAATGTCAATCATAACTGTCCTTACGAGATTTTAAAATGCCACGCGGTGCTCAATTGAACGATACCGAAAAAGGGAAAATAAGTGCATTTAAGGAAGCAGGATTAAATTTTAGTGAAATCGCGCGAAAATTAAGCCGGTCTGACCGAGTTGTGCGTAATTATTTAGCAGATCCCGAAAATTATGGAAACAACCGTCGGGGTGGTCCGAAACCGAAGTTATCTGAACGCGATACTCGTCGCATTCAAAATCTAGCCAGCAATTCTTTGAAGTCTGCATCAAAAATTGCTAGGGAATGTGACCTAAATGTTTCGCGTTGGACCATTAACCGCGCAATTAAGAGGTATCCCACCCTCATCCGGGAAAAACTTAAATCTGCTCCCAAATTGCTGCCCCGTCACATAAATGCACGCCTCGAGTTTGGACGAGAGAACATGAGAACGAATTGGGAAAAGGTAGTTTATCTTAATAAGGTCATTAATAAGTAAAAATTAATCCTTTTTTCCGGTATAGGTAATTTTCTCTGATGAGAAAAAGTTTAATTTTGACGGGCCTGATGGTTTCAACTCTTACTGGAGGGATATTCGGAAGGAACCCCGTTATTTTTCCAAACGAAATTTTGGTGGCGGATCGTTAATGGTTTGGGGTGCCTTTTGTGTAGATGGCATGTTGTAGTTGGCGTTCCCCAGCACACGAATGAACTCTGCAGAATACACCAAAGTGTTGCGAATGAACCTTCTTCCATTTTTGGAAAAAAATCGAGAGGTTGATTGGACATTCCAACAAGACAATGCGGCCATACACACCAGTCGGGAGACAAGAGAATGGTTTCAGTCTAACAACATCACTTTTTTGAAGTGGCCAGCATGCTCCCCAGATCTAAATCCGATCGAGAATGTTTGGGGAATTATTGTACGACGGATTTACGAAGAAAATAAGCAGTACACAAATGTCGATGAACTAAAAGCGCTATTGTTACATCATGGGAATCTGTGAGTCTTGAGACGCGAACACGATTGGTAGAAAGCATGCCAAACCGTGTTTTTGAAATGATTCACAATAAGGGTGGATCCACGCATTATTAAACTTGTCAATGTTTATAAATCCACTATAGTTAAATGGACAAACTACACTAGGTTATAGTTATGCACCAATAAAAAATCACACTTTTCCCTCTTACGGTATAACGGCGTATTTTATTTTGAGAATTCTTCTCTCCTAATATGTGTCCTCGCAAGCTCTCTTATTCCTCATACCACGATTTTTTGTATACTCTTTTGGAATCAAAAGAACCTATAAAATAAAATTAGGCTATAGTTATGCACCACAGTGTATATGTCAACCTCATAGAAGCTATTGAATATGGAGACGTAAAAATAGCCTCAAATGGACTAACATTGATTTATATTATTAGCTTACCAAAAACAGATGAAGAAAATTGTAAAAAGTTCATAGTGAAACCAGTAAAAAAGGAAAATTCCATCATTAAGATACCCAACAATAACATAATCGTATGTAAGAATTCTGTTTTAGAAATTATAAGCAATTGTAAGACCTTGAACGACGTGTCAATTTGTAAAGAAGGAAACTTTAAAAATATTACTAGCAGCACATGTTTACCAAATTTACTTAACGGACAACCTCCCGCTTGCACTATTACAAACGCGCAACACATACCACGAATAGAAGAAATAAATCCCGGTGTACTCCTCCTGAACTCTTATAATGGCGTTATGGAAATAGACGAAAAATCAGTTAACATAAATGGAACCTTTTTAATAAAATTTCATAATGTCACCATCAAAGCCGACCAACGGACTTACGAAAATAGCCAAGTTTCAAAAGCTAACCCTCTACCTGCCATAATCCAACCAGGAAATATATCTGCAAATTTTGAAGAAGTTGTATCATTAAAAATGCTGAAGGAATTACACAGTGTGAACACTAAAGAAATAAGGGCTTTGGAAACCAAATACGAGCTAAGCGTTTTCACCATATCCGGAATCGCAATGCTACCTTTTATTCTAATCGGCCTTAAGGTGATCCTTCAGAGACGAACTAAATCAATTCAGATAACGGCAAAAACTGACCAAAATAAAACGGGTTTAGATGAAACATCAGAGAATCAGGACGGAATTTCAAGAAATTTGAGCATCATTCAGAGGCCAATGACCTCAGCGCAACACAGTGAGGACACTGCGTTATTTAAAGAGGGAGGAGTTAACGGCACAAAAATTTCGAGCGAAATAAACATTTTTCGCTGCGCTTAGCGCTTCTTACACGCGCGAGTTACGTCAGCAACGTCTCAGGCCATCCTAAACAAATACCAACTAAGAACATAAGCGACAAATTCGCACCTCCTTGTCAAAAGATAAGGAAGTGCATCCGAATGTGGATGGATGCAGACTGCTCACTTGGTGTTTTTGTTTAGTCCGAAGATTAGACACAGACAACCGAACAAACAAATCTGAAGATAATGCATTCGAATGTAAACAGTTGCAAATGTTTGTCTCATGCTTTTTGTATGGTCCGAAGATCACACACAAAGACCTGAGTAAACTTATCCGAAGATAAGCGAGGTATACTGGAGAGAGATTGCCTTCGACGTTAGCTGCCGCTCCGTTCACCAGTTAATCTTAAGATTCACTTCAACGCATATAGTTGAAAATAAAGTTTCCACTGAATTTAATTTTATAAATCGGAATATTTTTATTGGAAATTGTGGCCCAAGTCACAAATACCATAACTGGCGCAGTCGGACATTTCCGTTTCTTAAGAAATCGCGAAATCGAACATACGATCTTTTCCGTTGCTAAAGCAAACGCGAAACGTACCAATTTCCCAAAGGAAATTTAAAAACCCGTAAAAATCGAAAATAACCGCAAAAGTGAAACTAACAATTAATACAACGCCATAATCAACAAGGAACAAAGTCGTTTAAATAATATATAAATAATCAAAGTTGAATAATAAAAGTGCATGAACCGGAGAAGCATATTTGATCGAAACCGGAAAATCGAGCCGAACGATATGGAAGAGATGCAAGTGAAAATTCAACGTCTGGAAGCGGCGCTGTGCCAGCAGGAAGAGATTATCGAGAGGCAGCGACAACAGATGGCAAGCCAGCCGGTGCCAGCAGCAAGTAGGCCAATTAACAATGAGCCACGACAGCATCATCAGCCATTTTCGGCAGCTGAAATCTTACGGCGGAGGAAAGGACGAGAATCTACTCTCTTTTATCAGAGCAGTAGACAGGGCGCTCTTGCTGTGTCAAGGAAATGCATTTTTAGAGGAATTCGCTACGCAAATCGTGGCCAACGAGAAGCTGAACGGCGATGCAGGAAGATGCATCCAACAGATGGGAAGCGACAACTGCTGGGAGAGGATGAGGATCCGGTTGAAGCAGCGTTTCCAGCCACAAAGGACGTATGCTGAAGTGTACAATTACTGCCGTTTAGTAAGGGTAAATAACCTTAGGGAATTATTCGATATATTTATTAGAAGTAGTTACGAGATAAATGAAATATATGAATTTGACGAGAAAAAGCCCGAAATTTATTCGGCTAAAAATGTAGATAGGGACTTAAAAGACATAATGTTAGAGAAAATTGATGGCAATTTTAGGACCCATCTTAATGAGAACTTTACATTAGCGGAAATGTATAATAGTTACTTTAAATTAAAGTTACTAGATGACAATAGAGCAATAAGTTACAGCCATAGGAAAACAAACCATTATTTTAACAACAATGAACGTATGCAAAATGGTTTCAATAATCGAAATTTCAAAAAGTCAAATCAAGAAAATTATAATGAGGGTCATGTAAATGACAATGCAAAATATAATGCACCACGACAATATCCAAATAATTATTCTGGCCAATTTAGAAACTTTAACTTAAGTCAAGAACAGAACTCGGTACAGAGAAGGACTGGACAATACCGTAATAATTATAGAAATTCAGAGCAAGTAAGGAATAACTTTAGCCAAGAAAGAGACACGGTTCAAAATAGGAGTACTAACACAAGGCAAAGGAATTTTAATCAAAACACGGGTCCTGAGCCAATGGATATAGGGAATGTACAAGAGGAAGTTATGAATTTTAACCAACCAGGCTCGACATCCATACTACCACTGATTAGATTCACTTTAGGTAATAATATCATTACTGGCTTAATAGATACTGGCTCAAGCATCTGTATAGTTAGCCCAAAGGTAGCCTGCAGATATCCACTAATTTCTTTAGAAGAACCGAAGTTTTTCTCTACCATTGCGGGTATCAACAAAATCACGGAAAGGGTGGTTACCCCAATACCAAAGGAATTTTGTGCTGTGGGTACGATATCGTGGAACGTAGTCGATTTGCCAAATAGAAATTATGATGCGATCATTGGGCAAAACCTTTTAACCCAATTTAATGCGAGGATCGATTTAGGGAAAAAATGTATTATGCTAAAGGAAGCCAAAGTTTTTTTTACGGATTATGATTTTTCTTCTTATATAAACGACGTATGTTCACTTGAACCTGTGGAAAACGATGTAATTGAGCGGATAAATATGGATCACCTTAATAGTGAAGAAAAACAGAAAGTGCTTGGTTTACTTAAACAGTATAAAAGTACATTTTTTATGGAAGCGGACCCACTTACTTTTACCCACGAAATCCAGCATCAAATTATTACAGAAAACGATAGGCCGATTTATGCGAAAATTTATAGATATCCTAAGATACACGAAGAAGAAATAGAACGACAGATACAGGAAATGTTGCAGCAAGGGATAATAAAGGAAAGCAACTCACCTTACAATAGTCCCCTTTGGATAGTTCCCAAAAAATCAGATAACTCGGGAAATAAAAAGTGGAGGATAGTGATAGACTATAGAAAACTAAACGAATGCACTATTAGTGACAAGTATCCAATTCCGAATATAGATAATATATTGGACAAATTGGGGAAAGCTCAATATTTCTCCACAATCGATTTGGCCAAAGGGTTCCACCAGATAATGGTAGATCCTGAGGATAGGAAGAAAACTGCTTTTTCCACCCCGTTTGGGCACTTCGAATATGTGAGAATGCCATTCGGATTGAAGAACTCTCCGGCCACTTTCCAAAGGTTAATGAACTCTGTATTGAAACAATACATCAATAAAATTTGCGTAGTATATTTGGACGACATTCTTATATTTAGTACATCTTTGCAGGAGCATATAGAAAATTTAAGGATAATTTTTGAAACTCTTAAGAGGGCAGGATTAAAAATTCAAGTAGATAAATGTAATTTTTTAAAGAAGGAAACTGAATATTTAGGGCATATTTTAACACAAAAAGGGGTGAAACCAAACCCACAGAAAATTGAAAGTATTAGAAATTTGAATTTGCCGAGGACGCAAAAACAAATTAAATCATTTTTGGGAGTAACTGGCTACTATAGAAAGTTCATTAAGGACTATGCAAAGGTTGCATTTCCCATGGTTAAATATTTAAAGAAGAATTCTAAAATCAATATTAATGACCCAAATTACATATCGTCTTTTGAAAAATTAAAAGAAATTATTACTGATGCACCAATTTTACATTACCCGAACTTTAATAAAAGATTTAGACTAATAACTGATGCCAGCAATTTTGCTTTAGGTGCCGTCCTTACTCAAGAAGGACATCCAATATGCTTTGCCTCTCGTACATTAAATGATCACGAGAAATGTTACTCCACTGTAGAGAAAGAGTTATTAGCAGTAGTATGGGGTTGTAAATATTTCAGACCGTATTTATATGGTAAGGAGTTTGATTTACATACGGACCATCAACCACTTAAGTGGCTTCAAGCTAAAAATAGCGGAAAGGATATCAATCCGAGGCTGCAGAGGTGGCTAATTCAACTGGGTGAATATAATGCCAAAATAGACTACATTAAAGGCAAGGACAACAAAATTGCTGACTTTCTCAGTCGGATCAATGTTGACAAAAATGAAATAAATTTATTGGACACTAATATTGCTGAAGCAAATATTAATATTTCAACGGATGGGCAAACTGCACATTCCCAGGAAGAGGATTTGCACGATCATATCCCTATTTTAGATACGGTAGTGAATAGATTTAAAACACAGCTAATTTTAGTAGAAAATAAGGAAAGAGAGTACGAAAAAGTGTTGGGTAATAATAGAATTTATATCGACAAAAATGATATTTCAACAAATGTTGCCGATATTGTCCGAAGACACTTATCGAGCGGGAAGGTCGCCATTTACTCCGTTTTAGACGACACGACGTATAACCAACTCCAACAGGAACTAATTAGGTTGTTTCCAAGCGACACAAGCTCCAAATTCGTAAAATGTAGCCACTTTGCAAGAGATTTGGAAACGGAGGAAGAGGCATTAAAACAAGTAGCTCTTTTTCACAAAAGGGAATCAGGCCATTCTGGCATAATTGCAAATTACGAAGCGCTAAAGCACAAAATATTTTACCCAAACTTAAAAATTATAATCAATAAAGTAGTAAATAATTGTGATTTATGTACTGCAGCAAAATATGATAGGAACCCTATTAAACCCAAATATAAGAATACAGAAACGCCTTCAGACATCAACGAAATTATCCACATCGATACGTACGTGAATTCAAAACACTCGTTTATAAATTTTATTGACAAATTTTCTAAACATGTAGCAAGCTTTTATCTTGAAGATAGGAACAGCCAGACAATAATCGAAAAAATTAAACTATATATATCAATACAGGGGAAAATGAAAAAAATTGTTTGTGACAACGAATTTAACAGAATTAATATTAAACAATTCTGTCAGGATGAAAACATTGAGATCCATTTTGCTAAACCGAACAGCCACACGGGCAATTCCGACATTGAAAGGCTAAATAACACTCTTACAGAAAGAATTCGTGTATTAAACTTGGAACAAAAAATCCCAATAAAAGAACAGGTATTGAAAGCTATAGAAAGTTATAATAACACATTTCACTCCTCTATAAAAGCCACACCACTGGATGTTCACCACAATAAAATTGATAAACAGACTATAAGGAACAGAATTGATAAGGCAAAAAATGAGTCTATATCAAAATTAAATGAGAAAAGAGAAAATTATGAAGAGGAAAGAGAGGAGGGATTTATAAGAAATTATAGCAACGTAAGACATAAAGAAAAACCAAAATTTAGGAGACAACAGCTGAAAAACATTCATCCGACAAATATAAAGAGAGCATTAAAATTTTCAGATACCCAGCATAATGATGACGGTACTGCTACTGCTAATTATACCGGCACAAGGAACACTACGAATAAGCCCTATTCACGAGGAAACCGGCTTTGTTAAAATAAAACTCCATGAGGTACACATAGCAAACAAAACTAATACAATTGTTCATTTAATCGATCCGAATGATATATTATGCATAATCGACCAAATAAGTCAAAACTCCCAGAAACTGAATGTTAAGAATAGAGAAATAATTAGAACTGAGATAAATATTATTAAAGCAAAAATAAAAACACTTACTCCGAGGACTAATAGGAAAAGGAGAGGGCTCATAAATTTTGTAGGATCCGCAGAAAAATGGCTTTTTGGAACAATGGACGATAGCGACAGAGAAGAAATATTGCAACATTTGGCGACAATAGACGAGAACAATCATCGCTCAATAGCAACTTTAAACAAACAGATAATTATAAATTCCCATTTTAATGATGCACTCAATACACTGAAAAGTGCAGTTGATGATGACAGAAAGAAGGTTGAGGCCGCCATGAAACAAATTAGAGGTAAAAACGATGAAATTGTAGAGCAACTGTTTTTAATAGACCAATTGACAAAATTAAAAAATATAGAGACTAAGATTGACCAAATCCAAGATGATATTGTCGCAGCTAAACATAATATAATACACCCGAACATATTAACAGTCCAGGAAATCGAGGAATTTAATATTGACTTTTTTAAAATTAAATTGTTAAAAGTAGGGGTAATGACGTACCAAAATAATTCAATAATAATAGCTATCCAAATACCGCAATCCTATATTAGAACGGACCTCAAACTAATAACGCCTTTGCCAAATACAGAGTTCTTTGAAGCAGATACAAATGACGAATATGTAATCGAACTAGAAGACAAAATATATATATATGAGGATAATACATTACTTAAGAATCTAAAGAAAAGTAAAAATTGCATATGGACGAACACATGTAAATTTAGATTTAATAACGCAACACAAGTTGACGAGATTGACGACGGGACATTATTGATAAAGAACGCAAAAGCCGAAAAACTAATACAAAGTTGCGATGATAGAGATGTAATTTTGAAAAGGAATATACTAATTACGTATAATAATTGTGAACTTAAATTAAGGAACGAAACATACGCTAATAATAAAAAAATTATTCACGACAAATATTTTTACTCAAACGAGAAACCATTACAAAAGATAGATATAAAACCTTTACATTTCAACGACATTGTCACACAACATTTCGAAAATATCGAGGAAATCAAAGAATTAAAATTTCACAAAAATGTATCGTATGGAATTAATATAACAATATTTATTGTATTAGCAATAATTATAATTATACTTATATGTCTAAGAACAAAAAATGTTAAGATTAAAAATAGAATTGTAAACAGAATTCAGGAGAATTCTCAAACAAGTGGTGGAGGAGTTACGTCAGCAACGTCTCAGGCCATCCTAAACAAATACCAACTAAGAACATAAGCGACAAATTCGCACCTCCTTGTCAAAAGATAAGGAAGTGCATCCGAATGTGGATGGATGCAGACTGCTCACTTGGTGTTTTTGTTTAGTCCGAAGATTAGACACAGACAACCGAACAAACAAATCTGAAGATAATGCATTCGAATGTAAACAGTTGCAAATGTTTGTCTCATGCTTTTTGTATGGTCCGAAGATCACACACAAAGACCTGAGTAAACTTATCCGAAGATAAGCGAGGTATACTGGAGAGAGATTGCCTTCGACGTTAGCTGCCGCTCCGTTCACCAGTTAATCTTAAGATTCACTTCAACGCATATAGTTGAAAATAAAGTTTCCACTGAATTTAATTTTATAAATCGGAATATTTTTATTGGAAATTGTGGCCCAAGTCACAAATACCATAACTCGCGCTGCAAGCTTAGCGTGAGGTTCAACGGACTGTGCGGACGAAATTGCTGACGCTATGTCTGCAGCTTGAGCTGCTGATCACGTTACAGCAACATGCGCAATTCCCTTCTGTTCGATATTTTTGAAGTAGCCTTCTGCCTTTAGTCGTCAAGTACCACTCAAACGGAACAGTTGTTCCGTCGTTCCTCAACGTTATCGAAATAAAGTCTAATTTTATTGAACTGTTTAAAAATAAAATATTATTTTATTTAACTTGTATAAGACTTTCGCGATAGCGAATTTAGAATATGCAGCATCTACGTTCGCCAATCTATCTAAGACCGCAACCAAGAAACTTCAAACATGTGCAAATAGTCATTTAAGGCGATACCTGGTGTTAATCAGGTCCACCCCCACTCAAATAATTTATCACCTAGCAGCAGAACTACCTCCTACATATAGATTTAAGCTAGCAACGGCAAAAGAGTTGATTAATGCTGGGCATTCAAACTACCGATTACTAAACTACTATCATCAAACACCTTTAATCTAAAAACAAGTTATTGCCTTACGTTTAAATTGTTCAAAGAGGTGATAACGTATACAAGTTAAGACTCCCCTTGCAACCCCTTCAACTCACGCAAATTTCACTGATCACAATGTTGCCATCATAATGTCAACATTGGATCAATTACAGTTCGACGCCCGATCGACTGCGCTGCACGCGCAAATCCAAAGTGCTGACAAGGCAGGCTCAGGCGTAGGTTACCAATTAAGCAGGGTAGCAAGTAAGCTTTAGTCTGGAAATCAACTTGAAAGAAAGCACATAGTGCTGCAAAAATTAAGACTCAGACAAAAATCAATTTTGATTCGTTTAATTGGCGCCCGAGCAGGGACCGCGGTCAAGTGCAAATCGCGGGAAATTTCTAAACTTTGTGAAAATTTTGGATTTGGCCCCTTAGTAGTGGAAACGAAAGGGACGGATTGTACTGTCCAGCCAACCAAAAGCATAAAAATAATATAAATGAATTAAAGCAGCGGAACGAGCAACTCGGTAATAAGCGGAAAAAAAATAATAATTTTAAATTCGAACGAATTAACACAACAGAACACTGGAACTAAGCAACAACCGAAAAAATTTATAAATGATTTAAAACAGCGGAAAGTTGAAACAAACTGATAATCGGAAAAAATTAAAAAGTGTAAAATTTAAATAAACCAAAGCAGAGGAACGACGAAACTAAGCTATAAGTGGCAAAGGTTAAAACTAAAACTTTAACTAAAGCAGCAGAACTTCAATTAGAAGCGGAGAGACAATTGACGGAAGTTAACAGCCAAAGCATCTGAGACCAGCAGGCGGCAGCGGCAACAAGCGACAACAAGCGATATACTTGGGGGAATAGACGCAGGAAAGCACGGAGATGTTGCAGCAACAGGAATTTCGCGTACTGTGAGAACAGACCTTTCTTTGTGTCCCTTTAATATAACCAAAAATTTTTAAGTAAATTAAGTAAATAATTAAGTAAATTCAATAATCGAGATAGCCATAATTTAGAACTCGTTTCGAGAGCTAATTTTTTAATTAGGGTAGAGTAATAGATAAATAAACTTGAAAAAGAAACACAATTCATAAAATGAGCGAAGAAGAACAAATAGCCGCGACTTTGTCAAGGCTAAGGTTGCAGTCATCCGATAGTAATACTACAAGTACTAACACCTCTTCACTATCCACTTTTACTGTTAATCAAAAGAATGAATTGATCAGTAACCGAGGCAGTGTCCACTATCCTAAATCCTAGGCCAGAAGAGAAGGAATAACAGACAATAGACTTCAGTGTAAACATCGACGCATCCGAAGAGTACCCGATGTCGTGAAATGCCTGAGGGAATTTTCAGGGAAACCAGGGGAATTCAGCTCATGGAGGAAATCTGTTGATAGGATACTCTTAATGTACGGACAAAACAAAGACACACCTAAATATTTTGCTGTATTACATACCATTAGGCACAAATTGTAGGGGAGGCAGATGCAGCACTCGAATCCTACCGTACCCCATTGAATTGGAATAGGATAAAGAAATGCCTGATGCTACATTATTCTGATAAGAGAGACGTCAGCACACTTGAATATCAGATGACGACACTGGCTCAACGTGGAAGTACCGTCGAAGAATTTTACCAGCAGGTTTACCAGTATCTTTCCTTGATATTAGATAAAATTGATTGTCTGGAATTGGGAGAGGAAGCATTGACGGCCATGACAGTAACTTACAGGGAGAAAGCACTCGACACATTTGTGGTCTAAATGGATCCTTACCCAGCCTCCTAAGCGTAAGAGAGCCAACCAGCTTACCCCAGGCTCTTCACATGTGTTTGAAGTTAAGTAACATGAACTACAGAACAAACCACGCAAACAATGCCACGCAAACGATGTGCTAAGAGAACACATCGGTGTCCGTTGCTACATCTACATCGATGATATTATCATCTTTAGCAAAAGCAAAGAAGAGCATTTTGATAATCTAAAGATTATTTTTGACACTCTCGAGAGAGCTCATTTGAAGGTGCAATTTGATAAATGTGAATTTATTAAGGAGGAAACCGAATTTCTCGGCATCATAGTCGGGCAAAATGGCATTCGCACTACACCCAGGAAAATAGAAGCCATAATAAAATTCCCACGCCCTAAGAATGTTCATGATCTACGGTCCTTCTTGGGAATGACGGGACATTATCGCAGGTTTATAAAAGCATACGCGCAAATCGCGAAACCTCTCACCGAAATACTAAGAGGAGAACTAGGAAGAATTCCCAAAACTCTGTCTAAAAAGACGCAATTGACGTTCACAGCGCAACAAGTAGAAGCCTTCGAGCAATTGAAGAATTGTTTGACATCAGATGATGTTATGCTTCACTATCCTGATTTCGAAAAAGCCTTTGAGCTCACCACCGACGCTTCTAGCTACGCTTTAGGCGCCGTACTCTCTCAAGGCGGCAGGCCGATCTGTTTCCTTTCAAGAACGTTAAGTAGAGCGGAAGAAAGTTTTGCAGTTAACGAGAAGGAAATGCTTGCAATAATTTGGGCGTTACAGGCCCTTAGATGTTTCCTCTACGGAGCAAAAAAAGTCAAAATTTTCACTGATCATCAGCCGTTAACTTTCGCTCTTAGCAACAAAAACACCAATGCCAAAATGAAGAGATGGAAAGCGCAATTAGAAGAGTACAACCACGAGCTCATTTACAAGCCAGGCAGCACAAACATCGTAGCTGATTCACTCTCACGACCACCAACATCCAACATAAATTCAATAACTGTTCACAGCAGTGACAGTTCTCGCGAAAATTTGATACCTTCTGTCGAAGCCCCTATTAATGTGTTTAAAAATCAAATCTTCATCTCTGAAGAATCTCATGCTTCATATAAATTCGAAATAGTTTTTCCTACATACCACAGACATATCATAACATAGAGAGCCTATTCCGAAGAATCACTAAAATCACTTTTAAGGAGATACCTGAATCCATCGGTAATAAACGGGATTAAAACCACAGAGCCAATAATGCTAAGAATCCAAACAATTTATCCCCATCATTTCGCTAATTACAAGATCCGTTTCACACAACTAATGGTAGAAGATATTACAAACGCAGAACAACAAGATAGGATCATAATCGAAGAACATAGCCGTGCTCACAGAAATGAAAAAGAAAATAGACTACAAATTTTAGAAAGGTATTATTTCCCAGCTATGGCAAAAAAAAATTAAAAAGGTCGCAAAATTATGCAAAATCTGCAAAGAAAATAAATACGATCGCCATCCAAATAATACAACACTAGGCGCTACACCCCTACCAGAATACCCAGGTCACACGATTCACATAGATATTTTTTCAATGGATAAACACAAAGTACTTACATCCATCGATAAATTCTCAAAATTGGCTGTATTAAGGAAGATAGATGGGAAAAGCATTGAAAGTATTAAAAAACCATTAAGGGAAATAGTTTTTTACTTTGGAGTTCCGAAAGCAATAGTTTGTGACAATGAGAAAACATTTAATTCCCAACCAATAAAGTTCATGTTAGAAAACGAACTCAAGATAGAAATGTTTACAGCACCACCCTACAAATCTGAAGTGAACTGACAAATAGAGAGATTTCATTCGACCCTATTGGAAATCATGAAATGTCTGAAACAGGAACACCCCGATAAGAATTTCGATGAACTAATAGAATGGTCGGTAAACGAGTACAATCATTCCATCCATTCCGTCACAGGGAAGAAACCTGTCGACCTTTTCTTTGGCAGACCTACTTCGTCCAACCTGGATAATGGCGAACAGACTAGAGAAAAAATTTTGGAAAAATTAAAGGAAAAACAAGACAAAGATTTACTGTACCACAATAAAAATAGACAAAAAATAATTAACTATGAGGTAGGAAATAAAATTTTCGTTAAACAAAATAAGAGATTGGGAACTAAACTTTCCAATAGATATGTATAAAGAAGAAATAGTTAAGGAAAATAAACGCTCCACCGTCACTACACAATCAGGAAAGATAGTCCACAAAGATCGAATAAGAAACTAACGAAAGCAATTTTTTTTTAGATCATTCCTCTCCCTTACACTACTTCTCTGCTATGGGTCAGTGGAAATTCTAGATTACACGCAATCCGAAATAATTACCATCGAGGATGGACAGGGGAAAATCCAAACTGGGACCTATAGGATCATGCATGTCATCAACCTGACAGAATATGCGGCAATTATAGACGACGTAAACAACCAATGCAGCAAGAATATCCCGACATCCCACCCATTGCATCCCTTCATAACGGAAGAAATCAGCAACATCAACATAACCATTAACAATATCCTACCCAAAAGTAGAAATAAACGATCCCTAAATGTCATATGATCAGCGTGGAAATGGGTCGCTGGCAGCCCTGACCACGACGACCTTGTAGCCATCAATAACAAATTGGAAGAAATAATAGGAAATAATAACCAACAACTAACAATAAACCAGAATCTCTTTGAAAGAATTAACAATATTACCCAAGTAAGCAATTCAATAATAAAAGCCGTAAGAAATAGTAATGAATTCCAAACCACACTAATACTTCAATGTAAATTTAAAATCGACATTGTAAAAGAAGAAATAGAAAACATCAACAAAGCTATTCATTTAACTAAAGCTAACATCATTAATTCTTTCATATTGCCAAACCAAGAAGCTCACAAGATAAATAACATTTTTTTGGAAGAAAATATCCCATTCAATTCCTTAGAAGAATCTCTAAACTTTGCGAACATTCAAATTGCCCAAAAACAAAACATGTTAATCTATATCGTAAAAATACCTAAAACAGGAAAGGAAATTTGTGATTGTATTATGGTGAAACCTTTGAGCAGAAATGAAACTATTCTAAAAATAAATTTCGAAAAAATATTTAAATGTAACGGAGAGTACTATGGGATGGAACACGATTGTAAGAGAGTTAATGAAATAAAAATCTGCAAGCAGGATCAAATCGTCAAACTAGAGAACGAAACTTGTTTAAGAAACTTATTAGAAAATAAGGCATATGATTGCACCGTAACAAACACGGATCATATCAAAAATATCCAAGAATTGAATAATGGGCTTAGTTTGCTGAATAATTTTAATGGAAATATCACCACTAACAATAACACAAAAACTTTAAGGGGATCATATCTGATAAGATTTTTTAATGAAACCATACAAATTAACAATTTAAATTTTACCGCTCTAGAAGCACATAGTTTAAGACCTTTGCCTGCATTGCTCCAGCACTCAAATTCTCGTTCAGAATTTGAGGAAGTGCTATCGTTGGAATTTATGAAGAAGATGAACATTAAAAACATTAACAAAATTAGCTCCCTGAACCTGGTAGTGAAATCCAGCATGGTCACACATTTCGGACTTTTAGCTTTAATTATCACCACAATTGCAATTTTAAAATGTCGGAAACGTAGAAGCTCGGAAGTTATCATTCAAAGTACGATACCCCCTCAGATGGCAAGGAATGATATAAAGAAATCTCCGAGGCACAAAAGTCTGAACGACATTCAATTTTTTTTGAACCAATCGAGGACGATTGGAATTTCGGAGGGAGGAGTTAAGACTCCCCTTGCAACCCCTTCAACTCACGCAAATTTCGCTGATCACAATGTTGCCATCATAATGTCAACATTGGATCAATTACAGTTCGACGCCCGATCGACTGCGCTGCACGCGCAAATCCAAAGTGCTGACAAGGCAGGCTCAGGCGTAGGTTACCAATTAAGCAGGGTAGCAAGTAAGCTTTAGTCTGGAAATCAACTTGAAAGAAAGCACATAGTGCTGCAAAAATAAAGACTCAGACAAAAATCAATTTTGATTCGTTTAATTTACATAAACAATGGAATCAGAACATATTACAAACAAGATCACTATAATAGACGACTTCTACGAAGGAATATACAAGAACAAAAATGAAGCAAGCAAAGAGGTAACAGCGCAAATTTTCGCTAGGAAAATGGAAAAGCTAACTGAATCGAAATTTGAGATTTGTTTTACACATGGTTCCATTCGAGATAAGCAAACACGTGCAGCTTTTTATCATGAAAGATCTAAGACAACCAAGGCATTTTATACGAACAAAGAAATGTCGTCAATGACAGCGGAAGTTATAGCGATAGAGAAAACGATCGACTTTGCAATTGCTTATCAATTTACAAAGCTAGCAATCTTAACTGATACGAGGGCGGGTCAATAAGTCCGTGACTTTTTGAATTTCCCGCCTCTTAATTGAAATGGCAACACTGCTCCCGTCAACAGTCATCTGTCAGTTGACTCTTGTCAAAAATTGAACAAGCTGCGACATTTAGTTTTTTTTTTGTTACAGTTCGACTTTCGCATAGGAAGAGAGAGGACGTGCGAAACAACGCAGACAAATCGGTGTACCAAAAAAAATAAAAGTAACAATAAAAATTAAAAAAATTCAGACATTCGCAAAACCCCGAGAAGATACAAATATAATTAACTATCAAAACTCAAACACAACTAACTATTATTATACATAAAATAAAAATATAAATACTCTGGTTATACAACGTTAGAGGTCAAAATGAAGGAGCCACCTGACAATCCAAAACCAACAACTACGCAACCATTACTTAGCTACGACTACTCAAAGAAGCTCTCACAAACAACAACCGGCCCAAAATACCTAATAATGTGCCGCATAAATAGTGAAGAAACCCTAGCAAACACCTCCCCCTTCTTAATTAAAAAAGCTATTGACTCAACATGCGGAGGTGAAGTTGACGAGTGCAAAAAACTACGAGACGGATCCATCCTAATAAAAACGAAAAATATGCCAAGCCAACAAGCTCATAAAATTAAATGGTCTCACACAAAATATAAAAATCGAAATAAGTGAACACAAAACCCTGAATTCTACAAAAGGAGTGATTTATTCCAACGAACTCAGAAACATTCCAGAAGAAGAAATAATGCACGAACTCTCACAACAAGGTGTCACCACAGTCAAAAAAATACTCAAAAAAAAACAATAATCAATTAATTGAAACTGGACTTACTATACTAACTTTTGCGAAATTAAACTTACCTGAGCATGTAAATATCGGTTACGAAAGGATACATATCCGACCTTATATTCCTCTGCCACTAAGGTGCAACAAATGTCTGTTGTACGGACACATAGCAAAATTCTGCACAAAAGACAAACTATGCACAAACTGTGGCAATCCAGAACAAACCAACCCCGATCTTCTTGAAACTTGCGAAAACGAAACCATTTGCAAAAACTGCACCGTAAATAACATCATCGACAATAAACACTCAGTCTTTAACAAAAACTGCCCTATTTTTATTAAACACAGGGAAATACAAGCAATTAAAACACTAGAAAAAACTAACCTCAAAAATGCTTTCAAAATATAAGTTAACACCAAATTGTCCGCAACCAGCGCCCCCCGAGAAGGCGCTAGTGGCGGACCTGACCAGCGGCCAAAAAAGAGCGTAACGCGGCTAAACTCCAACGGCTGAAACAACAACAACGCTGCCGTTTAGCACGAACTGCGAATGCAGCGAAAAGCTCAAAGACAACAACAACACTGCCGGTTGGCACGAGCTGGGAACAACAACGTCCATCGCCGTCGAGGAGTGTAGGGTTTAGAATTTAGTATCAATTTTGTAAGAAGAGTTGGAAGAATAAACGCAAGTAAAACGGTTGAGCTCCAAAGAGCCAACTACTTACATACCAAATTATTAATTTTTATAACGAAAGACACAATGTAAACAAAACCACGTTTTCGTCCATAACCAAGACGTCAAACAACCCAACAGATAGCCGTCCCGCTCCCACCAACTACGAAGAACCAACCACACAAAATAGAAATGAACACAACAACTCAAAGCTCCTAACTTTGAATGAACTACTTTCCTTAATAAAACACTACAAACCTCAAATTATAGCACTACAGGAGACCCATTTACAAAACACTGACAACATACCCATACCAATAAATTTTAAAATCTTCAATAAAAATTCCCAAAACACTCCCTTCGGGGGCACGGCTCTATTTATACACTCCTCTATCCAATACACACCAGAACACCTAAACGACGAAATTGAAAATGTAGCTGCAATAATCCAATCAAAAATAAAATTCCTTATAGCGTCCATCTACATCCCTCCCAATAAAAAATTTACTCTTACAAACCTCCATAACTCCTTTGGCAACTTATCAAGTCCTAGTCTTCTTGTTGATTTCCATGGTAAAAAAGTGGTTTACTGAATTCCGATGTGGCCGTACAAGCACGGAAGATGCCGAACGTTCTGGACGCCCAGTTGAGGTCTCCACATCCGAAACAATTGAAAAAATCCACGATATGGTTTTAGCCGATCGGCGATTAAAAGTGAGAGAGATTGTGGAAGCCATAGGCATCTCACATGGCTCAGTCGTTTCAATTTTGAATGATCATTTGGGTATGAGAAAGCTTTCCGCAAGATGGGTGCCGCGTTTGCTCACAATCGATCACAAACACGGGTGCACACATGTGCAGTTTCCATGGCAAAAATCCATGAATTGGGCTACGAATTGCTCCCTCATCCCGCCTATTCACCCGATCTAGCCCCAAGTGACTATTTCTTGTTCCCAAACTTGAAGAAATGGCTCGGCGGAAAGAGATTTGCCTCCAATGACGAAGTCATCTCACAAACAAATGCCTATTTTGAAGACCTCGACAAATCATATTTTTCGGAAGGGATAAAAACTGGAGAAACGTTAGGCTAAGTGTATAGATCTCAAAGGAGACTACGTTGAAAAATAAAACAACTTTTTATCTAAAAACCTGTGTTTCATTCAAAAAGTCACGGACTTATTGACCCGCCCTCGTAGTAAGGCAGGACTAATGGCTCTAAAAAGAAATGACTCGAACAATTACATCATACACAATATCAGGGAAAAGGTGCAAGACAGCGACATAAGATACCTGGAGATACATTTTATTGCTGGTCATAGCAACATACATCAAAACAATGTAGCGGACTATGCAGCTAGAAACGCCAACGTTAATGGACAATTGATAGATCTTAGTTGGACTATCACAGATGCAGTTAAAGAAATTGAAAAGAGACTAAAAAAAGAATGGCAGGAAGAATATATTGAGAACAGCCAAGTCAAAGGTAGAGAGTATTTCAAAATGTTTCCTCAAATAACGAATTCACCCTGGTTCCACACAAAGAGAAGGAGTCTTTCAGCCCTGCAGACAAAAACCATTAATCGGATTCTATCAGGACATGCCTTCGACAAAGCTACACTAGCTAGACTGAAAATAGTAGAATCAGGCATCTGCGACAACTGCAATAACACCGAAAACACGTCTCACATCCTATTCGATTGCCAAAAATACAATACAGCTGGAGCAAATTTCCCATTACTGTTAAAACACAATTCAGTTGCCGACTTCATATCTCAAGAAGGATTTAACGCAACAACTATCTGGTTAACCTTCCTGAAGGAAATTAAAGCGGATATCTAAAATAACTCACAAGTATATAACATCATACAAACAATGTCATAAACAGACCATCGTTCTTATAACCACACCTCCATGGCTATATCACAATCAACTTCTTAACCGCAAACAACATCACATCCATTACTAAACTGTCATTTTCAATCAACAAACATCCCTCTGACAATCATATACTTACCTTCAATCAACCTCATCAATCAACAATAGAAATATGTATTCAAGAAAATACCACATCGCGATTTAGCCTCCGAGCTGTGCGGACGTTCTTGCCTGTGTGCTCTTCGTAAAACTCTAGCGTTACTTAACCTAGTGTTCAAACTAAGCAGTTAGACTCTGTGCCTGCCTGACTACCTACTTAGGAACTTCCTGGGTTTTTTTCTAACTGTGCTTCAACCGCGGATTTGGCACCCATCATAAAAGCCAAAAGTACAGCCGCTATGGCGCAGCCGACGCCTGGTACGGCGGTGGCGTCATCGGCGGACCGTTTCGAGGAATTCGTGAGCAACATTAGCTCATCTAGCGTCAGGTAGCCGAAGAGGCTTAGAAGGGTTGATGATGTGGAGCTACTGAAGTCTATGGAAGACTCGGAATTGGTAAGTGTTACCAAAGGTGTGGCCCATCATGCAGGGAAAGTTGCGCAAAATAAAAGGACCATTGATGAGGATGCTCAGTTTCCTCAAAACGATATGATTACCGATGATTTTGATGTAAGTGTAGGAAATTCCTCCCCGACGCCGGTCACCAAGGGAGATGATGTAGTGACATACCCACCGGATTTTAACGGCAACTTCTTTGCCTTGGTAGATGCATCTAAGTGCACTGCCTTACAGAACGAAAAAATTAGTAACGGACTTACCCTATACAGGCAAATTAAAGATATGAATCTTAAAAGCGTGGACTCAATCAAAGCAGTGGGAAAAACTCTTTACAAAGTGACCTTTAAAAATGCCCTGTCAGCTAACCTCTTTGTAGGCGATAAGAAGCTGCAAAACAAAAACCTACGTGCCTTCATCCCCAGATCCTCCATGGAAACCTATGGAGTAGTTCGTGGGATTCCAACATTCTATACCGAAGAGTACATAAAAAATAATACTGAAGCAAATTGTCCAATAACTTATGTGAAGCGGTTCACTCGCAAGGACTCTGAAACAAATTCATACGTACCAACCACAACGGTAAAGATCGGTTTTCAAGGAAAAGATATTCCTAATGCAGTGGTTATAGACTGCACAAGACTGAAGGTCGAATACTTCATACCCAGTCTAAGGCAATGTAGAAATTGTGGACGACTTGGCCACACGCAACTAGGGTGTAAATCCAAGAAGCGCTGCATTTTTTGTGGCGACCAAGAATGTAGAGAAGGGAAATGCCAGAGGAAAAAGTGTATCCTATGTGGCGATACAGCGCATGATTCGACTTGCAGAGACAGCTGTCCAATTTGGAAAAGAGAAAATGATATAAATCACATTAAGACGGTTAAAAAAACTATCCAGAAAAGAGGTCATGGAAGTGTATTATCCAGTCAGTAGCAACAGATTTGGTATTTTAGAGTGCGACGACACCAATTTCCCTCCACTTGCCAAAGAAACTACAGCCGACGTGAATATTGACACTATAGTCAACAGGAGATTGACAAGGAATTGTGAAGCGAGCAAGGTGCTCCGAAGCACTCCAAAGAGTCGAGAGCCAATAAAGGCCTTCAAACCTCACACAGATAGTCCAAGGGTGTCCCCAAGAGCCGAGCCGGTATTTAACAAGCCGGAATATCAAAAAGGGTTGGTTTCTCAACTCGAAAAAATATTGTCCCATCTTTTCAAAATAAACCACAATCCGTCCGGAAGTAGCAATAATGTTGTTATTAAAGACATAAGTAAACTAAAAGATAAATTTGATAGATATTTAATAAACAAGGACTGTCAATTTATTGTTGATGAATCCTTCTCCTCTACATAATTAAAATCTTACAGTATAACTGCCAATCATTAAAATCCAATATTGATTCGATAGAATACTTTCTTCACACAAACAGTGTTGATTTTTGCTGTTTTAGTGAAACCTTCGATGGAAATGGAAAAAATCACAAGAAGCTAATTAATTATAACACAATCACCAAGAACAGAAGTGATGTCTATGGCGGAGTGGCCATAGCCCTGAACAAATCCATAAAGTTCAAAAAACTCAATCTCGTAGCTGACCATGATGTCATTATTGCTGAAACCATTAACCTAAAACCAAACTCTTCTCGATGATCTGCAAAAGGAATGGAAAAAGCTGGTAAAGGAAACAAAAAAACAATCCTTTGATGAACGCACAACTGAATTGAATAGGAATCCAGGTACCAGGGATGCATGGAACTTTGTTAAAGCTCTGAGAGGTGACTAAAGGGAGAGTCAATGCTCAGCATGGAATAACGACAACAACGGCAGATATCTCCAAATGCTTAAAAATCAAGTACCCACGTCTGCTCACAGTCTAACCATAAACAGACCGATCCACCCCAATACGAAACTCACTATCTCATATGAGGAAATGATAGGTATCCTCAACAACAAAACGAAAGACTCTGCGGGTGGGCATGATGGGATAACTTACAAACTAATTAAAGCACTTCCTGACCTGTCTCTCAGCAAGCTACTTACTGCTCTAAATGACATTTTTATTTCAAACCAAATCACTGATAGTTGGAGGATAGTGAAAGTAGTTCCGATTCCCAAAAAAGACAAGAATCTTAACGATTATCAAAACTTCAGACCAATTGCCTTGATCTCGGTGCTGCTGAAATGCATAAACCTTTGCATAAAAAGCAGGTTGGCGTCCTTTCTTGAATCCAATCAACTTCTCGGCAATGTGCATAAATTAGTTTCTGCACAAGGTCGCAGTCCAGAAGCAAACAGCATGCAAAATTATTATCTGTAGCACCGATATCAGCAACGCATACAATTACGTCAGTCTGGTAAAATTAAAATCTCAGCTTGAACAGCTTCAGGTGGATGTCAATTACATTGAATGGATGGTAAACGTTCTTGCCCTAAGATACCTAAAATTGAACAATGAAACAGTCGAAATAAGGGACGGGCTCCCACAGGGCAGCTGTCTTTCACCAACTCTATTCAACATATACAATGCCAAATTACATGAAATAAATGACTCAAGCACCAACTTGTATCAATTTGCTGATGATTTCATAATCGTCTCGCACCATCCAGACATATGTAGATGTAGAAAAGGACAATCTCCAAAATAAGATAAACAAATTTGGCCAACAGTGTTGTGAACTAAATCTGAGTTTCAATGTAGAGAAAACCAAGATGATGTGCATAAACAAAAACAAAACAAGGGTGATCAACCTAAGTGTCAACGCCCAAGCCATCCAGCAGATTTTCTCTATCAAATTTCTGGGCCGGCACATCAGTGCCTCTCTGTCGCTGCAGGAGCATTATTCGATCGCTATCAGGGACTCCGACAAAAATATCAATTTGTTCAAAATGATCACATCTGTTAAAGCTGGGCTGCATCCTAAGGTGGCTCTTAACTTGTATAAAGCACTAGTCAGATCGAAAATCGAATACTGCAGAACTTCTACTGCAAATAGTACGAAAACTGTTGATAAAAGATTGGACATTCATTCAGTGATTCGCGATTGAGACGGTTCGTTTTTTAATTGAAGTGTCATTGATTGAGAAAAGCCTTTTCGCTATTTAAACTTGGTCGTGCGCGATTGCGTAAGATCGTGCTACCGAAAAAAGAAACCATAAAAATTAGAAACATCAAACTTTTGCCGTCTGTGGACCAAAGCGCCTGCTCAAGGCTAAGAATAAAATGAGTTTCAAGGATGACAGCAATCCGATGAACATCTATGAAGACCTAAGCTTAGAATGTGACTGCGAGACCAAAGGCACTGCAAAGGTGAAAAAGAAACGTAAGAGACAAGACGTCTCCTCCGATGGTTCGAGTACCAAAACCTCGAAACTCATTGACAAAATTAAAGAGCTCACAAAGGAAATGAGCTCGCTGAAAGCGGAAATAAAACTACTCAAACAAGAACGAGAAATTTTGCAAAACAACAACCAAATGTTGACTAACAACGACGCTGCTATGGACCAATTCCCGGCACTTCCGAGTGATGCAGGACGAATATGATGCATGCAATGAAATTGAAGACCCCTAACCCGAAGAAGGAAGCTAGTAAGCCGCCACCTATCTTAGTATGCTATAATGTAGACCAAAAAAGGCTTAACTTTAAGTTAGGTATCTTTTTAAAACATAAAAACTTTGCTGGTAAGCAAATCAATAAAAATGTAGTTCACATTAGCACCTACACTTTGGAGGACTACACTAAGACTAAGAATTTTCTGATAAACAACTCTATTAAATTTTACACCTTCACTCCCCAAGAGGAAAAGCCATACACTCTGCTCATCAAGAAACTTCCATCCTCATATGAGGAAGAGGAAGTTATTAATTATATCAATGATTTAAAACTAAATGTAAATGTACTTAAAATTAAAAAAATCGGTAATAAGTTCCTCATACAGCTATCCAAAGAGTCGGATATTGCTGAATTTAGGAAAATAAATTACATCCTCAATTGCAAAATTGAGTTTGCGGATTATAAGTCAAATTTCCCTATACAGTGCAAAAATTGCCAAAGGTTTGGACACGTTGCCAGTAATTGCAACATTCCTTACAGATGCGTAAAATGTTTAGACTCTCACGGTCCCAAAGAATGCAAAGTGCCTCCAAAGGAGCTAAATACTGAGGAAATTGCGGTCGTTGATCCTCTTACTGGGAAATTAAACAAGCGGTTAGGTCTCCCAGTAAAATGTGTCAACTGCAACTTAGAGGGTCATACGGCTAATGCCAAAATATGCCCCAAGAGATTAGAGCTAATAAGTAAGTTTAACCAACAGAAAAAGCCATCACCATCCCCACCCCCTCCGCCTCTGGCTTATATCCCTACAACCAGGACAAACAAGTCTTATTCGGAGGCCTTGAAAGCAAATACTCAAGCTAATACTGCAAACTATCCCAAAGCTAGAACCACCCAAAGCACAGACTCAACTTTCAACATGATCAGCAACGATTGCGAGAGGTTGCTAGGGCGAGATTTCTTTACTTGCCTTAATAAAGTAAAGGAATTCTCCACATACTATAACGCTCTCGTCAACGACGAAGACAAATCCAAGGCACTATTTAAACTTTTCATAGACCTTCGCATTGACACCTAAGAATTTAAAATGTTTCTTCATAAATGTTTGTTCACTGGTTAGTAAGAGAAAGAGACACTCCTTCAACCTGTTTTTGAAACATCATAAGCCAGACATTGTTTTAATTGCAGAGCATAAATTGAATCACAGACACAAGCTGTCGTTCACTAATTATGAACTCATAAGGGATGATCGTACCTCTGGCAGAGGTGGTGGTACAGCAATCTGTATCAAAGACTCCTTCGTTTATCAGAAAGTCACATGCAACACTTGTGTAATTGAAAATACCACCATCACAATTAATCTCAGCAACAACACAACAATAGCATTCATCTCAGCTTATAACAAACCTTCTAACACCCTTACAGAATCTGATTTAAACACCTTAATCAGCTCCTCTAATACAGAGCAAATAGTCCTGGGTGGAGATTTTAACGCTAGACACCGCAATTGGGGAGACACGGTCTGCAATAGAAATGGGAATATTTTGTCTGAATGGCTTTTAAAAACCCCCTCCATGCAAATCAATCCAACTAAAAATCCAACGAGGAACAATTCATATTTAGACCTTTTCATCACCTCCTTACCAATTTGTACTAACTACCACACAGACTTCCTGAATACCCTAAGAACTTTTGACTTTGACTCCGATCATGACGCAGTTGAACTTCTAATAGTAACCAGTGATTTTCTACGAAAGTCACCGGAAACAACTCTAGATTGGAATAAAATTAATATAAAGTTGTTCAACAGCGTACTATATGAAAACCTTAATAGCCATGTCTTACCCAACAATAGAGTAGCATCTATAACTGAAATAGATAACTGTATTTCCTATATAAATCAATCTTTCCAAACTGCTATCGAAGCTGCTGTAACCAAAGTAATAATTCAAAGAAAAGGTCAAATTAACCTCCCACAAAATATCTTACATTATATCCAGGAAAAAAAGAGGCTACGTAGAGCGGCATATAGATGCGTTGATCCGGACCGGAAAAACACCTTAAAAGCAATTATACGCAACATTGAAAAAATCGTCCAGGAGCTAATTCAGCTACACGAAGAAAAAGACTGGGACAACTTCTTCAAAAAGATTAGAATGAATAATCAGACCTATAGGAAAATCAAAAACCTAAGTGGAACAAACAGCAAAATCGAATTGCCCACCATCGTGGATGACAATGGGAACACTCACACTGAAAATTTTCACAAAATAAATGTATTGGCTGATCGTTTTGAGAAAGTTCATTTAAGAGATCAAGATATGCCCAACCAGCCTCATGATAATCTAGTCCGTAGCTCAATATCCGTTTTAAGAAACAACGTCCCAATCATTTTCTTTGATAGTGAAATCACTGCGGACGGCGAATCTGATAAGTTGACAAACCATGCTCCCGACATCGTAGAAAATTACGCACATCTCACCACGTCAGAAGATATTGCCTTCGGTATCTATTTCACTAACAATAAAAAAAGTTATGGCGACGATAGGATCCCGAACTTTCTACTAAGAAAAACTTCTGCTTTCTTTTGCGACTTCCTTGCAATTCTATTCAATCAGTCCTACAACATTGGCTATTTTCCTGAATCATGGAAATGTGCCAAAATTATCCCAGTCTTAAAACCAAAGTCAGATCCGAATTTAGCCAATAACTACAGACCAATTTCCCTGTTGTCTAATATTAGTAAATTATTTGAGAGGATTCTTCTGGGAAAACTTAAAACGCATATCGTGGAAAGTAAGATATTAAAAGACAATCAATTTGGTTTTAAAACTCTTCACTCTACCAACCACGCCCTAACCGTGCTTTCTGACTTCATTACCACTAACTTAAACAAACGCCAAGCCACCATAGCAGTGGCATTAGATCTTGAAAAAGCTTTTGATACAGTTTGGATTGAAGGAATTATATACAAAATGTACAACACTTTCCAGTTTGACAAGCACATCTGTAGATTTCTCCTAAACTACTTAACAGATCGCTCATTCTATGTAACCCACAAGGACGAAAATTCCATAATAAAACCAATTGCGGCAGGTGTCCCCCAAGGATCCATTCTTGGCCCTATCCTATATAACATCTACCTAGCTGACATACAGAACCCAGAACCCGAATCCAATAAACAAATAATCATATACGCTGACGACATTCTTATTCTTGGATCCAAACCTAGAATTTCAATAATGAACAAAGAGATTAATCAATACCTCTCCGAGTTATCCCCTTACTTTGAGAAGTGGAAACTAAAACTGAACACTGCCAAAAGCGAATGCGTCTTATTTACAGGAGTTAAAAAGTACCTATACCCCAATGCCAGAAAATTCTCTCCTAACATTATGTTCAACCAATCTAGAATAGCCAACAAGGAACAAATTAAATACTTAGGTGTCGTTTTGCACAAATCTTTCAAGTTCTACCGGCACATGGACTACATTCTCTCTAAAGCCAAAAATTGTTTCCATGCTTATTATGGGATACTGAGGAGAGCTAAGAGCCTGAAAATGCGCATTAAACTAAATTGCTACAAACAACTCATTAGGCCAATTCTTACGTATGCCTTCCCCATATGGTTTGATATATCTTCGCACCAAATGGAAAGGTTACGCACGTTTGAACGAAAGATTTTACGCATCTGCTCCGGCACCACAACAACTTGGGTCAATGGCACATACAAATGCATATCAAACTACAGACTTTATAAAAAATGCAAAACGGAAAGAATCGACTGTCACTTAGTAAAGGCAGCGGTAAGATTCCTAGATAATTTAGGAAGACTGGACAATAATCTAGTCAAAAAATACCTACTAAAGGAACCAAATATACCTTTCCCATTTCAAGATAAATTCCTATCACCTATCCATCTGCGAATTTTGTTAAGAAACAATCAGGTCTTCCGACAGGAAAAGCTTTTGTTCTACCACAGGCGATTCCGCACATTTAATATCAATGATCCAATTTACTGTACTCATCAATTCTGATGTGTACTCCTCCATGTGTACAAAGTGTATAGTGTATATAGTGTTACTTAGTCTAAGTTAGAATAAGCTAATATAAACAAAATGAAAATGTGATTCCCTTTTTTACATGCCCTTTTTAGGGAAATACTACAATGTAACAGATCTCCAATAAACAAACATAATGTGATATTTCACTACTTGAATGTAAACACTCCTAGATAAATATTTTATGTGCTAGGAAATCATTAATGTACTTAATGTTAACTAGATTTAGTCTTACTTATGTACCAATGAAATAATGGGCAATAAATATCATCTGTAATATCATCTGTTGATAAAAAATAAGGACCTTTCAGAATATTTTCCTACGAAGAGGCTTAGGGCTCTCACCCTCCACGCCAGTGCCACTAATCTATGCTGTAGCGAACGAGCTTCCCCCTCATGAAAGAGCTCAATGGCTTACAGCCAAAGAGCTTACCAAGATAAAGGCATCAAACCCTGGTCTTCTCAATTCAGTGAGGTTGAACAGCAATACTAAATCAAGTTATAGTGTCACATACTTCGTCTTTCAACCTATAATTTGGAGCGAATTCGTCGTAATAAGAAGGATTTTTTGAGGCGGTTTGTGACAATGGATGAAACATGGATCCATCACTACACACCTGAGTCCAATCGACAGTCGGCAGAGTGGTTGTTGCCTGGTGAAAGTCGTCCGAAGCGCCCAAAAACACATCAATCGGCTGGCAAGGTTCTGGCCAGTATTTTTTGGGATGCACATGGTATAATCTTGATAGACTATCTTCAACATGGAAAAACAATCAATAGACAATATTACTGTGCTTTGTTGGATCGATTGGACAACGAGATCAAGTCTAAACGACCTCATTTGGCCAAGAAAAAAATCCTGTTTCACCAAGACAATGCACCAGCTCATTCTGCTCGCGATACGACCGAAAAATTAGAGGAATTACGCTACGAAGTCGTCAAACACCCACCGTATTCACCAGATTTAGCACCCAGCGACTATTTCCTCTTTCCCAGGTTGAAAAATTGGCTCGCTGGAAAAAGATTTTACTCAAATGAGGAGGTCGAGTTGGAAACAAACGCCTATTTTGAAGAGCTTCACGCGGACCACTATAAGAAAGGCATCGAAATGTTGGAAGACCGTTACACTAAATGCATTACTCTAAATAGAGATTATGTCGAAGATTAAAATCATTTTTGCACTAAAAATATCGTTTTTTCATTGTCAGGCCAAAGACTTTTCAGCCCATGTAGTATAACACATTTAAAGATGTTTTTTTAAAACTAAACACTGATCACCAATTTGAACCGTACTCAAGGCTGATGGTCAAAGTAAACACACTTCCCGAGAGGAAAAAAAATTTATCTGCAGCGGCCATCAAGGCAACTTATGCTTGCATAATTAATGACTACAAAAGCCAGGGTTTCTCAATCTTTGCCACAGATGCTTCGGTCTGCGAAGAATCAACAGGCTATGGAATAGTGAACCTGCATAACAATTCAGAACATTCCTTCAAAATTGAGTGCTCTACATCTTCCAGCTTTGGAGAGCTCTGTTCAATAAATATAGCTATCGACCTCGCTATGCAAGAACAGTATGACAAAATAGCCATTTTCACAGACAGCGTGATTGCGTGCAAATTACTGGCGAAAAGCACGACCAAGAATTACATAGTAGCCCAAGTACGCAACAAATTAAATTGCTTTAGTCTTTCTGCGGTACACCTGGTCTGGACACCGAGTCATGTAGGTTAGGGTGGAGTGAAACACATGAAAAAAATTTTTTTTTTTATTTTCCAAACTCCTGTATTATTAATTGGTGACCATATGTAAAAGCTTTATTCATGCAAAAAATCAAGGGTCTACGACTTAATTTTCAGGTGGCGCATTGAGATAATAGTTTCAAAAAAACTTTTATTTTTACTTGTAAGCCTACTTTGCTACTACTAGCCTACTAAGCTTTGTGTTCACGCCAAACGTGAACTTTTAATATTAATTTGTATAATTCTTATTTCTTGGAAATTATTTACAAGTTTACTTCTTCACTGTAAACAACGGGAGAGTCGACAGAGACTGTTCCTACTGCGACGAGCCAACACCTCTTGAGCTCCGAGCAACCGCTACTCTTTATTCGCCGCTATTTAATAAACGCTATTTCAACCCGCTAAAAAATACATACGCTTTATTCAAAAGTCTTCACTCCAAAATCCCGGACAAAATAAAAGATCCCCGTACATTCGTACACTTTGCTTACTAATATACTGTTTTTAACTTCAACTGAGTGTGATCTCGAACGCAAACATAGTATTTTGTTACAAAACTTGAATAAATAGTTTTGAAATAGTGCCAAAGTTAAGCTAATTTTCTTAAAAAATGCCTAAAACGCGAAAAGATTTCCGGTGTCCTTTATTTGGTGATCCAATCAAATTTAGTGATAATATGTTACCTACATACTGTGACGTGATTAAACACTACTTATGGATTAGAAACGAAATGTTAGAGTTGAATAATGGAAAGGATCCTTCAGTCAAAGATTTATGTGATATAATTGCTTCCGATATTGCAGCCATCTGGAGTAAAGCATCTATCCCTACAATCACCCATCAACAAGTTGTGTCTAGGCTTATTTTATATTATCAAAAGTACAAGAATGTGAAAAAAATACGTAATGACTCTAAAAAGCAGATATTCTACAATGAATCAATAAATAAGTTGTTTGATATCGCAACATGTAAATGTGTATCCCGAGAACTATGCAAATGTGTGACTAAAGTACCCATTGCTGAGGAAAACTTCTTAAAAGATCAACGAAATGAGCGCAAAATGTATATTGGTTCTGTGGATAAAGTAACAACTCAGACTATGCAACGTCGTGAAATTAGGAAGCGAAAATATGAAGAGTTTGCTGCAAAATGTAACGTCACTCCCAGTACATCATCATCTGCCCCAGCTATAGTTTGGACGTCTGGCAGTTCTTCTGCTGAAACATCAGATGAGGACGATCAATTTCGTACTGCAGAATTAGTGTCTAATCCATCCCTTAAAAAAACTCAACAAATGAGAGATAAGCTGAAAAATCTTGCTACAACCTGCGATAGAACTGGAGTTTCTGATCGATCTGCAGCATTAATTGTGAATGCTGCGTTACTGGACTTAAATGTAATCAGTACTGTGGACTCATCAAAAGTGGTAGACCGAAGCAAAATCCGCAGAGAACGGCAGAAGATTCGTAAAGAATTGCAATCTATAGAAAAACACGAACCTTTGACGGCTATTTATTTTGATGGTCGTAAAGACAAAACTTTGACTATAACCAAGGCTAATAATATTTCCCAAAGGAAGATTATAGTCGAAGAACATATCTCAATAATATCAGAACCTAATTCAGAATACATCGGTCATCTTTCTATTGATTCGGGTAAAGCGGCTAATATTGAGAAAAATATTGTCGACTTTCTTGAAAACAAATATGAATTTCGATCTTCTTTGGTGGCAATTGGATGCGATGGTACTGCTGTTAATACTGGTCGGAAAAATGGAGTCATTGTTTTATTAGAAAAACATCTGAAGCGCCCTTTGCAATGGTTTGTGTGCTTGTTACATGCAAATGAATTACCACTTCGTCATTTGTTCTCCAGTCTCGACGGTACAACTACAGGCCCCAATACTTTTTCTGGCAGTTTAGGAAAACAGCTTGATAAATGTCTTGACTTAAAAATAGAAACATTCGAACCCATCCCCACCGAATTACCGGATTTGGATATTGATTTGTTGAGCACTGATCAAAAATACCTTTATCAGATATGTTCTGCTATATCTTCTGGTACAGTTTCACCAAACTTAGCTAACAAAGACCCAGGAAAACTAGCCCATTCTCGATGGTTAACTTGTGCTAACAGGATTCTTCGATTGTATATTGGCACAGCTAAACCAACAAATAATTTGAAAGAACTGGCCACTTTCATCATGAAAGTTTACGCACCAAATTGGTTTGAAATCAAGTCAAAATCATCTTGTAAATTTGGTCCCATTCACATCTTTAATATGGTCAAAAGAAGTTTGTATTTGAGAGATGACTTAAAAAGTGTTGTCTTAAATACTATTCAAAGAAATGCTTTCTTCATGCACCCGGAAAATCTATTGCTGGCTATGTTACAAGATGAGAATCAACAAATACGAGAGCTGGCACTTCGGAGGGTTTTAAAAGCAAGAAAAGATACCAAAGGCAAGAAAGTTCGTGAATTCCAGTTACCAGAGCTAAAGATAGATGCCGAAAACTATTATGATTTGATAGAATGGGCGAAAGAGAAGATAACGGAACCTCCTGTAACAATGAAATACAGCGATTCGGAAATTACTACAAAAATTTCATCTGGAGGTAAATTGTTTGATATTGAGAAGTACCCTTGCCACACCCAAGCTGTCGAAAGGTGTGTCAAACTTGTAACTGAGGCTTCAGCATCTGTTTGTGGACCCGATGCTAGAGATGGTTTCATTCGTACTAGAATAAAATCCAGGCAAGAAATACCTTCATTTGACACCAAATCTCAGTATTTCCGTCAAAAAGAAGACACTGAAACTTCTGATACTGATCATTAAAATGTTAGTTTTATGGTAATCTAATATAGTATTTCTTTGTACTAGTACTTTATAATATAAATTCAGTAAAATATATAGTATTATTGTCAGAAATAAATGTTTTTTTGAAACTCCTTTTTTTCTTATTTTTCAAACTTCATACCTAATGCGCCACCTCAAGATGTTGAGTTAGAAAGCTGGTATTTTGCATGAACATTTCCATTACGATGGATCACTGTTTGAGAAACCAGGAAATCTAAAATTCAGAAAAAAATTTTTTCGCTCCACCCTAATGTAGGTATCTCAGCCAATGAAATGGCAGACAGAGTGGTGAAAAATGCCAACAACTGTAGCACTTTAACCCTCTAGCGGGCAACCCCGCCTCCAGGCGGGGTACACCAAAATGCGTTTGCTGAGTAGGCCATGCACTTTATTTATTTTATAATGGCTGATAATGATTTGGAAAAGTTCCCTTTAACTAACGGTATAAATTTTGTGAACATCAGTAGGCGACTTTTGGTTTTGAGAATTTGCCGCGTTTGGACGAAATCAATTATTTTCGCGAGTGAGTTTTTAATTTATTAAAAAAAATAGTAAATCTTGAAGTTTGAAGCTGCAAGAAATTCCAGTAAGTAAACCGATATTTGTATTTGTATCTAATTGATTTTGTTTATTAGAATACTAATTGGGAGACTTACAACCCTCCAAAGCAAGACCGCCTGCAGGCGGGGCTGCCGTTTTAGTCATTTTTGCACATCGCCTGCAGGCGGTCTTGCCGGTTTACGTCAACTTTGTTCATAGCTTGCACTAAGATGCTTAGGATGTATTCACTTTGTCTTAGAGATTATTATACTCGAAAGGGGGCATGGTCGGTATTGAAAAATATATATATTTTACTTTTAGATAGATTTCCATAGAAAAGTAATTAAAAAACTGTGAATATTTCAACATTTTATAACATTTTTGTCCGTTTATGAGTACTTATTGCTAGTTAGAAATGGGTGTGATTAGTTGAAAAGAAGAAAAATGGAAAGTAGACAGGCAAAAGCCGGTCAAAACTCAAATATTCTGGTCAATATTTTATCTGTCTTGGTTTTTGCTTTTATTAGGTTTTGCGGCTTTTCGAATTTTCGCACAATATACAAAAATGGAAAAAAACAAATACTCCAGACGCAAATTGTTGAAAGCATCTGAAAGAAATAAAATGACAACAGAAGAAATAGAAGAAATAATGACTTTTACTCTACCAGATATAGATTCTGAGTCAGATAGGGAGAGTAGTATAGACATGGATACGGATAGCGAAGATGAGGATGTCGATGAAGAAAATATTGAAAAGATCTCAAATGAACTTGAAAATGAAATTGACCAGTGTTTGTTGCAACTGCAGAAAAATACTTCAACTGATTATTTGGCAGGGGCTGTAAACATCAGCCTAAATCTAAGTACTCTCAGCGCAGATAATCTCCCAACGACATCAACGCCTTTTCCCCCATTGGAACAACAGCCAACAACATCAGCACAGATAGTAACAACTTCAGTATTTTCAAAAGTAAAACCTCCGAGAGTAGCAAAATCGCCACTACCTCAGTTTGATAATGAGGGACCTGCGTTTGAACCAAACAGTGGTGGTTTTCATGGAGCAATCGAAAACATTAACGCAAAATCTAAGCCATTCAAAAACATAACTTGGCGAAAAAACAGTATACAGCTGCATACCAATGAAATAGCTTTTCGTGGGGATGACAAATTGCCAGATGAGGTAAAAAATCTTAAAACACCACATCAGGTCTTCAAATATTTCTTCAGTGATGAACTATTTGATTTAATTGCAAATTTCACTAATCTTAAAGCAAAATCTGAAGACATCAACACTAGGTTTTTCGTCGAAGCTGGAGACATTAAAAAATTCGTTGGCAGTTTGATATATATGTCAATGTACCGGTATCCAAAAGTTGAACATTACTGGGGTGCCCATTCGTTCGAACCTATCAAAAATAAGATGACATCAAAAAGATTTTATCAAATTCGCAAGTATCTGTGCTTTACCGACTATTCTTTAATGAAAAAGAAAGATGAACCTGGTTACGATATACTATTTAAAGTCAGACCTCTTATTGATAAACTGAATGAGCGCTTTGATTCTATCCCAAAGCAGCCGCGTCTCTGTGTAGATGAACAAATGTGTGCCACCAAAATGCATACAATATTCAGACAATACATGCCAAAAAAACCCCACAAATGGGGAATAAAACTATATAATATATGTGACTCAGATGGATATGCATACAGATTTGAGATCTATGCTGGCGCTGGTGATAATAAAGTTCCATTTGGTTATCCTGATTTAGGTGCTTCTGCACACGTTGTTGCTCGGCTGGCTTCTACCGTCCCGACTTTCCAGAATTACGTTACCTACTTTGATAACTTCTATACATCATTGCCACTGCTTGTACTCCTGAGAAGCCGGGGAATTTATTCACTAGGTACAATTCGAAGAGACCGAATTCCGAATTGTAAACTCCCATCTGATAAGGAACCAAAAATGAATAGGGGTGAATCTTTGGAATATGTTGGTAAAGCGTATGGAGTTGATATTTCTGTAGTACAATGGAGGGACAATAAAAATGTCAACTTGGCATCAACTTATGTTGGAGTTTTACCATTTATATCCACTGTTAAGGACATTCAGCCGAGAAAGGCCATCCGTTACGATAGGAAGAACAAGCAGTATTTACATTTGGACTGCCCACGTATTGTCAAGGGTATGTGTATTTCAATATCAATTACGTAAGTTTTTTAAATAATGCATATATGTAATGTAAACTTTAACGTGTTTTATATAATTTCTCTATGTATGTATATCTTTAAACTTTTCCAGAATACAACTATCATATGGGTGGGGTCGATCTCATGGACGGCCTATTAGGTCGTTACCATATTCGAGTGAAGACACGCAGCTACTCTCTTCGCCTATTTTACCATTTCATAGATATGACTCTCGTGAATTCCTATCTTCTTCATCGAAGAATCCACGGGCAAACTGAGGAATTGGCGGATTTTCGGATTTTAGTAGCAGATGTCTTATGCAGATATGAAGTAAATAGTGCAAAAAAGGTGGCTGGAAGACCTTTCAAGGCAACTGTATCCGCAAATCCAGGATCTGCTACTACGTATTTACCACCACCAGAGATCCGTTTTGACCAAATTGGTCATTGGCCAAAGTTTTTGGACAGGACAGGCAAAAAAAATTGCAAATCTCCTGGTTGCACTTCATCAACACAGGTTTGCTGCATTAAATGCAACTTAAATTTATGTTTCAGTAGCACCAAAGACTGTTTTTTTACTTTTCACAATAAATAAATGACATTGCCAAACATTTATCATCACTTCTTTTGATTTTCCTGCCTTTTCTGCACTTGCTTCTATGCATCTGAATATGCTATATTTTCGGCAGCCCCGCCTGGAGGCGTGCTACCTTTAAACACGCCTAGCGACGAAACTATTCGCCTGAGACAAAAATTAATATAATTTTCGTCTTTCTCATGACGAAATTAACCAACTGTAATTTTTTTACAGCAATACAAATTTGGCCTGCTAGAGGGTTAATAAATCCTGAGCTCACCACTGATGAGGCTCTAAAGGTTATTAAGCACCGAATCTATAAACATTGGTATGATGAGTTCCAGCTTTTTTCCCATGACAAGCCAAATCTTTTTGCAGAGATCTTTCCTATGAAACAATCAAGACCTTGGTTTCATAACTCTAAACTTAGTGCGAAACACATCAAAATCATCAATAGGATTCTTAGCGGCCACAGCTATGATAACGCTTATCTTTTCAGTTTCAGAGCAGTAAATTCAAACTTATGCGAATGTGGTGAGATTGACACATACACACATCAAACCTTTTTCTGTAGGCTTCTTGATAGCGTAAGACGCAAATTTATCATATTCCAAGCTGCTTCTACCTTTGGTGACATTTGGTCTCATGGCCATAGTAAAATATCTCAACTTATTCAATTTTATGATGAAATTGACATTAAATGGTAACGCTAGAACGAATAAATTAATTTCAACACGTTTCTAGTTCTTGTACAGTTTTCATGTTTAAAAGTTTGTCAAACAAGTAAATGCAACAAATATAACGATAGCGTAATATCGACGAAGAACCTGGCAATTTGTTCGCTTTCGGCGACGCCAACCCTTTTCAAATCCCCCCAAAAAAAAAGAAAATACCAGAATATAAATTAATGCTTTGCGAATGGCTTTATATTCCACTAGAATGGCCAAATAATTCTCGAGCTAGTGTAACTTTAAACCATTAAAAAAAAACAAAATTTGAATATTTGAAATTGCCATTTTACTAAAAAATCCGAAACTTGAAGAAAACTTCCTTATTTGCTGCTGACCATTAATTTTAATTGATTTTTTTGTTTAATTATCGAAAATAATTGAATGCGAAATTTTCATAAAATTTGGATTACCAAATTCGGAAATTTGAAATTGCCATTAGGATTTGAAATCTTTCAAAATTTTATCTAAAAAACCTGAAACTTGGCAAAGAAGACAATTTTCTTATTTGCTATTGACCCAAAGTTTTAAATGATTTTTTTAATTACTGAAAATAATTGAATTTTATTTTCATAAAAGATGGGCACCTCGGCAATGCTGTCGTGCTTATCTACGTTATTTTAGCCGGAACTGGTGCAGCGGATGCGCATTCATTTTTTTATTGCGCCAGTTAAGCGCGTCCTTGGCAAATGTGGCCTATACAACAATGACTGAAGCTGTAGCTGCTTCAAGCTTTTATTACAATAAAAATGGAATATTTTTTTTTGCACAACTATAAAAAAGGATTTGACAAGTTTTTACATTTGGCTGTGTTGCAGAATATATATATTTGGTTGTGTGTGTGTGTGCTTTGTGAGTGGGTGAGAAAGAGAAAGTGAAAGAGGAAACAAAATGGCGTAGAAACAAGCAAGTTGCCAGCAATTTTTATGTGCCATGAGGAAAACGTAAAATCTTCCACCGGAAATTAAATGTATACAAAAAACCCACCATTACAACAACAACTCGTATATAGGCGGTGTTCATAAACCAAAGCGTTCAAATTCAATTTTGGAAATATATAAAATTTTAGTATAACAAAGGATTTAAGTTGCAAAAAATTTACAAAAAGTCTATAAAAAACTGTTGTTTTTTTAATGACTAAATGCGCTATTGAAAAAATTAATCGCTTTTAATCTGCTTTTTTGATTCTTCAACAGTTTTTGCTTTAATTGAAGCTAATCAGTCAGCTAACTCAGCGCTTCTCAAGTCTCAGTTTTGGCCTCTTTAAACGAGTTTTCATACTCAGTTTTGTGCTTTTATTTTTGCAAAAATCAACCTTATGCTAACCTTGAAAAGTGAACTTCTAAATTACCTATCAAGATTTAAATAAATTCCCACACAAACTCTCACACACACACACCTACTCACTCAAGCACAAATACAACAAGACGTTTTGTGCCTTCAACACTTGTCGCTTGTCGACACAAACGTCGATTGCAATTGATTTTCACAATATGCCATGCCTCGCCCACACCCACGCCTCCGGTCCTAACCTTTCTTTACCTTTTTTTACAGGCTGTTTTATTGTTTTATTATATTCTTTGTTGTTGTTGTTGTTTTTTCACGTACTTGTTTGCCTCTTTGCGTATGCAAGGCAGCACTTCCGGCGCCAATCAAGCCGCGTCATGTTTACAATAAATTCAAATTTAAAATCGGCTTTTGTGTGCTCAAGCCATTACGCGGTATTTGGTGAAGGTGAACGGCACCGCATTCTGCTGGCAGCCAATATAGAAGATTCTTGCAAAACAAAAACCGAAAGACTGCCTTGACAAACAAACAAACAAATAGACGAAAGCAATGTGTACAGTGGGCGATGCTAAGAAAGGGCAAAAAAACATTGATAAGCAGTTGTTTTCTTTTGCTGGCGCAATTTCCACTTTTAATACGCTCAATGTTGTTGTTGTTGTCGCACATTTCCGGCAACTTTCATTGATTTGCCACACCGAAAATCCCCTCGCTGGGCTCATGGAGTGCCATGCAACATCAAAGTGTAGGAATTTCCGCGCTCGTGTTTGGAATTTTCAATGCTGTTCGAAGCAACATTTTCGGCTTTGTTCGCCTTGGCAATTGAGCTGCTTTGTTTGTTGCACCCTTTCTCGTGGGGCAGCGTGTGGGGCAGCGTTTGTTGTCCCAAAACGCCCATTGCTGATTGATTTGTTTGTTTGCCTTTCTGTTGCAGTTCTTACGTAGTTTTCATAAACTTGAAACGGCCCATGTTGGCGCTTGACTCGCACGCTTATGTGCCGCAGCTGTGCAGCAACTTGAGCATTGCGGCCATTAATCTGAAATGCCAAATTGCAGATGTTCGTTGCAATTCTCGACTGTCTGTCTGTTGCATGCTTGCAGCTCATTATATATTTAGAGAAAATTGAGCAGCCCAACATTGAGTCGTATTTATGAAGCCTTATAAAATGAAGTTGGAACTGCTGCTATGCTGGCAGCTGCTGCACCAAATCCACATTCGTGCGCAGCCATTTGGCATCAGTAGTCGAATATTGCAACGACTGAGGCCATAATCACTAAATTCGCTGCGCAATTGCTGCAGCACAGTCATAAAAGCTTAACAAGCTTTTTACAACTCAATACTCTACTAATCTATTAAGACTGCACCATGAAACAAAAGTGCCACCCGCATAGACGCAGAACATTTAGAAAACGTAATAGTTAGTAGTTAGTAGTAATATTTTGGAGCATCATAGTTGATGCAACTTAAGTTTAAAATTTCTAAACAAAATGCCAAATAGTATCTAAAGCACTTTAGTGCGCTCAGCTACTGCATAATTTCACCTTTTTTAAAGCCCCAACTTGCGCTGGCTACAATTCGAAATTGTCCTCATAGTTATCCTTGAAGAGCAGCAACTGCTCCAGTGTATCCTCGTAGTCGTCCAGCTCCAGGCCGGCCTGCTTGAAGCGATGCAATTTTGCCAACTTGACTCGTTTCGCCTCGCGGTGCAACGTCTCCAACATATCACCCAGTTCGTTGGATGACTGCAACGCGGCCAGCGTAGGTACTGAGTTCACCTTCTCGCCGACTAGCCTTTTTGTTATGGCATTCAGAAAGCCACTCGTACTTAGTCGCTCATCAAACATCTCACCGGGAAAAGGTATGCGCGTGGGCATTGGCGTCTCAATGGCTGCCACATGCGCCATGCTTGCATGGTTCACACATTGTAAGTACAGCTGCAGCATCTCCGACACACTGTCGCACTTGTAAGCGGCCATGCGCATTTGCAGCTGCGCCTGCTCGCGCGGCCGTTTCAGTCGCATACGCGGAATGCCGCGCACGCACAGCGTTTGAGTAATGTAATCGGTACCAATGTTGCAGTTGGGCGTTAGCTGCGTGAAAAGTTTGCCTTCATATTTGTCCAAGCAATCAATGAGATCTGCATCGTGATGCATGGCGAATGGCAGCGCCAGCGCACCGGCGGCCAACTTGCGTCCATAGTTGGTCAGATCGCCACAGAAGCCTGCGAGCGTATAGCCTGCGCTAGGCGCATTGCGCAGCCGAAAGCGCATAGTTATAGTGTCCAGATAGGCAGCCAGTATGGCCGATGTCTGGTAGTAGTTCTCCGGCTGGAAGTGTAGCGATGGAAGTGCACGTGCATTGCCCAGTTGACGCCAGACGCGATCTTGTGTGCTCAACGGTACAAAAAGCGAGGATTGATCAATAAGTTTGTGGAATGTCAGTGCGCTATTCACTACGCGCAGTGAATCGGACATGGGCTCATCTGTATAGAAAATACAGCAACTTGTAAAACGAAAAGATTCAAAGCAAATAGTAACTCAAGTACCTGCATTTTCAAAGAGCACATTACGCGGCGCATACACCGGCACTGCAAAGTTGGCTTTGCCGTAGTCGTCATTCAGATGTTCCAGGCACTGCGTGGCTAGGCCTGAATGCCCATTAAAACAGTCGAATATTGTCTGAAAACCCTGCAGGTAGTCGCACTCCTCGACATATTGTCGTATCTTATCACAAAATTCGTCCGCGAACTGTGGCGTTTGCCACAACTGTACGCCACAAGGGTGTGTGTCAAACGTTTGTTTTTCCGGCTCATGGCGAAAGCTGTTAATCACATTGACGGTGCGCGGGTGATACCGCGCATACAAATAATCTGTCCATGTTTCCACATCTTCAGCCAAATTGTACTCGCGCTGTTGTATGTCAATCTCGGGATTATCCAAATCCCTCTGAAAGTCATGCTTGGCCGACGCCGGCTGCTCTACCACTTCCACTGATGCATTGGGACACTCCAAATCTTCTTTTAGCTTCTTGACTGGATCTTCGGCATTACCAGCGTGTGCAGCACGTTTTATACTGTTGCCATAGAGCTCGCCTTCGCGCGGCAGATGCTTTAGTGCGCCGTTCAGTTCAACTAGCAACAGCCGCGGCGTATAGGTGGTCTGACGCTGTGTGCAAATTGAGTTTTAGTTAATTTTTTGTTTCTTTTGAGTAAATTAGGCATTTACATTCAAGTTTACACCTTCTCGATACAGCACATCGTGATTGATTTCCGCAGGTGCATCTTCCGGATTGTAGCTGAAGCTTGATTCCTGCCGTAGAACAAATGAGTCACTGTTGAATGTTAACTGCGCCGGATTGCTCACCTGTATGTTCCACCAGTGTGCGCCAATGTAGTTGGCATAGTTGCCAAATTGCAATGTCAACACTTCGCGCCTAGGTAACATTTAGATTTATTCAACAAAATTAAAATGGGCTCAAAAATTTGCAATGGCGCTGTTGTGTGTCTGTTTGTTGCACGCGCGAGAATTTAATTTGAAACAGCTGGGAGCTGAACAAATGTTGCCACAATGTTGTGAAACAACTATATACTACTACAGGGTGTAACAGAGAGTGTATTATTTTAAATTTTAATAATTTGCAAGTTTACTGTCTTGAGGTCCTAGGTGGGAAGAAAAGTCGGAAAATAGTCCAGAAGGGAAGGCAGGTGGAACCAATGGTTGAGTTTGACCCCATTTATCAAAACTGAAGACTCCAGCTACGTTTGAAGGGTATTACTTAAAACCTATAAATTCATACATATTTTGCAAGCATTTTATCGATTTCGCAGTAGGCCATTTCATCTTCTATATATATAAAAGAAAGTGGAAGTATGTGTTTAAGCGCATCAAGCTCAAACGGATCCGCCGATTTCCATGATGTTTTTTGTTGGAGTCAGTTCAGGCTCGTGCGAAAAGCAATATCCGGAAAATCTATTGAAAATCGTCGGAAATTCTGAAAATTTTTAGATGATAACTTTGGAACCATAAGTCAAGTAAATTCACTAAGAACTTTCTATTTAGTCATGTCCTACGACAGGGCGAATGAGGCAAGTATTGGACGAGGGGGCATGGCACCACCCATACAAGCCAAATCTTAATAATGACAAAACTTCGAAATTGTAAGGTGTACAGCATTGAAATTTTGTATAGCGTCGTCCCATGATGAAATAAACAAGGACAAGGACATAAACAAGACAGTTTTGTCAACCCATACCCTTATTTTGAAACATAGCAATTGACAACCAATTTTGCTTTGACATTGAGAGAAGATTTTTAACCCCACTCAAAACGTAAAATCGAAAATATTGTGTTTAAAAATTTTCATTTGTAAAATGAAAAATCTTCTTCTAAAGTAAGAGAGTCAAGAGTTTTAATTTTCTTTCTGTAAATGAATTTGTTTCACATATTGTTATGTTTTTTACATGTTTTACATAAATGTTAATCGTTTTTTAGTAAAGCATGTTACGTTGTGCTACGACATACATATTTATTTTTGGTTTCATATTTCTTTATTATTCAATACCAATAATTATGCAGCGTGGGGACCTGCCACCACGGCAACGAATCGGCATAATCTTACCTACAACGCACTACAATAATAATGAAATTGATTTTTTGATACACCAGGCTTAAGTGGGTTAATGCGAAGAAAGAAGAAGACTTTCATGTTTCGAGAGAATTTATTTTGAAAACGTCAGTTTTTCAAAAGCTCTCTTGTCAAAATAAGGGTATGTCATCTACTCGCTTCACCTTGTTTATTTCATCATGGCGTCGTCCTATAGATGAGTCATTCTAATGGTAAGATGTGATGAGCGTTGGGCAAGGGTTGTGGAGCATTGTTTGTGACCCAAATATTCCGCTGAACTATAAGTTGCAAAGCAATGAAACTAAGAAAGGAACCTACCACTTATTCATATCTTTCGACAGAGTAAACGGTTCGGATATTAAACAAGAGGGCGTGGCGCTGCCCATACATGCCAAATCTCTAATATAGAATAACTTTGAAATTGTAAGGCATACAACACTGAAATTTAGTACCCCGTCGTCCAATAGATACGTCATTCTACTGGTAAGATTTGGTGGACGTTGGAAAAGGGGCGTGGCACATTTGTTGTGACCTAAATATTTCGCTGAACTATAAGTCGCTCAGCAATGAAACTTAGTACGAACCTACCATTTTATTTTCGACAAAGGGCATTGTGCGGGTATTGAATAATGGGGCGTGGCCCTGCCAATATAATTAAAATTTGGTTCAAGCGCAGTCCATTTCTTTACTGAAACTTAGCAGCAACATTGCTGATTTTTGATCCTCGATTGCGTTAATTAGTAGCTCCTCCTCTTTCTTTAGTTGGTTTCCTCGTCAATTTGCATCGCCATAGATTCGCCCTCTCGCGTATTTCATTATAAAAAAACAACAAATGTCATGCAAGACGAAGTTCGCCGGATCAGCTAGTATATATAATAAAAACTAACATTTTAATCACTTTGGGCAAATTACAATTAATATTTCGTCCCCTCTTGAAATATGTAATGAGAAAGTGACACTGAGTCTAAGAGGATGTTTCGTATTCTTACAAATCAAACATTGGCTTGCTTCCAGGTAGGAAAGCAGGTTTATGGAAACGAAATAAAAACAATGCGGTAATACAGAATGAATTTAAAATTTTGTATGTTCAATTGATTAAGAAGGATTAAATCACAGAATAAAATGGAGTACAGAACGCGCTCAATATTTTTGAGCTTGCATAGACTGGCAATGCACTAAAGTAACCATGGCACAATAAACAAAGTAATAGCATCCCCTCAACACCAAAAACCACATGTATTTTGTTGGTAGGATTGTTTATCGCTACTGTCAAAATCAGCTGATATTTTCCGACGAAAGAGGGAGAAACTGAAAACAGACAGAAGTGTGGCAACAATCACTTGTGACAGTGCTGTATTTGAGGGAAAAAACGGGAAAAGTGCTCAGGTCAGTTGTTTTTAGTCAGGTATTTTCATTTCAACCGATGCGGCAACACCGCACCACTGCTGACATCGACGATTTTGACAAAAGCGATAAACGATCAGCCGGTGGCTTGCTACAACCTTGTAGTTGAATCATGAAAGTAACGGTAGCCCGTAATGCAATATCCAGCTGTTTATGTTGACTCTGACGTTGCCGCGACACCAGTGCATTCAATTAGAAACAATAACATTTGCTAACAATTGTACTATTTATTTGTACATTATATTAATTTCAATTAAATTTCGTGAGTGATATTTAATAACTATGCCAAACAATATGGAAAATTTTATTTGTAGTATAAAAAAATAGACAAAGGCAATGGCATAGTGAAATCATTATTTCACTATGTGCAATGGAATCTTAATTATTGGCACTACATAAATTCGATTTTCACGCACATCGAGGAACTAGAATTTGCAAAAGCAAGAAACCTGTTCGATGCGCTGCCACTTCTGTTCGATGCACTGCTACTTCTGTTGTCGCCGTATGTTACTTGTTCAGCATCATCGACAAATAACAATTCCAGAAAATGGCTATGATTTGCACAAACACCACCTGGTACTGAATGGGCACCACACTGAAGTTGATCATTTGTACCGCCGGCCAAAGCATGTAATTTCGCATCATGATGGTGGGGTAGTCGTTTCTGATGCGCTGCTTGATTTTTTCCTCGGAATCACCATTGAGGGCGCCAACGATGCTCGTCAGTGCCAACGTAAAGACGGGCGCGAAGAGTAATTGATCCATGGCCATTTTTTTTAAGGCAATTTGCATTTTCGGCTGCTTCTTGTTAACGACGCGATCCAATATGCCGTACCAGGTGCGCAATGTCGGACCGACAAACACTAGTCCAACTGTGGCAAACTTCAATGTGCGAATTGCGTCCACATCCTTCAGCTCGCGCTTGGCCACCACCGTCTGGGCAATGAGATCGCCGGTGCCCATGATGAAGAAGACACGCACGCCTTCTGTTAATAGACCCCGCAGCATTTCGATCTACTTACACATTCGATTTAATTGACAATAACTAAGTGATGTGGAGTTACAATTTATGTAAACAAACCGGCGAATCGCTGTGGGAGTGCAAAAAAAAAAACCTAAAAAACAGCGTATTCCACTCTCGTGCAATGCCTGACAGCGTAGACAAGTGATGCCAAGTTGCTACTGCTCTGTTTGACATTTGAGCAGACGAACAAAACGTGCAGTGGCTGTTTGCAAGTGCGCATTGGTTGGGACGATTTTGAAAAAGGCTTGTGAAAGCAGCCGCAGTGATTCAAGTATTTAGCGAATTTGTTCTGCAGCAAAATGGCAAACAATCGAAAGATTTTGCAGTTCCACGAAATGGAACTGGACGATCGTTTGCTGAAGGTATGTAAGAAAAGTTGAGGCAGCACGATAACTTATAGATAAACAAAGTTATGTTCCATGTTTAGGCCATATCGAAGCTGGGCTGGACGCAGCCGACACTCATACAAGAGGCCGCCATTCCGCTGCTGCTGGAAGGCAAAGATGTGGTGGTGCGTGCGCGCACCGGCTCTGGCAAGACAGCCGCCTTTGCGCTGCCGCTCATACAGAAGCTGCTCAACTCGAAGCTGAATGCCACGGAACAGTGCACCACCGCGTTGGTGTTGGCTCCAAGCAAGGAGCTGTGCCAGCAGACACGCACCGCCATGCAACAGATGGCCGACAAGTGCGGCAAAGTGGTTCGCGTGGTCGATCTCTCCACCAGCGACGTGGTTGCGCAGCGGCACATGCTGTCCGAACGACCCGATGTGGTAGTAGCAACGCCCGCCAAGGTGCTGACGCACTTGCAAACGGACGCTCTAGATTTAAAGCAGCTGGAGACGCTGGTGGTTGACGAAGCGGATCTGGTGTTTTCATTTGGTTTTGAAAAGGACTTTAAGAAGTTGGTGGAGTATCTGCCGGCAATTTATCAGGTAAATTGAAAAAACGCCTAAACAAAATGCAATTAATAATAGCAGAGTTTGTATTTGTAGGCTGTTTTGGTGTCTGCGACCATGTCGGAAGATGTTATGGACATGAAGAATATCATATTGCACAATCCGGTCATACTGAAGTTGGAGGAGCCGGACTTGGTGCCCGAAAGTCAACTGTCACATCAGCGCATTCTGGCCGAGGAGAACGACAAGCCAGCCATACTGTATGCACTGCTGAAGCTTCGTCTCATACGCGGAAAAAGTGTGATTTTCGTCAATTCAGTGGATCGTTGCTACAAGTAAGGCGCAATGCAATAAGATTTTCCAGGCTTTGCAATGATGAATACTTTAAAATGTCTAAAGAACGTGCAACTGTTGCTGCCTGCAGCATCAGCTGGCGCGCATATGATTTACGAATCTAATCTTCTCGCTGATTGCCAACCAGCCTTTTTAAGATAATTTTTCAAAACAAATTGGCTAACATTATTTATTTCACAGACTCAAATTGTTCCTGGAGCAGATCAACATAAAGTCATGCGTCCTCAACTCGGAGCTGCCCACCAAGATTCGCATCCACACCATTAACCAGTTTAATCAGGGCACGTACGACTTCATTATTGCTTCCGACGAGCGCATGTTGGAGAACCCCGGCCGCAATCGCAGCGACCGCGAATCGGGCGCCTCGCGCGGCATTGATTTTCACTGCGTGGCGAATGTGATCAACTTTGACTTTCCCATGGACGTCAATTCGTACATACATCGTGCTGGCCGCACAGCGCGTGGCAACAACAAGGGCAGCGTGCTATCGTTCATCAGCCTGAAAGAAGGACCCATTAACGAGGCGGTGGAGCAGCGCTTGCGCAGCAGCTACATGAGCGAGGATCAGGTTATCAAGTGAGTTGCCACCCAACGTGCTCTCTTTCCACCCTTTAATGCTGCTTATGCCTCTGCAGAAACTATCAGTTCAAGCTCGAGGAGGTGGAGCCATTCCGATATCGCGCGCAGGACGCTTGGCGTGCCATCACGCGCATTGCGGTGCGCGAAGCACGTTTGCGCGAAATCAAAATCGAAATATTCAACAGTGAAAAGCTGAAGGGATTCTTCACCGAGAACGCACGCGATCTGCAGGTGCTGCGGCACGACAAACCATTAAAGACAGTGAAAGTGCAGCCGCATCTGTCGCACGTGCCCGAGTACATTGTGCCAAAGGCGCTGAAGCGCGTTGCTGCCGCTGCTAGCACAACAACGCGCAGCGCCAAATCGGCGCGTGGCTACCACTCCACCACAAAGGCGGCCTACGAGAGTCAAAAGAGCAATCCGCTCCTGTGCAGCGAAATCGACTATGGCCGCAAGCGCAGCGGTGGGCGAAAAAAGTGAATGTGTGCTCGCCGCTATTTGATTAGAAAATGCTGCAGTTGTTACAATTCAATCTTTTCGCTTAGATTTATTAGTAAATATGCTTTCTGTATCACTGCTTTACAAAATAAGTTAAATACTTTGTACGTTAGTTGTATGCATATTTTGAAAAACTACAATTACAAATACAAATGGTTCTACAGAATAGACACGCACTCTGCTCTGCATTGTTTTTTTTGCTAAATGCCAATGCAAATTAAACATGCTTACACTTCGCCGCCATACTCGCTGCTTACGAATACTGTCTGCTCAACTCTGCCGAGCTTAATCTTAAATACTTAAAGAAGTACCAACTAAAATTCCGTTTACCTGCGCGGTGAAACCGAGATGACTAAAATCTACTTAAACATTTGAGTGTTCTTACAGCTAGGCCGTCAACTTTCTCGATTTTAAAGTGAAACTCGTTGGTTGGAAAAGTTCAAATCAATCTTCCGTAAGTCATTCCATGTTAATCACTGATTCAAACATGCGCACTACTAAATAATAATCAATGCTTATGTAGTAATGAATGATTAATATGAAAGAAATTACAAGATTTGAAAGGAAAGAATTGGAAATTTAAATAGAGAACAGAGCTGACTGAATGCATTGCAAATAAATCGAAAGAGCAGTATTAAATAAAATACTGTAACAACACTTGAGATTTCAAAAAGTACATTAGCCAATGATTCAAATTACTTCAAGTTGATTAAATGGAAAAACCAATGCAAAATATTGGTGCAGCAAAAATATTTAGTCCAAATCAAGTTACAAATCAGTAATACTTAACAATTGATTCATTAATGGAAAACTATTTGTTCAACCATATCAATTGATTTATGCGTTAATCGATTAATTACAAAATAAAAAATTACAGAAATATAAAATTTCCTAATCGATTAACTTGAGCTTTGATTAATCAGTAATGCAGTGGGATTCATAGCAAAATTAATTTTTTGTGCCCAGTTCCAATTTTCGAGTACTCAGCATTGACTTGGCGTACATTTAAAATGTTTCTGTTGTTTCTGTTGAGGGCTTAAAAGAGCCGTCAGCCTAACTGTTTGGCGTACAATGCCACTTTAAAACCGGAACAGTTGTAGGTATTCAAACTTTATACTCTTAAGGATAGGATTGGATATTTTTATAAAATATACACACGTGGAAAGTTGTATACGAAATGTGTTGGTGTGTTCGTGCGTTTGGTAAACGGCTCAGCCAAGTTTCCTGCGTCGCGGCGGTTGCCTGGCACTCGTCGCCGCCGCTGCGGCCGGCAGCTGCAAGTGTTGCACCGACAGCTGTGGCTGCTTTCGTAGGAGACTCTCCGCACTGTGGTGCTGCTGCTGCTGCCACGCTTCGTTGTCGTCGGCCTCGTCATCTGAGATCAATGATATGCTTAGATCGCTGGAGAGCTTCAGCGAAATGGGCGCCAGCGGCGGCATAACTAGCGGCGGTGTGTCCACCACGCGCCCTTTACGTCTTGTTGGCGACACCTTCTGCTGGCCGTTCGCAAATTCAGGTATGCCGCATGAGGCCAGACCTTCGCGTAGCTTCGTCAGCGACAGTTCGTAGGTGCGATTCGCTATCACCGTGTGCACGGTAGTCTCGTCGGGCAGCATGGGAAAGAGTTCGTTGGCCGTTGGCTGAGAGCAGCTGCCCGCAGCCGATGAACGTGGCACAATCGAAACGGTCACCTCCTCGTCCACCTGAGCGCTGTGCGTAGGCGTATTGCTGGCCACAGCTTTCTGAGCAGACGTTGACGCCGTTTCTGGCACTGGCGCTTTGGGTGTGGATGGCGGTGTGTGCACGCGGCTAATGGTCAGCTCAGCTGGCAGTGCGGTTGAAACATTAGGCGCGACCATTGGTGAAGAACACGATAGCGGATGCGCACTCGACGCCTCCAGGTCGCTGTCGTCACTCAGCACAATGCTTTCATTGTTGACCAGTGTGGGCTGCGCGTGACGCTTTGGCTGTTGTGACTTGCGTTTTCGTTTCACGCGCTTGGCCAAAGACGCACTAGCACCGATGCCAGACGGCACCATTTCCGCCGACAACTGCTGCACACTCTTCACGGGAATCAGCGTAATGTTCGGCACCTTGGACAGCTCTATATGGCCCGGATAGACAATGAACTGCTGCAGCTGCTGCTGTCCCTCGACCGGCAGCTGCAGTATGGGCGCTGGCGTCATTGCCGGCATCGAATGCGGTACCGGCGTTACCTCGTCGTCATCATTGTCATCCGACAGCAGATCAATTGTGATGTCCGCACGCAGCGTCGACAGATTCTGCTTGCGACGATCAGTCTTTGTGTATTGTTGTTGCTGCAGCTGCTGTCTGCGATTGGCGAACTTCAGCAGCGCGGCGGCCCATCGATAGCGTTTTTGCTTGAGGCGTTTGTTGTCGAAAAGCGAGGATGAAATGTAAAAGGGGCCGGAATGTTTTTGGGATGTGTGGTTATCGTTGCACTTCTCTGGTGATTTTGTTGTCACTGCAAAATATGTCACAAAACGATTAAAGCACATATCGAAACAGCAGGAGTGGCAAAAAATACACAACAAACCATTTATCGTATTCATTTTGCACTTCAAGTAGCTTGCTTCACAATCGAGTTGAATTGATTGCAGTAATGGTTGCTGTCTGCTGGCTGGTTGACAGATCGCTTAACAAGTGGCGCTCCGCTGGCGAAACTCCGCAACTACCGCCCGAAGTACAGTCCTTTTTGCAGCTTGCATAATTTTGTTTCTCCACCCCGTCGTCAAAGCACACGCAAGCTCGTTGCCGCGCAAATTTCGGCCTCAATCCTGACAAGCTTCGCAGTCGCACACGTTCGTTAGGCGTTGCAATTGATTTGACCCACTATGAAATGCGAATTCCCGGGGTTTTTCATTTTTTGTAAACAAATTGCAGTTTCTCTGTTTATTTTGATTTTTCCCAACAGCAGCAGCAGCAGCAGTGATGAAGCGCAGCAGGGTTGCAGCGAATTGATGATTGGCAGCACTGGCCACAGCTGGTTGGTACCATGGTGAAGCAACCCTCTTGATAAACCGTGGAGTTGCCAGACAAATTTAACTCAGCAAAGGTGAGAAATTCTATTTTAAGTGGTTGTTGTTGTCAAAAACATGCTGTGGATATAAAAAGTTCGCAATAAAACCGATTTTTATTATGAGCTTTATTGTTTTTTCTTTATTAGACATTGTGCGCAAGAAGAAGTTGCAAAAATTGCATTAAAAGTAGCCCTACGTTAAAAAAACGACAAATCTTGCGTTACGACCGTTTTCGACCCTCATTTATGGAAGTTAGTAGAAATGTAAACGTTTATTAAAAAAACAAACAACATTTTTTTGTTTGGTTTAGTCATAAACTTAAAATGAAATTCAATGATGTAATGAGCACTGGGATGGATTTAAGTCCTTTTGATATAAACAACTGTGTAAACTTTTAAGACAAACTTTATTTGCGTGTTCTAACAATGGCGTCACAAGTAAAAGTAAAAGGTAAAGGACCAGCATGAACTTAGCTGCAAGCCCGAGTTGCCACACTGCTTGACAAGCCCAACCACAACAGGGTTGCATTCACCATGGCACCACCTCCACCAATACACTACAACTCGGCCTAACCTGACATTCAATCGACCTCGATTGCTTTTACAATGAATCTTCTTCTAGCTTATCATCTAAAAATTCATAATCTGTACATTCATCACTTAAATTATCACCATCTGTGTTGCCTTCTGAGTCCGTTTCAACTGGCCTACCTCGAGGTTCCAACCATTTCTTCATTCTAGACGAATCAATTACATTGTCATATGGCATCTGAGTAACCTGACAATTTTCAACATCCGTAACAACATAACGATCATGACCTAATTGCTTACGAACTACATAAGGGCCTCTGTACTTCTGAATTAGCTTCTTATTCTTCCCTACCGTAGTGTCTACATTTTTAACTACAACTAAATCTCCTGGTTCAAATTGTTTCGCTGGCCTATGGCTCCTCTCGTAATATTTCTGATTGTACAACTGAGACTTCTGTATTGCAAGCTCTGCCTGCTCCCTTATTTCGGACAAATTAACTTCTTCTCTTGAATACACATCATGCAAATACTCCGTCAATTCATCAACTACTTTGCCGCGCTGCTCAACGCCAAAAAGCAGCTTACTAGGGGTCGTCTTTGTGGCACAGTGTACAGTATTATTCATTGCAAACTCGACATCCGTCAGTTTCTGTTTCCAATCTACATGGTTTATAGGGTCAGTCGTTTTGGCCAATATTGCTTTCAACACCCGATTCACCCTCTCAACCTGACCATTCGACTGTGGCGAAGCTACCGCATTCAAAACATGTACAATGTTATTGTTCCCGCAAAAATCCCTAAACTCCGATGACGTAAAAGCTGTGCCCCGATCATCTATGATTCTTCTGGGACGACTGTATTCAACAAAATATCTCTTCAACGCACAAATCGATTCTTTCGCACTACTATTCGTAGCATACATTTTGACAAATTTTGTGAAAGCATCAATCACCACAAACACATGTTTATGCTTTGAGTTCACACTCTCCAATGGCCCGAAATGGTCAATGTGCACTGTATCGAACGGTTCTGGCTTCTTTGGAATACTATATATATTACGCTCATTGCTTCTAGGCGACGTCGAATAATAAATGCACTTCAAACAATTTCTGATGAACACATTCAGCTTTTCGCGCATACGGGGAAACCAATAATGCTTCCGAATCTGATTTGCACATTTCTCAATACCCAAATGACCATATTTCTCATGTATCAATCGCATAATGTTCTCTTCCATCTCACCCGGCACATACAACTGTCGATTCTGACCACTGACACGAAAGACTAACCCATTCTCCAACTCATATCCTGGCACTTCCCCTTGCTCTAATTCTTCCCGCAGTTTATGAATCACAGGATCACGCGTCTGTATAATCTGAATGTTCAAATCAACCTCATTCTCCTCAATACTACACACAGCTGACAACCGGCTCAATGCATCAACATGCTGCATCTGTTCACCCTTTCGGTGTCGAACTGAAAAATCAAACCCGGCGAGACCCAATGTCCATCTGGCAATTCTTGGATTAATTGTTTTCTTCTCCAATGTCAAGACCAAAGAGTTGCAATCAGTCACAACTACAAACGGAATTCCATCCAACATAGTCCGGAATCTTTCCAATGCATTCACAATTGCCAATGTTTCCAACTCAAAGCTATGATAACGCGACTCCGGATCCGTCGTTGTTTTCGAATAAAATGCCACTGGGTGAAACCTGCCGTCATCTTGCTTCTGTAACAGTATAGCACCATACCCTCGCGAACTTGCATCCGTATGCAACTCTGTCTCCCGCCCTGAATCAAAGACACACAGTACAGGGGGCTCAGTCAATTTAGATTTCAAGGTCTCAAACGCATTCCTACACTCTTCTGTCCATTCAAACTTTACACCTTTTCGCGTCAAATAACTCAATGGGCGCGCAATCTGAGAAAAATTATACACAAATCGTCTAAAATATGAAAAAAGACCCACCGCCCTCTGCACCTCCTTTATGTTGGTAGGTACTGCGTAATTCTTTATCGCTACCAAATGATCTTCATTCGGACGAATCCCCCGTTCACTCACACAGTAGCCTAAATACTTCAATTCTCTATATGCAAATTTGCACTTCTTCAGATTCAAGCACAATCCAGCCCCTGACAATAATTTCAAAACTTCTGCCAAAACCACATAATGTTCCTCAATAGTCTTCGTGGCAATGTTAATATCATCTAAATACACCACAATCCTCTTCGCATCAATCAACGGCCGCAACACTAAATTAATAAACCGCTGGAACACTGGTGGAGCATTAGTCAAACCAAATGGCATAAACCGATACTCATACTGTCCCATCGGAGTCACAAACGCAGTTATCGGTATCGATTCCTCATGCATCGGCACCTGGTGAAACCCATTCCTCAAGTCCAACGTACTGAAGAAACTCTTCCCACCCAAATATTCAATACAATCCTCAACTAACGGCAACGGATAATGATCTCTGACAGTCAACTTATTCAACGCCCGATAGTCAACACACATTCTCAATTCACCGTTCTTCTTCCGCACTAACACAATCGGAGACGCGTATGGAGACGCACTTGGCTGAATAATGCCCTGAGCCAACAAATCATCAATTGTCTTCTGTACTTCTGTCTTTTCCCTATATGACAACCGGCGCGGACCACTGTACACCGGCGCATCACTCTTCAACTGAATTTTCATGCAATAGCCACTCAACTTCCCCCCCTTGTTCTTCATTTTCAAATAGTTCTCAAAAACAACTGATTTCAAAGCATCTGCATCTGTTATAGACAAATTTTCGTCCACATCAATTAGATCACCAATTTCATCCATCTCAGTTGCACCTACCATCAATATTACTTCATCATACAAATTCAAGTCTTCTGTTCCAACTAAATTTACAACTCCGATACACGACTCAAGTCGAGTTTCACACAAATTCGAATCACCAATTACATTTACCTCTGCATTAACTGAATTAATTTCTGACTTGCCACACTTATCATCTGATTTCAATAACTTAACTCTGTTTGGAACCTCTGTTATCTTAACTACTGGACTCTTTAATAAATTAAACAACTTAAGTGCACTGATATTCAACGGAACTTCATTTTTATTGGCATTATTAATCTCCAGCAGAGTACGTCTACTATATCTCACTGTGTCCATTTGGCACAGGCTTATATTCATTGCCTTAAGTAAATCGCGTCCAAAAAGTAGGGGCACCACTGCCTCTTCATCTGGCAAAACAAACAAATTATGGTCAAATTTACGGTTATCAAACACAATTTTACAAGTCACAAGGCCGTACGTACTTAAATTCATATTTCCCATCCCCCGATACTCTGTCACAGTCAATTCACCCGTCACTTCAAATGGCACAAGAGAACGCTTCACGAAACTAGTCGGACTGCCATTATCAAATAAAGCAAAACACGGAATTAATTCAGTGCACTTATTCTGTTTCAAAAAGGCAACACTTACAAGATTTCGGTGTTTCAGCTGTCGGGCTAAACGTCGGACCTCCTCTACCTCCGTCAATGGCGTCCCTGCCTCCCACTCCTCGACCTCTGCTACTGGCTGCTGTTGTTTCGGTACGGCTGGCATCCGTGTTTGCGTCTGGTTTAGTGTTGTATTCTGCATCCGACTACGACGTGGGCACTGCTGGCGCATGTGGCCTACTTCATGGCATATGAAACACGAGTTCGGTGGGCGTCGCGGGGCCCCGCACGCACTTTGATAGTGCCCATATTGAAAACAGTTGTAACACCTGACGGCCGACAAATCCGTGACTTTTGCAGCTGTGTTAGCAACTGGCACTGTTGTATACGACCTCGGCCTAGGCACGGCACCCGACATGACACTGATCTTCGGCACAACCACTGGCGCAGCTGCCCGACGCTTCTTCTCGTAACGCTCCATCAACCCCTTCAATTCACGCAAGGAAGTGGCACTGTACAGCATCGAAACCATATTCGTATCGTCGTTAAGCCCCTCGATGATAATGTCGATTAGGTCCGTTTCTGACACATCGGCGCGGCTGGCAATGTACTGCATCTCAACAATATATTGTCGTGGTGTTTCGTCTGGTCTCAGGACACGGGCACGTAACTGTTGCAGCACATCTCGAACCGTGAATATACGACAGTATTCAGTCATCAAAGCCATCCTTAGCTCACCATAGCTGCGAACACGAGTTATGTCCGCGAACCGCTTCGCTTGCCCAGTTATCAGATGTCGTGCGGCAACCAGCTGGTCTCGCTCACTGTACTGGAAACTCTCGAACACATTCTCCAAGTCGGCCAACCATTTGCTAACGTCCTGCAACTCCGAACCATCAAATTTGCTCATCATCGCGTCCAGTACACCCAGGTCGATTCTACGACTCTCGAACTCGTTCAACTCACGCTGCAGCTGGACAAGCTCACGTTTCTTGCGCATGATCGCCAACTGCCGATCTAACTCAGCCTCTTCAGCCTCAGTACTGGTCACATTCACCACACTCCCTGCATCAACTGTATCATCTTCTGTATCTGGCCCATTCATGGGTCGCTCCCTCTGGCTGGCCCCTGGCATCTGTCGTCTAGTCGTCTGCACACTCTGGCTGGCATCTGGCATCTGTTGATTCAGCGGAACATCAGGCTCGCTATCCGCTCTGGCCGCTCTTCCGCTACCTCCGACACGACCTGCTACCGCTTGTTCATACACTGTCCGCAACTGAACCATCGTGGCGTCTTCCTCGAATTCAGCTCCCGCAACCCGTAGTGCAGCAATAACCGCATTGCGCGTTAATTTGTTCGCCATTGAACCACAATAACTTTAGAACTTAGATAGAAAAAAAATTCCTGCTCGAACCCCACACTTGACGTTGTAATGAGCACTGGGATGGATTTAAGTCCTTTTGATATAAACAACTGTGTAAACTTTTAAGACAAACTTTATTTGCGTGTTCTAACAATGGCGTCACAAGTAAAAGTAAAAGGTAAAGGACCAGCATGAACTTAGCTGCAAGCCCGAGTTGCCACACTGCTTGACAAGCCCAACCACAACAGGGTTGCATTCACCATGGCACCACCTCCACCAATACACTACAATGAAAATATTTATTTGTAGTTTTTAAACACTTTCAAGACATTTTACACAAATTACGGTTGCACTTATTTTTGCATATATTTTTGCTATGAAATCACGTTGAAATTCTAATACAAAAGCTTCGACACATAACGGGTCGAAAACGACGCAGATTGACGAAAATTACACAAATTACAAAAAAATCCAGTTGGCTTGGCTTTTTAAAATACCAGACGGTTTCATTTTTAAAGTGAGAAAGTAATGAAAAAAGCTTAAAATAATAACAAATTTAAAAAATATTAAAAGTAAAAAAAAAAAAAATTGGGTCAAAGACGACCCAAACGTAGGTCTACGGTTAATGTCTAAAGTACAGTGCACTCGCGAAAGCGTGAACTAATAAAAACCAAGGCTGTTCACGTTTACGAGATTGTTCAAGTTTACGATTGTTGAAAAATACGTTTTTTTTTGTGTGAAACTACTTATAAAAAAGATAATTGAATTAAGTTTTATAACAAAAAGTTAAAAAGGGACGAGTATAAACACATTTAAGGTTATGGGCGATGAAATGTTTGCGAAAAAGATACACAACAGGGTGCTCACGTTTTAGAGCCTTCAAGCATTGTTCACGTTTTAAAGTATTCAATAGGAATAAAAGTGTTCACGTAATCGAGTATTCACGTAATCGAGTGTTCACGATTTCGCGAGTGCACTGTATATAATATAAATAAATAAAAAAAATTATGTTAGGTTATAGAAGGAGAGTTCGCTTCTGCACTTCCACTCGGGGGCCCTCTCGGGTCCACTGGGAAGCATTTCGATTATAGTGTTGGTGTCCTTTTCTTTTTGTTGGGTTCATTGTAGATCCAAATGTAACCTTTCGGGAACCATTTGGGCTTGGTGAGGAAATGATCTTAGTCAGAAATCTGTGCATGATTTTTGTCTGACATTGGTGGGGATAGGTTAGATTAAAGTGGCTGTCTGGGCATGGGACTTTGCCGAGAGACAAACTTGGGTAGCAAAATGAGCTCAATGTGATATCACAAGGAAAAGTGATATCACACAAAGAGGACACAAGCCTTTTCGATGGGGATGGGGATAAACCCTATCAAGTTTATGATGTTGATTGATCTGAAGGTGTCCAAGTTGTCAAAAAGGGAGAGGTAGGGATTTTCATCTTTGTCTAGAGAGAGACGAGGGGTAGTATACAATTTTAAAACCTACAAACCCAGAGTACTGTTGTTGTTCTCTTTCTATCACAATTTTCCCATTATTGTTTTGTAGTGTAGTCAAATCTGCTTATACCTAATTGAATATATGAACCATCAAATTACATATACGAACTATTAAAGTTTTGATCAAAATTTTGCAATATTCTTCGAAAAAATATAGCATCAACCCGTTGAATTTTTACTGACTAAAAACTGCCGCCTACTCGGAGAACTCGAGGATATGCGCCAAATTTCTGCCTTGCCTCCTTTTATGAATGCTGTACACAGTTTTGATCATAACATAGCAGGTTTTGACATGGCCTATATTATATATATTGCTTTATAAATAAAAAAACATTTCTATATTTTGCCAAATAAGTTGTTTTTTAATAAGCCCACACCTCCTCGATTCCGAGTCGATTTTCAACCGGATTGACCCATTTTTAGAAAGCCGTATAGCTCTACTACAAAAAAGTCGGATTCTATGGTAGCTACTATATACGTGGACAGTCCGATAAGTATTTAGCCCCACGGCCCGATGGTGCCACTATCGTAAGAGAAATTTACTATCGTGTAGTACATCCTAGTAGACGGCTACTGTCAAAATTTCAGCCATATTGGATTTGTAGTTTTGTTTTGACAGTGTGTGGAAACAAACGTGTCCGCGGATTTTAGAAAAATGGCAAAAGAGCAATATCGGTCGGTGATTCGCCAAAGTGGTCGCATTAGGTTACGAACAGCTGCCCCATCCACCGTATTCTCAGATTTGGCCCCGTGTGACTTCTTTTTGTTTCCAAACTTGAAAAAGTCACTCGTCTGGCAGAAATTTGAGTCGAATGAGGAGGCCTACTTTGCAGACCTCCCGAAAACGTATTTTTCAGACGGGTTAAAGAAATTGGAGCATCGCTGTGTCAAGTGTATCGAGTTGAAAGGAGACTATGTTGAGAAATAAATCACCACTTTTCCAAAATTTTCGTTTTTCTTTTGTAGGCTAAGTACTTATCGGACCACCCACGTACTTTTGGTTTAGGAACCACTTTCGAGAGAAATGCTAATACATATATTTATATTGATGAGTCAAATACTAACTTTGACAAATGTATAATATACTTTCGTCGGTTTTTTGGGCTTTGTTAGTGACTGGATTAATCCATTTTAGGAAACCCGGAGAGTTTTACTACGAAAATGAAATTCAGGCCAGCTATCAATACTAGTTTAAGAACCACGCTTGAGAGAAATGAGAGCGAGTTTACTTAGCGAGTGTACTTTGACCCCCAAAAAAAAGAAGGAGGATTTTGGAATATCGATGCAAATTTTTGTATATTTTTGGTCTAAAGTTTATTCTGAAATTGCGACATTTTGACCAAATAAACTGTCGCACGAATATCGTTTAGAAGTTTTTAACACTAGAAAGACCATAAGTTTTCCATACCTACAAAGACTACATATTATATATCCACTGATATCTCGAAAAGTACACATCAGATTTGGTGAAATGTAAGTGTAGAACCCTAATTGTGGAATTAATTGTAGAACTAAAATAAAATATAAAAGACATCAGATAAAAAATAAAAGACATCAAAGCATAAGTTGATAGAAATACTAAAGAAAAAACAGATATTAAAAAACATTAAAAACCGCCAAAATTGGTCTTTCAAGTATTAAATGACGTCAACGACGATCCAAATTGGCTTAAAAGGGTCACGTGGGTGACGCAACATGGGTAACATGTAACATGTAACGGCTATGACATTGAAATTAGAGTCCCATCATCTCAATGGAAGTTCATATATTTTTATAAAACCACACAATCTTCCAGGGATACATTTTTTCGTGGACATTCCTTATTTTGTGTAAACAATTTTGAGTTCCTAGACTACAAAATAATAAACAAACCACAAGAACAAAATTTCAAATTGATTAATTTTGTTATTTCCCATTTCAACAGCTAGAAATTCCGTCACAAAAACTAAGTTGACATTCACTTCAAATTTCAACGGCCCCCTACTTCGTTGTGCCACCAGTTTGGGCCAGAATTCTGAAAAGATAAGTCAACTTCCAGCGAGAAGCGTTTAAATAAATTGAGGTCGTGCCTTGCTGTCTCGCTGCAGATTACTTTCCATATCGTCGCAAAATCTTAATTTGAAATTAAAAAGCGTTGCGCCTTCAATCGACATGTCCTTGAAGGTCATTCGCATGTCCTTTGGCTGTCTGGCTGAGCACGGCTGCGCTGCGCCCGTCTCGAGCCTCGAGGTGACATAATAAATGCGTTGCTGTATTGTCTGGTCGGTCGACCAACCGCAGCACGTCTTTGCCGCCAGCAGCGCTGCGCCAGCGTTGAATTGGTGGCGTCTTCGGGTGACAGACCACCAGACGCACATTCCCAACTGCGCGTTTGTTCGCCCCAGTGGCCAACTCGGGTCAGCGCTGTGTTGTTTGCCTTTTGCAATGCTGCCGCTGCGGTTTGTTCTGCTGCGCCCTGACACCGTACATGGGCCCATTACTCGTACATAGAAGCCATTACAAGGAAATACACAACAACAAAAACAACACATACAATGCCGGCATACAGTGGTACATGCTCGCTTGTAGATATAAATTTAGCGCTCGCAACGCATTCGTTGGCGGCCGGCGTGCGCTTAATTTATTCCAATCCCGTCGTAGTAACTCAAAGCGCCGCCAGTACATAATGTAAACACGAAAGGGGGCGCGTGCGTCGCCGCGCCCGAAGGTAGCCGAAGAAAAATGGCTAACCTTAGTGCCGTTGCGTGGGGGTGTTTGTCGGCTATGCGGACATCAAGCGAAAAGAAATTGCGCCAGCAACAACAAAACGGCCGTCAGAGTGCACAGCGTTTGGGCACCACCCACTAAATTTGAGCGCTTCTGCTGGCGCCGAGGGGGACGTTGCGCCGTGCGGATTCGGGTGCTGACGTGTGGTAGTAACGGTTTATTACTTTTTAACAAATGCCGTTAGCCGGTGGTTGAGCGCCACGAGCAGTGCGCAGGCGCCTCTTGAGCCTTGAGTGGGTCGCTGAAAGCTTTCACTCGGTGTCGCCTTTGCAGAAATCGCTCGAGTGAAGTTGCGGCCTGACGGTGTTCAGTTGAGCATTGAATATGCAGCAAAGCGGGTGGGTATCTGACGTATTGTGATGGGGGAATTGGAAATATATTTTCGTAAAATGAAAATTTTTTATTTTTATTTAATTTTTTGTTTTTTTATTTTATTTTATTTTATTTTACTTTATTTTATTTTATTTTATTTTATTTTATTTTTATTTTATTTTATTTTATTTTATTTTATTTTATTTTTGAAAAGTTAAGGAATACTTTTTAATTTAAAGAAACATTGTACTACAAGGTGGATCATGTCTACTAAGTTTCACCGACAATCTTCTTAGTTTACGTCAGGAAATGACGCCCAATTCGTGAAGGAAATGATTTTTCGATCTAAAGATGTAGGGTTTTTATAGAAAAGACTTAGCTAATATGAACGATTATCTATACGTATGTCAATGTTTATGATTAGAGGATTAAGAGGCTTAATGGGTCTTTTGGTTTGCTTTGGAAAATCCTTGAAAAGACGGTGTTTTTGACCAAGCGGAGCCCACTTAAGCCATGAAGGTCCGTTGTGATACCGCATGTAGGCTCACTCATTGAACCAGTTTGAGCTTCTTACAAAGTTTAGAAGACTATAAATAGTCCTATCGGTTAGATCACCTAAATTGTCGAAAAAGTAGCCAGATGAGACTAGATAAGGTGGCAGATTAGATCTAATTAGAAGAATGTGATCCCATAGAGAAATAAGTTGTCTTCTGAGTCACCGGTTATAGCCATTCATGGCGGCCTGGTATCGAACTGTGAATAATATTACAATGCCTTAGGTGTCTTAGCCACAGACAATTCATCAATAATGTATCATAGAAAGTGGGTTAACTCAATGAATAATGAGTTATCTGTGTTGAAGCTAAGCAGAGAATAATAGAGAGAGAGAGAGAGAGAGAAAAGACAAATATTGATGTGCTGCAAACCTTTCTGTGATATTAATTGCTTCTTGACGACTGTCTGCAGACATGCGGACAGTTTCTTGTGGGAGATTGTCTTGTTCTACTAGAGACACGGCTGTGAAGATGGCTAGTTCTTTTCATTCATAGTTTTTCATTCAGTACACCATCCTTGCATTCTAAAACTTGGAGCTGTCCATGTGAAAGCACTTCCATTCGCACCTATGAGGTATATGGCTGATGAATTCGCTGCCAAAGATATGAGATGGTAGCGAGAACTTTTTATTTTCGGATAGTTTGCTCAGTATTTCCAACCATTCCCTACTTTTATTTCTAATTTGCTTTTCTCTGTTCACAAGTTTTAAGTTTAAGCTTAAGTTTGTTTCATCCATTAAGTCTGCAAATTCGGGCTTATTATTCATTCACTTAGTTTGTAAGAACATTTTTGTTCATTGACTGAATTTAATAAAATATAAAGTATTCGACAACGACCAAAGTCAGTGGGATCAGTTTACCTGTTAATGATCCTTAATACTTTCCGATAAGGAGTAAATATGAATATTTATATGCAAATATAACTTATATGAAAATGAGAACGCATTGCATTAGAGTTTTCTTTTTTGTGTAGTAATTTTGCAGTAATTTCTCGCTTCCAAAATCCAACTAACAAAGACGGGAGCCGTGTCATGATGCAGTTGAATGATTGGCCGATTTAACTCTTTCGCTACTGCAAGAACACTGGTGTCTCCTGAAACTCGTAACTTTATATATTAAACTCAACTGTAAGTTTCCAAAAATTCGAAAATAAATTTTGTACAAACGTCCTCCAAAAGTGGTGGCTAAAGGATTAAACTCCAGCTTCAACCACCTTGATCGATGCATCCCAGCTTGAAACATGCGAAAGTGACAAATTGTTCAGCGCAAAAGTTTTTTGCGTATTTTTTTATTTCTGCAATGGCCTTAGATTTTACAATAACAACAAGCACCGTCGCACAATGCTTTCATTATACTCAAGTTTCTCACTAAAAATGTAATCAATAAATGTTTCACAGTCAGTGAATTCATGATTTTCGGAAATTACAATCAATTTTGAAGAATAAACTTGAATTACACCGGCACACAAAAAAAAAGTGGTCTGTACATTTGACTAGACCCACCTATCCTTATGTATTTCGGTGCGCTGCCATTATTTGCGATTTTTTGCCATTTTTTGCAGTTTTTTGCAATTTACTCAAAATTTTGAGGGTGTACGGACAAAACTGACCTCGGATTCGGCTTCAGTGCACCGAAATACATAAGGATAGGTGGGTCTAGTCAAATGTACAGACCACTTTTTTTTTGTGTGCCGGTGTTATTAGTTTTGAGTGAATTCTGGGAAAGTTCTGCTAACAGTTTTAGTTAGTCAAACCATATTTATGACTCAATGTGCTCGAAATGTTTTGTGCGGGAAGGTCTTAGTCTCGTAATCGAACTGTTGTGACAGCTGTTAGTGATATAGATTCTTAGTACGAATATATATAAATAATTCAGTTCAAAGCTCTGAACGCATTGACGACAACTGTTCAAATATAGTCACAATTTTCTCACGAATACGATTATTATAACAACAGTTGAATCCAATGCCATTTTGTAGTCGTATAGCCCAGTTGCTGCCGTCTTCAATGTGTTTGGACCATAAGTATAAATAATTTAAATAATATTAAAAATGGTTTCTATATTTTATTGGAAGAAGCAAAAGTGCTTAGGAATATTACTAATTCATCTCAATTATATTTATCTAATTTTAAATATTCCAGTAAATTAAAATGTTAAAGTGTTTTCTCACTTATCAACAATCGACAATTCCATAGTTTTGTTGTTGCTGAGTTCTGCTTTAAGTTTGAAGTTCACAATAATGTCACTTAATCGTTTCATTATGCATATCCGTAGTAGTTAGTAATAATAATAATAATTCTACACATATTTAATGGCCAACAACAGTATAAACAACAATAACAATAACAGTGGCGTAGACAAATAACGGCATTGAATGCTATAATTAACATAAATTATGCAAAGCCGCACAAAAAATTAACTCAAATCAAACTTTTCACACGATTTGCAAATAAAACGCACATTAAATGTGCTGCAACAACAATAACAACAGCAACAATAACAACAAGAAACATTAAAAACAACAATAACAGCCAAAACAACAACAAATAACAAACTGGTAGCAGTTACATTGGGCTGCTGGTTGCTGGCTGGCGGCAGTGTTGCCACATAATTTAAATGAAAAACCAATTCTACAAGAATCGCTTAAATTAAGTACGAGCCGCATTAATAAATTTATGCAGAGCACACACACAAACAAACACACATCTAAGCACGCATAATTCAAACACCCACACACATACACACACATACACGTGCATATTTAGGGCTCCATAAAATCCCGCATATGTGCGCTCGCGCACGTTATCGGCTTCAAATTTGTTCACACATTTATCTAATGGGTCCTAGACGGCCCAACGGGGAGAAGAGTGTGCGCAGTGTGAGAGCCGGTTGATGGCGGCAAAGGCCTGATTTATTGCGGATATTTTGTATAGGCCGACGAGGCCGGCAGAGTGCGATGCAACAACATATGGCGTCAAGTTGTTTAATTAGCGCAAATTTAAAATTTATGAACTGGCATGAGAGTGTGGCTTATTATGGCAATAGCAGCAAAACAACAACAACACCAGCGCCGACAGTCAACATAATCAACTGTGAATTATAACAACAATAACGTTTATTGCACGAACGCGTTGGTCGGTATGTGAGAGAAATTTTTACTAAATATTTTACATAAATTTCTATGCAATTTGATGAGGCTAATTTTTTGTATTTAATCGAGCAAATTTTAAACGGAAGCAGACACTATTTACGGCTGCCGGTTATGGTGGCTGTTGTTGTTGTTGGTGGTGGTGTTGTTGTTGTTGTTGTTACTGGTGTTGGTGATGTTAATGTTGCACATTTGTAACGTTTTGTGGCAAACACTTTGCTAAATACAAATTTTTGGCAAATGTTTACTACTCAAGGGTTGTGCGTGTGTGTGTGTGTGTGTTTGACTGTGTGCCTGCCAACTGGCGCAGTTGTTGTGTTTGTCGACGCTTCCGCTTAACACTTTCCGTTTTTTACGCATACCTTTAGTTGCTTTTAAATGACATTTCCGACGCTTGTATGGCAAAAGCACACACACACACACACACATACGCACAAATACAGACTTACAGCAACGTGGTTGAATTTCAACGAAATGCTTTTTTATGCAGCCACTTTAAACGCCAATAAGCTGCCAGCGAAGGTCATTGCAACAACAACAATAATAATGTCACCACCAACACCAACAACAACAACAGCAACAACAATAACAACATCAACAACATGCAGAGCTGCGCAAAGCCTGCAAAGCGGCAGCAACAAGACGTGTGGGGTCGTGTGCAAAATGCGTAAATAATTGGCAATGCGGACAGTAATAATATAAATGTTTAATACTCTTGACAGCATTGTTGTTGTTGCGGCACTTTTTAACTTATTCAGCTTTTACACTTTTCATGCCAACAAATCCCCACTGTATCGGCTTTCATTGCTACTAGCAGTGCTCTGCATATTTTTGTTGCTTTTGCATTTTTAAGCATTTTCTTTGTTGTTGTTTTAATTTTTTTTAATTGCCATTGTTTTGCTGCTGTTTACAATAATTATTTTTTACGCATTATTTGTGTTGTTGTTATATGTGTTTTAATTGACATTTCTGTTTGTTTCTGTTGTTACTATATTTGGATTTTTGCAGTTTTAATGTTTGTTGTTGCTTTTGTTAGTTGTTTTTGTTTTTTTTAATTTTTATTTTTGTTGTTGCTTTGGTCAGTTAATTTTTTGTAGTTTTTATAATTGTTGTTGCTTTAGTCAGTTGGTTTCTTTTTTGTGTAATTTTTACTTTTGTTGTTGTTTGAGTCTGCTTTCTTGTTTTCTCTGTTGTCATTTAACTGTTTTCATTTTTTACTGATTGTTGTTGTTTATTGGCATTTTTGTTTTTTCCCCGATTTAATAAGCGGCTAATTGCTGTTAATCAATTGTTAACAAGGCACATTGTTGTTGTTGTTGTATCTTGCCGCATTAATTTGTTGATTCCGTCAAAATCGGTGCTCAGCAGTGCAGTATTTTAATTGTTTGATTTAAAGCATTTTATGTTTGTTGTTGTAAAAGTTGCTGCTATATACTACATGTCAAATTATCAGTCATTTTGTATGTCGACCAATTAATTATGTTTAAATTGATTTTTATTTAAATTCGAACTGTGAGATAAGTTTATTAATTGATTGAATATGTATGTAAGTGAAGAAAAATACTTAGAACATTTCAATTCATTAAACAATAATTCGTTGTTAACTATTTATTTAACTTGTATTGCCCCATGGTTTGATTATATAACTATTGAATTTCAATTGAAATTGATTTTTTTAAATTTAATTATTTATTAATTGTTATTATTTATTTATTTAAAAAAATTAAATTAAATTTAAATTTCAGATATTTTTGTTTATTTGTGACTTAATTCAAGTCATATTTTAAGTTCACTTAAATCAATTAAAATAATAAATTTTAACAAAACAAATAATTTATAACAAATTAAAATCAGTTTACAATAAATTCAAATAATTCATAGTAAATTCAACCCATTTGTCTTTAATTTATTCAGTTAATTTTCGTCTTTATTAAATATTTTAATTTCTCCAGCAACTGTTTTCAACTTCATTGGCGTTTATTTTTTAATGATTTTCGATTAACGTAGGTGAAGCTGATTATTTTGCCTTCGAGTTGAGTTTTTATATACTCGCGGCATATACGTACACTTTAATTAATTTTCATTTCATCAACAATATTTTCTGTTTAATTTTTCGTTTTCCAAAAGGCCAACACTTTGTGGTCGCCGCCATGGGCCCCGGCGCATAAACAACGGTATCCATTGCGTCGGTTTATCGTGTGTAATAATTAAATCATTTTAATGTTGTGCATTAAATTTGTATTTTTTGTATTTCTTTTGATACACACAACTGAATTTATAAGTAGATTTTCTGCCATAAGAGTGAATTAAAAAGTTTGAATAAGTTTTAACAGTGCAAAATATATTTTGAAAATATTGGAACAACAATCAAAAATTAAAAAAAGTTTAAAAAATTTAACAAGTTAAACAATGAAACAAAATATGTAAAAAAAAATATTTAAAAAAATTATAACAAAAGATATGAAAAATATCAGAAATTTTTAAAAATATATACAATCTCTTAAGAATATTTAATATAGCATGATTTGAATAATCGTTGAATTTATTATTATTTAGGCGCCTGGAGAGAAGTTTTGCGGCAGGCCGTAACCCGATAACGGGTTGTTATGGCCAGTTAAATATAAAATACATATTTTAAAATATTTAAATATTATAACAAATTATATAAAAGATTTTAATAGATGTTTAATATTTTACAAATATTTTAAATATATCAATATTTAATATTTTTAAAATATAGAAAATAAAAACTAAAATACAAACAAAAACCTACAAATTCCTTACATCTAAAAATATTACCAATTATTTTAAAAAATATTTGAATATTTAAAAATATTAACAAAATATATAAAATATTTCAAAGTGTAATATTTCACAAATATTTAAAATTAATAAATAAATATAATTAAATTGTATTTAAATAAAAACCTACCAGGTATGCGCCTATGAAACCGGTAACGACATCTAGCGGTAAATAGCCGAATATTTATAAACTTCGGAAACGTACCAAATGTCATGTTTACTTCTTCTGTCATATGTCAACAATATTCAGTTCACAATTTGTCAAGTTTCATCCAACAACGCATTGTTTGACGCTCCGGAAAATGTCGGATTACGTGCCTACAAATTACGATTTGCGGACACAGTTAATTTTGTGTTACCATTTGAAGAAAAACGCTTCTGAATCGCATCGAATGCTTGTGGAAGCTTACGGCGAGCATGCTCTTGGTCGCACACAGTGTAACGAGTGGTTCAATAAATTTAAAAGTGGTGATTTTGATGTGAGAAACGAGGAGCGTGGCCGGCCACCAAAAAAGTTTGAAGACGCCGAATTGCAAGCATTGCTCGATGAAGATGATGGCCAAACGCAAGAACAGCTCGCAGAACAATTGGGTGTTGACCGTCGGACCGTCGGAAAACGTTTAAAAGCAATTAAAAGCAAAATTTTGAAGGTCGGTAGATGGGTGCCACATGAACTGACTGAAAGGCAGCAAGAAAACCGAAAAACCACTTGTGAAATGCTGCTCGCCCGGTACAAAAGAAAGTCGTTTTTGCATCGAATCGTAACTGGTGATGAAAAGTGGGTCTATTTCAAGAATCCCAAACGAAAAAGGTCGTATGTTAACCGCGGCGAAAGTGCGCAATCGACCGCAAGGCCAGATCGATTCGGAAAGAACGCCATGCTATGTGTTTTCTGGGACCAGCGTGGTGTCATATGGTATGACCTTCTAAAACCTGGTGAAACGGTTAACGGTGAACGTTACCAACAACAATTGGCCGATTTGAACCGTGCTATACGCCAAAAACGCCCAGAATATGAAGCCAGGCAACACAAAGTGATTTTCCTCGATGACAACGCACCACCACACCGCACTAGAGCCACCAAAGAATTGGTTGCATCGTACAACTGGGAAGCTCTTGCTCATGCGGCTTACTCACCAGACTTGGCGCCTTCGGATTATCACATGTTCGCATCGATGGGCCACGCATTAACGGAACAGCGCTTCAATTCTCACGCAGAAGCCAAAAAATGGATCGATGATTGGTTTCAGGCAAAAGACGAAACTTTTTTTGGCGAGGCATCCATAAATTGCCTGAGAGATGGGAAAAATGTGTAACTAGCGATGGCCATTACTTTGAAGAATAAAATTGTAATCATTTACAAATTTAAAATAATTACCGGTTTCATATGCGCATACCTGTATATCGCATACCGCAATATTTAAAGTTAGTAACTTACATACTTCATTATATATAATAAAAAATAAATACTAAATATAAAAAATATATTCAAAATCAATTAAAAAGAATTTTAACAAGTATTAAAGATATATTTAAAAATAACAAAACACAAAAATTTATAAAAAATATTATTATAATATTATAAAAATATATTTGAAAATATTATAAATTATTTTAAAAACATAATAAATTTAAAAACATAATAAAAAAATTATGAAAATTACTATAACTTGCACATTTTCAGCATTAACAATTTTGTTTGATAATCTAGAAAATAAATATTAAAGTTCACCATTTCTACTGAAAATTTAAGTGCAACCACACTCTATCTGCATATTCTATATACAGACACCTTAAAACTACATAATATACATGAATATACATATTGAACAATACATACATTCATATAACTATTCATATGTATGTATTGTGGCTCGCGCACGACTGACACATTTGGCGTCTATGTTAATGTCACCGCAAGTTTTATGTTTCTCGCTTTGCTATCGAGCCACAAGTAGTTTGAAGGGAGAAACAGCGCCTTGTGTGTGTGTTGCTGTTGGATGTGCATTTGACAGTGGCGGTGGGGGCGCAGGTGTCAGGGCATGTTACCTGCAGATGTTTGATCTTTTCATTAATATGCGCGGCGTCAAACTGCTCGAGCTGACAATTTCGACTTTATCTAACCAAAAGCAACCGTCGATTTCCCTCCGCACTCTCCTCTTGCTGCCGCTGTAGACAATTTCCGCTGTTGCGGCATATGCCAGTCGACGCAGCTATTGAACGTGGCACGCGGCACAGCTGTGTAAGCAGCAACGTGAGTAGACGGCGCAGCGTTAAAGTTTTCTCATCATATTCACTTTAGCGGGCGCTGCGCTTAAGATTTTCAATTTTCGTTTGTAATCAGAAATGCACACATTCGCGCATTGCACCAATTGCACCAATTTTCGCGCGGCTGCCGCAAACCAGCCATCGGTCTCGTTGGCGGCAAAGCGGCGATGTTACGTATACGCCAGCGAGTGCGCGTTGCGCGTAATTTGCATTTTAATTCATCTCCGAGTGTGTGTCTGCGTATTTTTTTAATGTGTGTGTGTGAGAAATATTAGAAATTAGACTAGCGAAAAGTGCAGCGGGTGCTGTTGTTGGTTACATTTTGTTGCAATTTCACTGCCTTCAGGAATGCGTGTGGTTTTGGTTTTATTTGCGCTCAAATTAAATTTAATTTATACCTTTATTGCTGAAAAGAAAAACAATCTTCATGAGCAAAGAACAATTGCCCTGGCAACTGTTGCTGGTTGTTGTTGTTGGAGTTATCTGATAATTGCAACGTGCATGTGAATGTGTTGCTGTCGTTGCCGCTACCGTGAAAATGGCTAAATGTTTGCTTGACGCTACGCAAAGATTTTACGAGAGACTTGAAATCGTTGTCACCGGCTTCAGATGAAATTTTAGTCGAGTTTTGACGTAGAATTTTGCAAAAAAGTCTATGTGCGAGTGAACCTGATGTGAGCTGAACTAGAGAAGATGGAGCTGGCTTTTAAACTTAAAGTGATTTTTTGAAGCTCTTTGACTAGACTGGGCTCAGACTAGACTTGATTAGACTCAGACTAGATTCAGACTAGACTTGATTAGACTCAGACTAGATTCAGACTAGACTCAGACTAGACTCAGGCTAGATTAGACTCTGACTAGACTCAGACTAGACTCAAACTAGACTCAGAATAGACTCAGACTAGACTCAGACTAGACTAGACTCAGACTAGACTCAGACTAGACTCAGACTAGACTCAGACTAAACTTAGACTAGACTAGACTAGACTAGACTAGACTAGACTAGACTAGACTAGACTAGACTAGACTAGACTAGACTAGACTAGACTAGACTAGACTAGACTAGACTAGACTAGACTAGACTAGACTAGACTAGACTAGACTAGACTAGACTAGACTAGACTAGACTAGACTAGACTAGACTAGACTAGACTAGACTAGACTAGACTAGACTAGACTAGACTAGACTAGACTAGACTCTACAGGCAAAGGCACAGTTTGACATTTGCTGGCAATTTTTGGCTTTTTCAAGACCTAATCTATAGATGCTCCAATCCGATTTAACGGAAATTACCAACAAAGCTTGTTTATTCCTGTCTTGAATCCTTTTAATGATTTAAAACGTAGATGATTTCACTATTCGGACCCAATCCAGCCTCAAGTCTCACCATGCAGCACAATTAGGTAAGATGTTTATGTATGATTGACTTAATTTCTATACACAAAAAATAGTAATGAAAATAACAAAAAAAAAATCTAAGGCGTGAACACTGCAATGATTTATAATTTCACTAAAAATATAATAGTAATTACATTGCATTTTTTTCCCTGACACATGTCATAACCTCAATTACTTAAATAATACGTAAAATGTTTTTGCTAAACAATCCAATTCAGCTCATTGCAACCACACGCGACATGCCGCAGCTGTCAAAATCTGGAAAAGCCACAATAGCAAATGCCAAATTCAACCCGACTGCGGCGAGACACGTGGCAAGAGGGGAAAATGAATTAAAACGAAACCATTTGTTGATGACAATTTTGCACACCACCACCAACAACAAAACGCACGAACATTTTGCGGACTTGTGACTGGGTGTTTGTGTGTGTTTGTGCCAGACGGCTGTGACCAGATTTTCTAGCCGAGCTTTTTACTTTCACTAACAATGGAATAGCCGGAATAGCCAAACACGCCGAACATTCGCCATGCTTGACGGCGGCAATTCTCGCAAGAATCGTTGTGCTCAAACAACGGCTGCGATTGTGTTGCGGTCCACAACGCAGACTGATAAAATTTTTTGACATTTTTTGTCGTTGCGTTCTCGGTGCGGTGCTGTTTGTCTGCAGCGGAAGAGTGCGCAGTGCAGTCGTGGCATGTTTACCCGGCAAACCGCAAATGACACATGCAGCTGGGCAGACCGGCCGGCCGACCGACAGTTGGAGCGGCAGTCGAGCGGTCGAGCAAGTTTTCGAAAGCCATTTGCTTAATGGATATAATAAATTTCGACTCTAAATTGAAAGTCGTAATTTCCTCGGCCGGCAGCATTGCCGCTTCCAGACGTCGCTGCGGCCACTTCACTTTCTGCGCTCTTCCTTTTGTCTTCGAAAGTGTTTGATACAGTTTTTGCCTCTTCAAATTGTGTCAAGTTTAGCGTGGGTTCATTTTCGCCACTGCTAATGTCGCCAGGCTGCACGCCCCCGCACTCATCCGCGTCCGCCCACTAATTACGCACGCTTTGTGCCTGCGTTCCGGCGCCCCACTTTCCTCATTGCTTGTTTGCATTGGTGAATGCCACAATATGTCTTCGTTGATTTTTTTTTTGTTGAACTGTGCATCTTGTTCTGGTGTCTGTCCGCGAGCTTGTTGGCCACGTTGACAACATTTTGCTACGTTCGGTTGTGTGTGGGAGTGAGTCCTCTGTTTGTGCAGCACACTTTTCGCTTCGTGTTCGCTTCTCCACGCCCGTCCAGACTGCGGCGCAGTAAACGCAAACTAATTGTAATTACTTGAAACGTATTTTTAGGCGCAGACACAGCCACTTTTGTGCGAATTGCACACTGTCCTTGGTTGGTTGTGTACCTACACGTACTGGGTCGTAATTCCTGTAGGATTTCTGCGTTGCTCCACAAGCGGGCGCCGGATGTGATGTTGGTTATGTAATTTTCCTCGACTTGTCTAAAGCGCTGAAGAAATATTTAATTCCATAATTCTTAGAGCTGTTGGTGTTCACCTGTCTTCGGTGAAGTTTTGCTGGTGAGGCACAGTGGAGTTGAAGTGATGATTTTAATTTAAAGCTCATTTATACGGAATGAAATGGAAGGTGAGTACTTTCTGCCATCCAATATAAGTGGTAAGAAAAAAATCAGTTAAATATTTTCTGTTGGTACTTTTTGTAATATAAAAGCTTTAAGACTAAGTAACATTCTTCTAATCTTCTTTTTCTTCTAATCTTCTACTTTCTAATTTTAAATTACTTTCTTGCCAACCTAAGGACGAAATCCGAGGACGTGGTAGTGTATTTATTAGTCCTTAAGATATATTTTTTTCCAAAAAAATATTGGTAATTTCCAAGGATATTCAAGGATAAAGTTCTAAAGGGACATTTTCAATACCTTTTCGTCCTTTTGCACCAAAACATTAAATTTTCCAAGATTTTAAGGATTTTTCTCTTTCATTTGATACCCATATTGTTATTGTACAATTGCCTCAATTTTTACAATAAAATTTTTTGAAAGAAACTTTTACTTGAAATTCCAAAGTCCTTTTAAAAACAGTTCTGACATCAGAGAGAAAAATTAAAAACGCAGTTTTACTACAATTGGCCCCTAGTTTCGCGAGTATATAGATTTTTTCGTGTGTTTTGAAATTTTTTGATTTTTGTCCCACGGTGTAATATATAGTTAAATATTTTCAATTGGCTCCTTTTCTTTTATACAAATATTAAAATATTAATAAAAATTTAATTGTACGCATTTTCCCAAATTTTCACAGCCTTTATTTTATTTTATTTTATTTTATTTTATTTTATTTTATTTTATTTTATTTTATTTTAATTTATTTTTTTATTTTATTTTATTTTATTTTATTTTTTTTATTTTATTTTATTTTATTGTATTTTATTTTATTTTATTTTATTTTATTTTATTTTATTTTATTTTATTTTATTTTATTTTATTTTATTTTATTTTATTTTATTTTATTTTATTTTATTTTATTTTAATTTATTTTATTTTATTTTATTTTATTTTATTTTATTTTATTTTATTTGATTTTATTTTATTTTATTTTATTTTATTTTATTTTATATTAATTTATTTTATTTTATTTTTTTATTTTATTTTATTTTATTTTATTTTATTTTATTTTATTTTATTTTATTTTATTTTATTTTATTTTATTTTATTTTATTTTATTTTATTTTATTTTATTTTATTTTATTTTATTTTACTTTATTTTATTTTATTTTATTTTATTTTATTTTATTTTATTTTATTTTATTTTATTTTATTTTATTGAATTTAGCACCCAATCTCGACCACTGTCTTTCATTCCTTGTGTTCCTAGCACATTTTCCCAAGCAACTATTTCTCACCTTGGCACCCTCAACATTTCCACCCCCCAACCACTTTAACAGCCCCAGTGCCCAGGCCGAGAGTCACAGCCCATTCGCGCGCAAACCAAGCACTTCCTGGCTACTGGCTGCCATCATAAATTTTCTGCTGGTGATGTTTAATTTTCCAGCGGCATCTTGACTACTCATTGTTTGGCTTCACAACACACCACATCCAACACCCTGCGCGCCCCACTAGCGGCCAAAAAGATGGATCGTTATCGCTCAAGATAACTGCCAGCGGTCTCGGGCGCAAAGCGGTCGTCGTAATTTCATTAGGCGTACACGGCTGCGGATGAGCCGCCCAGCCATTGCAATTACAATGCAAAGCCTGGAAGCGAGCGAGTAAAGAAATCCGGCCAAGTTTAGGAAAGCGTCAGGAACGTGCAAAATTTTCGGCAGCAAATTAAGGTGAGCGCTTAATGTGAAAACGCGGCAATATTTGCAGAAACTGGGGGCACATTTTAAAATGAGATGAAGTGAGGCGAGTGGAAGTGAAAGCGGTGCACTGAGGACGTGCTGCTGTGTCTGTGTTATGAGACCGGTACAGTTGACTTGGTTGGACGCACATGCTGACGAAGATTTAGCATGAGCGCAGCCGCAGGAAGGGGGGCTGCTAGGGCAATAATGCAGCATTTAAGTTGCGTCATAAAATTAAAGCAGCTTTTTTAATTGTTTGGCCTAAGCAAATGGTTAAATGGTTCATACGCCGCTAAGTAGGCTAAACTGAATTTGACCTGGTCTGCTTACTGCTGCGGTAATAGCAGCATAAACAACTACACTATTGGCCGGAAGATGAGCAACGACAGCACACTTTGACGCACAATTTGACGCCAACTGTCACTTGGCGAGGCGCGCAAGAAAGGGGAAGAATATTGGCCCATTTGAAACATTAGACGGAAACGTTTAACACGCTTTAACGCCTTCGTCTTGTGCTGACGCTGTTGTTGCTGGGTCATTTGGGTCATATTTTCTGGCCCATTTACTGCTGACTCATGAAATCAGGGTCAGCGGCAAATGATTTCGACATCGCTGCGACGAAGTTTATGAAGCTTGCGGTCAATTAATGTGCTGTCGCTTTGCTGGTGGAAACAACAGAAAACAATGTTTGCATCAACTGATGAGGATTGTATGTGTGTTTGATGTTTTGTGTTGTTTGCTACTTAGTGAGTGCAGACAAGTGGAAAGAAACGTGAAAATCGCTCAACAAAAGGCGTCAAATATGACATATGATGGCTTAAAAGAATGGTGCGCCGATTTTGTCGGTTAGCCTCTTTGACTGGCGCTGTCATTTGCATACTGTGGGCGACACCCCGCAGGCATATCACAAACACATGCACACACTTTCGCACACACACACACATACTTGAACATATTGCAAGTGTTGTCACCGTAACAATTTTGCTCGCTTGACATGGCCATCTTTTCCGGCTGCTAAGCATAACTGCCTCGACCGCTTTGCGAAAGTTCAGCGCACCGCTTACACACATGGCAGATGAAGTAGAGTGACCATATTATGGTAAAAACTAAAGAAAATTTTCTAAATTGCTATGTTTGGTTGTTGAAACTGATTTTTTATGCGTGGATAGTGAAATGTTTATATTTTTTAAATGAAAAAATCGATTTTGAAATTGTGAACACTGAAATTGTTTGAAAATTTGTTTATGAGAAAAAAATTTCCCAAAGATTCTGATATTAATAGAAATACACACACACCTTTGAAATTTTTTCCTTCAGCAAACTTTAGAAAAATATATATAAAAAAATAAAAAAAAATATTAAATAACTTTAGGCTTCAGTAATCGTAGGACAAAGATGACATTTTGTGTAAAAGTTAAATTGTTTAAAGAGTTTTAGCGAAAAAATCGTTTTTAAATGGTATTTAAAATTTGTTTCTACAGAAAATTTAACTTCCACACAAAAAATAAATTTTTTATAATTTTTAATAAGAAAAAGCAACATTTGAAATGACATTAAATGTGGTTTTTATGTACAAAGTAGATATGTTTCAAGCTAAAAGTTTCTTAGAAATTATATTAAGAACTTGGCTGGTTTTTTGTAAATGAGTATTTCATTATTTATTTTAAACATCAAAACATGGCCACATTATTTCTGTATGTGTCTGTTTTCTTAAGACAATTCAAAGGTTTTCTAAAAAATATACCAACCATAACAGCGCGTGTTCCATAACTTGTCTTTATAATTTTTTCAAATAACAAAACTTGGTCATCTTAATTCTGTAGGTATGTGTGTTTTTTCGTATGAGTGAGAAGTTTTCTAAAAATATGTTCAGAGCGTTTGTTTCATAACTTTTTTTTCTTAATTTTTTTGAAACAACAAAACATGGTAACCTTAATTGTGTGCTTGTGTTTTCTTAAGGCAATTGAGAAATTCTCAAAAAAATATAATTTTCCATAATTTTTCTATAATTTTTTTTCAATCAAAAAACATGGTCACCTTAAATGAGTGTGTGCTTATTCTGGCCTGACTTCTGGCCGCTTTAGGGGTTTGCTTTTTGACATACAGTCACACCGGCCGCAGTTGGGGTCAAGCTGTGCGTGTATTCATCTCAGTGTGTGTGTGTGTGTATGTGTTTGAGTGTCGGTATGCCTTCCTTTTGTTCATGTGCAGAAATAAATTACCCACTGCTCAGCAGCAAATTGCAGTCGCCTTAGTTTCCAACAACAGCAATGACGTGGTTTGCTAGCAGTGTGGCGCACAACATTTTGACACTTGGCCGAAACCATAAATGTCAGTTGAGATGAGACTTAGCCGTAGTTTAAATACCAGCGGACAGATTAAAAGTCCAACAGTTGACCAGCAGCGAACGTTGACCAGACTGTCGCACGCACAAACGTGAAGGTAACAAGTTGCGGAGTTGCGACACAAGCAACGGCGACGTCGACGAAGAGTGGCCAGGCTGCAGGGCAATGAATGAGCCTAGGAAGAGGCATTTGGTATGCAGGCAAGTGCCGCTTCCGGTTGACTCTGGTTCGACTCTGTGTGCCACATAAACTATTGTGCCATCAGTTGTGGCGTTCATTGCTTCGGTCTTCAGCTCAACGTACGGAATTGAGAAATTACAACCATTAGGCTTGAGGGTCACTTTTAATTACTTTTAAGAAGGTCAACTCTAATGAGTGTCACTTTTTTGATGCAATTACCGGCGACAACAACACGTGCTGTTGTGTATGGCTGTGTGTGTGTCTGGCAAGATGGCATTAGTGCACAGCTGGAATTTTTATTGAACACTGCTCGACTGTGGCACACAGTGTAGGCAAATCGCCGGCATCTAAGTGAGTCATGGTTAATTTTAAATGTGTCCGTAATTAAAGTGAAAAGTTTTCACATTTGTTGGCAATTTATTTGTGGCCAGTTAAAAAGTGCTCAATGTCACAAAATGAATTTGCTTTGAAAGACAGTAAACACAGTGAAAGAGGAGATAAAGTGAGAGCGTGGTAAGGCAAAGGAAAGGATAACGTTAATGGCAGATGCCTTCAAGTCAATAAGCAAAAGTGAAAAGCCAAGACGTGAATATGCAGAAAGCTGACAACGTAAATTTAAAGCTTAAATAAGACTTTAACAATTTGTAAATACTTGAGAAGCAACTTGGGTGTGGAAGGAACTTTATTGGTTTAAGGAATGTTAGATACAATGTAAATTGCACTATAATTTAAGCAACAAGACGGAGACAATGGAATTCTACACTCAATTACACTGAAGTTAGTTATAGGTTTGGGTAAGCGGCAGCCTAAAAGTATGCAGCTATATTGGTTTGGCTGTATTTATTTGAATAACTGCAATAAATTTGCCAACGTTAAGGTAATTCTTTTGGTATTTTATGATTAAAAAAATAAACAATAAAACTAAATAAAATAAATTAAAACAATAATTTAAAATAAAATAAAATCCAAAAATATAAATAAAATAAAATAAAATAAAATAAAATAAAATAAAATAAAATAAAATAAAATAAAATAAAATAAAATAAAATAAAATAAAATAAAATAAAATAAAATAAAATAAAATAAAATAAAATAAAATAAAATAAAATAAAATAAAATAAAATGAAATAAAATAAAATAAAATAAAATAAAATAAAATGAAATAAAATAAAATAAATAAAAATAAAATAATAAAATAAAAAAAAAATAAAATAAAATAAAATAAAATAAAATAAAATAAAACAAAATAAAATAAAATATATATAAATATAAATAATAATAATAAAATAAATACAATAAAATGCATAACTCTATTGAACGCAGAAACATAGGTTCGAATCCCCGTCATATCCCAACATAAAAATTATGAGAAACATAAAAAACCAAAATATGAAAAACAAAGAAATAGCGAGTCTTTAAAAGCTTCTCAAAAGTCGTTTCAAAAACTCTGTCAATTTGATTATGAAAGCTTCCAACATAAAACTCACGAATTTATGTTCAAATTAAACTTCGATATAATATTTCGCAACGACAGCTTATTCAAACCTTTTGTATTTATAGTATTTATTTAGAATTTATTTAGAAATTTTTTTTAATATAAAAAGACAAGAAAATAATTAATGCTACATAAAACTGGACCTACAACATGTAAAAATATTAATAAATTTATATTAATATTTCTACAAAACCAAAGACTCGAGGGTCAATATGAAAAAATTGGCCAAAAATTTAAGTTTCATGTGATATCATTGAAATTGTTGATTTGATATCAAAGATTTAAATTTTATATATTTTTTCACGCCACTTCGACTCCAAGCACTTCATAAACTAATCTACATGAAATTGTCTATTACTGGCGTCGAATCGGTTATATCGAGTAACACGGCACAGTGTGCGCTGTGCTTGATGTATCACTTCCGTGTCGGCAATGTGTTTGTCTGCCTGCGAGTCTGGCCGCCAGTTTCACTGCAAACCCATTCTAAACCCTTCCGAGCCGTTTCAACATTCTACCAACCAGCTGTCCGCTTTGAACATTTCAAGCACTTTGTTGCTGTACTTTATTCAAATTCGAGCGCACAAAGCAGCCGGAAAGAAAGCGCAGCGGCAGGCTGCAACATAAATATATCGCCAGCATTGTGCACAGCAACACGTCTTTTTGGTATTTTCACATGCTTGAGCATCGCATTTGATGCGGCAGCACGTTTCGCCCACCCACGGCCACATGGCGCGGTGCGGCAAGGCGCGACAGTCGGCACATTAACTGCTGTCTGTGCAACCCTTCTTCGGTACATCTACACACACACACACATACAGCAAGCCAACGTTCCACCTCACGCGCCTTTAAACATTCAACTATGACGCAGTCGACTACGGCAATAAACGCTTTCAAGGCGTACAAGTACGAGTATGCAATGGCAAACAAGCGACCCATAGTGTATTCGGTCAGCTAAATGACGCGTCGTAGGTTCAAAGCTGTGTTTGTTGGATAGTTAAAGTCCGCTCATTGCCCAAGCGGTAGCTGCAGTAAATAAAAGTCGTGGCGTTCACCTTGGCATTGAAGTCGTTGTGGAACTGGGAGCAGTTGGCTGGTTGGTTGGTTACACGTTAGGTTTGTAGGCGTCTAAATGGCTGCCCGGAACGTGACCGATTTAGTTTAGTAACAGCATAAAACAACAAAAACAACAACATAAAACATTGGTCGAACGAATTGTCTGTCAGTTAGGTGGAGGTTGACTGCGAAAATGTGTAATTTGAGAAAAATATTTTTTTTATTATTTTTTATATTTTGTTTGTCCTTCAACCCATTTATTACAATCTTTACTGGCTTTAGCTAATTTGTAAGTATTTTAAATTAAAATTACCCATTTAAGAAGATGGTATAAGCTAAGTTAAGATTTTACTACTAACACAAGTACAAAAGTTGGATAAATAAGTAAATATGAACGAATCAGTCAAGCACTGCTTTTAAGCGACTTTTTTCGAAAAATTACAAGTTCCATGAAAATATTTCTTCTAAAAATGTACTTTAAATTCTTACAGTCAACTCAAATACAAAAGTTGAAGAAAATTTAATGAAAGTAAACAAATCACTGTGGCCGATACTGAAAACCAATGTCGACGGATCAGTTAAAGACTGCTTTTAAGAGCAAAAAGGATAAAAAACTTTTGAGGTTATCGATTCATTGACATGTTCCATTAAGATATTTCTTCTAAAAACTGATTATAAATTTCTACAGACAACAAAATTTGATGAAACGTGTAAATATGAACATAAGTAAACAAATCACTGTGGCCGATACTGCAAGTCAATGTCGATGGATCAGTCAAAGACTGCTTTTAAGAAACTTTTTAAGATAAGGATACATGAATGTGGATCTAATGACTTCCTTGACATGTTCAATGAAAATATTTTTTCTAAATTCCTAAATTCTAAATTTTTTTAGATTCCTTCAGTCAAGATTCATCCCCTATGGAAATTTACAGGCATTCACTAGCAGACAGACATTATTTACATAATTTTGAAAAGAAAAATTCAAATACCAACCGAATCTCTCTGTGAATCGTGAATTGTGTGAGATCACTACATACTTCAAACACTTCCATATAGAATTAACTACTGATTTTGTTCCCGATTAAAGTACAAAACCCAATCGACAGACCTCCGCGACTTTGTTTGAAAGAATCAATGCAATTGGTGCAATTAAGTTGTGTTAAAATATTTTTAAACATTAAAAAACACATTGTTTCGAGACTTTGAACTTTGAGATCTTTATGTTTTGTTTTGAAAAAATTGTTGTTCTTGAATTAAACTCAATAAATCAGAGCTGGGAGAAGACTGTAGACTTGCACAAAGACTATGCAGAAAAAAATAACTTTGAAGAAAAAAAGGTCCTGTATCTTTGTTAGGTCGGAAACTAATTAGATTACACTCGTATATATAGAAGTAAATATCATATAAGGCGTAATTGGGGTTTTCCTGAAGAATCTGTGGCATATGAGGAAACTGTGGTGAAAGGAGAACTGAATTTTGATTTTGACTACACTGAAGATGTGGTGGTGTGTAAGTTAGTTCAGGTAATATTTGCTGATTCGATTGGCAAACCAAAGGAGGGAGTACAAAGCTGTCTTAGTTATAAAATACAGCCGAACTTAACTAACAAAAAAAAAAATAAAAAAATGCGCTTTGGGCAGCTCCTGGTAACTATTGATTTCATCTGAAAAGATAAAGTAGGATCAGCTTGAAATAATTGTATAATTGATAATACTACTCGATAGATAGAAAAATAAAATTTAGATGTATGATACTAAATACTGAGATCCAAAACGTGTATTTTTTCCTTACTGATTTCCTTACTGATCCTTTCCTTACTGACCTTACTTACATATTTTGGTCCTAAAATTTGAAACTAGAAAATTTAGTTAAAAGGAGAAAATTTTCCTCTTTTATTTGATACCCATATCTTCATCATTGCCCAACCACAAATATTACAAAAAATATTTGAAATGTGTATGTCCTTAAAATTTTAAAGTTCTTTAAAAAGGACTTAAGGTCAGAATATGGAAAACTATATTAACTATGCTAGGTTACTACAGGGTAGGCCATTTAAAGTGGAAGGCCATTCTTGTTTTTGAAAAAAAAAGAGGAAAAAAAATGTTTTTTTTTGTTTTCATCTCGATATTCATTTAAGTTAAGGTGCTTCCCGTAGGGAGCGCCAACAAATTAAAGTTGGGGCCCAGCCACTTGGGCCCATCCTTCATACTTACTCCTTCACCAGTCAACTCCTCCTCCAGTCAAAGACGTGATTTAATATTAACACAATTTATTCTGTTCTGCTTGAGCTCCTAAAATGAAGTGACATTCTTTGCTAAGCTAACTTATTCCTAAGCTTATTCCCTATCCTAACTCTGCTGACGTTGCACTTCCCACGCTGCCGTAGCGCGACGCTCTCAGGTTGCGGTATTGCACCGGATGCGCGTGCATGGCTCTAGACGCAGTGTCAGCATATTTGGTCAGGTGAATTGGCTGGTCACTGTGTTAACTTTTATTTTGGTCCAAGGAGAAATTTTCTAGTTAGTTTTTGAAAATGATATCGCGTAAATGGCCACCATTAGCTTTGGCCGCAAAATGTGCCCTTTTTCGGCATTTTCCATCACTTTTGCCAGTGTATCGGCCGATATGGCTCTTATTTCGCGGCGTATGTTGGCTCTGAGTTGAGCTAGTGTCCTTGGCTTGTTGGTGTATACCTTGGACTTCAAGTAGCCCCATAAAAAAAAGTCTGGCGGCGTCAAATCGGGTGATCTTGGTGGCCACTCATAATCGCCGTTTGGTTTTCACAATCGAGAAGTTATTTTGAATGTAAAGCTGAACAATTTCAGCACGTTCTTTTGGAGTGTACTGTTCCATGGTATAAATTGTCTTAGAATGACGCTTCCAATGCGCTTTGTCATTAGTCGATCTGACAGCTCTGTCAAAAGTTATAGGGTTACCAGATGCTTCCACTTCCAATGGCCTACCCTGTATAAATTACCTATAGTTTCACGCCTATATCAACATTTGGATGGGTCTCGGCAAACAAATATTTTCGCACTGTGTAATAAAAGTAAAGGTAGTGTTATCCTCAGTGCTTCATAAATTTCTAAATTTTCTTTAAAATCAAAAATAATAAATATTTCATCTTAAATGTTAAAACCAGAGGTATTAATTAATCTATAAAGAAACCTTCGGATTTATGATTTTCGAAAATGTTCGAACAATTAAATTTTTTTCAACTTTCACAGTCAGAAGACTCCCCAAATCTCATCTGATTTGGACAATCTACCTATATATCGCTAAACTATAATATTATTTTCTGAACCACGGACCGCTTGTGTTAGTCGTTTGATTCGTTTACGAGATATGTGCTCATAACGAAGGGGGAAAACTGGTGTTTCGAAGATTTTTTGAAAATGCTTCTTAAGAAAATGTTTTTTTTTTATTTTTAGTTCCGTGTTTAGCGGCCCAAAGTTAGTCTTGACAAAACTTTTATTTTTAGATGCATTGTTCGTCTCGAGCAGTGTAACACTACGAACTAAAACCATAATCAACGCTCTTTCCCGCTGGCCAATTCAACTTGTAAGCATTGCACTTACTATCAATTTTTAAATTCTTCTGATCTTCCTTTCTTCTGATGATTCCTTTCCTCTTTTAGTACAATCTAATACTATTAAATGTAAGCAATTCGTAATGACAAAACTAAAGTCCATGTTGCCCTGTTGGCCAATGCTCGAATGCAATTAAAATTGCACTGCAACAATCTCAACACAACTGTTCGAAGAAAACCAGTGGATACTGTGGAAAAAATGCATCACACACACAAAAATACTTGAACACATTTTTGAACGTATATGTCTGTATATGTTTTCACATATGTTTATATGTATGTGAGCAGGAAGTATACCAAGTCGTTGTTGCAATTATTAACAAAACATTGGCGGCATCATTATCAGCATTATTATCTCTGTCGTTAACTGCGTATGTCAAGTGGAAAAGTAATTTTCTGCTGACAAAGCGGCAAAGCACAGCAAACGATTTGTTACAAAAGCCACAATCGCAGCTGTCATTTTGAGTTGCACGGCTTATACCTGAAAGTATATTGCGGTGAGAAAGCAAAAATGAAAACAAAAAACTATACTTCACATAAACAAAAATGAAATTGTAAAAAAAAACCGCAAATTGCTGTTTTTGTTTCGAACGTCATTAAAAGTACCTGTGCAGATTTTGCCTTTTTAGCAGACAGACTACAGGCCGCAGTAGTTATGGATTGCAGAGATTATTGTTGTTGGCTGGACGTCAGATAGTTGTGACAAACAACAACGACACATGAGTGCATAGAGAAATAAATTGGGTAGTTTGAGGAGCAAATGGTTTGCACATTTGTGAGGGAACTCACTGGCAAATGACAGTTGAACAACTGAAGTGGGTGGATATTAGTTTTGAGGAACTTTTTGTATGTGAAAAATTACATTTTGTCTTCACATATGACCAAAGTTAATATGAATATAAAAATGGGGATCAAATATGGCTTCGACATATATGTATATAAATACATATGTGCAAGAGATCTGTAAATTTTCGGGATGGTTGGGACCGGAAGCATTTTCGATAACTGATTTTCTCGGGTGATTAGATACAATTTGGTATCATTTAAAGTTTAATATGGTAAATTGAAAACATTTTCTTCTTTAAGTAAGTTGTTGTTGGCAACAAACGATTATTATATAATTAAATGCAAATAACGAGCACTGATTAAATTCAAAAACCAATTAAATCATCAATTAAAAAACGTTTGTTTCTAATAATTTCTGGTAGTATTGGAACAAGGGGACTTCCCCACTAGTTTCCATGGACAAATAAATTTTTTGAATTTCTTACGGTTTATAAAACAAAAAAATATTATATTTGCTTTCACAGAGAGTAGAGAGAAATTCGGACAATTGAGGCAATTAAAAACGTTGCCTGTCTTTTAATGTTGCCGGTTAACCCTTTGGACCCCAAAGTTTTGCTGAGAGCAACTTCACCTTATAACAAAAGTTGCGATTGATTTATTTAACAAATTAATATTTTTAGAAGTGAATTCAAAGCGAATAAAACAAATTTTACTGTTATCCCCAAAATGATTTCCAATAATTTGCAGCGATATCAGGGAAAGTTTGTGTTCTAGTTGAAGTCTACGAATTGGGCCCCTTTGATCAAAACCCTGTTTCTTTAACCCTTCTGTCAATACAAAAAATTTCCACCTATCTCCAATACGAAGGCACCCGGGTACCTTCATACAATTTGTATGGGAAAAGTGAAAATAATAGCGCAAAAATGTTAAAAATCGTTGTTGGCTTATAAAACAAAGCGTTATTTGTTGATAATTAAAGTTAAAAATATTAAACACATATTAATAGTGCAATAATTTTAGCATTTTCGTGTTTTACGTTGTTGCTTACGTTAATCGGAACAGATATAGCATGACTCATTGGCTTTTGGCCAGTGGTCCAAGTCATGTTTTGTTCGTGCTGACACTTGCAGAAACGAACATAAAGGTTTCTGTGCTCCGCCAACTGCTTCAAAACCATTTTTAGTGTAAAAATTGTGATAGCAAGGGAATTTTTTGTCTGTTCTGAATTTTCGGCTTCAGCGGCGCACACAGGATTTCATTTTAGAAGGCGTTCTGCACACAACTTTTGACCAAAATACCATTTCAAATCAATGTGTCACACATAATTTTTGTTGCTAGCAAATATGTGGGAGTTTGAACCACCAATACCCCCTCATGTCACCTTCTCAAGATATTCTCCACAGCATCTGGCTTTGTTTGTGGTATCTAATTTATGTTTGCTGCCAAGGTGCAAATATTGAGCATGCACTTATCACTTTTTCGTAGCGACCTTTGTACTATTGTAAATGCCAAAGATTTTTGGTTTCAGGTTGTCCCCTGGCACTGCTTTGCCGTGGTGCATAGTTGAAAGAACCACCCAGCTTCATTACCCTTTGGAAGGTACAACTCCAACGATTTTGTCGCTGTAAAAATGACTTTAGGGGTCGAGTATTACTTTTTAAACCAAAGTGAGATTTTTTGTGACCGCCAGCGCCTTAAAAGTAAAAAGGTCATCCGTTGCAGCATTGCGGACGTAAGATTTAAAGCTTTGAAGAAATATTTTTTAATAATATTTTTTCGCCTACTTGGGTTTTACATACTTTGGCAATTGCCTACTTAGTTTTTAAGAGTAAACTTGTCCTTTCAAAGGGTAAAACATCTTGGAGCAACACGTATCTGAAGTCGATGACTCCGATCGGATGTCCTAAATTTAACTTATCTTTGAAGACAACTTTGGTTTCAAATTTAAAGTTTGGTTCACTTAAATATGAACGAGTAATTTCACGTTGAAACTGTATTGTTTTACTGTATTTTGTATGAAGGTACCCGGGTACCTTCGTATAGAATAAAGGGGTAGTGTTCAAAAATTTGTTCTAAAAGTTATACAGAAAAAGTTTTCTTTCTATATAATTTATCTAATAGGTAGTCAATTGATATTTAGGAAGATACTAAAAATACCAGCATAGCGTTCCTTGGCCGAAAGTAGGATATTTTTACTTCAAAAATGCAATAGGTACCCAGGTACCTTCGTATTGACAGAAGGGTTAATAATGGTTAAATAAAATCAAAAAGTGATAATTTTGTATTTTTCCATAAGTTGTCAATAATTTTCTTGTAACTAAAAAATATTGATACAAAATGTATTTAACCCCTTTTGAGCTAAAATTGTTCAAAAGTAAACTCTAACAAAGGGGAGTGGTGACTTCAAATGTGAAATGCTCACTTCTTAGTTAAGTGTTTCATGATTTAAATACCAAAAAGTAATATCGAGACACAGGGTAAAATTCGAGCTCGAAAGAGTTAATCGAATCTTAGATAACCGAGGTGCAACTGGATATTGATCCATGCAGTGGTGCACACTGCATTTAATTTTTTTTTGGAGAGGCGTGGGTTGCGGACGAATTTTGAGCCGAATACCATTTGAAACCATATTGTTTTACGAGCAATTTTTGTGATGGAGGGTAGAAAGTTTGACTCTCAAAATCCGCCCATGTGTGCGTCACTGGATCTGTCCTTTTTATGCTTATTTTTTGCTGTACTTCAAAAACAACGTTATTGCATTTTTGATGAGAGAAACGAGAGATTTATTCAAGTGTTTTAAGCTCAGCATGTTCTCGAATACCCTGGGAAGAAATTTGACTAGGTGGTTTTAGTGGGTCTAAGGAACTTCTCTCACAAAGAATGGACTAGATGAGAACCATGATTGGAGTCCTGACAGGTCACTGTGTAGTTGGCACCCATGCATGAAGGTTGGGTGGGCATTCTAATGACTTCTTTTGAAAGGAACAAAACGCTCTTCCTTTCTATGCCTTCAGCTTTGACATTATTTGAGAGAAGGAAGCCATTCTTCTTGGACAGTCTAGGGGATCTAGCCGATAGAACTAAGTATTCCTATTCCACAAGGTTTCGTAGAGGACTTAGACTGATTCAATCGACCCGATGGGATACTCGTATCTCCTAAAATTTACGTCATACCTGCTTCGGAAGTTGGTATCGATCATCTTTCAAAATTTCGTTTCTTTTTTAATGACTTCTGTCGAAAGTGTATGAAGAAAAAGAGGAAGAAAATGCTCTTCATTTTACATGCCTTCACTTTCCACGTCATCTGAAAGAAGGAAGCCATTCTTCTGCGACAGTCTGAGGAATCTAGCCGACAGGACTCATTCCACTCGACTTCGTAAAGGGCTCAAACTGGTCCAATGAGTGGGCGGACTTTAGTTCGATCAAAGATATATCTGCGAAAATTTTAGTCATAACTGCTTCGGAAGTTTTTATCGATCATCTTCTAGAAATCAATTTCCTTTTTAATGACTTCTATCAAAAGTATATGGACAAAAATGAAGTGCCTTCACCTTTCACGTCATCTGAAAGAGGGAAGACATTATTCTTCGATAGTCTAAAGGATCTAACCAAACAGACTCATTTCATTAGGCTTTGCAAAACGCTCAAGCTGGCTCCATGAGTGAGCGGACTTTCGTTCGATTGACCAGCAGCGATACCTGCTAAAATTTTAGTCAGAACTAGTTCGGAATTTTTATCGGACATTTGAAAGAACTGTTTTGTAAAGACTTAATAGAGAGAACAACAAAAATGGAATGAGTATAAGTTCTACGTTCAATATGCAATGTTTGTGCCTGAAACTTTTTGTATATTACGAAGAAAATTAATAAATAAAATACGTTTAAAATAAATGCAAATCTACAAAAAATGCCATAAAAACTGAATCTGCAGGCATTCACTGCATTGCAATGAAAATCCACATTGATTTCCAGCAATATTGATGTGTGTATGTATGTATGCATGTAAACCAATGTGCAGCATTTTATTTGGAAGGAGTCGCAGTTGGGCTCGAGCCGGCAGCGCTCAATTGTCGATGATGACTGCTACAGGGGACGAGGTCAGAAAAACAAAATTACCATTGACCTTCGGCGCAGAAGCGTTGTTGTTGTTGAAACGGAATTGCTGCTTATTGCAAGCCGCTTCGGCGCGTTAAAACTTTTATCATAAATTTCGAAACAGCTGCCAAAAAATCCTTATGGCAAATAATACCAACAGACGGTGAGTGGGCGAATGAGTCAGCATTGAGGCATTGAGTGCCGATAGCGCTGACATGAATGGCTGCCTGTGCGGTCGAATTATGTACAAAGAATGTATGTATGAATATTGTGTGTATTGAAATTTTCGAAGGTTGCGTATTGCAAGTATGATGGCCTGAGTACTCGAGGAATTGCCATGGCCGATTGAATGAATGAACAATTTGCATTGCCACTGAGGTGAAAGTGCCAAGTGAAAGAAATCAGTGCCAAACAAAGCAAAAAAAAACAAACTTCTGCTCATAGCTGCAGTTAATGTTTAAAGCAATAATTTTTAGTTGTACTGTCTTTGGTTTGAGATTTTCTTTGTAATCGGACGGAAGACTGAGTCAAGCTTCAAGCCAGCATTGAAGTTGAATCAGCAATCCTGTTTATTGATGTTAAAGAGTTACGATAAAGCAATTCGTTAGTTGGGGATTCGAATCAATGCTTCTTTGGTTTTTGATCTAGCAGTGATTTGAAAGCATGCCTTCTTCTGGAACTTGATCTTCTTTAGCTCTGCTGAGGTCAAACAAGCCAATATATCAAAATGTTGAAGAGATAGAGAAGTGCACTATGACCTCAATACTCGTTGCAATCAACATCTCGATAATTGGAAGTCGCACTCCCACTCGGAAGCCAAAATGGCCCATTGTGAGATTAAGTCAGTGGACAAACCAGTTCGACCTTTTAATGAAGGAGAGTAGATTCGAGATTTCAACTTTCGTCGCGCAGGCCAGGTCTGTCAGGAATCTTGACCCCAAGGTGCGGAGTCGGCAAAAACCTTCGTCTAAAAACGATGGTTTTTTGGACATCCTGGTTCAGACCAACTTTTAAAGGTAGGTAGATGTGGCTGCCCCAAGAGAAGCGCACTTAGGCCAAGACAGCCTATTGTGATAAACTTTTAAAGGATGACTCTCTACATGTATATCCTTAGAAGTCAATAAAGGACATCCTTTAGAGAACACAATTTAATTAAAAAAAACACATACTAATTAAGCAAGTAGTGATATTTAAAATAGACATATTCGAATTAAATATGAAATAAAGTATCCTCTAAGGCTCTGATTACAGGTCTCTGCTCTTTTCCGATTTCCGATTTCCGATGTGGCTTTATTTCACCGATAACGCATTGGATCTCAACTTAGAGCATAGATCAGCGATTTCACAAAACACACATCGCACAAACTTGCAGATCAGTTGACGTTAGAGGATATGATTCGGTCTGGAGATCGTTGATTCAATGAATCAAATGTTTCCACAATCTAAATGGGTTCTTCCTTTGTGTAGCGATTTATTTTTAATAACCAAAACAGTCGTAGACGACAACTGTGAAATTTCAGAGTTGCCACTTGTACAAAATATTAAAAAAATAAAAAAAATTAAATCTACACTTTACTGGGAAAAATCCTTTCATCTTAAAAATCTCTGTAGTGTTTTTCAAACAAAATTTCGTGCAATAAGGGAAGTTTGCAGGATTCTTCTACAGCAACGTTGTAGACCAACAGGTGGTCATTATGAAACATACCTGGCGAGTTGACGTTGGAATTTTAGGATATGATTCGATCTGAAAATCGTTGCTTCAATAAATCAATTGTTTTCACAATCGAAAGGGATTTTTCCTTTGTAAAGCAATTTATTTTTAATAAAAAAAACAATCATAGACGACAACTGTGGAATATCAGAGTTGCCACTTGTACAAAAAATAAAAAAAAATTCAAAAATTATAAATTCTACACTTTACTGGGAAATAATTTTTTTTGCAATAAGAAAAGCCTGCAGGATTCTTCTACAGTAACGTTTCCGTAGTAGGAATGTTTACATTTTTTCTGACAGGTTGCCATTATGGAACATACCAAACCTAAAATTGGTATAAGTGGTTGCCCCAAGGCGGAATACACTTGACCATGGAGGCCCATTGTGATATCATAAGCAGTCGAGTATGTGACAGCCCACTCATTGAAGAGGTTTGAGTTTCTCACGAAGTTTTGTGCAAATAGTCCTATAGGCTGGATTCCCTAGATTTTCGAAGAAGAAGTTGGAGAGATAGTCCATTTGAACAAGAAACGTGTATAGAAGGTGCAGAAACTAATAAAACTTAAAATCTTAAGAAAAATTAATATTAGTCAGAGTCTGTAAGGCTTTACTAGGGTTGGTGGGCTGTCCTACGGACCTCACCATCTTTTGGGTACCTGGTCGAGTGGCGATCCAAAGAAATGAGTTGGCTGATCAGGTGGCCAAGATGAGGTCTGAGATGGATTCACAGCTCGATAGGGTAGTAACTTAATGAAAGCTTAATTCAAAAGCTTAAGCAAAGCTTAGACAGATGCGGGTCTACTTTCTACAAATAGTGGACAGTAGGTGCCGAAATCTCTTTCTTTCTAACTGCAGAGTGGCTCGACAGATTTGGTACCCGTAGAACAAACGATCTGTTGCTGAAATTTTCGTAGGAAATTATAAATTTTCTCTAGGCTGCCAGCAGTAATCATGGCTCATTGTCCTATTGGTCCACATAGAGTGAGATTAGGGATCTTTCGCGATTCTTTTTGCAAAGGCTGCAGGGAAGAAAACAAAAGTGAAACCGTTGAACTCTTCCTATGCGACTAAACTGTCTCAAAAAACGCCTGAATAGACTGACGTTGAAAAGAATGAACTCCTTAGGAAAAGTGTAACTAATTGGTTCTCTTGTCGATCTGTTGGGGACAAGACTGAAATGCATCAGGTCCTGTCTTGACAATGCAATGCTTCCTATACTCTCCTATGTATTGAAGACCTATTCAAGGAAGCAACAATAAAACAATTCACCATTGCCAATTGAGCGAGTTTAGCGAACTCGCAGTCGCTGCTATGCACCTACCTTTTAAATAATAATGAACTGTCCAACTGCTCAACACTCAGAAAAGTGTATAATTTTAATGGTGTAAAATTAATATATCCTGTCAACATGCGTTTGAAAAAGCTGAAAGTGCTTTCGTTGCGCTTCTTTACACTTTGCGTGTTGTTTGACTTTGTATTTTTTTCCTCGTCCTCGCGCTCGTTGTTGGCGTTTTTTTGCGGCGAGCAAAGTTTTTGTTCAGCTTGAACTCCCAAATGGCAGACCAACTGTGAAACAAACAAACAAACAAGCGTACATAATGCTGACAAAGGGCACGACTCCAAAATGTGCTGCGCCGCCGAATGAATGAAAACTCCACACCCGCAACAATTCCGCAAGGACAAATAATTTAAATTTTTCTCCGCTTACGTTTGGTTTTTTTCGGTCGTTTTATTTTTGTATTTTTCTTATGGTATTTTTTTAACTTGAACGCTTTTTTTTAACGCTGCCTGGGTAGTGATGAAATTTTTTATGCTCATTATTTTTTTGTATTTTTTTCTGTCGGCAACTGGAGGCGCACAGCGTCACGGCTTAAGCAGAGTTTATGCATGTTTAAGCCATTAATATGCGGCCGCCCCGGAGCAGTGCAATAAAAAACACTGCCAAGTTGTTGAAAAGTTAAAAAAAGCAAATACTTAAGCAACGCAACACAAGTGCGGCACAAAGGTTGCGCAGATTAGTGAAAGCGGCATTGCGAAGTGTTTTGGTGTTTGCGCGCAGTTTCAGGTTAAGGAAATTGTTAGTGGGTTAAATTAGTGGTGTCAGTGGGTTAATGTATAAAAATAATACTACTGCAGTTAACAACTCAAGTGCCTTGTTGACATTTATATCAAAAATTGTATTTCAAACAACTTTTTATTGCTGAATTGCTAAGAGAAGAACATACTTTTTGCTGTTTTGTTTTGCTTATCAATTGTGTCGAACTCACGCAGCCAGCTGGGCAAAGCATACATATGAAGCAAAACACTTGAATTGACTGCATGTGGCACAATCAAGCCTGCAAATTAGCGATAACAGGCAACACGAACACATAACCTCAAACATCGAGTAGAATCAAAATTGTGCGGCGATGGCGAGTGAAAGGCGAAGGTAAAAGCTTAGTGGAACCCTTCTTGCCGGTCCATACTAAAGAAAACAACAACAACAACAATGTAGGGTGTTATAAGTTTTGCTGCAGCGCTGTTTGCGCGTCCTAGCACCAGCAGCCCTCATTGCAGCTGCTAAATAAAAAGCCGGAAACAAACAGCATCTCATAATAAATTCAACATGACGTCGAGCCTACACAACGAACACAACGCCAGCAGAGTTGACACAGTCGACGGCAGCAACCAATTTTGCGAAACGCCGTCGACTGGTGCGTGGCCACTCGGAGCATGGAATGGGCAACGTGCACACGGCCAAGCAGCGAATACTGACTACAACTTATATTCGGGATCTTTAACACTTGCAACCTACTCATACGTAAAAGCCATTTAAGGGCTCTCCGATCATGATTAAGAACTCTTTCGGAATCTTTAGACTGTCTACAGTTGGCATTTTCATTCCATGTTGCACTGAGATCAGGTAACTGTCGACCAGAGTTTCAACTCACCGATTCTTGACTCGGGTCCACAAAAGTCTTTTTCACCTATTTATAGCTGGACCATCTCTTTGTTCCGTACCGACATGATTTCTTATCCATATCAAAGTATCCCTGCACCCTTTACCGCAGCACATCTGTTATAAAAAAATAAAATAAAAAAAATAAAATAAAATAAAATAAAATAAAATAAAATAAAATAAAATAAAATAAAATACATTAAAATAAAATAAAATACAATAAAATAAAATAAAATAAAATAAAATAAAATAAAATAAAATAAAATAAAATAAAATAAAATAAAATAAAATAAAATAAAATAAAATAAAATAAAATAAAATAAAATAAAATAAAATAAAATAAAACAAAATAAAATAAAATAAAATAAAATAAAACAAATTAAATGTTTTCATATAACGAAACTTTTATTTAAAAAATGCTTTTGAAACCACAAAATCCATCTCAGACACTTAACACTTTGATGTCTTTCCCACTCTTCAAAGCAAATTCTGTTTAATCCTGTGGTGCAAAATTAGTCCCAATGTGTCCTCCACGTAGCACTGGGGTTAAACATTGACACGTACCAAAAGTTAGCAGCTCCTCGAAAGATGTCTGTCTGCGCACATTGCAGCAGCCAGTGCAAAGACACTCACTGACACACACTGACTTGAGAACTGGTTGGCATTATTTATGGCCGAAACTTTTTCATAGCTCATATCTGATCACTGGCACAGGCGCGTTTTTTTTACGGGTTGGTGTGCGCGGGTCGCAGCAAATTTGTCTTACTTTCTTATTTGTTGCCATTTTTATCGCTGCGCTCAAGTCATGTCGTTGCAACACTTTCAGCCAAGCTGAAAGCTGGAACTTGCAGCAGTTTGCGTGCTGTCACAATATTTTTTCAAGTGATTTTTTTTCAACTCTGGTTTTTTGTTGGTTGGTTGTCGGCTGCAAGGCGGCTCAAGTAAATGTGTGATTTTGGAGTATTTGCCAAATGAAGCATTTATTGCTCGCTGCATTTAATGCATATGCAAATGCGTTTGTCTGTCCGGCAATCTGGCTGTCTCTCTGTCCATCCATCACACACCATGACGTTCGTTGTCCAAGCGGCGCCGACAAACAATAAATGCCAACCGAGCGCAGCTGCACATTTTCACAAGCTGCTTCAATACAATTGTTGTTGTTGTTGTTTCTGTTCTTGTTGTGTGTTTGTTGTTGCCACTCGCCTTATCGACAACAGCCAACCGTTGCCCTTACGATGCCATAACATTGATTGTTGCCAACGCAGGTAAGCAAAACGCTGCTTAAATGCGACCAGTGTGCAGTGTTGTTGCTACTGTAGCTCATCCCTTCGTTCGCCTTGCGTCTCACCGTCTGCTTTTGCCTCTCAGTAGCTGCAGTTCCAGTTGCATTTATTGCTGCTGTTATCGTTTCGGCTGAATACTTAGTTGTCGATGTGCCCGTTGTGTTTGCTGTTGTTTTGCTCTACTTCCGTTGTTGTTGGTGTTGTTGTCGTTGTAGTTGCTGCCACTGTTTACATGCATTGATTGAATTTGTTTACACCATTAAATTGCAAATTGCTATCAGCAACTTTGCATAAACTGCAATGAAATTTCGCACAAATCGCCCCCGACTTCCCCCTCGCAACCATTTCGCATGACATGTGGGCAGACAGTGGGTTTGGTTGTCATCGTCTATTGTCGTCTTGGCCGTGTGGCAATTATGAACTTTGCCAAATTGCTGTCCAACGTGTGACCCAACATACAAAATACGCTTCGTCAACTGAGGCAACAACAACATTATGGTTATAACGCTGATAGTTGTGTGAGTTTTGTGGATTTTGTTGCTTGTATCGAGCTAAACTGTGGTAGTTGTTGTTGTGGAAATTTTTAGGTTATTCTTAATTGAAGTAAGCAATTTTTGTTGCCAGAAATGCTGGCTTTGGTATAGGAGAAATGATGCAGAAAAACAAACATTTATATACACAAAACTACACATATATTTTTTCTGAACTAAAATCCAAAATTTGCCTTTCATTTTATTTTTTCAGTCCAATCATTTAGAATGGATTCATAAAGTTTTCAATGAGTTTGCTTTGCGCTGCTTACACTTTGCTTGCCCACTGCCTTCTATGGGTTTCACAATCCCTTGAAACTCGACGGTCAATGTCGGTCTGCGTAATTTTTTTTTATCTTATTATTAGAACTACAGGTTTTCCTGCTGTTTTATGCAAAACGAATGTCAATATCCCTTCTATAAGTTTTCGATTCCTCCCCGCTTTTTATGCTAGTTTCATCCTTACTTACACTAAACACTTTTTCTTATTTATTTTGGAAGTTGATTTGTCAGTGTCGAATAATAAGTTCTCTCAGGTTCTTTATTATAATTTTTTTGTTTTAGTTTTGATTTTTTTGGATTTATTATCGAGTCTTTACTATAAATTATGTAATACATAACTAAACTAAGAAATTATTCTTTTTAACAAAAATTGTCCTTTATTGTAGAGCAAATTGAAAGATAACCCGGCAATATAAGGGCCCTTTTAGGTTTTCTTGCCATCAAGCATTCTCTACCAAGTGCTATCAATATCCCAAAATTTAGAGACATTATGTTCAAAGACTAAAATAAATTAAAAACAAATTATTAGAAATATATTCCACAAACATTGCAAAGTTGTTGCGAAAAAGTTGCAAAGTGAAGTTAGTATTCTAGGATCTATGGTGCCTTCATAGGACTATTGTGTGTCTTTTTGACCTAACCAAGTTACTACCAAGTTATACTTCAAATATAAGAAATGTCTCGATTTCTGTAATAACAGAACTGCTTCGGTAGCTCAGCGCAAAAGGACTGGGCTTCTATCTCTGAGGTCGTGGGTTCAATATAATTTTAAAGCTCCAAGTTCTCTAACGCTCTAGTCAGACTGAAGTTCTCTTACGGCTCTTACGCTTTTCCAAATTTTTCAAGTTTTTCATTTTCTCTTACCCCTTCGATCGCGAATTTTACCCTGTGTCTCGATATTATCAGGTGTACAACTTTGCTTCCGCCGTTTTTTTTTCCAAAATTAAAAGCTTTATTGCGAAAAAGTGCTTACAGATGTATTATTCAAAGTATTGTCCGTCGCTAGCGACAACTTTCTCCCATCTTTCCGGCAATTTTCGGATCCCGGCTCGAAAAAAGGAGTCCTCTTTTGACGCTATCCATGAAGCAATCCATTTTTCCAATTCTTCGAAGGATTGAAAATGTTGATCTGTCAGGCCGTGTGCCATCGAACGGAATAGGTGGAAGTCAGAAGGGGCGACATCTGGGGAATACGGCGGGTGGGGCAAGACTTCCCATTTCAGCGTTTCCAGGTACTTTTTGACCACTTTTGCGACGTGAGGCCGAGCATTGTCGTGTTGGAGGATGACTTTGTCATTCGAAATCACCATTTTTAAAACGTTGAAACCACTCCCGACACGTTCTTTCACTCAGAGCAGCATCACCGTAAGTTTCTGAGAGCATTCGATGCGCTTCAGCTGCATTTTTTTTCGAATTGTAACAGAAAAGTAAAACTTCCCGCAAATGGCGAGAATTGGGCACATAAACGGACATTTTCGAGCGTGAATAATACGAAAACAAGAACAACTGTCACTGAAACGGCGATGACAATTCGTTAGGCACTGTCCACACTCACTTTAAAGGCATTACCATCTATGTATGTCGACCAGCCTCAGCCGGTACAGCCACCTATCGGAAGCAAAGTTGTACACCTGATACTTTTTTGTATTTAAACGATATACGATACACAATTTTTCAAGTCGCCACGCCTCTTTGTTTGAGTTCTAGAGATTGTTTACTTTCGAACAATTTTAGCATAGGTTAGGTTAGGTTGCGGTGGCTGCCTCTGTATGAGACACACTTAGGCCACTTAACGGGCCCGTTGTGATACCACCGATTCCACCCGTTTGAAATTGCGTATGCAACACTGTTTTTTTTGGTTTTTTTTTAACATGTGAATGCAGAGGTGTATTTGGGAAAACGTGGGGTCTTTCCCCTAGCAAGATCCTCTGGATCTACAAAGCTATGATAAGACCCATCATCTCCTACGCATCGGTAGTCTGGATGAGCAGACTCTCTCTTGCAGGGGTCAAGAGAACCTTGTCCAGACTGCAGCGCACTGTGGCCATATGTTGTACTGGAGCCTTTCCAACTACTTCTGGCCCATCGCTAGATGCCCTGGTGAGCCTTCCTCCACTTGATGTTTTCATCCAAGGAGAGGCCCTAAAGGCCATCCGAAGACTAAAACACAGTGGCCAGTGGTATGGCGCTTGTCCGGCACTAGATAATTGTGCTGGCACCGACATTGACCTCACAGTCATGTCCATGCCCCTCGACTCCATGCCTACAACTGTCATATTAAAAAAGCGGTACATGGTGTTGCTGCCTGAGGCTCACTCTTGGTCGTATCCTGAGGATGAGCCCGGTAAACACTGTTTCCGTATATTCACGGACGGCTCCAGAACGGAAGATGGTTCTGGCTCTGGGGTCTTCGTGGAATCCACGGGGACTAGACGGTTCTTTGCCCTAGGCTCGCACGCATCTGTGTTTCAGGCGGAGGTGCATGCGATACTTGAGACGATGAACTTTGTCGTAGAGAGTAAGTGGAAAGGCAGGTCTATCTGTGTCTGTAGCGACAGCAAAGCTGCGCTTATGGCCTTGAACAGCCCTCCAACCACCTCTATGCTAGTCAGGTCCTGCAAATCCAGGCTTAATTATGTTGGAAAATACAATAGCCTGATGCTCACCTGGGTCCCGGGACACGCAGGAATTGTGGGTAACGAGACCTCGGATTCCCTAGCTAGAATGGGCTCTGAGGCTGATTTTGTCGGCCCTGAGCCTGTTCTGCCACTCCCATCCGCAGCCATCAAAGCCACAGTTAACGAATGGGTCACTATGACCCAGGAGCGAGCATGGCAGGCTGAGAGCGGCTGCAGGTGGACGAAACTTATGCTTCCCGCCATATCCGACAAATGCTCACAGTTTCTCTTGTCACTAGGCAGAAGAGACTGCAGGCAGATGGTCGGGTTAATGACGGGCCATTTCCTATGGGCGAAGCACATGGAAATGGTAGGCATATCTGACAGTGCCCTATGTCCTGCCTGTGGGGAAGACGTTGAGACGGCGGAACACTTCCTGTGTCTCTGCCCCGCGTTCGCTCGTATCAGGTTTGAGACGTTTGGCACTGATGTGCTAAGAAGCGACCACCTTGGCTCCTTGGCACCCCAGGATCTATCAAGGTTTCTTCGGAAATCGGGTAGATTTAAAGCACATTAACAGGGAACAACAAGTCGTAGTACAATGGACGTATAATTGTCTGAGTGCTGCGCTTGCTAGATCGTTCCGACAAAGGAAAAAAAAAAAAAAAAAAAAAAAAAAAAACATGTGAAAAAACACACATTTCAAACGGATGGGGAAAGGGAGGGGAGAGGACCTACAGTTTAACGCCAAATCCGAACGGCGATTGGCAGTTTTTCTTTCACACTTGAAGGATTTGCAATTGCCTGTCAAGAGCGCACTAGTGCGCTTTTTGTAATTCTCATTCCCTTCATGTGGATAGCGATAGAAGTAGATGAGTGTTTTTTCCAGCCCAAGCCAGAATCGAACCCGGGGCACTCGGTATGAGAAGCCAGCGCGCTACCCGCTGAGCTATCGAGGCCGGCAAGTTTAGCTTTCTGCAAAATTTTTTTTGGTGTGTGATAGAAGATGTCAATGCGGTGGTTTATAGCGATATTACATGTTTGTACGGCAAGTGGGCGTGGCACCTCCCATACAACCTAAGTTTTCTAATATGATATATCTTCGGAATTATAAGTCGGACAGCATTGAAATTTGGTACAGTGTCATGGCGTAAGCGTGTCATTGCACCGGTAAAATTTAATGGGTGTTGGACAAGGGACGTGGCACTTTTTTAATATCGGTATAACTTTTGAACAATAGCATTCACATCAGTGACATTCGGGACAAACCAACGATTTGGTCGTGTCCTACGACAGGGGAAATGGGGTGGGTTTTGAACAAGGGGGCGTGGCATCGCCCATACAACTCAATTCTTTAACATGAAATATCTTTGGAGTTATAAGTCGGATAGCATTGAAATTTGGTACAGCATCATGGTGTAGACGTATCGTTTCACCGGTAGTATTGTAGGGGCGTTGCACAAGGGGTGTGGCACTTTTTAAATTCCGATGTAACTTTGTAACTATAGCTTACGATTTGTAACTATAACTTACGATTTAGCCGTGTCCTTCGACAGAGGGAATGGGGTGGGTTTTGGACAAAGGGGCGTGGCACCGTCCATACAACTCAATTATTTAATATGGAATAGCTTCGAAGTTGTTGATCGCACAGCATTAAAAGTTGGTGTACCGTTATCTCATAGAAGTGTCTTTCTATTGTTAAAATTTGATGGAAGTTGGACATGGGGCGTGGCATATTTATTTGACCCAAACTATCCGCATAATTTTTAAACTGTTAGTCGCACATTAATGAAACTTAGAACGAACCTACCTATTGGTCATATCTTTCGATAGAAGGAATGGGACGAATTTTTAACAAGGGGGCGTGTCATCGCCCATACAAATCAAATCTTTGATATGGAATAGCTTCGGAATTGTAAGCCGCACTGCGTTGAAAGTTAGTGTGCCGTGGTCTCATAGATGTGTGATTCTACTGATAAGAATTTATCGGCGTTGTAAAAGGGGCGTGGCACATTTTTTATGACCCACCATTTCCGCAAGTCGCACATCAATGAAACTTACCACTTAGTAGCACAATTCGACTAGAAAAAAGTTGTGAGGATTAGACAAAGGGGCGTGGTACCGCCTACAATTATATATATATATATATATATATATTGAAGCTTGCCGTTGAAAATATTTAAAAAAAAAGGGAACTATTAACGTTGGAGACTAAAAGATAGGATTAGTCGTTTGACCAAAATATGTATTTAAAGACATAACAAAAACTAATTTAACGAGGTTTCACTGTTACATACTTGTATATACTTTCATTCAAAATTAGTTCGTTCTAGGCCCTAAGATGTCTGTTGCACAATGCCATTGTAAAGTAATAATTTCAGTCTATGATTTTAATCTAATTTCAAGCCAGTCGCCCGTCTTCTTAACTCCCGAAGTGGTTTTACATTTAGTAATTGTTTTGTATTTGTGACGTCAGTTTGTGGCTGCGCGTTGCTTACCATTGCCAAAAGCTGTTCGAAACTCGGGCCTCCTCATTCTACAGTCACCCCTACCCAAAGACCCGCAAAAATAGCCAATTGTATTTATTTGCAATTCCTAATAATTATTGGTGCAGTACTTTTCGCTGCATTTTTATTTTGGTCGGAAGTAAGACGCAGCGAGCAGATGTACGAGCAACACCGCACAACAGACATTAGCGGACGGCTGCAACTTGTAGACATCGTTGACGTGTCGAATCCACTCGCGATGCTGAAAAATGCTGGTGAAAACCGTCGGGAAGCCATTCTCGCCGCAACGCACGCCCCAAGCCGTAATGCCGGCTAGCTTGCCGTCGCAGATGAGCGGTGCGCCGCTGTCGCCGCGGCACACATCCTTCTCGGAGTCCTCGTTGTCGGTGGCGCAGATCATGGAGGCGTCCAGGCGTCGCTTGTAGATTTGCTTGCAGTCGCCGAACTCCATCACGGTGAGATTGACGTAGACCGCCTCCGCGGAGTAGGGGCCGTTCTGGGGAGGCAGGGCGGCAAGAAGAGGCGGCTACAGCAAAGCACAAGTGACAAAGGGGGCGAGACGAGGCACTCACGAGGAACAGCTGACCCCAACCCAGCACCACGCAGACGGTATCCACCGACACCGGCCGGCTCGTCAGCGGAATGATCTTGATGGCATCATTGTCGTCGGGGAAGGGCTGCGTCAGCCGCAGTATGGCAATGTCGTGGCCACCCTTGCGTTCGAACTTCGAGTGCGGTATGACCGCTTCGACGGTCACCCTCATGGTGGACGAGTCCATGCGCATTCGGTTCGGCGCGCCTGCCACCACCGTCAGGCGACGCGGCCGAGTGATCACCTTGTTCGGGCTGCAAGCGGCAACGTTATTAGCGCGCGGCAACATGGCCCGTAACAACTGCAACTTACTCCATGACACAGTGAGCGGCGGTGAGGATAATGCGCGACGAGATGATTGCGCCCGCGCAGAAATGATTGTCGCCGAAGTAGGCAGTCGGCTTGGCGGTGCGTATGGAGACGAGGTGCTTGGTGAGTGTGTGCTTTGGTGGCCGATAGCCGCCGGCTATGAAAAATTGAAAGTCGTCGGGCTGCGTCCTGGCGTCGAGCTGCTTGCTGTCGACTCGCTGCAGCGACAACAGAACGAGCACCGACAGGCAGCGGACGAGGTGAATGCGAGCTGGCGGCGTGTAGCGCATTGAGTCGATGGTCGGTTGGCGATATTCGAAGCTGTTGTTTTCCACTTTATTTGTGTATAACGCAACTCTGAATTGATAATTGATCATTGTCGATGACACTGAGTACCGTCAAAAATTGTGAACACTCGAGCAACAAATTCGGTTGCGTCACACGTGCACAGAGACAACCCTGCAGGATGCAGCTCTGTATCCCTAAAAAATGAAAGGGTTCGAATTAAAAAAACGCATAAGTTTGTCTTCTTCTTTTTAATATACATATGATTGCGTATAGAGGATTATCCGACATTTGTTAGCATTTGCAAACATTTCTCATGTTGCTAAACAATTTACAAATATAATCGAATAACGTCAGACACGAGACCAGGATTAGCAGAAGCAGCGGGACCGCAAGGACTTTGCGTTCGGCGCCACTCATAATCTCTGTTATCCACTTCATGTTATAGTTGACGTTCGAATAGATGCCCGGGTACGCTCTGGTGCCACAGCCGATCGTCCACGACGTGATGCCAGTCACGAATTCGTTGCAGATCAGCGGGCCGCCCGAGTCACCACGGCACGAATCCATATCGCGACCTCTATCGCCGCTGGCGCACATGTCGCCGAGAATGTAGTGCGGATGGGCCTCCTTGCACTTCTCCTCCTTGAACAGCCTCACGGTAATGTGAGATATTCTCGCCGCCAGCGGTCCGTTCTGCAAAAGACCGACGACTTCAGTATACGACCACAGCTACTGCGAGCAGCTTGCTTTACGTACATAGTACATGCGGCCCCAGCCGAGCGTAACGCAATCGGTGCCGTACGGCGGCCTGCCGGTCGGCAGAGGCATCACGTCTATCATGGGATTGTTCACCGGCAGCCGGCCCTTCAAGCGCATGAGCGCAATATCGTTCCGGCTGAACAGCGTGAAATTCGGATGCGGCTTGACATAGGAAACTTGCATGATCACAGTGGTGGACACCTTCTTCAGCCGATTCGAGGTGCCGGCCACCACGGTCATGGCTCTTGCACGCGTCGGCACCTTGCGTATGCTGCAATTGGAGAGCAGCGAGGCCCAACGGGGCGCAGTTAGTGCAAGGCGCATGCAAAAGCAGCGGAAAAGCGAAAAAACCCACGAACTCCATAACACAATGCCCGGCCGTCAGTATCCAGCTGGGGGCCACTATGACGCCCGAGCAGAAGTGATTGTCGCCAAAGTAGCGGGCGGGCAGCCGTGTGCGTATCGACACCATGTAGCGGGCGTATTTCACCACTTCCGGGTCGCGACTGCCGCCCGAGATGCGATATGTCCGGGTTTTATTCGGTTTCCCATGACTCGACGACAGTGCAGATGGCAGCAGCAATAGCAGCAGCAGCAGACTTGACGCTTGACCATGAGCGGATTGCATGAGTGTTGAAAACAGCTTAAATCGAGGATAAAAAAATTCACGAAAATTTTTTTTCCCTACGATCAAAATTTAAATTATAAAAAAATATAGAAAATAAAATCGATCCGCTGTTTGTTTGAGCGAAACAAATTTTAAAATGTACTTTGACATTGATTGAATTGAATCATGTTGATGCTTGTTGTTTCGTAGCTTGAAAATGTGATTTCAGTTCGAGCCAAAGTGTTCCCATAGTCAAATAGTTCCGAAGCAGACATTGGGGGTTCTATGGTGATTTCACTATCAGGTGTTCGATAGCATTCGGCAGCGAAGCGTCTTTTGCCCATTTGGCTTGTAAAAATGTTCCCTAATCGAAGAGAGACACTTTCCCTTCTTCGAAGCTGTGCACACAAGGCAATCCTATGGGCACCAGTTCCTACGGTTCCCGAAACAAAATTGGTTTAATTTGAGAACAATTCTCATCTTTCGAGTTGAGTTAAACTGGGGTTTCTGGTAAACATGGGTTTGGTTCAAGCACGGGTTTCACGTATGAACGATGAAATTCCAGCGAAAAGGTTTTCCACGCGTTAGTTGAAGTTTCACGAAGAGGAAGACCGTGTTTCTGGTCGACAAAGGTAACGACGCCAAACTATGGTGTGACCAATTGGAGAAGAGACACCTGGAGGGCCTGGCGCCGTAGACCCTGACCCTATGGTCAGCTAAGCTAATGTTGAGCTAAACTTGGGTTGCTGGTAAAGATGGGTTAGGTTCAAGCACGGGTTTCACATTTGAACGATGAAATTCCAGGGAAAAGGTTTTCCACGCATTAGTTGAAGTTGCACGAAGAGGGAGATCGTATTTCGACTCGAAGGACAAAGTTAAGGACGCCAAACTTATCTCTTGGTGTGACCAACTGAAGAGCTCTTTTGCCATAAAACCTAACTCAGTAACTGGTTAGTTACTGGTATGGCCAGTTAAGTAAATCAGTATTTTTCAATATGGCTGACCTTCACGTAGAAGGATACATCCAACCAATCAAATAAAACGCATTTTTATCGAGTTTTTTTCAGTTCAGATTCGCTAAAATCGACATCTCGACGGTGCAGAGGACCATTGGCAACAGTGAAAGCAGATTTCGATTGGCCGCATTCATTACGTCTTCGATGAATTGCATTGTGTGAAAAACACTTGTAAAGAAAATGGGCTCATCAAATTTGCCGCAGTCTCTGGCCATGGATATGATGCCGGCGAGCTCGTTATTGCAAATAAACGGCCCGCCCGAGTCGCCGCGACACGCATCCCGTGACATATTCGTATTGTCGACGGCACACAACAATCCGGGCTTGTACCATGAGTTCTCCTTCTCGCACAGCTTGTCTTCCATGAGCGTCAGTGTGGTATGCAACACGGCATTGGCCACCGGGCCATCCTGCAACGATCGGAAAAGAGCCGCAGTTCATTATCGCAAGTCAAACCGAACGAACGCCAACGCTTGTCTTACTAAGTACATTCGACCCCAGCCGAGTATGACGCACTCGGTGCCGTATGGCGGCGGCCCCTTCGGCAGCGTCATTATTTCGATGTTGTCATTGCCGGTGGGAAAGCTGCCGTGGATGCGCACCACCGCCGCGTTGTAGGGTCCTTTGTGCATGAACTTCGGGTGTATGTGAAGGGACTTGACCGTGAACTCGACCGTCGTGTCGGCGCGCTCGAGTCGTTTGGGCGTGCCAGCCACCACCAGCAGACGGCGCGGACGTAGTGACACTTTACGTTTGCTGCCGGGAAGAGAGAAGCAGTTAGTCGCAGATGATCAGTGGGCGGCAACAGTGCGGGGTGCACGCACTCCGAGACGCAGGAGGCGGCTGTCAGCACAAAATTGCTGCTGATGATGACGCCGGCACAGTAGTGATTGTCGCCAAAGTACATTTTGTACTTGCGCGAACGTAGCGAGACCATGAAACGTGTGAACTTTTGTGTCTCCGGATCGCGAACTCCGCCCGCAATGCGGTAAGTGATGTCGCGTTTGGTTTGCGGCTGAGCATTAACAACTAAGCAGACGATACTTGAGCTAGCAGTCAACAGAAGTAAATGTAGAAGCAAACGAGCAGACTTCATTGTTTCGATAACAAATAAAGAAATTAATAAAACAATGGCAATGTCAATTTTTCAGCTATGTATATATATGTCAATTATAACTGCCAATTATTGTTGACAGACGAAACGAAACAAAAACATTTGAAAGCAGTCAAGTTATTTTAACCCTGATTAACATATTCTCTATAATACAAAATAATGGCAATGTTCAGAAAAAGTTTTATACAAAAAAATAAAAAAGGTAAATTAGAATAGCATTTCAGAATATGCAAAGGCCCGCATTCCTAGTTTTTCAAATTTTTAAAATGAACTCAGTATAAATAACAAATACCCGGTACTTTTGGTTGTTCGCAAAGGTTAAGATAAAGTGAAAACAATTAAAGATTGGAACCTTTTTTCACAACTTTTGAGTTCAATACTATTTGAAATCATATGTTTTACCCGAAATGGGTGTATGAATGGGTTTACAAACAAAAAACAGCTGGTTATGAAATTATAATTTGAAATGAAATTTGAATTTGAGATCTTTCGGTATGGAAAATAGGCGTCATGCACTGGAAGACGCTTTTGAAGGTACGGAGTCGCAAAATGCGGCAAATAGAACATTCTAAATAACACCCAATTGGACTATTTTACTGCTTTGCACTGCTGACATGTCCAATCGCTGCTGGGCCGCCACCTGTGCGATACGTCTCGCTCTTCTCCGCTGCAAGTGCCAGCTTGGACTTGCGCTTCAAGCTGTCGAACTTGTCCCTCAACGATTTCCAATGTCGGGACACGCCCCATTTGGCAGTAAAAGCATCAACAAGATTTTGCCAGGCAAAATTTTTCTTTTTTTCTTTCACAAATAATTATAATTTTTCAAAAGCAGTTGATTGCGCCGCCAAGTGCTGCCCATCGTAGACCAGAGTTGCCAAAAAATCAGATTTGTTAAATTTATATTTATCAGGCAGTTGAGAAAACGAAAATAGTTACCGGGCACTTTATCGGTAAGTTGAGAAAACGGCCCTAACTGTATTAATCGTTTTGATTTTATTTACCAAAAAAATTATTTGTCAAATTAATTGCTTTTGTTTAAAAAGCCACCAGCAGGCGCCGTAGCTCAGCTGGCTAGTGCGTTGGGCCCCGAGTCAAATGTAACGCTCGAACCCAGGTTCAAGACTAGGAGGAGATTTTAGTACCAATTTTGACTAAGAACGAAACAAAAAAATTAAACACATTTTCAGTTTTGGCTTAATTATGGCGTTCAAGTTAATTTCTGAGTTTTGATGTATTCAGAGACCTATTTTGTCCTTAAAAAGTCCTGTTTTATAGGACATTTTTGGAATTTTATAAAAAAGACTTAAATTGACCCATACAAATAGGAGCTAAAGGGTTAAAATGCTCCACACAAATGTTCTTCGTAGTATTTACATCACATTGCTGAACACATCATATACCTAAAATGTTAAGTTACATGGTTTTCGTTTGCCGATTTTCCATAAGAATGCACGAAAAGGGGAAAACTTTGACCCCTCCTTAAAAAAAATTCAGACGTAAACATTCAAAACGCCGATACACGTATATTAATTTTTTGAAAACTTGCTACTGTCACAGTGATCCAAGTAGTGACTGTTGTCAAAATTCGGGGAACTCTAATTTTGGAATAAGTATAAAAAAAATGTAAACAAATACTTGTCAAAACTTAACCCATGAAATTTCCAAAAAAATTCAAATAAATTCAAAACAGAAACTCTTGCAAAAACGTAAAAATTTGCGCTGTGTTCTTGAGAAAAAAATATAACATAATAATAAATAATGTAACAATAAATAAATAAATAAATAATAAATACAAAAATAATAAATATAAAAATACAAGAAGCCTCTATTGTTATAAGAGTATATAAAGTATCAGGTGTACAACTTTGCTTCCGCCGTTTTTTTCCAAAATTAAAGGCTTTATTGCGAAAAAGTGCTTACAGATGTATTATTCAAAGTATTGTCCGTCGCTAGCGACAACTTTCTCCCATCTTTCCGGCAATTTTCGGATCCCGGCTCGAAAAAAGGAGTCCTCTTTTGACGCTATCCATGAAGCAATCCATTTTTCCAATTCTTCGAAGGATTGAAAATGTTGATCTGCCAGGCCGTGTGCCATCGAACGGAATAGGTGGAAGTCAGAAGGGGCGACATCTGGGGAATACGGCGGGTGGGGCAAGACTTCCCATTTCAGCGTTTCCAGGTACTTTTTGACCACTTTTGCGACGTGAGGCCGAGCATTGTCGTGTTGGAGGATGACTTTGTCATGTCGAAATCACCATTTTTAAAACGTTGAAACCACTCCCGACACGTTCTTTCACTCAGAGCAGCATCACCGTAAGTTTCTGAGAGCATTCGATGCGCTTCAGCTGCATTTTTTTTCGAATTGTAACAGAAAAGTTAAACTTCCCGCAAATGGCGTGAATTGGGCACATAACCGGACATTTTCGAGCGTGAATAATACGAAAACAAGAACAACTGTCACTGAAACGGCGATGACAATTCGTTAGGCACTGTCCACACTCACTTTAAAGGCATTACCATCTATGTATTTCAACCAGCCTCAGCCGGTACAGCCACCTATCGGAAAACGGCGGAAGCAAAGTTGTACACCTGATATTATCATATACATGAATTGTATTTTTCTTAAGCCTTTTTGCCTCTTTGAGTGTTTTTGAGGTACAAATATTTCGAGAAATTTAATAAAAAAAATATGGGCAAATGCCAAGAAGTCAAGAGAAAAATTATTAAAAGTGATAAACACACAATTATACATACACACACATATTCACATATGTGGGTGTATGTATTCACATTAAATGAGTCAACGAGATTTTAAAAATAATAAAGCAATGACAAACCAGCGTCCACACGCAGCTGTAACTGCATACAAGTGTAATTATGCGCTTCATTGCTGTCAAATGGCAGCGCAGACACACTCACACACACACACTGACATGCACACCGCAACATTTGGCCGGTACGTGCATAAATAGCGGTAAATATGCATCGTTTTTCTTTACCGCGAGCGCCTCTTCGGCTTATCTGCAGTTGTGGCTTACGGCGACCGCAACGCAAACCCACCCAACACGGCCACCTATTCAGATTGTTGTTGCTGCAACGGCACCGAGCGTTCGCCTCATTTCCGTTTGCTTGTTCGGGGCACTCGCACAAATATTTATCTCTGCTCGTTGCTGTTTGCATTATTTTTTGAAAACAACATTTTATTGTTGGTGTTATTGAAATAAATAACAACAGCTTCATTTCGTGCTTGTTCTCCTTGTGTTGTTGATTTTATTATTTTCCTTGTCGTTGTTCGGGGGCAGATGTCGGCCGCTGAGCACAGCTGAGCATTTATGGCATTGCGTCCGTGTTGGCTTCTCACTGGTTGCTGCCGAGTCGAATTTGTGCACTTCCAGCCGGGTGGTGTCACATTTTGCGCCGGCGGCACTGTTTGTTGGAACACTAAATTTTGTGTATGTTACACTTGTTTCGAGCCACTCGGGAGGATGTGCACAACTACAGCGACTGCAATGGAGATTGTTATCTCAGTTGTTGTTGCTGTTTTTAGAGTTTGCAAATATTGCAATTTAAATGTTTGTTTTTTTATTTTTTTTTGTTAGATTTTGAAGTTTTGCGGCATTTGTGCTTCCTTTCCTTTCTACTGCACCGAATGCTGCTTCTTCACTGAGTCTCTGTGTCAGCTGTGCCGTGTTTCAGGCTCATTTCAATTGTTGTTGCCCATAACAACGCAACTGGTTGCGGCCCGCGTGCCGCTCCTAGACGCATTTTTATTGTCTTTGAGTGAAAAAATAAAATTGTATTCTACAAAATTTGGTGAAATACGTGGAAACAGATAGTCTCGTACGAATTTTGTGTGTTCCAATTGATGATTCATACTGGTTTTTTAAGAAGTTTTAAATGTTTTTAACGCTTTCTCGATCAATGGAATTTTTATAAATTGATAAGTTTGTTTCACTTTTTATTACGAGTGAACTTGTTTCGATTGGAAACATTGTCCGATGAAAATTCTCGATATAGGAATTCCTTTCGGAGAAAGATAAATTAATATTTTCATTGGAAAAATGTTCCCTCGAAATTGCCAATAGGGTTGAATTACTGGGAAGTATTCAACAGTAGGAGAAAAATATTGAGGAAGCAGATTTTTGGCATAAAGTTTTTGAAATATGTAATTTTGTCGTTTCAGTATCTACACAGGTCTATTGTTACATAAAGACTTAAAAATATGAGTATAACATTAACCCTTTTGACCTCGAATTTTATCCTGTGTCTCGATATTAATTTTTGGTATTTTAATCATGAAAAACTTCCATAAGAAGTGTGCAAACTATATTTCAAATCGCCATGCTTCTTTGTTAAAGTTCTAGAAATTATTACTTTTAAACAATTTAAGCTTAAAATGGGTTAAATATATTTTGTATCAATATTTTTTGAAGACAGAAAAATTATTTAATATTTATGGAAAAATACAAAATTATTAGTTTTTGATTTTATTTAACCATTATTAAAGAAACAGGGTTTCGATCAAACGCGCCCAATTCGTAGACTTCAATTAGAACACAAACTTTCCCTAAAATCGCTACAAAACATTGGAAATTATTTTGGGAATAACAGTAAAATGTGTGTAATTTGTTTTGAATTCACTTCTAAAAATATAAATTTCGTGGTGCCTACTTAAATTTTACCCATAAATCAATCGTAGCTTTTGCTATAAGATGACAAAGAGGTGAAATGCTCTCAGGCAACTTTGGGGTTGAAAGGGTTTAGGGGCTCAAGTGCTGTATATGTAGTTTTTGTTAAGACCAGTCAACCAGTTACAGGGACCAGTTAATTGTAAATTTACTCTAATGAGATTGGAAATAATTTTCGTTTACATCGTTTTGCAGATTTTGGTTATCAAAAATTTGGTTTGAAGATACTTTGATACTTTTTCACTTTTTGATTGCAAAATAGATTTTAGGATTCAAATTACATAACATATAAGTAATTACAAAAGAAAACAACTGATAATCCACCCTCAACATATGTCATATCTAATTTCATAGACAAAAATTGATGCGTAAATGTTTTAGATGCAATTTTATACCAAAAAATTGGTGCTTAAATTTTTGTCTATCAAATTAGATAAAAACATACAAATTTGAAATTTTGAAATAAAAGTTTATTTTAATTTGTTTTTTTTTTCTGAAATTTTTTTAAATTTTTATAAATAATAAATTGAAAAACAATTAATTTAAAAATAATTAATATAAAAATAAAAAATTATATCAGGTGTACAACTTTGCTTCCGCCGTTTTTTTCCAAAATTAAAAGCTTTATTGCGAAAAAGTGCTTACAGATGTATTATTCAAAGTATTGTCCGTCGCTAGCGACAACTTTCTCCCATCTTTCCGGCAATTTTCGGATCCCGGCTCGAAAAAAGGAGTCCTCTTTTGACGCTATCCATGAAGCAATCCATTTTTCCAATTCTTCGAAGGATTGAAAATGTTGATCTGCCAGGCCGTGTGCCATCGAACGGAATAGGTGGAAGTCAGAAGGGGCGACATCTGGGGAATACGGCGGGTGGGGCAAGACTTCCCATTTCAGCGTTTCCAGGTACTTTTTGACCACTTTTGCGACGTGAGGCCGAGCATTGTCGTGTTGGAGGATGACTTTGTCATGTCGCTCCTGATATTGTGGCCGCTGTTCTTTTAGCGCGCGACTAAGGCGCATCAGTTGCGTTCGGTAGCGATCTCCTGTGATGGTTTCACCCGGTTTTAAGAGCTCGTAGTAAATCACACCGAGCTGATCCCACCAAATACAAATCATAACCTTGGCGCCGTGAATATTCGGTTTTGCCTTCGACGAAGAAGCGTGCCCGGGCTTTCCCCATGATTTTCTGCGTTTAGGATTATCGTATCGAACCCACTTTTCATCAACGTTTACGATTCGATGTAAAAACCCCTTACGATTTTGTCTTTGAAGCAGTTGCTCACATACAAATAGACGGCGCTCGATGTCCCTCGGTTTCAACTCGTACGGCACCCAGTTTCCTTCTTTCTGAATCATGCCCAGGGCCTTGAGACGTTTTGAAATGGCTTGCTGACTCACTCCCAACGATTCGGCAAGCTCTTCTTGGGTTTGGCACGAATCTTCATCAAGCAATGCTTCTAGTTGTTCATCTTTGAAGGTTTTTTCTCTTCCACCACCATGTTTGTCTTCGACATCGAAATCACCATTTTTAAAACGTTGAAACCACTCCCGACACGTTCTTTCACTCAGAGCAGCATCACCGTAAGTTTCTGAGAGCATTCGATGCGCTTCAGCTGCATTTTTTTTCGAATTGTAACAGAAAAGTAAAACATCCCGCAAATGGCGAGAATTGGGCACATAAACGGACATTTTCGAGCGTGAATAATACGAAAACAAGAACAACTGTGACTGAAACGGCGATGACAATTCGTTAGGCACTGTCCACACTCACTTTAAAGGCATTACCATCTATGTATTTCAACCAGCCTCAGCCGGTACAGCCACCTATCGGAAAACGGCGGAAGCAAAGTTGTACACCTGATAATTAAATAAAAATAAAGAAAATAATACATTTTTGCTTAGGGATGGAACATTATTTATTTGATTTTAAATCAATAAAGATAGACAAATAAAATTTGGAGGTGTTATATTGCAGACCGATATCCAATATATAAAAAGGAGAAATATTTGAAAGGACTTTACTCACATATTTTGGCCCTGAATGTTTAAAAAAGAAAATTTAGTCAAAGGCGCTTGGTTTCCTCTTTTATTCGATACCCTGATTCCCATCATTTCACAACTGAAGAAATTTGAATAAATTTGGAAATCATTTTTTAGATATCTTGAATATAAAGAGATTTTTTGGTACGTATATCCATCACAGAGTGATAAAATTTCGATTCATTAAACTTTGAATACTCTATTCTCAAGACCTTCAGATTTTTAGAATATAAATCATGAAACAATTACAATTGTATCATGAATATAAATAAACTTTTTGTTAGATGTCTTTGTTTCTTTTACAAGCCGAGTACAAACATTTCGTTTCGCTAACCTTAAGAAGCTCAATTTTAAAGACCTTGGATTGGCAATATTTGGTCTTTTCTCAAATATTAGTTAAACTACACGTCCAAACCAATGAAAAGGTTGACATTTTAAATATTCAATTCACTACACTTTGCCACGAACACATTTGATAAATTCTCGCCTTAAATTTTAATGCATGCAAATGCGCTTTTTGCGCCACATCTGCTGTTCCCTCTATCTACCCCCCGCCGCCACTAAAACTTGGCACTTGCCATCGTTTGCCAACTAAATATGCCAAATGAATACAGTAATCGCTGTCTAAATGTATGCAAACCGATTGCAATAATGCTGCTAAAGTTGTGTTTAAATCTTGGCACAACGCACACACACAAACACACACTAAACACACATGCAAATAATGAACTGTACACACACACACACATAAACTCTCGGAGCCATACAGCGAAATGATAAATCAATACGCACGGAGGCGTTAAGCAAAGGCAAACACAAAGCGTGACAAAATGACAAACTGCCGATGAATGCGAAATGAAAATGCGGCACCAGTCGGCAAGCGGCAACAACTGTGCGTGGCATGGCGTGGTGTGACGGTGGGCAATAGCAATAAACCCACACGCGATTAAATTCGTCATAATGAATTGTATGGGTATTGTGTTGTTATTGTTATTGGCATTGTTGCAGTTGTTGCTGAGTGTTGGAGTGTTGATTTGCTGCATACTAATGGCGGCAATTGAGTGCGCCAAAAGAGCAGACACATTTGTTTTGCAAAGCGGAAAATCACAACTTCCGTTTCCGCCGACACTGAGTGCCAAGTCGCTGCTGCACTGCAAGTGCTCTCACATGTAGATGCAGACATACGGACGAGTATGTGTGCACTTATGTCAGCGGATGCATGCAGACATGTAATGTTGATTTAGTGCTAACAATATCAATTCAATCTAAATTAAAGTGGTGAAATGTTTTTGTAGAATAAATATTGTTTAAAATAAAACAAGAACATAAAATAATAATACATTTTTGGAAAAATTATTAACAAATTTTTATTTACTATAGAAACGTTAGGTTGAGTTTGTTCAAGATTGACTGAAAAACTGACTTTGCGTTAAAACTGAGTTTAAAATAATTAAATAATGATTTTTTATTAATTCTAATGCAATTAGTTACATAAAGTTAATTAATTATACTTGTTATTAATTATTGTTTGCTAACTTTTACACTATTATTTTTTTCTGTTCATACACAAAAACTATAGAAATAAGAAAAAGAATTTCCTCGTATTTGATGTATTATTTCCGAAGCCGCGTAACTCAAAACACACAATCCATATGCAACCTACACGTCCTTAACAGCAGCCATGCTTTGTATACCGCAAGTTATAAGAAGCTTAGCATAACAATAGGCGTCAGCGCCATTTACAATGAATTTCTTAAGTATTTCTGTATAATAAATACCACGTTTAAGTCACCCACTGGTTACACCGTGCAACAACAATTTTTACATACGAAAAATTGATGCACTCACGAAACTAGATAGAAGATAAGTATTTTATATTTTAAACTAATAAAGTTAGAAGGACGAAATTCAAGGATGTGCTAGGGTAAAAAATAGTCCTTCCGATAAATTTTTTCAAAAAAAAGCTATTGAAAATTTCCAAGGATATTCAAGGACAAAGTTTTAAAAGGACATTTTCAATACATCTTCGTCCTTTTGCACTAAAACATTACATTTTCTAAGATTCTAAAGATTTTTCTCTTTCATTCAATACCCATATTGTTATTCTATAATGCGCTCAATTTTTAAAAATAATTTTTTGAAATAAACATGTCCTTGAAATTTCAAAGTGCTTTAAAAAAAAATCCTGACGTCAGCGAGAAAAAGTAATAACGCAGTTATACTACATTTGGCCCCTAGTTTTGCGAGTATATAGATTTTTTTGTGTATTTTGAAATTTTTTTGTTTTTTGTTGCACGGTGTTGTCAATAGATGCTTAGAAAGAAAAACAAAACCACCACACTGCATTGTTTAAAATTGTATGACGAAAGAAAAATGACAATAGGCAACTGTCAGAGACACTTGGGCCGTAACACTTTATGCAGAAATCTATAAGAACTACATGTGTGATGGATTGTGAGTATGTAGAGACTAGAACGGAACTCATTTAATAAGCGCACGTCGTAAAATATAAGTTAAATTTCTTTTAAATATTTAGAAATGTTTTGTAAGCCTTGGACTTTTAAATAAAAACAATTTTTTCCTGCTTCTTATAACTTTTACTTCATAATTGTAAGTTAAAAATGCCTCAATGTATAATATAAAATCTACCATAAATCAATATAGGTCAATGTGCTTAATTGCAATTGAAACTGCACATCTTTCATGGCATTCTACGATAATTAATTCCCATGTTAACCTGTATGGCTCTCTGCTTAAAATGCCTGAAAGAACTTATACGATTTACGTTTGCAAGCAACCAATGTTGTATACATTGAATACATTAAATAAATAAATTAACTGCTGTTGCCATAAGCATTGGGACAACGACTCTCCAAGTTGTTGTTGCCAAATGTCTGAACAGTGTTTAATATTCATTGTGACGTTGAGATGTTAAAAGCAAGAACCAAACTAAAATGGGTTGTTCTGAATATATATAAACGAAGAATTATAAACAGTCTAACATAGCATTGAATGCAAAGCAAACAAAGTGCATATGAATTAGTTGCATGGTTTACACATACAACACTCAGGTCTGTAGGAATAGTTCACTGAATGAACGCACTGATTAAAAAATTTTTTGTTTTAAGCTGAGTACATTCATTTATAATTTCTAAGCTAAGTTCTCATGAACTTGGCCAATCAATTTAAATGTTTTGATACAAGTTTTACCAAGTTCCTTTTTTTGAATTTTCGGATTTTTAATTTAGAAAAATATTTCAAATTAAAAGTGAAGTAAAAGCTTTAGCTTTGTAAATTTTGAGAAAACATTAAAAACAAAAATGGCCACATCATTTCTTAATCTATATTGAAAGTTTGAGCAACTCCTAGCTAACCATGTATTTTTAAAACTTTCTTTACTCAATAGACTAAAAAACAGAAAATATGTGCTTACATTGTTTTGTGAAAAAAGTTTCAACTTTGAGCCACTTTTGCACGGACACTAATTGATTTTTTGCACAGATTTTTTGGGTTGTTCTTAGTTGGAGTTTTACCTACCAAATGGCATCAAAATAGTTAAATTTTGAGACTATACATTTTATGAATTTTGTCTATGACGAATCACTGTCATGAAATTTTTAATGAAAACTGAGAAAAAATGCAACTTTTCAACTCACTGAGTCACATATAGAGAGCGCTACCAGGAAATGATCTAAAGTCCTGTTTACTTTGCCTGCTTGTTAGCTTCAAGTAGGTGTCAGTATGTCATTACATAATTTAACGATCGCAAAATAGAATGTAAGAAAAAAAAGAGATATTGACTGGATATGGTTTCTTAGGATCTATGGTCAGTAAGTCACACTTTTGGTGAAGATAATTGAAGTTTAAAAACTACATATGATAAAAGAGTTTATAAATGAAATTCAAATTGATCAACAAGGCTTGCAAAATAAAAAAAAAATTGAGAGTTTTTAAGGACACATTAAAAAATAAGTAATAGTCTGATTTTACTAAAATAAACTGCAGTTTCTTATAAATTTCCTAAACTCTAATTAAAAAAAATATAATGAAATATAATAAGTGGTTACACAGTTTTTTTTTTGTCTTAACGTTCTTAGTTAGAGAGTTTTTCCCAAAAGATCCGGTCTGGATCTACAGGGAACCGAATCATCAATCAAATCAAATGAAGGGAATCACAATGGGCCCAACAGGGCCTCCGAGTGGAAGTGCAAATGCACAATCCCCTTCTTTAACCTAACATAACCTAGTTAGAGAGTGGACAGAACATTCGGTGACTATTGCATAGGCTTGGTTCCATCGATTTCAGAACTGTACATCATTTTTGCAAACTTTGTTTTTCTTAACACGTTCACGCCGGGGCCGATTTTCATTTTTGTTTTGCTGTCAGTACATATTTTTACTGAAAATACGTTAAATTTTCATTTTTTTAGTTTTCAGCTTCTAATAGTCGCCTGATGAGACAATCTAGTGCGGGCCACCTTCGGTACGCGCCGCACGTTGTCTAGCGCGGGCCACCGGTGACCCGTCCATAGTTGACCTGGAGTAGTGGCTTGTCGCTAGGTCTGGCCAAAACAAAACTGCTCCTATGTGCTATTCAATAAATGGTATAAAGCGTTTTTGCAGACATTCTTTTATATAAATTCCTGTCGCAATGAACGCCTTGCTCCGCAGAGCGCAGAAGCAAATAGCTTGCCAAACCATGAAGCGTTTTGGAAGTTTGGTGTATTTCACTTCGGAGTATTTTCTTTGTGTTCCATTATTATTGAAACGAAAAGGCACTCTTTGCTGTGCATGAACGCTTTTGCAAGCATACTTTTAGGCATGTACTTTGAAGTACAGCAAAACTGTTATAAATTCGCTTGGTATAGTCCGATATGGCAAGGATGGTTCTCGAAGAAATGGGCTGTGCGAGAATGGTCGAGCGCTTTCCAATTAGAAGTTGCAAGAAACTTCGGCGCGATAAGAAGACTGGTATAAAGGCAGCAGTGCGCAGCGCAATGGGTGTGTCTGTGTTGAGCAAGCAATGGGGAAACATGCAATAGTAGTAGTGTAAAGTAGAACAAGTGCAAATTTGTAAATAAAGCGATTGTTAGTTTTGACTACGTTGCGCTGGATAACTGAAGTTGTTTTATTTTCAAAACCAATCCAAACGAACCTGTGAAGTAATTTTCGTAACATTATGGTTTGTGGTGAAGTAGGCATTCCCAGGCAACTGCTTAAAGTCCACCTTAGAGTAGGTTTCGTCATCGAGAATCACGCAATCGAACTTAGTTACGTAATCGTGATACAGTTCTCGAGCCCGCGTCTTTGCTATTTTTTCTTTTGCTTTCGACCGGTCGGGCACTTTCTGTTGTTCGTAGGTCCTTAACCCTTGACTTCGTTTATATCGCATCTCAGTTGATTGCGTTGTGCTTGCTGCAGCTGCAACATCTCGAGTCGACCTCGTGGGGTTATTCCGATATGTGCTAACAGCCCTCTTCAGCGCTTCTGGGTTACTTGGACCCTTTTGTCTGCCTGATTCTTCGGCTCTGTAGATGGAGTTTCCCGCGTTGTAGTTGTTTATAACATTATAAACCGTCGCTATGCTCGGTTTGCTTTCCATTGCAATGCTTAGTCTAGACCACGTCTTATTAGTCAAGTAAATGTCCAGTATTAATTTGTGGCAGCGCTTTTGCGGGCTGGACATGTTGATTAAAGTAGATTTAAAATGCAATTGACTAATATGGCAAGAAACTGCAATTCTAAAAAAGCGTTGAAAATGTTTATCTGCACTCATTTTACGTTTAACGTTAGTAAACGCTACCCGGTTGGTATTTTTGATTGATTTGGTAGATTTGATGGTAGATTTGAATGATAATATTATACGATTTATTTTCAAAATATTGACTGAATACTGAGGTATGGAAAGCAAATTTTTTATTATAAGTTTTTTATTATAAGTTTTAATTAAAAATGGCGGCGGAATCCGGTGAGTATATGAAAAACTACGTATACAAACATCTTTGGTAAGGCAAAGGTTAAGCTTGAATCTTAATTCGATATGTAACAAACACGTACTTTGTACACATTTCTAGTCTCTGCTTTCCTTCTCCTTATAATTTGACATTCATCTAGCATCATTGGGTGCAGTTTTTGGACGTCCTGATCGTGCAATATTTTCCAAGCTGGTTTTATCTCAGCTGCCAAAAATTTCACGGTGACAAATGATGACGTATAGTTCTTGAACACAGCGTTCAGCTCGCCTTTCAAAATGATTTTTTTTACATTTTCACATACTCACATCGACTAACTCAAACTTTCGTCAAACAACAACTGAGTATCTAAAATGGCTGAAATTTGTGTGAGTACCTTTCAAAAAAATCGCAAACAGATTCCCTTGCTGCGTTTATGAGCACTGTCCTCTTCATATTTAGGTCAGAAACTTATCAGACCATCGTTTTATATGCTTAGAGAATTATCAGCATTATTTGCATTCTAGACGGTTGCAGTATTTCTTATAGTTGTGGCAGTTTTCATACAGTCGCAGCAGACAACAGTTTCAGCTCGTTGCGGACATAAATCTGCACTAGTGTTGCCATATTTTTCACACAACCTTCATCAAAATATTTTTAATTATTAGAGAATTTTAAAATTTTTATGAGACAAATTTTAAAATATCTAACTTTAGATTTTTTTGATACTCAACATACTTTAAAATTAAACAAATAAATTGTTCAATTATAATTAACCCATTGATCTTGATAAAATTTCAAACACGACCTGAAATTGATCCAAAATGATCAGAAACAAAATTTCAGCTTTCTATCTCTGCACGTTGCTGATATATTCATTGGGTATTTTGTACCCATTAGGCAGCAATGGTAGCTTTTTCCATAATTTTTAAAGTGATCAGCTAAACACGTGACCAAACAAGTATTGTGAGTTAGGAGGCAGATTTTTGTGAGGTTCTAGGGCCACTACGTTTCACCACATTTTCCACCTACGGAAAATTCACAATTTTGGAGTCTGGTAACTCTAGCTAGATGGCGGAATTTCAGGGTGACCTCCACTAGACTAAGGTAGTTTCATCTTTACCCCAACCATCCCTATCCATGATTTTGAGATATCTTTACCACAAACTTTTTTGTGATTTTTTTTAAAAAGTCAGTTTTCATGGGTAAAATTTTACCCATTAGGCAGCAATGGGTTAAGTTAAGTTTTAAAGAATTATACTTGAAACATTGAGGGCTTGTGGTATTTTAATTAAAAAAAAAATGAACAAAAAATTATTAAAAAATTAAAATAAGTAGATTTGCAGAGAATTTTACTCCAAAGCAACATTTGCCTCAATTGCCACACATCTGGCAACTCTAATCTACACACACGCACACACACGTAGACAATACAAACGTTTATTGTATTTGAATGGGTGTGGCGTTCAGTATTTAAGATTTACACATGCATAATTAATTATAATCAAAAATTTAATACTCACACTTTGCAAAGTTGTTTAAATATTTACTCTTCGTGCCAAATTTGAATGCAAATCGCTTCGGGGCGCCAGCATTGCATAGACCAGCAGTTGGCTGGTGAGCAGCTGCGTGTGACGGTTGCCAAATGAAATTGAAAACTGTGTTGTTGTTGTTGTTGCTATTGTTGTTGTTTGTGCTTTTCATAAGATTTGTTTACATTTGCTGTGCATTTTACACTGAAACTTCATTCCGGCCGGCAATATTGGCCCAATGATGGTAATAATAACACAAACAACAACAACAACAACAACGCCAATAAATGTGACAATAACGTTGAGAATAGCAAAAACAACAACAACAAATACAATGCCAAAAATAGTCACAAAAACCGCAACAAAAACAATTACGTCGTTGACGGCGGCAATGGCACGTGGGTAGGTTTTGATTTTCAATGACAACAAGCGGCTATAATACAACAACAACAACAACAATACTTATTGAAGTATCAGCCCTGTCATGGAACCCTTTGAAGCGTTCATTGACGCTTCAACAACATGCAAAGTGGCCCACTGTGCACGCGTTAATGACAGTGGGAGGCGGTGGATGGCAGTCGAAGTGTGGGAGGCAGGAAGAGTTGGAATTAGGTGGGCGGACAATTGACGCCGGCTGGAGAGTGACGCGCTATTTGGGGCGTAGCCCACGCTGCCATTCCAAATGCCATTTGAGTGTATTTATAAAACGCAAATTGATAGCACGTTTCGACGGCAGCTGTCGAACGGACAGCGACCGTTGTTGGGGCTGTGGCTGAGCGCGAACGCTAACGCGAATGCCAGCAATTTGTCGTCGGCTGTAAAAGGTGCGTGTTGGCGACGGCCGCTTAGCGCTTGATTATCGCACATTTAATTGTGTGCGTGCGTGGGCGCACAAACACACCCACACCCACACACACACTAACACACAGATTGTCGCACTTAATCCTGCCGCAAGCACAATTTCCGAACACTGCCGGCTTTTCATATGATAAATGCGCCCAACGTTGGTGACTGTTGAATTTTAAAACAAAGGCAACCAAAAGCAAACGACTCGACTTTGCCGACCAAGCGGTGCCAACTATGCAACTGACGGTGTCTACATTATTTGCTGTTGAGAGTTTGTGTCTGCGCGTAGTTCGATACGAACGCGAGTAGATACGCTACGTTAGTTTATGTATGAAGCTGTGTGTTTGTGTATGTGTGTGTCTGTGTGTAACGTTTGGGGGAAAAAATTGTAACTTAAGCACTTAACATGCTTGTTTAGCGTATTATGGCTGCGCAATCGGATACCGATTCTAATTGGATGTTGTTACCTGCTTGGCTCATCGTGGTGGTGTTGTTGTTGCTGCTGCTGTTGTTATGGTTCGAATTTTAGTCACTGCATGTGGTGGTCGCTGTCCCATTGCTATTTTGTTTTTGTTTTTATTTGCGTGCCTACTATTTCAACTGATACGCGTTTAGTTGCAGTTCCTCGTTGTTGGTTGAGTGTTGTGCCGCTGTGAGTGAGACAGACGCCGACGTTCGACACTATCCGCTTACTGGCGCACAATAAATTGTTTCTAGTTGCGAAACGGTAAGGTGGCAATTTATTCTTCGGAAATTGACTTTGTTTAATTGTTGACTTTGTCGCTAATGGCGTCTAATCCGTTTGAGTTTGATTTCACGTTTACGCGATGTGGTCAAATTGCACTTAGACTCTCTGCTCAGGAGGAGCAACCAATGAGTTTTTATGGTAACAGTGCCACTGGTGACAGTTGCAGTTGTTGCTGGTGCATTGTTGTTGTTGTTAGTTGTCGTTGCTAAGCATAACACCAACAGCAATTAGCTCAGATGACAGATTTTATTATAATTTCAATTTTGAGAGGAGACTAAATTTTTCCGAAATGTGAAAATTTTGTGGTTTATAAAAATTATGATAATTCAATTTCTTATTACAATTTATGTACGAGTATATAAGTACATGAATTAAATGAATTAAAAAAAATTAATAAACTAAATAAATTAAAATAAATTTTAAATTCGTACATAAATTAATTTATAATAGTTTACTAAACTCTAAAAACTGTTTTACCCATTGGACCCCGAATTTGTGCACACGTCATTTGAAGTAGCCACGCCTCTTTATTAGAGTTCTAAAGCCAGTTTAGTATTGAACAATTTTAGCTTAAAACGGGTTAAATAAATTTTGTATCAATATATTTTAATTATAGAAAAATTACTAAATATTTGTGGAAAAATACAAAATTATCACTTTTTGATTTTATTTAATTATAATTAAAGAAACAGGGTTCTGATCAAACGCTCCCAATTCGTAGACTTCAATTAAAACACAAACTTTCTCTGATATCTTTGCAAATTATTGGAAATTATTTTTTGAATTCACTTCTAAAAATATTAATTCGTTGGTGCCTACTTAAATTAAACCCATAAATCAATCATAGCTTTTGCCATAAGATGACAATTGAAGTAAAGTTGCTCTCAGGGAACTTTGGAGTCGAAAGGTTTGAGGTAGATAAGGTAGAATTAGCTGACCAAGAAGCCCATAGTTGCCGTCATTGTTCAAGTATCAGGTGTACAACTTTGCTTCCGCCGTTTTCCGATAGGTGGCTGTACCGGCTGTGGCTGGTTGAAATACATAGATGGTAATGCCTTTAAAGTGAGTGTGGACAGTGCCTAACGAATTGTCATCGCCGTTTCAGTGACAGTTGTTCTTGGTTTCGTATTATTCACGCTCGAAAATGTCCGTTTATGTGCCCAATTCTCGCCATTTGCGGGAAGTTTTACTTTTCTGTTACAATTCGAGAAAAATGCAGCTGAAGCGCATCGAATGCTCTCAGAAACTTACAGTGATGCTGCTCTGAGTGAAAGAACGTGTCGGGAGTGGTTTCAACGTTTTAAAAATGGTGATTTCGATGTCGAAGACAAACATGGTGGTGGAAGAGAAAAAACCTTCAAAGATGAACAACTAGAAGCATTGCTTGATGAAGATTCGTGCCAAACCCAAGAAGAGCTTGCCGAATCGTTGGGAGTGAGTCAGCAAGCCATTTCAAAACGTCTCAAGGCCCTGGGCATGATTCAGAAAGAAGGAAACTGGGTGCCGTACGAGTTGAAACCGAGGGACATCGAGCAAAAGTGGTCAAAAAGTACCTGGAAACGCTGAAATGGGAAGTCTTGCCCCACCCGCCGTATTCCCCAGATGTCGCACGGACTGGCAGATCAACATTTTCAATCCTTCGAAGAATTGGAAAAATGGATTGCTTCATGGATAGCGTCAAAAGAGGACTCCTTTTTTCGAGCCGGGATCCGAAAATTGCCGGAAAGATGGGAGAAAGTTGTCGCTAGCGACGGACAATACTTTGAATAATACATCTGTAAGCACTTTTTCGCAATAAAGCTTTTAATTTTGGAAAAAAACGGCGGAAGCAAAGTTGTACACCTGATAATTTCTTTATCCTTTTTGAGACTTAGGACTTTCTTGCATTAAAGCCTTTTCAGGCTCTGATGTATGCGAAATAACCAAACAAACAAGAATTGCCTTGCTCGACATGGCCTGTCAGTAATGGTGAAGATATTCAAGAGTTTCCTTGATGAAACTTTACAAGTTAATGCTTCAACTTAAAAAGATTATCTACCGAATAACAAAGAAGGCATTTGTTTTAGAAAAAATTAAGAAAATGAAAAAAAATTAATATAGGGACACATAGATAACATGAACTAAGCTAAATTATTGGGATTCACAAGGCACAATGCACACCTATTCCAAGAAAGAAACAATATTGCCAGCAATTCCACAAACTTTGAACTTTTAAATGTCAAAAGTACAGTACGAACATTTTACAATAAAACAACAGAATGTTCGAGTTAAAGAAGATATAAGGTAATAAAAAAGTTAAACATGTTTATTAGTGTCCGACTGAATATTCATTTTCGGCTTCTTTATCCGGCTTGTTCAGCCAATTTTAAATCTTTTGCTTTGGCTTCGGCCAAAATAGCCGAATACTTTAGCCGAAGTTTATCGCGCTGCAAATTTTTTTTGTTCCGAATTATTTCATCATATATGCGGTTTTAGCGATATTTTGGGTATCAACGTTGCGATTAATCTTTAGTCAGACCAAAACTGAATTCTTTTTGGGTTTTTTTTTAACTAATAGAAAGATATTATGAACTTACGTGGTTACTGCCCACTGTTGGAGCATCGCTGGGTCAAGTGTATCGAGTTCAAAGGAGACTACGTTGAGAAATAAATCGCCACTTTTCCAACATTTTCGATTTTCTTTTGTAGGCTAAGTAGACTTATCTTATCTAGACTCTAGTAGACTCTACTTATCGGACCACCCACGTATATTCTTTCATTAATTCTTAAATGGTACAAAGAAATACATAAATAAAGAACAGCTAAATTTGATCATTTTTTTCCTCAAACAACTTTTCATTAGTATTCGGTTTCGGCTCCGGCTTTGACCTGCGGCCAAAAATCCACCTTCCATTGAACACTAATATTTATCTTTCAAAGGTGTTTTGAGATAAGCACTCGTTTCCTAGTAATCCATTCCTACATTCTTCTATGCTTCAGTCCAATCCAATCGTCACCTCAGAAAATGAATATCGTATATTCCATTAAGCTTAGTTGAACATAGGGCATCTGTTTTCTAAGCACACTAAATAAAGTGTCACAAAATTAAGTACTGCTGGCCAACGCAGAAATAGTTCGTATCGCTGAATTGTGCCAAAATTAAACGCACTAAGATTTTTTAACTTAGCTCACCACTGTAACTTTATTTACAATTTTCCAACATTACTTCACCCTTACTTCACTAATTTGCTATTATTTTCAATTTCACTTCGATTTCTTGCCCGTATTTTACCGTTGCTTGTCAAAATCAAACTGACTCCCAGCACCATTTCCAGCTGCCTTTTACAATTGTCTGCCCAAACCGTAACTTGTTCTCAAACGTTTCAGCATCACGTCGAACCATTTCTGCGATTATTTTCGCAAAATTACTATGCCCTAAAAGTATGCAACATTGCTGCCGCCGACAAATGCACGTTAAATGTTGTCATGTTGCCTATACTAAGGGGTCCAAACTACATTATTGGCACAAGAAATATGTTTTCAGAAGCTTAATTCTTTTCCTTCTTCCTACTAAATATCGAATCTTATTAGAGATTTAGGTGTATTTTACAGTTTGATAGTCTCTTTTTTGCTCATATTGATTTTACTATCTGAAATTTGGACTGCTTCATAGCTCTTGTTCGTCGCACCTGTTCTAGTTTCTCAGGTTCATATACCCCAAAGTGATTTTATGCCGCTTTATGTTTACTCCAGGCTCAAATATGCTACGTTCACGTGAGGATTTATGCCTCTGATATAAATTGACTTCAAACATGAGCACAAAACATTTTCATTCGTTATATTTTTCGGTCTTTGCATTTTGCTGATTCGATGCCCTTGCGTGATTCAGTTTGTCAGGATATGTATTTCAGGATTTGTATTAACATGCATCAAAGAAGGTTTCTTGCTTTGTTTTGTTTAATAATAAGTACGAGTATCGTTTAGAAACATTCGAATTTTATAAAATTGTTGGTTTGATCATCATGAAGATCTTCGTATGAAGAAAGAATCCTAGAATCATAGAAATTTCCTACCCATCATCACAGTTATTTTCTGCAGTTGCTTCATGTATTCCCTGTGCAATACAGTGGCGCACGATGGGAGTTTGGGGGCTACAACCATCCCCAAATACAAAAATTGCTGGTATAAAATATGGTTTCAAATGGTATTGGGCTCAAAAGTTCTACGCAAATACTCGCCCCCTTTCGTCCTTCTCTCGTTCAAAGAAATTCTGTGTGTGCCACTGGTCCATTATAACTATTTGCCTGAAATTATCACATCAACACATCAATGTCGATGCATGTTTTTCATTTGTATCGAAATTTATTTTGCATGATTCTGTGGTTCGATGGGAAAAAGCACTGAATAATTTAATTTGCAACATATTTTCATTTACTTGTCGCTTTTTAAATGGCTTTCGGAATATTTTTACACTCAAAAAATCTCTTTACACAAACACACACACACACACGCACAAATTCTTTAATATGTGTATTGAACAAATCAATGTTGCACTGGCCGTACGCAACATTTAATTGCGCAAATAGCTGAGGTTAAAAGTTGAAAACAAAAAAGCCAAACTTTGGTTTGCTTTACCAATTGACCGAAATGCATTGCGAATGCAATGCAATGGCAAAAATGACAACCAAAGTGGTGTTAACGAAACAACAACAACGAAAAAATACAACAACCAACTTTTAATTTAAATGCCCGCACACGGTACGGCGGCCAATGGAAAATGGCCAATGGCAAAAAAATGTCTGGTTAGTGGAAAATTAAAGGCTTGTCGATGCCGTATTGATTGAATTTGTAATGGCGCTGGCAGCATTTTTGCCGGCCTTTGCCGTTTGCCGGCATTCTCGCTTTTCGTGAAGCGCTTTGGCGAAAAGCCGCAGACCGTGCAGTCAATTTTATATGCCATTGATTTTTATCATTTCGCTTTGGTGGCTGCTGCAGCCAGATTAGCCGCTCGGCACGTCGACATAAACAGTCGCACACAAAGCGAAGCGCCAAACAAAGTAAGTAACGAGCGGTGAGCAACGAGGTGGCGCACTGCAAAGCAACCAAATTGTACACACACACACACACGAACTGTTGTTGCAGCGGCAAGAAAGAACAAGAAATTCTTTTCTTTGTAGTTGTTTGTTATTTTTGCTCTTCGCACTTGCGAGCACTTTTATTTTATCTTTTGGCCGCCTGCAACTTGCAACATGACCGCCCATTGTTGTTGGGCTTATATGTACGCTTTAAGGTTCGACGGACTGGCTGCACAAGAATTTTTATCAATTTTCAACAGTTTCATCCTTTACATCCTTTCAATACTTAACGGCGGCACTGTAGGTGCCATAGTTGTTGTTATTTATCACAGCTTCCTTGTGGAATTTGCGCGCTCTTTCGTTGCCTTCAATGTTTTGCTGTTGCTTTTCAGTTTCGTTTCGTTTCTTTGCTTCGTGGCAAACAAAAACAAATGAATACAAATAGTCTGCCACTTTCTTGTATCCGTTTGGACATTTAATTTTTGTTTTTTACAAATCGCTATCATCGGTGGTCTCGCATAGCCGCAATCCATGGCCAGTGCTGGCCGCTGTGGCGTATACGCATTATAAATTATTTCTATGGAATTTTTTCGAACGCCATTTAGAAAACAGCAAAAGTTTTAATAGAATTCCGTTGGTGATGCTGCGAAAAGGAACTTTTTAACTGTTTCTCTTTATTGCTGTTGTTATTATTATTGTGGTTTTGTCTATTGTTGTTGTGCCAAATTTGAAGTTATTATGTTTGAAATTGCAAAAGGAAAGCGATAAAGTTTTAACAATAAGTTTGTGTTTTTTGTTTTGTTGAAAACATTAGTTAAATTACTTGGCATTTGGTGCGTATGAGTGATAAATATTTGTTGAAAGTTGGTAAATGCGTTTTAGTATACAATTTTGGATATGTTTTTGAATGTGTCAAAGAAAAAATTAAATTCATTAATTATGTTATAAGACTTTGTTAATAAAAATTTTATAAATTTTTATATTGAAAATTGAAACAAAATCCAAATGTTATGAAAAAAAATTTCTTGTCTGTGTAAAAAAAAGACTTCATTACGTCGTACGACACAAAAAAAACGTAATAAAATAAACTAAAATAAAATAAAATAAAATAAAATAAAATAAAATAAAATAAAATAAAATAAAATAAAATAAAATAAAAAAAATAAAATCAAATAAATACAATAAATAAATAAAATAAAATAAAATAAAATAAAATAAAATAAAATAAAATAAAATAAAATAAAATAAATAAAATAAAATAAAATAAAATAAAATAAAATAAAATAAAATAAAATAAAATAAAATAAAATAAAATAAAATAAAATAAAATAAAATAAAATAAAATAAAATAAATAAAATAAAATAAAATAAAATAAAATAAAATAAAATAAAATAAAATAAAATAAAATAAAATAAATAAAATAAATAAAATAAATAAAATAAATAAAATAAATAAAATAAATAAAATAAATAAAATAAATAAAATAAATAAAATAAATAAAATAAATAAAATAAATAAAATAAATATAATAAATGAAATAAATCAAATAAATAAAATAAATAAAATAAATAAATAAAATAAAATAAAATAAAATAAAATAAATACATATATAAAAAAATCTTAACTCAAACTAACAAAATAAAAATATGATAATAAACTAATAAAGTTAGAAAGACAAATTCTGAGAATGTGGTAGTGTACACATTCGTCTTTAAGATATATTTGTTCAAACCAAGCTATTTGAAATTGTCAAGGATATTCAAGAATAAAGTTTAAAAAGGACATTTTCAATACGAATTCTTCCTTGAGTACCAAAACATATTTTTTATTTTTTATTCTAGCGAATTCTCTCTCTTATTTGATATCAATAACGAAATTTTACATTGCGCTAAATTTTTAAAATATTGTTTTTTAAATATTCATGTCCTTGAAATTATAAAATCCTTTAAAACAAAACTGACATCGGAGAGAAGAAGTTTAGAAGAAACTGTACTCCAAAAGATTTGCTCGCACCGTGTGCCACTCCTTACTGTACCATCAAACTTAAAGTCGTTTGGACGGCTCACGATTTGGACACCACGTTGCTATCCCACTCCTGTCTTGGACGTAAGTAGGAGCAGTCTACGGGTTCAGAAATGCTTTGAAGTGTGCTTAGTCTGCAACAATGTAAAAATGTAGGTCTTCAAGACTTTGGTGGGTAGATAAGTGAAACCGCCTGGCTAGGAATAGTTGCACATAGATCCTTAATGTTTCCTTAGTGATACCAGATAAGGATCCATTTATGAGTTATAGAAGTGATCCTTAGAATACGAGTGATCCTTAAGCAAGCATTTCAAGTCAAGCGCACTTCAAGACTTTGTCCTACTTAAAACTCGAACTTATTAGTTTTCAATGCAGCACTGATTTCCATAGTAAACATTGAGATCCTCCATCTATTACTTAAGCAATATTAATTCAAGATTTCAAGCATTCAAAATTGCGTGTTTCTCACTACCACTGATTACACACACATTGGTTTCCTCATTTCGCTGTTCATAACTGCCGCCAAATTGCACCGTCAACTAATTAGAAAAACGATAGCAAGTTGTAATTTTATTGTTAACTGCCGAAAGCTGCAAGTTCGCGCGCCTCTCTCCCATCCCACTGCTTCAGCACCCACTTGCTGCAGTCAACTTAATAGCAGAGCAGCATTTGTGCGCGTCTGCTTGTGCGAAAATTTCAACTAAAACCCAATGAGTTGTAATTAACTTTTATCCGAGAAATCTTTGCCGCAGCACTTAAGTGCAACCAATGAAGCTGCCAGCAGCAGCAAAATGAAAAAGTTGCCAACGAATAAAAACAAAAAAAAAATACCAAAATAAAAGCAGTAAAAACAAGCTTCCACTTCCTTGAAATAATAGCAACAACAACTTGAAGGAGAACAGCAAACGGAAACGGAAACATGTTCAAGCGCAAGCAAACGCAGTGTCAGAGCCGGAAGTGGGCGGCAAAGAGGACTGCGGGGCCTTTCGCTTTTATTAAGTTAAGCAGCTCAACTGGCGAGAAGATGCTCTAATTTATGAGCGCGGCACGCGAGCGTCAACGCGATAGCGACAACGACGCACGCAGCTCTTATGTGAGCTGCTGCTGTCCGTCGCCCGATGGTGTCGTTGGTGGTCATTTAATGTGGAATGGGGAAACACTATCAAAATAGATCTTTGTGTGCTGCTGCTGTTTGTGTTGTTGTTGTTGGCGTTGCGCTTGTTTTCTTTTGGGGTTTTTGTTTCTTTTTTGTGGTTTGTGTTTGGTTTATTTCGAAACATTTCCGGCAGCAATTTTTGTTGGTTTTTGGCAGTTTTGTGTTTGTTGTTGCTGTGGTCGTTGGCATGTTTGTTGTGGAAGGAAGAAGGGGAGCGCCCGCTGTGAGTGTGAGTCTGATTTAATTGAAATCAATTAACAGTAATGAGGTGGCATTAAAAGCTGATTAGGATGTTGGGCATTGTTACGCGCTACTTCGTCCTTTGCACCTTTTAAATGAGTTTGTGCAGCAGGAAATGGATACAAGAGGAGAAGAAGCATATTTAAGTTTAGAATTTGAATGGGAACATAAAAAGTAGAATTGTATTTAAAGTAAAATTTGTGTACTAATCTTTATTATGGAATCAAAATTTCTATAATGATATATGTAAAGAAATATACTTGGAGTACCCTAAATGATATTAAAAAATTTAACAAACTTTTAGTTTATCCAAGATATCAACTATTTTTGATTTATGTTATTAGGACTTAAGGTTTCCCAAAGTTGGGTTGGATTAGGTAAAGACGGCAACTATATCTCGACTAGTACACTTGTACACACTAATCGGCCATTTTAATGACGGATAGATTGTGTGGCAGAATCTCTTTATATCCTGCGTACTTTACTGGCTTAAACCAACAGATAAATATGGCAAAATCCTTCAGTGACACAAGGCCTACAATGCAAAGATTTTCAAAAGTCCAATTCTCAAATTCTAAAGGTCGCTAAAATCATTCATATCCGAATGGATACGTAACATCTACAATATCAATGGATCTTCATTTGGCATTATCAAGAATGCAACACGGGTCTAAGAATATAGGTGTAAGAATATAGGGTTTTTCAATGAGATTTAAAGGCATTAAATCACACAATCTCTATAGCCACTTACCTTCGCTGTCGCACAAGATAATCATGCAGTCAAATCCCTTCTGCAGAATTGTAACATTGGCTGTTTGCATGTCGTTTCATTTTGTCGGAGACATATGATAATCGTATTGAAATTATTTAGTAATAAAAATCACTCATACGCCCCGTGTTACATCCACATGGATTCCAATAGAATTCAATACGATTATGGCAATGCCAGCTTTGTTTTGGATGAAGTACGTAGCAATGACCCAACCAGACCAAAGCCTGCATCAAACAGTGACTTTTTGCAGGGTTCATTCGTGTTTTTAACCTTCTCCTCCTTTTCTCCTTTAAGCTCAATCAGTGATCTGCTGCTTGTTGTTTATTCTGTATTAAGAATCACTCATACGTCATCACGTTTCTCCCACGTCCCGGAAGCCTAAAGGCATTGAAACAGACGATCTCAGGCCCAGTTGGCTCGTCACAGAATGTTTACCGTGGCAGTGGCTGTGAGGCATGTAGCGAAGTCCTGCTGCAACCGCGTGTTATCTATCTGAACTCATATCATATCTAGCAGTCGCTCTTTTAAAATTTCTCCTTTTCAGCTGGTTGTTCGTTAATTCGTATTAAAAATCCCTCATACGCCTCTTATAGGGCAATTTCAGCTTAGGTTTGAATGAAGTTCGTAGCGATGATCCAGCCAGACCAAAGTCCGCATCAAAGAATGACTTTCTTCAGTCCTGTTTTTAACCTTCTTCTCATTTTCTACATTAAGCTCAATAAATGAATACTCATACGCCCCATGTTTCACCCAGTAAGATTCTATACGCTTCGTTTTGGATGAAGTTTGAATCAAAGCCCGCACCAAACAGTGACTCTCTCGAGGACTCAAACGTGTTTATTTTATTTTATTTTATTTTATTTTATTTTATTTTATTTTATTTTATTTTATTTTATTTTATTTTATTTTATTTTATTTTATTTTATTTTATTTTATTTTATTTTATTTGATTTTATTTTATTTTATTTTACATTATTTTATTTTATTTCATTTCATTTCATTTCATTTTATTTTATTTTATTTTATTTTATTTTATTTTATTTTATTTTATTTTATTTTATTTTATTTTATTTTATTTTATTTTATTTTATTTTATTTTATTTTATTTTATTTTATTTTATTTTATTTTATTTTATTTTATTTTATTTTATTTTATTTTATTTTATTTTATTTTATTTTATTTTATTTTATTTTATTTTATTTTATTTTATTTTATTTTATTTTCTGCATTTAGCCCAATCTGTGGTCTTTTGGTTGTTGCTGATAATTCAAATCCATAGCAAACAGTGACTTTCTTAAAGGCTAAAACATGTTTTTAATTTTCCCCTTCTTTTCTGCACTAAGCCCAAACAGTGTTCACCGGGTTCTTGCTTACTTCGCTTCAAAATCACTCATACGCCCCCAACTTTCGTCCACTCACATTCCACTTGATTTCGAAACTTTCTTTTGCACACAAAGAAGTGCGCGCACAATTAAATGCTTATTTTTTCATGAATTTACTGCAAATAAGCGCAAACTTTTGGGCATATTTTTCAATTTGCACATTAACCATAACAAATTAGCCGCAAACAGCAAGAAAGGAACTTTTTCACCGTAACTGGCTACTTTGCATAACAAAATACTATAAAATTTTTGCTAAAAGCAAGCAAAACCGAAAGACAGTGAATTGTGTTGTTAAACAACAACAACAACAACAACAACACCACTGGTCACGCTTACCAACTCTTCTAACCATTCCATTTTATTTTGTTGCACTGCATTGCATTGCATTATTCTGAGCAAACCACAAGTGAGTCGTGTAACTTTAAAAGGCGTTTAGGTTGTTTACTATTTTGCTGGTGTCCGCACTTTTTCGTTTGCTCCGTTTTCACTTTAAGCTGTTGTCGTTTTTCTGTTTGTTATTTTTCTTGTTTTTTTCTTATTTGCCAAATTACACAAAAACAATAGCAATGCAAGACAAAGCAAAGGAAAACCAGCAACAGAAAACTAAAGTACGGTATGAGCTGCAGTAAAAGTTTCAAATGGGAAAACTTTGCGCTCGATTGTTGTGCTGGCGGTGATGAAGCGAGGATGGGGAGAGAGTGGCAGCGAAAAACTGTTCGTTGTTGTGTAACAAACCATTTGTATTAATTAGAGGCAAACAAGTTGGCCTGAAATATTTCCATGCGCACGTTTGGTGAATCTTTGCTGGTTTGTGGTAAAAACTGAGAGAAAAAAGTGAAGAGGATGAAAGATGAGTGTTGGTAGTGCATATGGAAATGCAAAAATCAAGTATTGGGAGGATGTCGTTGACATGAAATGCTTCAAGTGCACTAAATATTTCTAAAGAGTTGTACGGACTGAACCTAACTTAACCCAATCTTAACCCAACCTAACGTTTTTGAAAGTCACATGGAAATAACTAAGAAAGATAGCTGAATTAGAAACAAAAGAAAATAAAAAACACGTTTGAGTCCTTGAGTAGTTCATTGTTTGATTCATACTTCATCCAAAAAGAAGCATGGGGCGTACGAGTGATTTTGTATTCGTAATAATCAACCACAAGCAAACCACTGATGGGGCTCAATGGAAAGAAACCTGGGAAGGTTAAAAACAGAAATGAGCTGTCGAAAATATCAGAGAGAGTGAATGTTGGTGAGGAGTGAAAGTAAGTGTGTGAAACACGGAGCGTATGAGTGATTTTTAAAAAGACTAAAGAACCAGTAGACCACTGATTGCCGTGGATTTTAATCAACGGCAGCAACCAGTAAACTACTAATGGCACTAAATGCAGAGAAGAAAGGAGAATAAGAAGATACATGAATAGGCTTAAGTCTATGAGAGAGTCACTGTTTGATACAGAATTTGGTTCATACTTTATCCAAAACGAAGCTGCATTGTCATAACCGTAAAGAATTTGAGTGGGAGAAACATGAGACGTATAAGTGATTTTTAATACGGAACAATCAACCACCAGCAAACCACTGATGGAGCTCAATTGAAAGAAAGACGAGAGGGTTAAAACAGAAATGAGCTTACGAAAATATCAATGGGAGTTAATGTGGCTAAGGAGTGAAAGTAAGTGAGTGAAACACGGATCGTATAAGTGATTTTTAATATGAAAAAACAACCAGTAGACCATTGATTGCCACGAATTTTAAGAAGGAAGGAAGAAGAAGATACAAAAATAAACTTGAGTCTCTGAGAAAGTCACTGTTTGAAGCTGCATTGCCATAATTCTAAAGAATTTGAGTAGGTGAAACATGGGACGTTTGAGTTATTTTTAATACGGAATAATCAACCACAAGCAGATCACTAAATGGACTCAAGGCAGAGAAATATGGGAGGTTTAAAAATATAGTTGAGCCCTCGAGAAAGTCACTGTTTGGTGCTTGATTGATCATCGCTACTTGATCCAAAACGAAGCTACATTGCCATAACCGTATTGAATTTGAGTGGGTGAAACATGGGACGTATGAGTGATTTTTAATACGGAAAAATCAGCCACGAGCAGACCACAAAATGGGACCAAGACAGAGAAAGATGGGAGGTTTAAAAATATAACTGAGCCCTTGAGAAATTCACTGTTTGATGCTTGATTGATCATCGCTACGTACTTCATCCAAAACGAAGCTGACATTGCTAAAACTATAAGAAGTAAGAATAGCATGAAAGTGCATGAATATCCGGGCGTATGAGTGACTTTTAATTCGAATTAATCAACAATCAGCAGAGAAGAAGAAGTTTTAAAAGGGGCGATTGCTACATATGATATGAATACAGATCAATAAGATGTGGTTGCAGACAGAAGGCGCTACATTCCACACAGCCAAAGTCACGATGGACATGCGACGAGCTCCTTGAGCGCATGATTACCTTGAACAGTGAACTGGTCCCCAAGATTGTGAAATTGAATATCTTTAGACTTTCTCCTTTGCGGTTATGTTAAATTTTGAATAATCTCATTTTGAACACAACAAAACTCATTCGGAAAGGGGCATAGTATAATTATAAAGTAGTCTAACCTGAACTCTCCCCTCTTTTGAGTACAAATTTTTTGAAATTTCTTTCACAATATTTCATTTTGTTGTACAAAATTTGTCAACAGAAAACATAAACTCATATTGATTTGACACAAAATATTTTCAAAACTCTGTTCATAAAATTTTCTGCCAATTTTTGTAAACAAAATAGAAATACATTAGAAATACTCTCTCAGGTTAGACTACTTTATTATTATACTATGGGAAAGGGGTAACACACGGGAGCGTATGAGTGATTTTTAATACGACTTTAACTAATAACCAGTAGAATACTGATTGGGCTCAGTGCAGAAAAGGAGAGGAAAATTCAAAACAGCATTGAGACCTCAAAAGTTGAGTAAGCAGTGAGTGCTTGGAGGTTTTATCTCAAAGCAGTTGAAGGAAAATCGTCATAGAAAGTTATTTTTGGTAATTTTTCTAAAAATTTTAATTAATAATAAACAAATAATATAAAAAAACAAACAAATTAAAAATAAATAAATAAATTGTAATTACAAATATATAAATTTTATACAAAAACTTAACAAATTTCTCAAAATTTTCTCACTTTAATTTTCTAAGATTGTTCTTCTCAAAGCCCAAAATAAGAAAAAATGAAAAAATAATAAATAATGAAAAAATTGTTCTGGCTAGAATTCACAGTCAAATGGTCATCAATACTGAATTTATTTGATAAAATCTACGAGAAATCAATACTCATGAATGTATTGAATGAAGACTATGATACTAAAAAAAAGTAATTAGTTTAATTAGCTGCACTCTTGTGTCAAAAATTTAAATCTTTACCTCAACAATCGCTTTTTAAGACACTTCAGAGACTTTCTTGTTCAGAACTCTTTGGCCGTTGCTCACATTTCATTTGGCGCTGCTTCAGCCGCTTGTTTGCTCACATAATCATCATCCACCACCTAAGCCACAAGCCAAAGTTATAGACTACAGCGACTGCAAGTGCATCTCAGCTGCTTAAACTTTACTTCCTACCCTCACGTTGCTCCCTCTTCAGCCTTGGTCCATCTGATTTCGCCACGATTCTTCGGCCTTTTCCTTATTGCAAAGAAAACACCTCAAGAAATAAATATCTTTTGTACGTTGCATTCTGCAACAACAACAACATTAGGTATCACAAGGCACATGGCTGCACCTCGATTGCTTTGACTGCCGCCGACCCAATGACTTTGGCGCAACGAACGTGTGCAAGCCAGTTGTGCAGCAGATAACTATGTGTTGTTGTTGTTGTTCTTTTAAGTTGGCGCAAAGCCAAAACATGCAAAAGTCGGCAAAATTCCAACAGATTACGACTGAAAGCGCGTGTGGCAATGTTTTGGCTGCTGCCTAAAGTCAGGCCAGGTGTTATTTGGCTGCGGGCTGTGCTTGTTGCTGTTTTAGTTCTTGTTGTTTCTGCTTGCTTTAAAGCTGCTTTCATTGTTGTTATTGCGGTCTTGAGTGTTTGGCGCACTTGGCTGACTGCAACGACCCATTGTTGGCCATAACCTTTTGGCTCGTTTTGTCTATTTGCCAACAGAGCGAATTCAGCGAATTTCGTATCACTGCGCGCGCCATGCAAATGGCTGCGTCTCGCACGAAAATGGACGGCAATTTAGCATTTTAAGAAAAAGTTCCACCTATCCGTAGTCACTTTCGCCGAAGCCAAAGTCTTTGTAAAGCATTTTTGGTGCAGATTGCAGGCAAGCAAGTCGACAAAAGTTAAATGCGAAAAAGTTGAATATTTTTCAGTTCAGATTTAAAAATTTAAGTTTAACACTTAAATGCTCAGGAGCACCGATTTTGATAAGAAAAAAATATATGTTAACAGTACAAAAACAGTTTCATTTGTCATTGAAAAACAATTGTGATAGAAACTTTTTTTAAAACTTTGGTTATAATTTAACCAAAAAAATTAAAAAAAAATTTTATTATTATTATTAAACTATATATTTATTTTTATACCTATTATTAAACTACATTACTCTTCAAAATTTGTGTATAAATTTTGGTTTTTCTCTCCTCTCTTGGATTGTTCTGCTTTATTCGCATAAATCATTACAACGCCAGCACTCAAGTTTCGCACTCACAGAGAATGTGAAAAATTCAAATGTATTCAAATCCTCTGAAGACACTGCAGCATGCAATAAGACTATAATAAGACCATAATAAGACGATACCGTAAGCGCCTCTAAGTAAACTTTCGATTTCCTTCGGTAGCTTCTGGCGCCCCGACCAACTGTCGACTGTGACTGTTTACTTTGATGTGGCACTGCTGCAGCTGCTTTTCCGCAGGATTACACTAAAACACTCGTCTGTGCAAGCGCAGCAATAGCAAACAATAATAGCATAACAGCAACAACGACAACGACAAAAAATAACAAACACCGAACACTGCACTGTGGCGGCGATGGCAGCGAAGCGGCTTAATGCGTTATGTGCGCTGTGAAAATCCTTTTTATGTATGCTGCCATAATACGCAGTGTGTTTGTCATGTGTGTGTGTGCGTATGTGTGTACATGCATATTTTTATGAGTGATATCGCATTCGCATAAACTTGGCAATAAACACATAAATTGCACAGGCAGCGTTGTGTGCGTTGCTTGATCGCTTCGTACTGCTTCAAGTTGGCCAATTTATGCAGCAGCAGTCGACATTGCTTCAAGCGGCTGGCACATGAGTGCTGACAAAGTGTGGTTGTTGCAAAGAAAGTGAATGCGTTTCGTTGTTATTGTGCTTTGCAAGTGATGTAGTTGGTTCTGGTATCTGCATGACAGTAGCCAAGTATTCAAATCTCAGTCTTGGGAAGTGGAATGTGAACAATTGCTAGTCAGCTTATCAAAGTGTTATTGAAATAGACTTTAAGTTAACACAAATGCCGTTAAAGAAGTCTCTTTCACCGAAAAAATATGTAAATCTTTAACAATGTTTAATGGGATTGTTTTAGTTCCTGGTGTTTTTTCTGGGTCCTTCATAAATCGAACTTTTCCGCCAATGTGATAGCAAATACGATTGATTGATGATTCAATCGAGAGCAAGCCTTCAAGGTCATCTAGTGGGCAATGATTTGGCATAGGTCTGACATTGGGCAATGGTGCTGGCACCGACAAAGATCCTGTGATCATGGCCATGCGATTTAGCTCCATGTCTTCAACCTTCATATTAAAAAAGTGGTATAATGTGTTACTGCCAGAGGCTCACTTAGGTCAAATATTGAGGTTGAGCCCCCAAATATTGTCTGCGTATATTCGCGGACAGCTCGAGGAGAGAATCAGATTCGAGTTCTGATGTCTACATTGAAATTAATGGGTTTTTTTATAGGTTTAAAGTTACTCTAGCTCGAGAATTATTTGGCCATTCCAGTGGAATATAAAGCCATTCGCAATTAATGGGGTTCGACAGTTCTTTTCCATTGTCTTGTTTCCCCATATCAATTTTTAACACATAGTTGACCCCGTTTGGTTTTGATTTTCGAAAAAATTAAAAACACGTGTTGAATTTTTTTTTGACTTCAAGTATTTTCAGTAGCTTTGAGATCAATGGGCCAATCGGTTCATAGTTTTTTTCGTAGTCTTACCGTATATGCATCTTAACCCATTGTTGACCCCGTTAAATTTTGATTTTTGAGAAAATATAAAATACGTGTCGAATTATATTTTAATTTCAAGTGTTTTCGCCACATTTAAAATCAATAGGTCCATTAAATCGTGTTTCTTCATACAACATCTTAACCCATTTTTTGGCTTTATAGAACCCGAAAAATAAAAAATCCCATCATAGCGGAGGTTCACTTTTCACGATGTACCCGCAGTTTATGTTTATGTGGGTGATGAATCAGTCAATAAGTCAATCAGGACAAAAAATTATATGTATGGAGATGAGCTTTGTTGTGGAAAGTAGGTGGAGAGGCAGATACCGCTGCATTTGTAGTGACAGCTTAGCTGTGCTTAGAACCTTGAGCCCCTTCCATGACAGTCGGGTGCTGCAATCCAGACTTCACTATGTCAGCAGATAAAGTAGTCTCACACTTTCTTGGATATAAAAATACGAAAGAATTGCTGACAACAAGATTTCAGACTCTTTGGCGAGAATGAGTTTTCAGGTTGCACTTTCGGCTCTTAAACCATTTCTGCCATTCACAATTATGATTTATTGCTACTGTTCAGTTCAGAGGCAGATCCGGCCGCGTCTGTAGCTGCAGCTAAGCTGCACTTATGGCCTCCAACTAGCTCCATGATAGTCAAGGCCTACAAATTTACTCTAAATTATGTTGCCAGAAGTGTTTTTTTTTAATACGAACCAACGCGCAGGGGAAACTCCTACAAATGCGGGGCATTGCGCTGGTTCAGGAAGGATATATAGGTTGGGAGAAAGGATGTTGGGTGAAGAATTTATGGACTCTTGCCTTGAATCCATCAAGATCATAAGTGCTGGGAAAAACATCTGCAGGGAGACCATTCAACAATCGCGCTGTTCAGGCCAGGAACGAAGTTTCTCTGTAGTGCGTAGTGCGCTGGAACATCGTTTCGACGTGGAATGCATGGGCGCCAGTGTTCAAACGGGTTTGCACGGGGGAATACCCGGAGTGATGGCATCAAGCTGCTCATCTCCACTGAGCAATTACCGAAAAAGTATCGGTAAAACAAAACCACACATGCCACGTTTCGACGATGTTCCGAGGAGTCAATAGAGCTGGATGCCCTAATGTACGCTATAAGTTTAAACGCATGGTTTTGCACCCGATCCAGGAGTTCCAAATGGGGTTTTGAAGCCCCCTGTCTATAGGTGCGAATTAAACTCCAGAGCAAAGTTCTTTGCTAGAATGAGCTTCCAGGCTGCATTTATCGACTTAAAACCTGTTCCGCCACTTCCATCTGCAGTCGTAAAAGCCACTGTTAACAAATGGGTCATTTTAACGCTCAAGCAAGTATGGCAGGCTGAGAGTGACTACAGTGGGTCGAAGCCTATACTTTCCGTCATCTCAGACCAATGCTTTCAGTTTCTTTGGTCTCTATGCAGGAGGGACTGTAGAAGTAGTTGCTTGGTAGTAGTCGGTCATTATGCCGATCAATTGTTCCATTTTCTAAGGGTAAATCACATCTGACAGTGGGCTATGCTCTGCCTGGGCGGAGAGTGATGATACGACGAATGCCTTTCTTTGTGACTGCCCAAAACATGTTTGAGTCATTTGGCACAGTGTTGCCAGATACCTAAAATGACTTTTTCCTAAAACTTAAGAAAAATCGGAAAATTGCTTCCAGAAATTAAAAAAAAATGTTTAAATTTTTTTTTATTTTATTTAAATCTTTAAAATATTTTATTTTTTTAATTTAAAAAAAAACATTTTTAAATTAAAAAAAAAATGTTTTCATATGAAAAAATAAAAATACATTTATAAATATATTCATTCAACTTCAGCGTAACAACAACCTAACACACAAAAAACATGCAAAATATTAGATTGGTATGAAATTCGCTTTTTTAAACTTCCTTTATTCATTGCATAGATAAACTCTTTAAATCATACAATTTTATTAAATTAAATTAAACACTTAAGCTTTCAATATTCACGACTTCAGTTTCACTAATGATGTCAAATGTATTATCATCAAAATCGTCTAAAATTTCTCCTAAATAATTCCTCCTCCTAAAAATTCTCCTAAAAGGCCAAAACTCTCCTAAATCTAGAAGGAAATTTTCTGATCTGGCAACTCTTATGTTGCACTATTTGGCTAAGAAGCCATCACCTTAGCACTACAGTATCAAATCAGATTCCTGTGAAGGTCGCGTAGATGAAAATAAAAATTTTAAAAACGTTGGGTCTGTTTTCCAATGACTTCCACTATAGTTTCATGAACAAGAAAGAGGTGGAAAATGACACTCATCTTCTATTTACTTGTTCTACTTTATCCAACAGAAGAATGAATTACCTAGGCGAATTTTTCTTTGACAATTTTGGGTATCCAGTCGATAGAACTATTCACAGTCTACAAGAGAAGCTTTAATTGAGAAGCTTAAATTGGTTCAATTAGTGAGCAGTCTTCAGCCTGAGTGCTTTTCGTATTATGGGCTCTCATGGCCTAGGTGGCTTTCATCGCCTTGGAACCGCTACTTCTATGTACCTTACAGAGAACCTATATACTCCTATGTACTTTAAAGAGAACCCAAGTCGTAGAACAATGGACCCATACTATGTCTAAGTGCTACTCTTGCACAACAACAACAATAGAAGAAGAACAACTATCCTAGAGGGCAATCAAGTCCATCAAGTTGGCTGTCTAACATTCACACGATTGAGATGCAATCAGCGCTGAAGGGAGCGGAAGATAAGAAAAGTTTTGACACGGGAACATTGAGGGTTTGGACCCCCAACCTCCTCCACAAACACAAAAATTGTTGATACAAAATATGGTTCCAAATTGTATTCGGTTCAAAAGTTGTACGCAAAAGCCCCCAAATGAAATTCTGTGTGCGCCATTGCCCGGGAATATAGTTTTAAACATCTAATTTTGTTTACCTTATAAAAGAAGTGCTGTAGAAGGATACGTCTGAGCCTCTTTGTCTCTCAAGACCGGATTTTCTCTTCACTTTTCACATAAGTACAAAAGTTTCCCCCGCATCTTCCCTTCCACATCAGTTACCCCTTCTTATGGCCATCACAAGTTCTAACTACTCAAATGGAGTATGTCGCTGCTCTATAATTGACAGATTAGCAGTTACAACAAGTTGTACGGTGTGATTGAAATTATTCACTTCAGCTGCTGCCACTCTCAGCTTAAGTAAGATTTGTTCGTTAACGGTTTTGTGGCGCTGAAAATTAAGCTTATTCTCCATTACAACTTATTATTGCATTATTTGCTTATGATTAAATATTTACCTGTAACTATTTCCTTAGAACTTGGGCAGGTTGCATGATAAGAAATTGCACAAAGACAACAAAGTCCCGTTGCAGGCGACACAAGTGGGGCGCACAAGTGAACAGGTAAACACTGGCTGGCCGACTGTCTGTCTGTGTGTATGAATATTTGTCTGTGTATGGTTGCAATAATTTTGAATAGAATTGTTGTGTTAAAGAGGCTTAAGTTAAATGGGAAAACTTCCAATTCAATGAACCGCAAATTGCATGCGAAATCGAAATCGAAACCGAAATCGAATTGAAAGCGAAGCATACAACGCACACAGCTACCAGCCAGCCGGTCTGGCCGCTGCGGCCAGTCAGAGCAGGCGGCTGTGGCCCTGGGACACCATTAACAAGCGCCGCAAACGATACAACAACAACAACAGCAACGATGACAACATAAAACTGTCACCGCAAGCAGCTGCTGCAGCAATGAACTTCGTTAACTGGTCACTGCAACAGAGGGCGTTGAGAGGAGGGGACGAGGGGTGCATAAGTAATGCACACATAAGAGCGCACACACACACATACACTCACACTGAACGCTGTGCTTACCATACGGTCTGCTTGCTGCCGCTCGAAAATTTGCGCACTGTAAATATTTGAGTGCCGCATGGGCGACACATTCCATTCATTCATTCATTTATTTATACTTAATCAAATTTCGGCGCACCCTCACCGGCTCTGCTGGGCTCTGAAGCCTTTTACACTGTTGTGACAGTTTGTCAAGTTATGATGAGTGCAAAAATTCAATTTTGTTGTTGCGTTTTTATTTGCACATTTTCTTAACTTAATCCGCTCAGGCAACACATACGAACACTCAGATGCACTCACACTCGCACTCACACTCACACAAACACACACACACACGCACGCATGAACTCCTTGCGCTGCTCCTTGCTGCATTTCGGTTATTTGCCAAATAAAAACAACAATAACAACACAGCAAATACACAAGTAATGACTCACAAGCTTGTTGAGAATGTCATCAACGTACGTGTGAGTGTGATTGTGTGTGTACGTGTGGCAGTTGGTATCAACTTCACTGCTGGCGGCGCGCATCATCTTGTTGCAGCATTTTGCCGGCGTCGTTCCTGTGAATGTTGCATGTCGTTTATGTCTTGCAGCAGCGCGCGACAGTGCTCGTAAATGTGTGTAATGATAGCTGCGAACGGAAGGGGGAATTGCCGCAGCAAAAGTGCTTTATGGGCGCCGTTATGAGATTCTCATATCCAATAAACTGTGAGACAATAACAAAAGTGTTAAAGTTGCGCAGCAGCGTGTGTGAGTTTCCGATAAGACGGCAGTGCGCATTTGTCGCGGAATGTGTGGGTTTGTAAATAAAAATCTTTATAGAAACATCAGAATAGTAATTAATATTAGTTCAAAATATTAAACAACATCGAGAGAGTTTTTGAAGGAATTTTAGTTTAGAAAATTGCAATGTTTAATTTCATACGATTCAGTTAGGAACGGAGTACGATTCAGTAAGGATGTAATATGATCAATTAAGGATCGTGATATGATCCATTAGGGATTATACTATGATCTAGTAAAGTAGTAAAGTAAGGACAGTTGAAATGTGTTGCCTCAGTTATATTTAACCCTTTCGAGACTACTGGGATAATGCGTCCCAGCAAGTTTTCAATGCTCCTCGAAACAATTATTCAAATCTTACGACCCGCGCAAAATATTGTTTCGATTTCGGTGTTCCCGCATAAAAGGATTATTTCAGAACTTGTGAGCATCCAATATAGTTTTCTAACCCCATCGTTCATAGTATGAGAATATTTCTACTGAGAGTATTTTGGATTTCAAAATTAAACTCCGTCCCGAAAGGATTAAGTTGTAAATTAGTCGTTTATTCTTCGTCTTATTAAAAGGGGACTATTTTGTAGTTGAATTTCTTAGATTCTTAATAGTTTAAATTGTAATGGGCCTTAAGTCATAATACCGAGACCTATCTCAGTCCGGTGAACTCTGAGTCATCCAGGGTGGCCAAAATTTGTCTTAAGGTAGAAAAGCTGGAACAGAGGATGTCGTTTGTTCGACTTGTTTTTCGTTTTGGATTTATCTTTTTTAACTGTTTTCGGTCTGTTGGTTCTTAGTCCTGCTCTTCGTATTCTTTAACCTCTTTTTTACTTTTCTCTTCTATGTTCTGTTTCTTCTTTAGTCCTTGTCTTCTTGCTTTTTATATTCTTTCTTCATTTATATCCGTTTACTTCTTTTGCTTTTTTCATAATCTTTTTAAGTTCTTAAATATTCTTCTTGCAGTTTTTCATTTTATAGTTCTTTATTAGTATTTCTGTGTTTTTTTTAGTTCGTGTTCGTTTTCTTGTAGCACTTTGCTCGTTGTTGCTGCTTTTTACAGTTTTTCTTGTTGTAAAAGTTCTGATTCATTTAGTTCTTGTCTTTGTCTTCTTTAAGAGTTTCTTCTTTTTCTGCTCTTGTCTTTTCGTCTGTGTTGTTTTTTTCTCTTCGGTTTTATTCTTGTACTTTCCGTTCCCCCTCACTTCTTTTCTTTTTCTTCACTTCTCTCTTTCCTTCTTCACTTCTTCGCTTTCACTTCTTTTTATTCTTTTCTGTTCTTTTTTGTTATATTTTTTTCGCACTTCACTTTTGCTTCCCTTTTTATTTCTTTTTGTAGCTTGTTTGCCTTTTTTGACAAACGTAGTTATGTTTTTCTTACTGTTCTTTCACAAGTAAATTTTATTCATTTTCTTCTTCTTATGGGATTTCCTTTTTATATTTGCGACTGTTTCCCTTTACTTTCGTTTCGTCTGTTTTTCTTTTTCTTGTTGTTTTTTAAATTTGTCTTTTCCTTTGCCTTAACATTTTTCTTTTTTTTTTTATTCTTCATCTCTCAATTCCTTTTCCTCTTGTTTTTTCCTGTGTCACTTGTTGTTGTCATGTTTCTTATGATTTTTCTTGGTGTTCTTATTCTTTTTCTTGTTCTATTTTGCAAAGTTCTTATGATGTTCAGGTTGGTTTTCGTTTGGTGACTTTGGTGAGACAAAATGTCTGCGTACAATAATCGCTCATACGCACTGCTGATCTACATAATTATTAGATACTTACAAACAGCGCCCAGAGGCTTTGCACACAAGTATGAAGTCAATAGACCCAATAAATCAAGTTTCATCATACAGTACTGTTTGGGTGATGCCACGCCTCTTTTATTTAATGCCTAATCCACTCGTCCAGTCGAAAGGTGCGACCCAATTTCATTGATAAGTGACTTACAGTTCCAGACAGACTTAAGTGTTACAAGTTACGTGGAAAATTTAAGTCACGAAAAATATGTCACGCCCCTTGGTCAACGCCCATCAAATTTTACCAGTAGAATGACATGATTCTATGGGAATGATGATGAATCTATTGGATGACGGTATACAATATTTCAATGATGTCTGAGATACATATAATTTCAAAGCTATTCTACGTTAAAAATTAGGTTGTATGGGCGGTGCCATGCCCTTTCGTCCACCTACCCCATTCCCCCTGTTGAAGGGCACATCTAAATCGTAAGTCTGTGCCAAATGTTACTGATGTGTGACTTGTAGTTCCAAAGTTATTCAAAAATGTGCTTCGCTGGAAAAGTGTCACGCCCCTTGTCCAACCCTTATGAAAACCAGTAGAACGATAAACCTAATTGGTGACCCTATTCGAAATTTCAATGCTGTTCGACTTATAATTCTAGAGATATTCCATTTTTAATATTTGGGTTGTATGGGAGGTGCCACTCCCACCTGTCGAGTTATAATCGCAATGTGTAGTTTACCGAGACTCAGTCAAGATGAACATTCCGTGAAAGACTCAACTCAATCAGCTGACTAGTTTCTGAGTTTAAGAGTCGTGTGACCAACAATGAAGCAAACAAACAATCAAATAGACATTAATTTTTATATAAGAGTATATTCTGTTTGTTGATATGTGAAAGTTCACATACTTAACTCGATATTTTCAGGCATTTGCCTGATTGTGACAAAATGTTTGCAGACAAATATCACTCATACGCACTGCAGTACCACAGTCAAATTTCCTCTACATGACTTCATTTCCGGCCACTCAACATGAGCAATTTCGGCTATGACTTTGGTTGTGTTGCACACGCAACGCTGATTAATGACACCATTTCGCTTGACCTCAATCACAACAAATGCGAAACAACTCACAGAAAATGTCATCACCGGAATGATGATAGATCGGCGAGTGACAGCAGCAAGTGTTCGGTTTGATGAAAGAAAGTTGGCGCATTCACTTCTGATTAGGTGCTTGCAGTGATTGAGGTGAGGGCATATTTTACGGCGTCGAATTTTCGACTCTCAGCTGTATTCTTAAATGTGTTTAATATTGGCTTAAGAGCCAAAGTCCTCGTCTGACCGCAATGGTTGTTTTATCGATTTTCGCTCAAGCAATTCAACCGCAAAAATTGTCACATGCGGCAACGGCAACAACAACAACAACAACTGTAGAAGCAGCAGCATTTACTTAAAAAATGAATGCAGCTTTTTTTGCGGGCGCACTCACGCATTTTCGAGCCGCCACCGCAATTTATATTGAAGTCCCAACGCACGTCCCGACCACGTCAAGGCAAACACATTAACCCGTCCGCGGCCTTACGCATTTACGCAAGCAACGCAAATATTTGCACAGCAAATATTCTTAACAATGATCAACTCATCACTCACTCGGTTGATAAAGCTAATTTGTTGGCTAAAATTTTCGCAGAGAATTCCTCCCTGCCCCCCAGCGATCAACCACTACCCGTAGTCGAGAATGTATCTTGCTCTATGCCAGAAATTCATTTTCGGACACGGGTAGTTAAAAGAGTGCTTGCAAATCTCGATGTAAATAAGGCTTCAGGGCCGGACGGCATTCCAGCCCTTGTTTTGCAAAAGTGCGCTACCTCACTGGCTTGTCCATTACGCAAACTTTTCAACTTGTCATACACCACAGGTGTATTTCCGACATGTTGGAAGGTAGCAAATGTTCAACCAGTTCCTAAAAAAGGCAAGACTACTGACCCTGCGAACTACCGACCTATAGCAATCTGTTCGGTGCTTTCTAAAGTAATGGAAAGCATTGTTAACTTCAACCTTGTGAAGTATCTGGAGCACAATAGACTGCTAAGTGACCGCCAATACGGCTTCCGAAGACAACGATCGACGGGAGACCTTATGGCGGTACTCACCGAGAAATGGAACCATAGCATTCTAAACCTCGGTGAAAGCAAGGTTGTTGCATTGGATATTTCCAAGGCCTTTGACCGGGTGTGGCATAAAGCACTCGTGTCAAAATTGATCGCCTATGGTGTCGGTAGTACCTTCTCTCGTTGGATTACGAGCTTCCTCTATGATCGCTCTATTCGTGTTGTAGTAGACGGCATAGCCTCGGAAAAGCATTCCCTTAGCGCGGGAGTGCCGCAGGGTTCGGTCCTTTCTCCAACCCTCTTCCTGATCTTCATCAACGACCTGTTGTCGTCGACGAAGAATCCCATCTACTCGTTTGCGGATGACAGCACCATTTGTCATTCATACTCTTTCACAAAGCGTCCCAGCTCTGTGGAGATTGAGAGAGAACGGCGCCGTATGAATGACACACTTAATAGCGACCTACAAACAATCTCCAAGTGGGGTCAAGCGAACAGGGTCGATTTTAATCCCCGCAAGACCCAATGTTGCCTGTTATCCCACAAACGAGTTTCCCCACATCCCAACACATCCCTGGTTATGGGTGGTGTGGGTATTGCGGAATCGGCAGCTCTTGATGTTCTGGGCATGTCCATTAAGAACGATCTTCGTTGGAACGATCATATTTTTGGCGTGTCGAAAGAAGCAGCCAAGTGCCTCGGCTTCCTTAAGCGGTGCAAAAAATATTTCACTCCGTCTGATCTCCGCATTATTTACACTACCTATATCCGACCTAAAATGGAGTTTAACTCGCACCTATGGGCGGGGGCTTCAAAAACCCATTTGGAGCTCCTGGACCGGGTGCAAAACCGTGCGATTAAACTTATAGGGGACAGTAGGGCATCCAGCTCTATTGACTCCTTAGAACATCGTCGAAACGTGGCGTGTGTGGTGTTGTTTTACCGATACTTTTTCGGTAATTGCTCAGTGGAGATGAGCAGTTTGATGCCATCACTCCGGGTATTCCCACGGGCAACCCGTTTGAACACTGGCGCCCATGCATTCCACGTTGAAACGATGTTCCAGCGCACTACGCATTACAGAGAAAGTTCGTTTCTGGCCCGCACAGCGCGGCTGTGGAATGGTCTCCCTGCGGATATTTTCCCCAGCACTTATGATCTCGATGGGTTCAAGGCAAGAGTCCATAAACACTTCACTCATAACCCTATCTCCTAACCTTTATATCCTTCCTGAACCAACGCAATGCTTCGCATTAATAGGGGTCATCCCCTGCGCGTTTGTTCCTGTTAAAAAAAAACAAAAAAAAAACAGCAACTGCGTCAACACTTTAACGTATTGTTGGCCGTTGTCATTTCGCAGCGTGTCAGTTTGGTGAATGGTGTTGTTGGCTGTCGTCGACACGTTCTTACGCACAAAAAAACACGCGACTGCATGAAAAAGCCAACGACGCCGGCTGTTGCTGCTGCGCACAACATGTGTTCTGGCCGCTCGACTCGCACTACTTGGCAGCACTGGCGCACCTGCCGGCAGTGCAAGAAGGCGCATCGCACACAATCAGCGCATCGTTCGTGTGCCAGCGCCAGCGACAGCGACCGGTTAGTGGCTTCATGCGGCTCTTGTGTTAATTTCAGTTAAGTTTTTCACGTGCGGACCACTCAAGTTTTTTGTTACGAGGGCAAATGCGTATTTTTTTTCTCTGCTGTGTTTGTGTCGCCTTGTGGGCTGCATTGCTGGTGGACACATTGTTAGCTGTGAATTTTAATCCTTTCGCTGGACTTCTCGTCGTTACACTTGGCCGTCCGCACGATGGGTGGTTTTAAGCTGTTGTTGTTGTTGTTATAGCTGCTGCTGTTGTTCTGCTGTTGTGCGCTGCTGTCAGTTGCTGTTCTTGTTATTGTTGTTGTCATTCATCAGAATGAAGCCTTGAATAATTAAAGCAGTTTCTGATTACCATCGTCGTGCGCACCTCATCGGTGCCCGTTGGCTGGGACGCGCTGCTGGAACGGCAGCCGTGTCAGCCACTCTCGGCTTTTGTGCGCCACCAATGACTGGGAGTGAGTGTTAATATACAACATAGATATGTGTGTGTGTGTTTGTGTGTTTGTATGTGGCTTGGAGCGCATGGGCTCGTCTCTAATTAAACGGCAAATAAGAGTGCTAACGACTAGCGAACCAGGCAGTAGCAATGCGTTACCGCTAAACAGCAACAACATTGGCGGTGAGTGCAAAATCATCGGTTGGCTGCAGTGACTTCAGCGGCAGTGGCAGCTAGATTACAGGTTGTGACAGTGTTGACCGTCGTTGTGGTTTTTGCTGCTTGTTAGCTGCTATTTTACAAGCTCTTCTTGTTGTTGTTGTTTTGTGTCATATTTTTTCACAGTTTGTATGTGTTTTGTATTATTTTAGTGACCCGTCATTTGGTTTTGACGTTGGTTGGTTTGTTGCTTTGTGTTGAGAACAGCAAGAACTGTAAAGTCAAACCAATTTTTAGCGGCTTCTATTCACCACTCATTCGAGTAATCCTACTTATCCTCATTCTCATTGTTATTACATCATTTTATTAAGAGTTCCCATGTTCATACAAATTTTGATATTTTAAGTCATATGACTGATGCCAAGAAATGTCTACAAAAAATTACTCATACGCACCGCAGTACCACAACGAAATTGCGATATTAAAAAACATCGAAACAAAACCACATCTTGATATATTTAATTTTATTTTTTAACAACAACAATTTATCCAAATTGAACAGCAAAGTGGCTTAAATGCGCCTTCAAGGTTAGTTTCAAATGAACTAATTTGAACAAAATTCGATAAAAACGTTCAAAGAATCTAGAGTAAGCCAAATTGAATCAATTACCCATAAATCTTGAAAGACTTTAAAAGAAATAGTTTTGGTTGCGCCAAACACAAATGGATTCATTAGGGAAGAGGATACAAAAACAACTGTAAAGTAAAAACTACTTTACAAGTTTTTACTTTACAGTTTCTTATTCATCACTCATTCTAGTATCCTTCTTATCCTCATTCTCACTGTAATCACATAATTTTATTCATAGTTTTCATAATTTTCAAACTGATTTCGTACTAACTTTCATAAAAATTCGATATTTTCAGTCGTATGACTGATACGATGAAATGTCTGCAGAAAAAAGTTACTCATACGCACTGCAGTTCCACATCGAAATTGCGAAACAATATTAAGGAATATCGAAACAAAAGCACATCTTAACAGATTTCACTTTCTTTTTAATGACAAATTTTTTTTTGTGTGCGTTTCTACTTGAACAATTTATCTAAATTGAACAGCAAACGGGTTAGTTTCATGTGAACTAATCTGAACAAAGTTCAAGCAATTCATTCAAAGAGACTAGAGGAAGTCAAGTTGAATCAAATACCCATAAATTCTGAAATTCTGACTTAAAAATAAATAGTTTTGGTTGCGCCAAACACCAATGGATCCATTAGGATAGAGGACCAAGGATACAAAAACAACCTGTAAAGTAGAAGCTATACGAAATTTTATTAACACTAGAAAGACCGCAAGTTTTCCATATCTACTAAGACTACAGCTGCCTTTTATACTTTTTCAAAAGGGTTTAGTAAGTATTCGAAAAATTTGAGATTGCCATTGAAAAGTTTGTCATTTTTTACCATAAACGTGCTAAGAACATTTTGATGTTCAAGCGCTATTTGTGTTGTTTACACTGACTTGAAAACTTCATCTCGATCAAAAAATGGATTTAATTCGTGAACATTTTCAAGCAATAATTTTTTACAATTTCCGAAGTGAATTATCGGTAAAAAAATGGGTTTAATTCGTGAACATTTTCAAGCAATAATTTTTTACAATTCAATCAACCTTTTGTTGTTGTTGTTGCTGTTGCTTCGATCGCCTTCATTTGCATTTGGTGATGGAGCACTAACCCTCAAGATAATTTATAACTGATTTAATAAACTCAAGCGTAGACGCTGCTTGCTCCAGGACGAATTCCGCGAAGGTCGTCCAAAATCGGCCATTGTGCCAGAAACCATCGATGCTGTGCGTAAACTGATATTGAAAGATCGTCATGTGACATACCGTGAGATAGAGGCATTCTTGGGCATAAGTTCCACGGCCGTGCATTCGATATTGCATGAACATTTAGCTGTCAGAAGGATTTGTTTTCGTTGGATCCCGCATAATTTAGCAATCGTTCAAAAAAAGGCTCTTGTCGATTGGTGCAAAGAAATGATGGAAAAATTCGATCGAGGTACTTCGAAAGACGTTTATGAGATCGTGATAGATGACGAGTCATGGATATATGCGTATGAGCCCGAAACAAAACAGCAATTGACCGTGTGTGTTTTCCAAGACGAGCCAAATCTAACAAAAGTTGTTGGGGCACGCAGCACATCGAAGAAAATGGTCGCCTGTTTCTTTGGGAAAACTGGTCATGTGGCTACTGTGTCATTAAAACAACGTAGAGCGGTCAATTCTGAGTGGTACACAACCATTTGTTGGACAAAAATGTTCAATAAAATACGGAAAAACAACCGCCGACACCGAATCATTTTTCATCAGAACAATGCGCGTTCTTACACATCGGCTCACCTAGCACCCAATGACTTCTTTTTATTCACGCACTCCAAAAAAAATTGGATGGTCAGATTTTTATCGCCAGAAGATGCTGCTGAAGCATGCAAAAACCATGTTTTGGAGGTGTCTCAATCGGAGTGGAAAAATCAATCAATCTCAATCGGAGTGGAAAAAGTGCATCGACATTTGGTTTGAGTACATTACATTCAAAAGTGTTTAAATCTTCAAGGAGAATATCTTAAAAAAATTCCACCATAAAAATGGCAGAAATACTAAAGAAAACACAGATATTCAAAAATTAAAACCCGTTAAAATTACCGCAATGGTCTTTCTAGTGTTAATGAATCAGACCTGGAAATGACAAAGACTTTCTATCCCCAAAGCAACAAACTAAGCAAAGTTATAGTCAGAGCTTGCAGTTTCTGTACGTCGTGAACGTTTATCGTCTGGTTTTGTTTATTCTAAACGCATTCGCATTAAACGTGAAGCCTTGAACTCTAAAGTTTAGAGTCGAAAATTAAGTCTCTACGCAGCTTTGCGAAATACCAAATGCTGCGTTAAAATGCAAGTTGAGTGCCGCAAATAATTCGGCGAGTCATAAAACGTCAATTATCTAAAGTCATCTTCATGGAATCCTTTGGTTCAGCCAAGCAATGTCTCAACCTAACCTCAACCATCACATCAAAGCCACAGCTACCAGGCACCAGCCAAAGTCTGCATTTGCCACCAACCCAACCGCACTTATTCACCAACGTTTGCGGTCAAAATGCGAAAATATGCTAATGCCGCATTTGGCTCAAATGCCGAAAATATGTTAATTTTTATTACAAATTAAGTGAAAATTTAATTTGGCCGGATTAATGTCGGTGTACGGGCAAAGGATGTGCAATTGCATTGGCCACCACTGGGCGATGGCAGTCGAACGATGTTTGCGCAGCGAGTGCGGCATTTTTGAGCAAATTTGCATAAGTTGCGGCCGTAAATGCGGCGCAAGTCGCAACAAAACGAACGAAGCGAAAGCGGCAAGCCACGACAAGTGCGGCGTCGGCACGCACTCGACGAAATTGCTTGGATTTTTTCGAAAATTTTATTACCAGCGCCAGCGCAGATTTAATTAATACGTTTTTAATTCAATTTAATTTATTACGTTTTTATGTATTTAAAAATGCGCGCTAACCACACAGACACACAATACAACATCGTTTCGCCAACAACAACAAATACACAAATAAATGTGTATAAATATGCACAGAGCTGAGAGCCGAGAATGCGCCACGGGCCCCAATGAGGTCACGTGCACTTTTCAACTTTGTCGTTAATTTGCGTATTCAGGTTTGTTGTTCGCTGTTCGCTCTGTCTCTCTGTTTTATGTTCGCGATTATTGCTTGTATGCTGTTGGGCATTGTTGTTGTTATTGCCATTGGTGTTTTTTTAATATTGTTGGTCATTTGGTTAAAATAAAAATTACTCCAGCAACGGCGTTAATTTGCTTAATTCAATTAACGTTCATTATGTGCGCGTTTTCATTGGGCTCAAGTAAATTTGTGTGAATACTTGTTTGAAAAAATTTGCAAAGTACTAAAAGGCTTAGCACCTACGAGGCCCTAACGTGCGCGTGTCAAAGTGTCAACCATTATTTTTTGACTATTTTTGTTTGCTATCTTTTCTTGTAACTCGGCGAATGTCATAAATATTGGCACAGAAATTCTTTCAGAGATACAAAACTTTTGCAATAACTGTCAGTAACATGTCAGATGAAAAAGTTTTGTATTTGTGCAATAACAGAGAAAGGAAGGTGCGTTCACTCGACCTACAGGCCGACAAACAGAGGACAAAAATATGTCAAAACTAAAGTGTTGCCAAATCAAGCATCGAATGTGTAACTGGGAACCAGAGGGACAGTGTTTTCCAAACATATTTTGTTAATTAATTTTATGTTACTCGAAGACAAACAAGAAGAAGGGTCGAGAAGGAAAGTCGCTGCACCTCCTCGGAGGACAAAGAGAAGAAAGTTTTCAAGTCAGAAAGAAAGGAATGGTAGAAAAACGGGAAAGGGTTCTTCTAATCGGTAGAAAAGAGGGGGTTTCGAATGGAAGCAAAACAGAAAAGGGTTCCTATAGTCGGTAGAGAGGAAGAGGTTCCAAATGTTAGAAAAACAGGATTCTTCTAATCGATAGAGAGGAATGGGGTTCCGAATGGAAAGAAAGCAGAGAAGGGTTCTTCTAATCGGTAGAGAGGAAGAGGTCCCGACTGGTAGAAAAACAGGAAAGGGTTCTTTCAATCGGTAGAGAAGAAGAGACTCCAAATGGTAGAAAGACAGAGAAGGGTTCTTCTAATCGGTAGAAAGGAAGAGGTATTGAATGGTAAGAAAACTGGTAAGGGTTCTTTCAATCGGTAGGGAAGAAGATGTTCTGAATCGTAGAAGAATAAGAAAGGGTTCTTCTAATCAGTATGGAAAAAGAGGTTCCGAATGGAAGAGGTTCCTAATGGAAGAGGTTTCAATTGGAAGAGCTTTCGAATGTTAGAAAAACAGGAAAGGGTTCTTCTAATCGATAGAGAGGAAGAGGCTCCAAAAAGTCGAAGGACAGAGAAGAGTTTTTCTAATCGGTACAAAGGAAGAGGTCCCGAATGGTAGAAAAACAGGAAAGGGTTCCTCTAATCGATAGAGAGGAAGAGGCTCCAAAAGGTCGAAAGACAGAGAAGGGTTCTTCTAATCGGTAGAAAGGAAGAGGTTCCGAATGGTAGAAAAACAGGAAAGGGTTCTTCTAATCGGTAGAAAGGAAGAGGTTCCGAATGGTAGAAAAACAGGAAAGGGTTCTTCTAATCGATAGAGAGGAAGAGGCTCCAAATGGTAGAAAGACAGAAAAGGGTTCTTCTAGTCGGTAGAAAGGAAGAGGTTCCGAATGGTAGAAAAACATGAAAGGGTTCTTCTAATCGATAGAGAGGAAGAGGCTCCAAATGGTAGAAAGACAGAAAAGGGTCCTTCTGATCGGTAGAGAGGAAGAGGTTTCGAATGGTAAAAAAACAAAGAAAGGTTCTTTAATCGGTAGAAAGAAGGAAGTTCCGAATGGAAGAAATACAGGAAAGGATTCTTCTAATCCGCAGAGAGGGAGAGGTTCCGAATGGTAGAAAGGCAAAAAAGGATTCCTCTAATCGGTAGAGAGAAGGAGGTTCCGAATGGTAGAAAAATAGGAAACGATTCTTCTAATCAGCAGGAAAAAGATTCCCAATGGAAGAAAAGCAGAAAAATGTTCGACTAATCAGTAGAGAGGAATAAGGTTCCGAATGGTAGAAAAACATTTAGGTACCCTTTCGTGGAAGGAAATTAAGAGGTATTTCAACTGGTATCCTTGAATAATAGAAGAAGGAGTACGGGGTTCGGAGTTAGAAGTAGGAGGACAATTTCCACCGGACACTGCAAAATTATTCAAACAAAAAACATAAGTAATACTTTTTCAACTCATCAGCTATTAGAAATAAATTTAATGATTCTTTATGAAACAAAATACCAGAAAAATGTTTCGCAGCTTTTTTCGTTTACATTTGCTACAATGAAACACATTCTCTTATCTCACTAATAAGAGACAGAGACCAGATCGCGACATCAATTCTAAATACAATACAACAAGAAGCAACAATTAAGTTAAAAAAAATTGTATAAAAATAACAAATCAAAACAAATAACACCTTAAAGCAAACGGAAACCAACACTGTCACACAAACTCACACACACACACACCCATCCGCGGTCCCATCCTTAAGCCCGGATGAAGGTCTCAATTAGAGCAACGTTTTGTAGCAGCTTTGAGCAATAAACGTGCGGTTGTCTTTTCAATGCTTTATGGAATTTATTGTTTGTGTGTGCTTGTGTGTGTCGGGTCCTTTGACATTTTGTTTATTTAGCACACACCGCACTGTCTGTCTCCCTCCTGTTGCGCCCACTTCGCATTTAATAATCTCATTCAGCCGACGCATAACAGCAAAATATGATTTCCCCTCGCTTTCCGATGTGTGCGCCCGAGTTCAACAAGTAATTGAATACGTACGTGCCGGGATTTTCAATTGTGCACAATCGAAAATCACGACGCAAACGAAAATGACAACGAAGACGCTCGTAGGCCGACAGCAGCAGCAGCAGCGGTAGCACTCTGGCAGTTATTTACAGCGTGTTATCCTTTTTATGAATCCTATTAGTGGTATTACTTTCATTCGCTTGCTCCTTCGTTGCTCCTTTTCATCGCCGGGCTGCTTAAGCTTCGGCTGGTGTGCGAGAGAGTTTGGTGGAAATTATTGAGGGGGCCACGTAAGCTCATCTGTTAAGTGAACGCAGCGCTGTGGTGGTGGCGGCATTCTACTCCAACTCGAAGTGTTCAATAAGTGGAATTAAATTTGTCTTACGCTTTCTTGCTGGCTGACATTTTTTTCGCTCTTCGTTGGTTAATATTTGAAAGTCTTTTAAGCGTTCAATCTGTGGATTTTTGATAATTTAATGTGTTTGTTATCGTTCACTTCTGAGGGATCCAAGTTAAGAGAATGAGTGAAATTTTGAGCGGGAAATATTTTAGGATTTTTGTAAATTAATTTTAACTTGAGGTAAATAATAATTGCGTTAAGACTTAAAAGTAAAATATGAAAGTGAACAAATTGTTGCAAGTCAGACTTAGAATTGTGTGGACAACTTAAATTACACATGAAAATGTAGCTACAGAAATGGCTATGAAATGGATGAATAATGAATTTGTTGACCAATATTCCAACACAAAATGACTCAATAGTTCCTGGGCACAGGCTCATAGGTGTACCGCAAATTTCCTATGCCAAACTGGAATTTGGAATCAATTCAATCAATTTGGAATTTGCAGGTCAATGGTCCAATACAAAAGAAAACAAAACACTATAACAAAACAAAAGGCTCAGCAGTTTCTGGCCCCAGACAGATGGTGTCCCCAACTGAAGGGTCTTGGTATCGTCACTGGGTACAAAACAGATCATTGCTTACTTGGATTCTATCTCAAAACTATGAGAATGGCCTCTTCGGATGTGTGTATAAGAGACATCGTATCTTGTTCTATGTGAATGTCCTGCACCCAGTTGAAAAAGATTTCTCCAATTTGTTCAGAGAGTACTAAACACCATCAACCATCTGAAAAATACAACCTCAGATAGTGCTAGAATTTATAGAAATCCATGGATGGTGATGATCGTGGCAACAGTTGAATGGTTGGTGCATCTACTAAATGCCAATGGTTGTTTTATATGCTGTGCAAAAACTATGAATAACAATTACTGGTTCGTGTACCAAATAAGAATTTCTGTTTTCATATTCTTTGCAACAACCATAAGAAACAATACATGGTTCGTGTACCAAATAAGATTTGCTGTTTTCATATTCTATGCAACAACCATAAGAAACAATAAATTGTTTGTGTACCAGATAAGATTTTCTGTTTTCATATTCTATACATCATCGAAAATTGTTGGTTGTTGTACTAAGTGCTAATGGTTGTTTTATATGCTCTGCAATAACTATAAATGCAACTTCATGGTTTGTGTATCAAATAAGAAAGAATTTCTGTTTTTGTATTCGATGCAACCACCATTCAAATTTGAGTAATTACATTCGTATTTAGTGCAACAAATATTCCATATTTAATGCCAAATATTTATTGATTGTTGCTTCAATATGATTTTTGTGATTTCATTTCCACACAAAACAAAAAAAAATTGAATTTCATCAGTGCAATGCAATTTTATTTATTTATTTTGTGATTGTTTGGCCGCCTTTGTTGGTGTAATTGCAATACCACAGAAAAATCGGCGAGATAAATGTATCAGCAACTCTATACACAGGAAATCAACTTCGCCAACCAATTCACCAAATGATGCGCCAACGCATTGGTGCCCACAGTTAAACATCAAAGTGAGGCTTATTGCCAGCCAATATTCTGTCGATTCAAAGCCGATGAAAAAATTGAATTTTTTTTAGCTGCATTTCACATTCAATTTGCTGCATATTTAAGCCGAATTTCATTGCGCCCGACTGCAGTCGCCATAGTGAGTTGCGGTGCGTGTGAGAGGTTGAGTGTGAGTGGTTCGAGCGAGCGGAGAGAGGTCAGCGTGTAAGGTCAACGCAAAAGCCAAATTACTCGTTTGGGCAAAGAAATACCAGAAAATGCCAAAAGGTTGAATACAAAATCAATTAAAATGCAACACAAAACACAAATTGTTGGCAAATCGCTGCTGTGGGCTGACGGCTCACATGTCCAGTCGCTGGCAGTCGCTATTTTTAGTAAGAAGAATTTGTTGTTTTGTTTTTAATAAAAATGTAGTAAGTTAGTAGTTGACTGCATGATTTTTTATAATTTTGAAATAAGGTTTAATTAAACTAAGATCTCATTAATCCATTAAATCATGTTTCTTGGTAAAGATTTTTGACTCATTTCAGCCGTCAGAGGTTCATTTTGGAAAAGAAAACAAACATATGTTATAATCTTTTAACCAATTTCTAACTTTTTTAGATGTGGATTTCAAAACTGAAAACCATGCGTTGAGCTTGGAGTAATTTCATCGATTCTGTGGTCAAAGGGCCCAGCATAAAATTTCTCTTCATTTATCTCTAAACCTAAAAGTTATGTACACCTTACCTACAGTGTGCTATGTCTCGCTTGTGGGGGCCATGAGCACATAGCGGCAGTGGTGCAAAAAGGGAGGTTTTGAGGGTTCAACCCCTGTCCCAACAAATACAGAACATTCTGGTGCAAAAAATGCTTTAAAATGGAATTGGTCCAAAAGTTGTACGCAAAACCCCCTAAATTTAAATCCTGTGTGCGCTACTGCTTAGCGAACCAGGTTCTGTGGAGCCTGTGACCGCGTACGTCCGAACTAGGTTTGAGCCATACGGCACTGTTGTATTGAAAAACGATCACAATGGCTCCTTGGCACCACAGGTTCTACTCAGATTTCTACGGAGGTCAGATGCACTAAAAGCAAAAAATAACAGGGAACCTCAAGTTGTAGTACAATGCACGTGTATTCCGTCTGAGTGCTGCTTTTACTAGGCATTAATTTTTAAAAAGTACGAAGTTAATCCTTGAACTCTTCCTCAATTTCAACTAACTTCTGGGGTTCGAGTTAAATTTGGTGCTTTGGCGTATTCAGGGACCTATAATAGAATTTTATGGCAAATATTTTCGTGGTACATTTCTTAGTGGCCGTTGATACTTCGACTCACTTCTGCAACAATCTTTCTTTCGTTTGCTTCAGGCTAAGAGTCGGAGTGTTATCAAACATCCGGACTATCGCCTTATCCGCTTTGTTCTGAGTGGTTCTCTTCCGGCCTCTCTGTGGCTCGTCGTCAACATTTCCGAAATCTTTGAATCGACTGACCCACTTCCTCACAAATTAAACTGATGTTTCCGTGCATTTTGCGACTTGTGGAGGTTTCATTTTTGGACCCTTTCCACTTCGCAACGTTTTTTTTATATATTTTTTTAAAGCACTCATTTTTAATTCTTGATATTTCCGCGAAAACTTGTAACTAAGAAAACAGAAACACATGCGAAAACGGTATTTTAATATAGAAGATGATCTGATATTCAAACCATAGCAACCTTCTACAGTCAAAAAGATATGGCCAACACCCAGCAATTTTTGTATTTGAGAAGGGGGTTCGAACTTCTATGTATACCAGTGGCCCTAGTTGGGGGGTTTGCACACAACTTTTGAGGCAAATAACATTCGAAACTAAATTTTGTACCAGCAATTTTTATATTTGAGAAGGGGTTTTGAACCCCTACTATATATACTATTTTTCTTTGGGGAGTTTTCACACAACTTTTGGGGCAAATACCATTTGGATTCATATTTGTAACTAAAAAGTGTTGTAACAAGCAGAAATTCAAAGGATTGAAACCCTTAGAAGACTTCCTAGCGTGCGCCACTGCTTATGTTCTCAGCAAAACAGGGAGAGCACACTTGAAAGAGAAAGAAATAATCGTTGATTACATAATGCAACGACATACATGGTCACCTTCTTTTGACGTTATTGCCAATGTGTTCAAATGTTTGTATACAACTAACTAACACACACACAGCATATATTTACTATAAGGAAAACAATGCCATTACTATTGTTTCTGTTTCTGTTTTTGTTTTTTTGTTCTTATATTAACTGCCACAGTGTTTTGTGTTGTTGTTGTTGCTGTGACGGCAGCATTTAGTGTAGCTTTCAATCATTGCCAGCAGCGCAGACTGTGTGCATTGTTGTTGTTGTTGTTGTTTTTGCAGCTACCATAGGCCATTGTCGATGCCTATTCATTTGGTTATCACTCACCGCACTTTTTGGTGTTGGCGTACTTCGTTTTGTGCTGCATTCGAATTGATTTAATTTATATTTCACTCGCACATTCACACCACATGCGGTTCCCCCCCCCCCCCCCAACCCCCTCACCCGCAGTAGTTTTCGGTGCAGCTATGCGTTGTTATCGCGAAGCCATTCGCCAGAGCTCACTGAATGTTGCTGCTGCTGCAAGCGTATTTTTTTCTTTTGTTGTTGCTTGCGCGCAGCCAACCAGTCATTCGGCCATTGGTCAGTTTAGCCGCACATTCTGGCGCTTGTTGCATTTTGTTATTGTTGCACAAATATTTAACTGCGTTGGCGTTGTTATCGGCGCTAAATGTGAGCTTATTTGGCCATGTGCGGTTGCATGCACCAGTGAGTGGCATTGAGTGGTCGAAGCCGAGTGGCAACATGCAGTGTGATTGTTGCCGCCTGTGATTTTGTGCACTTTAAGGTGACCAGTGCAATTCAATTGATGCAATGAGAAGTGAAAAAACATAAGGAAACATTTTAGTTCTTTTTACTAAAAAATAATTCACTTGGATGTAAATGTTTCTTATGCATTGATTACTTGATTCAAGACATGCAAAGCCCTCTTAACTGGTCAGCCTAGATCGCTTCAAATATTAATCCATAAAAAATTTACCATACAAACACTCACACATACAAACAAATACTCAAACAATAAGTCCTTGTTTACACTTCACTTGCCACCACGATTGAGCAATGAGCTGTGTCAGTTGTTGGTATTTGTTTTGTTTGCAAAAGAGACACAAAAACTGAAACAACAAATTGAAACGATCGCGATTGCGAGCAACTTTCAACAATCGCCGCACAACTGTGCCACGCGCGCCAATGTGACTCTTTGACATGACGAATGTGCGTAAGTCAAACTTTCAATTTGACACTTTGCCACCCCAGAGACACAGAAGAGTTCAAACTGTTTACTAAGTGAAATGTCGCACATGAATAAACTATTCGTGTCTCATGTCAATGTCGGCAGCGCTGCGAAGCGCAGTTACCGCTGACTGCATTGACAGCTGCCGCTGCATGGGGGTGTGATTTGTTTGTGTGTGCGTGTGTGTTGTTTATTTACGTGTTGGAAAGACAATATTTGCGCGGTTTATTTGCCAAATAACATTACGGTAAATGTGACAAACATAAATGTCACATTGGGACAGCAATGCGTAAACAACAACAACAATATTATTAATAGTGATTTAATTCAGAGGAATTTATGATAATTTGTAACAAATAGGTGAAAGAAATTGTTGAAAAAAAGTAGAGTGGGTCAAGGAGCGGGGAACAGAATAAACAGAAAGAAAAATTAATCGAATGGGTCAAAGGACAAATGAAAAGATTAAAATGGAATTGGACAGTGGGGCAGCGGACAGCGGATAAAAATGTCTTTATAAAAAAATACTAAAAATATGAAATCAAAAGAAAAAAGGAAAGCAATAAATAATAATAAAGTAAATACAACCATAGGAAAGTAATGAAAAAGCTATTAAAAATAGAGGAAAAATGGAATAGAAAAAAGGTTAAAGAAGGCCAGAAATCAAAACAGGTGCGAATAAAAACGAAATGGCAATAGAAAAGAAATGAAAATAAACACATGGAATAGGAGAAACGCATTGAGTGGTTAAAATTAAAAAGATTTTTAAGGATAAAAGGAAACAAGCGCAAAAAATTAAAATGAATGGAAAGGGAAGGGAAGGTAGAAAATGAACTAAGAAACAATAGAAGAGGAAGAGTAAATAAAATATAATAGATAATGTTAGGAAATAGGAAAAAGGGGCAAGAGGTGAAAGAGACAAACAGGGAGGAAAGAAAGGAGATAGAAAGACTTCAAAGAGGAAGAAAGAATAAGAAAGAAAGAAAGAAAGGGAAGGAAATAAGGAAAAGTATAAATAAGAAAAAGAATAAGAAAAAGAATAACAGAAGGGAAACGGTAAATGACATGAAAATGACATGCATGAAAGACAGAGAAAAATAAAAAATAAATTATCAGGTGTACAACTTTGCTTCCGCCGTTTTCCGATAGGTGGCTGTACCGGCTGAGGCTGGTTGAAATACAGAGATGGTAATGCCTTTAAAGTGAGTGTGGACAGTGCCTAACGAATTGTCATCGCCGTTTCAGTGACAGTTGTTCTTGTTTTCGTATTATTCACGCTCGAAAATGTCCGTTTATGTGCCCGATTCTCGCCATTTGCGGGAAGTTTTACTTTTCTGTTACAATTCGAAAAAAAATGCAGCTGAAGCGCATCGAATGCTCTCAGAAACTTACGGTGATGCTGCTCTGAGTGAAAGAACGTGTCGGGAGTGGTTTCAACGTTTTAAAAATGGTGATTTCGACATGACAAAGTCATCCTCCAACACGACAATGCTCGTCCTCACGTCGCAAAAGTGGTCAAAAAGTACCCTCTTGCTCCACCCGCCGTATTCCCCAGATGTCGCCCCTTCTGACTTCCACCTATTCCGTTCGATGGCACACGGCCTGGCAGATCAACATTTTCAATCCTTCGAAGAATTGGAAAAATGGATTGCTTCATGGATAGCGTCAAAAGAGGACTCCTTTTTCGAGCCGGGATCCGAAAATTGCCGGAAAGATGGGAGAAAGTTGTCGCTAGCGACGGAAAGTACTTTGAATAATACATCTGTAAGCACTTTTTCGCAATAAAGCTTTTAATTTTTGAAAAAACGGAAGCAAATTTGTACACCTAATATATTGAAAAAGAATATAGTTGAAACGTGGAAATTGTAAAGTAGAAATGAAATTGAAGTAAATAAATTATAAAAACTATGAGAAAGGGTGAAGGAAAAAGGATGACCAAAAAATAAAGAAACACTGTGAAACTTACGAGAAAATATGAACTGGGATTAAAAAGGAATTCATAAAAAGCAGAGTGGAATGGATACTCAGTATTGAGTAGTGAAGAAAAACATCTAACAAAGAATAAAGAAAAAGAGTAAAATAAATGAATTTAGAAGAAAATACAGAAAAAGGAGGAACATAAGATAAAAAAGGAAGGAGGTAAAAAGAGATTCAGGAAAAAGGAAGAAAAAATACAAATAAAAAAAGAAGAATACACAAAGTTGAAAAGCGCAGGAAGAAATAAGAGAATGATGATATGTAATACAAATTATAAGGAAAAGGGAGAAACTGAAATACAAATTTTATGGGAGTAGGAAAGAGGAAGAATAAAAGAAAACCAGGACAGAAATGATACAGAAGGCTGAATAGCAACAGAAGAGAATGAAAACCAAAAGAAAATATGAAAGAGAAATGGTAGGATGAAAAAAGAGGGTAAAAGAAAGAAAATGTGCCGGAGGTAGAAGGGCTTCAAGAAAATTAAAAAACAGGAAGAGAAGTGTACACAGGGAAGAATTACTATAAAAATTACTAAAAAAACAACAAAGAGAAAGTGTGAACGTGACAGAAAAAAGAACAAAGAAAAGTAACAAAAAAGGACAGCTAAACAGCAACAGGTGGAGATATGGGGAAAAAAATAGAGATTAACAAAAAATAATGAAAAAAAATAATAGGAGAGATTTTCCATCTACTGGGCTAAAGAAAGGAAGAAGAAGAAGAATGAGCGGAATGAGATAAAAATGAAAATGAAATGAAGTAAAACAAAAAGGATAAACAAAGCTAAGTTGGTAATGAAAGTAAAACTGAAAATAAAATAGAATTAGTGTAGCAAAGAAAAGCAAAAGTTGTAGCAAATAAAAACAAAGATAAAGGAGAACAAAACAAGAAGAAAGAAACGAAAAAGGGTGTATGGGTAAAATTGTTAAAGCAAAAAATAAAGAAAAATGGAAATAGAAGAGTCAGAACAACAAAAAAAAGAAGAAATAAAAGAAAAAGAGTACATGGGTAAAACGGATAAAGAAAAAAAGAAAAAGGTAAATAGAAGAGTCAGAATGAAAGTGAAGTGAAGAAGGAAAGAACACATGGCAGGAAAAATTTAAGTAAAATAAAGAGGTGACGACAAATAGGGCTTAAAAGAAAAACCCGAAATCAAGGAATGAAGTATATAGGAAGAAAAAAAAGAAGTATATAGGTAGAAGAGGAAAGAAGTACATAGCTACAGTTAAAAAAAATACTTATGATGGGAAAGGTGATAGGACATGAGAAGAGAGAAAAACCAAAGATAAAGGGAAACAAAATAAGGATGAATGTGGGGAAAACAGATACACAAAAAATGAAAAAAAATGCAAATAATGAAGTCATGAAAAATCTTAAGTAAAGAGAGCTGGGGAAAACAAGAGAAGATAAACTAAAGTAAAATAAAAAAGGTAAATTAAAATAAGATTTATCAGTATTAAAAGAAGTCAAGGATTGTTAATAAAAGATTTCAAATTAGGTACAGTTGAAAAATACAATAGAAAAGTTGAAGGAGATGATAAGTAAATTAAAGAAAAAAAATGAGAATAAAGCATGAAGAATGAATGTGAATGAAACAGAGAGAGGGAGAAATGAAAGAGAATTTAAATAGAAGAGCCACGATGAACTCAAAGTGTAGAGGGAAAGGAAGTGAAAAATGTAGAAAGGCAAAGTTAAAGTAAAACAAAAGTGGGAAGATAGATGAGTTTAAAAAGGGAAAAAGAAAACTAAAAAATAGGTAAATACAATAGAAGAGGAAGAAAGTAGGTGCAGCATGAAAGAATTAAAAACGAGAAGGAGGAAAAGTAATGTAAAAGAAGAAGATACCAGTAAGTACGAACTTAAAAGGTAGAGGAAACGAAGAAAAATTAAGAAAGACGAGCAAAGTTAAACAAAGTTAACACAAAAGTGGGAAATGAAATGGGATTGAAAAGGAAACAAGGAAAACCAAGTAATAGGAAAACAGAAGAGGAAGAAAGTAGTTAAAGGATGAAAGAAGTGAAAAATACAAGCAGCAAAAGTAATGTAAAAGAATAACACAAAAACAGTATGAATAGATATGAAAGGTCTAGGATCAGCAAAAGGATAAGACTGGAGAGAATTCATTGTTTTTGTGTGTTGATTTTTTTAGCCAACTATCGAAGCAAAAAAAGAATTCGCTCGATAGTTGTAGGAACCAATTTTGGCCTTTCAAACAAACTTGCACACACTTACCTCAACATCTCATACCACAACAACAACACCCACGCAGTCTCCCCAGACAAGCACATTTCATCGAAAATGGTGAAATAACGAAAGGACTGCGGACTGAGAATGAGTTAAGCAGTCAATGTCATTTGTATTGGCACAAAAACAACAACAACAACAAACCACAACACAGGGGCAATAAATTTCTTATGAAGTTCGTAATCGATTTTGACTTATTGAAATATCATGATTGAAAGACATTTATGAGTGTGTGTGCGCGTTCGCAGTCCCCAAGGATGCGGCTACTCGCGTTGGCGTGTGCGAGTGTGTGTGTGTGTTGGTTTCATCGTGCAGCGACATGCGGCCAACCACTGAACAAACATGCAACCGCACAGCCACAGAATTGACGGCAAGGAAAAGCACATTCGGCAGTTATTAGCGAATGACGGCATTTGAAGAGCGCAGAGAAGAAAACAAAACTAAAGCAAAGCAAAGCATGAGGGCGTTCGAAAGCAAATAGAAGCCAAGCAAAATAGCTTTTCAATATTTTAAGACAGCCAAAAATCGAAACGAAAGGACAAAGCAGCAGCCAGCGACTGTTGTGCGTGGCTCATGTGTGTTGCGTGGTCGGCGGGCGCGGCACGTGGCGCGACGCGCACAAGTCAACGAATTGTGGAAATAAAGACATAAAATTGAACGACTAAAGGAAATCGAACGGGCAGTTGCGAGTCGCAAGGACTGCACACACGTCCCTTCGAGCACGGCAGCTTTCATTAGTTGGGGTTGGGGTCAGGGAATACGAGCCGAAAGGGCAATGATTGAAAGCAAACGCGGGGAAATGAAATCATTGGGGGATCAAATTGTGGATGTAAACACGCAGATAATGTGCTCATACGTTTTTATAACCTCTCCCGTACACACACAATGCGGACATGTGCGTAGGTATGCGTGTTCATGTGTGTGCGTGTGTATTGGTGGCGCATGAACGTGAAGGACCAAGAGGTTTACTTTTGACTGCCAATGTACGAATAATGTGTCGATTATGTAAGTGTTGATGTTTGGGAGTGAGTGAGTGGTGTACAAAAATATACAAAAACAAAGTATGTACAAAATTTGATACAAAGTTTTGGTTTACAAAAATCTTAAAAATTGGTCACTCTTACATAACAGTTGTGGCAATTGTTGATGTTTTTTATTTTTGTTGTTGTGGTTTTATGGTTTATGGCGCAACTTGACATCTTAATTGACTGTCAATGAATTTGACAGGAACAACGAGGGCGGTTTTTTAGTTTGAAAGTGATTTTTATTGCAAAAAAACAACATAAATAACATTTGCATGAAGCGAATGCTGACTGGTGACGAACAGTGAATCACTTGAGACAACGTCAAGGGAAAAATTTTGTGATCAAATGACAGTTAGCCGACGCAAGAGATGGTCAAGCCAGGATTGATGGTCAGGAAGGTTTTGCTATGTGTTTGGTGGAATTGGTAGAGAATCATCTTCTATGAGTTTCTATACTTTAGCAAAATTCTTAATTCGGACCTGTACTGTCAGGAATTGAACCATTTGTAGGAATCCATTGCACAGAAGCGGCCAGCTTTGGCCAACTGAAGAAGAATTGTGTTTCTTCTGGACAACTCCTGGACGCGCACATCGATAGTGACTCACCAGAAGCTTGGTGTAGAGATTCTAATGCAATCAACTTATAGTCAAGACATGGTATCAAAGAACTGCCACTTATTCCCATCTAAGAGGAATGATTTTGGTGTTGAGCTATTTGTCCCAACAGAAGCTTGAAGAATGAAATGAATGAAAGTCGACTGTTCCAGTTTTTTGCTAATTAGAAATACCTTCAAAATGACAAAAAATTCTCAAACAAACCGCTGCGTAGTTGACCAAATCGGCTAATTTAACCCTTTCGACAACAAAGTTGCCTGAGAGGAACTTCTCCTATTTATCATCTTATGGCAAAAACTACGATTAATTAATGAATTTAATTTAAGTAGGCACCAACAAATTAATATTTTTAGAAGTGATTTAAAGCAAACTACAACAATTTTACTATTATTCCCAAAATAATTTCCAATAGTTTTCAGCGATTTCAGGAAAAGTTTGTGTTCTAATTGAAGTCTACGAATTGGGCGCGTTTGATTAAAACTCTGCTTCTTTAAAAATGGTTAAATAAAATCAAAAAGTGATAATTTTGTATTTTTCCATAAACATTTAGTAATTTTTCTGTAATTAAAAAATATTGATACAAAATTTATGTAACCTGTTTTAAGCTAAAATTGTTTAAAACTAAACTGGCTCTAGAACTCTAACAAAGAGGAGTGGCGACTTCAAATATTGTGTGCACACTTCTTAAATAAGTGTTTCATGATTTAAATACCAAAAAGTAATATCAAGACACAGGGCAAAATTCGGGGTCTAAGGGGTTAAAATATGCTAAATTAAGTTTTCAATATCATAAAAAATAATGGTTTTATTTTTACTACATCTCATATTGGAAAAGGCTGAATAGTAAAATTCATCCTAAAAGTATGCAAAATCAACAAAGTTTAAATTAAATTGGCAAATCTCTATCAGAAGCTATCAAAAAGTTCTAAAACTATTTTCATGTAAATATTCAACAATTCTATACTCTTTTTCTGCATGGCTTCTGACTTCCTCAACACAATGGTTGTCCTTAGTAGCCAAAATTTTTACATTTAAAATAATAAAGTTGCCTTTTAGGCGCAATTTTTCCATTTTCCCCAAAAATGCCAACTGAACATTTGAATTTTACGCATTTTCCTTTCATTTAAATGTGGTACAACCAACGTTGAACTTTAATCGTTATTAAAACACTTGAAACACACACACAATAATGTCTGCACACGCACACATGCACACACATACACATACTCACTTCACGCTTTGCTCACATTTCGATTTGCATTCTTTTGTAATGTTGACTTTGCTCCATTTTCGGTCTTTGTCTCAGTGTCGCTGCTACGCGCCAACTGTGCCATTCTTATTGTTGTTGTTGTTGGCGTATGACTTTAACGCCACTGTGTAGTCAACGTAGGTGTGTCGGTGTAGTTAGGCGCCTAAAAGCAAACAACGAATTCTTAATCAAAATCACATGGCGCCTTGCGTCCTTCGTTCGCAACGCCCGCGAAATTCACTTGGTGGCGCGCGTTCATTATTTTACGCTGCCAGCTTTTGCCCTTTTCGCATTTCAATGCTTTTCCGTTTGTGCTGTCGCATTTTCTTCTTCTTCTCTTTTTCATTTGCATTGCGCTGCCGCTTCCCTGCGCGCAGCATGTGAACAGGAAAACGAATCAAGATTAAAGCGCCAAAGTGCAGAAAATCGCACAAAAAAACCAACCAACAAAAAAAAATCATATTTCAATTTTGGAAAGCAACAAAATCGCAGCTGCAACACGCAGCGTCACCTGCTGCTGTGCAACGTAATGAATGTGCGACACTTCTGCGCCTTCTGCTTGCAAGCTGACACTGAGACAACAACAACAACAACAATAAACAGAATAAACATACCAATGTCGACATATTTAATGTGCAGCAAGCCGCATATTAATTTGCCCAGTTGGGGCGCGACGTGAGAAGCGCAATCAAACCAAACAGAACTGCGTTGCATTGTTCGGTATTAATGCAAAGCAACGCAACACAACACAGTTCAGTGCCAGCGGGTGCGACCAGCGACTAACAACAATGTCAGCGCACAAATGGCCATGGGACATTTTTTAATGATATCCGTTTGGCGGCGCTGTACATAGGCAACTTTTATTAGCACAGCGCCCACTGTGCAGGTGCGAAAAGAAAACAACGGAAGCGGCCCAACGGAGGTGCACTCTTTCCTTTGGTTTGCGATTTTTTTTTTTTATTGTTTATTGTTGTTGTTGTGAATGTGAAAAAGCACGCTGCGCAAACGCTAAAGGTGAAACTGAAACTGAAACGGGCGACTTAATGAGCATGGAATTTTGTTTATTAATGAAATGGCGGCGCAATATCACAGCAGTAATAATAATAATAATGAAAATAACAACAACAACAACAACAACAACAATATATGTATTTCACTGGGAGCTGTGTTGCCGTATACGTAATGCAAAGCAAAAGAAATGGCAAAAAGTCAACATTGTCCTTCATTGCTTTGCCACTGAAGTTGGAGAGTGCGAAATGGGTTCACATAAGGCAGACTTGCACTTTTGCCCTCAATTCACTGCAAAGCTTAGCTAGAATTCAAATAAAAATCAAATAATGATGAGAGATTTGAGGTTAAACTAGTTTTGAGGTTAGATAAAATAAATTTCTTTAATTAATTTAAAAAGTGCTAAGAAAACCATGGTAGTCTAGCCAGGATTTTGAAATTTCAAGGACATGTTTATTTTAAAAATTGAATTGAATAACAAAAAGGGTATCAAATGAAGAGAAAAATCCTTATAATCTAAGAAAAGGAAAGGTTTCGTGCAAAAGGACGAAGAGGTGTTGAAAATGTCCTTTTAAAACATTATCCTTGAATATCCTTGAAAATTTCCAATAGCTTTTTTGTTTTAAATATATCTTGGGGACTAATATGTACACTACCACATCCTTCAATTTCGTCCTTCTAACTATTTTAGTTTAGGATATACAAATTTAATAACTTTCAGCAATAATTTTATGCAACTTTATTTATTTATTTACTTATTTATTTATTTATTTATATATTTATTTACTGATTTGTTTATTCATTTATTTATTTTTATTATTTTTTTATTTATTTACACTTTCGTCCTTCTAACTATTTTAGTTTAGCATATACAAAATTTAATAATTTTCAGCTTTAATTTATGCAACTTTATTTATTTACTTATTTATTTATATATTTATTTACTTATTTGTTTATTCATTTATTTATTTTTATTATTTGTTTATTTTTTTAATTTATTTACACTTTCTGGAATCCCAAACAGGACTTAAGACATCAACTACCTACCTACCTATTTAGTTTTATTCCTGACATTAGCGTACCGTGGAACACATTTGGGGGGGGGGACGCAAACAAAATTAAATTTCAAAATATAGAATGCGAAAACAACATTGAATTTCAAATTTTAGGGAGCAAATCTCCTCCCTCCCCTGCCCACACCTTGGTACGCCCATGATTCTTGACCACTGCTGTTAGTTCCTTTCAGCTTGACCCCAGTTGAGGTGCTTTTCGGATCACGACTATCTATTTCCGCGAATCTACGACTATCTATTTTGGTGTAAATCAAAAAAGCAACTAATCTTGAAAAATAACTGAAATTCGAGTTATCATGTACTGTCAAAATGTCTAAAAATGTCTTGTAAACCGTAGAACAAATTAACTTTAAAGTTTAAACACTCAAATATGTGAATTGGTTTTTTTTTTTAACTAACAAATTTGTTTTTGAAGACAAAATACTTTGGATTAAGTTGTCCTTTGATAAATTATATCCGTGTTAAATTTCAAAAGGTGTATACGAGATCTGCTAATAAAGAAGGTTAGATTAGGTTACGGAAGGGGTGTGTGCGGCAAGCACTTCCACTCGGAGACCCTGTTGGGTCCATTGTGAATCCCTTTGTTTTCTGTTGGGATCCCTGTAGATCCAGCGAGATCTTTTGAGAACCATTTGGTCTTGGCGAGGAAATTGTATAGATCGATTATCTGTGCGTCTGCTACTTCCGCGAGCCCATCAAAGAACCTTGCCCTAAGAGTCATCACTGAGCCTGCACGGGCTAATTCGTCCGGCTGCTCGTTCCCTTCCATATAGCTATGTCCGGGAACCCAGCACAGACAGACCCTGCACTGTCTTATGCCACCTAGTGCTTTCCGACAGTCTAGTGCTACCTTTGATTTTACTACGTTGGATTCAATTGCTTTTAGAGCATCATGGCTATCAACACAAATGACGGCCACACTAAGTGCCGGGTTTTTTTAGGTGCTGCGCTGCTTTCATGATGGCGGAAACCTCCGACTGAAAAACGCTGCAATATTCTGGTAGTCTATAAGACCAGTAGACATCTTGCATTTCACAATAGACACCCGCACCGGTCCCATGCTCTGTCTTCGAGCCGTCGGTACAGTACACTCCCGCAGAGTCTTCCACCTCGTGCTAATGCCAGTTGTCCCTGGAGGGATAATCGATGGGGATCTTCAATTTGAAGTCGCTGTAACTTTTTGTTTTTTTATATTTATTTAATCCATTTTGACCTTTTCAAAGTAAACTCTCTCAAAGCACTTTTGATATGGGTTTTCGTCTGGATTCAAGTTCTTCTAGAAAAAAGCCACAGGGAACCAAGTCCGATCAATGCGATGGCTGAGACATGATTACTGTATTGTTTTTGTCTAAAAAATCACGAACAAGCAGCCATGAGTGAAGATGTGAATTAGTGTGAATTACCACGAATTGTTTTGCCACAAATTCGAGCGGTTTTCTTGGTATTGCTTCAAGTAAACGGAACCTAACTTCTTGGTAATATTCCTTATTGATCTAACGACCTTCTAACAAGAACTTACAATGCATCACTTCATTTTAATCGAAATAAACAGTGAGCACAACCTTCAGATTTGACAAAACTTGGTGCATGTTTTTTCGGTCTTGGGATGATTGGGTTTTGGTTTCGACATCAGACCCTTTATACAGCAGAAGTTGGAGCCAAGTGCATATGGCATGATTGGAAAATGACTACTGAAGATTTTGTGACTATGCTGTCAAAAGTGGCAAATGTGGGACATTTGTCACATAACTTTTGGGACAACAGAAACGGCTTGTTTGTTGTTTTCCGAGTTAAATATGAACCCTCTTGAACAAATTTTGATTTTGATTCAAATCATTTAACAACTCCTGAGCTTTGGTCGAGCGGATTTGTTGGTCAAAATTTAGCAATCTTTGGGACAAACTTCTCTGCCACACATTTCAGGACCAAAATATCTGAAAAAGTTTCCTGGTATAAGTCAACCGATATGTGAACGTGCTCAGCAACTTATCTTATAGGGATTTGACTGTTCTATTCAACAATTTTCTTAACTAACTTCAACTTGTTATCAGTTTTTGTAAAGTTGGAGCGTCCAGATTGGGCAACGTCAACAATCTTCTCAGCCTTCGGTGAAAAATTTGTACCACTTACAACGTATCAAATCTTTTGACTTTCGATTGTATACTAAAGAAGTTTTAAAAAACTTTCTTCAGCTACTTTTATGCTTTATACTTTTTTCCAGACTTTTTCAAGTCCGTTCAAGCACTAATGGGTTAAATAAACTTTAGTACTTTTCAAAGTTCCTAACCTCAACTCAACGCTACTTAGGTCGCTTCAACTTTTCTGCAACCTAAAAGTGCCTTCAACTCTGTTTATTGTTATTGTTGTTGTTTGCAGACAAAGCCATCACTGACAGCTGTTACTAGAGCCACACACTTATTGTTGTTATTGTCAAACAGCTGTTGTTGTTGTTGGTTACTAGTTAGTGTTGTTATTTAGAGCTTTCGTTGTTGTTGTTGTTGTCGGTGACATTTACATACAGACACATGTTTGTCTGCTGCAGTTATGCGGCCAGTTGCAACACCTGCTTAGACTGCAACAACACAAACAGCAAGAATAACTACAACAATAACTACAGTAGCAACAACAATAGCTTTAAATATTGACAGCAGGTGTTGCCCAAATGTTGGCATCGCAACAAACACAACTAAACAACTTGGCCCAATCGACATTAGTTGCCATAAGTTAAGAGCCGAGTTTGGCCTAAGCAGAACAACAAGCAACGTTGCTGCTTAGCGGAGCAACTTAAGTGAGCATAAGTCGCGGCAATGAAGTGCCGGCATGTTAAGCGCTGATTGCGGCGATTGAAGTTGCGCTGCGCCACTTTGCGCGCGCTCGCATAATTTACGAAGCGGAATTTAATTAAAAAAGCTTAAGCAAACACAAAGTAATGCCAAGTGGCGGCCGTGGCGGCTGCGCGCGGGGGATGATGGCGAAATTGTAGAATTGCTAAATATCAGCAAAGCAATTAAAACCACGACAATCACGCTGACGCTGATAGCGACGGCGACGGCGACGACGACGGCGATGAAGGAATTTCAGCGGCAGCTGGTGAAAGGGGCAAAAGCGCAGCGCCGCCTTCCGCACCGACATTATCTCCATTCGGCTATGCTTTTTCACTTACCTGCGTCTTGGCGCGCCGCAACCGCGCCGCTCAAGCCGTGCTGGCAAATTCCGAACGCAAATTAAACGCTTGACGAGCTCGCCGAGCACGTCGCACTTCGGCGTTCATTCCCAAGGCCGCTGTCAGCGCTGGCAATTTCGACTTGTCACGTCAATTCTAATAACGCGGAATTATACGTTTCATTAGCGCACAACAACAAAAACAAACGTCAAGAAATTGCAGAAATTGAAATAAAAAGGATCAACGCTCGAGTAGTTAATGAGAAAAATTAGAATTGTGTGGGGGCGGTGAGATGGGGAGCGGCGAAAAAGGAACTTTATCTAGTACACAAAAATTCCATGAAGACAGTCGTTTACATTTGCGCGCATTTAAAAAAATAAAAAAGGAAACTTTGCTTCATTTTCATTTCTTCTCTTCATGTTTTCTATTTTTTTGTTCTTATTTATTTTTTAATGACGGCTCTGGTCAAGCGGCATTCGGTGCGTGAAAGCATTGCATAACACGCTTTTAATTAATTGTCTTGCGTCATCTAATCGACGTGTAATTAAAGAGCCATCAAGTTGAAGCAAGTCAGGACAACTCACTCTGGACAAGGATATGACTGTCACCTCACACCCGCACACACACAACATTCACAAAGTCTAGGGATGCTGGTTACTTTGTTGCAGAGAACATTCAACCATGTAGCTGTTGAGTATTCTTTTCAATAAAAATAATTCACAAAATTACGAAAATATGTAAAGAGAGCAGAAAATTATTGCTTAGCTATAGTTTTCTCCTTTTACTGACACATTTTTGCCTAAACTCTGAGGGCAGATACATAAATTTTTACTGAAGACATGTATGAGGGTTTTTAAGATATTCAAAGATCTCAATTTATTTGTTTAAGTAAAGTATCTTCAAACTATCATCATTGAAAAAATTAAGTAAATATATAGTAAGTATTAGAGTAAATTATTTAAATATGAAAATTCGTATACTGTCAGCAATTGAAATAAACGACGCGGTTAGCGAAGATATCGAATGATATATAATACTGTGCGACAGCCTTTTTCACACCGGAAACAAATTTATATGGGCGTGAAACTAGAGACCAAACACTGCTTACTCAGTTTTTCATTTCTACATCCTGTGTCCTTTTAAAAGGACTGCAAAATTTTAAAGGCGATTAAAAATAAACAAAATCTTAGAAATACTTCACCTCGTTAGATTATGGCAATATGTATATCAAATGAAAGAGAAAAGGCTCAAGAATTTAAATAAAATTTATCTTTCTATCTATTTGTAAAAAAGGGTATGAAAAAGGTCCTTTGAAAATTTGAATCCTTTATATCCTTAAAAATTTATATAGAACTTGCTTGAAAAGTAAGTATGTTAAAACACAAAATGTCCTTGATCACGTGTCGAAATTTCATTACTCTAACTTTATTGGCTCGAAAGTTATTTTAAAAGGCGGAAGCTGCAATTCCAATGAAGTAAAAAATAATCTAATTTATTTATTTACCCAATTTTGACCCATTTTAGTAACTATGACACCAATGAAGCAAGAATATTTAGTTATGAAGTTGAAATACAAGAAAAGTTTACACTACACGACGGCACGAATAGACGAGGCAAAGCGATACGAAATATGGGAAACATAAATTCAAGACGTGAGTAGGAAGATGGTATTGGAAATGGGACCAACAGATCACGCAACACAGCACATTAAACAAAAGTGAAAAAAATTGAATATTTTTTCATCTTTATTAATCTCACAGACCAACAGAAATATAGGTAGGAAAAATGTTGTGGCTGCCTCTGTATGAGACACACTTAGGCCTCTATAAAGGCCTATTGTCATAATAAAATTCCACCCGTTTGAAATGTGTGCTTCATATCTGCTTCATGTGGAAGAGGAAGAAATAGATGAGCGGTTTACCAGCCTGAGCTAGGATTCGAACCTAGCACCTCTGAATGAGAAGCCAGCGCGCTTTCCCGCTTGAATATCGAAACCAGCAATAGGAATGTAACTGAAGGTTGAGTAACTCATTTCCAAAGAGATACAAAAGATTCTTTCAGGCAGCTACAAAAAAAATTACAAAACTATTTGAACGTGTGGTTTGGAACCATCTGGTCTCCATAGCATTTACAGATTATTTGTTTTTGGGTTGTTCACTTAGATCAAACTTTATTCACTGTTTCAGAAAAACTTTAAAAAAACGTTATTTCACTGTTCTCTTAGACAGCCTAAAAAGCTTAAAACCGAATCATACTTCTAGAACCCAGCATCAGCCACTTTTATCATTAGAATGCAGGTGCTGTGTACCCCAGAAGTCAGTGGTGTGAACCCTTTATTTATGGGGGAAAAAAATGTAACAAATCTAATCCTATACTAATCCTAAACTCATTGTGCTGACTTCTTCGTGTATCCATGATGATTCCTTAATATTGCAACTCATTGCACTGATTGCGTGGTGTATCAAATACTATATTTGTATAATATGGCATTCAAAACTAGTTCATGAGCAATTATTTTCTGGGTCCGTATTGGATCTTCTACAATTTTAGACTGGACAAGAAAAAAGCTTAAATTATCAGTCGATGATTTTGAACAACTTTCGCGAGATTTTTAGTCCAAAAAAAATTGTGAGCTCTGAAATCTCCAAAACTCCCTAAACACGCTCACAAGGGATGGTACATTACCTCCAGTAGTGCACACTGAACTTAATTTGGAGAGAAGAGGGGTTCCGTACACAGCTTTTGAGCCCAATAGTAGTTGAAACTATATTTTCCACCGAAATTGTTTTGAACATACAAATATTTGGGATGATTTTGGACCCCCATTGCCAAAGAAGAAGAAACGGTTCAACCTATTAGCGCCTAAACGAACCTTTTGAAAGGTATTTTAGCGACTCTGTGTGGTACAAAATCGGAAAAATTCGATCGAAATTTTTTTCGGCATAAAATTATCTGAATTTCAAAATTTGCAATAAACATTCTATAAGAAACTTTATAAACAGCTTTAACAAAAACCTTATAAACATAAACAAAACTATCGTAACGTTTTTCTAAAACATAATTTTTTAACTAGAATAATTTTTTTCCTCCACTATTTTTTAACAGAATCCTAATTAAATATCACTAGGTACGGAAATAAATGTATCCTTGGATCCAGGGGCGCATAGGATTTCATTTTGGGGGGGAAAGAATTTTGCGAACAACTTCTAAGCCGAATACTGTTCGAAACCAAGTGCCTCGGCTTCCTAAAGCGGTGCAAAAAATATTTCACTCCGTCTGATCTCCGCATTATTTATACTACCTATATCCGACCTAAAATGGGGTTTAACTTGCACCTCTGGGCGGGGGCTTCAAAAACCCATTTGGAGTTCCTCGATCGGGTGCAAAACCGTGCGATTAAACTTATAGGGGACAATAGGGTATCCAGCTCTATTGACTCCCTGGAGCATCGTCGAAACGTGGCATGTGTGGTGTTATTTTACCGATACTTTTTCGGTAACTGCTCAGTGGAGATGAGCAGCTTGATGCCATCACTCCGGGTATTCCCCCGGGCAACCCGTTTGAACACTGGCGCCCATGCATTCCACGTCGAAACGATGTTCCAGCGCACTACGCACTACAGGGAAAGTTCGTTTCTGGCCCGAACAGCGCGATTGTGGAATGGTCTCCCTGCGGATATTTTCCCCAGCACTTATGATCGCGATGGGTTCAAGGCAAGAGCCCATAAACACTTTACTCATAACCCTATCTCCTAACCTTTATATCCTTCCTGAACCAACGCAATGCTTTGTATTAATAGGAGTCATCCCCTGCGCGTTTGTTCCTGTTAAAAAAAAACCACATTTTGTACCAAAAATTTTTGTGTTTGGGGGGGTTTGCACCCCGAAAACCCCTTCCTCCATCCCGCAGCCTAATTCTAACCTAACTTAGTGAGCGTTCTAACACATTCTAAACATCATCATCACTTATACTGACCGCCTCGGTTGCCCAGTGCGAAGTGCTTTGGGCCTCCATCTCAGTGGTCATTGGTTCAATTCCCACTTAAGGCTTGACCACAGTACTTTTCGAAATGTTAAGTTCCTTTTAATCTTCTTCTTCTTTTTCTTCTTTGTAATTCTGTCAATATTTCCTAGTCAAATGTTTTGCCTTGGAGTGAGTTTCTATCCTTCCAACTCCATTCAGTGGATGAGCAGCACGCAGCCGATCCTCGTTTTCAATAGTCGTGTATGTGAAACAACATCAAGACCAGCAGTGCCAGGTCGGATTAATTTAAAATCACGTAGCGCTCATTTAAGACACCGACTTCCTTTTTTCAACTCCAACCTATCAGCAACAGATATGCTCATATACGTGGGTGGTCCGATAAGTACTTAGCCTACAAAAGAAAAACGAAAATTTTGGAAAAGTGGCGATTTATTTCTCAACGTAGTGTCCTTTCAACTCGATACACTTGACCCAGCGAAGCTACAACTTCTTTAACCCTTCTAAAAAATAGGTTTTCTGGAGGCCTCCGTGGCGGCGATAACCTCCTCATTCGACTCAAATTTCTGCCCGGCGAGTGACTTTTTCAAGTTTGGAAACAAAAAGAAGTCACACGGGGCCAAATCTGGAGAATACGGTGGATGGGGCAGCTGTTCGTAGCCTAATGCGACCATTTTTCCATTTTTGTAAAATCCGCGGACACGTTCGTTGAATTTTGACAGTAGCCGTCTACGAGGATTTACTACATGATAGTAAATTTCTCTTACGATAGTGGCACCATCGGTCGGTGGGGCTAAGTACTTATCGGACTGCCCACGTAAGTATGTCCAAACTTTCACCATACAAAGGGGTCTCTACTTGGGACAAAACAAAGATGCCAGACCAGTACTGCTGTCTAATCCTACTAACGATAGGATAATCGCCCAACCTGGCAGAATTCCAATTAATTAACGTAACTAAATAATACGAGTTAACTGCCTTACTGATGCCCTATGCTCCCTAGCGGAGTGAACAAGTAGAAAAAATAGTCGTAATAATCGCAGTTCCTAGCGCCATAAATGAGGCAGTCGCGACATTACAATACGATATCACAATGATTCCATCTCTTTATGGCCACAGAATTTTTCAGAAGATGATTGCTTTGTCTGCGTTACCTATTTATCTCTGGTCAGTCTTCAAGCGGCAGTTGACTGCTAGACATAACTACGAAGTTCGAGTTCCACAGACCACATTAAACCATCATCTATCGTTAGACCCATCTAAGCAGATTCTCTTTCTAGTATCATAAACAACAACTCTCAGCTTGAGTCCCATCGTTTGCAAATTTAATTTCCTCTTCTACCACCCGCACATAAGTCTTGCATAAGTATCATCACACACAGTATCATGCGATGTGTGTGTGTGTTTGTATACGTATTGTGCCCATCACTCCAACCAAACACAGAGAAACACTCACACAAAAATACTCACACATGCGCTGCGTTTAAAATATTCCAGTCAAAGTTTGGTGCGGTTTTTCACACTTCCACTTTACTTACCGTCACGCTCATATGCAACCGAATCAAATATCCTGCGGCAGGGGAAATTGTAAATTGCCAACAGCACAACAACGCAACGCACAACAATAACAAACACAGCAGCGAAGTGGGAAAGTGCACAGCTCACAGATAGACAGAACGATAGCGGTGGCGGCATCTGCAATATTTTGGGTTATGTTCTTCACGGCGCGAATATACACACACAATTGCACTTGTGAGAGTGTTTATGTGTGTAGGCCAACTGACATTTACTCATTTGGCCATAAATTCGCTTAGCACACACGTCCGGCGTGTTTTATTACCACACGTTATTATGTTAGCTGGGCCGTCACACTTGCGTCCGCTTCGTTTCGTGTTTGTTGCGTCTTTCGTGGCAATTGAAGTTGTTGTTGTGTTTTGCTTGTTGCAAAAATGGGAAATTTGCTTGTTGCAGTCGTTTTTCAGCTATTTTTAAGGCCACTTTATGTGGTTGAGCGACGCTGTGTGCTATGCGTTGGCGGCTTTGCAGTCACTTCCGATTTCTTGTTAATGCTAATATTGTTGTTGTTGTTATTGTTGGTGCTGTCGTCTATGCTCTGAAGCGCCAGTAGTAAATTTTTTTGCGAGTAGCCATGCAATGCGATACTTTGGCGCTGATAGCTGAACGCACAAGAATGCAAATAAATTTGAAAGGCAACTAGCCACATGTTGGTTGTGGGCGGAGAGTGATGGAAGGAAAATGAAATGTCATGCTTAAAAAAAATTTATAAAAAATATATAACTAAATTCTTACTTTCATTGAAACATAATTTGATAAATAAATATTTATACCCACTTAAACTTTCTATTGAAATGTTTTTTTTTTAATTATTTTGCAACCAAATTAAAGTTGTTTTACTATCTGTAAACTGAAGCCTTAAGCCAACTTCACATATCACAAGTCAACTTAATGTTTTCTTGTTTCGTTGGGCATTTCGCTTATCACATTTTGCAGCTTATTTATCGTTTAGAATGTTTGTCTTAATTGCCCAAATGCACGAACGATTTTAAATTTACCAACGAAAAGTATTTCGAACTGAGACTCGGAGCTGCGGATTTATCACTTGTTCGCGCTTTTCACACGTCGATTAAAAATCGCACCGCTAATAAGTTCCGATGCAGTCGGAAACTGATTTCGCATGCAAGTTAACTGAAGGCTGGTTCGCAGTCGAGCGCGCCGTTTATCATCGGCCAACTGACAACCAACGCCGCCACAAAACCACAAAAATGCACAAAGTTATGCATAGTTGGCGCTCTTTATTGCAACAAAAACAACCATAACAACAGAAGTAGTTGAACTTTGCCTGCAGGCTGGCAAACAGGCAACAGCTCAACATTTGCTGTTCACTTGTTGTTGTCCTGTTTGTGCTGCGTGTTAACCAGCAATTAAGTACAAGTTTACATTTTTCACCCTAAACGCCACTGTTCGCTTTGTCTTGGCGATTGTGCGATTGGGCGCAGTTTTCGGTAGCAACTTGTGCGCTGCTGCTGTTGCTGCTTTGGCTTTTGACTGTCATTGTCGTTGTTGTTGTTGTTGTTGTTGCGCCACAATTGCAGGTGCCCTTTATAGCCATGCCGCACTAAAGAAGCCGCTGCCCAAAACACGCCACATGCCACTTTGCCACTTTAGCAGAATTTCGTACAATTTTTTTTTCGTTTCAACTGGCGACGGCAAAGTGCGCAATGCTGCACGCGGTAATTGGCGATAATTTTTAATTGCTGCCGAATGAGGATTTATGTACACAATTTATTGAAAAGGACGCGATTTCGTTGGTGCGATAAGCACTTTATTAAACGCAGCACGAGTCGCACTAAATGGCCAATTGTGGCTGATTCGAGTGGTCGCGTGGCTGGGTGCAGTCGCACTAATTGATTGGCCCATGTTGGGAGCGTTCTCAACTGATGATATTTTATCGTAAAAGACATTGTGGCAGGTGGCTTAAGAAGTGGAAAAGTGATGAAATACCAAACTTTGTTATTGATTAAATTTTCACAAAATTCAGTTGTACTCAGTTGTAAATTTATTATGAGCATTCATTCATTCATTCATTTTACTGGGAAAAGATAAAATGTAAAATTTTACGTTTTAAGTTTCTATGTGGTTATATTAGCAACAATCCATAAGAAATGTCTTCATTTTTATACTCGGACCCTGTAATTTAGAGTGGTTTGCTATGAGAGCAACCACATCGTTGTGACTGTAATAATTACTCAAACATAAAACTGTTTACGCATAACGAAGATTTGAATATTTCTTTATTCACTTAAGCCAAAATTTAAAAAAGAAGTATCTAAATTGAAAGAAAACGTCAAATTAAAAAGTTATCTAAAGTTTTCTGCTTCTTCTTCCTTTACTAAGTCCAGATATACTATTACAATAACGTGTATATTTCTCTTCTTTAAACTTTAATATTCAGTTTATTAATTTCGTATTTTTCCTAAAACTTCAAACTATTCTAAGGACCAAGAAAAAATGTATTCTTGAAACCATCCTCTATGGCAGACGTCCACAAAGTAGCATGTTGCCATATGGCAACAAAATAGCGAAAGGGTTAAGTGAAATGAAAATAATATTAATTAAATTTTAAGATTCGAAAAATCTTAAATACTTACTATGTATGTAACTTATTTTTGGCTTTCTCTCATAACTGCCTATTCTCGAAAATGTTGTTAGAAAACAGATACTCAATTTTTGTATAAAAAGTATCCAAATAAGGTCACTTGAAGGACCACCTCAGCCAGGCTGGTATTCGACTGCCGTTAATCCTTGGAATTTTGGATCTCAGCGTTGTAAAGGTAGTCGCGCCATCCACTGTGGTGATTTATTTATGTGAGTCATAATTTGTGCTAAAGTGAGCTTTTCATGTAGAAGGCCACTCCAATCTAACCTAACCATAGCACATTTTATTGTTTGTATACTTTTTATACAAAATCTGTTAAGATATTCATGTCTAACTTGAACGAACATATCTATGCTACATATAAGATATTTACTTAGCAGAGGAGCAAGAGTACGTTTGGCATCTCATGTCCATTGACTATTGTCCCGCGCTGACTGCGAAGAAACTTTGTCACCTTGGCATCTTTTTGGCAACATTGCCCGCTTTATAAGGGACTCTCAAAGACTTTCCTATTCTTCTTGTCCATAAAACGTGCCAAGTCTGGTATATGTGAGTTCATGTTTGTTTATTTTGTTTTATTTTTGCACAACACTGAGTAATACATATCTGTGTTCAAGAGCAATAACCGCCTAAGTCGAAAATTGCTGTTTCGAGCAAACTCGTTTTAAAGTTTTAGCGCTAAGTGTATTCGTTATGTGAATGCGAATAGGTTTTTATTAATAACTTTTTTTATTTTAAAGTTACAAACTCCCCGATTTTACACAAACGTAGAGCACAGTCAAGGGAACATGGTGGCATCCAGAACTCAATTTCTTCTTAAGTCGACTTTAGCGGTTATTGCTTTTGACCACAGATATGATGCTTACTTGAAGCGTTTCGGGACTACTGAGATAAAACGACCAACCAAGTTTTTAAAGCCCCTCTGAATACTTATTTAGATCTTATGACCAACGCAAAATAATTATTAAAATTAGTTCACCCTGGCGAAAAGGATGATTTTAGTATTTGCGAGTATGCAACATCGTTTTCTGGCCCCAACTTTCATAGCATGCGAACATTTCTACCAAAAGTATTTTGGTTTTCGAAATTAAACTCCGTCTTAGAAGGGTTAAAGGAAGTTTTGCGGTGCAACATAACCCTAAACGGGTAGCTGTGGCCTGTTAACAAAAGCATGTAAGTATCCTTTGAAGTACATCCTGAGAAAAAGATGAAATTAAATCGGGTTAGAACAACTGATGTGTTTTCCCAGCCTTAACTCGTTCTAGATTTTGTGCAATGGCTGGAATTATTCCATATGAAGTTCCATCTTAAGAATAATGTAATTGAAGAACTGAAAGTGATCGCCCGTTTCTTCCGCTCGGAAGGAGCAGAGGTTTGCAGTTTTACGTTATTTTCTTTTGAAAGGGAGAAGAATACAAATCCGCTGTGCAAATTTCATCGAATCTTTAATAAACCTTAAGATATCACACAAAGTAAAAGAATCTAATCATATCCAATCATATAAAATTAGGGTTCAAAGTGCGTCGCCATGGAGGGATATATGCTCAAAAATAGAAAAGCTCTGTGCTGTCTGCCTCCTCCAGGCAGGATGCGCAATTTAAATCCACGATTTCTTTGCTCAGTGCCATTTCTATTAAATTCAATAAAGTTTTCTGTTGATTTTTGTTGAATTCATGCATAGTTTTTCTGTAATCTGCGGTGATTACAGATATGGGTTGGCCAACATGATGGTCCTCATTATTCCTTCCTTAGTCCTCACGACTCTTTTTTAATTTGGCATACGACTCATGCACGTTGCCACGAAATAAACAATCATCAGCACTAAACTTGCTTCTTCAATTGAAACATTTTGGTAACACTTTTAAAAAGTTTCAAACCAAACTCATCACCGGCTCCTTGTTCGATGCTCATTTTTGAACCGATGGAAGAAGTATGCTGTGACTTAAGATGCATTAACTTCACTTCCAGTGAACCAAATATCATACAAATTTAATTAAAAGTCGGAAAAATACCACTTTTCCAGCACATTAAGTCACATATGAAAGACGATATAAAAGAATTAAAAAATTAAAAAAAAAATAATTTAAGTTAAATTTACAAAAATTAAAAAAAATCAGCTCCTCCAATGTTAGTACTTTCTTATATTCTATGCACGATTTCCTTCAGACCATATTAATTGCTAAAATGGTTTTGATTATTGGCTCTGGTCCCAAAGTTATATTCCTTAGTCCATAGTTTGTCAGTTCGAAGGCACTTTAATTTTCCATTATTATTTACTTTTCTTAAATGTTTCGTGTATGTAACTTAAAAGTATTAAACAAATCCGCTCCCAATTTGCATTTAATGCTAATCGCAATTCTTTCACACAAAAAAATCAAAATGAATAGAACCAAAAATACACAAAACGTCACAAAACACATAACCTAAATGAAAATTTAGCTATAAACTGCAAAAAAGTTATTCAATTGAATTTTTGGCGACTTCAATAAATGGCAAACCACAAACAACAACAATAACAACTTAATGCGCACCAGGGACGTATTCAAATTGTTTTGGGCTTTGAATTTAATTTTTTTTATGAGAAAGTTTTCTAGTAAATAGAGAGTGCAGGATCAAAGCATAGAAGATGAAGTACATCTTCTTAGACTTATTTCACATGCAACTTCTGCAGAAATCATTTCAGAATGGTCTCTACCTCTTTGTGTTGATATCTTTGGAACAGTCCAACTGTGCAAATCACCAATCATAGTTAAGCTACCATCACTTAAAAATGATTTGGTGTTACTTTTAGAATGAAAACGTTTACTAAATAAAATGTACTCTAACGTGGGTTGTAGGCTTTTCATGACTCAGAATAGAACAATGTCGATGTGTAAAGTCGTGAAGGTTTTGACTGAACAGAAGAAGAATTTGATTCATAAAAAGGACTAGACCTTTTCGGTAATCTTCTTCTATATAGTAAAAAATAAGACACAAAATATCAAAAAGTGTTAATCAAAGAAAGTTGGCCATAAACTTAGTGTCTGTGACTCTGTACTAAAAAATGTGCTCAATGATTGTGAATGCTTTGACTGAGAAGGGTAATTTGATTCATTACAAGGAACTAGAATTCTTCTGATATATGTTTTTCTCTTACACACAAAATTGACTGAACGTTAAACCTTTCGCTATTTGGTTCCCATATGGCAACATGCTGCTTTGTGGGCATCTAAACCGTCTATGGTTTCAAAAATAACTTTTTGTGGTGGTTCTTAGAATAGCTTGAATTGAACGAATCGTTTTCCATTTCCAACTTTTTTTAAATCCTCGTACAATTTTCACATTACGTGCTTAAAACTTTACTATCAATTCTGATTCAGCAAATACATTTTCAATGACTTGTCGATAAAGTGACTTTGAGTGAGTACTGTTATGTTTAAAAAAAAAAAGTCATCTTTTCGTTGCTTTGGAGTATTTCTAACATGATGAGGGGGGAACACTTTTTATAACGGCAATTACGAAAGTTTCGCACAGAAAAAGTGATCATTTGACATAATGTGTAATGGAAAAAGAAGAATTTCGTGTTTTCATAAAACATTGCTTTTCGATGGGAAAAAACACCATTGAAACAAACTCATGGCTGTACAAGTGTTAGGCGGACTCTGCACTCGGAAAATCTACCATTATTGATTGGTTTGCTCAATTTAAACGTGGTCGTACGAACATCGATGATGCGCCGCGCTGTGGGCGGCCAATTGAGGTGGTAACACCGGAAAACGGTAAAAAGTCAAAAATCGTTTTGGAAAACCGTAAATTGAAATTGCAGGAGATAGCTGATACTATCAAAATATCAATGGAACATGCGGGTTTATTTTGCATTACATTTGTCCATGAGAAAGCTGTTTCCAAAATGGGTGCGGCGTTTGCCAACCAACAAGGCAATGTACCGTGCCACAAGTCTCTCGCTACGATGGCAAAATTGCAATTACTTCTGAACCCACACTAATCTCCAGACTTGGCTCCCAGTAACCTTTATCTGTTTGCAGACTTAAAAAAATGCTCGCAGGAAAGAAATTTGGCTCGAATGAGGAGATAATCGCTCAAAAAAATACCAAGAAAGGTGTCGAAATGTTAGAGAAATGCTGGAATTAATGTGTCGCTCTTGAAGAAAACCATGTTGATGAATACAATTTAATTTCTCAAAAAAAGTTTTGTTTTCTGCCTTAGACCGGGGACTTATCAGCCGATTTGTTATAAGCACTTTCTCGAATCCGCTACTCGGCGCCCTCAAAACAACAAAACATTGTGTCGCTTAGAACGCGCCTGCAAAAAAATTCTAAAAAGTACAGCAAACAGAAGCACCAATGCTGAAATCATTAGGAAACGCAAATGAAGTCATTTTGTAGGCAAAATACACACACACACACGCAAGCTTTCGAAACAACAACAACAGCACATTGCACAACAATACCAATTTAAGCCCCTTGTGACAAAAATAAAGTGAAATCAAATCGAAAACTCATGGCAGTCCATTGCAGCCGCAGTCAGCAAACAAAAACAACAATAACAAATACAACAACGCCATGCCAAACAGCACATGTTGGCAAAAAGTGTTTGGCTCCCCTCAAAAAAGTTGTGCCTTTTGTTGATCATAGTTTTGCATGCTGCAAATTTTTTTTGTTACATAGACGTTTTGTTGTTTGTTGTTATTGCAACAACAACAACTATAACGAAAGTAGTCATGGACAATGGGTATGCAGTAAGTTTTGCGCACATTTGCCCGCAAATGTAACGCCCGAGTTTCAACAATGCCGCTCGCTGCCAGCAGCCAAAGCGTCAGCCGGGCAGCGAGTGGGAACAAAGTGAACGCAACCGCAATGTCGACGGCACTGTGCCAGTAACTGAGATGCTGCCGGCACTCGTTTAGCGGGGCAAATATCTGGAAATATTTAATGTTACGTATACGCCCCGTGTGCGACCAAGGCTCATGCGACCTCAACTCAGTTGTCGCTTTTGTTTCGACTGGCATTGTTTACTTAGCTGCCAACTTGTCCGCAGCTGCTTCTTCTTCTTTACTCTTTGGTGCACTGCATTTGATGACGTCACCGGCAGAAACTGCTCCCTTGCATTTTACTTTACTTATTGTTGTTGCTAAAAGTTGTTGACCGCAACGCAAAAAAATTTGCAGTATTTTGCTGCCATTAGCAGCTAACAGAAATTGCGCCTAATTAACGACAGTTTTGGGAAGCGAACGGGGGGTGAATAAGTTTTGCCATTGGGGCAACAAACAAAATGCTGAAATTTCGCAGCACCAAAGCGAGAGAGTGAAAAGTTTTCGCCGTTCATTAGTTTGACATGAAAATGAACCGCGCGTTGTTTGCTGCGTCAGCTGTGCATTAATTAAAATTCAGTGGACTGCAGCTCATTGGCTGCATCAGCCACTATATTATTTAATTAATGCGTATCAGCAACAATTGCCAGCATTTAATCAGCTTAAACGAAAGCGAAACAACGTGGCCACCGCCCCTCCAACCGTCGCGACGGTCGTGCAAAGCGCGTCTTTGGCGCTGCTGATAAGTCAATTTTAGTGCATTGCGTTATTTTTACGCCAGAGCGCACCCGGCCCCGTTCGCTCTAATGCGCTAAATAGCCCCAACACATGAATACGCGGCAAGCGGGCGTCGGTCAAAGGGAATTGCCAAGTCACCATTGGCGCTTCGTATGAGCAATTTGCCATTCGTCGGGGTATTTATTGAACGTTGGGTCACCTCTATGTTCTATAAGCAATTTTTTTGTGCACTATATGAACCAACAAGGAGCAGTAGGGGGGCCAAGCCATAAAGATTGTTGCTCTATCTTTCGATCTCATTACGAAACACAAATTACGGGCCATGGCGCGCAATCGGCTAATAAAATTTACGCTCGCTTGGGTGGAGCCAATGCTTGCAGCTAAATATTTGGTCTGTTGACAAGCAACACAATGTTTGCAAGGACATAGTTACGGATTTATGTACTGGTAGATGACTTTGCAGACAAATAAATATGTCAGTAAGCTGTTCATTCATAGTTTTTTGTGTGAAAATGATGTACAAATATTGAGTTCATAGATTCAAATGTGGGGAATTGGTTTGGTTTTCTTATGGTTTTGAAAACATTTCATGCATTGCTTTTGCACCAGTTTAATATAACCAATGAGTGAAAATATCTTCCTTTTTAAGAAATCTATGTTTGTAAGAAAATGCAAAAAAAAAATAGCTTTTTACATGATACTATGAAGTTAATAATTACAATTTATGAATATATTTGATTACCTATAATTATTAGTATTAACAAATAAAGCGTTTTGTATTGAGAACTGAAGCATGAAATGAACAGAAATTATCTTATTAATTAATTAATAGGGGTACCGGTTAACTCGTGCGTTTTTTTTGGGGAAAATTGAAGCTTTATTGTGAAAAAATGGTTACAAATTTATTATTCAAAGTATTGTCCATCACTAGCTATAACTTTTTCCCATTTTTCTGGCAATTCACGAATACCCTTTCTGAAAAATTAGGCAGGCTTTTCCGCTATCCACGAATCGATCCAATTTTTGACTTCTTCATAATTGGAGAAGAGCTGGTCAGCCACGCCATGTTGCATTCATCGGAAGAGATAGTAATCGGATGGCGCAAGGTCTGGACTATACGGTCCATTTGAGCGTTTCAAGGTAGGTTTTGACGACTTGTGCAACATGTGGCCGAGCATTGTCATGTTGCAAAATTACCTTGCCGTGCATTTGTTCATATTTCGGCCGCTTTTCGCGCAGTGCTCGGCTCAAACGCATCAATTGTCGTCGGTAGACTTCTCCTGTGATCGTTTCATTCGGTTGCAACAGCTCATAATAGATCACACCCAGCTGGTTCCACCAAATACACAGCATAACCTTCAGGCCATGAATATTCTGAATGGCCGTCGATAATGATGAATGGCCGTGGTATCCATACGTTGCTCGACGTTTTGGATTATCGTAATGGACCCACTTTTCATCGCCAGTGACAATTCGATGCAAAAAACTTTTTTCTTTTGTGCCATTGAAGCAGTTGTTCACACGTTAAAAATCGGAGTTCGACGTCTCTTGGCTTCAATTCATACGGCACCCAGTGGTCTATCTTCCGGATCATTCCCATTGCTTTTAGACGATCGGAAATGGTTTGTTGAGCGACGCCAAGTGATTTTGCAAGTTCTTCTTGCGTTTGGGATGGATCTTTGTCGAGCAATGTCTACAATTCCTGATCTTCAAACTTTTTCGGCTGTCCGGGCCGTTCATCGTCTTCCAAGTCAAAATTGCCACTTTTAAACCTTGCAAACCATTTCTGGCACGTACGCTCAGCTAGAGCATGCACACCATACACTTCCACCAGAATACGATGACTTTCGGCAGCTTTTTTCTTCACATTGAAGTAATGAAGAAGTACTCCCCGCAAAAACACTTTATTCGGCACAAAATTCGACATTTTCAGAGTAAAAAAAAGTATTGTTGTTTACGCTTCAGCTAAATGACACATACTGATTCTGAAACTATATGACAATAGTTTTCAAACACATATTTGGAGAGGTGAATCACTGTTCACAAAATCAAGTTACGCCATCTGTTAGAAAACCGCATGAATTAACCGGTACCCCTATTAATAATTGACTGGCACGACAGCTCGATACCGCGACTAAGGCCTATCTACCCGCAACCATCCATGTTGTGCGTTCGAATTTTTTACAAGGTTGGAAGGGACCTACAGTTTTATGCCGATTCCGAACGGCGAGTTGGGAGCCTTTTCATAGGTAATTTTACTCTCAGAGGTTTGCCATTTCCTGCTGAGAGGACAGCCGCCGAAAGAAAATTTTTGTTTTTCTTTTTTTTCGGTGTTACCAGCCACGGAGTATTGAACCTGGGTTCGAGCATCGTATTTGACTCGCAGGCCAACGCACTAGCCAGCTGAGCTATGGCGGCTGCCCTAGGATCAAGATTCCTAATAAACCCGACATCGAAATCTTGAATCAGCTTTTTTTCATGAAACCTAACTTAACCTTAATGCCCTAATTGGAAATAAATATGGAAAACTTTACTAACTTATTTATCTGTAAGTGTATCTAAAGAAAACATTTTTTTTCTAATTGGTCAAACAATTCATTAAAATAATAAAAAGTACCATATGAGTGAGATTTCACCCCAACATCTTATGTGTGAGTTTTTTGAACGTCGAATGAGGGGTCAGAGATGCAAAAGTGCAGTGCAACAATAACCTTGACCTTTAAACTCCTTTTAAAAACATTTTTCTTTACCTATTCTAACCTATTAAGATATCAAACAGCAGGTTGACAACTTTTCGTTAATCATTATTTTCCACTCTAAGATTTATAATTGCCTGCGCAACTGGTTCACACTTTACAAACTGTTTCATAGAACACTGCACGACATGAGTTCGAGTTGTCATTTACCCAGTTAATAAATTCCGATGGCATCATTCCGAACCCAATCTTGCTAATTCATATCACAAAGTGAAAGCTTTCGCTTTGTGTCTTTGTTGTTTTCAATTACTCCATAAAAATTCTAGACTTATACAGATTTATGCCCAGCAGCCAAACTACTGAAAGCCTGCGTAAGTGGTATCCCAATTATTGTTGGCGTTATTGTTGTTGTTGTTACTCGTGTTGCGACAGATTGTCGTTAAAGTTCCCCTTTACACTTTACACAGTCACTTTGTCAGCATTGTTGAGCTCTATTAATAAATATGCCGGAAATATACTCGAAAACGCACTCACACAAACACAAACACACACACAGACAGACATCAATATCACAGTTCACAGTTGTCAGCGTGTCCCTTCGCACCACATACGATTCGCGCCACAGCAGCGTTGGGCTTTTTGCGCGCTGCCAACGTTCCAATTCATGGCGGCTCTCCCCTTTGGCTCTGGTGCGCTGCCACTGTAAAATATTCAGCATTCCATTAATATTCAAAAAGGCGCTTTTGTGCTTTATTTCACGTCATTGGCGCATTGTGGGGGCCATTCGCACACGTAACGCTGCACACATGATACTATTTGTACTCGTATGTATGTGTGTGTGTGTGTGTTTCTGCTCGCCTTTTTGCTGCAATGTGTCGTTGATGTTGCTGTTCATTGTTGTTGTTGTTATGTTTAACAAGGAAACGGTTGGCAGTGCCATAAAATTTTCTAATTACCCAACTTTACAAGCACTAACCGCCCCTGCGACATTGCAACACAGCGAAAAGGGCCCAAACGCCAAACGAGGCGCACAAGTTTCGTTTCCTTCCTGAGTTTCTTTGGCTGTTTTGTTGAGCGGTCGGATTTTGCTATTAACTATTCTTTTACGACAACATTTAGGACGATTTTTATTAATTGCAGGTAACGAAGTGCAGGACGAGATTAAATTTCCAACAAATATGCGCTCGCACCCAACCAACAACAAAACACATACTTATTTACATATGTGATACTTGTACATATGTGGATGATATTTAGACGATTGTGTTGTATGAGCTCAGCTTTGCAAATTGAGATTTTAATAATTAAATTGTGAAAATTGTGCATATCTGAGTGAGTTTTATAAAATTTTTTGAAAACGAGTTTTGAAAGGGTTAACAAAAAGCGGGGGACATATGTGCACACTTCACTGGATAGTTAGATGGTACAGTGTTGCCATATTGGGAGATTTGCTAATGGATTTGCGAGAATGTTTTCCTTGACAGGAATGTTTGAAGGAAGAATTGTTTGTTTTTAGGAGTTTTTAATTTTTGGTTGGTGCAATGGCGGATTTCAGTGGATAATTAGATAGACCAGTGTTGCCATTATTATGAAATTACCTACAAGAATTGGAAAAACTTCGGTATCTTAGATGGAATGTGTAGAAAGAATTGTTTGGGCACTAATTTAGGAGATTTTTATTTGGTGCAATGGCGGATTTCAGTGGATAATTAGATAGACCAGTGTTGCCATATTATTTACTAGAATTAATTATCTACTAGAAGTGGAAAACCCTCGGTATCTAAGAAGGAATTTGTAGAAAAAATTGGTTGGACATTAACCCATTAAAGCCGGGTACCAGTTCCGCCCATACGAATTTGATAAAATTTCATCCACGACCTGAAAATGACGCAAAATGATCATTTCAGCTTTCCATCTCCACACGTTGCTGAGGTGGTGGCTTTCTTCCATACTTTTTAAAGTGATCAGCTAAACACGTGAAGGCAGATTTTTGTGAATTTCTAAGGCCACTACGTTTCGCCACATTTTCCACCTCCGGAAAATTTACAATTTTTGGAGTCTGGTAACTCTAGCTAGATGGCGGAATTTTAGGGTGACCTCCACTAGACTAAGGTAGTTCCATCTTTACCCCAACCATTCCTATCAATCATTTTGAGATATCTGTACCATGAACTTTTCTGTGATTTTTTTTTAAAGTAAATTTTCATAGGTAAATTTTTATCCATTAGGCAGCAATGGGTTAATTTTAAAGATTTTTATTTGTGGTTGAAGGAATTTTTCAGATCTAAAGTGAATGTTTGTGAGATTTTCGGGTAAAGTAACATCAAATAACTTGCACACACTCTTCTTAACCCTAGCAATACCTCAAGATTTTCATACCTTCAAAAACTATACATCATATCCGTTGATATCTTAAAAAGGACACATCGGATTTGGGTAAATTTTCATAAAAAAAGTTTTTATATATAAAACGTTGCACAGTAAGAAATAAACGACACCAAAAGTTGACAGAAAATATACTAAAGAAAATAGAGATATTAAAAAATTAAAAACCGCCAAAATTATCGCAATTGTCTTTCTAGTGTTTCCAAATCTAATATCAGTTGAATTGACATCGTCATTATGAAACTTTTTGTGAGTGAAGAAGAAAATCTTCATTCATTTTTATAGAGACTGCAACAATAATCAAGTCTGACGGTTTTTTACTAACTAAAAACCATCCACTGTTCGGAGATTTGACGCAGTAGACCATTTTGTGGGTTCTTTTTCGACCCTCTGAAGATTTTTGGGTAAAACATTTCGATATGATTCGTATGAATGTTTCTTCATCTTCCATACAGAATTTTCAAAGTAGCTATCTGCGATTCCCAGTCGGCATTCATGTATATTTAGGAGACAATTGTCAGCTCAGGATTCCTTGATCCCTTTTAAATAGGAAACACATCCCTCTATCTGTCAGATCCAGAAAATTATACATTCAAATTAAAAAAATGCAGATAGCAAATCATTTAATCTCATTGGAGGGCTTTGACTATTGAAATCTAGATTCCAGAAAATTTTCTCAATCTTAATTGCTTAGACTACAATATTCTGAAATTTCTAAAATTCTTAACAAGCCCGAAGCCCAGAGAATCGTCTAAGTTTTCTTAAATTTCCAGGTGAAATAGACGATCTGAATGCTTTGAGTTATTTAAAGTAATAAAAAGAATTTATGTGTTAAAAAAAAATTATGTTTTTTATTTTATTTTTTTTTTTATTTTTATGAAATTTATATTTTCTGAAACAGTTTTTACAACACCGAACTCCGAAGAACCGTCTAAATTAACCTAAATATCCGGAAGAAATAGATGATCTGGCAACCCTTTTATGCATGTTGCAGCGTGTAGCTGTTTCTAGATATTATTTAAAAAAAGAACAACTCCAATCGAAGAAGCCTTTTTAGCGAAATACGTAAAAGTTAAAAGGACTAAGGACGTTTCCTTTACAAGCCTTTAGCTTTTACAAGTCTTTTATTCTTGCCCTGCACATAGCTCCACAATTTCTCATTCCTCATTTCTAGTACCTGCTCGAACATATATAAAAAGTCCTATAAATACTTAAATGTGTATATAAATATTTTTAATAATTTTCAACAAATTTATGCGCTCGCTTCATAAAAAAACTACAAAATTCCGCCAATATTTTCACTTGTCAACATTTAACACGTCACCTTCACCTTCCAGCCATATTGCATTCTCGTTACACACAACACTTTAGCGCCACTTCAAGTGAACCTCCACACACACACACACACCCACACTGCCAGCAGACCTTTGAACACGTTCAAGGACAAGCCACATGCGAGTCGTGTGCTCACATTGAGCGCGCGGCGTGCATAATTTTAAAGTGAGTTATTTAAGCCAACTTGACTTTTAAGTGGGCAATTAAGCATGCAGTATCACTGTGCACAGTCACAGTTACAGTTTCAGTCTCAGTCGCAAAGCTGCCTGCAACGCCAAAGTCGACGTGCCACTTACTAACTCAACCAGCCGCGACGCTTGTTGAGTGTACACAGCACCAGTGCTGTTGCGATATGCAGCACGACAACAACAACAACAACAACAATAGCAGCAACAACAACAAAAGCAACAGTTTATGCACTTCACCCGACAAGCAAAGCAGAAAAACGCCGCCAAGAATTTGCAACATGAAATGGAATTACACCAAAGGCGACACAACACTTACCCAAACACACACACATACACACACATGTAATAAAAAATTCACCCTGACAAAGTGGCGAAATTTTTGGAGGTGTTGTTTTTGTGTTTAGACGGTTGGGCATTTTAAATGGTTGTACTATGTTGGTGAGTGCTAAATAATTGTTGTAAATTGCGGTGTGTGACAGCGACAACAACTGCAACAACAACCTTTGGGTGCTTTTAAAGACTGTCGGCAACATGCAGATTGGGTGCAAAGATGTTTGATGTTTAAAATTTTTTTTTAATTTTTTGTTTTTAGGTATCAGAAGAGAGAAATAATCGATTAGGTTCTGATTGACTTAACTTTTGGTTTGGTATAAATAAATTTCAAGCATAAAGGATTTTGCTTCTAGGCATATTCCAGACAAAATTATGTATGAACTTAACGTGTTTTTGAATAACTAGTTTTGTTTGAACTCCAACAGTTTATGCTCTGAAGTTCAGGTGACAATGCTGTCATTATTAAATTTGTATACTTTAGTACAGCCACGGTTTTAGTATGGACTGACACGCCATTCAACAAAGCCATAAACATTTTGAAATTCATTATTACTAATTCGTGTTCTATTTGCTAAACTTGTCGAGAGCTACGAAATATAGAGTCCAAGAAAGTGCAGTCCAATCGAGCAAGCACTTTAATGAATAATCAAGAAATTCCAGCCAATCTGTTTGGTGGCTGATCAAGCAGTCAACAATGAAGCAACAGGATCACTTCAAAGGACCATTGAAACTCGGATGATGACATGACTATATTTCTTAGATTTTTTGGATGCCATCACCTCAGATATGATGAAATATTTTTGAATTAAATTAACCATGGAATATGTATTCTAAAATAATGAACAAAGTATACCTTTGAGCTTCAATAAAGTACACTATAACCAAAAACCATCCTCAGTAGAGTTTTTCTGAACAAATATTAAAAAACTTGGTGTATAAGTGTTGTGAAAAATATACATGACGCCTTGAAAAAGTAATTTTAGAAATCCAATTTGACTGAACTCTTTCAAATAGTTTCACATTCATATCCTTATTTTCTTAACCAAACTAATAATTGATACCTGTTCATCCTTTTTGACTTTAGATTTCGATGAGATGTTCATTATTGTTAAACTGTTGTGACTTAATGTTTTATTAAATCAATTGAACGGGCGAATTCTTCATAAAAAAGTACATAACTACATAAAAAAAGAGAAAAACCTGCACAATCTGCTTTCTTCTTTCGTCAGGACTGTTTCTATGCTTTCTCTCTTCTCGAATCAGTCACACAAAGTGAAGTTAGAATTTAGTTTAGTTTAGATTGGAAAGTGTGGAAGGCCTATTGTGAATGCTTTCATGCTCATTGAGGAGAATTCTAATACAATTTTTGTAGACCATTAGACCATTTCGACAACTTAAAGCAAAGTAATTCGATATGTTAGCATTTTCAGAATTTGCTTTGTAAATAAGTATACTTGACCGCCGCTCCTGAAGGGCTGAACAGAGGCTTAGAAATAATTCAACACTCGCAATTGTTAAACTACTTTTTTCTTTTTCTATAGAGATAGTTCCAGTAGATATCAATGAATGAGAGTCGTGATTTTATGATATTTGAATTTTCTCAACTTGATCCTTCCAGCGAAAACACGGTCTCTCTCTTCACCGTTGGTTTCCACACAGAGATAGACAGATAGATAGGTAGGTCAAACCTCCTGATTGGTTGATTGATTGATTGATTGATTGATTGATTAATTGATTGATTGACTGATTGATTGATGACGGTCACCGCAAACAGACGACCATAAGATTGCTCACTTATTGAACCAGTCTGAGCTCTTTACGTAACTTAGAAGAAGAAATCCGCTAGATTCTCAAAGAAGAAGTTGCTCAGGAAATGCTTATATCTTCTAGAGAAAACAAGATAAGTGCAAAAGAAATATATAAAAATTTAAATTTGTTCCGAAATCCTGATATATTATTTACAACTCGGCTTCCTGTGAATAGTTAAAAGTTGCCCAATTCTCAACCCTTCTTTCAACTTGCGCATTGATGATTTTTTCGCCACAGCTTTCTCGTTTATCCAACTGGCTTAAGCCATCTAATCCTGTCCATGAAAACACACAAATTTCTAAATTCTTGTTTAATTATAAAAACACTGGTGGCTTTTGTTCAAAGAACAAATTTTGAAGCTACTAGAAAGCATCCCAAAGAGTGTAAAAATAAGCGGACTTGGCGAGTTGTTTGCTTCAATTATTTTTTCTGTTCTCAAACAAAATTCTGTGAAATAAATTGCAGCAGTTTTGTTTGTTTAAATAAAAGAAAAAGTTATTAAAAATAGCATTGAGTCATATTTTATGACAATAAAATAAAAAACATGCACAACAAAGGAAACGATTTGCGAGACAGAAGCAATTATTTATCTCTTTCTTTTGCTGGCGTCCAACGCCAAATCAAATAAAGCGAAAATAAAAGCCAAATTGATAAATGAAAAAATGCCACCGCACATTAAAATGAAATTTGCAATGAATTTGCAGACGTCGAGTTGTACAATAAACCACACACACACAAGCAGAAAAAACTTGGCCATTCAAGTGGCCACTAAACTACGGACAGATTGAATTCCAGCCATAAAAAGCTTTCGCTGTTTGTGTCCAGCCCCACCAGCCACAACAATAACAACACAGTAACTGGGTAACAATAAAAACTCAAAGTGGCTGCAAAGCAAACCACAAAAACAACGACCCAGCAGCTGACAAGCGGCACAGAAGTAACTCAATTTATGGCACAAATTTCACTCTGGCAGCGATGTTTGTTCGCTGCTTGAGTTGGTGGCGGCGAGGCGGTGAGGTCGGAGTGCGACAACAACGACGACAGCGTGGCGCTGCAGCTAAACACACCCACGACGACGAGCTGAAATTGAGCTCAACTTGGCTGGCAGCGTTTCGAGCGGAAATGTGGCAGATGCTGCCATTTGGCGGCATGACACACACACACACACATATATCTTTATCTAAGTATAGGTATAAGTGTATAAATATATACTCATATATATTGGTATGTGGCACATAAATAACACATCGATGGGCGCTGCAAAGGGCACCGAACGTTAGTAGAAACTGCGCAAAATCATAAAACCGTCAATGGCATTGGGCCCAAACTAAACCAAGATTTTTGTTGTTGAAGAAAACGACGCAGAGTTGGAAGACATCATTCGTCTCGCATGCTGCAAAAATAGTTAGAATCGCTGCTTTGCCTTCTTTTGCAATTTATTTATTCATTTATTTACTTCATTTATTTTGCATATATTTGTTTAACATTCAATGTTGTTTTTGTTTTCTTTTTCACTATTCTCTGCATTTGTTTGTTTGTTTTGTTTTGCAAATCATTTGCGTTTGTATCAAAAGAATTTGCTTGTTCTTCGTTTGTCGGTATTTATTTATAACAATTTATTACTTATGATTTTATTTCATAGTTTTTAATTTCATATCAGATTTTCGTTTATTTCGTATTTAATTTTCGTCTTTCTATGCTTTTTCAAATAGGAAAATAAATTCCAAATATTCAACAAAATTTCATAAACTCGTTTGCATTTCAATATTTCACGTTTGTTGTAGTTTTTCTCTAATTCAGTGTTGGCCAATGGTAACAATGAAAAATTCTATTTGAATTGGTTTAATGCTCTTGAAGGTGTCTGTTGTTGTTGTTAATTTGACTATTTATCTGTAGCACTACAACAAGTACCCTACGTACTCTCCTATACACATGTCACAGTCATTACATAATCGTTTATTTATTTAACTATTACATACAAGTTTTCTTATTCATTGTTCTGCGCTGCATTGTTCGTTTAAATATAAAGCAAAGTATTTTGTTATACATTAGTTAAGTCTTTGCCAAAGTTTTATGAATCCTACAGAACTTTACAAACAATAAGCAAGTGAAATTAAATAACACAAGTACCAGAGTTAGTTTTCATATCATTGTCCATGAAATATATTTGAGCAAAGAACTAAACATCCACCAAAACCATAATTTGCATCATATTCAAGTAGTGTGAGCCTAATTTTGAATATTTAGTTAATGAAACTATGTACTATATAGACTCCTTTATAAAGAAAACGAAATGAGTATAACCGCAGCAACTAATCTAATCTCCTTCATCTTTCGAAGGTGAACAATTTTTCGTGGGATCAAAAGGAGAGTGAAGCGCTAGTTGTCTCTGCCGTGTCCAGTCGGATTTCCCTTTACTGCTTAAACTAACTAACTAACTATAGTAGATATTTGCTATAAGTTATCCTTAGAGAGCCAAACATGGAATTGAAGTGTCATTCAAATTGAAATAATACGATTTTGATACAATTTCGCTCGAATAAAAGTACAAATAAAGATCTATAAGTAAAGACTTATAATATTTCAAATATTATTCCTTCAAACAAATTTCAACTGTGATAAAAAAAGGTTAGATCACACTGTACAACACAACAACAACACAAAAAATATCAAGGTTCTGACAACGGAATTTGGCGAAGTGGTCCAACAAAGAGGGGTCCACGCACCTTTTAACGCGAGGACGAGGACGAAAATCGAAATTTTTTCATTAATTTAACAAAAAACAAGAACCCAAACAAGCAAAAGCGGAACAATATTCACAAAACGAAATATTTTTTATTACAAAAATTTTCAACCAATAAGAACAAAGCATGAAATTAGAATTGAATTGCAGGGTTCCCTCCCGAAATTCAAAAGATATTATCTTCTTGAAGATATCTTCGTGTTTTTAGAATATCTAGAAGATATCTTCTTTTTATCTTCTGAAACAAAAAATGGATCAGAAGATGAAAAGAATCTATCTTCATAAGATAAATAGATAACTAGAATATATCTTTCTTTTATTTTTTTAACTTTACTAGAAGCTATCCTAACTTCTAGAAGATAACATCTATTTAACTTCTGGAAGAAGAAATTTATTAAAAAATTGGAAGAAATTACAAGATATCCCAGCTTTTAAAAGATAAGTAGAATCTTCTGGAAGAAGAAATTGATGAGAAGATACAAAGAAAGTATCTTCAAGAAGAAGCTGAGATCAGCTTTTAGAAGATAAATACAATTTTCTGGAAGAAGAAATTGAATATAAGATTGGAAGAAGTAACTTCAAGAATATTTCTAGATACCTATAAGATATCTTAGCGTCTAAAAGATACCTGCTTACCTTCTGGAAGGTATCTTATCTGGAAGGTTTCTTGAAGGCTCACTTCTTCTTCTGTCACTAGAAGATAGCTTCTGATAAAAGGAGAATATAAGAAAAAGAAGATATCTGCTAGATTTTACTTTAACTAGAAGATATATTAATAGAAATATCTTCTAGAAGATATATTAACTTCTAGAAGATATCTTCTATTTATCTTCTGGAAGAAGAATTGATCAGAAGTATCTTCTCGAAAATATCTGGATATCTTCTATTCATATCTAGATATCTTCTAGGAGATACTGTCTGACTTCGGCTTATCTTTGTTTAAATAATCTAAATAATAGAAAAGAATAAAAATGAAATAATCCTCTTCGTTTAGAATTAAAGCGAAATTAAACTTATTTCAACACAGTTAAGTTTCTTTTATAATAGAATTAAAGTGTTCACACTATATTTCTTCTTCTTTTAATCAACATTACCACTTCTAAGGTTTTAAACTATAGTCCAAAAATATTACAAAAATATTGTGAATTCAAAATTATTCTTGAATTGTTCAGGTATCCAAACCATAATTCAGTAGATTTTTGTAATGATTGTTGTTGTCTTTTTAAATGATTTTTAAACATCAAATAAAAATCTACAGGATCTGAAATTCTAGTAAAGAACTTATTTTTGTAGCTTGAGAAATAATGTAAATAAAAATTAAATAGAAAACAGAAAAGAAATTTAAAATTTCATGACAAAGAAAACTATGCTAAGCTTTTAAGTGAAAGAAAAAAAGGTTCATGACAAGTAGTTTTTAAAAGACAAGTAGGTTTTAAAGTGATATTTTAAAACTTGTTTGCCAAAAACCGAAGATCAAATAAAAACCTGAGTGCTGGAAAAGATTGGACTCAGGAGGAAATATATGAACAAATTATACAATAGGTGGGAACTTCAAATGCTATGATGGAAAAATTTTGCTAAGACTTTGAGCGAATGAGAAAAACTTCTTCCAACTGGTTTTTAAAAACCTTATAATAGAAACTAAAACAAAAAATTAGTTTTGGAATAGATGACTAAAGATTGCTATACAACGGCTACTGCTGTGATCGTCGTTCTAAAAAAGTTGAAGAACTTTATGGACTTCATGTGTTAATGCCTTTCGAGAGCCAGAAAGATAGATCTGTAAATTAATGATTTTCTCAAGGACCTCACTAATGCCAAGTGACGTAGCTGACCTGTAAAACTCGAACAATCTTGACAATCCGTTCCATACTAACCTGACTGCGTTTTCTGTTCTAAGCGACAGAGAATCTTTGTGGTTCTCAAAGCATAAAAGTGGTGAAAACCGTCGTCTCAATGTTGTATTAAAATAACAAAAAGACTGCTGAAAAAGGCTGTTGAAAAAAAATAAAATTAAATTAAAAGGAAATAGCTACTTACATTTGATTTTTCAACACATCCGATCTGATTTTCTAACACATTCATAGGTAAAAATAGTAGTTTAAGAAAATCCCAAAAACCAAATAGAGATTACTTTCAAAAGTAGAAAAAAGATAATAACTCAAAATAATTTATTATTTTATAATTGTTTAGTGTCTGTTGATTTTTTACAAATAATCATAAATGTAATGAAATTAAATTTTAGTTATAATAGTAAATATGTAAAAATTAAATAATAATAAAATTTGACGCAACAGAAACCTTTTCACTGTTCACGTTTCAAACAGATTTCTAAGCCGAATACATTCTACTCCCGCTAATAAATTTTTTTACATAACTTTAGATTTATTTTTTGAATAAAGACTGTTTGTTCATTTTGAAATATTCTTCTTGGACCACGTTTCAATGAAAATAAAATAGTTTAGCAATTGAACAATTGAACCCTTTTGAACCGGGGTTTTTCAACAAACATTTCAGATAAAAATAGATAAAAGAAAAAATGTTTTTCCAATTGGTTTATGATTGAAAAACACATGAAGATGGAAAAGTATTTGGAAAACAAGATCTTAAGTACTTTAAATCAACTTTTAATCAAACGATTTTTATGCCCAAATCAAAGTAACTCAATGGACGGTTTAATTAATATAAAACAACTTACAGTTGCTCGTCAAATTATCCATGTTGCGGTGTTTTAGGCTCCTTGCTCCAATATGCTTCACAGATTTCATATGTATAGCGACTTTTATTTTGTTTTTGTTTTCAATAATTGCTTTAATACATTTTGTTTAGCAAACATTAAACAATTCACTAATTATTTTGTGACTTAGTGAGTACCGATGCAACATTCTAATTCATATACCTGTATGATAATTTCGATATATTCGATATATATTTGTTTGTTTGTTTGCCATTTATTTGATGCATGTGTGTATGTGTGTGTGAAGCTCTTGATTTTGTTGTGATGTCATTAGCGTAACGTTTTTGGTGAATGTTTGCGCTCTGATTTAAAATTACCAAACTACACATTTAAGCTTTTTTTGTTGTTGTCTCGTTATATGTTTGTGTGTGTGTAGCGTGTTTGTGGTATTTAACTATTTAGTCAATAAAGCAAATATACACAGTGGATTATGATAGACAACTCACTAATGCTGACTGACTGATGGTTTTGGGCTAAGCAAACGTTTTCGTTTCAAACAATTCTAAGCTCTGAACGATTCAATAATGTAACTCAATTTTTTCGCTGTAAGCTGTGGGCTGCTTGGGTCTATTTGACCCATACTTAACTGCTAATAGGCCTCTGTTTATAGCTTAAATCTATAGCTAATAGAATCTCATCACCTAATTATAGTCAAACGTGTGTTTGTGATTATGTTCGTAATGCGTCCAATGGCCAATGTGTGTGTGTCTGTGTGTGTCCTGCTGCAAGTGCTGTCGTCCTGCCAGTTGTGTGCACACATTGCACCATTTAGCTTACACAACTAATCACTAATGCTACTCTAGTCTCCTATTTATTGTATTATGTACACTTTGAGTTATTTACTTTACTGCTACAGCACATTTACATACAAACTATGTCGATATATATATTTATAGTATGTTTTGCGAACGAGTCTATATGCTCTTGTTGTGATTATTTGCATGATTTCATAGTCAACTCATTCTCATCGGAGGCTTTCATTCTCTAAACAACAACAATATGCGTGCGTGTGTTGGTGTGTGAGTGTGCTGCAGTCTAAGTTGCGTACAAATTCTGCCCGTTTAGTGTCCCGAGCGTTGCGGCAATCATCTGCAGACAGTGCTGTCGTCGCCCGCGCATATCGAATGCGGCGCAGCCAGAAAGAGTTTGCCGTTCGAACAGGCGCACAGCTGAAAGACTCGATGCAGGTGGTCGCGGCTTTGGGGCGCACCCAGTGTGGGCGGCTGTGCAGTGCGCAAGTTGGGCATCAGAATTTTGGCCGATTCCAAACGCAGCTAAAAAAGTTACAAACAAAAAAACAACAACAACAAACAAGTGTTAACTTTAGTGGTGCAAAACTGAGATTCGATAAAATCAGACAAATATTTAACAGCGAAAATGTGAAATTTTTCCATTGCACCCGGGACAAAATGCCATGCTGACGTTTATATGGCAGAAAAAAAAACAAAAAACAACAACATTGGCTCACTGGAGACAACATTCCTGGGCACAGCAAATGCAGCGCCAGGCACAGCGGACGCAATGTTTCTGCCATAGAAACCCCAGGCAGAATGTGGAAAAAAATCCATTCATTCGCTTTGAATAGCGAGCACACACATACATACACATACATGCATACATGCATGTGTAGATATGTGTGTGCATGCAACCACACTTACGCTGCCATCCAGTGCACTTAATTTGACATCGCCCAGCGCGGACAATTCAATGCCACCGGCACGCGATTGCAAATTTATATCTCTGGCTGCTGTCAGCTCCAATTGACGTGTGGGCGATTCCAATCTTTGCAGGTGTAAAACACACAAGAACGAAACCAAGAAAAAAGAACGCAAAGTGAGTAAACAAATAATTGAAAGCACAAAAATTTGAGATTTTAATAAACGAGAACACAGCACCGAATGCCACAATTTCACCAACCAAAGTTCATTGAGTCGACTAGTGATACTGTGGAGGCTTTCTGCATCGTCGAAAAGTTGTGCAAATGGGTTTAGCACATCTTGAACTCTGCGTATGAATAGATTTTTATTTGTTAAAATTTTTTATTATTTTAAATTTGTGGATAAATTCGAGCCATACAGCCTTTTGCCTTTCCATATTAAACAGTTGGAGTTGTGATTTATCACATAGTTGAAAAGTTACACGCTTAAAGTGGGGGACTGCTGTGATCTTTTAAATAATTCGAAGTACATACATACATAGTTCAATAGCTGATGAAACAATCTAACAAACTCTACTAGACGACGACATGAGGAGAACAACGACAGTGTGGAGATGAAGTGAAGTAAGTGAAGGAAGGGTCATCACGGTCAGTTTTTTAGGTTAGGCCGTGAATCATCGCGTTATAAAACTATAAGTCTTAAGTGGGGAAACCACACCTACCTTCCTAACAAACTTAGTTACTGAAGCATTACCTGGTTGGTTGCTATGTTATTTCATATAATAGAATATATATTGCATAGAATATAGAATTAGTTTTCTCACAGCTCTAACTACAACAGCTGAGTGATTGGTGTCCTCAGAGGACACTGACTAATGGGTAGACTTGCTGAAAGACTAGAAAAGGACAACTTCTCTGGTTCGGTGTTTACTGTTCCAAAGAAAAGAAGAAACGCTCGTATTCATGACCTCTCAACTAAACTCTTCTCAACTTTGCGTCAAGATCCAGCTAGTAATTTTATGGGATTACAAAGCTGTTGTGTATCTTAAGCTACTTCAAAGAAACCAAACGATCAATTAGATATAATATAGATATTATTAGAAATTGAGATATTTACTTTAAAAACTAATGAAACTGTATGAAGCTATTGAAGCAACAAAAAACGGTCAGAGTTGGCAAATCACAAAGGAATCAAGATCCACCATGAAAATGCAAATTCTCACACATCTTTGGTGACTTGTAGAAAATTAGTGCTGCTTGGTTGGGTACTGATGTCACATTCACCTTATGGCTATGACCTGACATCATAAGATTAACATTTATTCTTAAATTTTCAGAATTCTTTGAATGGTGACACTTTCACTAAAGATGTTGGTTGACCTTCGATTGGTTTAGTTGTTTGCTTCTAAGGACCAGAATTTCTATGAGCACGACATCACGAACTTGCCAGAAGGATGCCAAAAGGTCATTGCATAAAATTTAAAATATATCACTGATGACATTTTATTCGTTGTATACAACAAATTTTCATATGAGCAATAGGACTCAAAAGGAAACAGCTTAACTATTTGTGTTTCTATATTAAAAGCTTATCTGGATTTCCTAGAATCACCCTGCATTAGTTGTAAAAAGTATTGTTTGAAGGAAGTATTAAATATCCAAACTATAAATTATTATCTTTAGTTTTTGTCAACAGCTTTTGTATGTTTATGGATCAATAAATTATTATCTATGAAGACCTCTGACTGGTTCTACAAGAAATCTAACTGATCACTCTATGATCAATGAGTTTGACAGTTAATTCTCGCTTAACTTTCAACTTATGTTGAGATCATCAGAAATATGTGAGTAAAACTATGGAACTTTTCACACTTAAAATTTGTAAAGTCGTCATAACTAATGGTAGCTTTTGGAGTTTTTCTTAACTTAACTTTAAGTCAAAATCAGCCGAAATCGATGCCTAAAAAGAATTTAGGGTAATTTTTTATGCTCGAAAATCTTTAAAACTGGACAACAGGTCTTTTCACTTTTGCATCTTTCTATAATATTTCTGCTTGCTTACTTGCTCAACTTGCTACCGTCATCGTCCTGTCTAAACTTTACGGTCCACTTTCACACTCATCAAAATATTAAAGCAACTGCCAGATAAAGCTCAACCATGTTTGACTGATTGACAATCGAATGACTACTTGTTGGTGGTTTTGTAATTGTTTTTGTTAAACTTTTCATGCAGCAGGAGCTGCCTGAGTGATGACGAAACACTTTCTGTGCATAAAAACAGGCGTTAAATTTGAGGAAAAGCCGAGCTGTAACTTCGAATGAGATGTCTCCTCAAGGGCTCAGGTCATGTATATACTTAAGTGATAGTCGGACTATAGAAACGCTTAGTACAGAGCTTGCGGTTCGTCTTGGTTATTCAAAAGTTGAGTTTTGATTTGTAATTTCCTGACTCTTTGTGCAATTGCACACCCAGTTTGAAGATTTTTTTTACAAAAGAAAAACTTCGCCTTCTATTCTCTCCATTCGTTGTCGGGTGTCCACTCGGCTGGTGCATTTTTTATGCGGCCTGAAATCTACATATTTCCCCCTTAGCCTAGTTTGTGAATCATTTCAATATTGAATTCACACTCACACAGACAGACAGTTACACACAGAGTGCCAAGTGCACAGAGCGGCGCAGACATCTGTAAATCAAGTCGAGTCAATTTGGTGCAATATGCCGACCGTCTATGCCGCTCGACCGGTGCTCGGCCAATATGTCCAGCGCAATTTGCCGCGCAACCGGACGGACGATTTATTTGTCGGCCAGTTTGTGCATTTGGCTGAATGTGTGGTCGGTCTTTATGTGTGTGTGAGTGTGTGTGGCCGTACGTGAGTCGCGCATCCGGTTTGTCGTCTGTGCGGCCTTAAGCGTTTTTTAATATACTCTCCGGTTCGTGCGATTCGCGTCGCTGCAGCTGCGAACTGACTGCATCATGAATACAGGTTCGGGCGCGCGTCTGTCTGTCCGTCTGGCTGTGTGTTTTTTTGTTTTAACATGCAACGATTGTTGTTGCTGCAGCATTTCTATTTCCTTTTTGTGCAACTTTCGCTCGATGCAACTTTCTCGCGTCGCACGTTTGGTCGCACTCACCTGAGTTCGCTTCCCGGTTCGGCGCGTACGTGCGGCGTCTGGATGGACTCCCGAAATATGGCGCCGCCTTCGCCATCAATTCGGAGCGCGTGTGCGCCGATTGTGACTTCATTTCGATTTACGGAAAATAAATTTCGTCCGGCGGTGTCATTGATGCGAAATCCCGTCGAAAGGCATTCGAGCTTATCGTGCCCCAGGAATAAATGGTTCTCCAGCAGCCCATTCGTGTCACGTGTATTGATTGAAAAATTACGTGATGATTCTGTTGATGATGTCGATGTCGATGGCAATGGCGATGTTGTTGTTGTTGTTGGTGTTGATGTGACATGGTCGCGCGGCGCACAGCAGCAATGACGATGTTGTTATTGTTGTTGTTGTTATTGTTGATGTCAAGGTGAATTACGACAACGTTGGCGACCATCAACCGAAGCAATGCAAAGAAATATGACGAAAATAAATATGAGATTTGTTAGCAACGATATCACACACTCACACACACACAACAAATATCTTAACACGTAACCACTACAACAACGCACAAACACAAACACAAATAATACATACACCACTACAAATGCACAGGAAACCTCAAGATTAGTGCGACATGATAGCGGAAACGGAAATAAAATTCTTGCCATAATATTAACGTGTTGGTCCTGGGAGAGCAACGGCAACGGCAACATTGCAAAATTGCTTGTGGGAAGCGCGGCCGTCTTGGCCGCTGGCTGCGCCTGTCATGACGCGACTCAGGGCTGTTGTCTCGCTTATCAGCGACGCTTCGCATGTGCCCGACGCACGGCGAATCATTTCGAAAACACATCTGTCTTTGGCTCGTTTTTATCTGTAATTGTGCATCACGCCATGCTCGACGAGCACCAGCCCGCCGACCGCTGCCGTGTTGAGTGTAGATTTATGTGAGCATAAATTTTCTTACGTTTTCCTCAACTATTAGTCAAGGTGAATGTGAATATTTGCGGCCAGTAAGATGGCACTGCCAACAAAAATGTTGAACTTGTTTTAAGGGGCCGAATTGGTTTGGTCTACTTGAAAATGCACACAGTGCGTTACGGTGCCAAGAAGTTGAAGTTTTTGCAATGAAAAATGTTGCACTCTTAAGTTGATGTTCAACTTTTAAACTTAAATTTCTTTTAATTTAAAGTTTGAGCAATTTGAATTTAACAAATATTTAACTCCACAAGACGACGAGTTGAAATGTGTATTCCTCGGTTAGTCTAATTGCATTTGGAAATAGTTTGTGTTTATTTGGATGTGGGCAGATGACAGGCTCGAGGTTCGTTTTAGAACTGGGAATCCTATGTAAATGTAGGTTAGGTTCAGGTGGCAGCTCAGTGTCTACATAAGCCAATAGTAAACCGTTATAGTATCACACAAAAAGGGGAAAGATTCTAAAGTACGCAGAGCCCTGGAAGCGATTGTGACTTTTTTAAGTTAGGTTAGATTAAGGATGCAGCAGACAGTTCGAGCCCTAGTATCGCTTTTTCATCAGCGAAATTTTTGTCTGAGATAACACCACTCAAAATAATTTACATTAAATAAAATTTTGACAAAAAGTTTGTAACCCAATGACAAATGACAAAAGCTGACACCCAAATTTTCTGCTAGACTTTGTACTGTAAATTAATTTTGCATTTATAAATAAGGATAAATATTTCATGTTTCCGGTCATAAGTGGGACTGCATGAATTCAGAAATGTACAGCTGCGAATCTGACAAAACTCGCAAAAAAGTTCACAAAAAGCCTCTATGCCTCACTTTCAGGCTTCTTACAGTAACTTTAACAGTGATGTTCTATATAGAAAACTTACGAATTGCTCAAGTCTTACAGTCATCAATGTAGCTGCATAAAATCAGTAGTGCACAACTACTATTCAGACAAAAGACGCAAATACCGACCAGCTTTATTAATATCTCATTAAATATATTTAACTATTCATAAGTCAACATGTGGACACATGAGCGCCGAATCGCTCTAATCAACACTGGCGCCACTAATCTACATAGCAAAGTATGAAAAGTTGCATATCATCAATGTGTGTTTGTGTGTGTATGTGGAAACTGTTGTCACCAAAGGACAAATGACTTGGGACTTTTCCACACATATGAATAGAAAATGAGGTCAATGTGTTGCCTCCGGTTGGCAATCACATCGCATCCGAATGCAGGAAGCAGACAACCGCAACAGACAACAGTAACAACTACAAGAAGGAGCAATCATAGACAAAGCAAGAAGGACGCAACACACAATCAAATGGCAAACATAAATGTATGCAAAATGAATATTAACAGGAAAAGCGGCACAATAAATTACGCACAGCTTATCTGAGTTGTTATCGCCGCGCAAACACAAACACAAACACACACAAACAGTCACACACACACGCAGGATTGGAGGCGTTGTCATGCTTACGGGGCACAAACAAGCTGCCCATCCCTTCTGGCTGTGCTGCATACAAGTCAAGGTTGTGGTTTTGGGGTTTTTGTACAACTTACCTATCGCTATCGGCTGGCCGTGCCTGGAGCGTATGGTGGAGGCGCGCAGCATGTCCATGATCAGCGCCTGGCCGCTCAGCTGTATGCCGCCCGGCACAATTTTCAACTGGCCCATACCTTCCTGCGACACAGTGACAGAGTTTGTAGAGGAAAAAGAGAAGGAAAGTTGCTTAAGTTCGAATAATGTGTAATGAGGCGTAAAAGTTGAGCGTGTTTTTTTTAATTTTCATGACCAATGGGATAATGTTCTACATGTATTTGTATTGTTTTTTTATTTTATAACTATTAAAAAAAAAGGAAAATATTAAGGCGGTTGATCTGAAATTTCACCCAAATTTTTAAAACTTGATTTGATTTGCAATGATCTTCGGTCTATTTGTTGGTCTGAAAATGTAATTTAAATTTAGAAGATTTCAGGCGACCGATCTATTTCACCCTCATTTTTAAGACATGATACGATTCGCAATGAACTTCAATTTGGATGCTTCAAACTGTTCAGACGATTGATCTGAAATTTCACTCAAATTTTGAAGACTTGATATGATTTCCAATGAACTTCGGTCCATTTGCTATGAACTTCAAATTGTTCAGATGGTTGTCCTGAAATTTCACTCAAATTTTGAAGACATGATATGATTTGCAATGAACTTCGGTCTACTTCGAACTAATCAGATGGTTGATCTGAAAATTTTAACCAAATTTTGAAGATTTCAGACGATCGATCTTTGATCGGAAATTTCACCTAAATTTTGAAGACATGATACGATTCTCAATGAACCTGGATGCTATGAACTTCAAACAGTTCAGATGGTTGATCTGAAATTTCACACAGATATTCCAAAAATAATATTCAAGACACACTTCGATCTATTTACTACGAACTTGGAACTGTTCAGACGGTTGATCTGAAATTTCACACAAATTTTTGAAGACATGATCGAATTTTTAATGAACTCCGATTAACTTGGAACTAATTAGACGGCAATCTGAAATTTAACTCAATTTTGAAGGCTTGATATGATTTGCAATGAACTTCGATCTGTTTCTTATGAACCTCGAGCTGTTCAGACAGTTGAACTGAAATTTCACCCAAATTTTGAATACATGATACGATTTGCAATGAACTTGGGTCTATTTGTTGATCAGAAAATTTAACCCAAATTTTGAAGAAATGTTACGATTCGCAATGAGCTTCAAACTGTTCAGACAATTGATTTAAAACTGCACCCAAATTTTGAAGATTTGATAGAATTTTTTCTGATCTATGTACTTCGAACTAATCAGTTGAAATTGATCTGAAATTTCAACAACATTTAGAAGGCATGATGGGATTTTTAATGAACTCTGGTCTACTTCGAACTAATCAGACGATTGATCTGAAATTTCACCCAGATTTTCAAGATATGATACGATTTGCAACGAACTTTGGTCTATTTGCTATGAATTTCGAACTGTTCAGACGGTTGATCTCAAATTTCAACTAAATTTTGAAGACATGATATGATTTTTAATGTACTCTGGTCCACTTCCAACTAATCAGACGATTGATCTGAAATTTCACTTAAATTTTGAAGACTTGATATTATTTGCAATAAAGTTTGGTCCATTTGCTATGAACCTCAAACTGCTCAGATGGTTGATCTGAAAGAGACAAAGATATTCAAAATATGACATTCAAGACACACCTCGATCTAGTTGCTACGAACTTGGAACTATTCAGACTTTTGATATGAAATTTCACCCAGATTTTCGGGGCATAATACGATTTGCAATAAACTTCGATCTGATTGCTATGAACTTTGAACTTCAATTCTTTATTTTAATAAATTTATATTTTAGATTTTTTTAGTTTTTTTTAAGATTTAGTAAAACTACAATTTCATTGAACCAAATTGATGTATTTAACCAAACTTTTTCAAAGCAAACTTGATTGATGTGAAGTGTTATTTGTGGAGATTAATGTCTCGAACACATTAACAACGGCAGCGACATGATTAAATATTAAAAAAATTGAACTACATTGTTCTTAGGGAGATGAATATTTTAATGACTACACGATCACTGACCACAATTGTTGCTGTCGCTTACTTTATAACTATTGCTACGTTGCAGTTTATAAAATAAAATCAATTGGCATCATTGCTTCCAAACAGATTTTTTAAAATAATTTTTCTTACTTTTCTCTATGCTTTGAACAACAATTAAAAATTTGTTATTATTTCAGTTAAAATTGACTGCAAATTATTCCATTTGTCATTGGAATTTGTTTCAAGTTGATTGCAGAACAATTAAATGGATATAGAAGGAAGCTTTACCCAGTGAGAGATTCGAGACTCGCTACCTTGCGATGTGCGTCGGCGTTGCTGCTACTTGACTAAAGGCCTCCAATTTTTAATTTGGTGCACAAAAACTTAAGATTATGAAACTATTGCTGCCGCTTTCATTGTAATCAAGTAGTCTACTGCACAGCGAAAGATGAAGCCGATGCTTTTTATTATTGTGTGTCCAAGACGCTGCTGACAATGGCAGGTGTGTTCTGACCCTAAGAATCTTTTCGATCTTCATGTTTCAGATTATTCTATAATCTGCAATTTTACCTATCGCTGACAGACCTTTCCACGCGGGTGAAAAATTCTACTTCAGATTCAAAATGTTTCTCTCAACAAATTAGTTACACAATAAACTGAAATTAGTTGTATCAATATCACTCATACGCCCCATTGATCACAAAGGGTTTTAATATGATTCAAATTCAAATAGTAATATTTTCGCTCAGACTTTATCACCTCTACTTGAATGTTCTTTGTTGCTGATGTAGCACATTGACACTCACCGTTGAGAACTCCATCACTTTCAGTATCCACAGCGTTAGCACCAAATTCGTTATGATGAGCAACATGAGCAGCAGCAGCAGCGTGTACAGGCACTTTTTGCGCCAACCGATCAGCGCCAAATGTGTCTCGATGCCATCGATGAATGCACAGTGTTCCTTGTGATGGCTATTGTTGTTATTGTTGCTGTTCCCACTGCTGTTGCTATGGTTACCGGCACCGGCAGCGGCACCGCTGGCCGTCAGCTTGGCACCCATTCTGGCCAAATGGTGGTCAGTTACCGCGCCGACGGCGCCTGCGGTCGTTGCCTTTGAGTGACCGCCCACCAGATCCACGCCGTCGGCAGCATAAGCCTGTCGCGATGCTGTGGGCGCTGGCGCAGTCGCTGTCGTAATGGCGGGCAGGGCGCGTGTCTTGAGCGGCACACGAGTGCCAATGCCAATGCCAATGATGCTGCCGGCTGTTGTGGGCACTGTCGCTGGTGTGGTGGCCGATGCCGTTGCTGCTGCAGTGGAATTGCTTGCACCTGCACCACTTAACATCATCGGCGGCAGTGTGGCATTGTGTTGCTTTGCGGTTGTTGTTGTTGTTGGTGGTGGTGTTTGTGTTTGTGTTATTGCAGACAAGTTAACGCTAACTGGTCGCTGAGTTACGGCAACCGTTGTCGGTAATGGCAGTTGATTATTTATTAATGGTGTTGTTGTTGTAGTTGCGAGTACTGCATTCAGTGTTTTATTGCTTTGATTGTTGGTGTTGGTGTGTGTGTTATTGTTGCTGTGCGATTGGTGATACAATTGTTGCTGTTGTTGTTGTTGTTGTTTCTTCTTACGTTTAAAAGTGGATGTTGGTGATGTAAATCGAAATGTTGAATGCTGCGTTGGCAGTTGCTCCGGTTTAGTTCGTATTAAGTTCGGCGATTGCTGTGAAAAAATATCATCAGATGTATTGCTGGCCAGATTGTTGACAATTCCGTTGGACTGACTGGACGTGCAAGTGGATGACATTGCGTGATTACATGATGATTTGATGAAATCGTATGGTGGTGTTAGTGATGTTGATGAAAGCAATCATAATGAAGAAGTTTTACAACAATGAAAACGATTGATTGATTATTTGATGCTAAAAATCTTAAAAGTGAGGTTATGTAAATTAAATGGTAAAAATAAAATATTATTTATGGAACAGTAAACTATATATAAAACGACATAAGAAAACAATACTTAAATGTATACAAAATATAATCCATTCACATTTCCAGACAATAAATGCATACAAAATATAATGCAAACATTTTTGTCTGTGACCATAAATAATACAAATAATTTGTCTGCATTTCATCGCATTTTTCATGACTTAATTTTATGTATTTTTTACAGTTCAACTTGCCACCGAAACTGCAATGTAAATCAGAACTTGGCCCCTTCCCCTCTCACCGCACTAAAATTGCAATGTGAATTTATGCATCTTTCTATTTTCAACTTTGGCCAAATCGTAACTTTTTAATGAGCCAAAATTGGCTTTTGGCTGAAAAGTGCGGCGCGTCCATTAAAATGAGAAATGCAAATTGGCTAATGTGGTGCAGCCCCAACAAGTGACTGACGTATTTACCGTGCAATTGTCTCCTTAGGCTGTCCGTCCGTAGTGGCCACTGTCGCTTCGTATGTTGACGCTACTGCAGTTGTTGTTGTTGTTGTCTCGTTGCCTATTAAATGACCGCCATTAGCGCGAACGACTGTACTCGACTGCAAGAAAATAAAAACAAATGTGAAAATATTAGAGGTGAAAATCGCATTTGAAAGCCGTCAAAATAAGACATTAGATATTCTTGGCAATATTGCAGTGACAGAGATAAATGGGCAAATATAGAAATATTTTAATTACTGCCTGCAATGATTTACTGGAACGCGTCCAAATTGTGATAGCATTTGAATGGGTCGACTACTTGCGAAATTGGCGAATTATTTCTATATCTATGCGAGCGCGCAATAAAAGCGAGATTTGGTTGTCTTCTTAATACTGAAACTACTAAATACTAATACGAGTATTGTTGGTTTATTGAACAATTGGTGACCTAAAAATATTTCCCACACGTTTTTCTTCACTAAAATTAGAAACAGTGTTTTTCTGTGTATTGTTTTAATGTCTCTGGTAGGTAGGTTGATTTGAATCTTTTTTACTATATTTTTTTAAGTATTTTCACAAAATTTTTAACACATTTTTATAATAGAGAAGAAAATATATTTTGTTTATTTTTTATTAAAATTTTTAAAATAATTAATTACACAGGTTAGACGGTTCGAACTAAAGCAGCTGAATTCAGTATTTAAGGTATTTTTGGCGCTGATTGCGTATACGTTGTCCATTTTTTTTATCAGGTCAGGTTTTTTATAGTGAATAATCCAAATAATCTTATTTTTAAATTTTTTTTTAATTATGAAATTATTTTTAATTAATTGATTTATTTAAATAATTTTTTAGCAAAAATACAAAACTTTAGAATGTAAAGGGACAAGACAGTTTTTAAATATCAGGTGTACAACTTTGCTTCCGCCGTTTTTTTCCAAAATTAAAAGCTTTATTGCGAAAAAGTGCTTACAGATGTATTATTCAAAGTATTGTCCGTCGCTAGCGGCAACTTTCTCCCATCTTTTCGGCAATTTTCGGATCCCGGCTCGAAAAAAGGAGTCCTCTTTTGACGCTATCCATGAAGCAATCCATTTTTCCAATTCTTCGAAGGATTGAAAATGTTGATCTGCCAGGCCGTGTGGAAGTCAGAAGGGGCGACATCTGGGGAATACGGCGGGTGGGGCAAGACTTCCCATTTCAGCGTTTCCAGGTACTTTTTGACCACTTTTGCGACGTGAGGCCGCAAAAGTGGTCATCACCATGTTTGTCTTCGACGTCGAAATCACCATTTTTAAAACGTTGAAACCACTCCCGACACGTTCTTTCACTCAGAGCAGCATCACCGTAAGTTTCGCATTCGATGCGCTTCAGCTGCATTTTTTTTCGAATTGTAACAGAAAAGTAAAACTTCCCGCAAATAGCGAGAATTGGGCACATAAACGGACATTTTCGAGCGTTAATAATACGAAAACAAGAACAACTGTCACTGAAACGGCGATGACAATTCGTTAGGCACTGTCCACACTCACTTTAAAGGCATTACCATCTATGTATTTCAACCAGCCTCAGCCGGTACAGCCACCTATCGGAAAACGGCGATAGCAAAGTTGTACACCTGATATTTTGTGGAAAAACGTTGGTACTTTGGAAGAAACTTTGGTACTTTCTCTCAATTCTTTCTAAAATCTTGATGAATTCCTTCTTCTTGTACCTCACTAGTGTTGCTAAAACTTTTTAGGGAATTTAATTAAATACATAAAAGTATTTTTAAAGACATTAGAACATGCATTTTGCTGTAATTGTAAATAATTTTGCAAAAGATTCACTATTCACTCCTTTGCTGCTACTTTCGTTGATAATAAACATTTGGTAAAGTTGTGGTGGTCCATGATTTTTTTCATGTCTAGTTCAACAATTATATCTTCCTTGATTTTGGCATTGGAAATTTTGGGAACAAGCTTTGCTAGACACAGAAAACCCTATTTATCATGATCAAAGGCCTCTATGAAAATTCACATGAGGCCTAGTTAGACATGTAAAGGTGGAAGTAGGTAATAAAGCAGTTAGATCAACCAGTGGTGTAGCAACAACAACAACTTTACAAAACATTCTTGAGATTTTTATAGATTAATCTTTGATTTAACAACCTGAAGCGGCTTGGCCACATCTCTCATATGGACGAGGAAGCTCTGCGCAGCGGGACACCATGTCTCCGGTGAAACAACCAAATTGAGAACGCTATCATCATATCACATTACATTAATGCCCATGCTTCTTCGTCATAAAGGAGCACGGGCAAGATAAGCGTCCTATAGAGTTCAAGTTTTATCGGTCGCGAGAGGTCTCTACTTCTCAATTGCCTACCGAGACCCTAGTAGCACCTGTTGGCAAGAGTAATCCTTCGCTTTATCTCCAGGCTGACATCATTGCTCCTATTGATGGCGGTGCAAAGGTAGACGAATTCCTTGACAACTTCAAAGGTATACCTGTCGGCCTCGAATCCATGTCTTCTACTTCATTTTGTATTTTGATTGTTTACTACCACCATATCTGGTTACCCGTATTTCGTTATATATATCGAAATGTGATTAGAAAATATACTTCAGAAAATTACTTGGGCCACTGTTAGTCAAAATGACTCCATTGATGTCTTGTTTGATTAAATTTCATGACTTTCTGACAGAAAATCTTGCATAGCTTTGACTATTCTTAAAAAAAAAATGTTTGTCCTCATTTTGTAGCATGATTCCATATGGTGATTTAAAAAAGATTGCACTGACCAGGCATTCTAAAAAACAAATATACTCATTCTAAGCATTAGGAGTCTAAGTGCCAGTGAGTTTTTCGTACAAGTTGATTTGGAAATAATCACCTTGAAAAATTACAACATGTCCAAACTGCTGGGAAGGTGATTTTGTCCATGAAAACTTTAAATAGATCCACGCCACGCGCTTCACTGGCGGTGTTAACACATTTATGAGGCAATTCAGCGCCGCTAAACTAATACGCAATGTTCCTTAAATGAGTGAACAAGACAAAAATAAATAAAGAATGAATAAACACAAATCCAAAACTGAAGAGTGTTTATTATGTTGCGGCGCAAGAACGGGCGCTGCTAATGGCTGTGTCGCTTTTAGCTGACGGGGTGCAAATTCAAAAAACGGCAGGTGGAAAAGTGTTAAAATTAATTTCAATTAAAAAAAAAACATTTTTTTAATATAAATTTAGAAAAATAAGCAAAATAATGCAAGGTTTCTAAGTTTTATAGTCAGTGTTGAGATCGATTGAGACGAATGAAGCGAACTATTATGAAGAGTTCCTATGACTCTGAACAGTGAACGAATTGCTTTCATTTGCTTATAATTATTGAACATTCATAGTAAATATTGAACATGTCAACGATTTTTTCAAATTTTTTTGGAAGTGGCTGCTGTACATAATTTCGAGTACATCAACTCAACAGACTACAAGCGAGTAAATTATGTAGAAAGCATACAGGAATATTTTGCATTATTTTTCAATTTACTTTTTATTTGTTTTATTTAACAGCATATTTTTGTCAAAAGCATTATTTTTGACACAAATTGTGGCTGCTCCAAGCCAAATAAATGACAAACTTGAAAAAAGCAAAAACAATATTTATGGACAAAATGAACCGACACGTCACTTGTGGCTATTTTAACAACAAACCAACACAAAAGGCACATTTAGTACAAATTGAAATATTAATATTTATAGAACAGAGCAGTGAACAAAACAAAAAAAGAAACAATAGAAAATTTAGAAAATATGAAAAAAATCAAACTTTTTTTGTGGCTATTTTTGAGATTATTGTGTGGCGTTTGTGTTTTTTGTTTTTGCAGTTAGCGGGAGAAGCGAAAGACTTATTGGATTTGGCGACAAATTGTGCGAGAATAATGTGTGAGTAAAATAGATGGTTTACTGATGGAAGGATTAAAACGAAATTGAGTGATATAGATGGATAACGCACTGGCGAACAGACATGTAGACAACGTCATAAGCAAATGGCTCAACTGGAATATTGATTGGGGGCCAAGGGAGCAGGCAGTTGCAACAGAGAGCAAACCAGACTGGCAAGCAGACAGTTGGCCAAATTGAAAATGAACAGATTGGTGAATTCAAAACCATCAGAAAACGAAAATAAGTAAATAAAATTAACGCTGCAGACACCACACACTCACACACACACATACACACACACAATGCTCCACTGTTGCTTTGGCATAGCCTTGAAAATTGAGTTGAATGCTGCCACTAGAATTTATTTTCAACTCATTTGTTTTGTTTTTTTTGGATCGCAGCCATCAGCAGCATCAGCAACAACAACAACAAAAACAATGACAATAACAACAACAACCATTGTTGCGGCACTACCTAATGTGCGTGTGCGTGTGCGTGTCTGTGTTTGGCGGCCGAACGTTTGAATTTAGAGCAAACATGTCGAAATAATTTTTTAATTATTGTTGTTGTTGTTGCTGTATACTGTTGTTTGTATTGTTGTTGTTCGATTTTTGTGCGCTCTTTGCAATTTTGTGTATGTTTTGTTTCCTGTAATTGAGTGTGAATACACACGCCCACTCATTGGCGGCCACTTGGCAGCGTGCAGTGGGCAACAGACAAACAGACAAACAAATGCGCAGGCAGACAGACAGACAGATAGATGCACAGGGAGACAGACAGACAGACAACTGAGTGCACTGACAAAACAATGTTCGGACGTAGTGCGTTCGCATATGTAACGGTACAGCGATGCATACATTTGCATCTGTAAGTGGCAGCTCGCATTGCCCCTTCGCCCTTTTCACTCACACCGCACGTGTTTCGTTCGCAGTGCGCGTTAAGTGAATTCTTGGGCAGCTGGGTGCATCAGACGACAGCGCTGGAGTGCTCTCACCTTCACACCTGCCATTGCACACACACACACACAAATGCATTTCACATCTGCTGGCATGTCAGTCAACGTCCGCATGTCGCTGTGTGTGTGTATGTGTGTGCGCGCTTAAAATCACTGCACGAATTCAATTAGCTTTAAAAATGCAACAGCCAAACATATATTTTTTTTAATTTTTGTTTTTTTTTATTTTATTTTTATTTTTTCATTTGCTTATGTTGCAGTTGATTTTTGCTTTTATTTGCATACACAGTTTTTTTTAGTTTTTGCTGTCAATATTTTTGCATTTTATCTTTAAATTTGTTCTTTTTTTTGAGATATTTTTGTAATATTTAAATTTTTTCGCAAACACCACACAACAACAAATGTTATACATAATTAAAATAGTTATGTTGAATTTTGCTTTTGACAGTTGCATCATGGTTTTATTTAACATATGTTTGCAAGTCAATGGCTTCAACGAGTGGCAAAATTTTCATGCAATTCATTGGATTGTTCGGGCATGTTTGAACACAAATGTTTAATATTGAATTTTTTTGAGAGAAAACCTATTAAGTTTGAAAGGAATAGTTTAGTAAACAATAGTTTAGACCCATTGGCCAAAGCCAAAGCCGATTCAAAAGCCGGTTAAAAAATAATAAACATTTTTAAATAATTATAATTATAATTATGGTTTTGTTTTTTAAAAACAATTTATTTTATTAAAAACAATTTGTTTTCTACATTTTTATTTTGTGGTGAATAAATAATAAAAAAATAAAACAATTGTTATTATTTTTGGATTTTTTAGTAAACAATATTTTTATTATTTTTAATTTTTTGTTTTTTTTAATAATACAAATCTTTTATTTAAAAAAAATTAAATATACACACATAAAGAAATTTAATAAAAATTCTTTTATTAAAATATTAAAAACATAAAAAGCAACTAAAAAATTATTTTATTATTAAAATTAACATATTATTTTTAATTTTTTTTATTAAAAAAAAAATTATAAAAAAAATTAAATGAAAAATAAATTAAAAAATATTTTATTTAAAAAAATAATAAAAAAATTAAAATAAAATAAAAATAAAAAAAATAATAAAAATAATAAATAAATAAATAAATAAAAATAATAATAATAATACAAAATTAAGAAAAAAGATTTTTTCTTAAAAAATTAAATTACAAAATATGAAAGAAATATTAAACCAAAAGCAAAAAAAAATTATAAAAAATTTGAAATTAACCCTTTTGGTGCCGGGCGAAAAGAGGTGCCTATGCGAGAATAACCGGCCGAATTTCACAGTTTTACTAGGGTTTGAGAAAATGCTCATAAAAACCAAACGAGAAACAATATTTACATGATTCAAAAAGCATTATACTAAGGATGAAGTAGAGAATAAATAGAATTTCCGAATTTCCTGTATTGCTAATTGTTGGTTTGTCAAAAACAACAATGTTGGACACAAGCGTAAAGCAACGGAAATAACGCAAATTACGCTTTCAAACTGCAACTGGGACGAAATACACTGTTCACAACGACGATGGAGGAGACACTAACTGATCCTACGATTCGCTGCGACAGTGCAACGTTATTTCGCTCCGATAACATAAACGTCCACAAAGAGTTAAAACAAAAGACTATTTTTTTATTCTCTCGTAATGAAATTAGATCATTTATAACGTATTACAAATTTATTTTGAGATAGATTTCTCCCGCAATGCGAATAGTAAAGCGCTACAAGGCCCGGGCCAATATATCGGCTCTGGCACTTCTCGCTAGTGAAGCAAGAGCCGATATATCGGCCTCCGGCACTAAAAGGGTTAATATATCAGGTGTACAACTTTGCTTCCGCCGTTTTTTTTCCAAAATTAAAAGCTTTATTGCGAAAAAGTGCTTACAGATGTATTATTCAAAGTATTGTCCGTCGCTAGCGACAACTTTCTCCCATCTTTCCGGCAATTTTCGGATCCCGGCTCGAAAAAAGGAGTCCTCTTTTGACGCTATCCATGAAGCAATCCATTTTTCCAATTCTTCGAAGGATTGAAAATGTTGATCTGCCAGGCCGTGTGCCATCGAACGGAATAGGTGGAAGTCAGAAGGGGCGACATCTGGGGAATACGGCGGGTGGGGCAAGACTTCCCATTTCAGCGTTTCCAGGTACTTTTTGACCACTTTTGCTCGATGTCCCTCGGTTTCAACTCGTACGGCACCCAGTTTCCTTCTTTCTGAATCATGCCCAGGGCCTTGAGACGTTTTGAAATGGCTTGCTGACTCACTCCCAACGATTCGGCAAGCTCTTCTTGGGTTTGGCACGAATCTTCATCAAGCAATGCTTCTAGTTGTTCATCTTTGAAGGTTTTTTCTCTTCCACCACCATGTTTGTCTTCGACATCGAAATTACCATTTTTAAAACGTTGAAACCACTCCCGACACGTTCTTTCACTCAGAGCAGCATCACCGTAAGTTTCTGAGAGCATTCGATGCGCTTCAGTTGGATTTTTTTCGAATTGTAACAGAAAAGTAAAACTTCCCGCAAATGGCGAGAATTGGGCACATAAACGGACATTTTCGAGCGTGAATAATACGAAAACAAGAACAACTGTCACTGAAACGGCGATGACAATTCGTTAGGCACTGTCCACACTCACTTTAAAGGTATTACCATCTATGTATTTCAACCAGCCTCAGCCGGTACAGCCACCTATCGGAAAACGGCGGAAGCAAAGTTGTACACCTGATATAATTTTTTTCTTTTATTTTTTGTATTAAAAAGAAAACAAAATTATAAAAAATATTAAACAAAAATTCCTATAAAAAATATTTTATTAAACTAATTAAAAAAATTAAAAATAACTTAAAAAAAATACAAAAAAAAACTTAAAAACAGTAAAAATAGAAAATAAAAAATTTTTTTTTTACTTTTTATCTTTTAATATTTTGATAAATTAAAAATTTTTTAATTGTTTTCTTTTTTTAATTTTTTATAAAAAAAAGATTTTTTCCCAAATTCAAAAACAACAACAACCAAACAATATGGGCCATGTAACCGTCTAACTTTAATTTTTTAGACATTCAGTTTAATTTTAAACGCACTTAACTCTCTTTTAATCCACAAAAATCAACAATCAACAAGCCAACAACAACTTTAACGCTACTTCAACTTGAACTGTTGTAAAACGCTCAAAAACTCTCCATTTCACTTCCGTTTCTTCTTTGTGTTGCGGCACAGAGAAAAGTTGACGCAAACAAATATTTTCACCACCACGCAACCAATAAGGGAAGCGATTAATAAACGCTGCCGTCTGCAAGGAGTTCAACAACAACCACAACAACAATAGCAACAAAAGAAGGCCGCATGCAAATTGCGCACGTTGTGCTTCAAGTAGCAACAAAAAAATGAAAACAAAAAATCAAAGCGAAAGGCTGCGCGAAAGCAAAACTCAAGTGCAGCAAAAGCAAACATTGATGGCAGCAGCAGCGCGCAGCAATTTCAAGGTGCAAGCGACAGCAATGACACCGTAATAACAACAACAATAGTAACACCGACAAGATGGGACAGCTGCGTTGACAGACTGTTGACGCGCTGGAGCAGCGTGTCATCACTACAAAAGAAGCAAAATGTGTGATGAAGCGAAAAGTTTTGTGAGCTGCGCCGAGTTGTCGAGTTGACTTCATGTTGCACTTTAGTTTGAATTGTTGTTGGTGTGGTTGTTGTTCAGGTTATGAGCAATGGTGATGCGGTTGATGTTGCTTTAGAATGCATCGCTTAACGACTGTTGAGGCTCGGGGAATTCGAAAGACGCCAACTGAAAGGCATGTCGACTGTATGTGTGTGTGTGTGCGTGTATGTTTGTGTGTATGTTTGTGTGTATTTGTATAGATGAAAGAGGAAGTGGAGCTGATTGAGGAAGACGCTGTCGGTTATTGCAATAAAAAACACTGCTGAAAAATGAAAAAACCACCTACACCCAGTCAGATTCTTCAGTCAAACCAAAGATTTTGCACACCTTCCACACCTCCCACACGTCCCACACCACCACAATCAATGCATCATCCTGTCTCACTTAAGCCAATCAAATTTATTATTAATTACACATTTTGTTTAGTCTTTTTCCGCCAAACCTTAAAAAATTATGATTAAAAAAATGAAAATTATCTGTTGCTGTGAACTGAGTGATGACGACACTTGATTTATGATTCTCGTTGCTGATTGAGTTAAAAGATGATCCCCGCTGTTTCATCGCCGTGAAGCTCTGTGAGCATTTCAAATTTTTGATTCATTTGATTAATTTTTTTGTGTCTAGACGCAATTTTTAAGCAATCAGTTCTTCCTATTTCATCATTTCACCTCTACACACATATTTCTGCAATATGTCTTAAGAAAACATCAGTTGTATATTTATTTTTTTTGTTGTTGCTTAGTTGCGTTGCGTTTTATTTAAATTTAATTTGACCGTCAAATCTTTTTTTTCTTATATTTCGGTCAAATTCTTACGTGGAAAATTTTTATTACGCCACCTAAATGTAAATATTTACACCGTTTTGCACTTTTACAAGCTAACGGTACTTAACTGCTGCTAATTATAATTTGTGTATGGCTGTGTGAGTGTGAGTGGACTGTGTAGTCGCTGCAGTGCACAAAGCCGAATGAATGAAAATAGAACGCACACATTTTTATGACTTGTAAAGTTTTATTTGGAAAGGATTAAATAAGCTGCTACATTGTTTTTATGATTTTAGTTGTTGTTGTCGCAACATATGCATTCATTTTACACTAAATTTGCTTTACCATTAGGTTGCAAAGTTAAACTTTTATGTTGTTTTCTTGAACAGAAAATTATTGAAAATTATTTTGGGCATAACAGTAAAATTTTTGTAATATGCATTGAATTCACTTCTAAAAATATTAAATTGTTGGTGCCTACTTAAATTAAACACATAAATCAATCTTTTTTCCTATAAGACGACAAATAGGTGAAGTTGCTCTCAGGCAACTTTGGGATCGAAATTGTTAAATTATCCGATTCGGTCAACTATGCAGCGGTTTGTTTGAGAATTTGTTGCCATTTTGAAGGTTATTCCTATTGGCACAAAAAAATGGAACAGTAAATTTTCATTCATTTAATTTCTCAAGTTTTTTTTAGGAGAAATGCCTCACCACCAAAATCCTTCGCCTTTGATGGGAATAAGTAAAGTTGCTCTCAGGCAACTTTTGGGTCGAACGGGTTAAAGACTTATGTGATTTTTTTTAAGAGTATAAAAATGACTTCTGCGGGTCAGCAAGTATCAATATTTCCATTGTGGAAAAGCTGGTCAGCAATTAGATGGACTCGATCTATTTGCTGAAGATGAGACAAGGCAACCAATTAAAGATTTTCTTGGGTTAATCTTAGAAAGATGTTGTGCAGAGAAGCTAGAAAAGTTCATATCTGAAGACGAAGAGGCTTGAGATAACCGACTGCAATCATAATGGGACATGGGAACTCCAGGCTTCACTTCACATGATTAAATCTCACTGAGGAAGAGGCTATGGCTTCTATACAGGGCGACAAGTTGTGGACTAAAAAGCACAAGAAACTACATAAATACTCGATTTGACGAAGGATATAGTAATCAAGAGAGAGGTTGATGACTAAGGCAAACCTATGGACTACTAATTCTTTTTATAAAGGAAACGAAAACATCCAATCAAGTGGCCTGTTTTGGCCATCTGCCAACAAGAGAGACGTTTTTGGCCAAAAGAATTCCGCCAATAATAGCAGAAATACCAGTATTCCAACGATTTTTTCTACCCAAATATTTGTTTATTACAAAAATTGTGGGTGGTAAATATGGTTTCAAATGGTTTTGAGTTCAAAAGTTGCTTACAGAACTCACAAACCAAAATTTCTTTGTGCACTACTGAGACTATTCTTAACAATCTTAATCGGTTTTGTTGATTGTTATGGTTTTTATGCTGTAGGCTCAATGGACTGAAAGATCAGTCCAAACGATTCGTTAGCTCTTTGACCTCTTCAGAGAGTTACAAACAATTTTCAATTATATTCGAATACAAAACATTCGAATGACGAAGAGACGAATTGTTCAAGGTAATTGATATATATTTGTAAATTCTTGAAGAGTTGCGGACAAGGCGTCAGCACAGAGAAAAGCTTTTCACTGTTCACCACTGACTGTTAGTCGCTGGTGAACATTAAAGTTTTTGTATTTGTATTTGAAAATAATAAAATTTTTTTTCAATTCTTAACTAAAACTAAACTAACTAGAACTAACATAGAAAAGCTTAGAAAAACTAACTCGAACATCTTAGAAAAACCAAAGCTTCAAAATTATGCGTTTTAAATAAATAAACTGTTGTCTACGTTTAAATACATAAAAACCGAGTAAAAGCTGTGATTATTAATTTAAGTGACGCTCCCTACAACGCACACAAATTCGTTTCATTGCATTTAAAAATTTAACGAAAAATTCAATTACAAACTGTGCAACAGGATATGGCACTTTGGCAGCGTTGCACCCAAAGCCAATCTGCGCTGTGGCATGTGGAGCATGCAACATGGCAGTGGCAGCAAAAAAACGGCTGCGGGCGCAAACAAGTTCAGTTTCTCGGTGAAAAGGCATACATTTTGCAAACATTATTTTGTATTTAAGGATTTTAACTTTGTTGTAAAAGCAAAAACGAATTAAAATGCGTGAATGAAAGACACAAACGGCAACTGGCAAATGAGAGACGAAATGCGAGCGAAACGAAGGTGAAAGCCGCAATTACTGTGGTGAAGTTGAAGCGGGGCGGTGGCGACCAGCCGGCATGACATTGAAAGCATCACTTGGGCGTATGTGTGTGTGTGTGTGTGTGTGTGTTTTTTTTTTTTTTTTTTTTTTTTTTTTTTTCAGTAGGGGAAAGCATCGAAAGCCAAACGAGTGCGAGACTTGAACACGCTAAAACCCCTGTATACAACAGTCCGTGTACCTTCATCGTGGCACCACCGCGAGGTATTACTTCACGATGAAGGCGGATATGTTAGCGTTCAGCTACGTCCAGGCATGAGTCATAAGATGCTCTGCCCAAAAGTGTCGTGTTCGGACGGACGGATAGTCAGTCATTGGCAATTGTCACCGAACAGTCCCGTATGTCTCGTCTCTGTAAGAGCATTATGCGGGCAATACTCCTGCACGCTCGGTCCCATGATTCTGGCGACGCAAGCATGTAAGACACCAGTGAGGACGGTGTTAAGGCACATCCGATTGCCTCTTCGAGATTAGCTCTATCATCGGCGTATTTGGCGCATTCAAAAAACGTATGGTGGACCGTTTCAGCCACCCCGATACACTGATTGCAGTGAGGGCTCTCTGCGTGCTTGAATTTGTGCAGGTATGCACGAAAGCATCCATGGCGAGAGAGGAACTGCGTGAGGAAGAAATTCAGCTCGCCATGTGTCCGCTTTAACCACGGTGCCAGCACCGGGATGAGCGTTCGCGTCCAGTTGCCTTTCGAGGACGAACTCCATCTACGTTGCCATGCCACTATGGTGTCCTCGGCCGACACCTGTGCACCTCGTTTATGCCAGTACGTATTTGCCTGTTGCAGAATCACTAACTGGATAGGGGGTCTTCCAGCAATCACGTCGGCCGCCTCGTCCGAGACCGTTCTGAATGCGCGGCAGACTCGTAGTGAATTTAGCCGGTACGCCGTTTTTAGCTGCCTGCTGTATGAGGCCACCATCGCCGCCTTGTGCCACACCGGACAGGCGTAGGTTGAGACAGCTGTGTTAACGACTGCAAGCAGTGTTCTTGCTTGGGTAGAGGGACCACCAACATTCGGCATCAACCGCGAGAGCCGGGCTGTTACTTTTAGGGCCTTCTCGCCGGCATGCGACAGATGGGCCTTGTAATTCAGACGGCAGTCCAGCAATATGCCGAGATACTTTATTTCGGAGCGCGACTGTATGAGATGCCCTCCGACATTTACGGTCACGCTTTCCACGCATTTTCTGCTGCTTATCAGAACGGCTTCGGTTTTTTCACCTGCAAGTTGCAGGCCTGCTTCTGACAGCCAGGCTGTAAGCCGAGAGATTGACTCGTTTGCCTTGGCTTCGATCTCGTGCAGGTGTTTGGCAACTACGACTAGCGCTACGTCGTCAGCGTATCCAACGGTAGTTACACCGCTAGGCACCTCGGTTCGCAACAGGCCGTCGTACATTACGTTCCAGAGCAATGGTCCAAGGACAGAACCTTGTGGAACGCCACACGTGATTGTATGTTTGCGAACACCCTCGCTAGTATCATAGGTGAGCTGCCTATTACTAAGGTAGCTGTCGATTACACGTAGTAGGTAAGCTGGCGTTCCTAGATCTCTAAGGGCATCGAGAATCCTGGTCCACTTGGCAGAGTTAAAGGCGTTTCGTACATCAAGCGTGACGATCGCGCAGTATTGCTTGGAACCCTCTCTCCAGCGCTTTCCTTCAATTGCCTTCGCGGCGATGTCGACCACTGCAGCTATGGCATCGACAGTACTACGGCCTTTGCGGAAGCCGAACTGGAGTGGAGAAAGACCATTTGGGCCTTCTGTGTATTGCTCTAGCCTGACACAGAGAAGTCTTTCAAAGAGTTTACCCATGGTATCAAGCATACAGAGTGGTCTGTAGGCAGATGCATCGCCAGGAGATTTCCCTGCTTTGGGCAGGAGTACTAGGCGCTGACTTTTCCAGCAGCATGGGAAAATGCCGGTTTGTAGGCAATATGAGAAAACGTCAGAGAAAACTTGCGGTTTTGCGACGATTGCTGCCTTGAGTAAGGCGTTTGGTATGCCATCGGGGCCTGGCGCTTTGTTGGCTTTAAGCCTATGCGCCGCAGCAAGGACCTCATCTATCGAGAAGTCTTCAAAGCTGTCGCCGCCGCAGGTCCGGGGAAAGAGGCTTTGACGACGCGGGGGAGATTGGGGAAATAGTGTGAAAACTATTCGTCTCAGCATCGCAGAGCATGATGGCGGCTGGGGTTTCTGCTGTCCCAGTTTTTTTTACTACAATCTTGTAAGCATTTCCCCATGGGTTATCTTCAACCTGCTCAACGAGTTCACTGAACGTTTTCTTTTTGCTGGCCTTAATTGCCTTGCGCAAAGCAGATTTTTTGCGTTTCAGTTCCGTTCTGTACATGTCCGGCCTATCACGCCTGACAGCGCGCTGTTGTAGCCGCCTCAGCCGGAGGCAGTCGGCGCGGAGGGCCGCTATGTCGTCATTCCACCAGTATACTGGCTTCTTGTGGACCCCAGCACCCTTCCTCGGCATGGTAGCATCACACAAGTCTTTGAGTTGTTGAATGAAGCTGCCTATGCTTTTCCTTAAACTCGGCCGTGGAGTGAAAATCAGCTCGGTGAGCAAGAGCTCTAGGGTACCGCGATCCAGTTTGTGGGGTAGCCAACCTGGTTTTACGCGTTGCTTCGCAACTCGCGGGGCGACGTGTAATTCAAAACGGATAGCATTGTGATCACTATACGTAAACGCATCATCCACCTGCCATTTAGAGTCTCGGGCGAGCCGATCACTGGCAAAACTGAGGTCGATGACAGAAGATGCGCTGCCCTTCACAAAAGTTGGTGTATTGCCCACATTGAGGAGCGTCACGTTAAGGGCTGAGAACGCCATGACCAGAGCGGAGCCACGCTTGTTTGTACGCGCGCTGCCCCAGGTCGTTGACCACGCATTAAAGTCTCCTGCAATCACAGTCGGCACATTGCCACCTGCGTCGTTTACAAGGACATCAAGTGCATGCTCAAAAGCGTCGTGTGTCAAGCTAGGGGGAAAATAGCAGCTGAAGAAGCGTATGCCGCTGATGACGGCCTGGGCATAAAAACTTTTTGCTCGGGGAGCTGATTCGACAGCGTGAGAACCACAGACCCAAATGGCTGCCTTTTTTGTTGAATCCGCAATCCAGTTAGAGTTTTGAGTATGCACCCGGTACGGCTCGCTCAGCAGCGCGATGTCAATGTTATCTTCTTCAACTGTGCGCTGCAGAAGATCTTGTGCAGCCTCGCAGTGATTGAGGTTCAACTGCAGAACCTTCATGGGCGCGCTGGTCCTTTTTGCGCGGCTGGGCAGTTGAAACTCCCGATGCGATGATCGTAGGATGCGCCAGCAGCCTTGCACAGTGGGCAGCTCGGTGTATTACTGCAGTCCTTTGCGAAATGCCCTTTTGTTCCGCATTTTATGCAGCATTCGGACCTGTCATCGCCTTGACACGTTCTGGCGGTGTGGCCAAGGGCGAGACACCGATAGCATCGTGTATGTGCCACTTTTTCGCGTATGCGGGCAATTGTGAGGCCAATTCGGACTTTTCCGGCCTTTAGTAGCGTATTCGCCACCGAGGCTGGCACGTTAATGCAAGCGGTCAGGGTACCGCCATGCGCAGCTCGCATGCTTTTAATCGACTCCGCACTAAGGGGAGGGAGCGAGGGGAACGCTTGGGCTAGGTCTTCAGCCACCTCTTCTTTTGTTGTGAACTCAGCTATGTCACGGAGTTCAACCTGACACTCTTGGGTTTTGGCCTTGATTTCTGCCCGCTCGCCAACTACTTGCGCAATTTTACCGCTTAGCAAGGTCGTGTCTTCCTTGCTGTTTTTTGCTAGCTGAAAGAGCATTTCGCCTTTTGCAGTTCTGCGGATTTTCACGATGTTTTCCGAAACGTTTTTGAGGCTCGGATCGGTTTTTACCATCTTCAGGATGTCGCTGTACGACGTTTCTCCTTTCGCCTGAAGAATTATGGCATCAGGCCGGCTTCGTATAGCTGCGCGGGCTTTTTGCGCTGGCTTTGGTTGCAAGGGGGTCGGCGCTTCTCCCTGTCGCCGTTTTTTCTTTGCCGGTTTGGTCACCGTTACGAATGGGGCCTCAGTGCTCGTATCCCCTAGGCTTGCTGAACGCGTTGTGTGTGTGTGTGTGTGTGTGTGTGTGTGTGTGGAAGTGCAGCGTTCAGTTAACTTGTTAGCGGGCAAATGTTGCCAACATTTCAGCTGGCACTGGGTGCCGCTGTCGATTTGTCCGTCCACTGTGTCGCTGTCTATTTGGCCGTCTGGCAGCAATAAAACGGCAACAACTAAAATTGTATGCGCACAAGGATATTCAAGGATATTGCACGACTGAATGAAAACGTTTTTATTATTACACGAATGTAAGCCATAATCCGGCATAGACTGCGGCAAATGTTGGTGGCTGCTGCATGTGCGACGCCATGTGTGAGTATGTGTGTGAGTGTGTGTGTGTGTTTGTGGCACTAATAGGCGGTGGAAGGGAGAAGCGCCGGTGGAAAGGCAACAGGGGGACAGTGAAACGTGTAATGAAATGAATGCAAATGCGATTGAGTTGATTTAGTATCTGCAGACAAGCGGTTATTACACGCACACCAACAACAACAACAACAACAGCACACAAGCAGCCACGTAAAGTGTCGCGCGACGCTCATTCGCACGCAGCCAGTCAGCAGCAGACAGCAAAGGGGGAGGAGGGACAGACATTTGTGCAACATACGGTAATTTTTGGCAACACACTTACATATGTCCGTATGTGTGTGCGTGTGCGTAGGGGGGAATATTGTTGGAAAACATTTGCGCACCAAAATGAATATCCTTTTGCCGACAACGTGCCGACACACACTCACACACACACGTGCGAGCGTGCTTTGAAAACAGCAAACGTGTTGCAGGCAGTTTTGCTAGTAGAAGCGGAACAGTGGGGCGGGGCAACGATCATGAAGTTGTTTAAGAGTCCTTGACGGTGGGTAATTTCAAAGCAAATGGCTATACGGGCAACTGCTGCTCGTTGCAGCGGCGTTTTGCGGTGTCGCCGCACCGTAGTTGCTTCAGCCGAGCCAGCAACACGTTTTGCGACCAGCGCCACTAGCGGTCGTTGCCCGCTGGCCCACTGTTTGTTGCTGCATTGTCCTGCCATTAAGATATCAACGCCAATATGAGCCGCCGCCTGGGTCGCTCCTGCACATATGGCGTTGGCGTTGGCGGCAAGTGTCCTTACAACATCCATGTAATTTAATGTTGCTACTCTATTGTTGTTCGTGGTGTTGCTGCTGTTTTTGTTGTTGTTTTTTGGGTGCAATGTTTGCTCTTGTTGTCACTGTTTCAGATTTATATATATTCTTGCGCACACTTGGGCGACCCTTTATGTACTTGCACTGCCCCTGTCCCTGTCCCTTTTCTATTTTTCTATTCCAGTAAAGTTTTGGTAAGCAAACCAACCCAAAGCAAAGCCTACACGCTCTGCCATTTCCTCGTAATTTATTGTTTAAATTTAGTAGATACTTTGCAATTGATGTAATTGCGGTCACCGTATCAAATTAATAAAAGTTGCTTTCATTTTACATATATGATAACATACGCAAATTTTTTTAAATATATTCACACTAGGCATCGCAATCCCGGGATCCCGGGATCCCGGGATCCCGGGATCCCGGACTTTTTCCAGTCCCGAAAATCCCGGGATTCAAATTCTTTTATCCCGGGATTTTCGGGATTGCAAAAGATGCTTCAAAGTTCAAATGAAATAAATTTTAAGGCACAAAAACCCAATTCCTTATTTGAGGGAGAAGGGAGGGGATAGAGTGCGTCTTTTGCAAAAGGCTTATGATTATTTACTAAGCATTCAACCAACAAGTGTTGAATCTGAAGGATGTTTCTCTTCAGCAGGGTTCATTTGAAATAAATTTCGCTCTAGATAAGAGAAAAAAACACTTAATGCCTTTGTATTTTTAAGATCTCAGTTTTTAGTTAATCAAAACGCTTAACTTTTTATCGAAATAATCGAAGTAAAACTAAAAGCACAAACAAATTAACTATTTTATTTTTTTTAACAAATATGCATATATATGCACTTTATGATACATCGGTTGCAAAGTAATAAGTTATGTTTAAGTGTCATTTTTGGATAAAACAAAATGCTATGAAACTGAAGTTAAATGTCAAATGAAAAACTTTTAATTTAACTCTTCAATTCCCAGTGTCACCTGTAGGTGACAGATGCTTAATATTTGTTTTCCTACCACATAGGTTTTTATTTTAAAATTCTAACACTTGTATAGCAAAGTCAATTAGTAGTACTTGTTTATTTAATTTTCCTACCAACACTAGCGATACGTCATTTGTAAAATTTATTCAGTTGTTTCACGCGTAATTAAAGCAGTGCGAGTTTGTGTGGTTTCTTTCAATATAAAAATTAGGGTAGTTTAAACATTTTTTATGTATTTTTTTGTCTTATCCAAACGTATCTAAGCTCTTTTATTTAAAAAGAAAATTTTCTTTTTCACTATTTTGGACATGGGAATTGAAGGGTTAAACAAAATGTGATTAAATTCAAGATAAAAAATCTTGAAACTACCCAAATGTGATTAAAATGTGTCCATTTTTATGATAAATATATTATAAACAAGTATTTATGCAATTCGGGAAAATTGTTTTATTAAAAAATTTGTTATATGAATCCCGGGATTAAATCCCGGGATCCCGGGATTTGACTTTTCAATCCCGAAAATCCCGGGATCGCAAAATGGCCAAAAATTGCGATCCCTAATTCACACGTACATATAGTACATGCTAAACATGATTTTTTAATGGTATTTCGACAACAAAATTTGGTTTTTGCTTCGTAGAAACACAAAAGTTGATAACCCCACAACTTTGTTTGTATGCGAGGTGCCCTCTGGTGGTGAATTTTGGAACATTAATTAATTTTGTATTTTTTGCACTCAATAATGTTGACGATTGTTGATGAAATCATTTAAATCCGTTTATTGGTTTCTGAGATACAATATTTTTTCGCCCTACTTATTTACTAAATTAAAAATTCGGTCGCTAATTCCATAGAAAATGCTAGTTTCGTATGGCAGCCCCCTTAAAAGTTGGAGATAGCAATTAGGTATGTATGGAAAAACCATTTGGAAGAAAAAATAAATTAGGGTCAGTCTTACATTTTATACGTCTGGGGGCAACTTGAGAGCAATGGGAGCCCAATTTATAAAAACGTTAATTTTGTATGGGAGCCCCGTTAAGGGTTGGTGGTAGGGGGTAAGTATGTAAGAAGGAAATGTTCAAAAGAAAAAATTAGTGAGGGTCACTTATAGATTTTAATCCTCTAAAAGCAACTTCGGAGCAGCTGTGCAGCAGTTTGTCCAATTTTCAAACAATTTTGCGATCTTTGAGGTCAATGCACGCCATTTAACCCCATTCCAGGTCCCAGTTTTTGGCTCATGCACTTTTTTATCAAGTTGCAGAAAATAAGTGGTTTACAAATCATGTTTGAGACACACTTATACAAAGCACGTTCCAATGTTAACAGGACTTTCCACAAAAATAATGACGACACATTTATTTTAGCAAATCTAACTTATTTTATTGAAGAAAGTAAGTATTGAAAAAGTATTGATGTATTGAGTTCGATGGATTTGCGTGATCTAAAAAGTATCGAATGAGTGTGTGTGAGCGACAATTTATGTCATTTTAAATTTGTTCAAATATTTGATTCATGGACAAAATTTGGCAAAAGTGAAAAAGCAATTCTTAAACATTTTTTTTTAAAACAAAACCTTAAAAAAAATCAATTTGATTAATTATGACAACTCAGTCATCCGGACAGTTTCATTTTAACGACAGATTTATGTGATTTTTAGCGACAATGTCAGCGATTGTCACAACAATGTTGTTGCGATTGAAAATTAAAAACATTACGATTGAGAAAAAATTGAATGAAAAAATATTCCAATGTATTATTAAAAATGTGTTCATAATGAGGCAACCACACCGATGTTGTTTTGTGAAATTTGTGAAAACACTACTGGTGACTATTCAATCGAGTTATGTAAAATATTTTAGTCACGAAAAGTTAAGCTTTAATTTGTTAAATAAATTTTTTATATATATACTTCAACTTCAATTATAAATCAATTGTAAGAGAAATAAGTAGGGTTCGAAAAACCAAAATCAAAAGAAACTGAATCTTTATATATATAGCTACACTTAATAAACACTCGTTTTTAAAAAAACCACCGAATTTCAATTTCACAGTAGTTAGGTTTTTAAAAGATAGATAATCAATATTCAATATTGGATCGTTAATAGAAGATATTTCAAACAAACAAAAGAAAATGATTCTTAACAAAGTATTTTAAAAAACATTTGCTGTGTTCAAACAGTAAAAAAGGACCAGATTTTGACATGAATTCACAACGCTTCATATATAGAAAACAACATGGCAAATATTTTGTCAAAAAATTTCGGCATTGCATTAACCCAAAACGCTCAAATTGATATCTGATTGATTAGAGTGCAGCTGATATTTGATTATATCAGTTTTTTGCAGCTCAGCTCATTCAGAATTCTCTGTTGAAGGAAGCTCAGTGGAAGTTCAAGTTCAAGGACAGAGTACACACCAGAATTTGAACACACACATAGGCGCACACGCAACACAGGCCTACACACACACGCAACACAGGCCTATATACACATGTACACGTTTAAAATTGTTTTTTGGTTGTTGGATCTTGGAAGGGAAGCGTGGTCGTAAAGAAGCAGTCGACAAAGTCGGACGTCGACCGATTGTCAGGAGAAATAAATTTTTAAATAAATTAGTTGTAAACCTTCAGCAAAAGAGTTTTTCTATAAACAAGTGGTAAAGGCGCCAACACTCTTTGATATCTCCCTGGTTCACTTGTAAGTATAATTTCACTATGAATTTTACAAAAATGTCTTTCAGATTTGAAAAACTGTCTGTAAAGTTTTCAAAGTAAAATCGTAACTGGGAAATTGAAAATTTTTTGACAAGCAGGAATTAACTTATCACAGTAAAATATCTTCACTTAATTTATCACTATGATAGTGAGTCCAAATATTTTGACTTAATTTGTTTTTCTTAGAAAAACCTTCAACCAAAGCTTGGAAAATCTTCGCAGAAAAAATTCTCCACAGAAAAGATTTGAATTTTTTCTAAAAAGAATGTGATTGCTGATAAATTTTGGATTCAATTAAATTTTGGTAAAATTTTCTTTTAAATTATTACTAAGAAAATTAGCCTAAATGTTTTACTTCGACATTTTTTGGCTACATAGGCCAGTAAATTTGTTTTTGTCATAAAAAAATTTCACCAAAAGTTTGAAAATCCACAAAAAAGATTTAAATTCTTTCTGAGTAGAATTTGATTGTTATAAATTTTTTTTAAATTCAATTTTGCTTAAATTATTTCTAAGAAAATTAGCCTAAATGTTTTACTTCGAAATACTTTGATTTCATGGACCAGCAAATTTTGTTTTGTTAGAAAAACATTTTACCAAAATTTGAAAAAAATACACAGAACAGATTTGAATTCTTTCAGACAAAAATTTTATTGCTGATAAATATTTTATTTGATTAAATTTTTATTAAACCATCACTAAGAAAATGAGCCTAAGTGTTCAACTTCGGAAAACTTGGACTAAATAGACCATAAAAATTTTGTTTGTCATAAAAAGATTCAACCAAAGTTTAGAAAATCTCCGCAGAAGCGATTTGAATTCTTTCTGGAAAAAATTTGATTGCTGATTAATTTTTTGATTTGATTAAAGTTTGATTAAAATACTAGTAAGAAAATTAGCCTAAATGTTCTACTTAGAAAAACTTTGACTACTTAGATCAACAATTTTTTTTGTCATTAAAAATTTTACCCAAAACTTTGGAAAGTCACTAGAGAGAAGATTTGATTTATTTCTAAAACGAATTTGATTCTGATTAATTTTTATTTCGATTAAATTTTGATCAAACTATTACTAAAAAATGTGTCTTAATGTTCTACTTAGAAATACTTTGACTTTATAAATCAGCAAATTTGTTTTTGTTATAAAAAGATTTCACCAAACAATGAAAAAATCTTCACAGAAAAGACTTGCATTTTTTTTAAGAAGAACTTGATTGCTGATAAATTTTTGATTTGATTAAATTTTTATTAAATGATTACTAAAAAATGTGCCTAAATGTTTTACTTAGAAATACTTTGACTTCGTAGAACACTAAATTTGGTTTTGTTAGAGAAAATTTAACCCAAGTTCGGACAATCTCCACAGAAAAGATCTGAATTTGTACTGAAAAGAATTTGATTGCTAATAAATTTTTTATTTGACTAAATTTTGATCAAATTAGCACTATAAAAATTAGTCTAAATGTTCTATTTCGTAAAACTTTGACTACTTAGACCAACAATTTTTTGACAAAAAAAATTGTACCCAAAGTTCCGAAAATCCCTACAGAAAAGATTTTAATTCTTTCTTAGAATTTGGTTGCTGAATAATTTTTGATTTGATTAAATTTTGATTAAATTAACAATATCAAACTTAGTCTCAATGTTCTAAAATACTCTCAAAATACTTCGACTACATAAACTAAACATTTTTTTGTGAAAAAACTTTTTACCCGAAACTTTGCAAAATCGCTACAGAAAACATTCAAATTCTAAGAAGATTTTTATTGCTGATTAATTTTTTATTTGATTAAAATTCCATTAAACTATTAATAAGAAAATTTGCCTAAATACTTCAAAATACTTTGAGTACATCAGACATTTGTACATTTGTTTTTGTCATAAAAAGATTTAACCACAGTTTTGAAAATCTCAACAGATAAGATTTGAATCATTGGTTAGAAGAATTTGTTTGCACAAATTTTTAAAACAATATGACACATTTGGTAAAGCAACATAAACCAGGTGATGGAACTATTTAACTTTTTATTGAAAATATTATAGTCAAGAGTTTTTTTGTGAATGCAGTCTGTGATTGATAACAGTTGAGATCAATTCTAAAGGACTGAGAATTTCTGGAAAAAACACTTCAATTCCTTAGATCGTGTGATCTTGATTGATATAACTTAGCAGTAAACGATGACATTATTCGAAGTGCAAAGTCTGAAACTTTGAAAATTTGAAGCAATTATGTTTAAAAATGTTGGTGCATCTCTGGTGAATCTCTGAACCCATAACAGTTTAGCTTTAGCCATCTCACCTCTTCTCCAACGCGCAGCTGATTGTCCAAAGTGGAGACGTGCTCGAAGAATTTCCAGCTCAGGTTCTCGGCGCTGCTGGGCTGCAGCTGTGTGTGCAGCGAGACGCTCAACTGATCGTGTGGCGGCTGTTGCTGACTACTCGGCTGCGGATCGGGCTGTGTGTGTTGCTGTTGCTGTTGCTGCTGTGGTGCGTAATTTTCCGTACAACAACTGCCACTGTAGGATCGCTGCAGTTGCGCGTGTTGCGTCAAGGTGTCCAAATTAAAATCTAAAATTTGCACAGCAATGTCGAGGGTTTCATTCACCATGGCAAACTGGCAGCGTGGCAGTCGAAGCGAAATTGCACGCGTTTTTTACAAAGCCAAATAGTTGTTATTGTGTTTTTAGTGGGCAATTGAGGGCGAAAGCAGCCGATGCACGAAACTTGCATTTAATTAATTAATTAATTGACTAATTTCCAGGTAAACAACAACCAGCAACGTCACTGTCAGCTGGCGTTATTGTTTCTGCGCTGCAGACGGCGCGATGTGCTGTTTGACGAGCGCAAACACAGCCGCGCACACGCGTCAAATTATGCGATTTTCCAATCAATTAAACGCGCAGCTGCGCTGGCCGTGGCGGCCGGCCACCAAAAGCGATTGGCGGCAATTGCAGCGATTTAATTGCGCGTAAAACGATGCCGAGTGCCGCCAAAAAGCACACACACACACACACACACGCGCACACGTCTGCTGCGCTGCGTTGAAATCACACAAAAGCCACAAGCTGATAAGCGCCAAAAGCAGCTGCGTATTTTTACACCTCGCTGAATTTGTAATTGGCGTTTCGAAATAATTTTTGTAAAAAAAAATTTCTTTTGTTTTCACTTGCATCAAATTTCACATTTGCCAGCAAATTGAGTTGCAAAAAAACCAAATAAAATTTAAACAATTTCCGAGTGTTGAGTTTCTAAAACGGGCGAGTTTTTTCGCTTTCAGCGCGTTTTTTACGCATTCAACTTTACGTGGCGCGGCTGACCACACACTGAACTGTACCCGCGAACGCTTTGCCAAACACTGACCGGCCGCAGTTTGGCAGCCGATTGTCGTCACTTCGGCTGGCTGCCAGCCGCCGTGGAGAACTTTGGCCGTGGCTCGTCCAGTGAAAACGCTTTGCAGCGAGTGCCCGAAAAGCTCTCGTCGCTGCACAGCCGTCAGCCGTCGCACTCCGGCTGTGCCGGTTTGTTTACATCGTCGCCGTGTTGTGCGGTCTTGGCCCCAATGTGCAACACGTGGCCGTGTGCTGCGCAGCCGCTAAAAAGCCAGTTTGCAGTCGCTGCAAAGTTTTATTTACACTTGGCGCTCGTCCGCGTGGGAAATTGCGCGCAACACGTGTCGCACAGTGTTGCCAACGGGGCTCATTGAAATTTGGTTCACTCATTAAACATACTAAATTTTAAAAACTGAGCAGATATCCCATAGAACTTACTCACGTTTTACAATCGAGCGTCGTTATTGATCCAAAATTCCAAAACACAAAAGGTTCTAATGTGTGACCAGCTTATAAGAAGACTTAACCCTATCACAACTAATGAGATATTCTGTTTCACAACTGAAAGCTTTACTGCTCAAGTTACATTTTCAAAAAATTTAAGAAAACAATACATATTGTAAAACCTTATGCAAGAAACTCACAGAAAAAAAAGTTGGTAACTGTACGGCAAACATAACCTCTAAAATTAATTAAAAATTAATTTAAAAGAATTCAATTTTATTTTTTTAAGTATCACACGGTGGAACAAATTTTGAAAAAATATAAAAAAATGTGTGATTGTACCAAAATTCTACCTTGAAAACAAATTAAAAAGAATCAAATTTTTTGAGATTACATTCACTTCTGAATTTCACTGATTTTCTGTTGTTCGTCTAAGAGATATCCACAATAAATCAATAATCTCATCTTAATAAATGAATTGGTAAATAATTCTAGACTCTTTTGTAATAAATAAGTAAATAAACAAAATAACACAATTGGTTTAAAAGTTATTAATATTTAATTATATTTATTAACCCTCTAGTTGCCGGCCTCGATAGTCCAGCGGGTAGCGCGCTGACTTCTCATACCAAAGGCTCAATGTTCGATTCCTGGCTCGGGCTGGGGAAACATTCGTTTACTTCTATCGCTATCCACATGAAGGCAATGAGAATTACAAGAATCGCACAAGTACGCTCTTGGCAGACAATGGCAAAACCTCCAATTGTGAACGTAAAACTGCCAATCGCCGTTCGGATTCGGCGTTAACCCATTAATGCCCACAGCGATCTAGCAGTGCTAGGGGCCTGAAATTTAGAGACGTATGCTCTATGATGCACATGAACGTAAATAAGAAAAAAAAAATTTTGGTACCTTGTACGGATTGGGCTCTGGAAGCCGACATATATGTAACAGGGCTATTTCCAGTACTTTTTTGTGGAATACATTTTTTTAGTTTGAATGACAATTTTACAGCTTAGTACTTAAAAATACATGAAAATTTTTTATAAATTGAACTGTGAAGGTAAAGGTGAATGAAATACATATGCGGTTGATACAATGAATTATGGATTTGTAGCATAATGGTACTTTTCGGAGCATTTGATGCACAAATCAACATTACACATGCACAAAGAAGTGGGATGCGATTTGCAGTTCATTCCAGCGCAGCGGCGTCTCTTTTTATCCGGCAATGGCTCTACGGAAATCAAGTTGCGTCATACTGCTTCCTCCTTTACGATGCAAGATCCACGCATTTTGCATTAACACGTCATTGAGCCATGAAAAATGCAAAACCACCACTTCTTTCCACGAGCGCCAATAAAAACTCGCATCTCTTCAACAGTTATGTTTGGGTTTGTTTGACCTCAACACACAGCATAGCTATTACTACATAGCTATTATCGCACAACAACTGGATCAGTTCGTCGTTGAAGAATTTCTCAACAGCTGATGAGGATGTAAATTACCACAATAAGAATAGTTCGGCTCCGGAAAACTTTCCGGACACCTAATGTCATCATCTTCGAACCACTAAATAACAGGTTAGCAAGGTTTGTAGGTACGTTTTACTTTGGTACACTTTCCATTCATACATTTTGCCAATGGTTTTTCTACTGTGGACGTACTTGATCCAGAATTTTGGTGATCAAATGTAATACAAGCAATAGAAGTTGTAGCATGTTGAGCATGAATAGTTTTTGTACGTTGAGCCTTTACCGATGTTTTTTTAATGAGAATGTTGACAGTTGGTGTACATATTGCTGTTGTAGCCGAAAAAAGTTCGTCACTAGGCTCCAATGGCTCTTCTTCTGAAACATAGGCAGTGAAATGGCTCCTCCACAAGAGGGCGACCCGAAAGACGTTCATTGTGTAGTACTTGGTGACTCTATAAGATCTGTATGTAAGTTTGCGAAGGAATTATTTATCACATCTTGAAGAGCTTGCTGTTTCAACCTCATTTGTTGTCAATTGCCGCACAATAACCTCAGATGGTTGCATTAATCGTGTTCTCGGGAAATTTTTTGGCACTCCACCACCATCTTCTTCCTCAGAATCCTCTTCAGATTCCAAAATATGGCCACTAGGCGGCTCAATTGTCAACTTTTCCACTGTATTATCTGCTTTCTCATCACTTGCGAGCTCTTGCAAATATATAGTGGCCTCATCCAGTGTCACATATCCGTATCTAAGCATACGAAAATCTTACATTTACATTTGTACTTACGTTAAAAAAGTACTTAGAATAGCCCACTGTTACGTATGTGTAACTTAGACAAGAAACACAAAAGTACTGAGAATGGCCCACAGTTACATATACGTAACAGTGCAATTGCAAGCTGCTCAGAAAAGCCCACGGGCCCTGAACGTTTATTTTAACATTTTTTAATAAAACTGTATATATTTAAGAATCACTTTTCATAAAAAGGTTTTCACAAAATACTTTCACTAAATTGTTATAAATCTTTTTTACCGTTTGCGTGTCGCCATATCGCTATTTTTACTAATTTAAAATTTACCTCATTACAAAACTTGTGCTCACAAAGAAATCAAAAGAGTTTCTGACTTAATTTGAATTTTACAGCATTCGCTAAACTATTTTCAATGTCATATGGGGTATAAACATGAATAGGCATGTACATGCAATTTATAAATAACATTTTAAAATATCGTTGCTGCCGTTACGTATATGTAACTGTGGGCATTAATGGGTTAAACTGTAGGTCCCCTTCCCCTTTCCCCATCCGCTTGAAATGTGTGCTGTAACATATGTCGGCAAAACAGTGTTGCATACACAGTTCAAAAACGGGTGAAATATGTGGTATCACAATGGGCCTTTCAGGCCTCCGAGTGTGTCTCTTATAGAGGCAGCCACCGCAACCTAACCTAACCCTCTAGTTCCCAAGTTTTTAATCTTGTTAAAAAAATAACCAGTGATAGTTTTGAGGTGGAGAAGTAATGTTTGTTCGGGGGAAAAAATTGCATGTCAATAGGAGGCGTGATAGAGGGTCTAGAAAGTAGCAGGCCTACAGGCCTGCTTGCGAAACAAAGCCGAAAAAAATTTCATATGAAGATTTTCTTTTGTAATTAATTTAAATTTTTAATTTTTTTTATATACACTGCGGGACACTTGATTACCCTCACTTTAATTTGTTAGCTAAGATTTTTGTTATGAAGTCAAAAACTTTTTTTTAATGTCAAAATTTTCTGGGCACTTACAGTTACATGTGTTCCTGTTTTTGAACCACCAAAATTGTATGCAAAATGATGATGAACCACATTTTTGACCTTTTAAGCCTATTTCAAGTGGGACACTTGATTACCCTCACTCATAGAAAACAAAGAAACTAGAGGTAATTCTTAATTACATTTATTAATTTTTTATTACTAATGTTTTGTATGGACACTATTACTGCGAATAACCTCAAAAAGACGAGAAGGCGAAGAGTTGTCCAACGATGTAAGATAATTTTCAGGGATTTCGGAAAATGCTTTTTCAATTGTGTCTATAAGACGCCATCTGCATAAATTTTACGGGTCAACCATCCCCAAGTAAAAACGCGTATACAATTATTTGCACATTTGGAAAAAGTGTACCGAGTTTGAAATAAATTGACCCCTCGGTTCAGGTTTTTGCATGGTATACAAAACTTAACCCAGTGTTGACCCCGTCAGATTTCCAATAATTTTTAATTATAAAAATAATTGATTTAATCGGTCCAGATAAGCTACAGTCAATCGCTGGCTCAGGTCCTATGGATCAGACCATAGATCCAGCTCTGGCGACCTCTTCTGCCTTGACACACATTTGACACCATATTCCACCAACTCCAAATTAAAATATTAAATCATTAAACTTTTGCTTCCACGGCGACCGATTTAAATGCGTTAATTCATTTTAATTGTTTCACACGCAGAAAAATTAGTGGCGATTTATGCCACGCCATGTTTGTGTATTAAAATCAACACCTCGAGCGTATATGGACTAACATCGAAACAAAACAACACAACAATAACAGCAACAACAACGAAAATTTCAATAGAGGAAAATATAAGCAGCGAAAAGTGCACATACAATTTTCATAATCCATTCATTAAAATAACAACCACAATAGCGGCTATGCCACAACGCCAACACCAACGCCAACGCCAGTCCGACTGCCAGCGAACAAACATTCAACATTGCGCAAATAACAAACGACAAATAAACACAATGGCGCAACGGAGGGCGGAGTGCACAGCGTCGAGTTTTTGGCGTTGTTGTGCGTTTACCATAAAAACCCTTCATTAGTGCCGGCGAGAAATTACGACACCAGCAAGCGGAGCACATTTAACTGAGAAATAAAACGCCGACGCATCGAGCGTTTTGCTGCGCTTTTTAAGCAAAAGGAGCGAACTGTGTAGTTGTGAAAGGACATTTAGTGGTTTTGAATGCAGTGTTTTCTAGAAATGAAGAAATGCTGCGTCGAATAAATGCAAACAGTTTGAGGTTGAATTTGAAATGAAATTGAAATGTTTGTAGATTGAAAATATTAACAGAAATTAGGTGTTTTTTTGTAAAATTAATTTTGTCAAATTGTGGTCCCGGCGGTGCTCCGTTTAGTGATGCTGAAGCTAGGGTAAGTTGCAGAAATTGTGTGATTAACTACAACTTGATATCTCATTTTGAACTCTGACTATGCTGCGATGTAATCAAATTTGGGTTCCAGTTGCACAACTTGAAATAAATCTTCAACTGACTCTCGAGTTGTTTCTTAGACTTGCATGCACAATGCATTGTGAAACTAAAAATGGCTCAAGTAGCACATAAGCAAAGTTGTGTTTATGCTTCTCTATGTGGCAAAGAAAATGATACCCAATCTTTCCTCGGACACCTTGGCTAGAGAGTCCAATAGAATACTTTCCTAGTAAGTTGGCTGCTTAAGTGTTAGAACTACACAGCTACAAAGCGACTGTTTGAGTCTTTTATTTTTATCTCCTTTCCAACAATACATCTTTTTTAATGGAGCTGTGGCAAATACCCTAACATTTGTGTCAGTTGTTGGTCAGTTTACCTCAGCTGGTTAATGCACTGAACTGCAAGTCTGAGACTACGTTCAGCTCGTGGGCCAATCCACCAACATTGAAATATAAGAAAAAGCTTCATTCCGTAGTTGTTCTTTCAGCAACAAATGATGTCTATAAGAAAATCTCTATAAAAGAGCTTTCAACTCGCAGTTCAGTGTCCTGCTTGATAACATTCTTACGTGAAGTTAGCCGGAGATCATTTGATATTCGAGAGTCGTACGCCAACAAACTGTGGTTCCCAGTCAAAGAACTTTTTTCTATCTAAAATTAGTCTTTCTAACAGACTAATGAGAGATGCAGATAAATAACCTACATATGTGATACGAAGAAAGGCGAATCTATAGTTCACTAAGATCACTAATAGACAAATTACGAGTAACAATTCAAAAAGCATAGTATATAATTAGGAACCAAGAAACATATAGAAACTTAAAAAAGGATTAACACGAAGTGGGTTTAGTGAGTAAATATCCCAATCATACTTATGGAAGATTAGGTTAGGTCAGGTTGCGGTGGCTGCCTCTATAAGAGACACACTCGGAGGCCCGAAAGGCCCATTGTGATATCACATATTTCACCCGTTTTTTAACTGTGTATGCAACCCTGTTTTGCCAACACATGTTACAGCATTACATTTCAAGCGGATGGGGAAAGGGAGGGAGAGGACCTACAGTTTAACGCCGAATCCGAACGGCGATTGGCAGTTTTTCGTTCACACTTGGAGGCTTTGCCATTGCCTGCCAAGAACGTACTTGTGCGATTCTTGTAATTCTCATTCCCTTCATGTGAATAGCGATAGATGTAGACGAGTTTTTCACCAGCCCGAGCCAGGAATCGAACTTGGAGCCTTTGGTATGAGAAGCCAGCGCGCTACCCGCTGGACTATCGAGACCGGCCTGGCCGACCTTCCTTAAGGAAAGTCATTAGTATTTTTTAATGTCGGACAGTCTCAGACAAAACAATTTAGCTTTTAATTATCAAAACTTCATGCGATTCCTTAACTAAATCACATCTGTTATCTTCCTCACTTACCGAAACATTCATAATTTGTAATATCGGTAAAATTTAGGTGACTAAGTTATCAAAACATCTCCCAGAAATACACCAGAGAACCAAAAGATCCGCCAATATAAAATGAATATCTTCGAAACGTTTTTTTAAACATTTCTTATTCGTAAAATTCTTGGCAAGACGCATAGATTCTCCCACTTCTATGAAAAAATCTCATAATCTATCCGATACCTTTTAATCACCTGAGTCCAGTCTTTTTCATATATTTTGGATCATTTTTAATCAACTGAATCCAGCTTAAGCAGAATTTTCCTATACTGGAGGAAATCTCAAAATATATCCATTATTTTTCAGTCAACTGAGTCCTTAATCTAGTATTCTTCAAACTTTTTTGAGCATCTCCAAATGGTATGAGGAAATTTGACACTCTATCCATTATTTTTGAATAAACTGAGTCCTGAAAGTAGAAGTCCTCATATATTTTGCAGCATCTACCAATTTTAGGAGAATATCCTAAAATCTATCCATTAGTTTCCCATCCAACTGCGTCCTGAGTCTAGTGTTCTTACTAGATTTGGGAGAATCAAGGCTAAATGAAGGCTAAAATCTCAAAATATGTCCATTATTTTCCAATCAACTGAGTCCTGAGTCCAATTCTAGGAGAAAATCTCAAAATCTATCCATTACTTTCGAATCATCTGATTCCTGAGTCCAGTATTCCTCATATACCTATTTTGAAGCAATTCTAGGAGAAGATTCCACAAATTATCCAATAGTTTCCCATCCAACTGAGTTCTGAGTCCAGTGTTCTTCCTAAGTTTGGAAGAATCCCACAAATGGAAATCTCGTAATCCATTCATTGTTTTCGAATCTCCTGAATCTTGAGTCACTAATCCTCATCTGATTTCGAGTATATCTCAATTCTAGGTGAAAATCGCAAAATCCTGAAAGTCCTGTTCAGTATTTTTCATACTTTTTGCAGCATCGGCCAATTCTATGCGGAAATCGCATACTCTATCCATTATTTTCGAATCAACTGACACCTGAGTCTTGTATTCCGCATATAATTTGCAGCATCTCTCAAATCTAGGAGAAAATGCCAAAATCTATCCATTATTTTTTCAACCAACTCAGTTCTGAGTCCCAAGGTTACGGAGAATCTAACAAATGTAGGCGAAAATCTCATCATCTATGCATTATTTTCAAATCTAGTGAGTTCTGAGTCCAGTATTTTTTATATGTCTTGGAACATCTCCCATTTTAAGAGAAAATCCCATAATATATCCTTTACTTTTGGATCTACTGAATCTTGAGTCCAGTACGCCTTCTAGATCCTGTAAAACCTCGGACTCTCAGAACAACCCATCTGTGAACATTTGTGATCTATTTTTCTAATTTAATCATCATTATTTTTCTTCCATCCCTCACTTCATACTGCAAACTATTCATACCAACTCTACCAGCCAGTGTTGCCAACACCGTTTCGCTGTCATTATTCAACATTTCACAGCTTAAGAGGAAAATTATACGCAAAACTTTTGACTTAACCGTAATTACATGTTTATTTTTGGCTAAATAAACCGCAAAACTTTTTCATTGTCAGCTAGAAAAGGTTTTAAAACAACACAACTCGCCGACTGCACAGAAAACGCCAACTGTTTATTGTGTGTTTATTGTATGCGTGTGTGGGTGTAGTTGTATGTGTGAGTGCTGCCAAATCCAGTTTGACTTAAGTTTTAAAATTACAAATTATAAATGCATAAAAGAGCGAATGCAAACTCGCACGAATGCTCGCCGAGGGAACAATTGAGAGCTTAGCAGCAACACGCCGCGCAATACAGTCGACTGCAGTTCATTCTCATTACGCTGCAGTTGCCAACAACAGCAACAACAACAACACCAACACTAACAGCCACTACAATAAGCAAGCACAACAGCGGAAGCGACAATGGCAGCACAAAAAGGACAATTACAAAAAGGATTCACATATGCGATACACACACATACAGACGAACGCTAGCACATGGAAAGCGCAAAAATTATGAACTTTTACCAAAGACGAAAATGCTTTTAATTTATAAACACTCGGCTGCCTTACTTAAAACACCATCTGCACTATCCGGCCGACAGTCGACGGCAATCTGCCGCCTCGACTGCGCACAGAACGCGTCGACTGCGAACAGCCGCATTCGGCAATGAATAATTTAAACCGTGCAAAACTTTAATCAACTTTTCACTTTATTACAAGCGGCGCATACAGCGGCCAAAAACAACAAAAACAACCATAGTGCGACACACACATGTGAGCAGCACACAATCCTTCTGAACTCAGACACACCCACACAGCAACAAACGGCCATATGTGACGGCGGGTGGATGCCGGGTGCAGGTGCGCTGCGCTGCGGATCAGCAGCTGCAGCCGAAGAACAATAAGCTAAATGAAGTTTTTAGCGCATAAGTTAAGTAAGCAGCAATTCATGAAGTTGACTCCCGGCTTCACCTGTGGCCGCCAGTTCCCAGCCACCGCTGACTGCAGTGTGAGTGGCAAAGTCGGTGGCGGTGTTCTAATGGTTTCTCGTGTTGGTAAATTTTAATTGCGTGGGGGTGGGTGAGGGTTATTGTTGTTGACGTTAGCACCTGTTATTGTTGTTGTTTGGAGGCAGATAGTCTTAAGAAAAAAAAGGCATGTACACAAAACAGGAAAATTAATATAAAAGATGTCTTAATCGAATGCTTCTTGAACTAGGCAAAAGGAATGGAAAGAAACAGTTCAGGAGTTGTGAGGGACTGGAAAACATGAAGAATTAATGAGTTCGTGGTTTAGTTTTTTGTATAACGATTCTTGGCAGGAAATAATCCAAAACGTATCAAACAAAATATGGAACAAAATTGGGATATATTGGGATAACATTGATAAAAGCTTCTCTGTCCATCTCCCATGTAAGCTTTCGTGATTTCAATTTCAGAAAGATAGATAGATATGATAGCTATGATAGATATGATAGATATGATAGATATGATAGATAGATAGATATTTAAAACCAGAAAATATACTAAAGTTAGTTTTAAAAAAACAGTAAACTTGTTGCCTATAACTTGTTTCCACCAAAGTCGCAAACATTGCTGTGGAAACCAAAACTGAACAAGAAATCTCTCAACAATTCGTTTACGCTTTCCCACTGAAAAAAATCTCCAGAGCACATCATTAACTTCATTTCTTATGCATGACCACCACTAAGAGAAAAACAACAACTGTGACCACCGCTGGCGTCAGCACAAGCTCGGCTAATTGCAGCTCACATTTCCATTTCCGTTTTACAACTCAATCTTCATAAATTGCTGCATTTTAGAATTTTTAATCTAATTTTCATTACGACACATAAATACCGTCATAACTGTGAACCTCACAGCAGGCACCGTTGGTCGCTTCGGTCCTCGACGCGGAACAATAACAACGAGGATGAGCTGACGCTGGAGCAACGAATGTGCCTCTTTTTTTGTTTGTTTGTATATCTGTTTGTGTTGTTGCTTGAGTTCAGTTTGCTGTCGCTGTTCATTGCCAGCAATTGTCGTGACTTGTTTCAGCACATTAGCAGCAAGTTGGAGCACCGACAGTTGATGCAGAAAAAACTTCGGCTCGAGAAAGTTGACCAGCTGCAGTGTGTCGAGTTGTTGTGATTTTTTGTTGCAATGTAGTTTTTGTTGGCTTCGTGCTCGGTGCGCGCATGTTGGCAACACTTGAGTGCCGGACACTGAACGGGCGCGACGGATGGCGAACAAATGAACAAACAACATTGCACAAAAACGTATTTCAATTCTTTACGTGATCTCAAAGGACAAGCAACAACAACAACAACATACAAGTTCTGATTGCAAATTGTGCAGCACTTGGCTGCGGCACAAATGATGCGCTCGTCGTGGTGGTTGTTGATGTTGTTATTATTGTTGTTGTTGTGGTTTTTGTTGTTGTCCATGTAGTGCAATCAGCACACCGGGAATGACAACGTCACGTAGTCTTTTGTTGTGTAACGTTTTGCGGTCGAGTGTCACGCCAAGTGATGGGGAATTTTTTCCCATCTTGTTGTTGTACTTATGTGTTTGTTGTTGCTGTTGTTATTGTTGTTGTCTAGTTGTTGTTGCTGCTGTCTTGTTGGCCTGATATTTTTATGATTGCTTAAATGTCAGCAACAGCAACGGCCGCAGCTGTCGCAGCAGGTAGACGAGCGATGTGCAATTATTTATGAGGTTAGCTAACGGTGAATGGAATTAGCGTAATCTGCAATAATTGAATTCCTTCGGGAGAGCAACGAGCAACAGAATCGCATTTGAGCGATTTGTTCGCATGTACATAGCACATTAGGATAATACAAATCAAAGTGGAAGAAGAAGAGCTATGGAATATTAAAATGGAAGTGGGAGGGGGAGGGAAAATGTAGAAAATTAGCATAAAAATTAAAAATTGAAATTAGAAAAGACAAAGTTAAAAAATATGAAAATGCCAATGAAATAGAAGGAAAAAGTAGAGAAAAGAAAAATTAAATATTGAGAAGAATTGAAGCTAAGCTGATAGAGCGAGAAAACAGATCCAACCCTAAATAAAAGATCAATGCCAGAATCAGTTTTATTTTAATTTTTAACACTAGAAAGATCACAGGTTTTCCATACCTACAAAGACAACATATTATATTCGCTGATATCTCGAAAAGTACACATCGGAGTTGGCTAATTTTTCACAAAATATATTTCTAAAAAAAAATATAAAGTTTTCTGCAATAAAACAATAAAAGTCCCTAAAGCAAAATTTGACAGAAATACTAAAAAAATACGGATATATAAAAATTAAAAACCTTCAATATGATCGCAATAGTCTTTCTAGTGTTCAGACAAATTTTAGTGTTAAATTTTTATTAAATTTTAAATTAAAATAAAATTAACTGAATTAAAATTAAATTTTTATTAAAAATCCACTATTTTCGCTATGAAATTTTATACTTTTAGCATATCTATAGTGATTTGATTAATACCATATATGCACCATTTTGTACGATAACTTGTTGCTATTTATAAGGTAATTTCAATACATCAATACTCATAGAAACTTAATCCTCATTGACACAAAGGTGGCACAGTCGATTTTCACAAACTTTTCTAAAGCACATCTATGACCATTCAAATCATTTTCTATAGAAAGGAAGAGGTGATAGTCACTTGGACTATAAAAAGGACTATAAAAAGGATGCTTGAAGTACATCCATCCATACTCCCAGACCTTCTGGCGAATCACTAACGATATTTGTGGCTTGGCTTTGTCCTGATGGAACACAATTCCTCTCCGTTTGATCAAAACCGACCATTTTCGTTCGTTTGCGTCTTTCAGATGGTCGAATCGTTGACAGTACAGGCTCAAATTCAAAATTTGTTCCTAGGGAAATAGTTCATAAGGGGATTATTCCCTGCCAATCTAACCTCTGAGAGTAAAATTGCTATGAAAAAGCTCCCAACTCGCCGTTCGGAATCGGCATAAAACTGCAGGTCCCTTCCACCCGCGTACAAATTCACACGCACAACACGGGTGGTTGCGGGTAGCTAGGCCTTAGTCTCGTAATCGGGCTGTTAGTCAAGAAGAAGAAGAAGAAGAAGTAATCACACAATGCTGGAAAAAAGCTATGAACTCTGGGAAAGTGAGCAAAAAAGGATTCGATCTAACTTCAAGAAAGATAAACTGATCGCATTGATCACAAACCCGTTCTTGATGTTAGTCGAATAGACTAAGACTGAAGGCTTTATATAATATTTTTTAATTACTCACCCATATTTACCACTAAATCTAAGATTAATGTGGGAATCAGTTTTAATTTTTTTATCTTTAATCTCTCCTTTTGTATTATATGTCATTTCTAAGTAGTTTGTATGTATTTCTATTGGCTTTAATTAATTTGAATTGAATTCAAATGTGCAGCCAATTAAATTGAAAATCGAAATATTAACGGAAAATATCGCTGCAACCTCATCCACACGCACGAAGCCAACAAACGCTGCACACTTCATGCCGCCAAAATGTTTCGCCCAACGCATAAATCCCCAAAATCTAAATTGGTTTTGCCAAAAATATTAATTGTAAATAACTGGCCACTAAGTACACACACACACTCCCACATACACACACACATGCGCGCATATGAACGCACAGAAATGCACGCAGACATACACACACACACACGTACAAGGAAGCTAGAATTTTGCAAAAACTAATCCTGTGCATGGTGGACACGTACGGCCGGCGCGATAAGGCACAACAACCGGTGCAACAATCGCCGCACTGGCCACAGCAACTTTGGTCAGTGAGCAAAGCCAAAGCCAAAGCCCCGAGTGCCGACGACACTGCAGTTTGTCAATTGTGCAAACAGCAAACAGCAAAGCACTGCAAAATTGCAACACAGCAAAGTACAAATGACAATGAAAATATTTACAGACAGCCGAAGCGATGGGCCAACAGTGGCCCGGAGGAATGGGGAGCGAGAACAGGACGAAGGACTATAGACTGCGAACTAGCGACTAGCAGTCATTTAGTCGTAATACAAACTGGGAGCTGGGAGTTGCTTTAAAGTGGCCAATATGGCCAAGTAATCTTTGTTCAAAGTCCTTAAAATAATAAATAACACAAATTAAAAAAAAATTTATAAATAAAAAATATTACAAATTAGTGCACTTTGACAGCGAACAAGAATAATTTTTGTGCAAGAATAACTTTTTATTAAAATCTACATAATTTTTTCCTTTTATTTTTGTCATATTTTTCGATTACATCGACCATTCAGCAACAGAAAAGTGGCCGCGCAGAGCGAGTCGGCCACGCGCTGATGACATCAAACATCAACCCAAATGCACATCGGCCAATTGTGCACTCAGGCCACACCAACTCACCAACATTCCACCAGCAACTAACAACAACAACGTGCATCAACGAACTACATTCACCTGGGTGCCCAAAGAATGTCAACTAAAACATCAGTTTTGCATTCCATTGCACCAACAACGACTGTGTGCGCACTTTTTGCGAATTTTTATTATGGTTATTGTTGCTTTTGTTATTTTCGCTTTGGTAGTTTGGATGTCAGGCGTCTGTGCTCGACCCGATCCAGTGCAGCTGGAACGAAAGACCAACGGTTGCAATTCATGTGGCGGCAAATCAGCACAGCACGCGGCAGACAGTGAGGCGTTGGAGATGGAGATGGGTGGCTGCAATGAGGTGAAACGAGCAGAGCGCGCACTCTTCTGCGATTGCATGGCCTTTCGCCGTATTGAAGTGGAATTATTCATGGCATTTCGTTACGTTTGAAATGAATTTTTGCTTTTTCACAACGCGCCCTTGCCCGATCCGACCTTTGCTCGGGTCTTTCTCTCTCTGTGTGGAAGTATTGCAGCAAGGACGCAAGAATCCGGCGATGGATTTTTTTAACTTTAGCCGACAAGATATAAGAATCGCTAATGATAACTGCGGTGTGGAGTGGTGAATGAGGAAGATTGCTGTTGTTGTTATTTCTGGTGCAAGCATATTATGACAGAAATGTATATCACACTTTATGCTAAACCAATTCATTTTATTCAGCACATTGCCAAAAACTTTTCTGCATTGCTGTTTCCTTTTCTTTTTCTTGGATATATATAAGGACTCTCAAGGAAAAATTGATTCCTTGAAACTGTATGTTTTTTTTAACCTTTATGTAAAAAGCAGAAAAATTATACATACGTCAACAGCAGCATACCTGGGTATGCACTAAAGAGCGGCGCAAGCACTATAAAAATTACTTACAACCAATGCAATGAAGAAAGATTTCGATATTCATACGAATACTGCACGAAACGACAATAGAACTTCAAGCACCTTGAAGTATAGAACAACACTGAAGTAGAACAACACTGAAGTAAAGCGCTGAAGTAGAACATTTTCAAGCATACGGTGTTTTGTTTTGCACGATCGGTGTAGCTGATGTTTGTTTTTGGTATTTGGTATGGAATATGGGCTGCATTTCAAGCATTACAACAACATTAATGTAAAAAAAACATTAAAACATGTTTTTTCGATATTTATTTAAGTCTGTTTTACTCGGTGTGAAGTAGAAGTTCTGTTCCAGTAGAAGTTCGGTGTGAAGTAGAAGTTCTACTTCACTCGGTGTGCTTGCTGTGACTTACCGTTACTTAACCTCATTATAGCTTTCTGTTTTGATATTTTGCTTCACAACAGAACACAAGCACTGTCGCTACTGAAGCGAAAAGGTTTTCGAATGATGCAGTGCTTGCTTTGTTGCAGAATAGAACTATTGAGGATTTGAATTTGCTGTCACCGCGACACTGAAGTACAGTACTTGACAGTACTGTGCAGTAGTGAAGTGTGCCCAATAGAACTTTTTGTGCAGCTCTTTAGTATGCACATATATTTTGTATGGAAAATTGCATAACTTTGTGATAATTATGTGAATATTTAACACAGTTTTTAAAATCAGCCTAACTTTTTGTTGTTAGTTTATTGAAAAATATGTTTTTTTTTAATTTCATTATATAAAAAATGCGTTTCTTAGAGTATACATGTTTAGTTTGCCGCGGAGCGAATAAATAAAAACCACGGTGGTTCGGTATATGAAGGAAACTTTATATTTTTATATTTAGTTAAAAGCCCCGCGGCTTTCTACGCGCGAGCTACGTCAGCAACATCTCTGGCGATCCTAAACAAACACCCATTAGGAACATAAGCGACAAATTCGCACCTTCTTGTCAAAAGATAAGAAAGTTCATACGAATGTGGATGAATGCAGACAGTTCACTCAGTGTTTTTGTTTAGACCAAATATTAGACACAGACAACTGAAGAAATAAATCTTAACACTTCCTGTGCCACTGCCTGGCTCTGTAAGAACTCAATATCGTGGAGTGAATATTCCTGACGGATGATATTTGAAATCGCGGATCTGCTCTGTTTGATTAAGAGATCGAACTGGTTTGCCTCCGATTGAGACTGTTTATTCGCTTCAGAGGAAAACGAGAGGGGATTTACAATGGGCCAATTTGGCCTCCGAGTGGAAGTGCGGTCTCTGTGCCGCACACAAATTTCCCTACCTAACCTAACCTGGAAATGTGTACTGTGCATTGATTTATGGAAAAAAACTCGATTTCGAAAAATTTGAGTGCTTATTGGTAATTTAAGGCAGGTTCTCACCTTGTGGATCCGAAAAAGTGCACTTTTTTTAGGAATTTTTTTTGAGAAAACGGTTAATGATACAACGCTGAAAATTGTTTCTGGATATGAACACACATTTATTTAGAGAATACAATTTTTCAAATTGAATGAATCAAAAAAAGGGGGGAGGGGGCGTCCATCAGTGGCGGCATGTCGGCGAGGAGGTGTCCCGCTACCGGAAGTGATTCTGTCAAAACCCGTGATCGGAAACACAAAAACCGAACACATTTCTAATGTGTACCGTATTATCTATTGAATGAACCAAGATCATGAAAAAAAAAATCAAAATTACAAAAGTTATGAGGTTTTGAAAAAAAAATTTAGATTTTCGCATTTTTTTGTTCACTAATTTTTTTTTAAATAAACAATTTCCATATATTTTTGGCTGATCGTGGTTCGTTTATTAGAAAAAACCCTAAGGAATATTTGGAAACAATTTGGTGACGATTGGTTCATTCCAGCGCCTTCAATCACTTCCGTAAGGTCCGAAAATGTGGTTCTGAGAAAAACGCGTTTAAAGTTTAAAGCGCGCTTGGCCGGTGCTCTACACTGCTCTCTGTAACGGCCTGTAACTTTTGTAATTTTTCAGATTTTGATCTGAAATTTCTGGAGCACATTTTTGAAACATATATCTACACGATAAGGCAAAAACAAAAAATTGTTTTTTTTTTCCACAAGGTGAGAACCTGCCTTAATGAAAAAATCTCTTTTCTCAAGCAGCTTAAGACATATTAATGCTTGCATATAAAACGCTGTTGAACCGTAAATACAAAAACAAACGCCATCTGTCCTAAAGTGAGCAGAAACGAACGAAATCCAAAGTCAAATCAAAAAGACCAACCAGCCAAAAAACTTAAAAGCAAAAGCAAAGCTTAGCATCGAAATCTTTATTCATTAATTATTTAACGACTTCTTAAGTGGTTGCTTAAGTACACAGAAACTTGCTCCTTATATACGATTAACCGAAGCTCACAGAAACGCCAAAGGAAACCAAAACCACAAATGCACAAAAAAGTGGAAAGAAAAGTCTGAAAGAAGTAAATGGGAAAAAAATTAGGAACGTTGCGTGCGCTGAAAGGCCGGTGGAAGCGTTTTAGGAAGTCAGCCAAGAAGTAATCACGGCGCACAAAACAAAGAATGGAATACGAAAATAAGCAGTGGGTGAGGCGAGGGGGCGGCCGGAGCAGGTCAGCGGGACTCAAATATGTGCGACAGTGGCTGACGTTGGCTGAGGAAAGATGGGCGCGCAGACTTACAAGCGGCCAAGCATGAATGAATTCAACGGCGCCGCGCTTAAGTAACGCAAAGTGTGGCGAAAAAGTTAAAGTTGTCGAGCGGCAGCGATTACGCGCCTTCAGCAGCTGTTTCCGCTGTTTGCTGTGGCGGCTTGAAAAAGGGTGTGGTGACTTTATAATTTTTTCAAGAGAGCAGAGAAGAGTTACTCAAAAGTTAAAAGGCAAATTAAGTGCATGTGGCAAAGTGCTTTGGAACAAAAAAACAGTTGTTTGTAAAAACTTAATGCTGGCCGCAAATGCGTTGCCTACTAAAAACAACACTCAACACTTTTTTGGAGAACTTTCACAGCTGCCTACAAATCAGTGCAGCCTCGATTTGCATGTGAAAATTTTCAATAATCCCATCACGAATCGTGCACTTTGGCTGGCTTTGGCGTTGTAATGTGTGGTGTCGTTGTTGTTGTTGTGGCTCATAAATTCATTGAAATTGTCAAACTGCATATGCAACGGTGGCAACACCTGCGAAGGTGCGAAGGGTGGCACGAGTTTTTAAGTTTGAGTGAGTTTTTGTCTGGGGATAAACAAACAAATTGGTGATGGTATGTAGGTGTGTGTGTGTGTGTCAGTGAATGTTTGTGAGATGGGCAAACAAATTATTGCTGCATTTTGTTGCAAGTGTGCTGCGTGGGAGTAGGGTAGTGGAATGGAGAGAAGAAGGGAGGGCGCATGAATGTGTGATTGCACTCTGGTGGTAATTGGAACAGAATTGGAACAGAAGTGAGAGATCAATGGTTGACTTAATGCACTTTTTGTTTTCAATTAAAGTACTTGAAAAAGTTAAATTGAAAGTAAGCAAAGCATTGAAACAAAAATAATAAATAATTTACTTTACTTAATTAATTAATTTACTTACTTACTTACTTACGGAACAAGTGTAAGCGGGCCAAACAAAAACCACGAGCCAAACATTTGCAACTGTTTGCACTCGTTTCTACTTTTTCTTCATTTCCGCAGCTTCTTTTACAGACATCACTGGACGAGAGGCGCCATTTGATAAGCAACTAACTACTTCAAAATGTCCTTAACTGGAAAAATACTGTATGTATGTCTTCTTTTATCTTAAATAATTTCGTTGGATTTGCAGGATCAATAATTGTTTGGTTCTCTTGAATATGTCAGAATTCGAATATTTCTAACATTAGATATGAGTAGCAACGAATTAGTGCATAAATATTATAAGAACGGTCGGTTTCACTCGAAGATTTAGGGAAATTAAAAAGAAATTCAAAAATTCAAATTCAAAAATTCAATTTTCAAAAGTCAGAGTGTTAGCGTTTATATTTACATTCCAAATTTTATTGAATTTTTTTATTATTTTGGTGCATCTTTGTGTTTTACTAGCAGGGCCAAAAAATTAAGTTCTTCTTAACCCTTTTTTGATTCCGTCAGATTTTTATGAATAAATACTTATCTAATTATTTATCATTTGTAGTGTTTTTACTATATTTGAAGTCAAAAGGCCCATCAAATCGTGTTTCTCCAGCTAAATTTTTTACCCATAGTTGACCCTGTTATGTTTCGATTTTCGAAAAAACTACAAACACGTGTCGAATTATTTGTCACTAAGAGTACTTTCACTAAGTTTGAAGGCAAAATCTTGTTTCTCCATATAAACTTTTAACCCATAGTTGACCACGTTATGTTTTGTTTTTCGAAAAAACACATGTCGAATTATTTTTTACTAAGAGTACTGTTACTGAGTTTGAAGTCAATAGGTTCATGTTTTTTCACTCTTAACCCGTCAGATTTAGATTTTTGAAAAAATAAAAAAACACATATCAAATTATTTCTCATTAAGAGTACTTTCATTAAGTTTGAAGTCATGTTTTTTCAGTTTTTCCATACAAACTCAAAACCTATCGTTGAGCCCGTCAGATTTATATTATCGAAAAAATGAAAAACACGTATCGAATTATTTCTCACTAAGAGCACTTTTATAGAGTTTAAAGTTAAAAGGCGTAAAAAATCATATTTCTTCATTAAAAAATTTTAACCCTTGCTTTATCCAAGTTTCGATTTTCAAAAATGAGAAAGCCGTGCCAAATTTTTTTCATTTCAAGTCTTTTCACCAATTTTGAGGTCAATAGGGCTATTGGTTCATGGTTTTTTCGTATACGCACCTTAACCCATTGTTGATCCCGTTTGATTTTGATTTTCGAAAAAAATTTAAACAAGAAAATGAATTATTTTTGATTTGAAGTGTTTTCACCAAATTTGAAATCATCAGGCCCATTAAATTCCAATTCTTTATACAACACCTTAACTCATACAACACCCTTTTAGAACCCGAGTTTCAAAAAATCCCTTCTAGCGGAGGTTTAATTTTCAAGATGTACCTACAGTTTTAATTTCATGCTTGTAGCTTCCATGATAAATCAGTCAGTGAGCCAGTCAGGGCAAACAATTATTGTATATAGATGTGTGGTACTGTTGAGCTCAGAGGCAGATTCATGGGTTAAGAGCTTATAACATTGAAATTTAATTCGCACCAAATACGAATCACAACGAGTCCATTTTGCGGCCTAAGTTTGCCCTTCAGCATGTACCTAATCTAACCCAACTTAACCTAACCAAATACAAATACACCATTGAATGGTTCCTGCATCGACTACATAAGGTTCTGGTACGTGATTCGCATACATCGCACTGTATTTTAACAGAGAACAAATAATAAAAAGTAATTTAAAATTACTAAAAACACTTTCGACTCCACTTCACATTTCACCATGTAACCGCATAAAATATTGCAAACAGACACGTTAATAATTTTACCCACAACTATGCCATGTATGAATAGTTTGTGGCAAATGTCAACAATAACAACAACACGCCCACATGGCATGCGGTCTGCAATTAGCCACTATTCATTGCATCAACAGCGTTGCCAGACTACTGTCACCCGTACATGTTCAATCAACACTATCAACTGATTTCTGACTAATGCGCCAACACTCCAAACAGTAATTGGCAGTTCAACAGTCGAGCAAACGCCCAACGCCAGAGTCCGGTTGACAAATATTTGTGGCCAAATATGGTTGTATCGTTGGTGTTGTGTGGCAATCGAAAATATTTATTGGCATCTTATGGGTGTGATTGAGCAATGATTTTGGTTTTCCTGTCGACGTGCCTAATGTGTGTCGCACTCAGACAGTTCGACCATAATTCAACCCCCAAACCGGCCACAGCTACAAGCCACAGGCGTCCGTTCGAGCGGCAGCTGGCAACAACGATTAGAAGGTCGCTTGTGTGTGTTTATTTACACGTTCAGTGGTCAATCATATGGCGTTGTTGTTATTACAAGCGATGTACGAGTGTTGGTTTTTTTTTTTTAGTGAGAATGTGTTATGTAGGTTGGACTTGATTAATTTGTTGGGAGTGCAATAATTAGGAGCACAGTGGCGAAGTGAGTGATGGCAGCTACAGCAATGCAGTCACCGTAGTTGGCTCAGGAAACAATGAATCAAAATCATAATCTAAACACTGGCAAACTGCTCTGATTTTGCTGACTGATGAACAGAATGAATGGTTTTCATCAATGAACATGTCACTTGTATCATCAATGGACTTCCACTGACTAAACTAATGTTCAATTAAGTATCTAGATTTGTAGTACTAACACCAATTTTTATTGTTCGAAAAGTTTCCACAAATCTATTAATAAATTTCCCTCAACAACTTATTTGAAAACTTGCTTCAAAAATCCTTTTAATACCACCAAATATCAACTTTAATCTTCACATACAATACCTATTCTACAATTTTTTTTTGGTCAACTCTACCTGCACAACAATTTTCAATTAAATGTCAAAAATCTCCTTTGGGGTTTAACTGTCAATTGACATGCCGTAAATAAAGGCAAACACGAGTAGCACAAGAATTTAAGATAAGGCCAGCTTTGTGCAGCACAAAGCTATCGAAAGGACAGCGCAGGACTTTGAAATGAAAGAGGCCGAGAACATCGAGAACACATGGCACACGTGTGGCTGTCATGCAACCAAACAGCCCATTGAAAGGTGCTAGTGACCTTTTTATGCAAATATTTGCCCAACAAGAAACCCAGCCACGAGGTCCATAAAGTCATCTTGGCTTTTTTCGTCTGCGTATCTAAATGTTTTCGTTTTTTTCTTTCTTGACACGTGGACGGAAGCAAATGCTTATCGTGGGCTGTTGTGAAATGAAGATGGTGACCATTCAGCTTAAATTTGATATAAGTTTAGATCACATAATTTTCAGATAATTTAATCAATTGCATAGTTTTGGAATTTGAAGAATCTTTCAGAGATGACTTAAGGAATTGAGTAACGTATTTGCGATGAACGAAAAAAAAATATATTTTTATTTTCATGGTTCACTGCTCTCGAGAGCATAGGGCTTCCACAAGACATTGCCTTGTGTTGGTTACGTTTATCGGTTGTTTTTTCTGCCAGGATAAGTGATTAGCCTGCCGCAGATAGTCCATGTGATGAAGTTGCCATCTATCGCCGCTTAAAAACGCTGCCTTGGGTGTTGTCAGCTACCGCTCTTAGCGCCATTTGTTGTGTATAAGAGGTGACAGCACGATGGTTGGGGACTTTGCTAAGATCGGTTTGGAGCGCTGTTATACACTAGAATTTAAGAAACGAATGTAAGAAATAATATAGAATATAATAAAAGAAGAAGAATACTATAGGACGAGAAGAATAGAATATAATATAAGAAATAATATAAGAAATGAATACATTGGTGAGTATTGTATAAGTGAGTCTTTTTCACAGTTGTACTGAGTTATTGCTGGATTGGAAACTGTTAAGATCAAATATTATTAAAAAAAATGTGTTAGTTTCATCTTCAAACATAGGGTAAGCTAAACTAATATTGGCGCGAATTATCCTCTTAGGGCTCTGGATGCAGTTTTAATAAGACTGTCTATTCTGAGCTACAGAAAATTTCTTAACGAGTTCTGGGACATTCCAGGAAACTGTAAAGCAGACGTGCTCATCTCAGTCGACAGGACACTTCTAAGCCAAAATTTAACTTTTGGAATCCGTCTTTTAACTTGCAAGTTTCTTAATCATACACGAAACTAACCTAAGATGAGCTGAAGGCAACATAGGATTTACTGGACACCAAACCTAAACTTCCGTCATTCTAGAGAGCCTTTCTAACTTAAATGGAATCCAATGAACAATGATTGATGTTCTGACGTTTCACTGTGTAATTGGCACCAATCCAAGAAGGTAGGGTTTGCTTTCTATCTTCCTTTGTAGATGTATGAACGAGGCAGGAAACTCACTGCACCCTCAATATATTTGTCTCCCATTATCCAGACGAGTAAAGACTTTCCTGGCAAGTTTTTCGTCGGCAATCTAGGAGATCCAGGTGATAGGACTATTCATAGGTTACCAAGATTTGAATGGAACTCAAACTGGTTCATTGGGTTCGGTTTGCTTTCAAATGATTTTGTTGGTACTTCTTTGGCAACTTCTTTATATTCGTCCCGCATTATCCAGAAGAAGAAAGACTGATCTGGGCCACTTCTACTTCGACAATCGAGGGAATTGAGTCTATAAGACTTTTCAGTACGCAGTCAACTGGACTTCGTAGGACGCTCAAACTGGTTCAATGGGTCACTGTGTAGTTGGCACCCATGCTAGAAGGTTGGGTTTGCTTTCTAATGACTTCTGTTGAAAGTGTATGAACAAGAAAGAGGAAGACGCGATTCACCTTCTTGACACTTGTTCCGCATTATTAAGAAGAAGTAAGACTCATCTGGGCAACTTCTAAGTACTTCGACAATCGAGAGAATTCAGCGTATAGGACTATAAGCAGTCAACTAGACTTCGTAAGCACCTCAAACTGGTTCAATGGGTGAGTTGCCTTAAGCTTCATTTATTTTGATATTACAATTCTACCTACATACTTATTTGATACATTTTTAGTTGCTACAGTACTAATTTACAACTACAAACTACTTAACTAGAAGAATACAGCTACAGACCACAAGTCCTTAAAATTGATAAGATTTCAAATTGTTATTGATAAAATTGTAAAAATTCTGTATTAAAAATTAGAACTTTTTAGATATTTAAAAGTTTGGAAAATAGATTCCGCAGAAGAAGTGAAGTGTGGTCACCTTAGCCCGCAGGAATATTGCAGTGTCTGGCTTAACTGAAGCGTAGGATAGACCTGTGATGGCAACAAAAGACAAAAACAACAACAACAACATCTGCACACAACCTTAGCATTTAAAGCAGCAATGTACATATTTATGTAAAATACGTTTTAAGACAAGTTTGAGGTTAAATTGCGGCCAATAAAAGTTGTTAAAGGTGAATATTTAAACAAAACTGACACACTCAGAAAAAATTTGAATTGATGGAGATATGTGGCACATATATCTTCATCAGGTCGTCGTCATCGTAGTCAACATCAGCAACAACAACAGCAGCAGCAGCCAAATCAACAACACAATCAACAGCAACAGCGGCAATGGTGCTAGTTGCAGCAACAATGCAGCATTGCAATCAAGTTGGTAGCTGAATCGTGAAACCGGAAATAAAACAGGAAAATTAAAAACGTACAAAAGGTGCAGGCAGGTGCAGTGGCGGCACGGAAAAAAAATCATCCAAGAAAACACCTTAGCAAATAGAACAAATATAAAAAGGCCAACAGCAACAACAGCAACAACAAGAACAAGAACAGCAATGATGCCGAGTGCCGGCAGCAAGTGTCGGCGTGCAGTTGGGTCCCAGGATGCGACGGCCACAAACGCACAAACACACAATCGGACAAACACACAAAAAGGTTTAACTAAAAAAAAAACAACAAATGCAACGCTATGCAAACAACTCCGTGGGCTAAATGCGAAATGAAAATGCACTACAACAACAAAGCGCTGCGGGTTAAGCGGCGAGGGAGAGGGGAGCCGACATGCGGCAGCGACACGGCAGTGCTTGCGGCCATTCGCCGTAAATGCGGCCATTATTGAAAGCCTCAGCCGCAGTGGCAAATATGAGGCAGCAACCTTTTGTTGTTTTTGTTGTCTGTTTGTTTATCTGGCTATGAATGCGCAGTGTTTGGATTTTTTTTAACTTTTAGTTTAAATGTTTGTCATATGAATTTTGTATTATTTCAACAAGCAACGGTTTATGAAACCAGCAAATGACGGCAGCCAAATTTTAAACTTGAATTCTATCGATTTGTTGGCGGTGTCTGCATGTCGGCTAATCTAACTGCATGCCGGCAAGAACACAATACAAACAAACAACGACAGACAGCAGCCAAAAGTGCCAATGAACTTTTTCAATATTTCAAGTTTTATTTTTATTGCTTTTATTTTACTGTTTGTGTTTAATTTGAAGCGAAGCGAAGAACCCAGTGGAAAGAATGCAAGCAACAAGAACTAGAACAAAAAAAAACTAAAAACATTAAACAATTCTTCCAAACGATTTGTGCAAAATCCGAGAAATTAAGGCACTTCCACAGCAGCCATTCGTCACGACCCCCAGTCGGATGCGGCGAAAGCCAAAGAAGTGCGGCAGTTGCTGTCATAAAAATCGAAAGCAACACATTTGCCGCAACAGCACAGAGAATCGACACCAATGAATGAAACGACAAATGGTGGCAACAAACGGAAAAAAATGCCAGCACAACTTTGCATCGATCCGACGCGATATGCCGACAGTCGTCAGTCGGCAAGCGATACAAAGCGGAAATTCAATCACAATTGGCGAAGAATTAAGCGTGAGTCCTGTGCAACTGCCGCTGTGTGGCAGCAACATTTGGCCGAGGCAACAATGGAGTATGAAAGAGAGAGCGAGGAGAGAGAGTGGGTGAGTCGAACTTGGTGCAACGAAGGCGGCTGCTGATGTCAATTGCCAGCTTTGGATGTGCCCTGCATTCATCACAATTTTTCCAGTAACTAGTAGTCAGTAGTCAGGGCCAGGAATTCGTAGGGCTACAGTATAAAATAGAAATTATAAAATTTATAGCACAAACTGAAAAAACCAGTAATGATGTGTTTAGTTCTTGCAAATTATAAAACGGATAAGAGTGAGAATTGGAATATAATAGCAAAAACTTAATCCACAGGATCCACTCAATTTGTGAATCTGAGTACCTTTGATTCGGAGACAAAGAAATCTCTAACTAAAAATCTTAAAATAAGCTTACAAATCTGTGGCCGTAAGGAATAACAGCCAAAGTCGATTTTATGAAGTTTTCAGGAGAGCACTTTTAATTTTTGAATTTGTTTTAGATTACACTAGATCAATTTTAGATTTTTGGGCTTAAAGCATTCATTTTATGAGCAAAAGCTATAGAATTTTGTGTAGTAGTAAATTTGAATACGACGAATGCAATGGTGGTATAACTCAATTTTGTCCTAACTATACTTTGGCTGTTATTCCTTACGGCCACAGAAATACGACTATATACTACAAATCGAATCAAACATTTGAGGTAGTTCCTCGGCTTACCCATGTTGAATGTCTTCTTTCAACCTTCATTTAATTGAATTTTAAGCCAGTGATGACCATTATGCTACGCGTGAGTCGCAGCGACGCTGACGTAGGTATGCGAACATAAGGCAGCGGTCTCGCAAGTTGCAGAATGCTGCCCTAAACCAGTGTCTGAAAAAAGCACACAGAGAAATTCGGATCGATTGTACCTGCTTCTAGTTGCAGAGACTTATTCCTTCTGATGAAGACATGGCAACGCTTGTTATCCCTTTTTTAAACCTGTAAACCTTGTACTCATAAAAACTCTATGCAAAAACCTCATTAAGAAGAGCTAAAGGGACCACACGATGTTCCAGAACCCAAATTTGACTAACCTTAAATTTCCCTCATTCTAGAGAGCACCCTTCCTCATTTTAGAGAACCCCCTTAGAATGGACCAGGTAAGAACAATGTTTGGTGTTTTGACGAGTTACTATGTGAATTGACACCCACGCAAGAAGGATGGGTTTGCTTTCTAATCACTGTCTGAGGTGTAGCTGTATGGATAAAGAAGAGGAAGAAAGTACACTTCACCTTCTATACACTTGTATCGTATTATCTAGGAAAAGAAAGACCACTTCGACCATCTAGGGAATCTAGCTAATAGAACTATTCACAGTCTTCTAAGCTTTGTGAGGAACTCAAACTCGTTCAATAGGTGAATTGGTACTCTCGTTTTAAAGAGAGAGTCTTCTGCCGAACTGTATAAACAACAAAGGGGAAGAATAGGTCATTCATCTTATATACTCGTGTCCTACTTTATCTATAAGAACGAAGACTCACCTGGGCAACTTTTTCTTTGATAATCTAGCGGATCTACCCGATAGGACCATTCAGTCTACTAGAATTCGTTAGGAACACAAATTGGTTTAGTTTTCGACAGGGGCGGATTCAGGAAAATATTTCGGGGGAAGGGTGGGAGTTTCCAGAAGTAATTCTTTAATATTTATAAAATGCCTTTTAATTTGTGTGTAGTTTTAAAGTCGATCCTAATATTCCGGGGGGGTTTCAACCCCCAAACCCCCCTGAATCCGCCACTGGTCTTCGATTATCTAGCGGGTCTAGATGATAGAACTTTTCACAGTCTACTAGACTTCATTAGGAACTCAAACTGGTTCAGTGAGTCAACGGCCTGAACGGTCTCACTGGCTTCTCATACCGAGGCCCTAGGTTTGATTCCTAGCTCGGGCTGGTGAAAGGCTCATCTGCTTCTATTCTTCTATCCACATGAAGCAGATGAGAATTAAAATAATCGCACAAGTACGCTCTTGGCAGGCAATGGCAAAAACCTCCAAGTGTGAAAGAAAAAACTGCCAATCGCTGGATTCAGCGTTAAACTGTAGGTCCCCTCTCCCTCCCCTTTCGCCAACCGCTTGAAATGTGGGCTGTAACATATGTTGGAAAAAACAGTGTTGCATACACACTAAAAAAAAACGGGTGAAGTGTGAGATATCACTCTCCACTCCTCCGGCTCTGGAGCATTGGCCACCACAAGACTCCCCCATCTTACACGATTCTGGGCTGTTGCTTTTGCGCCGTTCGATGTTCTGTTGACAGCGGCAAGTTCGCGTAGGATCGACCTTCTTCAGGTGTTTGTTGGTCGACCGCGACTTCTACTCCCTTGCGAGCGCCATTCTCGTGATGTTGTCAGGTAGTTTTTTCAGTGTTTGACCTAACCATTTCCATTTTTGCGCTTAATTTGCCTCATAATGGGTTCCTCATTAGGCCCCATGGGCATAGTACTATGGTCCAAATGTAACGTTTCTGTCCACCTTTACCTTCACATCACATCACATCACATCACATCACATCACATCATATCACATCAACGGTCTTAAGTTTGATTGATTGTGGTATCACAAATCGTTGTTGGGGCACGTCAGAAAATATAGTGGGGTTCTTACTCGATCTTAAAGCATGAAAGGCAGTACAGTCGGAGGCCTTAAAAGCCCATTGTGATGTCCGAAGACAGTGTAGGCAAGCCCCTATCATCCTGTGTTCAGTGTTGGCTGAAACAAACCTGAACATCGAACGAACCTGGCAATGTCCTCTTCCGTAGAACAAATCATGCCCAAGTCATCAAATATATCGGTAACTTTCATAGCTGTATAGAGATTTACCCAGAAGAATCACAGTAACTATCTTTAATTCTTTTAAAATGGAAATTTATCATCCATTTAAACTCTATGAAGGATTTGAAAACCCATAGTTTAGACAAGATTCCCTGAAAGACGTTGAAAAATTAACTGACCTGTCAATGTTGTTCCTCTCGAAGGCATCTATGGCTTTACGCGACTCGAGTTTCTAAGAAACTAATACAATAAATCTACGCCAGTTAGACTTTCTCGGATTCCAATAGGTCGGTTGACTTTCAACTTCTATGGAAAGACTCTTTACAGAAAAGACTTTCAGGTTGTGGTCCAAAAACGAAAATTCCGTTCGTATTTTCCAGTCGGCCACAGAGATAGTGTTGGAGTCGGTAGTCAGGGTAATATCTATGACTTCTACGCTAACCCTGTTATGAAAAGTCGGTATTGCCTCTATTACATAGTACAAGGTTAGAGCTCAGAAGAAATAAAAAAATTGACTCACCCCTAATGTTGGTGCCGAATCTTTTTCACAACTAAACAAAAATTCAAATGTTCAAAGGGCCCCGAAATGTTAGGCTTCCACAGTTTACTGCTCGAATAAGCGACAGACGACACTGTTCTCTGCAACACAGAACTTTTTTCTATTCACTCTTCTGGTGTATTTTTATGCGATTCGCTGTCACTTGTCTTTTGTGGCGTTCTCGTTGTTTTTGTAGTCATTCTTGCCGCCAGCCAAAGTTGTGCAGTTTTATTCCATTAGAGACACAATAAATAATGAAATCTGATCACGTTTCCACTCAATTACCTGTTGGCGTTTGGGGTATTTCAATCTGTACACAAGTGTGTGTGTGTGTGTGTGTGAGTTTAGTGCTGAAAATCCATGCTTTATGGCGGGTTTTGACTTGTTCGATGCGCTTCACTTTTGTTGCTGACTTTTGCGTTGTGTCAAATCACAGTTAGCTGCAGGTGATGGCTGAAATTTGTGGCTGTCATGGCTGATTTTGAATATGTGGCAATGTAATGCGGAGCTGTTGATGCTATTAGTTGTTGTAATGCAATTTGGAGCGAGTGCGTTTCTGAGCTATCCGAGTTGTCAGCACAATTACGAAGTCAGCAGCTGAAGGATTCAATTCTCAATTCCAATTCAAAGCGAACAGCAAAGCGATTTGTTGGCAAAACTGCAGTAATTTTACGACTATAAATCTACTGCTTTGCAATCCAATCTAATGTTTGCTTACAATTTTGTTTAATTTATGATTTTCATGAAAGTGGCGCATAAATATCAACAAATGTTCTCAACACACGAATGCAGAAATTTAATCGAAAATGTGCCATTAGCTATTAAATTTGTTTGAGCCCAACTAAGCTAAACAAAGTTATTTACTGCAATTAAAATCCATTAACAATTTGCCAAATAAATAAATAAGCATATTGAAAATAATGATAACATTGCATCAAAAGACTTTAAAATCCACTTACACCGACACGCAATCACACACGCACACACACACGAGCGAGTTGCGTGCAAATGTGTTAGTGTTGGAGTGTAAATCAACTGTTTGTCAGGCAATTAATAAGTCCGCGTAATCATAATTTTAATTATCCTGTTGATTTAATCGTTTTCAATTAAAGCAAAACAAAACGAACGTTGCGAACGGCCGAACAAGCGGCCCGGAAAAAAATATATTTGTACAACATGTACATTGTTGTTGTTGTTGTTATTATTGACCACTGATGTGCTGCCTTGAACGTTTACATTTAATTTATTCCACTTTATTGGCAGCCGGAGTTCAGCGCAAAGCAGCTGTTCGAGCGACGATAGCAGCGTTCGTTGCATTCGCACTGGAAAATTATTATTTTTATTTTTTTTCAAACGCGTCACACGAACCAACGCCACACAGGTGGCAATATGGAATTTTGGTTATTTGTGCACAGTGAGCGAGGAAAATATTTGCCAGCATTGCCCGGACAGACATCGACAAAGGCAGCCGATATTCACACATGCGGCGCCAAGTGTCGATACTCAATGCAACAGTGGGACTCGCGCTGCGTGCAACATGCAACACATGCTGGGTGGCTGCGTGTGTGTGTCCATGTATGTGTGTTTGTTTGATTTAATGAATTGCAATTGCCCAAAAGCATATTTCAATATTCCCATCCCGCCCCTTTCACATGGCATCACACGCGTTCAACCACAACCGAGCACACATATTGGCAACACCTTGTTTTTGTTTTTGTTGTTATTGATTGTCTCTGACTGTGCTGCTGACTTTTTGCCTTAATGCTGCTTGCACTTTACATCCATAACTTCGCATGGAGCTGCAGTAACAACAAGCAAGTTGTTTGTTTAAGTGTTTACCTGCGGCAAGTCGTGTTTACTTACCGCTCCGTGCAACTGTACGTGCCACAGCTTATGCGACTGTATGGATGTGAGTGCATGTGTGTGCGCTGCAATCGTTTGCAATAACATTATTGCATTTCCTTGTTGACGTTGTTGTTGTTGCTGTTGTCGACACTGTCAAATTTGCATACTGTAGATATGTGTGAATGGGGCACATGTGCTCAGCACCGTTAGCAAAAAAAAGTATGCTTATAAAGTTGTATTTACTGAAATATGTACAGACAATTATGAAAAGTCCAGTGAGTTTACAAGCACTGAATTATAGAGTTCGAGCTGCGAGCCACTGATTATAAAAAATTACAAAAAAATTTAATTGCTGCAACTGATTTGAAAGTTCATGTAATTATAAGCGATTGATTCCGAATCTTTCACAGAACATCTTCTGCACCTATTGGAAATTTACGTGCTATCCTTGGATCCTTATCCTTTCATATAACTACAGTGACTACAGAGGACTTTGAAATATCCTTGAAATATCCACAAATTTATATCAAAGACCACCCATACCCTTCGAATACTCTATGAGATCTCATCGACATATTGATAAATCAGATAAATTCCTGTACACAAAGAGTCTCCGGAAACTGTGAGGACTCCTAATAATCAAAATCGCATTGCCGAGTAGGTAATTCAAATGGGTTCATATATGCAAAGAGACTACGGCAACTGTGAGCACTCTCATCTCATCTCTCTGCGTATACATAGGTAACTCAAATGGGTTCGTAGATACAAAGAATCTCCGGAAACTGTGGGAATTCCCATCAATGAGAATTGCATTGCCGTATAGGTAACTCAGATGGGCTTGTAGATACAAAAAAACTCCGACAGCTATGAGGACTCTCATCAAGGAAGATCGTATCATGGTATAGGTAACTCAGAAGGGGTTCGTGGATACAAAGAATCTCCGGAAACTTTGGGGACTCAAGTCAATGAAGATCGTATCACCGTATAGGTAACTCAAATGGGTTCATAGATCCAAAGACACTCCGGCAACTGTGAGGACCCTTATCAATGGAGATCGTATCACCGTATAGGAACCTCAGATAGGTTCGTGGATACAAAGAATATCCGGAAACTGTGGGAACTCCCATCAATGAAGATCGTGTCATCGTATAGGTAACTCAGATGGGTTCGTGGATACAAAGAATCTTCGAAAACTGTGAGGACTCCCATCAATAAGGATCGCATTGCCGTATAGGTAACTCAGATGGGTTTGTAGATACAAACAAACTTCGACAGCTGTGAGGACTCTTATCAATGGAGATCGTATCACCGTGTAGGCACCTCTGATGGGTTCATAGATACAAAGAGACTCCGGCAACTGTGAGGACTCTCATCAGATAGGTTCGTGGATACAAAGAATTTCCAGCAATCGTGAAGACTCTCACCAATGCAAAAAAAATTCCGACAACTGTGAGGACTCCGATCAATGTGGATGACATTGCCGTATAGGTAGCTCAGATGGGTTCCTGAACACAAAGAATCTCCGGCAAATGTGAGGACTTCCATTAATGAGGATTGCACTGCCTCATATGGGTTCTTGGACACAGATAATCTCTTGTAACTATGACAACTCTCAGAAAACTTTAGCTCCAATTAGTAACAACAGTATGACGCACCTTATTTTTATAATATCGCAACGGATCCCATGAGGGTCAAGCCAACTTCTTGAACACTGCCACTATAATCTAACCTATCACGAGCCAATACTGCTTCATCTGCTTGGAGATTACTCATAACAACAGACCGAAATATCCTGTACTCAGAATTTTTGCTCATCATTTCAGAAGCTGCAAGTCTAGTAAATGTGCTGCCCGTTGGTTTCAAACCACAAAAATTTGTCAAAAATGTGTTAAAAGTCTCAAATCAGAAGTAGCCATAAACTTAAACTCCCCAGCTTCCCAAAAATTTATTAAAAGTACTCAAATATTCCACGGCAAACTTCAAAAAGTCAAAGAAAAAATAAAAGATCGTGCACTAAGATGGCAAAAGCAAAAACTAAGCTTTTTAAGGTTTCAATCCCGGAATCGAAACTGAACTTGCCCGGGATCCCAAGATTTCGAGATTCAGAATCCCGAGATTGCAATCCCAAAACACAATGTATTTATCACTAATGAAATACTTAATTAACAACAACAAATACCTCTACCAACGTCAACAACTAGAACCAATGTAGACGGCAGCAACAACAACAACCATTGCTGTCACTAAGAACAACTGCAATGCAACACCAACAAGGCTGCAACAAATCATAGATTGTTTGCATTTTGCTGCTGATGAAGATCCACTTTGCCAATGGTTGAATGGGAGGGTGGGTGGTGATTTAATGCTGTCAAAATCATTGTGCGAGTACGTAATGTGATGCAACAATATTCGGGCTGACAATGTGAGAAGCGTTACTGATGAAAATTCAACTAAAACGTGGTCGATTCAACTTGTTATTCGACTTGTTGCTGCTGTTCGAGTTGCTCGGCTGATGAAATGTATTGCAGGGAGAAGGATGCGCTGTCGGTGCCTGTCGAGGTGTCAGTGCCGAAGCAAAACGGAGATTTGGCGTGAATTGTCGGGCAGTTGTGGGGAAATTGAAAATTTCATGATTGTTGCACATTTGCCTGTTGCACGAACGCGTTTGTGTGCGGCAATGAAAGGCCGAACGGCGAGTTGGGGAAATGTGCACAGGTGGACATTGCGTAGACGAGATAGGCTTATGTTGACTTGTCGAAACGTTGTAAAATCAGCTCAGGTTGATGTGTGCTCGACATTACTGCAGCTAATCGAAACAACAAGAAGTGGCAACAACCATTTGTGCGCATTTAGGCACAGAGAAGTCTGCACTCTGCATGTGATTCGATTTGATGTTAGGTTTTGTTGTTGTTATTGCAATACTACTGTTTTTTCTCACGCTCTCTAGTTGTTGTTGTACATTTGAACTGCAGGAAATTAGATTTTTGGTTTGAGCCAAAAACAATTTGTGGCTTCCAAATGTGCATAAATTACAGATTAAATTAGCGTAGCTTCAAAAGTTGCACTAACAATAACAACAACAAACTACTCTAGCGAACGTATTCAAATAACAACAACAACGGGACACTGTAACGGAAACTAGCATAAGTGCGCTTATTGGCGTGAATTCAATTTTAAGCGCCCAATGCGCCACGAAAGCAACGCTTGGCCAACAAAACGAGGTCAAGGGTTAAGTTGCTGAAAGTTGTCTACATATGCATATAACACATATGTATATGCGTGTATGTGTTTGTATTTGCCCAATGATCGTTGAGCATATTTCAACTCTTCTTCTTCTTCATCGTCTCCTTTCGTCTTGAGTTGGCCGCTTTGCGCGCGGAAATTGCATTAGGAAATTTGCCGGAAATTAAAATACACTTGTGAGGGTCCAACTGCAGCGACCAACATCACCATTGAGTCCACTCTGTGTGCATGAATTCATATTTACTGGCTCTACTCTGCATTGGTTGTATTTGTACGTTTGTGCGCCGAAAAGTATGCCACGTACAGTGGCTCATTTCGCATGCCGCGCTGAAGATGTTGACGAATGCACGGAAGTGGCCGTTGTCCTTTCGCCTCGCCCTCGTCTCTTCTTCACCCTCGGTCACACTCGCTGCGTCCCCACTCGTTCGGCGCAGCCCTACTGCAATGCATTCGACTGCTGCTCGAAATGTTTTCAGTTTGCTCGGTGTGTGCGTGTGCCCTAAACTTTGCGCCGTTAGTTGGCAGAACTTATTACTCACACCCAGTGCGCCTGCAACTTTGCTCATTTCAGCGCATTTTGGCGCTAATGGAGTGACAGTTGGGAAAAAGAATTATTAGATTTGTACACGCGCTCGCTGAATTTTAATCGCAACCGAAAGCTGTGTGTCGGCCGCTGGCTGGTTCGTGTGCGTGTTCTTTGTGTGTGTGGGTGTGTTTTTGCTTGGATATGCACATTGCGCAAATACGTGATTGCTAAAAGCAAGCAAACGCTTACGAGTTTTGATTCATTTGCCTGGTGCGAACTAAGTGAATTTGCCGTAGAAGAACAACAACACTTCTGAATATAAGAAAACTGCATTTAAGTTTCATTGAACTGGACTGTGCAATTTTGTTGATTTTAAATTTGAAATTTTACTAAAATCTTTTAAATAAATATGCAAAATAGAAATATTTGAAGTTTCGTTGATCTTTTGCGTGACATAAATTTGTCGGGTTTTCCTGCAGTTCTTAACACTTTCGTCATATGACAACGTGCAATTTGTGATCTTTAGGTTTGACGGCTTCAATAAACACAAACTTAATGTTTAAATTTAAATCATTGAAGTGTACACGTTTTAACTTCAACTGATATATTTTGGCATGGTATTGAATTTTTTCTTAAATCTGAAATTTACTTGATAACATTTACTTGGAAGGAAACCTATGAAGAAAGAGTTAACGCCTCAAATTTTCATACTTTACACAGTGAAATGTTTCTATGTTCATTTAAATAACGATTTGGCTTTTAAATATTTCTAAAAAAAAGTAAGTAAGCTTAGTTTGGATAGGTTGCTTTGGTGATTGGAAATGTGGCTAACTTACAATAATTTGATCTGAGTTTGAAGATTACATTATTTCAATGTTTCATAATACATGTTTGATTTTCCTTTAAAAACACCCACAGTTGTCTATAGCTCAGTGCTAGAGATACACGGATAATTTTTCAAACGAGAGTGGTCTCCTTATTTCTTGCGAAGACCCAATGGTACAGAGGTAATAAAAAATATCTTCTTTCCACTCTCATTTCTACAAATTGGATTGAAGATTTCAAAGGAAGGACGGTTTGTGAATTCGACAATAAATTCTGCTTTCCGGGAGCAAATACTTTTGTCTTTCATAAGAAAAATATGTCAAACGGACATGTCCCCAAGATCTTTGTTTGATTAGCAGTGTCCAAATGATTCCGAACCCTTTATCGACCTTGATTTTACAGCATACGTCATAAAAATAAGATAACAAATTTTAAATTTAAAAATTTGAATTAATCTCATTAAGTCTGGATTAGAATATCCTGAAAATCATCTCCGGCTACTCTGATTACAGACGATTGTCCCTTTTTGATGTTGTATGGCATTCTGATGAAGATATAGAAATAGTTGTTGTTTATTTTCACAGGCACAAATTTTCACAAAACTTTAAAGCATCTCATAGCAAGAAATCGTTCGGTGCTAAGTCGCACAAACTCAGTAGACAGTTGATATCGAAATTTGGGGAGATGATTCTCGAGAAGCCGTAACCCGGTAAGGGGTCGTTAGTCGGCTAGTTGAGTAAGTATTTAGGATTTGGTCCGGGAATCGTTGCTCTTATAAAACTACACAACAAAATCATTTTTTTTTTTAATAACAAGCTTCTGACAACGGATTCTGGTAGAGGGGACCGAATAAAAATATACGTGTATCGGCGTTTTGAAAGTTTACGTCTGAATTAATTTTTAGGAGGGGTCAAAGTTTTCCCCATTTCGCGCATTCTTATGGTAAGTTGGCATACGAAAACCATGTAACCTCACATTTTAGGTATATGATGTTTTCAGCAATTAGGTGTAAAACACTACGAAGAACATTTTTGGGGAGCATTTTAACCCTTATTCTCATACCCGGGTACCCGGGTGCCCACTGCGATGTATTTTCGTGAAAAAAACTGACAAATAATGAAAATTTTTTTTTTACCTTCCGGATCCTCGTTATTTAGGTGAAAAGCGAACAAATCATATCAAAATTTTATAAACACTTTTTAATTAACAAAATATTGAAAACTTAAAAATTTCATGAAATGGGTACCCGGGTACCCCGGGTGCCAAACGACGTTAGTAAGTTTGGGTATGAGAATAAGGGTTAACCCTGTAGCTCCTATTTATATGGGGCAATTTGACCCTTTTTTCTAATCTAAAAAAACAGGACTGTTTAAGGACAAAATGTACCACAAAAATATTCATAAAATTCTACAATAGGTCTCTGAAAACATCGAAGCTCAGAAATTGGCTGGACGTCAGAATTAAGCCAAAACTGATAATGTGTTTAAGTGTTTATTTCGTATTTAATCAAAATTGGTACCTACTTAATTTCAAATTTTTTCAGTTTAGGAAATGCCAAATCAAATAATTGGATCATTTCCGTGAAGACCTTTTTTAATAAAATAATAGAAAAATCCAAAATGCTTAAAACAATTTTCTTAGTATCAGAAATCTCAAACTCAAATACTCAAAAATCGATTTGCTAAATCAGGCCAACAAACATAAACTTGATTGTGTTTAATTTGCTAACTTGTCTGCAAGTGCAATTTTCCATCGAAAGCTGGACACCACACCGACACCATTCGAATTGCTGGAGCAGACGACTGAACGGATGCCGAAAGCCGAAAGCACACAGCAATCGCAGCGAAAACAATGCGAACTAATGGCACGTGGTGGCATTTGTTTGCATTCATTGTGCTCATTTTTTCATTGCGTGCCGCTTCGCACTCGTTGCAAGTGAATGAAATTATAGGCGTGCGGCACAACTGTCGAGATGCCGCAGCGACACACGTGAGGCAAATTGTTTTCTGGCCGAATGCCGCCCAAAGCGAGATGGCAAAACTGAGCGAGAAAGGGAGAAATGATGAAATGAAATGTGTTTCGATCACCTTCCTCTCACTGCTGTCAGTCGAACAAAAAACAAAAAATTGAAAAATTCATGGAGCTGCTGATTGCCTGCGGCAGCAAACAGTGGCACAAATTTCACCGCGCATAAATGCTAATAAAAATATTTAATGTTTTTTGCGTTTGCTTTTAGAAAAATATGAAGCAAAATGGAAATTACTTCAAACTGGTTGGAGTGTGCAAAAATTGCGCATATTTATGCGCGACCAGCTGCGTTGCAAAGCTCGTTAATTGAAAGTGCATTAGGGCCACTGTGCAGCCCACTGTTGTACGCTCCGCTTCGTCCGGTGCGGTCCGCATCATCGCTCAAAAAGGCATTTTCATTAGTCGCTTTGCTCTTTTCTCTTATTTGCCGCACACATTTTTTCGCACGCTCTGTTTGTGTGTTGTTTGTGTGTGTGTATGTGTGTGTGCGTTTTGTTAGGTTGCCTAAGCCAAACTATCAAATGCGCTAAGCCGGGCACTCAGCACAGCTCGGCGCGCCACTTATGCAGCGCTGCGCCGACCCACTGCGCGCCCACGCCAACGCATCGGCCTGCTGTCTCTGTCCGCCTGCCCCGCAGCGCCACTGACCGCCTCATTGGCACCAGGGGAGCCACACTTGCAGCGGAGACGGAAAACAAAAATCAATTGAAAATCTTCATTGGCAGTGATTGAACTTTGTATGTGGCTGTTAGTTTTTTTTTTTTTTGTGCAACACATTCCCGCGCTCGCTGTCGCCTCTGCAACACTTTGACGGCCACCAACATTGCCGGCTGCCGAAAATCCGGCCGAATGAATGAATCGAAATCACAGATTGCCGCATTTTAATGCCTGCCAATCTGTTAGATATTTTTAGATATTTTTGTTATTGTTGTTGTTTAGTGTTATGCCTGCAGTTGTGAGTCGGTCGGGTGAGCCATTGGTGGCTGTTTTGCTGAGTCGTTTTGCGTTCAATTGATGCGGCAGTTGGCCGGTTTGCGGCATTTCTCGACGAGCGACGTGAAATCTATTCGGCCAAAACTGACTCACTCTATTGGCAACGTTTGCTGAAGTATGGAAAAAATTGGAGATAGAATCAGTGCAAGGATTTATTGCAAAAAGGACATTCAAATGTTTGTATGTATGAGTTTTTATTAAACGCTACAGATTTTTGTTTTCAAAATTATTCAATATTATTATTTTCAGCACCGATTGTTACTTATATAAAATAAAGTACAACAGTAAAAACTAAAATAAAATAAATTAATTAAAATAAAATAAAATAAAATAAAATAAAATAAAATAAAATAAAATAAAATAAAATAAAATAAAATAAAATAAAATAAAATAAAATAAAATAAAATAAAATAAAATGAAATAAAATATAATAAAATAAAATAAAATAAAATAAAATAAAATAAAATAAAATGAAATAAAATAAAATAAAATAAAATAAAATAAAATAAAAATAAAATAAAATAAAATAAAATAAAATAAAATAAAATAAAATAAAATAAAATAAAATAAAATAAAATAAAATAAAATAAAATAAAATAAAATAAAATAAAATAAAATAAAATAAAATAAAATAAAAATAAATACAAATTGATTTCTTCCAATAACGGTCCCAAAAAAATTTAGTTGAATATTTACTTGTTTTAGCATTGAAAATCAATTGAACCGATTTTTTATGCTTTTGTCGCTTATTAAACAGATTCAATTAATTTCGTGTGAAAAATTCTAAGAATCTGACGGAAGGCAGACGAAGGCGAAGAAGTAGGAGCTAAAAAGTTTGATTCTTTTGCCAAGCAACTACAACAACCAATACAACCACAATACACACAACAAAAGCCAAAATAATTTCCATCTTTTTTTGTGCAAAACTTTATTGCAAATGAAGACGAAAATTCCATAAGAAATTTACACCATCAGCAGATCAAAAGCTCCAAACGGCCGCTTGCCGCGGTAACAGTCCGCTTCGACGCACTCATCGCAACGTCTGAAAAATGCAGCAAAACGTCGAAGTCGTCGAGCGACGCCAAAGAACGACGGCAAAAGTTCGCCCCACACGGCATGCAATGCTGCATTGTGTGTGTGTGTGTGTGTGTGTGTGCATTTTCCATGCGATAGGCTGACGTTGTTGCTGTTTTCATTGTTGTTGTTGTTAGTACAATAATTGGTTTTTGTTGTACTGTTAACTTAGCGCAAAGTCTGTTTACCGGCGCGCCAAGTTTAGCAGAAAAATTGCGCAACAATAACACCAAAATAATAGCAACAACAACAATAAAAGTGCTACCAGCAACAACAGCAATAACAACAATAACAATCCGCATTGTCTATTGTGCAGTCAAGCCGCACGGCAAAGTAACTCGACACGACTTGCAACGCAGCACAAAAGCCAACAGCAACAATGCGCAACGATTCGAGCAAAAATGGCAGCGCGCGGCAGCAGATTGAAGTGAGCAGCAGGACGCGCACTTCTTCTTCAACTTATGGCGGAGTTTCATATTTTGACAGGAGCAAAAATGGCAACAGAATGCGCTCAAGTTTCTTTGGCGCTGGCGATGGTCGGCGTCGACGTGCTGGCAGGAAAGTCAAAATTTGCCAATATTGTTGTTGTTGCTGTGTAATTTAGAGCGGGGCGGCCCGAGCGCTCAAAACTGATGAGTTATGTGCAAAGTTATTGGACTGAAAATGCCGTAAATAATCAACAACGGCAAACTGGCCAACGCAGCAGTGCGAAAAACGAAAAACGAGAAACGCCGGAAAATGGCAGCGCGAAACGGCACCGCTTGCCGCTGTGCTTCAATGCATTGTTGTTGCATTTTAATGAACTAACAAAACAATATTTCGGTAACATGTTTCAAGTTTTGCACATTTTGGGCCAATTTGATTGTTGCGTTGTTGTTTTTGTTTTCGAAGAGAAAAGTGCAAGACAAAACAAATGAGTGAAATGGAAAACAACAACAAAAACATTGCAAAAAAATTGAAAAAATATGAGTAATGCTGAACGTGAGTCTGAACTTAAAAAAAATAACTTTGTCATTAAAACTGCACCATAGGACGGTAGATGTTGTCGAGCGTAAAAAACGCAAAAACAATTAAATGAAAGCGCCGGAAAATAGTTGTCCTCGTCCTTAAGCCAATTAGTCGCATTGTCTGCTGGCGCCTGTGCAGCGAAATGGAGCGCAGAGTGGCGCTCGTTCGTCAGTGCTGCCGCTGCCGCTGCGTCGCATCGCACCAATGGACCGCGCTCTGACAGACACAAATGATGCTTGACAGCTGGGATGGTTCTGTTTGTTTTACTTCACTTTGCAATTATTGCGCATACAAGAGGTGAGAGGGGAGGGGGTCAGGGCTTCGACTTCAAAGCAGCGCTTGCATTTAAGGCTTTGTGTTTGTATGTGTGTGTGTTGTGAATCGCTTCAGTGCTCCATTAGATACCTTACGATTCACACGAAATCAATACTACGTTGAAGATCTACATTCGTTTGAACACCCTGCATTTTCCAAATCGATATTCAGATACGAAGGAGCGGCTGCCTTAAGGCAAAGACTACTTAGACCATGAAGGCCCATTGTCCACACATACAGTCGAGCTTAAGATCGCTCACTTCTTAGGTAGGGAAAAGAAAATAAATTATACAATTTTTTAAATAATAATTTACGAGAAATCCATTCACCCTTAAGGGAGTTTAAAAATAAAGGCTGTTTCAAAAATAAACTCTGTCGCTAACGTTTTGCATCAATATTACAAACAATTTTTTGGACTTCATACAATATGTGTTAAGTACACAAACCCTTTGAAGAGAAGTAATATACCTTTTCCATACTTCTAAAATAAATCTTCATACGACCCAAGTATTTCTCTTTGTCGATCGGTAGATTAGAACCACTTGTGCACTGATGATTTCAATATTTATTACCAATATTGGGAAACTGCTTTACTATCAAAAGTTTTCAGTTAGCATATTACGGCCGGCCCCGATATTTTGTTTCAGTAGATAGACTGTATGTTTGATTCCACAATTCAGATCAGTACATAGGGTCTAGGTTCGATGATTCGTCTATTTCTGTTGGTATTCATAAAAGATTGCTTACTCATTGAATCAGTTGGAGCTTCTCATGAAGCTTAGTATACAGAAAATAATCTTATCGGATAGGTTCTAGTTCATTCTTCTTCTGGATAAAGAAGAAAATTTGGCTCCTTCCCCTTCTACTTTAAGCAACAACACTTGTACCAAAATCTGTTTTTCCGTTAATTTTTAAATTTGTTACGAGGGCGGGTCAATAAGTCCGTGACTTTTTGAATTTCCCGCCTCTTAATTGAAATGGCAACACTGCTCCCGTCAACAGTCATCTGTCAGTTGACTCTTGTTAAAAATTGAACAAGCTGCGACATTTAGTTTGTTTTTGGCAGCCGTTAATATCAGACTACCGCGTTGACTGAGAAGAAAATGGAAAAAAGTGAATTTCGTGTGCACGGGTGCACACATGTGCAGTTTCCATGGCAAAAATCCATGAATTGGGTTACGAATTGCTCCCTCATCCCGCCTATTCACCCGATCAAGCCCCAAGTGACTATTTCTTGTTCCCAAACTTGAAGAAATGGCTCGGCGGAAAGAGATTTGCCTCCAATGACGAAGTCATCTCACAAACAAATGCCTATTTTGAAGACCTCGACAAATCATATTTTTCGGAAGGGATAAAAAAACTGGAGAAACGTTGGGCCAAGTGTATAGATCTCAAAGGAGACTACGTTGAAAAATAAAATAACTTTTTATCTAAAAACCTGTGTTTCATTCAAAAAGTCACGGACTTATTGACCCGCCCTCGTACAAACCTTACAAACCAATGACACCTTTAATATTTATAAATTTTTACAACAATGTAAAAAATATACCCCAGATTTTTTTAAGGTCAAAATGTTCAAAAGTTGTGGAAAAGTTGTGTTCTCGAAGGGTTGAATCATTTGAATTGAGGATTCAAGTGCACAAGTCTCCTGCCTGCAAGTCTTTGTCGACGACTAAGGAAAAGGAAAATAAGACCAGAGAGGATATAATTTCCCAAGTAATGAGAGAAATAGTGTGAACGTGAAATGGAAAACCTTTTAATCATTCATTCTATTCGAAAGCATATTTTGCACCAGCAATTTCGTAATAAAGGGGGCGGTTTGAACCCACCAAAACCCCCCTGTGTGCACCACTGCCACTCATGTATGCATAAACCTTAAACCTTCTTTTTTCTTTCTTCAAATAGAATTTGGAAAGTACAGACAAAAAATATAGGCACGTAACTATTTGATGGCGAATTTTTCCAGTTCCGGTTTTTTTCTTTCAACATTTCTTCCGGAAGTGGACAACTCTTTTCAATGACAAAGGACCATGTTGGCAGTTTCGACTGAATCGAAATATAATGTTTGCAATTTAAGTTCTAGGTTAGGTTAGGTTGCGGTAGCTGCCTCTATAAGAAACACACTCGGAGACCTATTATGATGCCTATTGTGATACCACATATTTCACCCGTTTTTAAACTGTGTATGCAACACTGTTTTGCCAAAATATGTTACACAGCACACATTTCAAGCGGATTGTGAAAGGTAGGGGAGGGAACCTACAGTTGGCAGTTTTTTCATTCAGGTTTGGAAGTTTTGCAATTGCCTGCCAAGAGCGCACTTGTGCGATTCTTGAAATTCTCATCTGCTTCATGTGGATAGCGATAGAAGTAGACGAGCGTTTTTACCAGCCCGAGCCAGGAATCGAACCTGGGGCCTTTGGTATGAGAAGCCAGCGCGCTACCCGCTCGACTATCGAGGCCGGCAATTTAAGTTCTCAAATAGTCGCAAATTTATAAGGAAATGTAAGCGTGGCGTCTGTTTTCCAGACTGCATGTTCAGACGCGGTCTATAACTCAAATTTCCTTGTATGTTTACAGGCGCGGATTCAGAAAAATATTTCGGGGGGGTTTCAAAAAGTAATTCTTTAATATTTGTAAAAAGCCTTTTAATTTGTATGTAGTTTTATAGGCGATCCAAATATTTCGGGGGTGGTTTCAACCCCAAAACACCCCCCCCCCTGAATCCGCCACTGTATGTTTATAATGGTGACCAATTTAAATTTGAATCTTTATAAAATTTGTATTGTATTTGCTTTCGAAAGATCAAACTTACTGAACGGACCATAAAAATGCGTTGCCAGGTTGCGGCCTGCCGAGTGGGATCCTTTCGATACCCTGAAGTTTTCATTATTATGAAGGTTTTACACTGACTAAACCCTGGCCCAACCCAAATTTAATAATTTAGGAATTACACATTGCACAGTAATTCGACTCCATACAACCGCGGGACAAAATTAGAAGGAGTGGTCCGTTCTTCATAAAATTTGGTATACTAGTTAAACATGGTCTGCTGAATTTAAATCTCCATTTAGTTTTCCTTAAACTGTTATAGTTTAGCAATGCCTGAGACTTAAATTTTCAATTTTCGTCGTTTTTGTTGAGCTATAGCAACGAGTGTGTTGGCTAGGCTTCTCAAATTTTACATTTAATCGATAACGTTAACATTGATATTCCAAAGAGTAACAGAAATTGTCTTAGGACCCTCTGGTTTTGCAATAAAAACGATAATAATAGATGTATGTTTTGTATTGTTGCAGATTTTATCAGTTTTCGTGCTGATTGCATACTTTTAGGCATAAATTAAATAAATGTTGTCGAAAAATACGTGTTTAGACCACTTTTCAAATTGAATTATTTTCTGAGATCGGAAGATATCGGAGGATGTAATTACATTATCCGACAAAGAAAGAATGCTTCTTAAAATAAAAAAAAATCCGGGAACATACTTTTACATACTTTTTAGATATTTCCCTCTAAGTTTGGCAATTTTCAGATTTTTAATTTAGAAAAATATTTTAAATTAAAAGTGAAGTACGCTTTTCAAATTTTAAGAAAACATTAAAAGCGAAAATGGTCACATCATTTCTTATTCTATATTGAAAGTTTAAGCAACTTCTTCATAAACATGTATTTTTAAAATTTTTTGTACTCAATCGACTAAAACACAGAAAATATGTGCTTACATTTTTTTGAGAAAAAAGTTTCAACTTTGAGCCGGTTTTGCACAGACACTAATTAATTTTTGCATCGATTTTTTAGGGTTTTCTTAGTTGGAGTTTTACCTTTCAAATAACATGAAAATTGTTAAATTCTGAGACCATAAATTTTTTGAATTTTGTCTATGGAACGAATCACTGTGCATTGTACAAATCAATTGAAGTTACTTTGTATTTTCACTTTTTAATATCCCTTTTTAACTTCAGTGTTGACAGATCAGGAGATTGGAATTGAAGAATTTTTAGGAGGAAGAATTGTTTGGGAGAAAGTTTGGGAAATCTATATTTTATGTTAGGGGATTTTTTTGATCTTTAGTGAATTTTTAAGAGATTTTTGTATAATGAAGTATGTATGCATTGGGAACACTAACAACAAAACATATTTTCGCAAATACTTTAACAACCAAAGCGCCATATTGTGTTAAAAATTTGTAAGCTTATAATATGTAATCTATCTAATCTATCTCGTTCTCACTTATTTCTGTTACAATGAAATCCCACTAAAAATGGCATTTTTTATTTAATTCATTTGTTTTATGTTTTGTTTTTGTTGCTAAGCTGAAGATGAATAAAAAACGCTGCGTTAAAAAAAATTATATGTATCTAATTATATATATAATATATTTTTATTTTTTTATGAGAAGTTTAATTCCGCAAATTATAAAAAAAAATTGCAGATGTTTTTAATTTTTTTTTAGATTTAGATTTAGGAAGTAATAATTTAGAAAGTAATTTTAGGTATCTGGCAACATTGGCTAACTTACACATTAATTCACTATACAGAGAGTATCGGACGCTATCCAGGAGGACCACGAGCAGTCTTTGTGTCTTGAATTGGATAGAGACAACGATCGTTCTGGCATTTGTTGAGTTGAACACAAACAAAGAGTTTGCCTTGCATGTCTGCTCAAATGTTTACCTCTTTCGGAAGATCACACAATTTTATATCAGAAATTAAGTACTTGGATCAAGTTTTATGACGTTCGATTTTGTTTTATGACATTTTATGTTGAAAAAAATCTTGAAATAAAGACTTTCAAGGCCTTATACATTTTAACCAGTTTTATTACTTAGTTTTTAATACTTAATACTAAGTTTTTGAAGTCAATTAATTGATTGAATTTCAAGTCAAGTTAAAACAACAAATAATTTTTTCATAAAAACAATAATAATACTTGTAGCCACACTTCACTTTGAATCTCGACACTTAATCAGAACACCCGCTAGTTGACGCTAATTAAACCCGACCCGAACACATTAACTGACATTCTGGCCAAGCTATTTGATAAATTCCGCAGCAAGCGCGAACTTGGCAGCGTTTGAGCCGGCAACATCGCCCGCTGAGCGCTTAATTGATGAGCGTGAAACAGCGGGACATTAATAACTGTAAATTAGGTTGCCACTGAAGCGCAACGTGTGCCAGGAGAGGTGCTAATATTGTCGCAAAGGATTATGGTCGAAGATTTGGCCAACGCAGCGTGAGTCTTCTAATGAATTCAATGCGCAGCAAAGCAGAAACGGAAAATAATTTCACATGCAGCATTTAAAAGTGGTTTCAGATTGCTGCAGTCAACCAGTGTCATTGCTGCCACATGGTGAAAATTTCAATATAATCCATGAAAAAGCAGTGGCTGCCATTTTGGTGTAGATTTTGTGGCCGTCAACTACGCCACAAAGTAAAATCCGCACAATGCATATCAATTGAATTAAATTTTGAGCAGCAAGCTTGAAAAAAAAACCAATAACCAGCGAAGCAACGAAGAACAAATGGCACTTTGATGGCCAAACTGGCCACAGGCAGCAACGTAAAACTGCCTGCAATGCAGCAGGCGTAATAAACACAACAACAACACCAACGAAGCCAACAACAGCGACTATTTAAGCCGACAGCTAAGCCGTCTAACCGGCTCGGGCCGCTTAGTGAAATTATGCGCCATTCCGACAATTGTTATTGAATCTTTTTCGAGGGGCGGAGACGGACGCAGACGGACGCCAAGTGAATAATGCTCGACTGTATAAGTGGCATAAGTGGCATGAATGAGCGTCGAAATGAATCGGACGAGAAATTGGGGAGCTTTACACAAGCGCAGACCGCAGCCAAAGGCGTTGAAAGCAGTCGTCGTTCTCTGGCCAAACACTGCCAAGTTGTATTGTGGCCGCTAGCAGCCGTTCGGCTGGTCTGTTGCTGGCGTGCGACATTTCCCCCGCAAGCAGCGCCCAGCAGCAGTCTGACAATGTGCGGTAGTAAATTGTTTTTGTGGCACAAAATTTATAACACTCCATATTAAGGACATTTGCGAGGACGTTGAATGGCGCATTTGGGGTTAGACGAATGGAGTAAGGGGGGATGGGGGGAGCGGCTAGCAGGGGAGAGAGAAACGGTGGAGCTTCGTTGTTATTCATTTGTTGCTATTTTTTATGCTTTAAGTTGACTGATATTGTTATTACGGTTATCGTTGTTGTTGTTGTGGTTGTTGCATTTATTGTTGTTGCTTTAGTTATTTGTATTGTTATTTTATTTTTGATTGTTTTTGCTGTGGTTTCATTTACATTTTGTTGCTGCTATTGTTGTTGTGTTATTTGTCACTGTTTCATTTATTTTTTGTTGCTAATGTTGTTGTTTTATTTGCAATTGTTGCTGCTGCTGTGGTTGTTGCATTAATTTTTAGTCTTTTCGTTCTTAAAATTACTTGTTGTTGTACGTGTAAGTAAAGTTAATTGTTTTTGTAAGTTTTGTATGCTGCTACAATTTGTTGTTGTTGTAATTTGGTATTGTTGTCATTTTATGAAATGTTGAATAAAATTTGTTGTTGTTGTAATTTGATGTTTTTGTCATTTAACGCTCATAAATTTTTTGGTTGTTGTAATTTTTAGTTATTGTTCATGTTTAGTTATTAAAGTTAATGTTCCTGTTTAGTTATTGCATTTTGTTGGTGTAATGCATTGTTATTTTTGTATTTTGTTATTAGAATGTGTTGTTGGTATATTTTATTGTCATTGCAATTGTTGTTATTGTAATTTCTTATTGTTGTATTTTATTGTATGAAATGTTATTTTTGTTAGTTATTGTAATACGTTGTTGCTGTTGTTTTTTTTTAATTTTTATTTGTTGTTGAAATGTGTTTTGCAACAGTTTGTTATTTTTGAATTTTTTTATTGTATTTCATTGTTGTAATTTATTGTTTTTGTTCCTAAAGTTGTATTTTATTATTTTTATAATGTATTTTTGTTGTTGTGATTTTTTGTTGTTATCATTTCTTGTTGTAATTTGTTATAGCTGCATTTGTTGTTGTATTTTGTTGTTGTTGTTTTCATGTAATAACTATAATGTCTTGTTTTTGTTGTTGGAGTTATTGTATTTTGTGTGCGTTGTTGTTGGATTAAATGAAATATAATGTGTGTTTTTGCTGCAATTTGTTGTTATTGTTTATTGTAATTTTTTATTGTATTTTGTTTTGTTGTTGTATTTTGTTTTCGTTGAAAGTTCTTGTTTTTCTTGTTGCTGATTATTTTGTTGTTGTTACTCTATTTTGGTGCTATTGTAATGAGTTTTTTGTTTCTTCATTTGGTGTTGTTGGGTTTTTATTGTAATTTTTTAATTGAATTTGTAATTTTTTTTAAATATATGTATATTACTATATTTTTTTTGTAATTTGTTATTGTTGGTTTGTATTATTACTGTACATAGTTTCACTTGATTTCTTTGCTATTGTTCTATAGTTGTTTGTGCTTCTACTCTTTGTTTTTGTTCCAATACTGTTTTTATATTTGTTGTTGTTCTCAATCCCTTTCAAACATCTTAACATTGTTGCTCAATAATGATTTTCATGCGCTCTGCCACCAGCAACTTTCCTCATCTGTTATTCTTTGCAGTCTTTACGCTCCTCTACTCTACTCTTTACCCCACCACTCATTTCTCCATCCCTCTTTGCACCCTCGACTCGACTCTCGACTCTTTGTGGATTTTATTAAAAGTGGCCAACGTTTATTTTGCTTAGCTGATGTCTTAAGCGGATCAACGTTGAATTGAGACTGGGAATCTCCCATCTCATTCCATCCGCCTTCGTCTTGCACCCGATTTTTCTTATTTTGTAAAATAAACCATTTTGTTGGTTTTTATTTGCAACACAAAGTGGCAAGAAATTGTGGCTATTTAAGTGGCTTCCGTTGACTGTGGCATAGCAGACACCAGTGCTGAAAAAATTAGTCGCCTTTTAGGCGAATTGAACAGCAACTAAAAATAACTCGTAAAAAGCACTTTTTCTTTCCTCTATGTTACGCTTTATTGCTTTAGAGTTTCTTTATGCTGGAATTGGGGAAAATATTTAAATTTATTATTGGGTCTAAATATTTAAATTTCAACAAACAACAACAACAACAAAGTGTCATTGCTGCCGCAGCGAATTATTTAAAGTCTTCCCTTGCGTGCACTGCTGAAAATTATAAAACAATCTGAATGTCGTAATTAAAAGCTAATTACAACTGTCTCCGCCTGCGTCGTTGCTGCTAATGCGACGACACGCACCGTCGCGTCATTGCCGCCCGCAAGCACCGCGAAGCCAAGTGCGGCGCGTGCGAAGAGCGGTTAGCAGCTGCTTTCATCGAGCCGCCCAATCAATTATTCACAACATTAATTACTGCCCGACTTGAGTAAAACTTTAAGTTTGTGCAAATTTTTGAGTGCCACCAAATTAATTGCGGCGCATTTAAAGCGTGCGGCAGCTCAAGGCGCCTCGTGCCGCTGTCGTCCGCCGCCGCAGCGGTCTAAGCAAATACGCCACTCGGCGCGCATCAAATGGCATAAAATGAATCGAGTTGAATGCACAGAAATTTATGACAACTTAATTGATTTACTTGCGTACGTGACCAGCAAAATGTGCGCTGCATTAGTGACGCGCTCGAGATGGCCAGAGCCGGCGCTCACAAAGCGCTTCGGCGCATGGCCGGAAGTGTCGTTCGGGCCGAGGTTTCCATTTTCTAATGCTGTCATTTTGCAGCATTTTACTTTCAATTCCATTTTCACTGCGATTTGATTCATTTTCACACAGAGTTGAGTTGTTTTACGAGCTGGCTGACAAATTATGCAGACAAACACATTTGCTGCCGGACTTTTTGTTTCACACAATTTTTATTTTCTTAGCACTTTGCAGCAAAATGTAATCAATGATTTAAAAGTAAACATTTCATTAAGTTCAAATCAATTCAATTTAATTAAGTTCAATATTTCAGTGCTTTAGTGAATCTTACTGAAGGTTTTGAGTCAGTGACATTAGAACAAAAAATAAAATAAAATTGATTTAATCAAAAATAAAAATACCACAAAAAATAACTTAGAAGAACTCCACATTAATAAGCCAAGGTTTTACCATCACACAATATTTCTTCACTCTCACAATCTGTGACTAATTCTTTTAATTTTTATAACACAAACAATTTAGATTTCAATTAAACTATTTTCAAGCATTTTAGTTTTTGTTTTATTTGAATTTTTGCTTTTTGTTTGCATACAACTTATGAGCCAATACCACTTGAAACCATAATTTGTACCAGACATTTTTGTATTTGCAGAATTTTAACTCTCTAAACCCCCTCCCTGTGTACGCCAATGGTTACACACGGCAACAAATTTCGACTTTTGGTCGGCTTTTCTGGGCTTGACATCAGTTCTAGAGTAATTAAAGGCCGCTGATTTCGAATCCGCAAACCGTTTTCAAAACTTAGTATACGTTTTCGTAAAAAATGGGTGTATCACTTTTTCAGATTTTCCTTGACTTTTTCACGTTTTCGATTGTAATTTCTAAACCAATAAACTGACATGACATGATTGACATGATTTTCACTTTGTGGCATTTAAAACGCCTCACGGCTTCTTTTTTAAATGTAATTTATTTTTATAAGTTTCAAAATCCCGCAGTAATTGAGCCTCAAAGTCGGAATATATGGAGTTTTAAGGCTTTTTCTTTGATATTGAAAACATGCAAATTTTTTCTCGTTATCACTCGTTAATCAATTAACGAGTTAGGTGTAAAACGAAAGCGGAAAGATGAAGCAATTCCATTCAACCAAATTATTTGGTGTGATTCCTATTCTCATCGAAATAATAGCAAAAATGCACCATAGTCATTTCATTTCATTATTACACATTCTAGCTTTTTTTCCTTTACACATTAAGGGCCTTAAAATATGCTCTTTTATATGTTCCATTTACAGTCTGGAATACAAGCAAAAACAAAAAGATTTTAAATTGCTCGAAACAAAAAAAATTAAAAACTTTGCACTCTCTCCCGCATTAGCAATTCTCTCGAGCTTCATTCCCAAACCAGAAACGACAACTGCCTTTGCAATCTTTTTTCACTAGAACTCTCCAGCTTTCCAAGAGTGGGTTAACCTGCTTGCTATCTGAATAGAATACTCACAAAATGTATGACAGCATGTAGACATCTTCGTTGCTGTCAGTTGGATATACTATGCATCAGCATTTCTCTCGAGCTTGATTCTGTTCCCAGAAGCGATAAGTGCCCTAATTTAGCACTTTACTGTGAAATAAAACTCCGCAGCTTTCCAAATATGGGTGTATTCGATTGCTGTCTTGACGAAAGTCCCACAAAATCGACGATGATATGTAGACATCAACGTCTCTATTAGCCTAACTGAAATATGCATCAGCCTTTCTCTCGAGCTTAGGTCCGAAACCAGAAGCAATAGCTGTTCTATATTTTCATTCTATTTGAGAAAAGAACTCTTCAGCTTTCCAAATATGGATAAATCTAGTTGCTATTTTGACGAAACGTCCACAAAAGCAATGGTGGTATGTAGACCTCAACGTTTCTTTGAGTCTAACCCAAATATGCACGAGTATTTCACTCAAGCTTTGTTCCCAATTCAAAAACTATAGCTACCCTTTGTTTGCACTCTATTTTGAAGTAGAACTTTTCAGCTTTTCAAATATGAGTCCTGTTGCTGTCTTGACGATACGTCTGCAAAATCGACAGTGGTATGTAAACATCTTCGGTTTCTATCAGCCTAACCGAAATATGCATCAGCATTTTTCTTGAGCTTGGTTCTTATTTCAAAAGCTATAGCTACCTTAAGCTTCCACTCTATTTCAAAATAGAACTCTCCAACTTTTTCAAGATGGGTCTATTCGGTTGCTATCTTTACGTAACGCCCCAATAATTGAAAGTGATATGTATACATCAACGTTTCTACCAGCGTAATTGAAATATGAATCAGCATTTCTCTCAAGCTTTTTCCTTAAACTAAAAGCTATTATTACCCTAAATTTGCACTCTATTTCGAAATAGAACTCTCCAGCTTTTCAAGTATGGGTCAATCCGGTCGATATCTTAACGAAACGTCTAGAAAATAAAATGATATAAAGACATCAATCTTTCTATGAACCTAACCAAAATCTGATTAGCATTTCTCTTGAGCTTGGTTCCCAATTCAAAAGCTATAACTACCCTTAGTTTTTACTCTATTTGAGAAAACAACTCTTCAGCTTTCCAAATATGGATAAATCCAGTTGCTATTTTGACGAAACGTCCACAAAATCAATGGTGTTATGTAGACATCAACGTTTCTATAAGCCCAATCAAAAGAAGCATCAGTAATTTCTCTCGAGCTTGGCTTCGAAACCAGAAGAATTGGCTGGCTTAATTTGCAGGCCTTGAGACAGAACTTTTCAACTTTCCAAAGCTGAGTCAATCCACCCAGAAAATTAACGGTGGTATGTACTCATTAGCGTCGATATACTTATGTATCTGCATTTTCTCGTGGCTCCTGAATTAGAAGAGGTAGGTTCTTTTTATTTGTTTTTAGTAGAACTCTCCAGCTTTTCAAAAATTAGTCGATGCTCTATGAAATTTTGACATGTAATTAAGGAGATTTTGTGTTTTAACATACTTACTTTTCAAGAAAATTCTATACAAATTTTCGAAGATATAAAGGATTAAAATTTTTAAAGAACCTTTTTTATATTCTGTTTTCACAAATTGATAAAAAACTTATTTTATTTTAATTCTTGAGCCTTTCCTCTTTCATTTGATATACTACATGGGCTGAAAAGTCTTTGGCCTGACATAGAGATGGCGCCAAAAATTAAGAATTATTGTGTTGTACATGGAAAACCATCTTTAACTTAGATTCTGTCAAAGTTTCATGACATTTGGTTGACTCGTTTTCAAGTTATTGCTTTCGAAGTGACGCTACCTCTGAATTTTTGTAAACAATGGAAAAAAGTGAATTTCGTGTTTTGATAAAACATTGCTATTTGATGGGCAAAAATACAGATGTATTATAACATTTATCAAGCCATGCTTTTGTTTCCACTGTATTTTTGCCCATCAAATAGCAATGTTTTATCAAAACACGAAATTCACTTTTTTCCATTGTTTACAAAAATTCAGAGGTAGCGTCACTTCGAAAGCAATAACTTGAAAACGAGTCAACCAAATGTCATGAAACTTTGACAGAATCTAAGTTAAGGATGGTTTTCCATGTACAACACAATAATTCTTAATTTTTGGCGCCATCTTTATGTCAGGCCAAAGACTTTTCAGCCCATGTAGTACATATCGCCATATTCTAACGAGGTTAAGTATTTTTATATATGTATATATATATTTTTTTTTTTAATTTTTAGTCCTTTTAAAAGGACAGAGGATGTAGAAAAACTGAGTATGCAGTATTACTATATTTGATTTACTATATTTATTTGAAAATTTTTGTATTTTTTGTAATACAATAAAATTATACAAGAATGCAACAACAACATGAATTCAAGAATTCAAAATTATATTACCTGAGCAGCATCCTCTCTTAGCAACTATACATCTTTTACCTCTTTAAGCAACTATGAACAATTGTTGTTGTTGCCAGCAATAAACACTAATAGCAACGCGCTCCGTTTCCACCAGACACGGCGTCATTTCAAATTATAATTAAGCAAAACCCGTTACTTGCGTGAAAAACAAAAATCGCAGCAAACGTCTCGCGCTCGTAAATTAAATTAAAAACGAATCAGAGTTGCAGCTGATTTTCCGGCACGAATGTGTGCACATTACATTCTCTCGGCGAATATGTGTACAATTCACACTCGTGTGCAGGCTTCAGGACTCATTTCCGCGGCAGCAGGAAGCACTCGACGCCAAAGCAAACACAAGAAATTCGTTCATTGCAACACAAACAAACAAAAAAAAATAAAAATTTATAAAAATTGTCACAGGTGTTGCAAAATCCTCGACACACTCGCTGCTTGCCAGTCCTCGCGTCACTCAGTTGCCCCCTCGCGCACTCGCACTTCCCCGCCCACTATTGCTCACGCCAGGTGGCAGTTGTCTAAGCGATTTTTGATTACACTTCCGTCGGAAATTATCATACATCCTTCAGCTTGAATAATTTTTATGGAATTCAAGCGAGCGCCGCTCGTTGTTGGCGTTGCCACATGCGCGCACTCGACGCAGCTCGCACGTCTTTCATTCATTCAATTTAGACGTGTAATGCTGTGCGTACTTTTTTGTTATTATTTTTGTTGTTGTTGTTTTTTTATTGTCAACAACCCCTTCTGCTATCATCTCAACACCTTCTTTGGCGCTTCGACCCTTTCACACAACTGAAACGATGAGCCTGCGAAAACCATAAAAATTTAGCTGCTTATTGTTATTGTTGTTGTTATTGTTATTGTGCGCTCATCAGCCTGGTTTTTGCTTTGCACACACTCAAACATTTTTAGCAGTCTGCGCATTCCGAGAGAGTTTCAATTCCTTTCGTTTCATTAATTTCACTTCATTTGATTCCACTTCATTTCTCTTATTCGTGATTGCAATTTAACTCAGTCAATTTGAATTTCCGCTGCAAGTTTTGCATGCAGCTATGAAGTCGATATGCCGTGGTGCTGTCTCTATTGTTGTTGTTGTTGGGCTTTCAAAATTACCAGCTAATTAAAAGCATTTGTAGCATTTCATTCGAGTAATTATTTCAACTATCAACGCTGTCTATCAGACATCTCTGGGCCAGACCAGAAGTCGGCTTCCAGGCACACGTCAGGTTTGTTGTGGTTGTTGTTCTCGTTGATGTGTTGCTGGCATTTCGCTGCTCATGTTTTGCCTCACTTTTGTCTTTGTTCTATGTTTTCGCTTCCTGTCTGCCATTTGTAATTGTTATGGTTTGCAGACAGCAGACAGATGAACAGTCAAATCAGACAGTGCGCCCTGTTGGCTGCCGTGTTGCCGCCGGTATTGGAACTCTACGATGAACTGTTGCTGCAGTTGCTGTGTTCAAGTTGAAGTTGAAATTTTCTACGAAACCTGCATTTGCTTTTAACCCATAAATGGCGTTGATAACGAGACGCCAAGTCTCTGCTAATTGTTGTTGTTGTGTTTGCTGTTCTCATTTTGGTTATTGTTGTTTTTGTTTTCAGCTTCAACTTCAACACATCGGAGGCGCCTTTCAAGTCATTCAACTCGAAATTGGCTGACGCTGATTGGCATTTAATGTTGCCTGACAGACTGCACGCCGGCGCGCCGTCTACTACGGCAGCAGGTGTGCTGTGTCTGTGCAGCTTTTCGTCTGGTAACCTTAGCTGCCGTGTATTAGCTTCGCTTAGAGTAACACGGAGTAAGGAATTGACGGCTCAGCAATGGCAGTGTTGCAACTCAGAAGTATCCGTAGAGATTGCATTAATGCTTGTCGGCAGCTGAGCAATGCCGCCGTCAGTGTGAAGTCCTGAACGCTTCAAGGACAGCACAGCGTATGGGCTCAGCTTTACTGGCATTAACGCCTAATGAGAAGTAAAAGCCACATTTACAATTTAAGTGATAAAATGTGAATATAATGAACAAGTTGACAGCCAGTAGAACAGAACAGAACAAAACCCAAGTACGAGTGCGTTGCCATGTATGCCTTAATAAAATTTTCAACTTGCTTATAACGAAAGCTTTATTTACTTTCGTTTGTTTTTGTTTTTGTAATATTAACTATGAGCACTTTGGTCAAAGTAGACGCAGCAAATAGAGCATTTGTTTGCTGGCATTTGGTTGCTCAAGTAGACTTGGGTTTCTGACCTTTTGAGTTCGCAGACTATAAAGCAACCAATATTATCAAGAAATATCTAAACCTAAAAGTGTAAAGTTCTCCATTCTTAAAGAAAACTTCCCATTGCCACTTCCTTGTTAACAACTTTTGGGTCTACTTTCCCTTTTCTTCCGCCTATTTCTTAGTCCTTAAACTCCTGCAAGTCTGACACTTTTCCTTGACGCTTTGTTCCTTTTACCTCGCTTTGTTCCCAATTTAAACACCTCACACAATTTCCTCTTCTTCTCTACTTCTTCTTCCACCACAAACGCGTATCATCAGTTTTGCACTCAACATCAGACATGCACTCAACATCACCAAACAATTTGTTGCCTTCACCATAGAGACTCCTGAAAAAACTACTCGCCGCGTCGTGTTGATTTATACTTGTCAGCGTTTTAACGACTTCATTCGGTTACCAAAGTTTGCTTTTAGCTGTTGGCCACATTTGAAATATGGCCGACTGCATGTTTATGCACATTGCACGATAATACCAAACACAAATTCGTTGCGAAATTGTTGTTGTATGTGTGTTCGAGTTGCAAGTGTGATATGTTAGAGCCCATTGGCTTTAGAGTTGTTAATGTCTGCTAAGCACTTCACACGCGTCTACAGTCCAAAGCGCAAATTAACTGCATTCATGAAAAAGGCTTCTCGGGCTGAGTTTTGCTAAATTGTGCCATAAATCGTTTTTAACAACATTTTAATTCGTGCCATAAATTGTAAAAGTTGCACATTTGCTGGTACATATAAGTATGTGTTAGCGGCATTCACGATCTCTAGAAATTATTATGACAGGTGAGTAGAAGAGCACTGTGAGAGTTATATTTTAGTGGTTTTCTATTATTTCTTAATAGAGCAGAAAATCAGATAATGTGGCTTTGAATTGAACTAAATTTAATTGAAATATTTTGTAAAAATATCTTAATTTAAAATTATTGAAATAAAGCTACATGAGTCATTGAGATTCACAGATGCAGCTAAAAAATGGGTTTTTTTTCTGCTACTATGAAGTTTAAAAATTAAGATAGAAATTTTATGTAACAAAGTTTAGAATGGAAGATGAAAAGAAGAAGAGTTTTAGGGTTTCAAATCCTCTTTGAATATCTTTTTTATGGCACTGGGCTAAAATCTGTGCTGACTCACCCACCCGAATGAAATTCTGTGTGCGCCACTGTGTTACTTTTTGTGTGTCAGATGTACCAAAACTTTTAGTCTATCTGAAAAAAATTTATTTATAATTTTATTATTTATTTATTATTCAATTTATAAATTTCAGTCTGTAGAGTAACCTTTAATTCATTAAAACATTATATTAAAATATTTAAAAAAGTATGAAAATCAAAAAAATGTTATAAAAATATTTATATTAAAATTTTTCTTCCAGCGTTATTAACTCAGAGTGAAATAACTTACTAGACAACAAAATAACGTAGATTAGAAAAAGATATAAAGAAATAGAGACATAGTTCAAAGAGTCCGAAGTCTCAGAAAAAATAACGAGAATAGAAAAGAATAGAAAAAAATAGAAACGTTTTAAAAAAATCAACAGTCTACAAAGTTTACAAAAGTGCCGATTGCTTGGCGTTGTTGTTATTGTTATAGGTGATTAATCTTCTCAGTCATCTACTACTAATAGTTGGTTGGTTGAAGTGGCTGACTCACTGTTGTCCCCCTGCAAGTCACAATTAGCGCATAGACGCCGTTCTCACCAAAACTAAACCTGGTTTGTATTATGACTAAATCCACCCGGTAGAATTTAAGTATCCAAGAAGGTTCCCCAGACTTACTGTCGAGCAATCGGTCGAACAAGTAAGGAAGTGTTATCCGCTACTTATAGTCACTCCGATTAGAAGCGAAGCGTTCGAAATCGGTCAACAATGGTTTTTCCAATGTTTTCAATTTTCTTCTTCAGCTGTTACAAACGAATTGGAAGATGGTTTCCTTCCCGCTCGGGTTTCTTCAATTGCGACAGCAAGATTTGTAAGTATTGGCTGCTTATTCTCCAAAGGGCTAATGAAAACTGCAATAGGACTCGCCACATTTCCTCATTTATGTCCTCTGTTTAAGAGGCCCGTGGATCTGTCCAAAGTGATCCGTTGATTTTGCACGATTCCAACCTCGAGGATTTATTATGCGCTATAAAAAAAGTTTTTGAAGTCTGCGTTCGTCGTTCTATTTCGAGAGTAGTTATTCAAGAATCAGCAAAGTTCATAAACGGTCCAATGATTCAGTTAATCTGAAACTGTACATTGTCTCTCATCTCAAACGTAAAAGTAGGTTTTTGTCCTACAGCGGCTAAACGACAACTAGACTTTTTTTATCTGGCATATTGGTTTCTTCAATCAGCGTCTAAATATTTGTGGATTACGTATTCGAATATGAAGCACCCAGACTGGATTGGACCCTCATTGACCCTCAGATGTATATTTCCACTTCGTACTACTGCTGCAGAGTCTGTTTGACGAAATCATGATTTTTGGTGGTACAGTAGACGCTAACAAATTCTAACCACTTCGATTTTCCGCAATGTTCCAATTTCTGGAGGTTTTTTAATTCATGTAAAAAGTCCAACAAAAGATTGGAACGTCAACTAATAATTTCAAAGTGATTTTTGCCATTTTTTTCTTCATATTAAAAAATGTAATACGTTTTATTTGCATACAAATATCTTTTGAATAGTCACTTAAAATTTCCATATACATACAGGGTGCGCCATCTAAATGTGGTCGATGGAAATATTGAATAACGTGAACAATTCTCAATCGATTTTGGAAAACTATTTATTTTTATAAAATTTGAAGCTTTACAATTTTTTTCATTCAGTTTCCAAAAACAACATCGATCAGATGACCACCTTCATTGCGGATACAAAATTCAGCTCTTTTCCTGGCATTTTCCATGACATTTGCCAGCATCTCGGGTGATATCGCAGTGATTTCGGCTCGAATATTGTCCTTAAGCTCGTCTAAAGTCTTTGGTTTGTTGGCCATACACTTTGCTTTTTAAAAATCCCCACAAAAAAAAAGTCCAGTGCCGTTAAATCGGGCGATCTCGGTGGCCTTTGACGATACGCACGCTGTGTTGCAACAACTGAACGATTACATTTAATGAACATTGTTACTATTTCCGCGCGTTCTTTGGGCGTGAATCGATTCATGGTTAAAATTGTAATGCAATAAACTTTCCGAAATGTGTTCGACGACGTCAATCGGTGTAAATCTGTCAAAGTTATTCAATATTTCCATCGACCACATTTAGATGGCGCACCTTGCACATCCATAAACCCACAGCTAAGCTATTTTCCTGAACAATTTCATCAAACTTTTTTAAGATTTTAATTTAACAAAAGTAACAAAATTTGTTTAGGTTTTTTCAAGATTTTATTAATTTTTTTTTTACTTTTTGATCGAAAGTGAGCCAAATTTTTACATACGTAATAATCATTCACACATTTGATGGTCTTTTTCATTTAATTTGTGTAACCAAAAAAAGGAAGGGAAAAATAAAGAATAGGAAAATGCTTGCAAATTCGAACCGCAAAAGCAGGCGGACCATACCCTTATGCATACCAGTTTTCTGGTAAAACACCAGCAGTATCTGTACAAAATTTCACCACGATATCGTTACGCATTCAAGAGTTATTAATTAAGTTCCGCTAGATCGACCATTTCTCCCACTGTGCGCCAGTACAACTTTTATAGCATTCAATTCTGTCAAATACGAGGTTCAAATTTCGGGAATATTCAAATTTGTGAGAGTTCGAACTTGTGAGCGTCTACTGTAGTGAAGTTTCATTCAGAATGTCGTCAAAATCCCCCTAACTTTTGCCTCCAAATTGTTTAAGTATTTTCATTCATATTCACTTATGACTGCAACTTGTATTTCCTCATTTAAACTGCCTAAAAAGTCATTCACATCGTTCATATGATTTGCATACATGTAAATATTTTATTTTGGTTAAGTACTTTGAAAAAACGACTTCAAAGCAAAGAAATCCTCGACAAGAAGCCAAGAAAGTGAAGGCGACTGAGCATTGCTTAATGGCAGCCAATTTCCAACAACAACGCTAACTCCAACAAAGCTAAAAACATTTCACAACAAAATACAATTTACTTAACCGCACATCAACACAACAACAACACTAAAGCTTACTAGATATGTTTTCGGAACGTCTGAACTTGGGTCACGCCGCTTTGTGCTGCAAAGGAATTTTTAATATGACAACAGCGACGGTCCCATTGACCCAGAAATGCCTTCGAAAACGCTTAGGATGCGCTGCAAGCGGTAAAAAGTGCGAGCGCAAAATTTAATAAAAAAAATTATTTTGCAATAAATTTTATGGCAGTCGCTTTGTTGTTTGTTATTTGTTGTGCTTACGCTGGTCTGGTCGCCGTTCAACTGCCACACCGGCATCATGCGTCACCTTTGTCTGGCGTTGGGTCTGTTTGGCGCACTGTCTGCGAGCTGCTTTCGGCTTTGTCGCATATTTCCTAATGTGACACATTAAACGCGCATTAGGCGCCCCCGTCCGTCCCCGTTGTGTACACTTTTTGGCGGCAAATTTGATTCGTAACATGGCTGCTGACTGCGGCCGAACTGAAGCTGAAGCTTTCAGACATTTAGCCGCCGCGTACAAACGTCATGGCGCACATAGTGAAGCGCAACAAATAGAAAAAAACATAAAAAGCAAAAAGCCAGCAGAATGCGTCGTTGTCGGCAACACGCACGTAACTGCAACAGCAACAACAACAACAACAACAGCGAGAGCCGAGTCAAGCGCGCTGGCGCGTTTATGACATTTTGATTTATTTATTATTGAAAAAGTTTCTGCTCTATGTGGCCGTTGCCGCTGCTGTCTGATGCCGGAGCGTCAGTTACGCTCTGCACTTGTAGCAGTTCACCGCCTTTGCCACACCCCACCGACGTCTGTCTGTCTGTCGCGCCTGTTGGCTGATGCTTCCCCCCTTTGGGCGTTGTCACTTGCCGCCCTCGTGCGCCCTGCGTCGCTCATAAATTATTCGCATTCAAATCCGTCACTTCTATAAAGTGAAATTAATTTTTGATGCGCGCTGCCGCGCCTTTGTCTCGCTTTATCCACGGCCGCATAGATAATTTAGCCAGCGAGCGCACAAGACCGCAATAGCTGCATCGATTACCAAGCAGCCACATTGAGCGCTCCTTTACATCCTTTCGAAATTTATCATCCAATTCATCGAACATGTTGGCAACAATCGCGTCAGCTTCTGGCATCTATTGCTTTCTGCCTTCTCTCCGACCCCCGCAGCGCGCATGTTCGACTCAGTTAGTAGGGAAATTAATTAAAAAACTTTTTAATCAGCCTTTGTGTGTGTGTGCGTGTGTGTGTGTGTGAGAGAAAATGTTCCATTAAAAGTGAAACAACAAAATTGTTGTAACTAAAAGAGCCAAATGAAAGGAATTAATGATTTACGGTTCGCACACAGAGATGGAAAACTTGCATACATACAAGGAGAGCATAAGACTTGATCACCAAAGAGGAGCCATTTTTCCCGTTATCTCTTGTTCCACTAAACGCTCAAACTAACTCACATCTACTATGCTTTTTGTTCGTAATACTTACTATAAATTTTTCGGCATTGCACTGTTTGGCTACTGACACGTTTTACACACTTCGGTTATCATACACACATTTGAGACCAGTAGCGCACACAGGATTTCATGGGGAGGGGGCGAAAGCAGGGTTTGCGTATAACTTTTGAATCGAATAACATTCGAAACCATTTTTTGTACCAGCAATTTTTGTATTTGGGGGTTTGACTCCCCTGTGTGCGCCACTGTCTGAGACCCTGGAGGTAGAAATACACGTCAGGATATTTTTGCTTTAAATATATCAGTTGTTGAAGATGAACTTAAATCTTTTTCCAACTCTTCTTTATCACTTTTAACCCGATTTTTTTTCCTTGTTCCCTTCTCTCTGGAGCTCAGAACCACCGCAAGACTCTTCCATCTTACATGATTCTGGGCTGTTGTTTTCGCGTCGGCCGAAAAGTTTATTAGGAGGTTAGGCAGATCGAGATAAAACTGATAAGCAAGAATGTGGATGTTCCTTGGGAAGTTCAGCAATGACTTAATGTCATGCTTGGGGACCCCATCTAAGAGAACAATGCGGCTAAGTAAGATGCAGTCTTGAGATCGCCGGGCAAAGGTACCAAACGTTTCCCTGACACCTTTTTTTCATTTTCTGCATTCATCCGATTCGGTGATGCTCATCCTTTGAACCGCTGAGCTGCTGTTAGTATACCCACGATGGCTATGCAGTCCTTCCACAGGAGTAAAAGAACGCATAGCATATTTCATTGAGTTGTCCTAACATTATTCTAGCAATTATTACCGTTCTACCTCGCCCTCGTCTTTCTTCTCAGTGTGTCATCCAGGTGCTTCATCCTTCACTTGAAAATTATTAGAACGTTGCTAATTTGTTTTCCCATTGCTCCCACTTAACAATAATTATGTAGAAGCCTTTCTACGGCCACCTGTTCAACAATGGGTTAAGGTGCGAATCAGAAGACTACGAAGAAACCATGAACCGAAAAACCTATTGACTTCAAAGTTAGTGAAAACACTTAAAATCAAAAATAATTTGACACGTGTTTTTTTCATTTTTTTTTTCTCATTTTTTTTAAATCAAAAATCAAAGGAGTGTTTCAAGGGTTACAATTTTGTATGAAGAAACATGATTTTTAATGTCTTTTGACTTCAAACTCGGTGAAAGCACTCCAAATGAGAAATAATTCGATACGTGTTTTTTTTTTTCGAAAATAAAAAACTGACGGGGTCAACGACGGGTTAAGAGTTTGTACGGAGTAACTGAAAAAACATGAACTAATGTACCTGTTGACTTCAAACTTAGCAAAAGTACTCTTAGTGAGAAATAATTGGACACGTGTTTTTAATTTTTTCGAAAATCGAAACCAAGCGAGGTCAACTATGGGTTAAAAATGTATATGGAGAAACAAAATTGTATGAGACTTTTGACTTCAAAAATGGTGAAAGCACCAGAAATGATAAATAATTACATAAATATTTTTTCTTAACTGACGGGGTCAACGACGGGTTAAAAGTTTATATAGAGAAACTGGTAAAAAAAAATGAATTAATGGACCTATTGACCTGCAACTTGGTGAAAGTACTCTTAGTAAGAAACTATTCGACACGTGTTTTTATTTTTCCAAAATCCAATTCTAATGCGGTGAACCAAAGGTTAAAAATTTGTATGGAGAAACAAGATTTTATGGCCTTTTGACTTTAAGCTTAATAAAAGCACTTAGCATGCGTTATAATTTGATACATGTTTTCCACTTTTTTGAAAATCAAAATCTGACGGCGTCAACGACGAGTTAAGAGTTTGTATGGGCCGTTTGACTTCAAACTTGGTGAAAGTAATTCAAATGCAAAATAATTACTTAAGTATTTTTCATAAAAATCTGGCGGAATCAACAAGAGGTTACGAAAAACTTGATTTATTGGCTCCATTGACTTCTAACTTGCGTGCAAAGCCGCGGGCACCGCTAGTTTATTATATACGAGAAATTAAAAAACCGGGACATGGTTTTAATCATTTTTTTCTCATATTACAGACGCGTTCTTTTTGACATATATTTTTTTTCAATAGATTCCGTTTGACTTTCTATACATTCTCCATCTCTTTCTACGCCAATAATCTGCTTATTACTTTTACTTCTTGTAGGCAGTACTACTTACTTTAGACCTCACATTTTTTCTTGTTTCTATTACACTTAATTTTCTATCTTATACTACTTCCTTCTTACTTCCTACTACTTCCTTTCCACTTCCTTTTCTTTATTAGGCGTTTTCTTCTTCTCCAACTCGTCACAGACCAACCCATTCTATTCACATATTTTTAGTTTAGTCTTTATGCTTTTCAAATTGTTCCCACTTCCACGCCCCAGCTACTCTAACACCCTCTCTCCCTCTTATTCTAATACTCTTCTCTTCGCCCCCATTTGCATCGCTGCATTGGGAATCTTTTAATTTTCACTTCAACTATCGGTTCGGTTGGTTGACTGGCTGGTTGGCTGCCTGCACAAGTTCCGCATTTTACAAGGCATAACAAATGACAAACATACATTAACCTCTTCCGTTATGCGTGCTCCGCCGCCACACGACAAAGCGCTGCAAAAGTGCAGCGCGGCCGAGGGGACAGACGGGACGATCGCAAGAATGCGGCAGGCTCTGTGCCGAGGCAAAGGCAGCGCGCTGCCTGCATTACGTTGACAAAACTTTTAATTTATGTCAAAAGCTTTTGCCAAGAATTTTAATATGCGCACATTTTTGCAAGCGTTGTTGCTTTTATCACTTAAGTACTGGCACTTTCAAGCAGCAGCATAGAAGTTGCCTGTTCTGCGCGATATTTTACTTATTCTTTAAATTTTTTTTTGGCAAGAACACCGAAGAAAGGCGAAAGGCTGCCGAAAAATCGGGCAACACATGGCGAATGTCACTTTGGCAGCTTACGTGCACTTAAGCATAGTGCGGCGAGCATATGTAACAATGCCTCTTGTTAGGTGTTCGTGTGTGGGCTCTGCCGAAGCCAGGTGGAACGTTGTATGTGTGCAGCTGGTATGGAAATGTGGCAAAAATTGTAAGACAAAAGCAGCTTTGGGTGCAGGCACAATGCAATGATTACTTATTGACAACGTTGCGAGCAAACTTGCTAAAATGAACTTTTATTCAAGAGAATAATTTGTCACTTTTGACAGGCCTAAAAATTTGACTATTGTTTGGTTTGGCATAAAAGGAACAAACAAATGATTTTGTGTTCAATTATTTTGTAATTGTATTTAATTTAGTTCAAAATGTTAAAAATTTAAGTTGATTAAATAATTTTGAAAATTTTCAAATTATTCTCCTCCATTCAATTTTTTGTTATAATTATCTTTGTTTGATTTGCAAAAATTACAAAAATCAAAACAATAAAAAGCACATAAACTAAAAAGTATACAATTTTTTTTTTTAATTTGGTTAAATGTTTTTGACAATTTTTTAATGATTTTCCATAAATTTGTTTTTGTAATTTATCACTGTTTTATTTATTTGCAAAAATTATACGAAACAAAAATTATAAAAATTATACAAAAAGTTAAAAGAAAAAACATTTTAAATTGGAAAACTATTTATACGAAAATTTTAACAAATTAACTTGCTTAAATATTTTTTAAAATTTTTTTATGATTATCCACAAATTTGGTTTTTGTAATATATTTTTGTTGTATTGTCGAGAAATACGCCAAAACCAATAAAACAACGTTAAAAGAAAAAAAGTAAGGGAGAGGGCTGGGTTGTGAACCATTACTGTTTTTTCTTTCCCTAATTGACATATCGCCAATCTTTCAACTGTCAATTTTGTCTTATGATATGACTCTGCTTTTGTGGTTACATCGAAGTACAAACACGTATTGCTTGTGGCAGCAATCGAGTTTGAAAGACATCGTGTTTGAAAATCGACTGCGAAAACTTTTTTGCTTTTTTTAAAGTGCTATCCAAGTGACTGAAGTTATTGCAAAAATGTAAGTGTAACACATATTTATTTAGGGTATTGATTCTATTTTACGATCCAACATTTGTTTATGTTGAAATATGATTGGAAGTGTCGTTATTTTAAAAGTTAAAAAAGTGGCATCGTGGTTGGGCTGTGAACCACTGTGGGGGCTGGGTTATGAACCACCTGGTTTTCGGACTACATTTGCACTAGGACGGTCAAATATCGCCGGATTTATTAAAATTAAGTAATTTTATGTAATGTCACTCGATTTCGGTGAGTTCACTTGAAGTGATCCAATGCGAGAACGCGTTCGTATTTCATATGCAAACATTGCGACACCGATTAGGATGAAAAAAAACAAATTTTGAACACTTGCATTCATTGCGATTTTTTGGCTTAAGTGGCGTCATTATAACCTTTTTTCACCTCTTGAGCCTTCCTGAATTAATAAATTTTCAACTTATTTCAAAATTATGGGTGTTTTCTTCGTATTTTTGGACTTTGATTGCGATTTGCCAGATGGTTCACAACCTAGCCACTTTTTTGGAAAAGCGAAAAATCACATCCTTATAAAATTGGACGTAGAGAGTTAAATGTTAATCAAAACGGTAATCTGTCTTCATAACAAATTTGCGCGTTGTATTTACCTTTCCATCGGTATCTTCGATTTTTCGATATCTTTATTCTGTGAAAAGTTAGAGCCAAAAAACAAAACCCGGTTCACACCCCAGCCCTCTCCCTTATTTATTTACAAATTTTGAATTTTTTTCTTATGATTATTTAAAATAAGGATTAACAAAATCCCAAACAAATAACAGAGCGTAGAGTAAAATTCATACAAAATTATTTATTTATAAAATTAATTTTTTCATTTTATATTTAATTTTTTATTTTCTAATTTATTAAAAACAATATTTTTTAATTTTTTTAATAAATTTTTTGTCTGTATTTGTAGTAGAAATCCCCCAGAAAAATTCAAAACACTTTAAATCAATTTCCTTTCCCCTATTGCCAAGTCAAAGTTTCTCATGTCCTTTCAACACCACAAAAAGGATGAAATTTAACAAAAAACTGAATAGCAAATTCCACAACAGCGTCTGGGATACACCTGCACTGCCGGCAACGACACGCCACAACAGCCACCTGCAACAACAACCACGCACACTAGTGTATACATACAACAATAACATAATCTAAACCAAATCTTAAAATCAAATCAACTTCTTAACCGTTTCAATAAACGTGTCTTGCATACATAAACAGCGCAACGTACCGGCGCCGCGCCCCCACTCGACCGTTTCAATTGCTCAAGCATACTTTTGGGCGGGCGCGCACGTCAGCTCAGCGTTGCGCTGCGCTGCGTTGCTGGCAAGTTTCTTTGTCAACGCTTAAATTTTATGTGCTTTCATTGTGTTTTTGTTTGTTTGTATACAAATGTGTTGTTGTTATTGTTGTTGTTATTATTGTGCTGTCGACTGCACTTGCAGGTGCCATGTTGACACTAAATGTCACAATACCAATGATGTTTGCTTTCCGTTTTTTGTTTGTTTGTTTGTTCGTTTGTGTGTGGCTGTGTGTTGCCTTATTTGTGGCTTTTCACTGTGTGATTTTGTTATTGTTTTGCATTGGTAGACAAATAAAGTCGAACAAACAGGCCAACCGACGACGCAACACACCGCACTCGTACGTGTTGCAATGTGGAAATAGTTGGGTGTGCAAGAGGCAGGCAGGAGGCAAATGGCCACAACTACTTTCTTAAGGGTCTGCAGCTGAAGGCGAAGGCAACTGTTGCCAACAATGCGTTGCTTGTAGGCAGCCGCACATTGTTTCGCTGCCAAAGAAGTTTTTGTCGTTTAGTGTTGTTGCGGGCGTTGTGGGCAAATAGCATTGTTCATGCCTGATATGTGACGTACTTAAGTGTGAAACAGTTGTTTGCATTGCCGATTTGCATATAATGCGATTTTTCAGTTTACTTTGCCTGCTGGCTCATGAATTCAAATTATATTTTCATATGATTTTCGATTAAATGTAGGTTTCCAAAAACATTGAATACGTGGAAATTAGACGTGGCAGGTTTAAAGTATAACATTTGTGAAATGAACTTAACACTGCAGATTGATATAGAATAACTGGCATTATAGCCCGATATCGAAAATAAAACCCAGCGTTCAGCAATCATCCTCATTGTGTGTGTGATTCTCTACACAGTTGGAGAAGTACAGTGAAGTTTTAGGTCGGCTTCCAAAGGCAAGCTAGGAACTTTTTCTCACACAACCATTTCATTTTATTAAACTTAGTCAATCCTATGATATCAGACCTTCTGGCATAAAACCTATGGCGTTCTCCTCCATCATCAACCTGCAAGCCAAAGCATATATAACAAACAAAGCTTCCTTACTAACTACTCGACACCAAACCTTTTATAAATCTAAGGCAAGTGATTAAGGTTTTGAAAGACAACCTATTTAGAAAGACGAAGGTGAGGTGGAATGGTTTGGCTACATTCGCAACCGCTGAAATAATGTTGAAACAATTTAGAGAAGCATTTGCTAGACTCGGTATCTCGAGAAAGAACTGCAGCATGATCACAGAGGCACTTTTTAACAGCGGATCGCACGCTAAGAATGGACATCACTGAATTGGATTAATACAGGGAATGCAGAGAAAATTTTGTCGAAAAAATCCCTGGATCACTTAATTTGCTCTTGTCCGGGTATCTGAAGACCATACCGTACCCACTTAGGGCCCCATTCTTCTCTGTATTATAAGAGGTCCCCAAGCATGACATTAAGTCCTGCTGAACTTTGCTGGGAACACAAATTACTGTTAGGGACAAGAGACCCAACAGGGCGTATACGTAATTGATTTGGCCAGCCATCTAACCTAACCTTAACTACCCCAACATTTGATCCCTTAACAGCCGCGGTTGGCACCTCAGCCACTTACTTCAGTATTTTTTCTTTAGCATCTTTTCCGAGTAAAAAAACATTTTGAAATGTCGCACTTTTTTATGTACAGACTAACTGATTCCTGTTACTTCTATTGAATCTTTCTTTAAATTGTAAGTAGCACAAGTTTTCTATACAAAATCTGTTGCTATCAATATTTTGTTTCTAAATATTGGATTGGATTGAATTGAATTGAATTGAATTGAATTGAATTGAATTGAATTGAATTGAATTGAATTGAATGGGATTGGATTGGATTGGATTGGATTGGATTGGATTGAATTGGATTGGATTGGATTGGATTGGATTGGATTGAATTGGATTGGATTGGATTGGATTGGATTGGATTGGATTGGATTGGATTGGATTGGATTGGATTGGATTGGATTGGATTGGATTGGATTGGATTGGATTGGATTGGATTGGATTGGATTGGATTGGATTGGATTGGATTGGATTGGATTGGATTGGATTGGATTGGATTGGATTGGATTGGATTGGATTGGATTGGATTGGATTGGATTGGATTGGATTGGATTGGATTGGATTGGATTGGATTGGATTGGATTGGATTGGATTGGATTGGATTGGATTGGATTGGATTGGATTGGATTGGATTGGATTGGATTGGATTGGATTGGATTGGATTGGATTGGATTGGATTGGATTGGATTGGATTGGATTGGATTGGATTGGATTGGATTGGATTGGATTGGATTGGATTGGATTGGATTGGATTGGATTGGATTGGATTGGATTGGATTGGATTGGATTGGATTGGATTGGATTGGATTGGATTGGATTGGATTGGATTGGATTGGATTGGATTGGATTGGATTGGATTGGATTGGATTGGATTGGATTGGATTGGATTGGATTGGATTGGATTGGATTGGAGTAACATCAATCATTTTGACGATTTATGTTGTGGGTTTGGAAAAGCCATGAGGATTTCTTTTCATAGACTTGGTTGAGCAAATAGTGAAGTATGGGAAACAAATGTAGTAAAATGGCGGATTTTATAATCCGAAATTATAAGATTTCGAACGAAAAACAAATGTAGAAACTATGTTCTATTATCTGGGAACAACTAACTATAGTCTTTATGACTTCAAAGTATTTTTTAAACCAAAAACAAATTGTTTTTTGTAAAATTCTAAAGTGATGTAAAAACGAAGCATTGTTTCTGAAAAAATATAATTGCTACAAGAAAACCTTTTGGAGGGGAAGTATTTATGGATACTTGACTTGAATCTTCAAAGACCAGAGGTGCTGGAGCAATGCAATAAGTTTTATCCGATGGTTTTGAATACAATAGAAAAGATCCGAATGGGGTTTTTAAGTTCCTGATCACACAAGTGCGATTTAGGTGATGTAAATGCGGCGGAGATCTGACGTATTGAAATATTTTTTTCTCCACTTTGAAAAGCCAAGGCACTTAGCTGCTGTTTTTGAGATGCCAAAAATAAAATAGAAGATCGTTCTAAATAGACTGATGTAGCACATCAAAAGTTATCGGTTCCACGATTCCCACAACACTCATAAGCACAAATTTATTGGGATTTGAAAAGAGTCGGTTGTGTGATAACAGACAACATTGGGTCTTGCAAGGTGTGAGATCGATTCTTTTCATTTGGCCCCATTCGGAGATGTTCTCACTTGACTTAACCCTTTCGGGACTACTGGGATGATACGTCCCAGCAAGTTTTCAATGGCCCAAAAAACAATTGAAATCGTACGACCCACACAAAATATTTTTTCGAGTTGGGTGATCCCGGATATAATGATGATTTCACAATTTGTGAGCATCCAATATAATTTTCTAACCCCAACATTCATAGCATGAGAATATTTCTACTGAGAGTATCTTGGATTTCAAAATTAAACCCCGCCCCGAAAGGGTTAAGTGACCATACTACCCTTTATTGGGTTACGGCCTGTCTCGGAGATGTTTTTGACTTCCATTCTACGTAGCTTATGGGTTTTCTCTCCTTTGCCTTTTTGAAGTCGTCATGAAAAAAAATTTTAAACTTTTTTTAAAATAAATTTTTTATTCTTCCGTTTCTTTTTTCTGTTCTTTCTTATTATATATCTTTCTGAGTCCATGTAACCACCCTTTTATCGGGTTACTGCCTGTCTCGGAGATGTTTTTGGCTTCCATTAGTTCTACGTCGCTCATAAAATTTGTCTTTGGTTTGTCTTTTCGTTTTATTGTCTTTGCCGTCATAGATGTTTTTTTCCTTAAGAAACTTAAAAATTCTTTAATCAATTCTTAATTTTTCCTTTTCCGCTTTCTGTTCTTTCTTATTATATCTCTTATGAGCCCAAATTGTAAGAAATTATTTTTCTGAATTATTTTTTCATCATTTCTTTATTTTTCTGGCTTTTATCTGTTTCGAGTTCAAAAACGTACGATAAAGGTTGGGTTCCAAAGTTTCGTTATAATTCCCATATTTTTTGTTTTCACTTTTTCCGCAGTTATGTTGTTTCTTCTAATTCTTTTTTTTCGAAATTTTAAGACCTATTTCAAAAAATCTTAAAAGTAAAACAAGCCATAAGTGATCAATTTCCTCTTTGCATGTGTGAAGTCCTGCACTTTCAGAGACTAAAAAAAATTTAGTTGCCTTTGTCAGCGGCTTTAGTATCTAAAAAGTTTAATTCAAAACAAAAACCAAAAGTCCACAAGCCAGAGGCAAACTTATTCCGCGTTGCAAGTATCAACTAAACAAATTTTCGTTAGTCAGTCTTTTATTCACGCTATTAAGCTCTCAAGGTAGCTTTAAAGTTTTCAAAGTTGCTAAGCTTTCCTCCTCAATGGAAAAACCTGCTGCTTTCATGGCCCATAAACAATTCAAAACTTCCTATTTTTTCCATCCATTCCCTTTGAAATCAACCCCACACTTCAAATGCCGCTCTGCAAGCTTTCCTAAAGCTCCGCCTGCTCAAAAGCTTTCGCTTGTTGCCTTGCCAACTGTTATACTATCATAAATTGTTGACACCAGCAAGTCATTGCTTTGCTTTCGTGCACTAAATTTTTCGTGCCAATTTTGTTTATTCAAAAAATCAAACTTGGAACGAAATTTTTTTTATCGAACTTTATATTTTATATATTTTACAAACATTTGCAAAAAAGTAAACACAAAAAATGTCGCTGTTAAATCGCGGCTACTGGAAGCGTGTAATTGACGAAATCGAGTGGGCCCAGCACCAGAAGAGCCTGAAGGATCGCATCGAGAACTATGATTTGTCGGTCACGCTGCCGGAGAATTTGCGCAAACGCGTAAAAAACATAATGCCCTACGAGTTTGACGAGTACGATCGAATGGTGTACATTGACGACTCAGCGGCCGATGCGCCCATATCTGTGGACGAAGCCGAGGACGACGACGCCGATGCTGAGAAGGCAAAGAAGGAGCGAAGGCGGGTAAGGTTGCGTTGCGCAAACGGGAAGTAAATGTTTTGACTTTGAATATTTGAATCTTCCCGCGCCAGCACACTGTCTTCAACGAGAGCACCTGCTCGGAGATCGAGCGCTTGGAGAACGAGTTCATTGCAATCGATGTGAAGATTGAGGCGCCGGTGAAGCGCCAACTGAAGGAGAAGCGAAAGATCAACTGGTGTTCCGAGTACATTTGCAAAGCGCGGCGCAGTCGTGTCAAGTGGGACTCGAAAATCTACCAAATGGACCACAACATGTGGGAGAAGACACTCGACGAGCAGGCCGAGCAGCTGATGGATGCGGTAAGCGCCGCCTCGTTGCAACGATGGTGTCAAAAGTACTAACTGGTGCCTTGTCTTTGCAGTCAGCGGAACGCTTCACCGAATGGCTCAATGCGATGAGCAGCAAGCACGACCACGACATCACAAAAGCTCAACTGATTGCGCTTTTCTCCATCGAGGGCGACCGCCGACTCTTAGCATCGATACAAACCGAACCCAAGGAAGTGAAGGCCATTGCCAAAGCTGTGGCCGACAAGTGGAACTTGCCGGAAGTGCGTAGAATGAGCTTTGCGGAGCAAAAGCTCCACCTTAAACTGTACCAACTCATCAACACTGTACCAACTTTTACCCACAGATGGCCATCGAGCTCAAGTTCGAGAACTACATCAAAAAGCTGCTGGCACATGTGCCCAAGCGCGTCATCAAGGTGGCCTTTGGATCGACGGTGCCGTACAAGAATCGGCCATGGGTGCCGACAAAGCGCGATCAGCTCATCACTACGGTCTTCCCCGAGGAGCTGCTCTCCGGCCAGAAGCTGTTCAAGGGCATCGGCCATTTGCGCTCGACCAAGGCGGTCATCGAGTTCTATCGCAAGCACCCGAAACTGCAGAAGCCCAGCTACTTCATCAAGAGCGGCTGGTTCAATCGCAAAGAGAAGACAACTGCCACCACCGACATTCCACTGTACGAACTGCTCAAGCTGAAGTACTAAAAATACGAATAAACCGGCCACAGTGCCGACCAAAACTGCAATTGGCTGCATGCGAACATTGGTTGAATGAGAGCGTTGCCCATCACCGTTGGGTTGGTTAGCCATCAGCAAAGCCGCCGGTAACACTGACAAGCGTCAATTTGGCCGTTTCGCTGCAGGCTCGCGGCCTCGTGCTGCGCAGGCCAGCGCCAATTAGTTGTTTACAAAGCGAATCTGACACGCCAACACACAAACACCAATGACACGCATGCCACGGCATTCCTGTGTGCGTGTGCGTGTGTGTGTGTGTGTAATGTGCATTAACATTTGCATGCGAGCTTATTAAATCATTAATTAATAACCAATTTACTATTGTAGCAATCCTCTTAGCCAGGCAGCGCACTAACTGATATGCCAACATTGCTGTGCATAACTGAAACGCACACATACACACACTGACACACAAACACATTTGGCGTGCATTTAGCGTGGGGTGCGTGTGCGTGTGCGTGTGATGTAACACAGCGTCCATTATGCAACATGGAAGTAACCACAGTAAGTGATGTGACGTGACGCTGCCGCTGTCGCGTTTCATTCGCGCCCACAGCCACACAAACGATTTTATATACATATGGCATATTGTATGTGTGTGTGTTTGTATGAGTCGCCGTTTCAGTTAACACACACTGACGCAGGCTCGTCTGTCCATCTGTTGCTGAGCGCTGTCATGTTGACAACACAGTTAACGCTTATCGTTGATGTCTTCTGACGTTTGTCAACTGACAGACACACAACTCATCCGCTGGAAAAGTAAGCATATTTAGTGGTTTCTTAGCTGGTGAGTACATAAAAGAGTCCTGCAACTCTTTTAACCCGTCTGGACTGGACGCACTTGGCCATGTTCACACATTATATTCATAGGCAAAAAAAAAAATTAAATAAAATAGCAATAAAGCACAATTATCAAAATTTTTGGAAAGAAAACCTTAAACTAGTTTAAAGAAGTCAGTTTGAACGTGATATTACTTCATAGTCAAAACAAAATTTCTGATGAAACAAAATAAATTTTTAAAATCTTAACAAAAATTAGCTTCAAAGTTAGCTCAAACCAGATCAATGGGTGAGCTTTAAGCTTTGAAGTACAGTGCAGGGCAGTTAAATCTTTTTTTAAGAAACTAAAAAATCATATTAACACTCTGACGGAGTATAAGAAAAATCTCGAAAAACCAATTTAAAAAAATTTAAAATATTTGTTTGGGTTTGTGGGTATTTACAAAAAAAGCTTTAAGCTTTGAAGTATGTTTAGTTGAATACCTTTTTGCTAAACTAAAAAATTCTGTGGTATTCGACTCATTTTATTTTATGGTTCGTAGTACAAAAATCTAACTGCTTTGAAACAAAATTAAAAAAACCGGTGCAAGATGCTGTTTTTGTACTTTTATAATATCTGTCTGTCACGGGTATTAAGCTCGATTTTTTGTGAAATCACAAGGGGTTTTTATGACCCAAGGGGCAGGCACTCCTAACTACGGTGTTTTGCGTACAACTTTTGTGCTCTATTCCCTTTGAAACCAGATTTCTAATCAGCATTTTTTGTATTTGGGGGGTTTCGACTACCAAACCCCCCCTGTGTGCGCCACTGTACATACCTAACAGCACTAAGAATCGTGCAACAAGCCGCCGGAAGTGGCGTTAAACTAATAAAAGTTTGCAATGACAGGAAAACTACATATCGCACACGCACTACAAAAGTGACACAACTCAAAATTTTTAATTTTCGGGTTTATGTGTTAATACTGTGCACAATGCACCAATCTACCAATAAGCAAAAGCTCAGTATATTTTGTTGTTGTTAACTGTTGCAAAAATACAGTTATGTCTCTCTTCATGTCAGAGGTTTGATGCTATTTGATCGCTGCAGCTCAATGCAAAAGAGTCCTAACTCGAATTGTGTCACTTTTGACGAAATAAATGTTTGTTAAAGTTAATTTTAAGCAAAATTCTGACAATTTTTGTATATATTCTTAATTATTAAAATTAATTATGAATTTTCAACATTTTTCTTTCAACTTTTTAACAGTCATTTATAATTATTAAATTCAGAAAAAGTGCCATAACTTGAAGTAATTCGGTAATTATTGATTGCGATTATGTGTCTAATATACATATTTGATCTGAAGAGATTAATTGTCAATGCCATCGAAATAGGTTCTGTAAGCTTTCGCACTTACGTATTTATTACATAAAGTAGACACTAATAAATTGAGTAGTTTAACTTTCAATTGTTAAAGCTTCAGGGCCACTAATGAAATCAAATGTTTTGCTTTCAAAACCACCTTTTTAACTTCATTACAAACAGCAAATTACAACAAAAAGATATCCCAAAATATACACTTGAGACTCGATAGAAACCGTCAATAGAGAATTAAAACGTCCTAAACGTCCAAAGAATTGTTCCTCCTGATTTTCCAAATCTTTGCAGTAATCTCCCAGCCTTGTAATACTGTCCGTAGGGTGCGAATACCTGTGGACAGGCCAGTAGAGAAGAGGATACTCGGAATGATCTTTATAAGATTGTCAGGGTTATCGTTGTATGTATTCTTTTTTATATTTTATTGGGAGATTGCTTTAAATTAATAGTCCGGGCATCCTCCACCCTCTGGCTCGACTTTTCTCTTCTCGGTCAACCTGTCGACAGCTAAGCTTTGGTTCTTTAAGAGCATGTTTGGTTACACAAATTGGGAGACAGACAGAAAATCAGTTGCCTTGAAACAATGTTAAAGTATGATTCTCGATATTAATTTGAATTTGTTAACCATTCGACGGTCTTCCGTAATTTTAATTTTATTTGCAGTTAAGTGCACACGGCAAAAAAAACTCGAGTTCACTTTAGCATCGAACAAGCAAATATGCAGTCAAAGCATTTAATTACATTTGCCTGGAATAAATGCATCACAAAGCATTGCAAAACAAGGCCGACCGGATGTGTGGCGACAGGCAGAAGCACTGGAAAACGTGCAGCCGCCTAACAATGCGCGTAGTTGCAACATGCGGTTAGTTGCATGCAGCCGGCGGAAGTTGGTCGAGTGACTAAACTAATTTAGGACAACGCTTTCAGCAGCACCGATGATTGATGCGGACGAGAAAGCAATTCGATTGTGTGCATTCAAATTGGAAATGTAAATAATTTCTAAGGTTTTTTTTTGTTTATGTAGAAGGATTGAGTTCAATTTTTAGATGTTCGAGTTTGTTGAATAAAATAATCTACCGTTCTTTTGGCTACACTCCAAGTCTGTATGAAACATGAAAGGATATGCAAGCAAGAAGTAAATGCTGGTAAAGTCTTCCAGGACTATTTAAGAGATTTTGTTTTGGAGATTTTAACCAAAGCGAATTAATTTTAATTCTGAAATTAAATTTTATTTTTAATTGTAATTTTAATTTTAATTTTAATTTTAATTTTAATTTTAATTTTAATTTTAATTTTAATTTTAATTTTAATTTTAATTTTAATTTTAATTTTAATTTTAATTTTAATTTTAATTTTAATTTCAATTTTAATTCTAGTTTTAAATTTAATTTGAATTTTATTTATAATTCAAATTTGAATTCGAATTCAAATTTTTTTTTTTAATTTTAATTTCTTTTTAATTTTAATTTCAATTTCAAATTCAATTTTAATTTTATTTAAATATAAATTTTATTTTAATTTTAATTCTAATTTTAATTTAAATATTAATTCTAATTTTTATTCTAATTTTAATTATAATTCTAATTGTAATTCTAATTCTAATTTAATTTCTTATTCTTATTCAAATTCTAATTTTAACTTTAATTTTCATTTTAATTTTAATTTTAATTTTAATTTTATTTTAATTTTAATTTTAATTTCAATTTTAATTTTAATTCAAGTTTGAATTTATTTTTAATTTTAATTTTATTTTAATATTATTATTTTTTTAATTATTTTTATTTTAATTCTAATTCTAATTCTAATTCTAATTCTAATTCTAATTCTAATTCTAATTCTAATTCTAATTATAATTCTAATTCTAATTCTATTTCTAATTCTAATTCTAATTCTAATTCTAATTCTAATTCTAATTCTAATTCTAATTCTAATTCTAATTCTAATTCTAATTCTAATTCTAATTCTAATTCGAATTCTAATTCTAATTCTAATTCTAATTCTAATTCTAATCTAATCTAATCTAATCTAATCTAATCTAATCTAATCTAATCTAATCTAATCTAATCTAATCTAATATTTTCACTTCAGCACTCATTCAAACCACCGCGACATTGTTTGCAAAGCTTCATTGAAAAAAAAAAACAATTTTGCTTTTAAGTATTTACATACAAATACAATATACCAACAACAAAACAAACACATACAAAAGAAAATTAAGAAATTTCTTCATCATTCGGAAAATCAAAGGCGACCGAAGCGCACCAACGTTAGTCGACTGTCAACTTGAATGGAATTGAACGCTTCAGCTGAGAATTAGCAACGAGGCCAAATTGTAGCGAACCGCAGCCGCAAGCAGCGCCGTTGCCATAATCTGTTCAAAACAGCGGAAATGAACACATGTCACATTGGACGGACGTGTTGCGGCGGCACAAAGCGGGCACTGGCAGCTGCCAACTGCCAACTGCCGGGGCCACCAATCGACCAGCCGCAACAACCCTTTGCCACAAACAATTTCAGGCACACTCACACTCACACACACACACACCTAAACACATGCACACACATACACAAAGCGCGTGTCAGCCACTCATGCAAATCTTCAAGTGGCCAACCGCCAACGCCGGTCCCGCCCGCTGAGTGGCAACCAACCATTCAGTGCAGCTGATCGATGTGATCAGTGGACAGCAATGAAACGGAAACTCAAAAAGTTTCCCAAGCAATTGAACACACTTTCATGTCGCTCAGCGCAACAAGCGATGCGGAGCACTCGAACGCGCCAACCGGTGCGCTGCCACAAAAGCGGAACGGAGCGGAAGGATGCGCATGTTGAGCGGTTAGCTGGACATGTGTCAATGTGCGGCGATGTGGCGATGTGTCGATGTGAATGGTGGGCGAGTGGGCGCAAATGAACGTAAATAAATATTGCAAAAATGCGACAAACGAAAGCGAACAAAGCCATTTTGCAGCTCAGTGAAATTTCATATGCTTAGGCAAACATTGGCAAAAGCATAATGGGGGAGTGCGGTGTGGGTGCACTAGAGGTGACGATGGGCCTTCCGACAGCGCCGGTGCGTGGTGTGGCGTAGGAAGTGGGCGAAGGAAGCGTGCTGTGACATGGGTCGATTAGTGCTTGAATGAGTGGTAAATATTGGCAGCAGCTCGCTGAGCAAATTAGTGGCCTCCTCACAGGCATCAGCTCGTAAGTATTTGCTCATGTGTGTGTGTCTGTGTGTGTGAGCGTGTGTGCAGTGTGCTGGGTGTGGCCATGTTATATTTAATTTTGCCAGTTTTTTCATTACTGTATTCTGACAAGTTAATATAGTCTCGAGAGGTTATTTTCGCTTGTCAAAGCAAATGCGGTTAATGTGGCGTCTAAATATCCAAACGGATTTGTTCAAATGAAAAGATTTATGTATATGTAACACAAAGCACCAAATTGGTTGGATAATGGTACAAAATTAGTACTCGATGGCTATTAGGATAACGCATCATGCTTGGACAAGTACGTAATAAGTTCTGGTGGCTCGTAGGCCATAGGAACCATTGTGATGTCATAATTGATTGGACTCGTATACTCTTCTAAGCTTCTCATTAGACTATTCAGAGTCCACAGCTGGATGCATTTGATCCTGTCCACTCCATACTTCAAGTAGTAGGAGAAGGCTTCATCCAAGTGAATCGTTCTTCCCTTTCCGAGTACAAAACAAGAACATAGAAGATGAAGTACGTTTTCCTTTACTTCTTCATCTAGAAATCTTCTGCATGCAAATCATTGGAACTTAGTGCATTTTTTAGCATTTTGCATTTGTTAGCATTTTTGCCTAAAAACCCATTAGACAGTTACCTCTGAGGACACCAATTATCTGGTCCCTTTCTACTACTTGGTTAGGTTGTCCACATGCTTATGTTGCTCAATTAACACTCCGATAACCGATAATTTTTTACACGGTCAAAGCCCAACAAGGTCCCCAGGGACCTTTTTTGTAATATTGCATATAAGATGTGTAATTTTATAATGTAGGGTTACAGAATGTGTCTAGATGTGTTTGGAGAGCCAAAAAGTTTTGCTTCGTGTATATTTTTTTGTAAACACATGTGTATTTGTTACTACAGACAGATAGGTAAAAACGTATACAATACAAAATAATTGCATTTAGTTGCCTAACTTTGCTTTAGCTGTTCATGCATCTATGCCGCTGCAAGTATGGCATTTTTTTTTTAGAGTAATGGGTTTTTATATGTATTTATTTTTATTTTTATTCAGTTTTTCATTATTTGTGTATATACTTAGGCAATACCTTCAGCCATTATCAAATTAATAATGGAGTTTGATCATCGTCGTCGGAGTCAGCTTCAACCGCCAGAGTGACATTCAGTTCAACTTCAGCATCATATGTTTCATTGTATGGCAAGAAATCTTTGTAATTTGTCTCCTCGGTGAATGAATAAGGTTCTTCATTGTTTTCCAAATATCTAACCAAAGTCTGCATTACTGCTTGTTGTTCACTCATGCTCAGTTATGAAAGCGCGTACGGCGGCATATCAATTTGATCCCAATCACCGTACGTATTTTAATTTCAATGATTTATTTGAAATTGTGCTGCTATAAATATTTAGCACTAACTATTTATACTTACTAACAAAAAATAAAATCAAATTACATGGAGCTACCTACAAGGTCCCTGCGGACCTTGTCGGTCATCGACGCCCTAAATGACTTCAATGCAATAGTTATGGTAGTAAAATACATGCAATCTTGCCGAAATCTATTTTAACAGCTTCTAAACATTCCATTTATAGAAGTCATAAAGTCTCAAGTTCATCACTCCCCCCGTATTGAAATGCCGCATCTTTTAAAACGCCATAGGTCCCTACGGACCTTGTTGGGCATCGGAGTGTTAAAGCAATAATAGTGACCAGATAAGAACGATGAGAAAATAAATTTAAAAAAAATAACAATTAAGTGAAATATCAAAATAATGTTGGCTTTATTTTGAAACTAATGTATGTCGAAGCCAAGCTGTAAGTAAAATGTTAGATGACTCAGTCCAATATTTGCGGCGTTATTGCGGCAATGGAGTCTAAAATGTAGGCCTCGAGCTCGTCCAAAATGGTTGGTTGTTAGCATAAAAAAGGACTTGACGAAGCCATAGACAAAATAATCGAGGGATGCCAAGTGATAATTGCGGCGTCCAACTCATAAACGCTGACCGTGAAATGAATCATTCACCAAATTTCTCCTTCTGGGCTTCGAGCGTTAGGTTAGGTTTAAGCAGCTGTTTGTTACTTCTATCCCACTCACTCCCCGTCAATATTTCACGCAATAATGCGCTGTGTGGCTACAAAATGAAAACAAATATACAGCTACACGGTGCACCAGCGACGCCTGCAAGGGGAAGCGGACAATAGCGAAAACAGCGCACCAAAAATAATCTAACGAGGTCCCCACCCATTCTGCTATAACCTCCCCTCACACAACAGATGGCGCTACGAGCGGTAGCTCGAAATGACGGATCCAACGATGGCAGCCCCATCACTTAAGACTACCTGCGGCAGAAATAGTATTGTGGAGGCCCCACAATACTCCAGAGAGGAGTGAAGGAAAAAAAGCAGGTGTCTGGGAACGTTGTGATACCATAAGGAAAAAGTGATCTATCTTAGTGCAAGTCAAAGAGCCCAAACAAGCCAACTTAAATTGTGTAAAAACCCTAGCAAGTCCTTCCTGTTGAACCGCGGCCATCTAAGTTAACGAAGAAAAGATAGCCTCGCTATTTCCATCTTCGTCTAGAGAGAGTCGGGCGGTGGCAGAAAAAATTACTTACATAAAGTCTCTTTTTCGTTTTCATTTTGACAAATGCGGCAATAGTTCCATATGTCGATAACTAATATGTTGGCATGGCGTCCGAATAGGTCCGAATCCTATCAAAATTGCGACGACCATGTGTTGTCCGCTAAACGAAACAAGCGTTTTAGTGGAATTGAAAGCGGGCCAGAGTTGTTTGGTTATTGGCTGTGGTAATAGTGGTCGCATAGTCCGAAAGGATGGTGCCATGTCTGGCGAGCTCATCGGCTGAACAGCATCCACTGATGTCTCTGTCGTCCGGTACCCAAGTGAGAGTAGACAATATTGTAAACACGCCTTAATTCATTGAGCAAGGAGCGGAAAAGATCAACCACTTTCTATGTGGTGGAAACCTTCTTGAAAGCTTTGTTTGCTGCCTGAGGTTGTGCTATCTTAACAGAGACAGGCCTTTAAGAATGGCAAGTACTTCCACTTGGAAAAAGCTACAGCAATCCGAAAGACGAAAACCAACTTTCCTGGGTGGAATTTCACACATTGCGCCACTCCCTACTCTACCATCTAACTTGGAGCCGTCTGTGTGGAGGCATACTTCAGTTTTCGAAACTGTATCTTGCACTTCTCCCGATGGTGTATATATAAACTATGTACACTTTTAATAATTTGCAAGCTTACTGTCGTAAGGTCCTAAGAGGTAGAGGTAGAGTGGAAATAATGGCAACCGTTTATTGGTCTTGGCCGTATATAAAAATTTGCGCCGGCTGTCTCTGTTATTTGATTGATGTCGTCCGTTAGAAGTTCAAAACGTTGATAGGTTCTATGACACTTGGTCTTTCCTACTCAGATGTCGTTCTCTTTTGCCCCATCCACTTGAAGGTACCGTCTCGTAAGACCGCTTCTTCAGGCATACGGACAACAAGGCCAAGTCAGCGCAGCCGCTGTGTTTTCATTTGTCCCTGTTTGAAAGTCCCTGTATAGCTCATACAGTTCACTGTTCTTTTGTATCAAATACGATACTTATCGAACCGAAGAGTACTTAGCGAACCGAAGTCCCTGCGGAGTAACTTTCTCTCGAACGCTTTCAAAGCAATTTCATCGGTAGTCGACAACATACAAGAAACCGACTGCACCATAAATGAAGACGGGGATGATGAGTGCCTTGTAGAACATAAGTTTTGTTCGTCGAGAGAAGGCTCTACTTCTTAATTGACTACTGAGTCCCAAGGTAGCAACTGTCAACAAGAGAATAAGGAGAATAAGTTTGATCTCCAAGCTGACGTAATTTTAGGTGTTGTTGCTGGTAATAATAATAGTAATTGAATGGCACGACAGCCCGCTTACGCGAGACTAAGGCCTAGCTTCCCGCAACCACCCGTGTTGTGCGTGTGAATTTGTACGCGGGTGAAAGGGACCTACAGTTTTATGCTGGTTTCGAACGGCAGGTTGGGAGCTTTTTCATAAGCAATTTTTACTCTCAGAGGTTTGCCATTTTCCAGCTGAGAGGACAGCCACCGAAAGAGAAAACGAGTCTCGCCTTCGACTCGCGGTCCAACGCACTAACCAACTGAGCCACGGCGGCTGCTGGTACCAAAGTAAATCAAGTTCCAGATAAACACTGTTCCATGTATTTATTTATTATCTTAATTTCAAAGATTATATTGCAGATTTATGAACTTATTTACTTTTTACAGAAAACATAAACAAAACATTACACAAAATATTTCACCTAAATCAAAATAACCAAAATTTCTGCGTATAAAAAAAAAATAAATATACAATAATATGTGTACTGTATTAATTAATGTAATATGTGTACTTAATTAATTCATTAATTAAAATTTTAAAATTAAAAAAAAAATCAAAATAAAAATTTTATTAAATTTTGGTTTTAGTTTTGGTTTGTTTGTTCGTTTGTTTAGTACTTGAGTTAATCACCAGTTTAGGCTGGAAGCTGTGAATGTATCTTTGGAGAAAAAAATATAAATTGACTGAAACAATCGTTTTCATTTCTTGAAGCGTAAAAAGTAATCGAAGCGAGCTAATCTAAGCAGCTGAAAAATTGTCTTTAAAATTAAATTAAAACTTCTTAAAGACGAAAAATATCACTTTAAAATATTTGTAGTCCTCATTTTTTTGGAATAACCTCGAATACTGGTGTCAACATACTTTTTACAATGCTCGCTCATCATTGCAAGATCGTCCTTCGAATCCCAAACTTCAATAATTGCAATTTATAAAGTACAAAAACTTTTTACCAACACTAATTGCGAATACTGTTTTATATTCAAGTCTATTTATATTTAATTCTTAAAATTGCTAGTAGCTGAGAAACTGAGCAAAAATATATAAATTTCGTAAATTTGTAAAGATAAATCGAACTAATCCTAGTCACCCAAGTGAGTTCTAGAGGCTTGCAGAAAGCTTTTTGGTTTGCTATAACTTCTACTTATTTTATCTTTATTTAAAATTTGTTTTTCTTTTTTTGAATGATTTGGTTCAGAACTATAGATAAGTGACTTTTTACAGTTATAAAAAATTGTATTTTTGTATTAAAAGTCTTCTTGGACTCAATAATTACTCAGTGTGTGCTATTAGTTTCTACCTACGCCATGCAAACGACTTTCCATTCGCTTCTTGCTAACCCATTAAGACCAATTTTGCACCTCATGTGAACACAGTTTCGCTGAGCTCACAAACACATACACTCGCACCTACAATGCTTCCATATTGGCAACACTTTATCTGTTTTTCGCCATTGCTACCCGACGCCGCTGACCACTGCCTGCTCGATCCACTGCGCTCCACAATGACAGTGCGTGGCCTGGCTGCGTTGCATTACGTTTGCTATTTCGGCCAAGTGGCGGCAAATGCCTGCCAATTGTTGTCGACAACTCGGTTGTGCCACCTGCAGCCAACAACACTAGAACCAGCAACAACACTTCGAAATGTGTCGACTGAGGGCGGAAGTGAGAAACGTGCCCACCACTGGCGACAAATCGCTGCGTCTACTCCGTTTATGCGCCAAGTGCGGAACTCGATGTGTGGATTTGTGGCAAAAGCGCCGGCAACATCTTCAATAGCAACGCACAACAAACACGACACCAATAACCTTCTTGCAGTGCAGCCTTCAAGGAAACAAGAGAAGCGTCGACGGCCGAGTTGCCACAACGAGTTGGGTTGCGGTGGGTTGGGAGGTCAAAGGCCAACGCAATGGTCTGCGCAACGAGCACACACACACACACGACAATTTTCCGCATGTTGCAGCCGCCACCAGAGCCGGCAACACGCATTGACAGCGGTGACGCGTGCGGGCGACGAAGAAAATCGTTTGCCATTGTGACCAGCGCGTTGCACAGGATGTGACAATATTGTCTTTGATTTATGGTGCCATAAATTCATTTTTGTTTTTCTCACATTGCGCAGCCAGCGTCTGCGGAAAAATGGCGTGGGCAGAGAAGAAGAAGAAGCAATATTCAAAGCGGAAAAAGCCATGTAACACAGGGAAGCATGCATGCCACGCACGTTGGTAGCGACCCCCAAACAGGTGCCCAACCATGCCCACGACCACGCCCATCGCAACACTCTTTCAGCGTGGAGAAGGTGACGCGGCATTGCTTGTATGGGATTAGCAGATATAAACTGCCAACTGCCGTCGTGTAGCATATAAATTGGCTGAACAGCGAGCAGACACTGGCAGAAGCGTACGTCAAGGGGCACTAAGGGGTTTCTATACACAAAAAAAATATCTATCTATGAATAGGCAACAAACACATTGGCACATACTCAAACGATTCGTTGCTGTTGCATGCCACATAAAACCACACACACACACACATTCACACATTGGTGTCTTACTTCGTGCGAAGTGACCAAATGACATTTTCGAGTCGCCTGCAATTCGACCTTAACAAATTTGTTGGCTTCACTTCTCCTCTCCTCACTGCACCATACACATCGCACTGCAACCAGGTGCTGTGCTGCCAGATTGTCACTTGCCACTTGCCACATGCCACGTGCATGTGTTGCATCACGCCAATAAGCGGCAACCTTCTGTCAGGCTCCTCTTACAAACGTTGTCATTGCTGTTAATCGAGTTGTTATTGTTGTTGGCAGCATTTTTTCGTTGTTGTTGTTGCATCCGTTCGTGCATTACAAATGGCAGGTAAAAAGCGCCGCAGTCATGTCGGCCGCCAATAGAGTCAGCCAACCTGGTCTGTCTTTACTAAGTGCTGCTGCACTCGGAGATGCCACCCAGTCCACACTTTGGCCGTCTAATACGCAATTTGGTTGCCACTCATGTTGTCGCATGGCACTGCCGCTGCTAATGTGCCCCGTCAGTGCTGACAGCGTGCGCTGCCGCCGCGCTAATGGGCGCATTGTCGTTATGATGTACGAACACACACACACACATAATGTGAACGAGCGCGCCAACAATGACGACGACAGTTATGATGATTGTTGCAATACAACGGCGACAATTACTCGGCTGGCGGTTGGCTGTCCAGCCGGGATAAGCGGTCGCTGGTCGCACAATGGTAGAAGTGGCAAGTGGATGCGCCAGTATTTTACTACGCCTATTTTATTGTATTGTATTTTACGCCTACAAAATTAGCTTCAGTTAAGACTCGCTGTTAAATATTAAATTTTGTACAAAAACAAAAAACATCATTAAAAAATATTTGTAAATTAGTTGCATATAAAAATATTTAAATTATAATTTTTATACATAAATCATGAAAAACTACCATCAGTCGCATTGAAGCAACAATTTTTATTGCGGATGTTGAACACAAAAATCTTTTTTTACATTTTTGATATATTTTTGTTCGTATGTATTATTCTGTTGTCAAAAAAGTAATTTTGGTTTTCTAGTTTAAAATAAAGTAAACACATAATGTTTTTTATAAGATTTGATATCTCTTTTCTTATTTTATTCTGTTGTCAAGAAAGTAATTTCGGTTTGGTTCCACTATGAAATGAAACTATATTTTCTTATACAGCGAAATAACTTGAAGCAATGATATATTTTCCATTTTGTGTTATAAACTTTTACCTTCTTTCTAGAAACATCATGATTCCATGCTCATAAAACTTCTGAATCTTAACAGCAAACAACTGAACCAAGTTCGAATAAAGGTCATCATCATTATTAAAAGTTTAATCATTCAAAACGTGCAAACAGATTTTAGGTCATCATCAATAGTTAAAGTTTTCCCTGTCCAAGACTTCAAAGAAAATTGAGGTCATCATCATTAGTGAAAGTTTTTATTTCAAAAAGTTGTGCAGACTTCGAAATAAGTGGTAAAATATATAACAATAATATTTCATAAGTCGCTGAAAATATTTGTTGCCATGTCGACTCCCTTAAGTTTTGCCAATTCAGGCCGGTTTTCTTTGATTGCTTTTTCCAGTTTCATTAGTTGCTGACAGTAAACATTTGAATTGATCGTTTGATTACTTGGCATCTTTGTACTCTCACCAAATTTACTTCAGGATCTTTTTTTGTTGCAGTTGCAGTTTCAGGTTTGATGTGGTTTGTGCTGATTGAGAACAATTGTACAATGAACTCTTTCGTTCGATGTGATTTTAAACCACCCAATCTTTTATGATTCGTTTCAAAAACTTTTCGACTTCATTAGCCCTAATCCGTCGTTCGGGTGATTTTTCACCCATTTTCAACTTTGGGATGCTATAACTTTTCTATATATTTATCAAAATGATTAAGGTTTCTTGTATTTGTAACAAACCAATATAAGTTTTAGAAATTATCCACAATATACTGATTATTTGATTATAACGGTGATTATACAAAAAGTTACGTGCGCGACTTTCGTGTGAAATTTCACCCATCTACAAATTTTATGGGAATTCAACGCAACACATAGAGAAAATGCCATAAGATTACGTCTTTGGATTGAAAATTTTGAACTGCTTTTATAGGCAAAATCTTTTATGGATCAATGGGCCTTCTGAACTTAACGGAAAAGTAAGAGCCAGTTATATTATTTCAACTAGGTTAGGTTAGGTTAAGGTGGCTGTCTTGGCCTGGGACTTGCCGAAAGACACACTTAGGCCACGGAATGGGCCCGTTGTGATACCACAAGTTGAAAAGGTCTGTCTTACTACTCAATACAGCTAATTTCGCAAACATTGTAAAAAAGTAAAAGAACTGTTGGAACACGGTGCCAATTTGGTATCAAAAACGATCGAAAGGCATATTCTGCTTGCAATTCTTGCGAAAAGTGTTCATGTGGTGAACAGAAAGTTTTAGTAAACTACTGCCCCTCCTTCTCCCTTTTCCCCATCCGCTTGAAATGTGTGCTGTAACATATGTTGGAAAAAACAGTGTTACATACACATTTAAAAACCGGGTGAAATTTGTGGTATATATAGACCTCCGAGTGTGTCTCTTTCAGAGGCAGCCACAATAACCTAACCTAACCTAGTTGCCACGCAGCAGGAAATGGCAAACCTCTGAGAGTAAAATTGCCTATGAAAAAGCTCCCAACTTGCCGTTCGGAATCGGCATGAAACTGTAGGTCCCTTCCAACCTTGTAAAAACATTTGCACGCACAACATGGATGGTTGCGGGTAGCTAGGCCAGTCAAGAAGAAGAAGAAGAAGAACCTAGTTGCCCTAATTGCAAAGAAATGTTGAAAAATTTCTTTACTTATTTTTCTGTAAGATAACAAAGATAATAAAGATTACAGATAACAAATATGTTTTTATTATAATTGGTAAAAAAATTCATTAAAACAGTACAAAGTACCATATGGGTGAAATTTCACGCGAACATCTTATGCGTGAGTTTTTTTTGAACGTCGGATGAGGGTTAAGCATTCTAACCTCAAATATTGTTATCATTATAGTCGCAATTGTGCCTTAAAGTCGTTTTAAGCATTACCTTGAAAGGCATTGAAAAAGTCAGCATGTTGCAGATTGTTAAGAAATAATTACTAACTCCTCACACTGCAGGTTCTTGTGAAGTTTTGCCATTTTGTCTAGCGACAACAAGCTCAAAAAAATAATAAATTCGGCACAAAAGAGTTCAATATTGCACGACACGAAAGCAACAACCACAACCACTCTCCACCTGTTCCTCTTCCCACCTCTTCACATTCTTGCTCTTCATCACTGAACTCGCTTTATGTGCTCCAAACTGATTTCATTCATTGGTGCCGAAAAACGCCAACCCGCCCGCCTGCACTAACGCCACTATTACCATTTCCATCGTTAGCTACAACAGCAACGACAACACGTTGCACCATTGTGCACTGAATTGGTTGTTCGACGCCAGCGCAATTGCAGCAGCAGTTGACAGACGGCCAGCAGTCGAAACAATTGTCAGGTTAAACATTAATTGCTTTTTAAACCGATAGCTGAACGATGCAGCAACACCACCGGACCAAAGCGACAGCAACAATGCGCTGTCGAACAGTTCGGCCATCAGGTCGAAAGAGGTTGCACCACCAAATGAATACACAACATGTCAGCGCATGAATGATGAATAAAAATGTATGGGTCAAAAATTAAATCACTTGTCTTGCTATGAATTTTAATTAAGGCAATCGAAATGCTATAGCAAAGCCAAAGTGATGTGTTGAAAATATAAAATTTTGTATTGGAATTTTTAGTGCGGTAGAAGGAGACATTTAGGACGATCAAGGGATCGGTTTTTATTCTGGCTTAACAATTTGGAATAAGGTATTTTGCGACTGTAGAAAGAGCTAAAACTTTTAGAAAGAAATGAAAACTTTTAGAAACTTATGACTAACTTTATTCCAAACGGTGATAAAGAAACGGTTCTTTCCTTGCAGGACAGCAAGGAAAGAACCAGTTACTGTCTATTTTTGGTGCTAGATTCACACAAATGATCTTCGGACTTCCAGTATGATGCACTTACCACTCAGTGACAAATACCATCCAAACTAGAAGCTTTCAAAAGAAGAATGCATCAAAAAGATGGTCTCATCATTGCCTCCTAAGAATGTCCTTTCCAACAACTGCAATCAACAGCAAAACTACAACTTCCCATGAAACACAGCTGCACAGCAATTGGCCTTCTCTCAACAGTTTCGTGCCAATAATACCAACAACAGCAACAATAATCCCGACACCTACAACACAATGTGTGCATATTGATGACAGCATTTCGACACCTATTGCTGTCGCACTGCAACCGAAAAATCACAAAACATCAGAAAAATCAGGCAACTGAAACTGAAAATCCAACAAATAATTCGCCAACAAAAAAATATGAAAATAATACCGAAAGCAATTGGGGAAAACGATAAATGGTGAGCGCTGAACGGCTGAGCGGTTGCATGACAAGCGGTTGTGTGCATATTGAGCGGTCCATGTTGGTGTTGTTGGAGTTGTTGGTGTTGTGGGCGAATGGCAACAATGGGTCGTCATCATCGTCAGCAGCATCGGCGGCAATATACACATATAGGTTGATGTTTGACTGAATCTATTGTTGTTGTTGTTGAAGAAGAATGTGCGCTTTTTTTCTCATCAACGCGCACACAGCTGCAATGAATGGTTTTTGCTTGGCGTGTGCCGTGTGCACACTGATTGCCTGTGTCTGAATGTGTGCGTGTGTGTGTTTGTGTGTGTAGTTCTTTTGCTTTTTTAATTGTTATTATTTTATGGGATTTTTCAATTTATATCAACAAAACATTTTAATTTCAGAAATTTAATTAAACATTGCACTAGTAAGTGCCAACGAACACAGCTACTGTGTGAAAAAAACAAAGCAGCAACAACAACAACGATGCGATATTGTCATTATGAGTGTTGTCATTGTAGGCGCTTTTATGTACAAACACATTTCATACTGGGACAGTGTGGTATGAAGTTAATCTAACAGTTCAGGTATTTGTGCACTGTGAGGCTCACAGGAGCTTTGGTCCTTGGAAGGTGCTTTACTTTGATTACGGTTATTGAGTTCATGCTGACATAAGTGTAAATATTGTCAAAAGCAAATGCTTAATGTGTCGATGAGATGAGTCATCACTCGAATGAACTGTGGGGTATTATAGATAAAAAAGATGGCTTCTGTGAACTGAAACCTAAAACCAGCAGTTTAACTGAGAAAGAGACTGGAACAAGGAGAGGTCAGTGGAAAACGTCAGCTACTGAACAGACTCTCTTCAGAGTGGGAGATGGTTGTAGACAATCAATTGCGAATCTTCTAAGATTAATTTTAAAAAGGAGTTGGCGACAAAGGTCAGAAAGGGTTCTTGGCTTAGACCAGACTCATAGCTGACTGCAATTACAACGGGACATGGAAACTTCAGGCTTCATCTCATACACCAAAATCTCATAGAAGATTAAACTTTTGGGCTATGACTAGAAGAAGCTGAGAGCAGCAAATGTTCCTTTCCTTTTACTTTGGTAAGTGGAAGCAGCTGTTTTTTTACAACAAAAATTCATTTAAAAGAACAATGTCGCAAAACGGGGTTTTAAGTGTCTAAAAAATTGGTATACGGAAACCTCCAAAATGAAATCCTGTGTGCACCATTCTAGGATGATACTATATGAAATACTAAGCATAAGGATCTACTCGACTCAACTCAAGAAGGTCGCTGTCTACGGCAGACCTCCTGGACGAATAATCCTTGTCATCTCGTACACGAAAGGAAGCCTGTTCCAGCTAATTTCCGAGCAAAGTAAAATTGTAGCCCTCTGGAGTCCGTTATAGCTAGCTTTGCTAATGTCTACCTGAAAATGTTCACTTCTCGTTACAAAAAATGGCTGACCCCGAAGACACTTGGAAACTTTGCAAGGCTCAAGTGCCAATGTGAAATCATTGGAGTCTTCGTTTGAATTATAGTCAATAATAAATTAAATTAATAAAGCCATAATCAACAACTGGCTACAGCTTTTCGCTCCAAAGATAGTTGAGAACAGGTCTCTCTCGATTCGAGGCTTTTAACAGAGATACGACTCTCCTTTTCATTGTAGAAAAACGGCAACTTTTGCTCCAAAAAAGGGTTAAGACAAGACTCCCTCGACTTGATGCTTTTGACAAATTCACGATCTCCCTTTTCATTATCTCCTGAATGAAATTCTTGGGCTCTGTTTGATGAAGCGGATTATTTGATTTAACCAAAACATTTATCTTAAGTGGTAACGCCGCCTCAGGGATTCCGTCAAAGAGGTCGTGGGTTCGATTTCTCACTGGTTTTGTTCCTGCACTTTCCTTAAATTCCAATTTGTTCCTGATTTCTAATTGTTTACCATCATAGTTTGACATTACCCTATCAAATCGTTTACCTTTGGAGAAGTTCGTATATCTAAAATACTTCTTCAGTCTCAGTCTCAATCAGTTGTGATGAGCAGCTCTCAGTAGATTTATATATCCAGCAGTCATATTAGCGCAACAACAACACTACTAACTTTACCAGTTCAGCCTAAAAGAGAAAGTAGTAGGAAAGTAGAGAAAAGAAAATTAAAACAAACAAGTCATATATATATATGTATATTCCTTGCTAGCAGTGCACAGAGGGCGCTCTACATATCCCAGCAATAACTTTTAAGAACCTTAAGACGAATGTTATGTCGTCTCTTCTGGGGAACAACAGATGACAATATTATCGCTTGAACAGTTAGTGATAGGCGAATCATCCACTGTGGCAGAACTGCAATTGATTAAAATAACCAAAGCAAAGGCTCTATGTTACCAAGCGGAGTGAACGAAAAAAAAAATTGACCAAAAAGAGGTAATTTGGACGTTGTTCGGAGGGACGATTTGTTGGTTCGATTTGTTTTGAAAGTATAGAAAAATGAAACAAATTTTCATGAACAACGCATGAATTTTGTTAAATATATTCTTATATATTTTGTAACGAAAAACATATTAATAAATTATTTATTAAAAGAAAGCTTCAGTTAAATAAAAAAACAACTCAAGTTGTAAGCTAACCATTGTTGAAATCCATCAATCAATCCATGTAACCATGTCAAGAGTTGGCTCGAGAGACGCAGGATTTCATGTTTGGAGGAGAGGTATGGGGTTTGTTTACAACTTTTGACCCCAATACCCTTTTTTTGTATTTGTGTGCGCCACTGGTTGATTCAAAATGCTTCGAGACAGTATGAAAATATTTAGAATTGAATCCTTCAAATTGTTTGCACTATAAGTTCACCCAACTGGGTATTGTTTTTATGACTTTAAGATATCGTTTACGCAAAAAATTTAAGTGTCAGAGATCTGTCTCTTTAATTTTTGAAATAAATGGTATAAATATTATCAGAGCCTAGCGAATCTCCAGGAGGTCACTCAGATTTTTCCTGATATACATATCTGACTCTGATATGTTCAAAGCGCTGTTTTTGTTTAATTTTTTTTAATATGTACTTTCATTGTTGATGTCTTTGGGCTGCTATTATTATTTGAACATTGTTGTGTTGTTGTTGTTTTTGTTGTTGGTGCAGCAGAGATGTTCAATGTTTTATTGACTGTCTTGTAGAGCTTTGAGTCCTCCACTTGTGCTTTACTTTATTACAGATACGAGTACGTGTTTGTGTGTGCGTGAGTGCGCACATGTAAATAGATTTTTATTGAAATGTAGCTCCTCATTGGCCCTCATCATTTCACCTCTCTGTGGCAGCAATTGGCCGCTGTTGCAATTGCAACACACTGGCTGTGGTTGAGGCTGTGATTGGCATTTGACTTATGTTGCATGTTGCAACGGCAAATTTAATGTTTCCTCCTTCACTTCTTTACTCGCTATTTTCCTAATAGCGTTGCACGAAATGCAATTAAACTGGCTGCCTGCACAACAAAGTGAAGTAGGCGCAGTGTCAGCGAGCTGAGGGGTCGCGCATGCTTTTCTCAAGAGGCGCGTGCCATTGTTTTTATGTTGCATGAGGCTTTTTGAGGCTGTCAGCTAACCAGCTCAATAAAATTGCAACAAAATTAGATTTTTCAGCACAACTGCGGCGTCATCGCAGCACTGCCGCCTCGCTCTACACTTGACACACTCACTCACTCGCATGCGCGTGTTGTGTCTGTGTGTGTGTGAGAGTGTGTGTGAGTGTATGTTTGTGCGGCAATCAAACCGGAAAACACCGGGTCATAATGTCGTTTACTGCAAAGTGGCAAGCGACAGGCGGCAGGCGGCATCCTGTCAGCGCTTGCACACACACACACACCGACCGCGCAAACGCTGCAGCCGACCAATGTTGCATGTTATTGCTTGTTACTGTTGCTGCCACAGTGCTGTTTGTTTGCCTACAAGTGCCTATTACCGCTCGCTGCAGCCGTCGTCGCCGCCGCCGCCTGTCTCGCCGTTGCATGCACCTTTGGCACAACGCGCGTGCAATGCTTCGCCGCTTCGTCGCGTCGCGTTGCAACTTTAACGTTAATTTATGCGCGTCCTTTGTGCGGCAACAGCGTGTTGCACGCTTGTTTGTCATTATGTTGCTCGCTTTATGTGTGGCAGCATTGTGCCAGAATGTGTGAGTGTGAGTGAGAGTGAGAGCCTGAGTGTTTGCCTGGCGCGCGCGTAGGTGTTTGTATGTTTGTGTATGTGTGTGCGTATTGAGGCGGATGTGGTTGCGTGCAACTTCCGTCAACAAACAATTTGTTGTTGTTGTTGATGTGGATGCTATTGTTTCAAACGCAATGCAATGTTGCTGTTGTTGTATACATAGATATATGCTCTCGTTGCTTTTATTTTAAGTGCGTTCGCTGCTGCTGTCGTTGGCACACATAAATATTTTGCTGGTATTTTAAATAACAAACAAGCAACAACCGAGTTTTGAAATAATTTGTATACAAAATATGGAAATTTTTTAAATCAAAGCCAGAATACCTCCGATTTTTTAAGCATGGTCATGTTTTTTGACGATGGGAAACAACCACTGCAGGCCCAGCTGCGTCGGGCTGAGCAATGCGGGAAACGTATTTAGAAAGAATGCAGAGCGCCTAACCTCGATCCACCCCAGAACTGCCACGAAGCTATTACTTGAGGAGAAGAGCTCGGTTAATATTACCCATGTGTCTTCCGTCTCTTTTCTGGCTCATCTCAGCTCATCTTACAGATTGGTAATCGGATTCCATTTTCAATCCAATTTTCAAACTACAAACAATTAAATAATATATTGTTACGAAAATTAGTTCTTTAGTTCGTCTCACTGGATTGTGCTTGAAAATAAAACCACTTCAATTACTCAACGCAAAACGCACAACAAAACCAGCAATCACTTTATTTACAAATTTACACTTTGCTTGTCTTTACACTTGCTACTACAACACTTTGACTATTGCATGTTTCTCCTTTACTGGCCCAAATAAGACTAGTCCCTCTGCGCTGCACCCGGCTGCCTTTTATACTTGTCTGCTTATCGCGCCGATTGTTCTCGCACATTCCAGTTGGACTATCTGTCGATCGTTTTCGCACATCCAATTACCACACGAGCTCTAAAGTGCGTGCCTGCAGGCATAGCACAGCGATAAAGTGCCTCATCGTTACAATATATCTTGGATCCTTTGGCTGATTCACTCATGTATCCCACGTGCTGTAGCCTTTTGCCCGTCCATTTGTTGTTCTGTCAACCAGTTGGTTCATACGATACCTTCTGAAAGAGTAAATGTAGACACATATTCCTAAGCCATATGGAAATCCATTTATAAATAATCGTTAGAGTTAGAGCTCTGAAACTCCTTTCAGCCCAGTAGATTCAGAGGCCTTCAATATCCTTTAGTGGCCTTAAGCGGCCTTCAGTCCAACATTGTCTTGAGAGCACATGACAAAAGCAGAAGATTTGATTTACAGATTTCGGCGTAGCCGAGCCCATTCTGCACTATTGATCCACCAGGCTTTAATGTCTGACTCACTAGCTTGATTTGCGATGGTTTTACATTTTAATCAGTAGATCCCTATCACAAAGTTCCTATGCCTAAGAACATATGTCCCCAACATGTGTAACTAATGTAGTCCTTTAGATGTGTATCTTTTGACTGGATAACAGGAGGTGAATAGCTGTTAAAAGTACAAAATCCCAATGAACAGAGATCATCGGTGTCTATGAAGATTTCTATCTACTGCGCAAATAAGAGAAAAGTTCTTCTACTTACATTGCACCTTCCTTATTAACATTTCGTTCAATAATGTGTGTGACTAACTAATTAAAACACATTTTTTTGCCAAAATTCGTTTTTATTCATCAACATAGTCCCCTTTTAGAGAGATACAATCATTCCAACGCTTTTCCAATCTTTCGATACCGCCTTTGTAGAACGATTTTTCTTTGCCTTCAAAATAGGCGTTAGTTTCGGCGATTACTTCATCATTTGAGCCAAATCTCTTACCACGGAGCATCTTTTTGAGGTCTGCGAAGAGCCAGTAGTCGCTGGGGGCCAGATCTGGAGAATACGGGGGATGAGGAAGCAATTCGAAGCCCAATTCATGCATTTTTGCCATCGTTTTCATCGACTTGTGAGACGGTGCATTGTCTTGGTGAAACAACACTTTTTTCTTCTTCATATGGGCCGCTTAATCGCGATTTCTTCTTTCAAACGTTCCAACAACGCTATATAATAGTCGCTATTGATTGTTTTCCCTTTCTCAAGATAGTCGATGAATATTATTCCGTGCACATCCCAAAATACTGACGCCATAACCTTGCCAGCCGATGTTTGTGCCTTTGGACGCTTTGGGCGGCTTTCACCGGTTGCATGCCACTCAGCAGACTGCCGATTTGACTCTGGAGTGAAATGGTGGATCCATGTTTCATCCATTGTGATGTACCGATGCAAAAACTCCGACTTGTTGCGCGTAAATATGTCCAAACAGCTCTTTGAATCATCGATTCGTTGTTGTTTTCGCTCCGGTGTGAGCAAACGCGGCACCCATTTCGAAAACACCTTTTTCATAACCAAATGTTCGTGTATTATGGTGTGTACACTGCCTGCTGATATCTTTAGAATGTCAGCAATTTCCCCCACTTTCACTTTACGGTCGGACATAATGATTTTCAGTGTTTTTTCAACGTTTTCCGGAATAACAGCGTCATTTGGCCGTCCAGTAGATGGAATGTCATCGGTGTCTGTACGACCACGTTTGAATTCGGCATACCAATAACAAATGGTTCTTTTTGATTTTTTTTGAGTCCGAATAATGTTTTTGAAGCCATTCCTGGCATTGAACAGTATTTTTTTCATTAAAAAACAATGATAAATCAGCACACGGAATTGCTTTGAATTCATTTTTTTTGAAAACTCAAAAGTAGTGTCAAAGCAAAAGCACTGTAACTTGTAAACTAATGGTCGGATTGACATATAATTTTGACAGTAAGCCTAAAAAGGTTCACAATTTCGAAAAAAAATATTGATTTAGTATTAGTGCCGCCATCTATGTGTCAGTCACACACATTATTGAACGAAGTGTTAGTTGTTGTTGTTGTTGTATTAAGTATCGTTTAGTGTTAGTTGTATTCTATCTATTTTCCAATTGTGGTATCTATATGTTTGTCGTTTCTATGTTTTTTCTGCATTTGTTGTTTTGGTTTTCGTCTTTTGGAAGCCCAAATAATCGACGTATAGTATGTTGAAACTAGATATTTCACAAAATGTAATTGAAAAGCTTCAACCACTATAAATCATACATTATTAGAGATTGCGACATGACAAATGGATCATTTGAAAGCAGATTTCCCCTGCTATTCCAAATGTGGTGGTAATGAATTTCAGGCATTCAAAAAATTTTCATTAAAATACTTTAAAGTTTAAACGACTGTTCCTCATAAATTAGAGGAGATAGAACCACACAGTCAGCACAGTCGGCACAGTCGACACTAAATATTTCAGGTCTCTAGGTTATGTTAAGTTAAAGAAAACGCACTTCCCTAGAGGCCTGAAATATTTAGTGTTTGATCTTAAATCACTGCAGCTATCCAACAAGTAGTTGAAGTCTTTAAGTGCTTCCACCGGAAAGTTGGTTAAATCGTGGTAAAAGCTACGACTTAAAAAAAATGTTGTTAAAACAATTTAAGTGCCTGCATTTTCCCAACTAAACAGGGTAGGGACTTGAAAGATGGAGAACTTAATAGAACTTTGCATTCGGCCGGAAAGATGATAAAATTTTGATAAAAACTAAGAATTTCAAAAATTTCCATACAAACACTTTGAACGACTGTTATTCATAAATTCGAAGAGAATTTCTATAATGAGAATTCTGTAATATTTAGCATTTGATGGTAGAACTCTGCAGCTATCTAACAAGTGGTGAAAGGCCATGAGAATTTCCAGCGGTAAACTGGTAAAGCGTAAAAATTTTAATAATTTAATTTTAAGGTAAAAATTGTAATTAAAACACTCTTAAACCTGTGACTTCTAAACTAGAAAAGACTGGGACCTGAGATATGAACCATTCGATAGTAGAACTTTGCACCTATCAAATAAGTGGTAGAAGGTATTTCCAACAGAAAGTAAAAGCTAGGAATTTCAAAATTGTAATAATTTGAACGCCTGTAACTTCTAAACTAAAAAGATAGGGAGCTGAAGGATGAACCATTTGAATAGCAAAAAGTTTGAAGTTTTTTCACCGGAAAACTGAAAAATTGATACACCTTGAATTTCAAAAAATGTCTTTCCAAATCTTTAAATGACTGTAACTCATAAAATAGAAGAGATACAAACCTGTAATATCTAACATTTGATAGTAGAACTCTGGAGTTATTCAACACGTTGAAGTCCGTAGGCACTTCCAATAGAAAGTTGGTTTAATCGAAGTAGATTTAAGATTTTCAAAAATTTAAATTAGACCATTACATCTATTTAACAAGCGGTGTAAGCATTTACCCAAAGAATCCAAAATTGTTACTAAAATACTTTAAACGCCTCTGACTTCTTAACTAAATGAGATAGGGACCCAAAATATGAACCATTTGATAGAAGAACTTTGCAGCTATCAAACAAGTGGTAGAAGGAATTTCCACCGGGAAGTAGAAACAAGGTATTTCAAAAATTGTTATTGTAATAATTTGAACGCCTGTAACTTCTTAACTAAAAAGTTAAGGACCTGAAATATGAACCATTTGATTGTAGAATTCTGCAACTATAAAACGAGTCTTAGATAGCCATTTATATTTTAATCAGAAAACTAAGAAAATCGTTGCTGAAGCTGGTAATGTCAAGTACAAAACTCTCTAATGACTGCTGTGCAATTTCATATCATAATCATAATTGTGTTTGTTGTTGTCACTGTCATTATTTGCATACTGGCTTCATTCAAATGGGTTATTGTTGTTTCTGTTGCTCCTAAATTCACTTAAAGCGAACATTTAAATGCATTTGAATGCTTGGCACAGTTTCAAAATATTTCAATGCAATGCCAAGATTACTTATTGTTGTTGTTATTGTTGTTGTACTAAAGTTAATTTTCCCCCCAAATTGAATTTCGTGTTTGCTCTAAACGTGCGCCAACACTATGCAACCAAATAGAATTTTAGTTTTCGCAGTCAAAGCGTAGTGTGTTTGTGTGTGTGTGTGTGTGCAGTGAACCTCATCTACCACCTCCGTCATTTGTTCGTCCACACATCCTGCTGCCTATATCTATAAATAATCTCATTGAAGGATCCGTGCACACTTTGAAGGCAAACGGAACCGTTCAACCTTTCAACCTTTTTGCTGGCAAATTTCGCTTCATCAGACATCAGCCGCAGTCGTTGGTGCTTCGGTTCGAGCTAAATCTAGAAATTAATGAATTGTGATTAAAAGGATTTGTTGCGCTCATATGCGCTTCAGCAGCAACAAACCTAAATGCTTGGTCGGTGTTGTGTGTAGTGGAAGCGTCAGAGGAAGGCGGCGGACGTACGAACAGGTGCCAACATGTGTCCACTTGAGCAAATCCTTTTGATCTTCCATTTGCCGTAATTAATTAAGAAGCGCACTATGGTCATACATACAGACACGTTTACAAACACACATACTTAGGCACATGTGAGCGCTCGGCTTGGCGCGAGTTATGCAAATTTTCACGCTACGTTTTCATTATTTAAAGCAACTCTTGCCGCCTCTTGTTGTTGTTGTTTTCAGGGTGTGTTTGTGTGTTTTCATTTGGAAAACGCTTTGTTGACACAAAGCCAAGCACACACACATAAACATATGTTCCTTTTAAGCATAATACAACAACTGGTACATACCAACGTTTGGCCACGTGCCGATCGGAGCAATAATGAGGCTCAAAAGAACAACGTGTGCCTACCCGATTGCAATATTTGCTTGTATGAAGTTGTTTAAAAATTTAATTAGTAGTAATTAAATCGATGTTAAATCTTTATCAGACTTTCTCATAATGTTTTAAAACAAATATTAAAAAATTCTTTAAAATTTTCTTATTGCATTAACAATGATTTTTTTTCAATAGCTTTGTTTGAATTTTAACAGCTTATTGCTCTGATTTTTTTATGCGACAATGCTGTTTTCCCTCAACAATTATATTTTGTCATATGTAGTCTCCACTTTCATAAGATAAAGCGCTACTATTCAAAAATAAGTAAAAAATGGTGAAAACTGTTTGAGAAAATTTGTAAATTTGAACATTTTTGGTTGAACAGTTTCGTGAACAAAAATAATTATGATTTTTGGGGAGATAATCCATAGCATCTGAAGACAGAGAGAGAGAGAGAAGAGACCCATTTGGGTCGGGATAAACTTACTGCTTAGTGTGAAGTTTGGTCAAGCGACATTTCTGGGCCATACACATACAACTTCTGAAATTAGAACAGTCACTTATTAGATTAGAGTCACTGGCAAACGGTATCGAGTCAGAATGCGTTAGATTAGGAAGACTGTCACTGGATGAGACACAGTTAGGCCACTTCTTAGAAATATACAACACTGTGTATCAAAGTGTAGTACTTTGAACATATGCGGAATCGGACGTACAGTTGGAAGTTTTTCTTTCACACTTGAAGGTTGTGTCATTGTCTGCCAAGAGCGCAGCTGTGCGTCGCTCACAATTCTTACCCACTTCTTCGTAGATAGTTATAGAAGTAGACTAGAAGCAAACCGACAATTTTTTGTCCCAATTAAATAGTACCAAACCTTACGACATGTCGTTCAACAAAGTAATGCAACGTGTTGTTGGATAAAAAATGGTCCAGATATACGGAAATGAATCAAAACAGAGACATTTGATCTGGTGTTAGTTGGTGATGAATTGAAAACATGGCAATCGATTAAAGAAGTTCTTACTGGATTTTTGTGCAAATATCGTTCTGAAAACTATAAGAGTTCAGTACAGCGTACAACAATCTCCAAGTGTGGTCAAGCGAACAGGGTCGATTTTAACCCATTAATGCCCACAGCGATCTAGCAGTGCTAGGGGCCTGAAATTTAGAGACGTATGCTTTATGATGCACAGGAACGTAAATAAGAAAAAAAAATTTTGGTAACTTGTATGGATTGGTCTCTGGAAGCCGTTACATATATGTAACAGTGGGCTATTTCCAGTACTTTTTTGTGGAACAAATTTTTTTAGTTTGAATGACAATTTTACAGCTTAGTACTTCAAAATACATGCGGTTGATACAATAAATTATGGATTTGTAGCATAATGGTACTTTTCGGAGGATTTGATGCACAAACCAACATTACACATGCACAAAGAAGTGGGATGCGATTTGCATTTCATTCCAGCGCAGCGGCGTCTCTTTTTATCTATTGTTTCTACAATAAAATGCCCAATGCAGTCATAGCGGCTTGAGAAGTCGGGCTCAGCCGCAGTTGTTCGACAAAAGCTCTGGGGTGGTCTTATTGTGCCAAGAGTTGTGCAATAGCGTCCGGCAATGGCTCTACGGAAATCAAGTTGCGTCATACTGCTTCCTCCTTTACGATGCAAGATCCACGCATTTTGCATTAACACGTCATTGAGCCATGAAAAAATGCAAAACAACCACTTCTTTCCACGAGCGCCAATAAAAACTCGCATCTCTTCAACAGTTATGTTTGGGTTTGTTTGACCTCAACACACAGCATAGCTATTTATTTCATCGCACAACAACTGGATCAGTTCGTCGTCGAAGAATTTCTCAACAGCTGATGAGGATGTAAATTACTACAATCAGAATAGTTCGGCTCCGGAAAAATTTCCGGACACCTAATGCCATCATCTTCCAACCACTAAATAACAGGTTTACAAGGTTTGTAGGTACGTTTTAGTTTGGTACACTTTCTATTCATACATTTTGCCAATGGTTTTTCTACTGTGGACATACTTGATCCAGAATTTTGGTGATCAAATGTAATACAAGCACTAGAAGTTGTAGCATATTGAGCATGAATAGTTTTTTTACGTTGAGCAGCCTTAAACGATGTTTTTTTTAATAAGAATGTTGACAGTTGGTGTACATGTTGCTATTGTAGCCAAAAAAGTTCGTCACAAGGCTCCAATGGCTCTTCTTCTGAAACATAGGCAGTGAAATGGCTCCTCCACAAGAGGGCGACCCGAAAGTACTTGTGTAGTACTTGGTGACTTTATAAGATCTGTATGTAAGTTTGCGAAGGAATTATTTATCACGTCTTGAAGAGCTTGCTGTTTCGACCTCATTTGTTGTCAATTGCCGCACAATAACCTCACATGGTTGCATTAATCGTGTTCTCGGCAAATTTTTTGGCACTCCACCGCCATCTTCTTCTACGTAACAGTGCAATTGCAAGCTGGTCAGAAAAGCCCACGGGCCCTGAACGTTTATTTTAACATTTTTTAATAAAACTGTATCACTTTTCATAAAAAGTTTTTCACAAAATACTTTCACTAAATTGTTATAAATCTTTTTTACCGTTTGCGTGTCGCCATATCGCTATTTTTACTAATTTCAAATTTACCTCATTACAAAACTTGTGCTCACAAAGAAAACAAAAGAGTTTCTGACTTAATTTGAATTTTACAGCATTCGCTAAACTATTTTCAATGTCATATGGGGTATAAACATGAATAGGAATGTACATGCAACCTGTAAATAACATTTCAAAATATCATTGCTGCCGTTACGTATATGTAACTGTGGGCATTAATGGGTTAATCCTCGCAAGACCCAATGTTGCCTGTTATCCCACAAGCGAGTCTCCCAACATTCCAACAGATCCCTGGTTATGGATGGTGTGAGTATTGCGGAATCGGCAGCTCTTGATGTTCTGGGCATGTCCATTAAGAACGATCTTCGTTGGAACGATCATATTTTTGGCCTGTCGAAAGAAGCAGCCAAGTGCCTCGGCTTCCTAAAGCGGTGCAAAAAATATTTCACTCCGTCTGATCTCCGCATTATTTACACCAAAACCACTGCTCTCAAAATCCTATTTCCTAACCTTTATATCCTTTCTGAACCAACCCAATGCCCTGCATTAATAGTGGTCATCCTCTGCGCGTTTGTTCAAGTCAAAAAAAAAATTATGGATGCATTTGCAAATATAGGCGTTCACATGTTGCTAAAGATCCATTACTTGCATCATCATCTGCTTTACTTCAGCCAACAATTACCAACAGAATCAGACGAACAAGGCGAGCGATATCATCAGACCGCGCTTCCGTTTGAATTAATTTGCTCAGATACAAAGGAAAGAAATCTCCTGAAGCCACTGGCGGAAATTTGTTGGTGTAGTCAGCAAACGTAACGGAGAATTTTTAGGAGAAAACGATGCTTAAACTGGATGCACAAAACTTTTCAAAAAGACTGAAATATGTGTACAATAAAATTTCAAATTTAGATTTGAACATTTTTTCAATTTATTTTGCAAAAAAACATGTCTTTGTGACATTAGAGGGTTTAGCATATTTTTTTATTTTTGCGTTTTTGCATTAATATTTATAGAATAAAAAACAGGTTTTTTTTATTACAATCAAAAAATGTCGTTTTTTTTAACATTGACCCCCCAAAATTTCGATAAGGTGTAATAATTTTGTTACACAGTGTTCAGAGCATTTGTTCATCTAAGAATTAGCAGCAAGTTTGCTGAAGACAGCAATACAAAATTTTGAATATCTTAAGACTTATAAAGAAAAAACTGGTTGAAAAAACCCGAATACACACAAACTTTACACGGCTGTAACTTGTAAAAGGCAACTAACTTTGCAAAACCCAGCTAGGGTTTTTTTACTCTATAAGAGTACTATCGATTAGTCTTGGTCGGTTCCGGGTTAGATTCCATGACCCCAAAATTGTCGCACAGTGTTATTTATTATTTTTTTTTATTTTTTTAATTATTATTTGTTGTGATGTGTTGCAAGCAGACAGTTTGATGGTTATGCATATTATGCGATTATGTTGTCATCGTTGTGCTTAATTTTCACAGTATTGTATAACTTTCACGCTCTCGCTGACTTATGTCTCAACAAAAAATTCTCCAAAATACAAACAAATTCTACAAAATTTTTATAAATATTTTGCTTCATTAAAAATTTATTTCCCTTTAAGCTTTGCTTAATTTAAGTAGAACCTAATTTTGCTGTCATCGTTGTGTTTAATTTTCACAGTATTGCATAAAAATTTCGCTCAAGGCTGATTCATCTCTCCAAAAATGAAAAAATAATTCTATAAAATTTTTATAAATATTTTGCTTCATTAAAAATTTGTTTCCCTTTAAGCTTTGCTCACTTTAAGCAGAACCTAATTATGCTGTCATCGTTGTGCTTAATTTTCACAGTATTGCATAACTTTCTCGTCAGCGTTCTGCGCACCCAACCCTGCCACAAATCCTCCCCCCACCCCGCACACCCGTCGCCGTCGACTGGCGCGTTGATTTGCACTAATGAGTCGGCCACCTGCGGTGCTGCCTTCATGTGTTCGCACGTTTCGGTATTGCCAATCAATGTTGTAGTTTTCTCAACACACATACACATACACATACATATACATAGATGTATGTATATCTGTGTTTACTGCAAAACAAACAACGGGTTTTGCGTTCATTTTTTTTGCTTTACACTGTCTGCCATATTATCGCATTGAACGCGCTGGGATACAGCATTCTGACGTGGTTATCACACAAAAAGCAGCATGAGTTGAGTATTATTTAATTTTTGTTGCATCGTTTTGAAAGACACGCCCAGTTGGCGACGTTACTGCTAGCACTGCTTTGTTTTGTTTTTCCACTTCTCTGCAACTTAATGCGTTGTCAATTTACAATTAAAATGCATAGCATCAACTTTTTTTAATTAAAAGCAACTTTCGACCTATTTTTCCCCTCACTTCCTTTCGCCTTTACTTCGCTCTGCACTCAGTTACCTTTGCGTACTTTTCTATCCCTTTTAACACTTTCTGTAAATAATCCCACTAGATGCTGTGATTTATTTTCTAAGCTCGCCACAATGTCAACTCCTGGTACTTTAAAATTCATATTTTTATATTTTTTATTTAATAAAATTGTTTCCTTTTGCTTCTTTCTCACGCTTTGTCAACTTTGATTTTTGCCCTCAACTCGGCTAAAATTGTTCTCCTTTGCTCACACTTTTCTGAAAATAATCACATTTCTTTGTTTGCTGCTTTCAACTTTCCTGCTCGTTTGCCCTTTTTTGCTTCCTAGAAGTTAAATTTGTTGGCCTAAAAACTTTTCAACCACTTTTCTGCACTTCCCCTTTCGCTGGTTGGGCCGGAAGTCAGCCAAGGCGCGCGAAAAAAAAAACCGCTTGATTAGCCAACACACAACAAATCAGCAAAGGAGAAACCAACAGACTGACGGCAACAAAGATAAGAAAACTTGAGATATATTTAAAAAAAAAAATTTTATAATCAAAAGCGCGCATCTGACAGTTTGTGGAACAAAGGGGTTTGCATGCCGCAGACTACAAAACTGAACAAAAAAAAAATCACACAGTGTCTGTGGTGTGCAACAACTCCGACAACCTAATGTCAGAAGCATCAAAATAACAGCAAAACACAAGTTGACCCGATCCGTTGATCAGCCTTTACAAAGCCTTGGAGTGTTGCTGCTTTATCTCTCGCTTGCAATTGAGTTTGTGTTAGTTTTTATGCATTTCAAGTGCCAACAAAATGTGACAACAGTGACACAACAAAGCACCGACGGCCACTGTTGACATGTCAAAGCTGGTTTCTGGGCCAACTGGACGGCAGAGCGCGCTGTCAAAACGCTTCAGATTGTTAATATCAAATATCGATGCAGTCAATGGGGAAATCGCATTCAAAATGCGTGAATGGGTCAAATATAGAAAACTACTTTACGAGTGTAAAAAGGATATAAAAAATGCAATGCTAAGTAAAGAAGAGTTATCTATAGTGCGACAGATTTTGTTTTTTCATCATCATGTTCCACAACGAACATATTTTCGAGCTTCGAATATATCATTGGATAGGTATTCTAAATGATTATCTTTTTACTCAATAGAATTTATAATTTCGATTGAAAATGTTGGTGTTCAATCCAATAATCTGGAAATCTTCAAAAACAATAGTAGTAGAAAAAATCGGAGAAGGATTCGAGTCTCATACCAAACCCAACTGGGCTTGTCATTTGAAAGCCACTTATTTGAGAGTTTAGTTTTGATAATTTTTTCTTTACAAATTTTATTGAAATCTCATTCAATCTACTCAATCTACAAAACTGAATGTGATTACAACATAGGGCAGTCACAGTGGCGCACAGAGGATTTCATTTTGTTGGTATTTTGCGTATAACTTTTGAGCCCAATTCCATATTTTGCACCAGCAATTACACTGTACAACAGCATTTCTGCAACAGAGTAACGACCGTATATTCCTGAAAGAGGACGTCGTACTGATCATTTTTGCAGAACAAAGTAATAGTCCAGCACGTCTGAGTTTTTTGTAATTCGCACATAAAGGTTAAAGGGGTCTCTATAGACTTTTACACGGAAAGTATAAAAACGAGAAGAGCTAGAGCTTTGATGTCTAAGGCAAAGTTGTTTGCAATAAAAATGTGAATATTTTTTATGTACACATGAATCCCCCTCCCCCCTTTCTTACCCCCTTTTTCACGATTTTCGGAAAAATTTTTCATAAAAAGCTTGTAATGAGTAAAATATTGAAAAGAATACCATATTGTCTTTTGGGAAAATATTCCCCATTAAAAAATAGGAGGGGTCTTCAAACACCAAAACTTTCTCAAACCTTCCTCCAAAAAAATAAAAAGCCTTAAACACGAAACCTTCATTAAATCATCTTTTCATTAATTGCTAATTCAGCTTGAGATGTTGAGAAAAATGTTGAATATTGAAAAAAACACTATTTCCCATTGAATAATAGTTCATTGAGTAATAGTTCTCCTCTTAATAAAAGAAACAATTTTTATGATTTCAAAAAAGACTTTGATAAATTCGTATTGCTTTTTATAATATCAATGTATTGGTTGCCAAAGCCCCTAAAGCCTATAAACATTCAATATTTTCAATCACTATGCATGTTATGTACAAAATACATATGCAAAAAGGCCTTTTTACCTTTAAACATTTAAGGCACATTGTTTTTTACAAGCCCAATTTTTTTTAATGTCCCCTTCAGCCTCATTACAACGATTTACACGATTTTGCGACTTTGAAAATACTTATAAAAGTTTTCTGATGAGGAAAAAATACTTGATATTGGATGCTTGTTTGATGCATATTTTTGTACCGATGACACAAACATACTTTCAATTCAGACGGAATGACTTCAATTCCATTGAACCAAATTTCATGAAATTTTGACTTAAAATCGGGAAAATATGTTAATTTCCAAGTTCTGGCTTTGCCCCTGCTTCCTTCACACTTTGATATTTTCAAAGAAAATCTTGGGGCTGTTTCTGATGAAAAAGTGAAAAGTTTTATCAACAAATGAAGCTACTTGAAGAATGTAGCAATCCTCGCTGAGTACGTTAAGAATTTGAATGGCAATATTGACCCATCTTCACATTCCCGTAAAGCGAAAGCGTCTTTTTGAAATCATAAAAATTTTTTATTTTATTAAGAGAGGACTTCTTGTTTGGAGACCACCTGAACTATTATTCAATGGGAAATAGTGTTTTTTTCAATATTCAACATTTTTCTCAACATCTCAAGCAGAATTAGCAATTAATGAAAAGATGATTTAATGAAGGTTTCGTGTTTAAGGCTTTTTATTTTTTTGGAGGAAGGTTTGAGAAAGTTTTGGTGTTTGAAGACCCCTTCTATTTTTTAATGGGGAATATTTTCCCAAAAGACAATATGGTATTCTTTTCAATATTTTACTCAATACAAGCTTTTTATGAAAAATTGTTCCGAAAATCGTGAAAAAGGGGGTAAGAAAGGGGGGAGGGGGATTCATGTGTACATAAAAAATATTCACATTTTTATTGCAAACAACTTTGCCTTAGACATCAAAGCTCTAGCTCTTCTCGTTTTTATACTTTCCGAAATTAGTTCGAATCCTTTGTGAGTTTAACCCTTTCAGTCACAATGTCCATAAAATTGGATTACAGCCCATACAATTCATACAGAACGGGTTTATTTTCATATCGTTAAGGGTTAAGAAAAAGGCGAGAGTGTGATGACTTGAAGACGCATCAAGAACATTTGTGTTTATTAGTTATTATTTTTTTGTTGTTTTCTTGTTCCGGCCAAGGACTCATAGAATCGCCGAGCAGTAGTTCACTTTTTACTAAAAGTAAAATAATAGTGTATATTCTTGGATTGCCTCAAAAGACGAGGAATTTTTATCAACGCGGAATCCGTCTACTGCCTGAAAGATGAAAAAAGTTGTATATAGTTAGGATTTTATATGACTATGTTTTACTAAAAAATTAGATTCGTTGCTTGAAAGAACTAGCTCGAGTTGAATGGTTAATGACGAAATTGATTTTTTTACAAGGATACTATAAATGAAATCATTTGTTATTATTTCATTCATTCATTTTTCATTTGTTGGAAATTAAAAAAAAAAATTTTAATGCAATTCGAAAGCTAATGTAACAATGTGCAACATATAAAAAGGACCGACTTCGATCCGATCACTACAACAGGAGATAATGAATTTCAAACACAAGGGGTTTGAAGAAAATTCAGAAAATTTTCGAAAATTCAAATGTGGATATTTTTTAAAAACGTGTACAAAACGTTTGTAAAAAAGTGTCCCATGTATGGAACAAAATAAGAAATTAAATAAAAATACCAAAGAACTGTACATAAAATCACGAATTTCAAATGAGATGCAAAAACATTTCAATTTCAGAAAATTTTTGAAAATTCAAAATGTAGATATTCGAAAATTCAAATGTGGAACTTTTTGAAAAAAATATTTTTTTCAATAAAATTTTCAAAGAATACGAATTTTTATCCGATCCTAAAGGATGAAATTTTTTTTCAAGAAATTAAATAAAAAAAACAAAAAAATTATAAATAAAATCACGAATTTCAAAAGGGATGCAAAAACATGCGATTTCTGAAAATTTTCGAAAATTCAAAATGATGATATTCGAAAATTCAAATGTGGATTTTCCATGCGGTTTGTAAAAAAATGTCCCATATTTGAAATAAAACAAAAATGTTTTTTTAGAGGTTTGTTTTTCGAATAGAGATAAAACTGGCATTTTGTGGTCAAATCTGGCAACTCTAATGTCATTTATGTTCAGTTTGGTTTGCCATTTCATCATGAACAGGTTGACAAAAGAACAACGCTTGCAAATCGTGCAAATTTATTTCGAAAATAATGGTTCAGTTCGCGAAGTTTACCGCAAGCTCCGTCCATTTTATGGTCGACATCGTCCATCAGAGCAATTTATTCGGTTAACCATGGGTCGTTTTCGCACTACGTTTACTCTATGTGATAATACGCATCCGCAGAGACGGCGAACAGTGCGCACCGAAAAAACAATTGCCGCTGTAGAGCAAAATGTTGAAGAGGACCCGAATGAATCGATTCGCCACCGCGCACAGCAATTGGAGCTTTGTCCATCAACTGAAAATTGGACCTGTAGAATTGGCTTTACTCGAGCCAGCCGCGGCGGCCACATGCCCGAAATCATATTTATACATTAATGGCATAAAATTATCCTTCCAATAAAGCCAAATTGATTGACATTAAAACGATTTTCTTGTGTTTTATTTCAATTCGATGTTCTATACCTCTAAAAAAACACCCTATATAAAATTATCGTGTCACAATGTTAGTTACCATACTCCTCCGAAACGGCTTGACCGATTTTTATGAAATTTTACATGCATATTCAGTAGGTCTGAGAATCGGCTACTATCTATTTTTCATATCCCTAAGGGGCGTGGCACATTTTTGTGACCCAATTATTCTGCTGAACTATAAGTCACACAGCAATTAAACTTAGCATGAACCTATCATGTACTCATATCTTTCGACAGACGGAATAAGACGGGTTTTGTACAACGGGGCGTGGCACCACCCATACAAGCAAAATCTTTAAAATAGAGTATCTTCGAAATTGTAAGTAGCACAACACTGAAATTTAGTACCCCGTCGTCCTATAGATGAGTCATTCTAATGATAAGATTTGATGGGCGTTGGACAAGGGGCGTGGCACTTTTTTGTGACCCAAATATTTTGCTGAACTATAAGTCGCTCAGCAATGAAACTTAGTACGAACCTACGATTTATTCATATATTTCGACAAAGGGAATAGGGCAGGTATAGGACGAGGGGGCGTGGCACCACCCATACGAGCCAGATCTTAATAATGGAATGTCCTTAAAATTGTAAGTAGCACAACACTGAAATTTTGTACCCCGTCGTCCCATAGATGAGTCATTCTAATGATAAGATTTGATGGGCGTTGGGCAAGGGGCGTGGCACGTTTTTTGCAACCCAAACATGTTGCTGAACTATAAGTCGCTCAGCAATGAAACTTAGTACGAACCTACCATTTTTTCTTTCGACAGAGGGTATTGAATAAACGGCAGGTATTGAAAAGGAGGGCATGGCACAGCCCATATAATTTAGATCCGGTTCAAGCGCAGTCCATTTCTTTACTGAAACTTAGCAGCAACATTGCTTATTTGTGGGTCTCGATTGCGTTAATCAGTAGCTCCTCCTCTTCCTTTAGTTGGTTTTCTTCGTCAAGTTGCATCGCCATAGATTCACCATCTCGCGTATTTCATTATAAAAAAACAACAAATGTCGTGCGGGAGAAAGTTCGCGGGGTCAGCTAGTATTATATAAAATTATATAAAAATACCAAAAAATTATTACAAAAAACCACGAATTTCAAATCGGATGCAAAAACATGCAATTTTTTAAATAGTTAATAAGGAATAATAAAATTTTGTCGAAAATGTTCATCAATTCTTCTTCTTATAATTCCAGATGAAGTGGATAATGCCTCAGACTAAGGAAAGACCAGCTTAGACAGGTCGCTGGCCTGCTTCTTCCATTTTAGGCCTTGAGAAGCGTACGATTTTTTGTTTAGAAATGCTAACTTAAACCTGCCATCTATACGACTAAAGCTTCTTTGTATGACTGAGAATTCTACTCTGGTAGGAGTTAATTTAACCTTACCTCAGCTAACCCTACAAATACCTAATATGACTTGAACATATTTCCGTTTAGGTGTTGTTTAGACTAACTCTGAATAAAATCTTTAAGCTATAAATATGATTAAAATGCAGCAATGCTGTTAAATGCTGAAAATGTTAAATCAGGTTAAATCTTGTCTTTTTCAAGTACCATCTAAACACTGTAGTCGAAAGTTGAGTAATTTAAATAAGATAAAGTTTATGTTTGGAAATAAGCAAATCTTAAACAGAGGGTTGAGCTGCAATGGCACTAAAAGAAGTAACTGCAAAGTAAAAAACAAAAACAACGAAAAATAAAAATAAAACAAAGAAGCAATTGAACCCCATGCAGCCCAAAACTGGATATCCACATTACGATATTAGACGAGGAGGGGAAGTGTGCGCACCGTTTCCCCTACAGCATGCAACAGTTGAGACGCATTTCAACAAGTGCGCTCAGGTCGCATCGACACTGTAGGAGAACCCATTCAAATGGGGGATGAAGTCGTGTGACGGCATACAGCTACGCAAGCACTGATTTAAGCTTAGGAGGGGCGCACACACACACACACACACACACGCAAACGTGACAAAAGCAAAGGCGTAAGTAAAATTTGTTATGCAAAACGGTTACTTTAGTTGAGATCATAATTGAGCGCAAACGTTGCCACTTGCTCAGCGGTTAAGGTGTAAAATACCACAATTTTGCGGGTTGTGGGTTCAAATCTCGATATAATCAGCCAATAGAAAACCTTGTCTATTGTTTGAAAAATTTTGTCAGGTACTTATTTACTTAATTAGTTATTTATTTATTTTTGAATTTATTGAAAAATTTATTTCTTAATTAATTAATTCATTCATTTATTTATTTACTTAGTTATTTATTTGATTTTGAATTTATTGAATATTTTATATCTTAAGTAATTAATGAATTCATTTGTCTATTTACTTAATTATTTATTTATTTATTTATTTATTTATTTATTTTCAACATATTTATTTAATTATTTATTTATTTATATATTAATTAATTTTCTATTTATTTATTAATTAAGTAATTATTTAATTATTTTATATATTTCTTGTTTATTTATTCATTAAAAATATTTACCTGCTAATCGATTCAGTTTCAATACAATTTAGTAAAGAAATATTTTTCAGAAATTTGTAATTGAATGGCACTCAGAAAGGTATCCACCTGTCTTGTGGTCATTGAGCGCACAATACCCGCCTAACCGCATACTTGACGCACCAACAACAGCACCGACCGACAGCCGCCGCCGCAGCAGCACCAATCAAGCAGAAAAGTCAAGCGTTTGCGCATGACTGGATAAAATGCGAAGCCGAAGCGGCGCCACTTCTTCGTGTGGGGCATTTGGTTGGGTTGGCGCTAAGGAGTCATTGTGTGTCGTCGTGTGCGCGCAGCGAAATGGAAAAATCACACTAAAAGCAACAAAAGTCACAACAGAATTCATGCGAAGGCATCAACTTCCGGTCGAGGTTCGGTCGTGGGGTTTTGTTACTTTGCGGCCCTTTGTTGTAATGTGCGTTGTAGGGAATCGAGAGCGGTAGCGCTTACCTGTTGCTAGTGGAGTGAGCAACAGTTGGTGCAATTATGCAACCCAATGGTTTGCTATGTACTATGAAGACAGCAACAGTCGGGGGGGAAGTTGCAATGTATTTTGCAGACCAGCAGCCGCTTGATCACAGCGTGAATGAGGCGAACAGTGTTGAGTAATGGTGCGCATAGGCTTTGTTGCATCTGAAAGCACTTACAAGTGCTTTCTAGACATTGCTAACATTAGGTGGGACTAGAGACATTTTATTGATTTTTTTAATAAAAATTTCGTGACATTTGGTTCACTAGAAGCAGAGTTATTGCGTCTGAACAATGAACATTGAAAAAAACCAATATTAGGTTTTTTAAAACTTTATTCCAGATCAGAATTCATTCTAATTGCCATCAAAATTAGGAATGAATTCATCAAAGATCAGCAAAAATTTGCATTAACATTTTTCAAATTGTTAAATTTTAAATAAAAAAAAATTGAATTTTTATCATCAACCACTCTTTGTATGTTTGGTCTATAAATCACATTTTAACTATCAACCGCTCCCTGTATTCGACTTATTTGACACCGTGCGATATTTACCTTTCCGGAAATATATATTTGGCTTTGAAAGGAAAACGTTTTGAGGACGTCGAATCCATCTGAAAGGCTGGTATCGACATACTGAAGGACATCTCGGCCGACAATCTAAATCACTCTAAGTTTAGCATTCAAATTTCGATTTAAACTATGACTAACCCAATCTTTAAGCTTCAATTAACGCATGGTTAACTTGCGCTTAACTTCTAACTAAGTCCAACTATGAAAAATTTATGGTTGCACAACGATTAACAGTTTGCAGTTAGCGGGTCAAGTCATGCAGTTAGTATTTGGTTAAAATATGGTTAGCCATAACCTTTGATGTTCATTTGGATTTCAATTAACAAAAGATTAAAATTTTTGTTTGACTTTGGTTGGTTGGTTGTAGTGGCTGCCTCTGTATGAGACACACTTAAGCCTATTGGCCCATTATGATACCACAAATTCCACCCCTTTCCTCCATTTCAAACGGACGGGGAAAGGGAGGGAGGGGACCTACAGTTTAACGCCGAATCCGAACGGCGATTGGCAGTTTTTCTTTCACACTTGGAGGTTATGCCATTACATGCCAAGAGCGCACTTGTTTGGCTTTACTTTAGCTCAAATTTTTCTTTACATTTAAATAGATTTTTTGGCGCTTTCCAACACCAAACATCACCAATACAAATGCAAAGAGGAGAAACTTAAGTACGCACACAAAGAAATTAGCATATACAGTTATTTGCATATAACTGAGGGGCACAATTTCCCCAAGCGTTGCTCTCACACTGCCACGAAAGCGCCCCCCCACCCACAACCACACCCACATCACACCAATACTCAAGCAAAAACTAGGTGTTGCTGGCATTTGAAAGCAACAGGCAACAATAACCGCAGGCAACAACAACAACAAAACAACTACTCGACAATGCTGTTGTTGTTATTATTATTATATAAGCGCCTAACGGAAAGTGGCGAATGCGTATTACGACTTCGTGCTACAGCAATGTGGAGGCACTTCGTGACTTGTGTTCGTATTGCAAATCGTGAAATTTTCATTTATACTTTTTTTGCTGAAAACGGAGCCGATAATTTCCCCTGCGCATTGTAGGGCGCAACAGTTGGCGAGCGCCTGTTGCATGTACGAGTATGTCGCAAGCAGACAAACGCAACGACAAACGGACACACATCGTTTGCTGCCAAGGCGGGCAAAGCCTTGGGACGGTGCCCAACGAAAACCGGATATGTCACTTGGGTTCGAACGTGTGTGTGTGCCACTGCCTGCAGCTGCCTGCATTGACAGGCTTTGTGCACGCTTCACACTGTCCTTTCTAAGGACATGCGGCCGCCAGAGCGAAAGCGCAGCAGCGTCCAAAGTTCGTTGGCGTTGCCGTTGCCTACACGACAGGTTCGTGACGCTCGTGAATAGGGCCACGCTTAGGCCGGCCGGATTCGGCCGGTTGCGTTCGTAGGTTCGTTGGCTGCTGGTTGGTTCGTGTCGCTGCTGCCGCTGCAGCATTCGTGCGGCTTTGCGTTTTTTTTTTTTGCTACAATTCTGCGCCCGGCTACAATTTGCGCTTCGTGTTGCGCAGTTCGTATGCGAATTTTTTTCGCCATTTGCTGCAGCTCGTCGGGAGCATCACTCGTGTGCGGTCGTGTACTTTAGTATTTTAGTGTAATTGTTAGTGTTGTAGTTTTTTTGTGCGCCTCACACGAGCGCCAATTCAGTCGATATCGTATTTTTGCTGCGGCCCCCCATGAAATATGCGCCAACTCGGCTCTTATCGTATTTTTGTGTTTTGCTGGACATATTGTTGTTTTTTTTTTATTTTTCGTTGCGCTATTGCACAGTGTGCGACGGAACTTGTGCTGCTGTTGCTTTGTTTTTGAGTTTTTCTTTGCTGTTTTTTTTTGCAGCAGCAGCGGCGCTGCTTCACTCACTCTCCCACTGCCGCTGACAGTCCCATTCCCATTTTGTTCATAGCCGCACCGGGCGCCTGATTGCGCCTGTTGCTTGTTGCCTGTTGCGGTGCCTGCTGCCTGTTGCCTACAGCCTGTTGCCTGCTGCCTGTTGCCGCTCATGTCGATTGCGATTGCCGGTTACGGTGACGTTGCGCTTCTAATGCTCCAATATGGATGCCTCAGTTGGTTAGTTGACGCGTTCAAAGACAGTTTAGTGTGCTCCAACTGCAGCAGCAGCAGCCAATTGACCAGTAAAGACCATAGCCCAACATCTTCAAAATAACTTCAAGTCCCAAGTCAACCAAATAGTGCATTTCACATACTTTGCCTTACTGAAAAGTGAAAACTGTATCACTGAAACAACTTAATTCAAATAAAATGTAACATATTCCCAAAAAATATAACGTGCAACTAACTACTAACGGTTCGAAAGTCATTCATAAACATAAAATTTGCTAAAGTGACTAAAGATCAGTGTTGAAATTTTACGAAACTTGAACACAAAAGTGCTTGAAATCAAATAACTCAATACAACGCCGCCAAGTATGCAACGAAAAGCAGCCAGGCTCACAGCAACAACAATAAAAGGTAACTACATATAATTTTTTACCTCAGTATTAAATTTTTTCACAACTTTGCCTTAAAGCTGCATTGTTTGCCAAAAAGAAGTCAAAAACAACGACTGTAAAGGCCCTGAACGCCCAACCATATGCTACAATAATTTTACATAATTCCCCATTGCTTTTATTAGCTGACTGTTGCTTGCATTCAAATGCACCAACCTATACTTGCAACATTTAATTTGCCATAAATTCAATTATACTTCGTAGACCCCAACAGTCTTCAGTATTACATGTCAAAAACACACACACACACTTGTATGATTGCGCCCAGCCACAAGAAGCCACAAAGACACACACACACACCAACGCACACACAATGACAAGACAGAAAATGCACCAAGGAAAAATAGAATTTCTCCCCACTTGTAGTCCGTGCACTCAAAGGCCAACTCAAAGCCGTAGGGACAATGCGCACAAAAGCCGCTCAAGCGCTCAAGTGCCGTTCCCCCCAACTTTGGTCATATACAGGGAAATATCAGAAATCACGTTTGCGCAATTAAATATGCAAGACACGTTGTGATTAATTGTTGTTTTGTATGAGTGTGCCGCCGTGTGTGAGTATGGCTCTGTGTCTGTCTATCTGTCTGTGTGTGTGTGCTTCATGTGAATGGTTCTTGTTAGTTGTTGCTGTTGTTTTTCTAATTACAATTCCCCATTACAACTTACACACTCATCTCGTTGCGCTTCAGCTGGCAAGGAAGCTGAACACAAAAAAAAGTCGCATGCAAGAAAAAGCGCAAATTTATTGACACGCATTAAACAACAAAACGCTTTAAATGTTTTGCAATTGTTTTTGCCATTTCAATTAAATATCTTTGCGCCAGCCCCGCTTATCGGTCTGTCTGCGTTGAGCGTTTCTTGTGTCGCTGGACTTGTGTGACATGCCGAGACATTTGCCTCCGCTGGTCTGAACATTAATTGCAATTTATTTTAAGGTGACCACAGATTGCAAGGATTCAAAGTTATTTGTTTTCGATTGATAGCAAACGTTAAGGAAAAGTTGGAAAAACATACAAGAAATAAAATATATATATGAAAACTATATTGTGGCATAATTAAATTTGATCTGATTGAACAAAATATTCAGCTGCTATCCTTGAAAGAGTGATATTTATTGTAATAAAAACTAAATGAATTGTGAAAATTTATTGTCTGTTCTCAGTGATTCGTTTGATTCATGTAGCATTATTTCTGTTAAAAGATCATTGCGCAGTAAAATCTACGCTTTGAAGTAAGCACCAAAAGTTAGAAAATAAACGAACTTCATTAATATTCAGTCTTTTATTTATTTTATTCAAATTTGTATTCAAATTTGCCTTCAAAAATTCTGATCCAATTAAAATTAAATACATCAAATATTGGTCAAAATTTCCATACCAAATAAAGTTTAATAGCTTTTAAATCCCAAAATCTTCTGAACAAATCCTGCAAAGACATTACAGATCTCATATTTCTTCAGGCTAAAGTTCAATGCAGATGTGTAGGTTAGATTAGGTTTAAGTGGCTGGATAGATGCAACCAACATATAGTCCAAAGAATTGCCCATTTTTGTGCTACTTATATGCAGCTTTCCAGAAAATTCGGTGTTACCCGAACCATCTGAACACTTTACTGAACCTGAGAAGCTTTTTTGTAGTTCTTAGTAATATTTTGGAAATCGTGGTTACTAGGTAACTGAATTCCTGTCTCTTCTCTCTTAGAGTTCTATGATACTCCATGACTTAAGCTTAAACCCTAAGTGTGCTTTAAAACTTAAAACCCATTAGCCCCTAATTAAAGAGTTGTATTTGAGCACCAAATATTCAACCCACATTTACATATAACTACATTTTTACTTCCCTTCTTAATATTTTGAAATAATAAAAAATAATAAAAAATAATATTTAATAAAAAATAATAATGTGTACTCGTCGTAATAAAAAAATTACATGCAAAAATCATTAAAAAATTCTTTAAGAAATATGGAAAAAAACACGCACACAAAAACCGTACTCTCGCTACAATTAGAAATTCAATTTAAAGAAAATTATAAAGATTTAAATAACTTAAAATATGCAAAATTTGTGTGCTTGTGGTTTAATGGGCTGTGAGGTCAGTAGTGGTCAGTGAAACTACAAAATTTTCCAACATTGAGTCAGGAGTTCAGGGATATTTAAAATTTTATAAAGTATTTCAACAGTTCGTCAGTTTTAAAAGCACTTAAAATTGAAGAAAGTATTTTGCAATTTGCACTTAATAAATTTTTGTAACTCTCTGAAGAGGTTAGCGAACCTCTGACGAAAAGTCGACTAAGAGTGATCTTTTACTGAACACCACAAGTCTCACCACCAATTAAACCACCAAAAGAAGCCTGATACAACATGATACAAGTCATCTCATCGAATGTTAAACATTAAATGTGAAACATTTAATATTTTATGTTTGTCGTACGGTGCAACACATTTTTGTTTTATAGAAAGAAGTATTATATTTTTATATCTTAAACTAATAAAGTTAGCAGGACGAAATTAAAGGATGTGATAGTGTACATATTAGTCCTTAAGATATATTAAAAAAAAACTATTGAAAATTTCCAAGGATATTCAAGGATAAAATTTCATTTTCAATACCTATGTCCTTTTTCACCAAAATATTAAATATTCTTAAATTCTAAGAATTTTTCTCTTTCATTTGATACCCATATTGTTATTCTACAATGCACTAAATTTTTAAAACAATTTTTTGAAATAAACATGTCCTTGAAATGTCAAAGTCCTTTTAAAAAATCAGAGAGAAAAACTAAAAACGCAGTTTAACTACAATTGGCCCCTAGTTTCCCGAGTATATCGATTTTTTTCGTGTGTAAAATTTGTTGTCTCACTGTGTTATCTCAGAAGCACTGAAATGGCTTAACATTTGTACAGAGTTTTATTTAAGAGGTGAACCAGAAAAAATTTACGCATAATTAATTTTTACGCATCCAGCATTCGAAAATGCCAAGAGTTAGGAGGCTGGTATTTGGGAGTGAAAGTATCTATAAATATTGCAGTTTCTTGCTATATTACTCAATTGCATCTTGGATCTACTTTAGTCAACATTTCCAGCCCGCAAAAGCGCTGCCGCAAATGAATACTGGACATTTTCTTGACTGATAAGACTAAGTCTAGACTAAGCATTGCAAGGGAAAGCAAAGCGAGCGTAGTGACGGTTTATAATGTTATAAACAACTAAAACGTGGGAAGTTCCATCTACAGAGCCGAAGAATCAGGCAGAAAAAGGGTCCAAGTAACCCAGAAGTGCTGAAGAGGCTTGTTAGCACATATCGGAATAAACCCACAAGGGCGACTTGAGATATTGCAGCTGCATCAGGCACATCACAATCAACTGAGATGCGATATAAGCGAAGTCAAGGGTTAAGGACCTACGAACAGCAGAAAGTGCCTGACCGGTCGGAAGCAAAAGAAAAAATAGGGAAGACGCGGGCTCGAAAACTGTATGACGATTACGTAACCAAGTTCGATTGCGTGATTCTCGATGATGAAACCTACTCTTAGGTGTACTTCAAGCAGTTGCCTGGGAATGCCTATTTCACTCAAAGCAATAAGAATGGAACACAAAGAAAGTACTCCGAAGTGAAATACACCAAATTTCCAAAACGCTTCATGGATTGGCAAGCTTTTTGTACCTGTGGTCTACGGAGCAAGGCGTTCATTACGACAGGAACAATAAACTCTAGAATTTATATAAAAGAATGTATGCAAAAACGCCTTCTACCATTTATTGAATAGCACAAAGGAATAGTTTTGTTTTTGCCAAACCTAGCGACAAGCCACTACTCCAGGTCAACTATGGAATGGTATGAAGGAAATTGTGTCACGGTGGTCCCAAAATAGGCAAATCGTCCCAACTGCCTGGAACTTCGGCCTATTGAAAGATATTGGGCTGTAATGAAGCAAACTCTAAGAAAAACAAAGAAAGTTTGCAAAAACGATGTACAGTTCCGAAATCGATGGAAGCAAGCCTATGCAATAGTCACCGAAAGTACTGTCCAGTCTCTAACTAAGACCGCTAAGAAAAATATAAAAAAATGTTGCAACCACTAATTATATTTCATGAAATTTTTTTGTAAATTCGAGTTTAAGAAATGTATAATAAACTGCAGTTTACTTCAGTAAAATCAGACTATTACTTTTTTTTAATGTATCCTTAAAAATTCTTAATTTTTTCTGGTTCACCTCTTACTACAACAACATGAGGTTTTTTCCACCCATTCAGATTTTATAACTTTAAAATAACTTTAACACTAACTAAAAATAAAAATTAAATATATAATAAGAAATATATTTAAAATACTATTTGAAATTATTTTCAATATATTCAAGGAGACTGTAATCAAATATGTATCCTTGACAGGTTGAGTACCACTTGAAAAAAAAACAAGAAAATAATTGAGCTCTTTTCTATCATATTCAACAATCAAAAAGTGATCCCGATAAGTAATAAAATGAAAGGCCAATCGAACCATTTTTGACAATACGACAATACGAGATCATGTTACCAAAAAATACCAAAATTTGTTTACAATATCTGTAGCCGTTCATGACTTTGGCTTTATAAAATAGTGAAATTCACCAACTTTTTTTTCCAGAAAGCAATGCAATCAAATAATAAAAGACCTCAATGCAGGCATTTACCTTGGGCATTCTAGTTTGTTAACGAACCGCGCTCAGATTGAGGTTATAACTGACTGAAAACCAAAAATGGAACGTTTCTAAGATAGTTGCTACCTTTTAGATATCATCTTTAAATTTATGCAATAAATTTAGGCAACAGCCAATATTTGTGTATGAAGAAGCTCTGTGCTAAGTGGGTGACTTCGGCAGCTTCAGATCAAATATTGCACAGAAAAATTGTTTTGGCTAGGACTGTTCTACATAAGGTTTAGTAGAAAGATATACATTATTTTTACATGAAATGAAAGGCTGTATTAACCATAATTAGAATGATCTGATTTAGGTTAAATATGCAAAATTTTGTTACATAACTTGTTGCTATTCAGAAAAACCTTGCTTCTAGCGCTTCCATTACGCCCAGCTCAAAGAAACCTCATCTATATTAGCAAAATACTGGTATAATCGATTTTTACAAGCTTCTCTCGAGGCAAACTTTTCAACAGTAGGTAACCACTTGCTGCCAGGTTCGTACTATAGATACATTAGAACTTTCCAACCGAGCTCCCGGAACTTCTGGTTAGTCACTATCGATGTATGCAATTGACCCAAGCTGGCCGCTTCTGGGCGATTGTTTTCTTCAAATTGTCCAACTATTGACAGTGCAAGTCTGAAGAGTTTGGCAGCAGGGGGCAGCCCATGGTAGATGGTTTTTTGCCAATCCTACGAAATGCACAGTAAAACTTTTCTAAGCGTCAATCCTGGCTTGACCCGATTCGATCGGGACGATTTTTGCCGGACATTATTGTAAGTGATTCACTTTTCATTACCTATCACCATTTTGCTTCAGAAATAGGTCGATTTTGTTGCAATTCAGTAGAGACCCATGAGACCCAGTGGGACCCATCGAGCTTCTTTTTATATTCAGCGCCATTCAAGTAGTTCGAAATAATTTTTTTTCCAGTGTAGCTCATAGGCTATCGAAGCAGTGCTTGTATGATGGTCAGACTCGACAACTTTCATTATTTTATCAACATTATCAATAACTGAGACAGCGTGGTGTATTTTTGATATTGAAATTAAGGAAAACGAAATGAAATAAATCAAAATTGCTCATGGTTGGCTGCTAAAGTATCAGTCACCTGAGTCTAGTTTTCACCTTTAACCCTTCGATGGGCAGTAATTAGTTACTACACATTTGCACTTTGTCGTCTGGCCAGACGAAATCTGGGTGAGGCTTTTGACAAAGACAAAGCGCAATGACAGATGAAGTTTATAATGTTCATTGGGTAGGCAACGTATGTAAATATATATATATATATATATATATACAAATTATGTTCATATATACTTACTTAGTTACCTACAAATACACTGTAAAAAGGAGATGAATCTGTGATTTTTTTCTTTTCTTTAACGACAAAGTCCATCCGTCAAAGTCCATCCGAGGGTTAAAGAAGAAAAACTGTAAAATATGGCACATTTACTCTTTGCTGGTGTTCATCTTTGATGCGCAATCAAACAAAACTGAGGCAAGCAATCGCAAAACTGTCTGAGAAGTTTTTTAATACGAAATCAAATAATCATCTAACGCAACTCGATTGCATTTAAACAACGCAAGATATAAATTTCTTAAGCAATCTTTTGGATAATAATGGATTTTATTTGTTTATTCATTTATTTTTTGCTACTTTTTACTTTATATACAAATGAAGAGTCAGCTTCAAAGTCATTATTCAACCTCATCATTAAAAATAAAAGCTTCTGGCACCATTTCCGCCTTAGGCTGACAACTATTCACATCACCTTACTTACCTACTCACTCACTTACTTACTTAGTAAGGGAGAGGGCTGGGTTGTGAACCAGGCTGGGGTGTGAACCATTGCCGTTTTTTCTTTCCCTAATGACATATCGCCAATCTTTCAACTGTCAATTTTGTCTTATGATATGACTCTGCTTTTGTGGTTACACCGAAGTACAAACACGTATTGCTTGTGGCAGCTACAGACATCGTGTTTGAAAATCGACTGCGAAAACTTTTTTGCTTTTTTTAAAGTGCTATCTTAGTGACTGAGCTTATTGCAAAAAGTCTGTGTAATACATATTTATTTAGTGTTTTGATTCTATTTTACGATGCAATATTTGTTTATGTCGAATTATGATTGGAAGTGTCGTTTATTTTAAAATTTCCAAAATGGCATCGTGGTTGGGCTGTGAACCACTGAGGTGGCTGGGTTATGAACCACCTGTTTTTCGTACTACATTTGTTCTAACACTGTCAAATATGGACGGATATATAAAAATAAAGTCATTTTATATAATTTCACTCGATTTCGTTGTGTTCACTTGAAGTGAGCCAATACGAGAACACGTTCGTATTTCACATGCAAACATTCCGACATAGATTAGGATGAAAATTTAAAAAATTGAGCAGTTTCATTCATTGCGATTTTTTGGCCTAAGAGGCGTCATTATAACTTTTTTTCACCTCTTGAGGCTTCCTGATTAAATAAATTCTGAATGTACTTAAAAATTATGGGTGTTTTCTTCGTATTTTCCGACTTTAATAGGGATTTTCCAGATGGTTCACAACCCAGCCACTTTTTTGAAAAAGCGAAAAATCACGTTCTCAGAAAATTGGACGTAGAGAGTTAAATTTCAATCAAAACGGTAATCTGTCTTCATAACAAAGTTGCGTTATATATTCACCTTTCCAACGGTATCTTCGATTTTTCGATATCTTTATTCTGTGAAAAGTTAGAGCCAAAAAACAAAACCCGGTTCACACCCCAGCCCTCTCCCTTACTTATTTTCTTACTTAACCCTTTCGCTATTTTGTAGCCATATGGCAACATGCTACTTTGTGGACGTCTGAACCTTCCGTGGTTTCAAGAAAAACATTTGTTGTTGATCCTTAGAATAATTTGAAGTTTTAGGAAAAATACGAAATTAAAAAATTGAATATTTAAGCTTAAAGAAGAGAAGTATGCACGTTTTTTTAATGGTATGTGTTGACATAGTAAAGGAAGAAGAAGTAGAAAACTTAAGATAACTTTTTAATGTGACGTTTTCTTTAAATTTAGATACTTTTTTTATTTTCACTGAAGTAAATGAAGAAATATTCAAATTTACGTTATGCGTTAGAAGTTTAACGTTTTCGATAAACTTTTTATACCATATATTGTTTTTTATTTACTTTTTAAGTGAAATTTTTTATTATTTGATGAATTTTATTTACATATTTTTTCAATTCTAATTTATATATTATTTATTTTTTTAATTATATATTTTATTTATATTTTGTTCGTATTTATTTCTTGTCTATTTGTCAGTTATTAACTTTACATTAATTTTTGTTCAAAACATAAAAGTCTGGTCTGTTTATTCATGTCTTCAGCAACACCAGCAACTAAGCTCCTTGAAAACAGAAAAAAAGCAAAACTTAATAAGCAAAGCAACAACAACTCAACGTACTACAGCGTCTCATCTGTGGCCGCTGCCACGCCACAAAGTCAAACGGAATGATGAAAAAATCCACGCAAGACACGAGGCAACACAGACGACAAACCGCATACAATCGTCGCTCACGCAAACACAAACACAGAAACGAAAAACAATAACAAAAACAAAAAAAAATGAAAATAACAAAAACAAAAAAACAAAAAAAATAATAAAAACCCAAAAGCAACAGCATAGAAAAAATAAAAACAATAATCGTTAAGAAAAACTGTAGAAAACATGAAACATAAAGTCCGGAAGACCAGAAGACACAACAAGAAAAGTAAATACAAATAAGTTAAAAGCACACACACACACGCACACGCACACACAAAGGCGCAGGCACACAATAAATGAACTGCACACAAAAAACGCGAACTAGAAGACAGCAACAAAAAAAAAATAACAACCACAACAACAACAACAAAGCACGTACGTAATCATGATTAATTGCAGGATAAATGACTCCGGCGCGTTGGTGTCGGTGAGCGCCATCACCATCACCACCACTCACCACCACCGCCACCAGACCACATCACCAGTGCCGCCGTTTCGGACGCCCCGCCGTTATTATTGTTGTTGTTGTCGTCGTTGCCGGGCTTGATGTGTTGGCGCGCAAATTAAAAATCCACAAGGAAAAACTTCAAGCAACAAAAAATAAGAAGCAAAAACTCGCCAAAGAAAAAGCGCAAAGCGACAAAAAAATAATGTAGAAAAGGGAAAAGTAAAGGCGACCAGCAGAGCGCAAAGTTTGGGGGGGGCTTGGGGGAGGTGAAGTCGGAAATGTCCAACGAAACTGGCGCTTTTAAATAATTTACGCGAAATCCACTTGTAGAGTGGATGCCGCCAGTGCCACTCGCACTCGCACACCCACACACACACACATACACCTACACCACTACGCCTTCGCCTTGTTTGCCTGCTGTTGCATTTTAGCTTTGTTGCTTTATTTATGCTTTGCGTTAGCGATTAAGCGCGGCCATCGCCGCTGGCCACTTGACTGGTGCACGACGCGCCGCCCCGCTGTCGCCGCTACAGCGGTCGACAATTGCGAGCGCGCAAATTGAAATGACTTGCAGACGCGCAGATTGTGTCCAACGCGACATGGCGTCTCGTTGCTCGGTGCCCGCTCAGCGGCAGCGCGAGCGGCGATGTGGACAACTGACGGCTGAGTGCTCAATTGCTTTTCGTTGCTGCAGCGCAGTGCGTGTTGCGTGTCAATACTGAGGCACTGACGACGCTCGTCGTCTTTATCCGTCACCCATCACTTCCCACCAACCGTAGGTAGCAGCGGTGCTAACTTGGACCTGGCAATTTGGCTTTCAATTTCGAATTTTTTCCTGTGCGGCACAAACTTTGACTACTTTTCCGCTATTACCAAACTGTAGCTTACAATCTAAAACAACAACAACAACAGCAGCAGTTGGAAAATTTGTTTTTAAACTTGCGCTAACATCATTTTTATTATTCACTGTTTTAACCACCTTCACCACTCCATCATAGAAGCATGAAAAAAACATATTTTTTGCTTATAGCAAATGTAAAAAATTACTCGCGGCACTGTAAGAACAAGAAATCAAGAAAAACTGTAGAAGAAAAGTTGTCTGACACTTTTTTCCATTCTTCAGAAAATTAAGATGGCAGAAAAAATGTATTAATAGACTTTTTACAGCATTTTGACAGTGGCGCAAAATTGACGTTCCTCCATGCTGCACTGAGAGAAATGCAAATTAACATTATGAATACTTAAATCTATTCGAATTTGTTCATAAAAGTCCTGAAATGTGCCATAAATGTAGAAACCTTGAAACAGGGAATAAGAAGAAAAACTCAACTAAATACAAAATTTGAGACGGCTAACACAAAAAAGAAGAAGAGAAGTACATCAGAAGTAGCCAACACGAAACTGTACAGAAACAATACAAACAAGAAAAAAGGTGAACATATATCATTACTGAACTACACTTTACATGTATTGCAGATACAAATAACTTAAAGGTCTTTGTTTTGCAAATTTGAAACTTTATTCAAGAAAGTGGTGCAATGTATTTCATTCAAAGATTAGGTTTTGTCCATCGTCAACTACGACTACTGCTCATCTTTCATACAGCATTGGATTCTAATTCAAAAAAATACCAAATCTTTTGAGACAATCGAAGAATCAACTTAATTTTTGGCTTCTTCATAAAAAGTGAAGTGCTGCTCGGTCAGGCCATGAGTCATAGACCGGAACCCGACAGCTCCGGTATGTGGCGTTGGACATTCCACTAAAGCGCCTCTAAAGCTTTCCTGTGGCCAAGCATTGTTGTGTAGAAAAATCAGCGATTAACGCGAATTGTGTTTTGCTAAAACAAAGATTGACATGTTTACAACACAAAGAAAGCATGTTTTCTACCTTTAGCGAAAGGATACATACGGATTTTTAAAGAGAAATACATACGGATTTTTAAAGAGAAACATAAATACAGTTATACTAAAAGAATGAGCTTTTTTACCTCCAATAATACAAAGACGTGACTTAAAGCTTTGAAATGAAATAATTCAGTAGTCATTCCGCTAATAGATTTGGATGTTATTAACATGTCAGCTTACCATATGTCAGAAAGTATGTATATAAATAATTTTGATTGCTGGTATTTGAAGAACCTATAGTCAAATTGCATTTAAACAGAAGCAGATCCGCATTAACCTTACAACTAATAAGCCTGGAAGGAAATAGCTTATTGTGAAGTTACATTAAGACGGAGTGAGTTCTATTAAAAGTACAATTTTTAATCTTTTCCTGTCCAACGACTGACAGTGAAACTTAAACCATTGAATCATATCTACTTCCATTTCTAGTTCCATTTCTATTTCCACTTTTACTTCTGGTTCCAGTTTTATTTCTTCTCCCATTTGCATTTCCACTTCCATTTCCAATTCTACTTATTTTTCTGTTTTTACCTTTACTTCTACTTCCAATTCCAGTTCGGTTTCCTCTTCCACATCTACATCTAATTCCGCTCCTACTTCCACTTCTAATTATACATAAACTTCTACTTCTTCTTCTAGTTCTACTTCTACTTCCATCTTTACTTCTACTTCTGCTTCTACTTTTACATCTACTTACACTTTGACTTTTACTTTTACTTCCACTTCTACTTCTGCTCCTGTTTTTACTTTCACTTCTACTTCCAATTCTAGTTCTCTTTCTTCTTCTTCTTCTACATCTACTTCATCTCCTACTTCCACTTCCACTTCTACTCCTACTTTCACTTCCACTTTGACTCCTACTTCCACTTCCACTTCCGCTTCCACTTTTACTTCTACTTCCAGTTCTACTTTTACTTCCACTTCCACTTCTACTTATTTTTCCACTTCTAATTCTTCTTCTGCTTATGTCTTTACTTTTTCTTCTACTTCCGATTCTAATTCTCTTTCTTCTTCTGTATCAAGATCTACTTTCTCTACTTCCAATTCCACTTATACTTCTACTTCCACTTCTACTTCAGCTTTTACTTCTACTTCCACTTCTACTTGCGCTTCTACTTACATTTCTACTTCCACTTCTACTTTCGCTTCTCATTTCACTTTTGTTTTTACTTCTAGTTCAAATTCTATTTCTGTTTCTTCTTTTCCATCAACATGTACTTCCTCTTTTACTTCCACTTTTACTACTAATTATACATCAATTTCTATTTCTAGTTCCACTTCTACTTCCACCTTTACTTCTACTTCCTCTCCTAGTTCTACTTCCACTTCAAAATCAAGTTTTACTTTTACCTCTACATGTTCTTATAATCCCACTTCTACTTCTTTTTCTACTTTTACTCCTACTTCTTCTTTTACTTCTTCCTCATTTTCAAGTAGTAGTCCCAACATTTCTCCATTTCTATCCAGTAGGCATAGTCTCTCAAGCATAGCAACCAGTCGTCTAATGGAATTTCGGCGGCCTTAGTTCAGTAACTCTCGCCTTATTTGTCTACCTGTCAAAATAACTCTGCTTTAAATTAGGTTTGAGATCGACGCAAGGGGATTTCAACAGAAAGTGACCGGAGCCAATTTGTGTTTCCAGTCTTGCTTTCATCGGCCTCTCATTTCAGTGCCCCAAACACGCTTTATCTGCAAGATGATTGTTTCGGTGTAGAGAAAGTGGCGGCAAACCGAGATGACCTTTGATGTAGTTAATACTCGATCGAAAGAGTTGATTCCTGTCTTACTTTCGAAATAGATGGACATAGATATTCACATTGTGCAGGTGTCATTTCGAGAATTCAGCTTGAAAGATTCTGTAATAGTCGGATAAGCGAAGTGAGAGTCTTAGCTCAAGTTTCCTGGGAAAAATTCCGATCCGCACCCTATCATTCGTAACTTGCTAATATGTTTTTTTCGAGACAGGTACTCTCTCTACTGGGGGTTTGGATATTGAATTTATTATTGGCAGTGGCGTTAACAGGATTTCATTCTGGGGGAAAGCAGCAATCAAACTCTATTTGCACCAACAATTTTTGTATCTGAGGTACTTATTAATATTTTCCCATTTTAAACTATCTTTATTGTTATATACAGAGAACTTTTGTATTTTCATCTCAAATTAAAGAAAAACATAAAATCCTACAAAATTGTTTCATTTTAACCCCAAACACTACAACGTGGCTAAAATAATTATAATTAGATATAATAATAAAATATTAGAGAAAAATAAAAACATAAATCCTTATCACAGTTTTTTCTCGGTGTAATTGACAGTGTACGATTTAACCTTTAATTAATGAAATGCCAAGTGGCAGCCACAACAACAACAACAACACAACTATCAACTAGACAACATACAACTCTATTTCGCAATCAGCAAAGCAAAAGTCACAAAAACACATAAAAAAAAATGTCGAAGAGGCAACGAAAAAATGCAAAACAACAGAAAAAAACATTTTAAATAAGCAAATTAAAAACTTATAAAAAACATCCAAAAAAATATATACACCATAGATAAGAGGAAAGCAAAAACGACAACTTACAAAAAAAAACACAACCAACAACAAAGCAATTTTAATCAGCTGATTGTTTCGCGCTTAACGAAATTTCAGCACTCGCCGCTTTGCAGTGGACACTTTTTAGACGCCTCGGCTCCTCACTTCGCTTGCTCTTGGTTCTTGTTCTTCCGCTTGTTCCGGTGATTTTTGTTAATTCATTTTGCAAGAGTCGTCTGCTGTTTGTCGGCTGCCGTCTGTCTGCCTGCTTAACAATTGCTGACAACAGGAAATGTTATCTTCATTACGACAGCGCCACATTTCCTCTCGGTATATAACAACAACAACAACGAAAATATTTTCAGCTTCTCAACTCTTCCCATGGCACCATTCAGCTTTTGTTTTTGTCACCTTAAATAAAAGCGGCCACTCGTTTGTGTTGTTGTTGTTGTTATTGTTGCTGCTGACATTGCCAACATCCGCTTAACCGTCCTTGTTTCAACCCCCTCCCCTCCCTCCTAACTCAAACCTCGTTCCATAAATCACCTTCCACCACGGCCTCCAAGCAGTTTCGTGAAATACGAGTTCGCCTCGCCCCGCCCCACCGCAGCGCAGCCAACTTTGCCACTTCACCTGATGACGCCGAAATCATTCAGTCATTCGCTCGCTCATTCACTCATTTAACAACGGCGCCCGCCTCCACTTTGCACATCTCTCAATGGCCAAAAGTGGCTCGACATTTCCGCGCATTCCGGACTTTGCTTCGACAACTCACTTCGACTACATTTTGCTTTTAACAAACATTTCTTTGGCTAATTTACGCGCGTTCTGCCTGCTCCCCTCCACCCCCACTCGCGCACCCCTTTGCTGCAGTTTCTGCTCGCAAGCAGTTTTACTTCTTTGCCGCGCGCACATTTTCTCAACTTTTACGCAACGTTTGCAACAAAAAAAACACAAAAACCCCTAAATAAAGTATGAACTGTTACCCCTACTCCGTGTTGGGCATTGTTGTTGTTATTGTAGCTGGCGCAGAAAACGTAAAAGCACGCAACGAAGATTAATTAAGAAAAATATGAAAATTGTTTTGATTCATTACCAGTGAAATTTTTATACGCATTTTGCCTGCTTCCACACTTTCGGCTGCCATTCCGCCGCTGTGCCGCCGCACTCGCCGTTGGCGAACCTAAAAGTTTAACCGAAGCCTCGTTAGACGTCAGGCAGCTTCAATGCTGTTCGCTCCTTTAGTTGTTAAGTAAAAATGCGCCAAGTGCACAACTGATGCGCCAAGTGTCTGCTCAACGTTCGCTCACCTCACCTGCTGTCGACGTTGAATTAGTTTTGCTTGCTTTGTTGTTGCTTTAATCGAATTCGAATGATTTCACTGGAATAATAAACGTGAAACGGCGAACAGCGAACAGCGCCAAAGTGTAATTATTATGAAAGCCAATATTTGCTATCGAAATGCGATTTCTGACAGTTGTTTAATTATAGTCGACATTTCATGGTCGGCTGCATTTGAGAGAGAAGAGAAATCGCACAAAAAAAAATTAAGCCAAGAAAAGTTGTCCAAGTCTTCGAGATGAAATTTTGTTCGTCTTTAAGATGAACAAACTTTTGGTTGGGTTAGGTATCATATAAAAATTTTCTTGTTCCCAACGATTTGTCAGTGAATCGCTGAAGCCGTTAAATGTTAAGCACTTGAAAACCGTAGTCAACATTAGGCAACTAATTCATATCCTCCAGCAGCTCGTTTGGTGTTAAGATTGTCCATTAACGATCAGCAAATCCTTGTATCAGCAGATATAATTACAGTGTTGCCAGGTCGGGAGATTTCCTTCTAGATTTAGGATATTCATGGCCTTTTAACACTAGGAAGATCATTGCTTTTTTAAAAGTTCTCATCAAAATTTCAGCCATTTTCAGTTCTGTGGGTCAGCCGTTGTGAGTGTTTTTGTGAACATGGAAAAAATTGAGTATACACTAATCATAAAATATTGCATTTTGAAAAGTAATGCACCGAATTAAAAACAAGTTTATTGATGTATTTAGGGCCTCTGCGCCATCATTTACCTTCGTGAAATGTTGGGCAACTGAAGTTGAATGTAACCGTCACAACTGTGGACGATAAATGTTCGAGACGTCCAAAAACTGAAACCACTGACCATAACATCGTTCAATTTCGCCAAGTGGTGCTAGACACTCGGCGAATAAACAAAAAACGATAGCAGGGGCTTTTAATAGAAATAATACTGAATACAAAATTGAACAACATCAGAAAACTGTACTCTTTTGTTGTCTTTAGAATAAAACCGAGTTCGAAGGAACAATTACAACGATCTATATTTAAACAGGCCAAAGAGAAGAGAGGGTCGTTATGGTCTTTGTTAGGTCGAAAACTTTTCAGACTTTCAAGTTTTAACGCTTGTAGTAATCAACAGACAGTCGACTCTCATAGTTAGTCATTGTTGTACATTAAAACAATTTATTATCTAATCTAAACGTAACCGGAACTCTTTAGTAAAACAAAAATTGTTCAATTACTTAAACATCGATATTCTTTTCATTTTCTACAAATTATTTTCAATTACAACCAAATCACATATTCCAACGCTTCTATGAATCTGGAAATCAATTTTCACAGGCAGATTTTTTAATTGCCTGCAGGTCCTTCTATGAATTCTACTTTATTGCCTGAATTGTCTCAAAAAAATTTCTGCAAAGTTCGAAAAAGTGACAAGGAACCATGTAGGGTGAATACGGAGCTGTCGGAATGATATGAACATTGGTTTTGGTAAAATAATTGCGAACAAAATGAAATGCGAGAGTCAGTGCGTTGTTATGTTGAAGAAACTACGAGTTGTTTTTCCACAATTCTGGGCTCATGCAACGAACGTTTTCGGTTTTGTTTAAAAACTAACGACAGATGGCACTCGAACAAATATTTAAAAGATTTACCAACCGAAAAACACAAATGTATAATAATATTTGAGATATTGCGCAATTTGTTTAAATGGGAAATCCCGAATATTTGTTGATCAGAAGTTACTAATGTTATTTTACTAAAAATATTTCTTCCATCAAATCTAAATTTTCCAATAAAAAAAGCAGACAAATTTGTGTAGTGTTCAACACAGACTCAGCGTCCAGTATAGGAAATATTATGCTACACTAACGCAGCGCCAACGCGAAAGATTCAAATTTGTGGGAAAATGAATCGAATGCAATGTGTGCATTGGGCCCATTATGCGCCGCTTGCTGGCAGGTGCCGCTCATAGAAAGGGGCAACCGAATCAACAATGACAGTAGCGCACACAAAAACAACAACAAAAACGTGCAAAATAACGCGAACAATGTGCGCGGCACTCTGTCATTTCGCATTGAGTAGCAGTCGATGTCACTCGGCAACACAATGCTGCACTTGTTGTTGCTATGGTTCTTGTTGTTGTTATTATTGGTGGCGCCTACTGATGCTGCTAATGATGTTGGGTGTTGACAGTCGGCCAACGCTGCCAACGACAAAAACATGACACGACCGTACAACAACAACACACTTTGACGGGTTGGTCGGTCAACTGATTGGGTCATTTGGCAGCGGTTGCATTCTCAGCGGTTGGCAGCGCGTTGTGCTTATATTAACTTGTAAAATGTCACACAGCGTTGCCATAGCAAACACACACACACACATGCTCGTGTGTTCGTGTGAGTGTGCAATTTTGTTGGCTCATTTTTGTGGCAGCCTCATTGCCGCATCGTGCCTATTCATCACGTCGGTTGATATGCGCGCACGTAGCGGAGACTTGACAGCGCGAACCGAACGACTACTACTGCATAGCTACCGTTTGGGCAGTCAGGCACGTTTTGCGCTTTGCATAGCGCGCAACCGGCTGCCCGCGTTGTCGCCATGCAGCGGATGCAGTACACCATTTGTGTCGCCACTTGGACCATGCAGCCAGTCGGCAAGCACTCAACGTGACCAGCGCCGCCGGCCTCGTGTATCAATTTCGTTGGTATTTTTTAAATTCCGCAAATAATTACACACACGCACGCGCACGCACACATAAACAAAAATTCAAACCAATTTGCGCCTGAAGCGCACTCGAACGCTTTCACACACACACAAACATATTGGCACGTTTTGTTGCTGGCGAATTTTTCTGTTTTACAAATGTCTGTCCGTATGTGTGTGTGCAATATTTTTCGGTTTGTTTGCATTGCATAAATTCAGGCGCTTCGCGGTAATTGTTGCAGCAGTAGTCGCGCATTCCGCATTACTCATACGCCCCGAGTGACCCTCACACGTGCGACACAACACAATTTTCGACGCTCGCGTCCGTCATCACTCGTTTGATTATTTGATATTTGCATATTAAATACGATACCCTGGACATATCAATGGCAATGGTCATGAAATGATGTTGTTGTTGTTGTTGCTTTTATTATTGATGAATAATTCGACTGGAGCGCTGGTTGCGATGTGATTGAGTGGAAAATATGCAGCAGTCATCTGTGTAAAAAATGCACACTCACACCTTTAAGCCGACCAGTTCGTGTGTCTGCCGCCACAATTGATTTTCTATTTTAAAGCAATCGATGCACGAAATGCAGAGAAGCTAACATTTGCCACTTCACTGTGCCGCACTATCACGCCTCCTCCTCTCTTCCTGTACACGCTGTCATAAATTTCACACACTAACCAAATCATGTTTACTACGGCTGTTGCTGTTGTTGACCCTATTGTTGGTGTTGCTAATATTATAATTTTATGTTGTTTGCTTTCGTACCTAATAAATACAATTAGTAAATTAATATGCATTGCAATTTGCGGGTTTAATTTGGCGTTTTCACACAATGACGCTGCGCCCATTTTCATTGTTGGCGCAGCAAAATTAAAAGCTTTAAAACTGAGGTAAATTCATAATGCGTTGTTGTTAGGGGAATAATTAAATTATTCATATTTGTTTTTCTTTTTGGACTTAAAGCTTGTGAGCAACAATGATTTTCCTATTAAAGTGCGTGAATAAATTTATTAGCTGTTGAACAAAAACTCATAAATCCACTTCGATATTTAATTGAAAAAATTAAGACAATATGTTTTTTTGTTTTTTTAATATTATTAATGGGGTTTAGCGGCTTTTGTTCCAACGCTCCTCATGGAAAACGATGCATCAACATGAGAATTTCAACTCGATATTCCATAATTTGCTATTTATTGTGGTATATTGCGATGCAAATTAATTTCGAGAATTTTTCTTTAACTTTGAAGGTTTACTCCGGTAAATTAATAAAGATTACACTGCACAACAAAATCAAACTTTTTTTTTAAATAACAAGATTCTGACAACGCATCATGGTAGAGGGGGCAAACAAAAAAATATACGTGTATCGGCGTTTTGAAAGCTTAGGTCTGAATTTTTTTTTACGGGGGTCAAAGTTTTCCCTTTTTTGCTCATTATTATAGTAAATCGGCATACAAAAACCATGTAACCTCATATTTTAGGTATATGATATGTTCAGCAATTTGATGTATAATACTACGAAGAACATTTTTGTGGAGCATTTTAACCCTGTAGCTCCTATTTGTATGGGTCAATTTGACACTTTTTTTCCTAAAATGCAAAAATGTCCTGTAAAACAGGACTTTTTAAGGAAAACATGTACCACGAAAATATTTGTCATAAAATTCTACTATAGATCTCTGCATACATCAAAGCTCAAAAATTAACTTGAACACCAGAATTAAGCCAAAACTGAAAATGTGTGTAAGTGTTTATTTCGTACTTATTCAAAATTGGTGCTAAAATCTCCTACAAAATATAAAATATAAAATAAAAAATAAAAAATTTAAAATATTAAATATTAAATATAAAATAAAAAATATCAAATAAATATAAAAAAGGTAAAATATAGAATGTACAATATAGAATGTGGTATATTGTGTTTCAAATAAGTTTTGCCTTCTTATGTAATTTTGAAGCTTTATTTAGAGAAATTGGAACAATGTGTTTTACTCAAAGTGTTGTCTATTATCAGCTACGACTTTTTCCATATTCAAATCAAATAGAAATTGAATTCAGTCAAATAGAAAAAAATACAAACAAATTAAAGTGAACTTAATTGGATTCCTATTTTTTTGTCGCTTCCTCGACTGGGTCTTCCCTGCGTGGGAGAAGATACTGGGCCTTAAAGCCAACCCGCATCGTCCAAATGGGACCTGATGCATCTCAGTCTTGTCTCAGACAGATCAGCTAGAGAGCTAATCAGACTGTTCCCCAAGGAATTAAGTCTTTTAAATGCTAAGGCAGGGCAGCCGCAGAGGAAGTGTTCGAGTGTCTCACTCTCGTTAATTTCCCTGCAGCTTCTGCAAAAAGGGTTGTGGGGAATACCCAATCTCACCGCGTGTAGACCAATAGGCCAGTGACCCGTGATCACGGCTGTTAGCCTAGAAACATTCCTACGAGAATTTAGCAGCAGGTCGTTGGTTCTGTGGGAGTTGAAGCGTGGCCAGATCTGCCGAGCCATTCTGCAGCTGGAAAGATTGCGCCACCTACTATTCGCTTTCTGTAGGAGAAAACTTATATTACCTGCAATTATTCTTAAGCGGAGGTCAAAGGTAGGCGAAATGATAACTTTGAAACGAATTTTTCAAATCATCGCCTATGTTTTTTTATTTTTCTTTTTATTTGTTAAGCGGAAGCAGCAGAATCTGCGCTCATGTAACAAGTTTTTAATTTTTAATTTCATAAAAGCTTATTTATTTATTTAAAAAATAATAATAATATAAATTAAATAAATTAAAAAATATTGTATTTCTATATTTTTGGATATAACTTTTTATTATTTTTTATAAAGTTTTGTTATTTACTTAATTTTTTTATTTAAATTTGTATTTTATTTTTTATATTAAATAAAAAAAAATTAATTTGGTGTCTTAAAAAATTCTAATAATTTTTGTATTTCTTTTTTATTATTCATTTTAGTTTTAAATACATATTTTTTGAAATGAAGTTTTTATTATTTTTATTTCTTTTTATTATTTATTATTCATATTTTATTATTTAATTTATTTTTTATTTTATTTATTTTTTATTATTTAATTTATATATATTTTTTTATACAAACAACAACCACCTGAGAAGTACGTGTTGAGCTGATAATAAAAACGCTGGTTTTGTTTATTGACGAAGCGACAGCAGAACAGCTGTTTGATCAATCTCTGCATTACTTCCACATTGCGGAGGATAACCATTTCGTGCTGGCAATGCAATGAATGCAAATTAATTTGATTCCCTCATATTATTCTGTGTGCAACCGTTGCAGCGGCCAACTGCCTGCAACACACTCAAAACATCGAACAACAACAACAACAACAATAATGGCACCATCGCCCTTCTGCATGTCTATTTTGTGGTCACTGGACCGTAATGTGTTTCGGTTTTATGTTTTATGTTTTTGTTGTATCTTTCAGTCGATCAGCGGTTGACAACATTTTTTTTGTGCGCACATTACATTTCGGCAAATTTTCACATGTTGTTGCATCAAACACCACATGAGCCGAATGTGCGCGAAAATGAATTTAAAAAAAATGCATCGAAATTAATTGAAAAAATGTTTGCTGACAACATTTTGCTGCGTCCGCGCGTCCTTTTTATTTGTTCTTTATGCGGCGGCGATTGCATTTTGGGCGCAAAGCGCAAAAGCGGAAAAGTAATTTATCATTGCGGTGTTGCCGGGGCAGCGGCCAAATGGAAATTGAAATTTGCACGAAATTGAGTTGCATTTTGGGGTCGTCGACGCATTGGCATTACGGCAGTGGCGCTGATTTATTCGAGCATCGACGCGTCAGTGCAAATAAGCAATCAAACGGCCAGTCGACAAGCGGACAGACAAATGAAAGCGTCAATCGAACGTTGAGGCGCACAAAGACAACGATTGATGTGTTGTTGTTGTTGTTGTTAACGCATTTTGCGGTCGGTTGCATTGCAAAATAACGCTTTAAATTTGTTGTGCGGCAATTTAATAGGGAGCCAAAAAATTCTGCACAACAACACCAAATTTAAAAAAGAAAACGTGCCCAAAGCAAAAGCAAACACATCAACAACGCTGGTCAAGTGTAACTTTCAATCAAGTGGCGTCACTTCAGCGACGCCATTGTCCTTGCAATTGCAATTGTTGTTGCTGTTGACCACTTTGGGTTTTCATTTCAATTGAAAAACCAAACAAACCACTCTCTCACACACACACACATCGATGCCACACCAATAAGAGCAGCAAAAATAAAAGAAAATACTACAAAGAAAACGCAACAAGCAAAGGAAACAATCGTGGAGCCATTGCAGGAAACCGTGTGGAAAGATGGTGGGAAAGAAAATGAAATGAATTGAAATGAAATGTGATGAAATGCAAATTGCCGCAAGTGCCAAATTTCTTGCTAAATGCTGGCAACAATAGCAAAAGCAACAAAAAATTTGTAGTGGCAGCGAATAATTTGCGGACAAGGGAAAGAAAAAAAGAAATGGAACGCCAGAAAAAAATTTTCAGAGACAGAAAAGCACTAAACACTGCGGCGCCACACTCGTAAACAATTAAGAGTTTCAATTTCGTTGTTGGCGCAGTTCTCACTCCACGTTGTTGTTTACTGCACGCAGTGGATCCCGTTTCCACAGGGAAAGTTGTTAGTTTGAGAAGTCAACTAAAAATTACAAGCAGTCTTGACAACTGGTGGATTGAATATCGATAAACCATGCAATCAAATAAGCATCTTTAATCACTAAATACAAAATAATTACATCAACGTTTTCTTTAAATTGAACATATGTAGAACTTTTTGCCAAGTCTATCATAGGGTTAAGAGAATCTTAAAAATCATCTTTTTACTATTTTTCTGCAACTTTGAACTATGCAAAAAACTCTCAGGTACGTTCGGCTCCATTGAGCTGTCTCGAGTTTCATAACAACACTACTCGACAAAAAATGGGTTCATCGCGGGCTCCTAAAAACAAAAGTATTTAAGAAAATTTTTTGATTTTCAGTTTCGTGTTCAGCAGCCGAAAATTAGTTTAAAGAATACTTTGGTTTTTAGGAGCATTTTTCGTGTCGAGTGGTGTAATTTAATCTGAACGTACCGTATGGAAATACAATACAATTCAAACAGATCTAAATAGGTATAAATAAGCAATTTTAAACTGCCAAAGAGGTTATTTCTTTCTAGAACTCAAACCTGATTTGGGTGTAACCAACTATCAACTAATTATTTACTTCACCAACTGGACCGACTCCACTGTCTGATATTTGCATCTCAATCCATGGCGCTTGCTTGGATCATAGAAAGTGTGCGGCCACCAAAGCAGCTACTAGAAGATATTCTGTACCAAGTTAAAGTGAACTAAGACCATTGCTTCGAAATGATAGTTTCCATAGCTATAAAAAGAGGGCACACTTGCAACATGACGACAATGTTTCAAGATGTCAATAAAGCTGTCTCTAAGAAACTTTTCTGAACAATTCTCAATGCCGTCCAGCAGCTTCATATAGATTTGTGAGATCAAAGTGGATTTGTAAGGTCACTGTCCACAACCATCCACAAAGCTTTGCTGTTAAATTCTAAATGCAGTCTAGAACCTCCAAATAGATTTGTGAGAGACTAGACTAGACTCAGACTAGACTCAGACTAGACTCAGACTAGACTCAGACTAGACTCAGACTAGACTCAGACCAGACTCAGACTAGACTCAGACTAGACTCAGACTAGACTCAGACTGGACTCAGACTAGACTCAGACTAGACTCAGACTAGATTTAGACTAGACTCAGACTGGACTCAGACTAGTCTACTAGACTACTATGTGTCCCAAGTGAAAACCTAAGGGAGACAAATTTCACTTAATAGTGAGAATAGTGGGAACCATGTTAAAAAATGTATGTAAAAGTAAAAGCAGATTGAGAAATTTACCTCAAATCAATGTTCAGGTCTATGAAACAATTTTTGAATAATTATAAACTAACGATGATTTAAGAACATTGATCAAATTAGCTTTGGACACTGAAGTTTTATTATTATTTAATATTCAAAGAGAATTCACATTGACTTGGGGTCTTACGTACTAAACACTGAGCTGTAGTAGTCACAAAGCAACTACAAATATTGTAAATCGTGATAAATCTTCTTAAGACCAATGTGATTAGAAACATTTGTTACAATTAATTTAAAAATTGATTAAATACTAAATCAATCGAACAGTTATCTCGAATATCAAAAAAATTCGCTCGCCAAAACTACTCAAATACGACAATAAACCCATAAATGACTGTGTCAAAGAAACATAAAAACACAGCAAAAATTCACACAAATTAAACCGCAAAACAAGCAGCAACAATTGTCTTAATTTTCAACGCCTAAATGTATGCAGAACGATACGCCTTTTCCATATTTTGGCGTCTTTTTTCCATTTCAGGTTTTTATATTCCCCCTTTTTTTGTTACTTTTGTGCTGTTTTTTGCCTTTTTGTGTCGTCGTTTTTGGCCTTTTGCACTGCTCATTTATTTCAATTGTTATTTTTATGCACAGCGCCGCAAGTTATGCTTCAGTTTTTTGTCGCTTCTGCTTGCAATATCTCTTTCAGTGGTGTTTCTCTTTGCGACTACTTTTTTCTGTGGCTTTCAACCAGTCTGCGAAATGATCAAAGTGACAAAAATTTAACATCGCACCACACACAATTCAACTCAACTCGCATTTTTTTACTTGTTTAGTTTGTCCCTTTGCGTTTTGTCTTGTTTTTCTGCTTTTGACTTCACGTCTAATTTGCATAAGCCCCAACAATTCGCGTAACAAGTTGTCCTCTTTGCGCTCACACCAACCACTTTTGCGATCTCAAATTTCAAACGGTTTGTTGTCGATTTTGTGGCTTAAAATTGCATTTAAAGTGGTTTTTTTTGCTGTCACCGCTTTATTTAATGCTCACTGCCAACAATTTACGGCTCAATCAGTTTGTGCGCCTTGCCACACGTTGCGCCTGGCGCCAATAAGTGCGGCACATAAATTGCACCGTTTTTCGCCACTAAATAAAAATGAAACAATTAAGTGTGTGCACAGCATCTTTGGCGCTGGCAGCTGCTGCTCCTGAAAGTATGCAGCGAGTGTCTGCTGTAATGGCCACTTTCCGGCGTCCACCAACAAAAACTTACAAAGCAACGGGAAGGAAGCACAATGCCAAGCAGCGCTGCAACTAGACTTGACTGCGACTGCGACTTTACCTGCAGCAACAACAACAACAACAAGCGTGTATGGTTCATTTTGCACGTCCGCACTTAAATGCCAACACGTGACTCAATTCGTCGCCGTTGCCGTGGTGGTCGCCGTCTCTCCACAGATCTTCTCTTCTCCGCTGCCTTTTTGTTGACTGCCTTTAATTTTTTTTGGGGCGCTTCGTTGCTTTTGTGCGCTTTTCAATAAGCGCCATATTGCGTTTCCTCAGCTTCGCTCCAACGCCGCTTTTCGCACACAGCCACTCACAGCCGCTACACGCTTTGCCACTTCATTATTGTTGCTTTTATTTCATTTAAACTGTTGGACACTTTTGTTGCCATTCTCAGTTGTGCCCCCCCCTGCGCTGCACTCCGCTCGTCCATGCGATCCACTTCGCTTTTATGTCACTTTGACTTTTTTGCAGCTTTGGCGCTTTTGTGGCAGCAACAAAAATTCACATATACACAAAAAAAATATAAAACAAAAATGCCACAAAAAAATACAAAAATACAAAATGACTCAAAAACAACAAGAACAACAACAAAAAAGGCGTCTGTTAACAACCTCAATCCATAAAGCGCAACACTTATGTGCCACATTCTGATGTGGTCTGCCACACTGCCACTTGCCGCTTGCCACTGGCCCTTGTGCAAAAACAACAACAATAACAACAACAACCAAAGCTGCTGCTACCCTGTGCGCCCAGTGTGTCTGTCTGTGTATTCGTATTGTTAACAGTTTTTCGCTGGGTTTTTATTTCGAATTGGCTTTTTTACGCTTCGTGCTACATGCGGCACACTCGGTGTTGTTGCAACATTATTTTTTTATGATTTGCATTTAGCTGGGATTCTGCGTCCATGCCACCAACGCACACTCACTTCCGTCCACTGCCACTTTCAGCAATGCTCTCTTCTTGCCTCTCTCTTGTTACCTCTCTCTTGTGGCCTCTTTTCATCTTCCCCGAGCCATTACCTTGTGCGCCTACATTGCTGCCACATGTTGCAGTGTGCAGCTGCAATTTATAGCTGCTGCCAGTGGGCTGCAGCAGCGACCAGCATTGCTTTCCAAGTCGAAAGAAGTGTGAAAAGAGAAAAGTCCAACATTACAAAAATTGCCAGCATTTCTAATTTCTCTTTTCCGTCTTTCGTTCTGCTGTCGGCGCGCGTCCCGCACTTGTGGTCACCAGCCTCGTGTCACGATTGCCAACGATTTCGCATTTGTGAAAAGCATTTCAGCTACAATTGCAATTTCCCGCACCGCATCCCTCCTCTCCCCTTCACCCTTACTGGCACATAACGGCCACAATTGCCATAACACAGCAGTGCCACTAACACATTCTCCCTCCCTCCCTCCCACCCTCTCTCTCTCTCTCCGGCTTTGGTCAGTGTTTACGCCATCGCGCAAAATGCAATTATACCTGCTTCTTCTTCTTCCATTTCATATCTGGTTTTTTGATTTTCCCATTTGGCTATGCGAACTTCATCCGTGATTTAGCATTCCTTTTTGGTTTTAGCCATTTTCCACTCACTCCACTCACCCCCACTGCACTCCCCTTAGACCCCATCGGCTCTATCAATTTATGCGTCTTTGCCACAGCAGCACCTTCGTCATATTCGCCGCCGACATGCTGCACACAACGCGACCTCAACAGCACCGTCCAGCACTCGCCCTCTCCGCTCCTCCAATACGTAATTTCACTTTAGCGCAGATTGTCCTTTTAACTTTGGCGCTTGTTAGCCGGCAATGCGATTTTATATTTCGCGCCGCACCAATTCCCCCATTGGCCGCCAGCACCGTAGCGCCATAACGTTTATTGCGCCTTCCGCACTGCATTGCCCACTCTCCCCCCTCTCTCACTAACCAATTCGTGTCTCCCTCTCTGACTTGGTATGCTGCAACTGCTCCTTGGCCATTTTGTAGTCTTGCAAGGATGAATGGAGCCGCAGGTCATGAATGTTGCAATTTAAATGGATTTATTCATTCGGCGCTCGCCGTGCTGCGCTTTTCGCATTTTTTCGCCATTTTTCAGCTTTTTCTGTTTTTTTTGTATTTTTGTTTCACTTCCATTTTGTTATTTTTTTTCAAAAGCCAAAACGATCTGACTGCAGCGTGAAGGTGAAAATTCTACCAAAGATTTGCGCTCCTGCTGTCGTCCTTTTTGCAACTTTTATGTGCAATTGTTAAGTTATGCAAATGCATAAAATTTCAGCGCTTACGCATCAATTTAATTACTTCAACATATTTTTGGCATTTCAACTGACAATTGTTGCAAGTTCTAAACTGTAAGAATCAGTGGTAAGAAATGTGATTTACAAGTATTTAAAACTATTTCAGCAAAAGCTTTCCAAAAGGACAGCACATTTTTATGTCCATGTCTAACTACTTTTAATTTTTAGTGCTTTCACCAATTCTGAAGTCCAACTTTTCCCTTATACGAAACTTAACCCATTGTTGACGCCCTTAAATTATGTATGTATGCACATAACTCATGTGTTTTGTCATGTTTTTCTCTTTAGACCAAATTTGAAAATATCCCATCTTTGCGAAGATTTATTTTCTAAAGTGCAATGATAAAACAGTTAATCAGTTAATCAAGGCAAACAATTACGTGGGTGGTCCGATAAGTATTTAGCCTTAGAAAAACGAAAATTTTGGAAACGTGGCGATTTATTTCTCAACGTAGTCTCCTTTCAACTCGATACACTTGACCCAGCGATGCTCCAACTTCTTTAACCCGTCTGAAACATACGTTTTCTGGAGGCCTCCGTGGCGGCGATAACCTCCTCATTTGACTCAAATTTCTGCCCGGCGAGTGACTTTTTCAAGTTTGGAAACAAAAAGAAGTTACACGGGGCCAAATCTGGAGAATACGGTGGATGGGGCAGCTGTTCGTAGCCTAATGCGACCAATTTGGCGAATCACCGACCGATATTGCTCTTTTTCCATTTTTCTAAAATCCGCGGACACGTTCGTTTCCACACGCGGTTAAAACAAAACTACAAATCCAATATGGCAGTAGCCGTCTACGAGGATGTTCTACACGTTAGTAAATTTCTCTTACGATAGTCGCACCATCGGGCGGTGGGGCTAAGTACTTATCGGACTGCCCACGTGTATGTATGGACATCAGACTGGATTTAGTGTTGTATGGAGATTCTTAATAATGGGTTCTCGATGCTCCGCAACTCTCATTTTATGCGGTTTGGTGAAAAAGTGCATGAGCCAAAAAATTTTGGGGCTAGGATGGGGCTAAATGGCGTCGCATCGAGGTCAAAGTTCACAAAAAAGCTGGGAAATTCGACAAATTACTCCACAGCTGGTCAGAAGTTGCTCGTAGAGTGAGCAGCAGCAGCATCTTGACTTTTTATAAGAACCCCAGTTAGAGCGATGTGCCTTCTCCTGACAGTCATAGAGAGTACTCACAATAGGTAATGATGCCTCAGAATAAAATTCCGGGTTTTTCATACACGTCCTCTGAACATAATCAAATCTAACACTAATCTAAAGTTACAATTATATTCAAAATGGGGAGGTTACTGGGGTTTCGACAATACATTTTGATATTTGCTTTGTAGAAACCCAAAAGTTGACAACGTCACAAATCCGATCGTATGGGGGACGTCCTCTGATGATGAATTTCTGAACCTTAATTAATTTTCTATTTTTTGTACTTAAGAATGTTGACGATCGCTGAATAAATCATTTAAATCGATTCAGTAGTTTCCGAGATACGATGTTTTATCGCTTACTTAACTACGACATTTGCAAGTGGGGAGCCAGTGGCATAGAAAATGGCCAGTTTTGTATCGCAGTCCCCTTAATACTTGAATTTAGCGGGTAGGTATGTTTGAAAGAATCATTCGGAAGATAATATAAATGGGTGTCGGTCATACACTTTCTACATCTGGGGGCAACCTAGGAGCAATGGGAGCCTATTTTATAAAAACGACCATTTTGTATGGGAGCCACATCAAGGATTGGAGATAGGGTAAACATATGTTTGAAAGAAATGTTCAGTAGAAAAAACTAGTGGGGGTCCTTCATACATTTGAACCCTCTAAGAGCAACTTCTGACCAGCTGTGAAGCAATTTGTCGAATTTTCCAGCTTTTTTGGGAAATTTGACCTCGATGCGACACCATTTAGCCCCACCCCATTCATGCACTAAATCCAGTCTAATGGACATATATACATAGCTTTATATTTTTTCTTATTTTCTTTTTTATAGTGATTAGTTATAGTTATATAAGTTATCCATAACCTACAACCAACAAAAAATGTGTGTTGCATAAAATGGTTATGAACAACCCGAAACGTATTTGGAGTTAACCATAACTAGAAACAAAAAATATGTTATTACTTTTAATGATTGCGAAAGACCAGAAAATATTGGTTTCATACATTGATTATTCATGAAAACAAAAACAATCTTGTTGATAAATATTATGAACGACCAAACGGATATTGGTGATATATATTGGTTATCAATACCCAAAAAAAATACCAACAAATTGTTGTCATCTACATTGGTTGTACATAACAAAACAAAAATACTATTCCTAAAGGTTAGATTATCTAAAAGCATATTGATTGTTTCTATCTTTTATCTATAACAAATAAAAAGGATAAATGTATTTATATACAATGGTTGCAAAATAAAAACAAAAATTGGTTATTTTCATTGGTTATTTGCAACCAAAACAAAAATAATTAAAGATAGTAGGCTGTAAATGTCAAGAACATATTGGTTATTTATATTGGTTATCCCTAACCATAACACACACAGCATAAAAAAATGTTTCCACTAACAATGGTTACGTAAGGTCAAACAATTATTGGTTACTAAACTGGTTATTCATGACCAAAGGAAAAACCCAATTTATTATATAAAGTTTATGAAGGACTAACAATGTGTTTGAGGATTAAATTGGTTACGAAAATATTGCTTACGAAAATATTGCTTGATTATTATAAAACTATTGATTATATATATTATCAGTGGTGCGCACCGGATTTCATTTTCAGGGGTGTGCCACTAATACTCATTATTTTATTTATTTATTTTTTTTGTTTTTTTATTTATATATTTAATTTTTTTAATTTTATTTATTTTATTTTATTAATTTTATTTTATTTTATTTTATTTTATTTTATTTTATTTTATTTTATTTTATTTTATTTTATTTTATTTTATTTTATTTTATTTTATTTTATTTTATTTTATTTTACTTTACTTTATTTTATTTTATTTTATTGTATTTTATTTTATTTTATTTTATTTTATTTTTTTTATTTTATTTTATTTTATTTTATTTTATTTTATTTTATTTTATTTTATTTTATTTTATTTTATTTTATTTTATTTTTTTATTTTATTATTATTACTGGTTACTTAAAATTAGACAAAACAAAACACAGCTGTCGAAGATCAAAACAAATTCTACAACTTTTTGTCCAAACAATTTAACGCGAATAATTTAGTTCTGAGTTAAACACAGAAATCTGCAACGTTTGAAATCAGTGGCGCACAAAGGATGTTATTTTAGAGGTGGGGTTTTCATATTTTTAATTTGTCATACATATTTTGCACCAGAAGTTTTTGTATTTAGGGGGTTCGAACCCCAACGTCCTCCCCTTGTGTGCGCCACTGTTTCAAATCGTACTTACTTACTTAGAAGAATTGAAGCATACACACTCAAGTCAAGTGAAGCTCATCCTTAGTAATCTGGCATACTCAGTTTTTTTTTTCTGATCCCATGACCTTTTAAAAGAACTTCGAAGTTTTGAGGTCATACACTTTTTACACTTTTTTTTAATATTTATTGTTGTATAGGGTGTTTTTTTAGAGGTTTGTTTTTCGAATAGAGATAAAACTGGCATTTTGTGGTCAAATCTGGCAACTCTAATGTCATTTATGTTCAGTTTGGTTTGCCATTTCATCATGAACAGGTTGACAAAAAAACAACGCTTGCAAATCGTGCAAATTTATTTCGAAAATAATGGTTCAGTTCGCGAAGTTTACCGCAAGCTCCGTCCATTTTATGGTCGACATAATCGTCGATCAGAGCAAAATCGGTCCATCCATCGGTTAACCATGGGTCGTTTTCGCACTACGTTTACTCTATGTGATAATACGCATCCGCAGAGACGTCGAACAGTGCGCACCGAAGAAACAATTGCCGCTGTAGAGCAAAATGTTGAAGAGGACCCGAATGAATCGATTCGCCACCGTGCACAGCAATTGGAGCTTTGTCCATCAACTTTAAAAATTGGACCTGTAGAATTGGCTTTATTCGAGCCAGCCGCGGCGGCCACATGCCCGAAATCATATTTAAACATTAATGGCATAAAATTATCCTTCCAATAAAGCCAAATTGATGGACATTAAAACGATTTTCTTGTGTTTTATTTCAATTCGAAGTTCTATACCTCTAAAAAAAACACCCTATACAATGATTAAGATATGGGTATGAAATGAAAGAGGAAACTTGTTGCTTTTTGACAAAATTATCTTTTTGGAACTTTCAGCACCAAAATATGTATATCAGTAAGTAATAGTAATGCAGCATATTACCTCAAAATTAAATTTTTCGATCTAATTTTACAGACAAAAGTGCGTATTTCATACTAATTTCTTGCTTATGGATGGAGACTTATGTTTTTTTAACTCTAAGGTTTAGTTAAGGTGCTTCCAAATATGTGTCCTTCGATATTTTTTGTCTTTTAGGACTTCGGTTTTTAAAAAATATGTGTTTTGGATCTTGGTCTGTAGTATAATACCTCAAACTTTTATTCTTCTATCTTTATTGGTTTAGAGTGTAAGACCAAAATAGAGAACACATATTTTTTTAAAGCAAATCGCTAAAACATTTCAAATATATAAAAGAACACATATTTGAAAGCACCTCACTGACATATTTTGGTCCCAAAGGTTCAAAAGAGGAAATGTAGTTTAAAGGCAATAATATTCTTCTTTCATTTGGTGCCCGTTCCTTCATCATTCAACAACTGAAAATATTTTAATAAATTCTTTGAAATATGTTTTTTAAAAAAACTCTTTTAAAAGGACATCGCATCCAAAAATGAAAAACTTTAGGCCAGGGTACTATGAATGACCTCTAGTTTCACGGCTATTAAATCATTTGGATAGGTCTTGACAAGTGTCCGTCCGAATATTCGGTTTCGGTTTCGGTCCAAGAAAGTGGTTTCGGCCGGACACTTGTCTCGACAGAAGTGTTTTTTGTCACACGGTGTAATCGAAGAAAAACCTGACGTTGGGAAGCAAATTGTATATTTTTATTTGATTTTCTTATGGATTTGGTGAAAGTACATTTAAAATGAACTCAAGAGTTGGGGAAGAACTAACCAAAGAATTAAGTATGGCAAATCTGTACTTTGTTGGTGTGTAAAGTAGATTTGTTCAGTTACGCACTCAGTTTCATATATTGTGATTACTGTCATAGGATCTATGTAAATAGATGCGAAAAGCATCATTGGTATTTGGTCTCCAAAAAACTGTAGAATTTGTAAAGCTTTTTGTTCAAAGCATTTTGTTCCAACACATTTTTCAAGGATGTGACTTTCTCAATTTATCTTTAAACATAAAACACACTTTGGTGATGGCTTAAGAAATCCTCTCCAAGACGTCACTCATAGAAAACCAAGGGCCTCACATGACTATATCAAAGTTTTGAATTTTCGGGTTTATGTGTTAATACTGTGCACAATGAATCTATGTACCAATAAGCAAAAGCTCAGTATATTTTGTTGTTGTTAACTGTTGCAAAAATACAGTTATGTCTCTCTTCATGTCGGAAGTTTGATGCTATTTTATCGCTGCAGCTCAATGCAAAAGAGTCCTAACTCAAATTGTGTCACTTTTGACGAAATAAATTTTTATTGAAGTGCATTTTAAGCAAAGTTCTGGAAATTTTAGTATATATTTTCAAATAAAAAAACTAATTTCAAATTTTCAAAATTTTTTTTCCACTTTTTATATGTCATTTATAATTATAAAACTCAGCAAAAGTGACATAACTTAAAATAATTCCGCATTTACTGAATTAAAAACAACCAAAACAGCAAAAATTTAACTTTGGAACAGTTCAAAAAGCTGCTCCAGCAAAATTTGTTTCAATAAATATACACTACTAAATATTTTTATACATTTCAACAAAGTCACCAGACTTTGCAGTGCCTAATACCAACTGGAGTACCAGAATTTTTTGTAGTAATTTTTCCATTACTTACACTCGGGAGACTAACCTACACAGTCGGTTGCAGTGCAAAATTGTCTATGTTTATCTCAATTTTCACTCCCCCCACCCAAACGCCCTCATAACTCGCACAGTAGCCAACTGTACTTTAAATGCAATAAAACAAACGCAACAAACAACATTTAAATGGCGCTAGCAACTTGAAAGCTCTCAGCCAATAACCCTGGACTGCCGCTTGTTTATTTTCATCCACAACTCTTAACCGAATTCCCCGGGCGGTATGCAAAGCGGCGCTGGCTGCACCAAAGACGCGGTCGGCGGTGGCCGACAAACAGCACCCACTCTCACACACATACACACATACGCAACTACTCGACAAGGAAGAAAACCCAACTAGTAGTAAAAGTAAATATTAAAAAATTCAGCAAAAATAATCGATGCATGGCAGCAATCAGACAACAACGTGACCCCAACGCAGCCAGAAGGGGGAAAAAAGAACAAGATGAAGAAGTTATGAGAGTGCGGAACTTTAGCTACCAAAGCGCAGACAGACAACCGTCGCAATGGCCAAGGAGTGCCCAGGGCGTGTGTCATGGCTGACGCTGACCGGTGGGTCGTTCGGTCGTTCGGTTGGCCAGGCGACCCCGCAAAGCGCAGCGGACACGTGCTGAACAAGTGTAATGTCAATGCGAAGCGGAGGAGAGGAGGTCAAAACGCTGCCAGTACTTGGTCGACGTTGTGATGCGAGGAGCGGCATGAAACTTGATTTGTCTGACGATTTCCGCATTGCTTGTCGATGCTGCTGCGCCCAGTACGAGTGCGGCCGTCACAACTGTCAGCATATTTCAGGGCGCTGCCAGTGCCAATGTCAGCCCGACGGCCGTACGTAAAATATGAATGAATGAATGAATGCGAAATGTCGACGGCAATGTGGAGCAATGAGCGGCGCATGCCGGCGAATGCGTTGGTCGGCTTAGCGCACGAGCCACGTACAGCCCACCCGCCCACCATGTGGGCGACTTTTTCTTCGCAACTTTCTTTAGAATCGAACGAATTTTTAGCGGCACTCCCACTCGCCGACAATCAGTCGCTCGTTTCCGTTCACCATCACAATTTTCATTGGATTTAAATTTGAATTTTTGCTCGTCGCTGCTGTTTCCGCAGCGAAAATTCACTTCGCTGCAACTACACACAGCCGAAGCGTAATTCGTTTGCAGTGCACTTGCGGCACCCGGCGTCACACGCAACCGAGGCCGACTGTAGCGAAAAAGCGTAAAAAATTCAACTAAAAAATGTGCATGAAAAAAATGTTGAACTGTGCAACTGGTAGGAATGCAAACTGAGCGAAGAGAAACGGAAATGAAACGAAATACAAATTCGGAATTCAATTTTCCGTTAAGGACCTTTCACAGGCGGCTCTCAAGCAGCAGCGAGGAGTTAGTGTGGAAAATCACAACGCAAATATTTAGCGACAGCCGACAGGCAACAGCACCGAATGTCGATTTGCTGAAGTAGAAAAGCGAAAAAAACACTCAGCCGTCATGCAGATTGTCAAAAAATACATAGAAATGAAAACGAATGGAATTCAAATAAAAAATTTAATTTACTCAAAAAATACAAAATAGTGAAATGCAATACAAAAATAAACGCAGAATAAAATAAATATTAGAACAAAAAGCAAACTGGCATCAGGACGAAAATTTAATCATTTGAAAATTTAACAAAAACCAAGAAAGTAAAACAAACAAATAAAAAATTACTTTAACCCAGCGACTCCTTCCGATACAAAATAGAACAACGAAAACGAAAAATTCGGCCAACAAAAAATTGAGTGATTTGTCGAAAACTGCAATGAAAATGAAAAAAAAACAAATGGAAATTGAACAAAAAATAAAACAAAATAACAAATGAAGTTTTATTTTATTTTATTTTAGTTTATTTTATTTTATTTTATTTTATTTTATTTTATTTTATTTTATTTTATTTTATTTTATTTTATTTTATTTTATTTTATTTTATTTTATTTTATTTTATTTTATTTCCTTCGTTCTATCCGACTTATTCGTTATAATATTAATAATATTTTCATGCTTCTTCCAACTGTTCCACAATTCCAACTACAAACTAATGCAAAAACTTTTTGTTCTATCACTTTGTTTTCTTCTTGTTTATTTCAAACATCTTCCTCATCTTTCAGTCCTCTCAACTCAGCATTAGCGTCTCACTTTGCTGCGACCGTTTCCAATTTCCTCTCCACTTAGAAAATTCTTCATTATCTCCTGTTTTTCAATTTCGCTTTTTTGGCTTCTTGCTTTCCTTCATCCAACACACCCGCACCAGCATAAACTCATTTACCAGCATTTTAAGTAGCTCGTAGCCAGCTTTTGACACGCACACATTCCGCTGCCAGCGCCATTTACTCCATCCATCTGGCGCCCTGGTCCGCGCCCTGCCACCACTTTAGTTCAGTTCAGTTCAGTCTTACGTTGACGCTGCGACCGGCTGCCAACTGAAATGTCTTCGGTTACTTAAAACGGGTAGTTGACCTGTCCGCTGTAATGCAATTAAAATTAATGAATAGCTTTTGTAATTTATAATATTGGCAATGCTGACAAACAACAACAACAACATAAACAAGAATATCTGTCCCAACAACAACCACAACAACAACGTGTTGATAAGCGTATTGTGGTCGCCAACCATTCAAATTAGCTAAAAAAAATGTTGTTGTTTTGTGTTGTTGTACGCATAGAATTCAGAATAGGAGTTGACAAGCTTATTAGATAATAATTTAAATGGTTTTGAAAATATTTTAAACTGACATACAAATATGTTAACCGACAGGAATGTTGGGTTAATTAATTTTGAATGTAAATATAAATTAAAGGAAGTGATTGTGTGGAAGTGAGGGCAGGTAATCATAGCAGAAAGCCATTAAGAAATGAAGCAATGTTAAATTGGCGCCTAGAAGTATGCTCTGATTTATTTAGATTAAGGCGTTTAGAGAAACATAGACAACTGTGCGAGAGCCATAAAGAGGTTCAACACTAGAAAGAGAGCAAGTTTTCCATACCCACAAAGACTACATATGATATCTCCTGATATCTCGAATAGTACACATCGCAGTTGGCTAATTTTTCAGAAAATTATTTTTAAAAATTTTTTAAATTTTCCACGATAAAAAACCAAAGTCACCAAAGTAAAAGTTGTTGGAAATACTGAAGGAAATACAGATATTTAAAATGAAAAACCGTCAAAATTACCGCAGTAGTCTTTCCAGTGTTAAGTGTGTCTCAAACAGAGGCAGCCACCGTAACCTAACCATTTCTAAGTAAGACAACGTCTTAGTCTTTGTTTGAACATTTCAGAAGAATAAAGGCAGATTGTCCCACCATTGATTTAAGAACCTAATTACCTAAATACTAGTGTCAGCAAGTTCTTTTTACAACAACAATTCGACGTATTTTCTGAAACAAACGCAATACTTTCATTTTATAAAAACTTGGAAATAGCGCCTAGCGGAAATAGCTCTGACTCATTCTCGAATGCTTTCTTTAAATACTCAAAATAATTTTCGCTTATATTTCATGGACTGAAGACATTGCTTTGTCTCACTCCACACAGCCACTTGATGTATGCGCAATTGTGCCGAGTGAAAACTTTTGTGGCACAACTTGAATGCACGCAACCACCTCGCACACCTGCAGACCGCGTGGCCCAACTGCCAAATGATACGCCAGTTAATTAAAAGCGTTTTCCAACTCGACTTCATAAATATTCGCACACGCCGGCACTTTATTTTAGCTACATGCAACAGTACCGGCTTCTATGATGCTGTTTCTGCTGCTTCTCGAGTTCTTCTTCTTCTTATACCTTTATAGCTTCATTTAGCTCATTTATACCGCAGAGCACTAATTACGGTCACAAGCTGAAGCGTCGAAAAACAGTCAGCAAGCCAACACACAAAATTCCAACGAAAACGTAAAACAACATTAAGCAGCCCAAGGTTCGCATCAATTTTCGGGCGCCGCTTTGGTGCTCTCTCGCCGACTCTGAATGAATGCTTGGCGCACCTGTCAGCGATAAAATTTGTTGCCGTTGCTGAAAATTCCTTAAACGCGCTTCGAACACAGACAACTTTGGCACTGTTGGCTGACTGAAGTTGACCATGTTTCAGCAATTTTTGATAGCATGAAATTGTTCTTCTTTTTACAATATTCTTCGTTGTCTTTTTCTTCTTCTTCTTCTTCTTCTTCTTCTTCTTCTTCTTCTTTTTCTTCTTCTTCTTCTTCTACTTCTACTTCTACTTCTTCTTCTACTTCTTCTTCTTCTTACTTTCCTTTGCGCTCCTAAACGCCCTTCGAACACAGACAACTTTGGCATTGTTGGCTGACTGACGTTGACCATGTTTCAGCAATTTTTGATAACATGAAATTTTTTTCTGTTTACAATTATCTTCTTCTTCTTCTTCTTTTTTTCTTTTTCTTCTTCTTACTTTTCTCTGCCACCTATTTTCAACAAATTTTGAGTATCTTTTCTCAATTCAATAGATAAAAGAGCAACCAAGCGCGTTTTGGTTAATTCAAAATTTTTTGTTTTCCATAAAAATCTAATAAAACACAATAAAACGCTTAAATTTATGCAAAAGAAAATTTTCAAATTGGAATAAAATATTCCTAGCTGGCGAAAAACTTTTGATTTGATTGGATTTGCCGCATTTTGGCTGACAGCAAAACATGTAAAACAACAAACCTTTTTTTCGCTGACGCTTGTCATGAAACTTTTCAGCTTAAACGTCAGCCATGTCACTTGACAGCAACAACAACAACTCAAAGAAAAAATTCAACAACGCCACTTCTTCTTCGCCTCTCGAGGGTAAAGTGTCAAAAAATGCTCAATTGTTTGCCGCCGGCATGTACGACACGACAGCGACACGGGGGGCGCGGCCGTTATGTCATTTGATTTTGTGTTCAATTTTGTTGTTGTTGACACTTTTGATAAATGAGATTTGAGTTGTTTGGGCTGCTTGCGCTGACATTCGGCTGTTTTAATTCAATTTTTGTCATTTAATTACCGCACAAATGAATAGCTGTGACCTGGACAGAAGCGAAGCAACGCGAAATTGAAGAGCCTAAAAGTCGACAACAAATTGAGGCTATTATGATGACAGACGTTTACGCAAATTGTGCGGTACAACTAAACATTCATTTGTTGCTAGCAGATTGCAATCTATGTGGTGGAATCTTTTGAGGCCAATGGGTGAATGAATTCTAAAAACTTTGATGGCCACGTGCACTTGAGTGCTTTAAGGAATGAATAAAAGATGCTGTTGACCGAATTCAATTTGGTTAGTGCATAGATAAGAAGTTTTACTAATTAAAAACAATAAAAGGAAATTCTTTAAAACAACAACGATATGATATGAAGTCTGGCACTTTCAGTACTTCAAGAACAGATCAAGAAGCTATGACAACTTGGCCAAGTTGAGTGCTGTGTAATGAATTCGAATTTTTCTAACAACAACAACATAAATACTCGTAATAGTCGTATTAATTACTTTACAGCAACAACAGTTCAAGAAATAGCTAAATACTATGACTTCTTACAATAATAACAACAACAAAAAGAACCAATTAAACAAGCTAAACAACAATGGGTACAACAGTAAAAAAAATTAAAAAAAATACCTAAAAAAGTTTAACATTTAGTTCAAGTGGCCAAAACCAAAAACAAAATTAAAACACAAATGAAGACTATTGAAGGCAAGAACTACACTTACAAAAATATTAAAAACAACAAAAAATTTAAATTTGATTGAGGTGTAATTAAAACATCTACTTCTTACTGCACTTAATGTATCCTATTCTAAAAAAATAATAATAAAAAAATATACTTATATATAAAATCAAAGCTAGTAAAATTAAGACATTTGTAACAACAATAGTTAAAAGAACTAAACTGAAAAAATAGAACAACCAAAGTATTGAACAGTGGTGAACACCAGAACAACAGCCGAAAGTAGCTCAAATTACAACAAACAATAACAACTTATAGGTATTGTTTGTTTATAGCAACAACAACAATACTAAAACGAACTACACTGACAAAAAAAAGAGTTTAAAAAACAGGACAATTAAATAATAACCAACAAAAAATAAAACAACCGAAGTAAAAAGAAGAATTTTTTACAACAACAACAATACTTAATACAGTACAATCTCGATGATACGGACACTCGCTAATTCGGACAACGCGGTAATCCGGACACCCAAGTGCTTTCCATTGTATACTCTGTAATCCGGACACCACACTTTTTATTTACCTCAAAAATCCGGACACTAGTGCTTGTTTGCTTCTTTACGTTTGCTTTCTCTTCCGTCGTAAGGCATAGAAATGTGCACAAACACATTTGTACTCAGAACATGTCATTTGGCGGTTCAGGTGTGAAACAAAAGGTTGAATAAAAATAAGTGGTGTTAATTAATTAATAATAATAATTGATTGGCACGACAGCCCGCTTACGCGAGACTAAGGCCTAGCTTCCCGCAACCACCCGTGTTGTGCGTGTGAATTTTGTACGCGGGTGGAAGGGACCTACAGTTTTATGCCGGTTCCGAACGGCAGGTTGGGAGCTTTTTCATAGGCAATTTTTGCTCTCAGAGGTTTGCCATTTCCAGCTGAGAGGACAGCCACCGAAAGAGAAAACGAGTTTCCCGTTATTTTTTTTAGGTGTTACTACATGCAGAATTCGATCTCGACCGCGCACTAACCAACTGAGCCACGGCGGCTGCCTGTGTTAATTAATTATAAAAGTTTAATTTAACTGTGTATACGGCATCACATATTAACAATGGCACCCATAGTTAAGAAAAAACGTACATTCTTAACGATTGACCAGAAAAAAGAAATCCTAAACAAATTAACTAGCGGAAAATCATTTCGTCAACTGGCAGTGGAGTACAATGTAGGCAAATCTACAATTTCCGACATAAAATTAAATGGATTAAAAATTAATAAGTGAGACTGTGAAAAATTTCGAATACACACATAAGTCAGTCACTCGTGTTTTTTTGTCGCAGTTACATTGCTAAAACAGAAAGCGGCCTTGGTAAACGCAAAACTATGCGATCTGCTGAATACCAACTGATGGAGGAGCGCTTAACAGTTGGTTTGTAAATAAAAGACAACACAATGCACCAATTTCCTCTGAGATCATTCAAGAGAAGGCAAAACTATTCTGTGCCGAAATTTATGGATCAAAAGCCGAATTTTTGGCCAGTAACGGTTGGCTTACTAATTTTCGCTCACGATATGGAATAACATTTCTTAAAATATCTGGCGAGAAGCTATCTAACGATCCTATTGCTGTTCAACCCTTCGTTGAAAAACTACACACAAAAATTGCAGAAATGGGCATTACATATTCTCAAATTTATAAAGCGGATGAGACTGCACTGTTTTGGAGGAAGCTACCAGAAAAAACGCTTGCATTGCATACTGAAAAATCCGCACCACGACGTAAAATTGGTAAAGAAAGAGTAACCCTGCTTGTTTGCTGCAATGCAACGGGAGAAAATAAACTTAAATTGTTGATGATCGGAAAAGCCAAAAATCCAAGGGCGTTTACAATATGGTAACTCTAAAAATGCTTGGATGACTGAGCTGCTGTTTAAAAATTGGTTCGAAAAATCATTTGTAAAACTAGTAAAACGATACTTAAAAGAAAAGAATTTGCCAACTAAAGTACTTCTACTGCTAGACAATGCGACTTGCCATCCACAATCATTATCAAACTTTGACAAGGACATATGCGTTATGTTTTTGCCACCAAACTGTACGGCTCTTATCCAACCTATGGACCAAAATGCTATACGAATTTTGAAAATGAACTATCGTAAAAGTGTTTTATCTCATCTTTTGTCCAGTTCAACAAATAATTTAATGGATTCTTTAAAAAACTTTACTTTAAAAGACGTTGCTTTTCTAGCATCAAATGCTTGGGATACTGTGGATGAAGGTGTCCTCAAAAAGTGTTTTAAAAAAACTCTTTACGACGAAGAATGGGATTCAGGTGATGATCTACCTCTCGCGATGTTACACCCCAGTAATTCAACTAAAATAGTTGAGCTACTTTTCGAAATATCCCCGGATGTTTATAATGATAATGAGATTGATGAGTGGATGAATGACGACACTGATTTCACTGATGATGAAATTGAAGAAGACGATATCGAGAACATCAATCACGATGAAAATGAAAACCAACATCCAAGAATTCTGCACTCTGATGCTATATCTGAATTTAACACGTGTATTAAATATGCAGAAGAGCAGGATTTTTCTGCAGGGGACATTTGAAAACTGGTAAATCTCAGAGAAGCTGCATACAAAAAGAAAAATGAAGCAAAACTTCGCCCAAATGAAAATTACAAATTTCTTTTAAAATCATTACAAATGTAAAAACAATTTTAATTCAATAAAAAATAAGTTTCATGTGTGTTCAATAGTATTTTTATGGATTTTTTTGTAATCTTGGTAATTCGGACATTTCGATATTTCGGACAGTGCTTGGTTTCTAATTGTCCGGATTATCGAGATTATACTGTACTACTACTACAACTACAACTACACTGGCAAAAAATAAAAGCCAAAATAACCAGAAATGGTAAACAACAGAAAAAAAACCAAAAGTAGAACAAATTACAACCAACAATAACAACTAATATTAGTTGTTTATAGCAACAACAATATTACTAAAAACAACTAGACTGACAAAAAACATTATAAATAAGCTAATCAACAAAAAAACAAAGCAAGCAAAGTTAGTAAAATGAAGAACCTTTAACCAAAGTAACCAACAGTGGTAAATAACAGAAAAACAACCAAAAGTAGAAGTAGTAAGTATTAATTGTTTATTTCAACAACAAAATTACTGAAAACAATTACACTGACAAAAAATAAAACAACCAATGCTAACAAAATGAGGAAATTTTTACTAACTATGAGAGCCAAGTAACCAACAAACACCTGAACAAGAACAAATGGTATCTCAAATTACAACCAACAATAATAACAAGTAAGTGGTAGTTTATAGCAACAAAAACAAATTAAGTAACCAACAATGGTGAAGATCAGAATAAAAACCAAAAAGTGGCACAAGTAAATACTAACAATAAAAACTAATATTGATTGTTAATAGCAACAACAACAATATTCAAAACCACTACACTGACAAAACACACAATATTAAGAACAAACAAAAGAATGAACACACAAAACAATCAAACCACAACCAACAGTAACTAATATTGTCAGTGAACTTCAACAATAACAACAACAAATACCAAAACAACAAAAAGTTGACACAAACCCAGAACACTGGCAACTAATGACAGTTGCAAGCAGCGACAATAAAAACTGTAAACAACAAAACAATAATTAAAAGTAGCCCAAATAACAATCTACAATATTTTTTTAAATCAATATTTTTTAATCACCGAAAAATTATTTAATACTCACGGAAAAATACAAAATTATCACGCGCCTAATTCGTAGACTTCTTAGAACACAAACTTTCCCTGATATCGCCACAAATTATTGGAAATTATTTTGGGAATAACAATAAAATGTTTGTAATTTGCATTGAATTCACTTATAAAAATATTAATTTGTTGGCGCCTATTTAAATTAAACTCAGAAATCAACCGTAGCTTTTGTTATAAGATGGAAAATAAGTGAAGTTGCTTTCAGGCAGCTTTGGGGTCGAAAGGGTTAAGTGTTGCTTACACATTAGTTTACACTAGAACAACAAACAACACTAGAACCAGCAACAGCCATTATGCATAATTAGTAGTTTTCGACCGAAGGTTTATATATTCGGCATAACTAAAATATTAAAGTCAAAGCCGAATACTAATAAAAATTCTTTGAAGAAAAATTATAAATTTGATCATTTTTCTCTATTCATTTCTTTGTTCCACTTAAGAATATGGGCGTTCCCCGGCAAAATTTTTAGTTTGTTAGATGCAGGAGCCAATCCTCTATATCAAAGCATTCTTATTTATTTTTTTAACGAGGTTTCGCTATACTGTTTTTATGCCTCGACGAAAGTGGGGTTTTTGGGACAATTTTGTCGAAAACACAGTTTGAATGTATTTTTTTTGTGTTGGTGTCTTAAGCAAATTTGTTGGTCGTTAAAATATTTAAAAACTTGCCGAAGACAGTAAAGCGATATTCGGAACGATTTAGGACCTATTAAGGCTTGATTACACGTAACGAGTAGAGTGAGAAGATAGCAACTCGAACGAGTACTCGTTTCGTCTAAACGGTAAGGCGAGTTCTTGATTGAGTCAGTGACCGATGAAAGTGACGAGAGAGCCACTAGAATCACATTTTGTTTGCTAGGCCGAGCGACCACTACTTTACCGTTATATTTTTCTCTTTTCGCAGCGATTCGCGCAATCGCTCGTCACATGCGGAACCACTTTTCGGTCGGTTGAGTTTAATTGCGCGAGTTGCTTAGTTCATTTTGTTCATTGTAAAACCGAACTGACTCGCCGCGTGTTATACGTTTGAACAACTCGTCGCTTTTGCTCGCTCAAAGTCGGATTTCTCTTAAACTAGAGCCAATCCAGCCAAACGGCTGGTGGATCTCAACTCAGTATACCTGTAGAAAAGTCCTCTGTAGGTCCCTCCCATGTCTTAATTTTCGACTTGCGTAGTGTTAGTATTTTATTAATTTATATATAAGTATATTTATTTTTATTATTCTTGAGCCCGAAATATCGATACTTTGAAACAGAGCAAATTGACGTGAATTACAGAGCGAAACCCTTCGACGAATATATTCGGCTAGTTTGCCTAAAGACAAAGCCGGAAATTTCAAATTGGCCGAATAGGCCGAATATAGAAACTGAGATTACTGAAACGTAATTAAAGAGCAAAAAAAAATACAACAACTGTTGCTCAGTTAAACTGAACAACTTAACTTCGATAGTTAATTGCGATCAAATCAATACAAAAACAACAACCAACAAACGCATTCAACTATCATAACAACACACAACAACAACCATTAAAATTTACCGCAACATAAAATGGCCACCATTGCAACAGCCATCGATAATTAATATGAAAAAACAAAAACAACTATTAACATTCCTTTCGACTTCGACCCCATGAACAGACTGTCGTGAGTTAAGCTCGTTAAGCTCATCATTATCGGCTGTCATGGCGGTTGCTGGTATCACGCACAACAGAAGCGGCAACTTAGACAGCGGCAAAATTTAACAACAACAACAACAACAATCACAATTCTCATGCCACGCTTTCGACTTGCACTTAAGACGCGCTGTCTATTTGCCGCTTGAGCATGCACAGGAAGCAAAGGAAGTCATGCATGTGGCCTTTTTGGCACAATTACATTGAAATAAATCTGCCTAAACGCTGAGCAAAAAGATTTGCCTCAAAGCGGCGACAGCAATGGGGTCGAAGGCTGAAGGCAAAAATCACAATTCGCAATCAGCACACTGCACACACACACAGAGACACATACAAGTCCAACCAAAGCATAGAAATATACGAAAGATATCAACGCACGGCCAGTCAGGCAGCCAACAACCCTAACCTAAAACGCAAGGAAATCGGCGTAAAACGACAACAACGCCGACAGCGCCAGTCAAGCGACAACGCAAATGACAAACGCCAAATGCGAAATAATATGAAATGAAGCACAATAAAGTATGCCGAGTTGAGAACGGAATGAAACGGAAATCAATTTGAGTGCTTCATGTCCTTGCGCAAGCCAAATACAACAACAACAACAACAATAATCATCCCAAAACACAACAGCGAAACCGTAGCTGTCAAGGCGATTGTTGTTACCAGCTGGTGTGTTGTTTTTGTATTTTTTATTGTATTATTATTGTTGTTGTTGTTGTTGTACAGTTGTTTATGCATTGTAGTCGGGACAACGCTGTTGGTGACACTGACTGCCAATGGCGCTTCACTTGATTTGCTTTCTTTAACTTCAGATCGTTCTCTGCCTTCGCCCTTTCTCTGTGTGCTCTCGCTCTATCAGATAACTTTGTGCTTGTGCTGTTTGTTGGCAACAACAACAATGCAGCGAATCTAAAGATCTGTCGAAAGAGGAATTGAAAGGTTTTTTTAGTTTTAGTAATTTCTAAATAATCATAAATGGAAATAAATTTTTTTTATAAAATATTAACAACCAAATTTTTACTTACAATGAATTTAATAAGAAATTGGAGTAGAAAAATCAAATATTTAAAACAAAAAATCAAATATGAAAGGTTTTTTTAAATAGTAGTAATTTTTAAATAATCATAATGGCAATAAATTTTATTTTTAATAAAATACTAACAACAATATTTTTACTTGCAGTGAATTTGAAAAGAAAATTCCATTAATTTAAGCAAAAACTCATATAAAATATGCACATATGTGAATTTATATTTAAAAAGCCCAAATTTGTGGCTTCAAATTTCAACAAATCAAAAATGAAAACGCTTCCAGGCTTTTGTTATCGTTGCATTGTTTTGGCATATTTTATTATTTTTAACTTTTATTTTCCATTGTTTGGTTAATTTTGCTGTACACTCAGCACTTTTACGTGCAACACAATGAATGCCTCTCTGTGCCCAGAAGACATTTATTTTTTATTGTCTTCGTTTCATTGTCATCGCTTATTGTTGTTTTTGTTGTTGTTGTTATGGGGCTTTGTTTTTGTTATCATTCAACAAGTTGGCGATGGCATGAATGTTGAAATAATCCGCATACGCGAGCACAATCTGCAACAATTTGTCATGGCACCAAAGTGAAAGCCAAAAGCATTCAACCAGCAACACTCACACACACACACACACACACACATACATACACGCCGACGAGACCTGAGATGGAGCTCACACACATGAGTGAGCAAGTGTTGAGTGCGCAACTTCTTCGCCAAACAGATTGTCTTGCAATGTGCTGGCTGAGAGGGACAGAGGAAGAGTGGGAAAGAGCAGTTCGGTGGCCAAAGTGTGCCACAAATGGAGGGCAGCATAACTGGAATAACATTTGCGCTACTTGATGGCAATTCAATTCAATTTCGTTGACTCGGTTCGACTTTCGAGAATGTTTGCCTTTTTCGACAAACAAACAAACAAATAAAAAAACAAACAAAACCAAAAAAAACAAAGCCACATATCGGTGCGTCGCTATTCTATTGTGCTTGCAATTTTTTCTTCTCTGGTGTTGCGTATACGCCATGAATATTTTTACTTACTTGCGTCGAGTTCAAGTTTATTTGTGTGTACTTGTGCATGCGTATCACTTACTTAGGGCCCAGCACACATTCGTATATATGTGTGTGTGTGTGTGCCCCTTCACCCTTGTCCGCATCTGCCGTCTGTCTAATGAAATCGCTAAGGCAAAAAATGTGTAGGCTGCTGACTGCGAGAGATGGTGACACTGACACTGATGCGAATGCCAATACCTTTGCTTATCGTTGTTGTTGTAGTTGTTGTTGCTGCTGCGACATGCCTTGATGATGAAGCGAAGCCATTGAAATTGACTTGAGCCTAAATCGATAATAATTACTACTCGTTTAGGATGTGGAGCATAAGATTTCGCCCTCATGCGCACAAGTCAATGTCTCCGTTTGTCTCTGTGTGTGTGTGTATATGTGTGCATCACACATACACACATTCATTGACATTATTGCCAGCTTATTGGATTTGTTTTCATTGATTTTCGACAAATAAGATTTCGCTTTTGATTAATCGCTCGCTCAGTCATTCGCTCAGCGTCAGCTTTTTTTCGTTCAATGCGTTTCCTTTTTTCTGCCTTGTTTGATTGTTGTTGTTTTTGCTTAATTTATTCACAATATTTTCATCATTCAATTTTTCTCTGATGCCAACTTGAACGCCTGGCAATTTTATGCTTTTGCTTAATTATGTTGTTGCAGTAATTGTGTTTGTTTATAAAGAAATTTTTCACGTTTTACATATTAAACGCTAATTTTTTGCTGCTAAGAGGAAAAAGAAGAAGAAGAAAGCGATGAAAAGTATTGTTGTTGTTGTTGTAGTAATTGTGTTTGTTTATATAGAATTTTTTCACGTTTTTCATATTAAACGCTAATTTTTGCTGCTAAGAGGGGAAAGAAGAAGAAGAAAACAAGGAAAAGTAGAAAAGAGGGGAAAAAATCTATCAAACAAAAGATGAATAATTCATACATTTTACGCTACAGCTCGTTATTATGCGCCCTACACAGCCGATGTGAGGTTATATTAGTTTGTAATGAAAAGAGATCAATAAAAGGATAATGAAATCTGGAAACACAGTGAAATTTTGACTTTTATGAAAAAAAATAATAAACGAAGCCCTGAAGCGAACTGCTAATGAAACGTCGAAATATGGTGAAGTTCTTACTATAGTCAGGACCGCTTAACTGCAAGTCGCTTAAATGAAAAATCTCTTCTTCTTCTTGACTGGCACGACAGCCCGATTACGAGACTAAGGCTTAGCTACCCGCACCCAACCGTGTTGTGCGTGCGAATGTTTTTACAAGGTTGGAAGGGACCTACAGTTTTATGCCGTTTCCGAACGGCCAGTTGGGAGCTTTTTCATAGGCAATTTTACTCTCAGAAGTTTGCCATTTCCAGCTGAGAGGACAGCCGCCGAAAGAAAAATTGTTGTTTTTCGTTTTTTTCGGTGTTAACGCAACGGAGTATTGAACTCGCGGAGTCTTGACTCACGGCCCAACGCAGTAGCCAGCTGAGCAACGGCGGCTGTAAATTAAAAATCTGCTTAAATGAAATAGAAGTGCAGGGCTCAATTTTTATCTCGCATAACTAACAAATGCAGTTAGCTAGTTAGGTAGGTGTAGCTTCCCTAAATGGAGCACACTTAGGCCATGACGACCTATGTGATACCACATGTAGGCGATGATAAGACCGATCATTCATTGAACCAATTGGAGCTTCTTCAAAAAGTTTAGTAAACAGAAGAAGGATAAATCAGGACAGGTGCATGGTAGTAGTAGTAGTAAATTTTCTTCCTCTTCCTCGAGAAATACCAATGAAAATACAGATATTCAAAAATGAAAAACCGTTATAATGACTACAATAGTCCTTCTAATATTAAGTGAAAGACTATTTTGAATCCAAAACATAAATTTACAATATCTCAACTCTGCCTAAGTGAAGAAATTGTGTGTCACATTTCATAATTTAAAAACAAAAAAAAATTATTTTAATATTGCCCGTATTATTACATCCCTGATAAGTGTTTCAGCTGATTTTGTTATTTGGTGCGGTTGGCTTTAGAAATTTCAACGACATTCGTAAATTTGGGAATGTATTTTCCTTTCTTTCATCCGAAGTATGCTTTTAGCTTCATCGACTACTCGCATTTCATATGCCAACACTTCTTCTTCTTCTTCTACTACCCATCATTTCATATCCCATTAGCATTTCACTTATTTTTCTCTTGTTGTTCCGAACTTTGTTGACATTCTCCATTCAGTTGTTGTTGTTGTTGGCTCTACATTACAATTGTTTGAATAATTAAATTCAACTACAAGCAGCTCAAGGCTGTGCTTAAGATGCGCAACCTCTTCAAACATGGCCAAAACATTACAGCAACAAAATATGAAAAACCTTAAACCAAACGATTTCAAACGAAACATAGCAGAGAAAACGGGAAAATGTTGAAAAATATCTCAATTTCTTTGCGAATTCAAACGCGAACTTATCAGCGGCTCGTAAATTGCTGTCGTTGTTGTTGTTATTTTGCTTTGATTAACTGCTGCAAATGTCAGCGAATAGGCCTCGAACCCAGTCGTCAGTCGCCAGTCGCCCATTCCCAACAATCACCAACACCTCCGTACAAGAAATATTTAGAGCACGCGCGACGTTCCTCTCGGCGTTATTCAATTTCTCCCCCCGCCCCCCGAGCCAAACTCGCACACCGCTGCCACTTCGGCATAATGGAGCTTATCTGCATAAATCAATATCTTTGGCTTTTAACAATCTTAATAATGGCGCGGATGCGCAACACAGCCCCGGGCCGACAATGCCAGCCCCCGACCCGCCAGCCACCGTCTCGCCGCCCCTTACTGGCGCACTTGGTTCTTTGTTGTAGTGTGCCTGCTTCATGGTCGCTGGCAGTTGCCCGCAATTCACCTGTCAGCAGCAATGCTGCTTGACTTGGCTGGGCTTTTGTTTTGTGCCGCTCGCGCGTTTTTATTTTTTTATTTTTTTTTTGGCAGCAACGTTGACTCTCGGGTTGGCGAATTTTGTGTCTCGTCTCACTTGCACATTGCGCCTTAAAGTTGTCTTCTGGCTTGTTCGAATTTCGCCGCTTTTCGTGCTTATAAAAATTTTAGCCGATATTCGTTTGGCGGCTGTTTTATTGCCAGCAGTTCTGTGTTATTGGATTTGCTTGGCATCGTAAATGAAAAAATCAACAAAGTCAAAGTTTTATGGGTAAAATGGAAAGTTATAAAGTTGCAACAACTTCATTAAGTCAACTTTTGATGAGGTGCAAACCATCTGGCGCAGCACAGCATCAGGTCAAGGCCTATATTTGTGTCGTAAAGGGGGGAAACATTTTGTTTACAACTGTTGCGCTTAAAAATTGAACGAATATATTTTATTGAGTTAGAAAGTCATAAAAGCAAACAAACTACTTTTGATTGGTCTTAACTTAAGATGCACTGAATTTTATCCTTTGTCGTATATTATTTTATTTTAACTTTACTTTGTTGTTGTTGTTGTTTCAGGTGAACGAGATGCGAGTATTTACTAAAAGATGTCAAATATACCTTTTATGCATAAAAAAATCTCAGGTAGGCAGAAACCACTACAAATTATTGGAACTTCTTTTATTTTATTTTATTTTATTTTATTTTATTTTGTTTTATTTTGTTTTATTTTGTTTTATTTTATTTTATTTTATTTTATTTTATTTTATTTTATTTTATTTTATTTTATTTTATTTTATTTTATTTTATTTTATTTTATTTTATTTTATTTTATTTTATTTAATTTTGTTTTATTAACTTTAAGTGCATTAAAAGAAATCTTCCAACTTCCCAGAATCTAAATTATTTCAATAGAATTTACTATGAGGAATAATTAACTTTCGTTTTATTTGTCATAACTAAATGCTTTTGTAGAACATCTAAGGTTGGAAGCGAGCAACATTACACTTCAGTTGCTCAACAAATAAGTAAGAAGGCTACCATTCAAATATTCGATCGGATACATTTCAGTACTTGCAATATTTAAAATCTGCTTTACGCAAATCGTATCTCAGTTGCAACACTCTTTCGCTCTTGTTGCTATTTTTGTACTTGGCCACTGAACTTAGACCCTCAGCTACCTCCAACTACTTTCAGCTTAAAGCATGAGACAAAGATAAGAAGAAGAAGAAGAAGCGGAAAAGTGTAACGACACTACAGCAAATTAGCTTAAACCCAGCCATAACAACCTTAGCGCCACAAGACGACACCGTCAGGCAACTTCGAAACCGCCCGATTCCATAAAAACGTCACAAGTTCATGCAAGGAACTTGACATGCCACCCGTCGCTCACACCTTGCCAGCCGCACCCTACACTCAGCCTCCTACGTAGCTGGAAATAGTACATCAAAACTGTGGGAAACCTGTCATTGACAGCACCAACAACAACAACAACAACAACAACAACAACAACTGAAGTGGTACACATGGCTGCGCTCACTTTAATGCGGCCGCGGTGTGAAAAGTAGGGAAATAAAAATGAAATTTGTATGCGCATAAAAGACACGAAACTACATACACGACAGACAACAGCGAGAAGACAACATGAAATGAAATTAGGTAGAAGTGTCGGCATTGAACTTTATGAAAACTGTTGCCAACCGCGTATGGACCGACCGCCCGCCCGACTTGTTCCGTCTGCGGCGCGTCCAGCCGCGCGCTGCTTACTTGAATCCAGCAGCGCGCATATCCTTAATGCCTTAATAAGTAACACACACACACAGACTAATACATAAAAGTACTGACATATACAGTCACACACACACACACACACACGGACACGCATAGCCAGCCAGAGAGCAAGGCGCACAATATCGACGACAACGCCAACGACAAACGACACGTCATCATTTGCCATGTCAGACAAACCACCACCAACAACAACAACAACAACAAATAACACACAAAATGCTAGAAAAAGCCACAAAAATAGCGGTGCAAAGGCAAAAGTGCGAGGAACATTGAGGACAAATTAAGGCAAAAAGCAGCAGCATTGCACGAAGCAGGATGAATAAAAATAAAAGAAACGGATTCATTCATTTTAACAACATTGACGCGCAGCAGCAGCAGCAGCAGTTGCTGGCCGTAATAAGCGACAAGAACGCAGTCAGTCGCCGTCCCAAGTGCGATGCTTGAAACGTGCAGAGTGGGTTTGCCGTAGCCGCTACTCAACAACTCCGCACGAGGGTTGTTGTATTTGTTTTTTTTATGAAAATGTTTGCCTTTGTTTTTTTCTTTGTAGTTGCAGCCACTTTCTTGCCATTCTTTTTGTTTCTTTTGGTATTATTATTATTATTGTGTTTTTTGTCTTCCATTTTGCTTTATTTGTCTGCCGTTTGGCCTTTCATGCTCGCAAATTTTATTAAGCGGAATCAAGTAGACAAAATACTTGAGGTGACTTTTTCCTATATGCCAGAGACAAATCACACGCACGCCCACACCATAAAGACATATATATGCACATATGCATAGATGTATGTATAAACAACAATAAAAGATATGTGGCATGAAAACCTGACCACGATTATGTTGAGTGGCGCTTTTATGAATGTTTGCGTCTGTGCTTGGTTTTGTCTGTCTTCGATAATACTGTGAGATTCAGACGAGTTATGGCGTCTATTGGTGACCTTATTAAGCACTTAACTTCTCATATATCTGCTCGACAACCAACATGTGCTACCTAGTTATATACATACACCAGAAAATGTGTGATAATTTGAAGTGAAGTGAAGTAATTTTCCAATTAGCAAGTTTATGTTTTGAAAAGTAATTTTTTTGGTGAAAAAAAAACTTATGATTAGTTTTATGGTGACGACACACACATATCGCACACTAAATATAAAACAGTCACAACCCAAAATTTTCCAAAAACAGTTTTTCCCCATAAATCAATTCACATACTTCAAAAATTTCTTTCTTATCACCAACTGCCTTAATTGAAAAAATATTGTCTCTAGATAAAAAGAAGAAAGAATACAAATAAGAGGTATGAAACTACAAGCTGTGACCCAAAACATGTATTTTTTCCTTACCTTACTGACTTACTCTGGTTCTAAAAATTCAAAATAGAAAATTTGATCAAAAGGAAAATTAACAATATTTTAAAAAATTTTTAATTTTGTTTTGGTTTGTTTTTTTTTTAATTTTGGTTATTTAGTAACATTTTTTACACATAGCTCAGCTTCAACAACTTTTGAACTGCGAACCAATGTACACAATGGTCCCAACAGTCAAAAAACCAACAACAACAACATCAAATTGTTGCCAGTTATACAAATACAAAATATGACATTGTGCATGTATTTTTGTTGTTATAATTTTACCAAAATTCTGTATCAGATAACTGACAACACGAGTCGTGGTTTTCAGAGATGCACTGACGAAAAGCTGCCACAAATTATCTGACCACATCAAAGAGAACATTGTGAATGATTTGTAGTTGCTTTAAAGAATTAAGTGATTTCCTTACTATCGAATGCAGATTCTCTGTGCGCCAAATTTGGTCAACCTTAAACTTTAAGCGCTCTAGAGAGCTTCTCTTGCTAAAAAGGGATCAGATCAGAATCAGGATTGACGTTCTCAGGTCACTCTTTAGTTGGCACTCACGTAAGATGGCTGGGGGCTCTATGCACGAGGTAGAGAAAGAAAATACATTCATTATATGGACTTGTCTTTCTTTATCCAGTACAAGGATTAACTACCCAGGCAACTCTTTGCTTCAGCAGCCTAAGGGTTGTGGTCTAAGTAGGAACTTCATTGAACCATCGAAATTATGTTAGACTGCATATGGTATCACAATGGGCCTTCATGGCCTAAGTGGGGCTACTACTTACCTACCTACACTATCAACACTACAATTTTAACTCAAAACGTATCCATCAAAAGTTCTTATAAAAAATTCCCCAACAAATATAAACAATAATGCTTTGAGTTATGCAGAAAACTCCAATGCTTCACTTGATTCCTTTCTCAACATGTTTGTTTGTCTGCCGCAATGCGAAAGTAAAAAATTCCCACAAATCCGATCAGAGTCCACTTGCTATGCGCCCACATTGGCGGTGGCGGTGGCAATTAAAATTCCATACAATCGACACGCAGCTAAGTAATTCAATGAAAATCACTTTTAACATTGCACATCAAATTTGATTGAATCTATACGAAATAATGAAAATGATGCTTTCAACAAAAAATAAAAATAAAAAAATAAAACCCACATCGTAAAATTTGTAATTCTAATTTTCGGCGCAAATTGATCCAGAAATTATATTCAAATGCGAGTTCACAAGTTTTCTTGAACGAGGAGCGTCTTGTGGCACAGTGGCACGTTTATTGATTTTACAGCTCAAGAAAATCAGCTCAAGTGGCAGTAGTAAAATAACAACAACAATAAGAACAACAGAAGCGACAGCAACAAATCAAATCAAATGAGTAAAAATGAAGCGAAAACGAACTTTTCACACACACACACACACACACAGCAAATCCGACACACTTTTGGGCATAATAAAAATTATATAAAATGAAATGTAATGAAATTTGCGCAAAAGTGAATCGAAGTGAAGTGAAGAAGCAACGCGAGACATTCGAGAATGGGGAAACAATCGAGGGGCGAAGGACAACAACAGCAGGCAGCAGCTGGCAAAAGAATGACAGCAAATTAAATTCACATCATTATCGCATACACAAACACAAGCGAACAAACAACAACAAAAACAATAACAACAACAACAATGACAGCAATAACAATAGACATGGCCGAGAGCTGAGTTCAAAAAGTCAGCATTTATGCGAGCAAGCGCTGCCCTCGAAAAGCAATGCGCAACGGCCAACGGTCTGAGGACTAAACGGACAACTTGGCATTTCGACTGAAAGCAACACCAACAACAACAACAATACTAACACTGTACACTAGTGCGTATTATGTTTCATAAGCTGTTTAACAATCCACCCGCGTCGCCCGCCGCCGTCCCTCACAGGAAAAGAGATTGTAAAGAAATTAAAAAGTCTACTGAAATGGTTTTTTTTTGTGATTTTTTTTTTTTATGTCACAGGCGCCAATGCGCAGATTTTCACTTTTCCAACGAGGCCGAGAAGTGTTGTGGTGGTGGTGTAGGCAGCGGCGCGGTGAGGGACGTTGGGCGGTGAAAAGTTGTTTTCTTGCTGCTCAAACAGCTTTAACGCTCGCTTTATGACTGTCAACGTTAACGGGATTTTTGTCAAGTCGCCGCCATTCACACCGCTTATAATATGTTCCCCTCCCGCCGTCAACTGTTATCGTTATTGTTGTTGTTGTTGTTGTTGTTATCGTTGTCCGCATTATCGTTGCGACACGTTGGCTGTTTGGCTCTGTTTCGCTGCTTATTTTCGTTGGACATTTTGGGCATTTCGACTGTTCGGTTATTGTTTTTGTATTTTAATTTTGTATATATATTTTTTTTCTTCGACGACTTTAGAAATTCCACCAAAACTTTGGCACCTTAACGTTGGACTTATGCTTTATTTGATGTGGTCAGAAAATTTGTGGCAGCTTTTCGTCGGCGCATCTCTGAAAACCACGACTCGTGTTGTCAGTTTTCTGGTACAGAATTTTGGTAAAATCATAACAACAAAAATACATGTACAATGCCATATTTTTTATTTATAAATGGCAACAATTTGTTGTTGTTGTTGTTTTTTACTGTTAAGACCAATGCACACAAATCGCAGTTTATAAGTTTTTGAGGCTAAGCTGTGTGTAAACAAATTTTGATAAATAGGATAAATAGATAAAATATAACAGAAACCAAAACAAAACAAAATCGTCAAAAAAAATAAAAAATAAAAAATAAAAATTTTAAAGTAATGTAAGTAAAAGTAGGTTAGGTTAAGTAAAAGTAAGTAAGTACAAAAGTCAATTTTAGTTTTTATTTTCAATCAGGTTTTTGAAGACTACTGGGTTTGTTCGTTGGTTTTTTGTAAGAAAAAATTTCCCAAAAAAAATTAAATTTATAGTAAAAATTAGAGTCAGAAAATTGAATAAAATATTATGGACCTGTCCCATATAAATCCACGTTTACAACTAGTCACTTTAATCCTCAAATTAATACCATAGCCCTATTCACAATCTTGTGCATTTGAGATTGCAAATCTTTGCAATTCAAATAGTAAACATTTGCCATGAATCAGTATGTTGCTGTTTAATTTGCAATGCGTGTTGCCAAACACAAAATTCACAACTATTGTGAATGCACTCGCAGAATGCACTCCTCATCTCTATTTCGGGATATCCTTGAAGATAAATTAGTATCTTATTTATGTCCTTCTTACCCCATTTTTTATTTTGTTTATCTCATTCACTTCGTTTCTTTATTTCTTTCTTTTCCATGTTTAACAATTTGTTTTTTACTTTAAGTTTTCTTTTCCTACAGTTGTCAGTTTTGCAATTCGATGTTTTAAGTGTAGCATATTTGCAAATGCAAATGCATCTCTATGTATGTTGTTAGTGTAGAGTAAACATATACTACTCTCCTTTGCAAATATTGCAATGCAATGGACGTTTGCGTAAGATGGTGAATAGAGCTAAGATTTTCGGCTTTGTTTGAAAAACATAGGTTTTCCTTTCTAACACAATAAGTTATTTCCAGAAAATCTAAATGACAAAAGTTTCTATTAAAAACTGGCAAAAGGACTTTGATCTAGTTGTCGTTTCAAGAAATTTTATTAGAGTCTGAAAAAATTTTCCTATACATATGTTACCCCACATTGCATTTGAAATTTAGACCACATTTCCATTTCACCAAACTCCCCTTTAAGACGAAAATTACCATGAAAAGTGCTTAAACCGTCAAAGCAGCTAAAACTTAATGTCCGCAAAAATGCAAAAATGCCATCAATGGCTTTTTCATCGAATGTGCAAGTAAAACCATTTCGAAGATGAACCAAAGTGCAGAATAACAAATTTCAAAAATTATTACTTATGCATTAAAGTTGCGCGGGAATTTGTTTTTTGTAAATTTATGGCAAACAGCGTCATTCACGCTGCTGTCAGACATCTTTTCGTTAGTTCTTTTCTACGTTGACTGCTCTAGTTTTAGTATGAGTATGTCTATGTAAATGTGTTTGTATGTTTGTGTGCATCATAAATGCCAAGCAGACGTAAGCGCATACAAACTGCACGCATGCATAGGTGTTTGTGTGCGTGCATGTGGAAGGACATATGTCCTGCTTCGTCTGGATATGATGACAGGCGTCACAGGTTAGAGTGACCAGTGTTCGGGGTTTCTTAGAAATAATTCGTATACGAGGTGCGTTCCAAAGTAAACAGGAGTTTCTAACAACAATTAAGATATTTTTTTTGGGCAAAAAAAATTTTTTGTATTAAAAATAATCAACTTCGGACTCGATACAATGTTTTCAATAAGTTGTCTAAAAGCATGTTGAATGAGTGTTTTAGATCGTTGGCCAGGATGGCTTTTACCATGTCGGTACAGCCGTTTTGGATGGCTTCAATTTCATCAAAAGAGTTTCCTTTCATTGGCAAATGCATTTTTTTGGAATAATGAAACTTGCAATGTTGATGGTTGAATTTAGATTTTTGATCCAACCAACAGAAAGAACAATGCAGACTCTTTTTAATGGCCAAATGTTCAGTTAACTCTTTCGCTATGTCTTTTGTGGGGCGTTTGCATAAACTTCATTCTCAACTCTTTTGATTAAGTTTATAATGCAAATTACGAGTTCAGGATCAAATGTGTCGGGAGACACAAAAATAATAATATTTAATTTTCTAAATTTATTTACTTTCCAAACTTATCCCTATGTAATTTTTCATTTATAATTATTTCATCAGATTTACTATAAAATCTTAAAAAAACTTCATTTTTCAAGCAATTCTTATCGAGTGTGACGAAATGACATTATTGACTGGGAGCAATAACAACAATTTGTATTTGGTTTCGTACCACCACGGAAATTGTTGTTGAAAAATCTTGAGGTCATCAGAAGCAGTTTATGAAGAAATAAATGATACTACAAATATTCGAGAAGATATGTTCTTAGACAACAATTTGCATACTGATGACTTTCAGAAGAAGTTGTCAGTCAGAAGGGGAAAGGGTTCGGTTTTGGCACCCTTTTGTTTTTGGCTCATAACTTTTCACCAAGTTCATATTATTCGAACATATGAATATCTATGGAAAGCTTTATGAATATGAATATCTATTTACTAAAACAAACATAATAGTTTTTTTTGCAATCTTCAAGTTGTGCCTAAAGCAAACAAGATAGTTTGAATTCCAGTCTTCAAGGTTTACCTAAAACAAGAATGACAGCTTTCTTCTTAGTCTTAAAGTTTAACTAAAACAAACAAGTTTTGCCTAAAACAAGAACGACAACTTTTACTCAGCCTTCAAGGTTTACTAGAAAAATAACCATAGCTTTTTCGGTCTTCAGGGTTTGTTTGAGACAAATACTATGCATTTTTCCAGTCTTCCAGATTTAACTAAAGCAAACAAGAAATCTTGATTCAAGGTTTTTTCAAGTTTTGCCTAAAACAAGAACAACAGCTTTCTTTTGGTTTGAATGCATTCAGAACTGGAACTTATTGTTAGAATTTGCTTGACTAACACGCTCGGGGATTTTCGGATTTCGTGAATTTTCTGCAGGCCTCCACTGAAGCTCAGTAGTTAGAACATAGGGCCGCGAATTTTATTTTCATTGCAAAGTCTTTTCTTTTATCAGTAACTAACAGGCAACGAGTGGCCAACTGAGGTCAGTGGCGCAAGGAACTGGGATTTTAAGGTTCCAAACAGCCCAAAGATATCTTTGTTACAAACATTTTAGATAGTAAATATGGTTTTAAACAGTGTTGGGTTTAAAAATTGTATTCAAAAGAAATCATTAGTGTTGTGTTAAAAGGGATATATGTACATATACCATAAGATATATATAGGGTTTTCCAACAAGAGGTGTTATTTTGGTATTCAAATTTCATTATTATTATTTCATAATAAAGAGGAAGAGGTATGCCGTTAATAATGAAAAACAACATCAGCCAATTGGCCACCACGACCACGCTTACAGGAAATTTTCCATAACCAAATCGCAAAGTGGCTGCCTTATGTCCTCAATAGCCTCACGAATTCTATCTTTGAGGTCTTGAATCGACGCTGAGCTGTTGGCGTACACCTTATCTTTCACGTGGCCCCAAAGGAAGAAGTCGCAAGGTGTTAAATCACAAGATCTCGGTGGCCAATTGTGATCAGCTCTTCCAGAGATAACACGGTCCGGAAACTTTTCCCGTAAAAGAGCAATGGTTTCGTTGCTTGTGTGGCACGTAGCGCCGTCTTGTTGAAAGTAAACGTTGTCCAGATCAATACCATCCAACTCCGACCATAAAAAATCATTAATCATCTTTCGATAGTGCAATCCATTCACCGTAACTATTGATCCAACCTCATTTTCGAAAAAGTAAGGTCCAATGACCCCGCCGGACCATAAACCGCACCAAACAGTCACACGTTGAGGATGGAGAGGCTTCTCAATAATAACTCTTGGGTTTTCCGAGCCCGATATGCGATAATTTTGCTTGTTGACGTAGCCACCGAGGTGGAAATGGGCCTCATCAGTCAAGATGATTTTTCGATGGAACTCCGGATCATTTTCATGCATTTCAAGGACCCAATCAGCAAAGACACGACGTTGTTGATGATCGATCGGCTTGAGTTCTTGTGTTAACTGAACTTTATAAGCCTTAAGACCCAAGTCTTTATGCAAAATACGGTGCAATGACGTTTTTGGAATGCCCAATTCCAAAGAACGACGAGGAATCGACAAACCTGGGTTTTCTTCAACACTTTGGGCTACAGCAGCAATATTCTCAGTTGTTCTTGAGCGACGTGATTTTATTCTTCACATCACTGAATTGTCCCAACAGCTCGAATTTTTCCACCAATTTCTGTATTGCGGTCCGACAAGGTGCTTCACGACGACCCAAAAATGCTTTAGTTTTGCGAACTGTGACTGCAAGATTTTCACCATTTGTGTCGTGAATTTTAATAATTTCAATGCGTTGTTGAAGCGTGTATCGTTCCATTTTTAGTAATGGCGTAGTTTCTACTTGTCAAATGTTAAAGAATAAAAGCATCAAACGTGACAGCTACCGAAATACCGGGTGATTTAAAATAACACCTCTTGTTGGAAAACCCTATATATCAGTGTTGTCAGATACGTGAAAAGACTTTATCCTAAATAAAAAAAAAAATACTGAAATTTTGTTGCCAGTGTTCCCCATACATAATACTTCATTATCCAAAAATCTCCAGAAAAACCAACAAGGATCCTAAAAATTCCCTAACATAAAATAAAAATCTCCTAAAATTTCGCCTAAACAATTCTTCTTCCTAAAAATTTTCCAAAAAGGGCAAGAATCTCCTAAATGTAGGAGAAAATGTCCTGGACCAATGGTCACCTTAATCAACAGTTGCGCCGGCAAGTGCAGACGTGAGCGCAAGTAGAGCTGACGGGGGAAACTCATATGAAGCGCGTGTTTATTTATGATTAATCGATTTTATGGTAACACACGCCCGTCTAGCTCGCTGTGCCGTTATTTTTTACACATTTCTCTATATCCGTATGTGCGTAATAAAATGTAAATGTGGGCAACAGACAGCAACAAAAAATTAAATTAAATAAAAAAGCGCGTAAACACCAGAGCGACGCATCCAATGAGTCAATAAAGGGAACACTAAAACTGGATAATTGAAATTAAAATTAAATTTTTTATATTTTTAATTTTTTAGAAGATTTTTATTTTTTACACTTGCAACAAAAGTAGAAGCAACAATCTGCTGGTTGCTAACTATTGTCAATGACGTAACGTGATTGCTGGTCTTAGGCGATTTGCGCAACGCTACTAATTAAAAATGGCTTGACGATTGATGATTTTGTGAGCCAGCAAACTCAACACAAAAAGCAGCTCTAATCTAACGCAAAACCTGGCTTTCATTACTCTTCTTCACTCACACTTTTATCACTGATGCGCCAATATTTACTGCCCCATTCTTCTGCAGCAACACAGCTCTAACCAATTTCCATCAACAACCAGACAGAACGTTTCAAAATCCTTCTTTTCTCCCCCTCCCCCACCTCCCTTTCGAGTGCAGCTTGTAATTAATTTTTGCCAACTGCTTGACGCAAGACACTCGCTTGTGTTGCATGCCGCATTCATGGCAACATTTTACTTATCGCCTGCAAGCAACGCAGCGCCCACGCATTGGCGACATATGGCGACGACACGTTGCGTTGACTTTGTCGCGCTGTCGAAAGACGCACACAAAAGACAGCTTAAAATTTAAGCGCTACTTATGCGTCACATATGCGTCTCGCTGATATGCACAACAACAACAACAACAGCAGCAGCAGCACAACACATAAATGCGCACAAAATGATTGAGCGATTGAAGCGTTGTCAGCTCACTGCAGCCTCCCTTCCCGCTGAGCTTTATTACCTTTTTTCGTGCCGTTGCTCGAATTGGCTTTTGCCATTTTCACCTCCTCAACAGTCAGCCGCACAATTTCAGCCGCACTATGTCGCGCCAAGAGAAGAAGCCGTTTGTGTGTGTGGAGAGGCCGAAGGCTGACTGACTGCCTGGCAGCGGCTGTTAGCCACTCGCTGCCGTTTTATGCGCATTTTACACTGCATTTAATTTAATGAGTCCTTTCAAATTTTATTACAACGCACACAAACGCACACACAGTTGGTCGCCCGCACGTAGTCGCACGATTACCGTTGCCTGTCGCCTCTCGCCCGCTGCACGCCGCTGCGTCACGTTGCACATGTTGTCTGTCTGCGCGGATTTGGCACTCTTATTGTGTTATGCTGTGTTGTGCTGCTTTGCACATGTCCTGGCAGCAGCTTTTTCGCCATGACGTATGCAAAATATGCTCGCAAAAAAGCGGAAACCAAAGAGCAGCAAAACATTTAAGATTAGCCCACAAGGCTTTTGTGCGACCTGTGCTCGGGGGCGCAGCAGTCCAGCGTTTGTGCGTTTGTGTTATCTAACAAAACAAATGCATCATTATGACATTTTCAGCATAAGCAGAATAAAGCTAACTATTTTTTTTAATCAAACTTATTAAAATATGAGAAACTTAGTTTTTGTTAAATTAATTCAACTTTTGGTTGTGTAATTACCTAAAAGTATGCTAAAAAATATGCAGTTGTAAGTGCTTTGAAATATGTTTTTTTTTAAGAACCTAAAGTTTTATCCAGTTCTACAAATAGGCTAACGAATGGTTGTACAGATAGATAGAAGGATGCATGAGGTAACAAATTAAGGAACAGAAACAGAGACTATTGAAAAAGCATTTGACTTTGCGTAGAGCAACAGATGTAAAGGCAAATTAAGGGACACACGAACAGGCAAACAATTGAATAGATAAAAAAACAAATTTATGGATGGACAGTTGGTTAGATGGGCAGGGCTTTGGACAAATAGACCATTGGACTTATGAATGGAAACACGAGAAGTTGTAGGAACAGATAAATAGAAGAACAGATAAACAGATAAACAGATAGAACAACAGACGAACAGACGTAACTATTCGTAACGAAGACAAACGCTGAGGACTACAAAAGCTATGAGGCTATGAGGACAAATGAACAGATGAGAAGGCTGATTTTTTTATTTTAATTATTTATAATCCAGTCAAACACAAAAAATTGTAAGAGACGGTCCATAAAACTAGAATATTACAAGATAAAAAAATCAACTAAAAAAACTGAATTGATGAACGAATGAACACCGAGACATACGGACAGATGAATGGAATGAATGAAACATATGAATGAAGTGGTGGTCAGTAAGACAGGGCTTTGGACAAATAGACCATCAAACTTGTAAATGGAAACACCAACAGATGTATTAACAGATAGATAAAAGGACGAATAAACTAACAGAGAAATAGACGGACGAACGGACAGACGTATGGATTATGAAGACAAACGCTGAGCAGTAGAAAAAAGTTGGCTATATGGACGGATAAACTGATTGAATGGCTAATTGATAACCAAATGAACACACAGACATACTTATTAATGAAGAAACTTATGAATGAAGATGTGGTCAGAATGACAGGTCTTTGGACAAATGGACCATTGAACTTATGAAAGGAAACACTAACGGATGTATGAGCGCATAGAGCCAGGATCGAATAAACTAATCAAGAAACAGACGAAAAGATATATTTCTTATGAAGACAAATACAGAGATATAGAAAAGCAGTTGGGCATGAGGACGAATAAACAGATGAAAAGGCTGATTGATGAACGAAGGAACACATAGACTTGCGGAAAGATAAAGATATGGTCAGAAGGACAGGTTTTTGGACAAATAGATCGTTGAACTTGTAAATGGGAACACTAACGGATGTAAATATCAGCAGATAAATAAAGAGACGAACAAATAGAGAAATACACGAACAGGCATAAACACAGGAAATAGTTAGTTTGCCATGTGAGCAAATAAAAAGATGGAAAAGATATTTAATGGGCAAATAAAAACAATCCCTTCATCTGTCCTTATGAAGGGACAAAATTATGGATGACTAGTTGAACAGATTTTGAACGATTGAATTGGACTCACGAAGTTAAATACAAACGAATGTGAAGATGAAGAGGCAGGTAAATAGGCAAACGAATAGGGGTATTAATAAATATAACTAATGAGGGAAAATGGATGAATGGGAACATGAACGAAGATGGTCATGTCGATACTCGATATCAATAAAGAACAGAGGGCAGACAAAGTGACAGATCAACGTATGAACGACGATGACTAGGTATATCGATTCTTCAGGTAATCTTGATCACACATGTATAAACTATATATTTTCTAAAGGCTAGTATAAGAAACTGATTAGCATTGAATAGACAGAAAGATCGACAGACGAGCCGAGATTTTTCCTCTCGTACTTTACTACATTTACAAGTGAGCAGACAATTCCATAGAAAATGGTCAGTTTTGTATGGCAGCACCCTTAAGACTTGGAGATGGCGAGTAGATATGTTTGAAAGAAACATTCATATTTGATACATCTGGGACCAACCTGGGAGCAGTTGGAGCCTATTTTATCAAATCCATCATTTTGTATGGGAGCCCCATTAAAGGTAGAAAATAGTGGGTAAGTATGTTTGAAAGAAATGCTCAGTAGGAAAAACCAGTGGGGGTCAGTCATAGATTTTAACTCTCTAAGAGCAATTTCTGAGAAGCTGTGGAGCAATCTGTCAGATTTTTAAGCACTTCTGTGAAACTTGAACTGGATTTAACGACATTTTATCCCATTCTAGACCCCTAATTTGTTGGCTGCTCGGAAAAAAAAAATTGCGGGACTCACTCATAGATTTCAACTCTCTAAGAACAAATTTTGAGCAGCAGTGGAGCAATTTGTCGAATTTCCCAGCTTTTTTGTAAATTTTGATTTCGATGCAACGCCATTTAACTTCACTTTAGCTCCAAAATTGTTTGGCACATGTACTTTTTTACAAAACTGCAAAAAATTAGAGGTTCTTCGGTATCGAAAACTCATTATTAATTATGTCCATACAACACTAAATCATGTCTAGTGGACATATTAATAAAAATAATAGAGGATAGACGAATCGGAACATGAACAAAGATGGTTTTATTCATTTTCCTTAGTCCTTTCTTTATTTCTTTACCTCCTGTCTAAAAATCTAACTAAAAATTAAAACTAAACAAAAACAAAAAAAAAAGAATAATAAAAAAATAAAAAAAACAAAATAATAAAAATAAATAACCAGAATTTAAAATTTTCACTTCCAAAAAGAAAATTAAATTTAATTATATATCTGTATATCTGTGGATATAGTAGCTGTGGTTGAAGCTGTGAAATTTCATTGTGACATTACTTAATTTTACACAAACAAAACGCTTTAAATCATACAAAAACTTTATATCTCACATTTTGCATGGTCGATGTTTCGATTTCATTTGGAAGAAAACCTCAAAGTCAAATTATCGACGAGTTGATTGTGATAAGACAAAAAACTTCGATCCACAAGTTCGATATCAAAAGGTTAAAATTCAAAGCAACAGCAACACTTCATTCAGTTTTGAAAAACCACAAACACTTGCACCTGCAGCCATTCCTGAATCATCTATGAAAATTATTGCTTCAGCAGTAAAGTTTAAAATCACATCAACTAAATTTAAATATACACAACTTTAAGGCAAAACTTTAAGAACTTCAAAGCAAATATGTTTTCGATCTTAAATCCCTCATTTGCAATTCTCAAGTAAAAAATATACTTTTTACTTTACAGAAAAATTTTGTCTTCCTCCACACTCAAAGAAGGATGCCTTTCATTAATAAGTAGCAGCAAAAAAATGGCAAATTCACTGGGGAAATTTTCGTTTCCTTCAACAATTCATTTGATTTTGTGATTTTTTACAAGCTGCTTTCTTGTACACACACACACACACACGCACACGAGCGGGCGGCCTTTTCACATATGCTACAAGGGATGTCACTCATACGTCCCCGAGTACACACGAGATCAACAGTGGGAGCAACTTTACTTTATGATGTTTTATGAGTTTACTTTTATTTTTATGATTATGCTGGCGCAGCGATTGCCTTTTTGGCAATGCGTGCCCAAACAATTCGGTGTGTGTTTGTGTGGGTATGTGTGCGTGTGCATAAAACTTTACCTTGTTCGCTTGTGGATACACTTAAATGCCTCGATGTGACATTTATTGCTGCTATCGCTGCTTTATTAACTTCATATAATTTGACTGCAGACTTTTTCCGCACCAATGGCTTTTTAAAGCCAAGTTGTTGCTTGTGTATGTGTCAGTGTGTGTGTGTGTTTGTGTGAGTTTCACGCTGCCACTCACGGGGCACAATAAATAAATAAATCTTAGCATTTAATAGGCTTAGCTCGAAAGGTAGCAAATTGCAAATTATTATGTTGGAGTGCTTTGCTGAAGTTTTCGTTGTTGTTGTTGTTGTATTAATTGCGCATGTTTTAATTTCCAATTAAAAGCTGCTGATTTCTACTTAATTGCATTGCAAACAAATTTAAATTATTGCTGCCCTCCAACCCATGAACGAAGGCATAAAACAACATAATTCAAATAATCAAAGCGCCATTAAGTATTGCTAGTTGTACGCTCGTGACGCTGCCACAACGACGACGCTGTAGCCAATAGGCAATGGCAACAGCAACAGCGACAGCGTCAACCTATTTAATCATCAGCATCGGTGCCATTGCCAACAACAAAACACATAAACAACCCAACCAACGAAGCAGCCATCCAGCCTGGCTGAGTCAACTCCAGCCGCCAACAACGCTTCAAACGCGCGCGCAACAGGGTCAAACGTCAGCACCACTTCCGTCGCCGAGTCGCTCAGTCACCGAGTCAACCAGCCATTCAGTTGTCGGCGCATTGCCAGTAATTAACATTTGCGCTCATTGCGCGGCAGGTGAATTTTTGCTGGCGTTGCAAAACGCGTCACGCAATGCGAAACGTTGCTTGTTTTTGGAATTTTGCGAGCTGTGAAATTAATGTGAACTTAATTTAAATTTCAGCAAACGCAACCAAGGGTTACACAGCACTGTGCCTTCTTTTTCTCATTCCGAAATTGTGTTGTTGGCTTCTGTCAACTTGCAGCGTCAAGTCATTACTCTCACTGCCTGTGTGAGGATTGCTTCCTCTTCTTTCGCCCTTTTTCTTCTTCTTGTAATGCTTCTTCTTCTTCTTGGTTTTCTTCGCTTTGCTTCTTCTTCTTCTGCTTGTTGTTTAATATGTGGGTGGATTTTTGGCTTGAACTCAATTTGAATTTGATTCGCGCTTAACTTTTGACATAATTTGCCATTGTTTTTTGATTGAAGTGACCCAGCAGGACATGGCGGCAAATCTATTAAAGTTATTGGGCACCAGAATGCAGTTTTTAAAACTTTCTTAAATTACTATTTTTGATACCGAATCAAATTTGATAAAATTCGGCTGCATTAAGTCCTAAGAAAACATTCGTAAAACATTAAGAAGTGAAACAAATCAAGTAACTGTTTAGTTAAACCGCTTCTCGATTTAATTTATATAACTTCTTACTTATTTTTACTTTCATTAGTGCATTGGTTTTACGTAATGTGCATGAAAACCTACACAAATTCGAATTTAATGTCCTGAGAACTGGACAAGCTGTATACTTTGATTCAAAAGGACCACCAGGAGATTATGAATTGGACAGGAACAAGGATCGTTGAATCCAGTCAGAGAATCTGCCTTGTTAATCTGCTTCCATTCTGCATTAATTGGTTCTATACAACCCCACATTTTTTGAATAACAGTGAGCAAAAATTTTATACCGAACTTGAAAACGAAGACAGGCAAAGCCTTAAAGGATCAATGCTTTCAGTTTTACCGAATCTAAAAATCTTCGATTTTTTTAATGGTTACCAAATTAATTTCATATTCATTTACAGAACTGAAGGTTGAATTTTTAGTCTTTGACCCTTTCTACCCTCAATTTAACCATGTGTCGATATTTCTTTTTGGTATTTAATATTTATGGAAAAATACAAAATTATCACTTTTTGATTTTATTTAACCATTACTAAAGAAACAGGGTTTTGATCAAACGTGCCCAATTCGTAGACTTCTAATTGAACACACAAACTTTCCCTGATATCGCTGCAAATTATTGGAAATTATTTTGAGGATAACAGTAAAATTGTTGTAATTTGCTTTGAATACACTTCTAAAAATATTAATTTGTTGGTGCTTACTTAAATTAAACCAATAAATCAATCACAGCTTTTGCTATAAGATGACAAAATGGGTGAAGTTGCTCTCAGCCTACGTTGGGTTCGAAAGGGTCAAGTAAGCAAATTCATTTCACTTCAGACTTTCTATTTGCGATTTGAACTGTTAAACTGCAAACTTTTGCAGTCCTAAGTGGGACATAAAATTGTAGACCAGAGATTCACTGAATGTGCATAAACGCTATGAAGATTTGTCCTTAATCTAGTAAAAGCATTGCTGTCGTTTGCTGGTAAGAACAAACAACCTCTGACAGTGCCTGGAAGAACACAAATTTGTTCTCTAAGTTACTCCTGTATAGGTTTAAGTTTGGATTGATCTCAAGCTTAGGTTAGGTTAGGTTAAAGTGGCTGCTGGACATGAGTTTGGCCAAAAGACACACTTAGGCTGCAGAAAAGGTCCGTTGTGATATCACAAGGAAAAAGTGATCAGACTTGCTGCAAGTCAAAGTGCCTGCAGAAGCCAATTTGTTTTGTACATGAAACCAAACAAATCTCTTCTCTTGACTGTTCTAAAGTTGTCCAAGTAGTTGAAGAAACGAGACCCTAAGGATTTCCACCTTCGTCTAGCCAGAGCTGAGCAGTGACAGAGGAGGCGACTAATAGAATCTCAAGCTTGAATGCAAACATCTCTTATGACATTTCCTACGGGGGCAGCAATGTAAGTCACCAACACCTGTCAAAACGTCGTTGTCATCTGTATGCATTAGTTGTCTGTCTCACTTTCTAAATTAGCTGCAAATTAAGATTTTAAAGTTAACTAGCTGTCTGAGCTGAAAAGGGAGAACGTAATCAAGTGGCTTTGGTGGAAAGATGGAATTTCACTCTGGAGCTTCATTAAATCGTTGAAGGAAATTCAATTCAACATGAAAAAATTAACTACATTTTACTAAACTATGTTGTTAAGATGTTCAAGTTGGTGCCTCTGAAGGCGCTTAGCTCATGTTAAGTTTATTTTTGATTAAGAGAAAAATTTATAGCAACTGTTCGTAGTTCAGTTTTCTGAAATTTGGAACAAATTTTAGGGAAATTCTTTGTCCTGCTCGATTTTGACGTTCCAACAATTCAAGCAAAAAAAATGCCTACTGTCATTTAAGGTATATATGACAATATAAATTTTAATGTGGTTTTCGAGGTAATAGGCGCAATAGCACAGTCTTGGTAAAAACAGTGTAAATATTGGTTACGAAAAAACTTAAAAATAAAGACTGAAGGCTCTTCTTGCGATGAAAACGAAATCAAATACGTGTAAAAAACTAAGGTACTAAAAAACTAAGGACTTAATTTTTAATGCTTTTTCATAATCCGAAATGATATTCGAGATACATATCGTAGGAGGAGAAAATGTATTCAATGATTTCCAAAATGTCGTGAAAATGTAAAGTGCCAACTTTTTTTTTTTTGTAAAGTGCCACCCCGCTTTTTTATTGTTTTGTGGTCATATATCGGTAAAATGCCTTTTTGATGCTCGGAATCGTCATTAAAATGTATGTAAAGTGTTCTTAGTCAATTTTTCCCTGTCATGAGGAATAAATTAGTTCAGTTTTGTTTATTAATTTTAATAACGTTTACTGTTATAATTGCCATTTTATTCGTTACCATTCAATTTGCATTTTGCTTTCGGTCATTTTCTATTTATTTATTAAATTTTTTATTTATTATTTTTTTTTTATTTTTTTCAAATTATATTCAATACTCTTTCTAAATTTTCTAAATCATGCATTTTTACTTGAGATTTGTACGTTTTTATCGATTTTTTTAGGAGGTGCCACTTTGCATTAACAAATTTTATGGTTTTTTTTTTTACACTTTGGGAAACTGGCTGTAAAATTAGTATTTACAAAAATGTAATGTTGTAATTGTAATATTAATATAAATAAATGACACTCATACGCCACATTGCGCTGCGCAAAAAAATTCACATATCGCAATTAGACAGTTTGAATGTATTTTTTTTTGGATTGGTGTCTTAAGCAAATTTGTTGGTCGTTAAAATATCTACAAACTTGCCGAAGACAGTAAAGCGATATTCGGAACGATTTAGGTTCTATTAGCATTTAAACGTTCGAAGATTTAAGCGATGAACTTGACTAAAATGAGCAAACTTCAAAGTCGGATTTCTCTTAAACTAGAGCCAATCGAGCCAAACGGCTGGTGGATCTCAACTCAGTATACCTATGAAAAGTCGCTCAGTAGGTCCTCCCCATGTCTGAATTTTTTAGGGTAAATTTCACGCACAGTGTTATTAATTAACCCATTAACCAATTATAAGAATTTTATTATAAATAAAAAAAAATTAAAAAAATTAAAATACAATAAACACTCACAAGTTCGAACTCTCACAAACTCCAATCTTTCAGAAATTCAAACCTCATATTTTACAACAAACATTGAACGCCCTAAAAATTTTACTGGCGATTCGCATTTGTGAGCGATTTTCTTTCCTTCTTTTTCTCTCCTTATTTTGACGTTTATTTTATTTACACAACTAAATTAAAATCAAACAAATTTGGCTCAGTTTCGATTCAAAAGTAAAAAACACTTCGTGAAGTGTCGATTGAACGTAACATTTTTGTTTTACAAGCTTGGTGAAGTTGTTCAGGTGAATCGTTTAGCTGTGGATTGATGGATTACACCGTGCGACAAAAATGAAAAAATTGTTTCACACTGGAAAAAATCCATATGGGCGTGAAACTAGAGATCAAACATAGTAATACTGCGTACTCAGTTTTTCATTTCTACATCCTTTGTCCTTTTAAAAGGACTTCAAAATTTCGAAGGGGATAAAAAATAAAAAAAATATTAAAAACACTTCATCTCGTTATAATACGGCGATATGTATATCAAATGAAAGAGGAAAGGCTCAAGAATTTAAATAAAGTTGACTTTTTATCTACGTGTAAAAAAAGGATATGAAAAAGGTCCTTTGAAAATTTTAATCCTTTATATCCTTGAAAATTTTTGGCGAATATTCTTGAAAAGTAAGTATGTTAAAACCCAAAATCTCCTTGATCACGTGTCAAAATTTTATTATTCTACCTTAATTGATTTTGGATCTATTTATTATTTAAAATACTGATACGCAAATAAATTAGAATTTTTGTACTTCATTAGACTTGCAGCTTCCGTCTTTTTTTTAATAACTTTCGAACCAATAAAGGTAGAGTAATGAAATATTGACACGTGATCAAGGAGACTTTGGGTTCTAACATACTTACTTTTCAAGAAAATTAGTTATGAATTTTCAAGGATATAAAGGATTAAAATTTTCAAAGGACCTTTTTCATATCCTTTTTTTACAAATAGATAAAAGATAGATTTTATTTAAATTCTTGAGCTATTTCTCTTTCATTTCATATACATATCGCCATATTCTAACTAGGTTAAGTATTTTTTATATTTTTTTTATTTTTTTCCCCCTTCAAAATTTTAAAGTCCTTTTAAAAGGACAAAGGATGTAGAAATGAAAAACTCAGTACGCAGTATTACTGTGTTTAGTCTCTAGTTTCACGCCCATATGGATTTTTTCCAGTGTGAAAAAGGCTGTCGCACAGCGTTATATGAAAATTTTAAGCAACTATCAAAAGAGATTTCTATGCTTAGATTTCTATCTAAAAACTTTTTACAGTTTTTAGTGTGAAAAAAATGGCAAAAATAACATTCAAGTTATTAAACGTCGTTTCCATATTTTTTTTTTTTACTTTTTATATGAACTAAAAGTGTCCAAAAATTCGAACATTTCGGAAATTGGAACTACCCCTTGTATAAAGTGGTTTGAATTTGTGAGCGTCTAAATTTTAAATGTTTGAATTTTTTACATAATCATACGAGGTCTGTCAAAAACTTTATTATACAAAATTTTATTTTATTTTATATATCAAAGTTATGACTAAAAATGTGTATAATCAGCGCTTAAAAAAGCTGAAGTGAAAACAATGTTCAAAACAGCAGTCTGAGTTATCGTTGATAACTGTGTTCTTTTTTGTTTTATTTAAATTAATTTACTTATTTGAAATTAAATATATTTATGCAAAAACAGTTCATTAATATTTGCTTCAATTTTTGTTTACAAATTTAAATCAACTTTATTTAAAAAACCTTCAATTTTATTTTCATTTTATAAAAAACAAAATGAACTTTGCCACTTGTTGATTGCAAAATTCGATTTTAAAGCATAATTTGGGGCGTTTCTCGAAACAACAAAAACAACAATTTGTTTCAACCCACTACGAAAAGTTGCTGCCGTGTTACAACAACAACGACAGAGGCAAACAAGTGAAAGCGGCGCAAAAATGTGAATTTTAAACATTTTTGATTGGTTTCCGTACCAAAAAAAAACAAGCACAACAAAAATTGTGTGGCAAAAATATTCGGGTGCGTGCGGATGCAAACTTTTTTTTACTTATTTATTAACTTTACAACTGGCGCCCTGCTCCACAATTGATTTCTCCCCTACATACACACACACACACACACTCGTACTCACACTCGCTTCAACATTTCTCTGCTCTTCATTGGTGAATGTTTTTTCGCCTCAACCCAAAAACTCTGGCAGCCAGTTCGTTGGTTTTTTTGCACTGACGGCGCAAAAATTCACTTTTATCTCAGTTGTTGCTGGCTACTGTTTGTGTTGTTGTTGTTGTTGTTGCGAAGGCCTCATCATCAACGTAATCAGCTGCTCGCCATTAAACTGATTTAGCAGCAAAAGTTGGCCCAGCGAGTTGATGGCAATGCGCAAAATGTAAACTGAAAAGGTAGCCGAGCCTGGACAGAGGCTGAGCGGGTGTGAGCGAGGACAAATGATTTCCGTTGCTTTGGTTGCCTGTTGCGTGGCGCCTTTTTTCCATTACACACCTTTTTTGTTTGTGCCGCCACAAGTTTCTTCTTTTGCCTCGCTTTTTGCCGCCTCGCCGCTGGTTTTGGTTTATGCGTAAGTCCGGCCAGTCAGCCAGCCAGCCGCTGCTAATTTGCTCGCCTTAAATCCGCCGCTCTTTTCTTTCAACTCTTCCCCCTCTCCTCACCCCACAACACACTTGTAAGCTGCACGACCATCGCTTTTACAACAACACCTGAGCTGATTTGTGCGTCGCGCCATAACAACTTTGGTCAGAAATCAAAATGTGCAGACCGAAAAAAACAGCAGCAAGCAGCAGGCAAATTGTTTCAGAAAAATCATAACAACAACAACAACCAGCTAAGCATTAGCCACCTGCGCATCCAACTCCAATGCCAACGCAAACTCAATCTCGCCCTGAGCCGAAGCTCGAGCTTGAGCGGTTTTAAGCAAAAACTAATTAAAAGTTCTGAGACACAATTTTTTTTCGCCACTCTACACTTTTTCGCCATTTTTTCTTTACCATATTCGGTGTTGTTACAGTACATATTGTTGTTGTTGTTTTATTATTTGTTATTTCACTTTGACACAAACGATGCGCGTCGGTGTGTTGCCGTCGGCGTTCGGTTAAAGAAACCCAACCGACAGCGAATATGAGTGACAGGACAAGGCGGAGCAGTGGCGGAGGCATAAATGAAACTACAACTGCAACTGAAACTGAAACTGTAAAGTACACGTAAACAACATTTTCAGTTACTTAACTTGTATACATTTCGCTATGCTCGATGTTGTTGTAGCTGTTGCTGTCGCCGTTGTCGTCATTGCCGTCTCTGTTTGCCTTTGCATTTGTAGGAGTAGCTGTGTATGTGTATGTGTGTGTCTGGCTGTGTTTGTGTGTGTGTTTGCGTTTGTAAAAGTCGCAGGTGGCAAATGAAATTGCAAAATTCCACTTTAAGTTGCCTGCAACTCTTCACACACACACACACGCAATCGGGCGTTGTGTTTGTAAACGCGCGTCTGCCTCTCGTAAATCAGCAAATCCTGCTGTTTGCTGCTCTACGATTTCTAGTTTTTTTTCATTTGCTGTGAACTGCCTGCGGCCTGGGCTCGTGTGTCGCATTGACACTGTGGCGGTGTTTGCATTTTGGCATCGACTACAGCTGCAGGCATTCTGGTCGCCAGTCGACCAGTGCTAAACTCATAGTGGCATTTGGATTATTTTGTTTTTGTAAATGTTGTAATGCGCATAAAGTGATTAACTATGAGCTTGTGGCTAATCCGGCAATTTGTGGATGGTCTAGTAGTGGTTTGAAAATAGTTTAGATTATTTTAATTAAAAACTCAATTTAACATTTATTTCAGATATATATTAACGAGTATGTAGATAGGTAGGAAGGAATGTAAAAGAGACTGATCCAAGGGGTTCACAAGAAAACACGAGTATTGAACTTTGAACGAGATTTTGTATTAGCAAATTTTTGCAAGGAAGACTACTTTCATTACCTGAAAAAATTTAATTGTTCAGTAAGTGTTAATATTCTTCGGCATTATCCCCAAAACGTAGCTGAACTATTATATTTTTGACGTAGATTATAATTTAGAATACAACAGTTTTGATTTTCACAAAGGCCCCTTATGATACTACAGAAAGACAGACCCAGACATCAGTTTAAGCTTCTGGAAAAGCTTAGTCTACTTTGAACAGTTCACGATGACTAGATCGCAAATATTTTCGAAAAAAAGTGCTTCAAGTAAATTTTCTTCTCCAAAAGAGTGCAAGACACGTAAGTAGGATGAAGTATGTTTTCTTCTTCTTACTCCTCTTTCATACAACTCCTGCACAAATCGATAGAAGTCAGTGCAAATTTTTTTTAGTAGGCACCTATTGTGTCCCATTAAAGCATCAAAAATTATTCTTAACCCTTTCGACCCCGAATTTTACCCTTTGTCTCGATGTTACTTTCTGGCACCAAAATTTTTAATTTTTTTTTAATTTTAAAATATGAACTAATAATAAAATTTAAATTAATAATAAAATATAAATTAATTTAAACTAATAATAAAATATAATTTAATAATAAACTTTTTTAATTTTAAAATTAAAATCACATTTGAAGTCACCACGCCTCCTTGTTACAGTTCTAAGCCTAGTTTACTTTTGAACAATTTTAGCTTAAAACGGGTTAAATAAATTTTTATCAATATTTTTTCATTACAGAAAAATTATTTGATATATATAGAAAAATATAAAATTATCAATTTTTTCAATTTTATTTAACCATTATTAAAGAAATAGGATATTTATCAAACGTGCCCAATTCGTAGACTTCAATTAGAACACAAACTTTATCTGATATCGCTGCAAATTATTGAAAATAATGTTGGGAATAACAGTAAAATGTTTGTTATATGCTTTCGATTCACTTCTTAAAATATTTATTTGTTATTGCCTACTTAAATTAAATCCATAAATGCATCGTAGCTTTTGCTATAAGATGACAAATAGGTGAAGTTGCTCTCAGGCAATTTTGGGGTCGAAAGCGTTAACTGATCTCTCTTCAGTGAAAACGACAAAATAAAAAGATTAAGTCTAAAGACACTAAGTGACTGAAAAGTAATTATTACCATAAGTTTCAATTTTTGAAATCAATATTACTAAACCTAATTCACCTTCACCAACACCTAAGATTCTTACAGTAAAAATCTATTGTTGGGATGATTGAGCTCAGATATCGACGTCATAACCGATGTTTTGTCATCAGTCAATAGTGACAAAGGGGGGTCGGGAGGGGTGAGGTGTGGGGTTTCACAAAAATTGCTGATAAAAAATAGGATTTCGAATGGTATTCGGCTCAAAAGTTGTACGCAACACAGTCGGCCCCACTAAAGCCGTAAAAATATATTTGAAAACACTCAAGTGGCATATCTGACTGCACCCTCCATATTCTCCGCAGTTTTCTTCATCTGATTGCCTGTTATTTCGACAGATGTATTTGTTACGTGACCAGTTCACTTCTTTTACAGCAATCGAAAATTGGCTTCCAAATTGGTTCACCTCAAAAATCGAGTCATGTGTTTGAAATGAAATTCGAAAATATCCTAAAAGATGGGTAAAAGTAATAGTCAGCGATGGAAAATATTTTGATTAATCTATCCATTAATTTTTTTTTTAAATTAATGCATCTTCAGTCTCATTTACTCAAAAAAGAATTTTCAATTTTGTGCAATGACTTTTTTTATATTTCTGACAACTTCATAATTCAATACTCATAGAGCTTCTGGTCTCTGTTAGCAAAAAACTGAACCAAGTTCTATTTCAGATCATCTTTATTACTAAAAATTCAATCATTCAAATAGTTCAAAGAAATTTCAAGTCATCATCATTAATGAAAGTTTTACTATTTATTGTCAGAGTTTTGCAAACTTTGGTGTGAATTGTAATTAGAAGGTACAAGGTTAGTTTTATGAGGTACATATTTACCTTTAAACAATTCCAAACTCGCTCTACACATTTTCTAAAAGTCACCAAAGATGTGTGAAGTTTTTTATTGTTGTTGTTGGAATATGATTCTTTTACTATTCGCCAATTCTGTCCGTTTTTCTTTGGTTAATTCCTCCAGTTTTATTGGTTGTTGACAATAAACACCAGAATTGATTGTTTGATTCTCTCTTTAGCATTTCAATTATTTTTAATTATTAATTAATTATTATTTCAAAATAAAGGACCCCTTTGTAATCTCATCAAATTGAAAGCATTATCGGTTTTCTATGGTTTCATTTCAGGTTGCGATGTGGCTTGTGTTGGTCACTACTTTCTAAAGGAACTCTTTCGTTCTATGTAATTGTAAATGAGTAATTTCTCATCACCAGCAATAATTCTTGTCAAAAGGCGGCCAATAAAAAGTCGAGGTGAGTAACGGAAAAATGTATTAATTGTGTTAGTGAATCATTTTCAGTTCATGAGAAACCTAAAAATCAAGTTTCACAACAAGTCCTGAAGACCTTGTAAGTGTTTTTCAATAGTTGTGTGTGATGTATTTAACCTCTCTGCAATCTTTCAACTGTACAAAAGATTGCAGGGAGATTAAATGACAACAATCTGACTCAGTTATGGCTTTGATTCTATTGTCAGCAACTTCGATAGGTCGACCAGAATGTTGTTCATCTTGAAGTGAAAAATCTCCAGAACAAAAGTTTAAAAACCAATTCTAAAAAGTGCGCTAAGCATTTGGCATAAACTTCATATATCCTTTTTGAGCCTCAGAGGCTTTTTTGTTTTACAGAAACAAACGAGTAAAAGAGTAATGTTCCCGTTTTTGCACTCTTTTCTAAAATGACACTGAAATTAAGGCTGGAATTTTATGCAATTTTCTTTCAAAACAAGTTAAAAGCGACCACAATTAAAAAGGAAAGCATCACAACGTTGACAATAGTCCTTCAAAATAATTGCAATAGACATATTTTTGTGAATTGAGAAACTACTTTATTGCCAACCCAATATAGCTTTTGTACAAATTGCAGCCATTGAGCTGGGTTGAGGTGTTTTTGGAGATCAAACTTGAGTAAATGCTGAAATATTTTATAATTCGGGAATAACAAAACTACGTCAAACTTGAAACTATTTTTTTATAAATAACAGTCAAAAATTGGTATCAGTGAAACAAGTATTTTTAACTTAAAGTACATCAACCCAACAAGTACAAACACATTCACCAATCCAACAATACAACTCTGCACGAATGCAAAACATCAAACAAAAAATGCATTGTAACATAAAATTGTAAGATTTTGTAAAAAAGCAAATCAGCATTGAAAACTTAGGAAGCAAGCAAACCGCACAAAGCAAACAACAAAAGTCAAAAGTCACTGCCAAAGTTTGTTCGACGCACATGTCGTCCGCACAATTTTTATGTGGCCACTAGCGATTTGCATAGCAATTTTCAATATGCAGCAGAAATGTTGCAGAAATCATGCAATGCGCTTCACGCTTGCTTGCACGGCGCAAATATTGTGACAGAGCCAAAACAATGCGCCGCAACCGACGCCGCGCTCAATGCATTGCAAAGGGTAAACGTTTTTACAGCCATTCAATTTGACAGAGATTGAAATTTCTGCCCACACCGAACCGAAACGCCCAGCTGACGTTTCTGCCATTATGCGCTTTTCTGCATATTTGGCTCGAGTGTGCGTGTGTGTGTGTGTTTGCCAACATTAATGCAACCATTTCTTTCACACACACTTATGCACACTCATACACACACGCACTTTACTAAGCACTCGAACACAAGTGCGGCCAGACAAAGACGCAGACACACACATACACAATCTTCAAAGTTTCCACTCAACTAACTTAAGCGATACTTTTCGCAATAAAGCGATAAAGTTGAACGCTGTTGCTGTTGCTCGTATTGGCAGAAAGTTAGTTGCTTTTCGTTTCAGCGCGTTTCTGTCTCTCTTGTTCTGTTATTATCTACAATTTTTCTGCGTATTTTTGCCACACTTTATGTTTTTTTTCCTTTTTTTCGTGTCGACACAATATGCGAAACTGCAATGAGAATTCACAACTTGAGTGCGTTGACAATTGTTGTCGCCAGTCGGAACGCAAGAAGGCGTCAAGGCATGAAGGGAATTGTGCACAAAGTTCCCGATCTTACAATTTAATTAGTTTTACGTGCGTGTTTCGCTTGCTTTTTCAATTAAAAAGTGTTTTCTTTATGGCTGATAAAGTTTTTCTTTCTTTCTCATTTTTTAGTTGTTTAGGTTAAAGTGTTGGCATTACATTAATTTGTTGCAAGAGAACAAATTGCATCTTTTGGTGATAATGGCGCTCCATGGTTAGCGATTCCATAATCAATGATTTTGTCAAAACTTGAAAAAGTTATTTTTAGTAAAAAAATTAAATAAAAGGATAGCAAATTATGAAATTTTAATAAGCGGTTTTTAGCAACAGAAAATATGAGTAGAGAATCTATTAAAAGTTAAGTTAATTGTCAGCTAAGCAGAAATAAATGTTCTGAGACAATGAAACTGAATGATGAATGAAACTGCTTCTGCAATTCAAAACCAGAAATTAATGGAACCAAGAAGAAGCGTCCTAGAAAATATAGAACAAAGATCGTAATATTTTTGCCTGCAAATCCATTCGAAACCGTTCTTTAGCTGCTAATTCGTACTGAATCGAACTTCTTTTACAAGTTGAACGTAACTTCTATTTACTTCTAGGAAGGAACTTTCCATATTTAAGAACCATTTAGCGATTTTATTAATTTTAATCGAATTTTCGGCTGCTTTTTCTTCAAGTCTTCGAGACAACTTAGAAAGTTTTACCCCATAAAGCAGAAGCCCTTCCCAGCGATGGTTATTTGCAGAGGAGATGTTCTACGCATTCCTTGCAATCTTAATCTCTGCAGCTTCTCTAGTACTCGTTCTGAAATAATTCCAATCTTATGGTTTATTAACCAATGAGGCAATGCGCAGTAAAGATTTCAACCCCTAATCCAATTCAGTTTTCCTTCAGTTAAACCAATTCTGTGGATTCACTCTGATTGATCTTAGACCAGATCTGCCTTGCAGTGTTGTTTTTGATATTGTTTGCTCAGAATATTTGTCACACAATCTGCAAGCACATGCCGATTAATACTTGGAGCCTCTGAGGTCTTTTTGTATTATCAAATTTTTATAAACATCAATGAAACAACAAATCTTTATGACTTTTACGACTCGGTCTTTATTTGGTGCTTATGCTGCTCGTTAGAAAGCAGAAGATCAATAATCGACTTCAGCAATTTTGATGTGCTTACACAATCATCAAGAAAGTACTGCTTCCATCAAAGCATAGAAACATTTGGGCCACTTAACTATTTAAGAATTTACAAGAATTTACTATTCAAATACAATCACAAACTTTGTTTTCAGTCTAGAAAGTCTTCAGGCTCAAAATACTACAGACCTGACAATGAGAGTATGAGTAACATTAATTGTATTTGAGCTTTTTAAGCGCAGCTTTAACTAACTATCTACATTTATAAACAAAAAATACCAAAGATTTTACTATCTAAATGCAAACATAAACTTTCTTATTCTGGTTTAAGTCTAGAAAGTCTTTAGACTCAAAACACAAGAGGCCTAACAATGGGCGTATGAGTAACATTAATTAAAAGTGTCGCTACTTTACTGGAGGAATAAACTAATTTCCGGTTCAAACGGAATTTTCGAAGCCAAACATAAACTACTAATTAAGTTTTGGCCAATTATCTAATGTTGGGCCAAATCGAAATCCAAACTATTTTACTAATATTTTAAGAAAGCCCAAAAAAATATCTAATTTCTTTTACCAAAAAATATACCATTTCTTTTACCAAAAAAATATACAATTTCTTTTACTGTCTATTCAAAAGTTGTATGTCTAAACTACAGAAACATCTGCGTGTTTAACCATCAAAATATCTACATTAAATATAAACAAAAAGGCATTCAATCGCTTTAAAATTCGGCTTCCGAAATTCAAAGTTTGGAATTAACCAAAACTACATAAATTAAGCGTAGGGGAATTCTTTGTAAGGTGCCACCCCATAGCTTTTTTGCGCATAATTCGTTAGAAAATTAACGTATCGCCAATTTTAATATACCGTTGGAAAGAGGATTTAAAGAGCTATGATCCAAGGTAACACTTCAATTGAATTTTTCGTAATTACGAATTTTACAGCCAATTTCCCAAAGTGTTTAAAATCGACACCCTAAAATTTTTTAATGTAAAGTGCCACCCCCTAAAAAACCGCTAAAAACGTAAAAATCTCAAGCAAAAATGCATGATTTAGAAAATTTACGAAAGATTATTGAACTTAATTTGAATTGAATAGAAAATGACCGAAAGCAAAATGGAAATTGAATGGTAACGAATGAAACGAATAATGGTATGGAAATTGATAAACAAAACTGAACTAATTTATTCCTCATGATAAGATTAGAGAAAAATAGATAATTAATACTAAGATAATTAGACTAAGAACACTTTAAATTCATTGTAATGACGATTCCGATCAATAAAAAGTCATTATACCGATATAGGACCACAAAACAATGAAAAAACGGGGGTGGCACCTTACAAAGAAAAAAAGGTGGCACTTTACATTTTTATGGTATTTTGGAAATCATTGTATAAATTTGTTCCTTTTACGATATGCTCGGATATCATATCGGATTATGAAAAACCATTAAAAATTAAGTCCAACACTGATATTTACCTAAGTTTTTTATAAGTTTTTGGTTACTTTTTTACCGCAAGAAAAACCTTCAGTTTTAATTTTTATGTTTTTCCCTAACCAAATTTGACACTTTTATTTACCCAGACCGTACCATTGCGTATGTTCCCACAAAAACCACATTAGAATTGATGTTGACATATATACCTTAAATGACAATAGGAATTTTTTTTCTTGGATTGCTGGAACATCGAAATCGAGCAGGGGTGGCACCTTACAAAGAGTGGCACCTTACAAAGAATTCCCCTAAAAGAGAATTTAACAGAAGCAGAAGCATGAGAAATAGTTTTATAGAAAAATTAATTGAAAAATACCTTTTCTACGTTTTACAACTACAAAGTTAGTATACAACAACAACATCAGCTCGGCCACAATTTTAGCTCAAAGCGAAACTTAGGCGAAACTTGTATTTTGCAGCCGAATTGAAACCGAATATTTGATTAAAAAAAATTTGTTCTAACTTTAGAACAGATTTTAATATTGAAGCGAAAAAATTAAATTTTAAATTTAAATTAATTTGTATTTTAATTGATCTTTCTTCATTGTTTGTTAGTCTGTATGAGTTGTTAATTGATTCTACGATATTTTTGAAATAAATAAATAAATCTTAATTATTCCATCTTTAGAATAGATTATAATATTGAAACAAAAAATTTTAAATTTAGAGTTCAATTAATTTTTATTTTAGTTTTATCTTTCCTCATTATTTGTTAGTTTGTTGGAATTAATTAATTAATTCTACGATATTAAAAAAAAACTAAATAAATCTGAATTATTTTTCTATCTTTAGAACAGGTTTTAATATTGAAACAAAAAGTTGAAATAGTTATTCAATTTAAATTAATTTTTATTTTAATTTATCTTTCTTCATTTTTGTTAGTCTGTATGAGTTGTTTATTGATTCTACGATATTTTTGAAATAAATAAATAAATCTGAATTTTTTTTCTTTAACTCAAATATATATTTTAAGTACCTATGTCTAGAATAATTGAATAATTAGTTTTATTTCCTTTCCACAATTAATTATTATTAATTAATTGAACATTGACGCAGCTGAAGTACTTAAACTATAACTTAACTTAATATTATACATAAAAATAAAAATCAACAATAACAGCGAGATTTTTGGTTGGTGATAAAGGGTTTGCCAACAAGAGGTGTTATTTTGGTATTCAAAGAAAAATGCCATTTTTCGAGATAAATTATCGGATGTTTATTTCATAATAAAGAGGAAGGTATGCCGTTAATAATTAAAAACAACATCAAATGACCACGCTTACAGGACCATATCCTTTTCATGAAATTTTCCATAACCAAATCGCAAAGTGGCTGCCCTATGTCCTCGATAGCCTCACGAATTCTGTCTTTGAGGTCTTGAATCGACGCTGGGCTGTTGGCGTACACCTTATCTTTCACGTGGCCCCAAAGGAAGAAGTCGCAAGGTGTTAAATCACAAGATCTCGGTGGCAAATTGTGATCTGCTCTTCCAGAGATAACACGTTCCGGAAACTTTTCCCGTAAAAGAGCAATGGTTTCGTTGCTTGTGTGGCACGTAGCGCCATCTTGTTGAAAGTAAACGTTGTCCAGATCAGTATCATCCAACTCCGACCATAAAAAATCATTAATCATCTCTCCATAGCACAATCCATTCACCGTAACTATTGATCCAACCTCATTTTCGAAAAAGTAAGGTCCAATGACCCCACCGGCCCATAAACCACACCAAACAGTCACACGTTGAGGATGGAGAGGCTTCTCAACAATAACTCTTGGGTTTTCCGAGCCCCATATGCGACAATTTTGCTTGTTGACGGAGCCACCGAGGTGGAAATGGGCCTCATCAGTCAAGATGATTTTTCGATGGAATTCCGCATCATTTTCATGCATTTCAAGGACCCAATCAGCAAAGACATGACGTTGTTGATGATCGGTCGGCTTGAGTTCTTGTGTTAACTGAACTTTATAAGCCTTAAGACCCAAGTCTTTTTGCAAAATACGGTGAAATTACGTTTTTGGAATGCCCAATTCCAAAGAACGACGAGGAATCGACAAACCTGGGTTTTCTTCAACACTTTGGGTTACAGCAGCAATATTCTCAGTTGTTCTTGAGCGACGTGCTCGGGTTTTATTCTTCACATCACTGAATTGTCCCAACAGCTCGAATTTTTCCACCAATTTCTGTATTGCGGTCCGACAAGGTGATTCACGACGACCCAAAAATGCTTTAGTTTTGCGAACTGTGACTGCAAGATTTTCACAATTTTTGTAGTGAATTTTAATCATTTCAGTGCGTTGTTGAAGCGTGTATCGTTCCATTTTTAGTAATGGCGTAGTTTCTACTTGTCAAATGTTAAAGAATAAAAGCATCCAACGTGACAGTTACTGAAATACCGGGTGATTCAAATTAACACCTCTTGTTGGAATTGTTGGAAAACCCTATACAATAAATTTTTTATAAATAAAATTAAGAAATTTTGTTCATAAATAACTTAGCAAATCTTAGTTACTGGCAACCAAGATGTAAGCCAAGAACAGGACATGCACAACCCAAAGCCCCTCAGATGAAAAACCACCTCAATCGACTGCGGCTGAGGTCCTTTTGCCTTAAAGCATTCAATTTATTTCAATTTTCGGCCAGACTTTGCTCTTTGCGGTTGTCTATGTTGCAGCTGTTTATTCTGCGTAAATATTTGTATGTGTGTTTGCATGTGTGTGTGTGTGAGTAGCGCACAATTATTTTATTTAAACATGTGTATTGCTTATATTTGCAAATATTGGGTAAATAGGATTTGTTTAAGCCATTGGCACACCGCTGCGTATGCGCAACTTTTTTCGCTGATTTCTTAAAAAATTGCTGCTGCTGCTGTCTTATATCAAACAAAATTTTGTATTTGTTATTTTCAATGCCAAACTAGGGGCTTCAAGGCACTTTGCATTTTTATACAAAATCTCAATTCCTGGCGAAGGCGTTTCGAACGCATCTGAAAGCTTGTTACGTGCTGCGCTGCTGGCTTGAATTTGCTCGCTTACCAGTGAGTATGTGTGTGTGTATGGGTGCATATTTGTATGTGGTATTTGTACAGGAAACTCATTACGCATATCTGCCCTAAGCTACAGCACCGCCGAATCCTTTTTCCTCGGTGTGTGCCCCCTTTTTTCACATCGACATCGGTACTTGTTGTAGTGGCGTCGTAGTTGGGTGCGCAACATTGCCGTGAGGCTTTTGACGGTGTAAGGAAAGTGAAATTTTAGCTTCTAATTTTGCATACGTAAATAAACAAACACACACACAGTTAGAACTGTGTGTGTATATAAATCGATCGGCAGACAGACGACTTTCCCATATGGCAGCCAATTTTTGTGTTGATTTCTTTTTCATGTGTTGCCAGTAACCAAAAAGGCTTCTGAGTGTGTGTATGTTTGCTGAGTTCAGTGTTGTTGTAGGCCAAGCAATAAATCTTAAAGTCCTGTATAAACATTAAACCTTTGAGCTCAATCAATTTGCAGCGCATTTTCCTGCATTGTTTTTAGTTTGTTCTGCTTTTGTTGATCTCATCTACTTTTGTTTTCATTTCGATTTTTTTCTTTCCGCTTTTTACTTTAACATTTATTTGGATATTTTCATGTTGGTTCATGGTGAGCCGGGGAAATCCCTTTCGATTTGTTAAATTTTTTGGGGATTTGTATTCACATTTGTTGGGCTCGATGCCCTCTTCCAACTTTTGCTGTGTTGCTCTTTTCACTCCCTTGGACCCGACAATAAAAAGCAAATGAATGCCAATTTAAGCGCAATTTTCACTCGCCCTGTTTCCGTCTCTTTTTGGCTCTTCTTCCGCTTGGCACATTCAATTTCACTTTTCAACCGCGATTACATATGTACACTTTTTTGCCTTTGCGCTTTTTTTATTTTTATTTTTTCTGTTGGGCCACATTGTCGACATTGGCTGTGAGGGGATTTTGGCCCAAAATCAAAAAACCAAATGAAGCAGAAAAAAAGTGAAATAAATTCCGCCGAAAAACGATGCACAAAACGAATGACGGTTAGTTAGAATTCATTGTGCCACAACTCCACAAGATGCCAGCAACATTTGGCAGATAACAACACAGATAGCAGCAACAGCAGCAGCAGCAATTGGAGACGGAAGGGGAGGCAACAATGCTCGCACCACACACCCAAAACACACACAACAAACATAAGCACACATGTGCATAAATCATAGCGGACATATGTGCTCTACACGCACACACACACACGTATACAGACATATAGACACATTTATAAGCGAGTACACTCGCTTTTGGCAATTCGCATTGCACGCATTCACCCGTTTTGCCGTTCAGCAGTGTTTGTCGCCCGCGCGTACTTTCCTCACTTGTTGTGCTTCTTAACAAAAATTTATTTTGATTTTTTTTCTTGCGGTGCTCTAATTTTATTTATGTTCTCGATTTAGCCCTTTTTTGGCGGCTTTTGTAAATTAAATTGTTTCTGGCATTCGTGTTTGGCGCTTGCAGGAGTTTCATTGTTGTTGGTGTATTATGGTGGAATTTTCCTGTAATCGACAGCTGCTGCAGGTCATAACATGCAAATCCATCAAATTGTCGATTTATGGAAATTTCTGTTCAGACTTTGCGCTTAAAGCTGAAAGCGTTGAAGGTACAAGAATTTCTTAGGGGTTTTAGAAAAACATTTTTTAATATTTTTTTCTGAACTTTAGCGCATATTTTGAAGCACTGAGTTTAAAAATAATTCTAAGCTTTGAAATATACTAAAAAAAATTCAAATATTTGAAGCACCTGAGTGATAAAGAACTATTACACAATTTTTGCCAAAACTTTTTTGCACTTTTTTTTTCTCGAATTTTTCTAACATCTTAAAGCATTGGGTATAAAATAACTTTAAGATTAAAAATATTTTTATTAAAAATGAAAATGAAATAAAAAACGTGGGTATGGAAATTATGTTAGCTTAGATGAAGAATAGAATTGATAAGGGGAATATTACACTGAGACCAGGATTGATCGATTGTGCCCCCTATAATTGTTAGAGTAAATCTCCTAAACCTACCGCCCTAGTGAAACTTCCTCTTCTGCAAGCCAAAACTGGCCCAGGTAACGTAACCTGCTGCGACAATCCGCATTACAGTGCAGTATGATGTGTTCGGGAGTCTCCTCTGCTGTTTCACAGAGTCTACAGACGCTTACCTGTTCTATGCCGATTGAATACATGTATTTCCTCAATCTGCAGTTCCCAGTTAGAAGACCTGTAACCTGTCTAAGCTGGTTTGACCTTAGTTTGAGGCATTCTTCACTCCATTTGGGGTTATAATCTTTGATGAAGATTATCGATTGCCGGAGACCGGACGCGCTAGCCCAGTGTTCTGTTTTCCTGGTCCTTTCCTCAAGTCTCAGTGACCCGTTATGGTGCTTTTGCCCAGCCCAATGAGTGGCTGCCGCGGTTATAGCGAGGCTATCCGCTTCTTCGTTTCCTTCGATACCTCTGTGTCGTGCAACCCAGAGGATCTTCACCTGGTTACATCTGCCCAGTGCATTCAATGCCTCAAAGCATTCCAGCACTAACCCTGAGGTTATCTCATATGAGATTAGTGCTTTGATGGCTGCTTGGCTATCGGAGCAGATGACGATGTCCTGCCCCCTGTACTCACGTTCGAGATTTTCATTATATCAATGGAAATAATGTAACTCATACACCAATGGAAATAATGTTACTCATACGCCTCAGTCTTACTGACAGTACCAGGGTTCTTTTCGTTGGCATTAGTAGTTCGCATTTGTCTAACTGACCACTCAGCATGCTTCCTATTAAGATTGCAATAACTAACTTTTGGCCACACAATTTTCCAATTAAAAATGAAAATATTTGATAAAAATGGGTATTGAAAAAATGTTTTTCATAAACCTTTGCTTATTGACACCGTCCAGTCCGCTTTCTATTGAAATTAAAGTTCCTTTGCTTTGGCTCTAATTAAATTCTTTTAAAAATGAACATTTTTGGAAACCTAGGAATGGAAATAATGTTACTCATACGCCTTTGTCTTGCTGACACCACCCTGCATGCTTTTTTTAGATTTTGCATTTGTCTCACTCCACCCGGCTTCTTATTGAGATTACAATTTCTTTGCTCGCACTTTTGGGTTTAAAGTTCACTTATAAGAATTACAAATATTTGAAAAACGTGGATATTGAATGAATGTTACTCATACGCCTTTGTTTTACTGACGCCACCCAGCATGTTTTTATTTCTTTAGTGTTTTGCATTTGTTTTACTTATTTCAACCGGCCTTTTATTGAGATTACCGTTCCTTTGCTCTAATTTTGTGCTCTAGAATTTGCTTATTAGGATGAGAAATATTTGGAAAACATGAAAACATGAAAACATGAAACATGTCATACGCCTACTACATTAATTTATTTTTAAACAAATACGACATATTTATTTATTTATTTATTTATTTATTTATTTATTTATTTATTTATTTATTTATTTATTTATTTATTTATTTATTTATTTATTTATTTATTTATTTAAGTTATGGTTCCAACGGGAACCGGTTCAAAAAGTTATCAAGTCGGGCAGCCACCAACAAGGCTGCGCCGATCTTGTTCAATCAAACACCGCGATTATCAACGTTATAAAATTTATTGTGCTCCGACCGAGCTCCAAACTAAGAGTGAGTACAATGTGTTGCTTAATCCTACTCGTAACCTATGTCCGGCACCGCTCCCACGGTGACGGCGATTCGCTGAGGTAGGCGATCCCACGGTGGACGCGGCGCGTGTGCTGTGTCAGCGCCTTGGCGTGCTGGTGTGGCGTAGCGAGGATCAGGTTGCAGCTCGAAGAGCGCTGACCATACACGCTGCCGAGGTCGCTGGTCACGTTGCTGCGCGCGTGTGGTAAGCAGCGCGGGAAAGTGCTGGCGTTGCATATTAGTTGGCCAGTGGTGGCCCCGTGCTAACTGCCCCCCCTTCAAAAGTCTGCGTCCCGCTGACTATGGTTGCCAGAGGATGTTGCGTGGCAGCTTGGGCTCCCGCTGGTTCCTGGAGTGGCGGGATGCCCGTCTTCATCGTTAGTCTTCGCCAAAAGAGGTATGCCAAGCAAGCCATTACTGAAAAGATCAGAGAATCTGCAACGACAGAAAGGTTAGTCATATTCTTCAGGTGCCCCATGTACTTGAAGTTTTGTAAGTGGCCATCGTGCACATATTCTAAGGTTGGCTTTAGACCGCGATTCGTTATGTTGTGGAGGACTGGCGGTAGTGCCAAGAGTCTTGTCACGGATCTGCTAGAATAAGTCTCGTTTCCCAACTCGATGGTTTCGTTGTTTAGCTGGATGACGAAGGTTCCCTCCAATAATTTGGTGTAATTTTCTGCCCTGATGGTTCCCCTGAAATTGGTGAGAAATAGTGTGTTGTCGTCTATCGTCTCGATCACCTCCTTGTCGCTGGGTACGTAGTGGCATTCAGCGTCGCCTCCTTTAATCACTCGTGGCAGGCAGCTATCTTCGGGCAGCACTTCTATCTCCTCGGGGTAGCAGATCGTTGAATTGCTGATGTGTGTGCACGTTCCGGTGATGCCGAACGTTTCTCTTTGGTTAACCAGCATCTTGGTATAATTGAGAGCTAGTTGTTTGCCCTCTGAGATGGTGGCTCTTGTTGTTAGAAGATGATACCTTTCGTTCTTGGTTTTCGGCAGTGAGAGCACATACAGCAGCAGCGTACCGTTCGTGTAGACTGAAGGCTTCCCATACTCGATAGCTTCAATCGCGTTCTGGTACGGCAACGTCTCTATTTCCGATATAACTTGATTGATCTCTTCCTTGTCGAGGAGGTTAGTGTTCACGATCCCGTTCTTTGCCATTTGGCATGCCCTTACGACTTCATCTACCTGTTCTTTTAGTATAAGCACCTTACTCATAATGTTGCGTCCTGGCTCCATCGTTTCTACGTATTTTGAAGCGTTGTTGACCTTCGTTATCATTTCGTTAACCTTGGCTATGACATCACTCGTGGCCTCCAAGATGCCGTTATTGATTTTGTATTGCTGATTGTTGTTCTCCCAGATTTCTTTCTCTGAATTCAGCACCTGATTCCAATCGGTGGCATCGGGTGAACCAGCTATCCATTTCCACGCAGCTCCCAGCCAGTCAATGGAGCGAGTCTTCCTCTTGCTGCTGCGAAGTTCGTCAAGGCGGTCATTAATTTGGTTTACGTAGTAGTCAAAAATAGCCTTGTCTTCTGTGCTCCTCAGCGCGTCTTGGGCCACCGCAGTAATCTTCTTTGCCGCTTCCTTAAGGGATCCTGTATTGATGACGTGCACCATTTTGAAATGCCCACTGATGACCCATGCGTTCCCGTGTTGAATCGTCACCACAGGCGCCTTGTAGTTGAATATCCGGACGCCATTTGCTACCGTCAGGAGGTGTAGCAACCTAGCTTAGGATAGTTGATTAGGTGCAAAATTTGTTAAGACTTATCCGTTAATGTGTTAACTAGTTAGTTAAAAAATTTGTATTAGGTTACTTTTTTGTAGTTAGTGGGAATTGGTATAAGGTATTTTAATATTACAAAATATAATATAGGATAATGATCTGGAGGTCCAGTAACGTATTTTAGGTAGTTATGCACCTATTTTCCTTTTTGTTTAATTAACATTATTTCTTTTCTTTTTTCTTTTTATTTTATTTTCATATATATTCTATGCGCATGGTACCATTCTGTCGTTCTCAAACGGGGAGTTGAGCCCCAATACCTGGGTTCTTCTTGCCAGGTATCTGCCATATTTGTTGGGACTTGGGTACTGCGACGGGTGTGTGATAACATTATTTCTTTTTTCCTATTTGATTTTAACAGTATTCATGATACTTGAATAATTTTTTGTACATCTTAATTTTCTATTTTTACTAAAAAAAACTTGTTCTCTTTTTTTGATTGTTTCTTGACGGTACGTAAAAAGCATATCTCTTTCTTGTGTGTGAGTGTATATTTTGTGCGGTTTTACGTGCAGTTGTATTTTATTTTGTGTGCTGGTGCGAATATGTGCTGGTGTAAGTGCTTATGTGATTGAATTCATCGCATTTTATGTTATACTTATATTGTTACGTATATTCGAGTATATAAGATATTTATTGATTGATTTACTGACGTACTTCAGCGTACAAGATTGCTGATTGTATTTTATGTGGTCTTTACTAATTTATAAAATTTCTTTTATATTTTAATTGCATATATTTTTTCATATTTTATGTTATTTTATTTTTTTGGAGTGCAACTCTTGATATGGGCCTTGTGAATTCTTCTTCCACTTTCCGTCGTTACTGTCACCCTATTGTCTTTAGATACTATCTCTTTACGGTACAATGGTTTGTTTTTCCCTTTTATTTTTTTCTAATTATCGGCATAGAGGCACTTCACTCAGATGACATTGGAAAGCTCGCGTTGTTCCCTTTTAGCCAAAAGCGTTAATAATTGCAAATGGCCTACTCATGGCACGAGTGATTTCACGTCAGTTGAAGACATAGTCCCCCTGGTGGAGTTGAACCACTTCGATTGTTCGCCACTCGGACCACCGAGTTAACTGGAATTGAACCAATCTGGCTTGATCGACTACAAACGAATTTGTACCCAGACCGCTGGGGCACAAGGATCTATGCATAAGTTATGTGCTCTTTACCGATGTTGTTTCTTATTGGTCGTCGTATCTATCAGAAAATCCAAAGTTTCCCCGTTCTTGCACGATTTCGAGATGTAGGGTACACTCGAAATTCGTTCCCCCCGAGTTTGTCCGTCTAAATGAAAAACGCAGGGGGATGATCCCCTAAAAAATCCTGATCATCATCTAGGGTTCCAGTATCAGTGTCCTCCTGTGCGTGTTGACTTAGATTTTCTTCTTCGGCTAACGCTTCGAGGTTGAACAGCCGCTGCTGTTTTTGTGGGAAGTTTGCAGAGGCCGCGCGCCTCTTAAACGGATTCATATTATTGGTGTCGGGTCGATTCATATAATTTACCCGCTTGGACTGGATCGACCTGTCCACATCCATTTTTTCTTGTGGCTTAGGGCCCGTCGGTCTGGGAGGTGGAGTAGACTCCATGCTTCCATTTCCCGTGTATCTATTATTTTCAAAGATTGGAGGCATGTTGCGGTAGTTTAATTTTCCCCCATAATCGCTGGGAAACTTATATTGTCTTCGGGGCAGTGGCGGTACCTGATCTGATCCGAAATTTCTGTTCAGAGGAACCGTGACCCTGTTTGTGCTTGCGGTATGAATAATGTTGTTTCGTATTGTTAAATTCTGCATATCCAAGCATGCAGAGTACGCTTCCGGCAAGGTCTTCGGTTTCTGTACTATAAGCATGCGTGACAAGTCGCTGTTCAACCCCCTTATGAAAACGTCCAGAGCTCGGTTCCGGTATGTCTCTATTAGTGCGTTCATTGTCTCTTCGGAGTATGTCTCGCTTTTTATTTTATTAATAATCAATGAAAATTGATGGTTTACGGTCGCATAGAACTCGTCCAGCCTACCTCCTCTTTGCGAGAGTTGGTTTAGCTGGTGTTCCAACGTCCGTATGTCCCTTTTGTCGGCGTAATGAAGAGACAATACCCGTTTTATTTCCTGCCAGTCCGCGTCGAACACGTTGTACGACACCAGCGCTGTGTCGGCACTACCCCTCACTTTTTGGCGGATATGTTGGAGGATTGCCCGGTAGATGGGCTTTCCCCGTACGATTTCATAGTCCTTTAGAATATTTTCCACGCTGTGCACCCACGACACATAGCATACAGGGTTTCCGTCAAAAGTTTGAAGTTCCTTCACGCAGTCAGGGAGTCGAGCGATCTCTTTGAGTTCCTGTTCATTTTGAGGTCCGCATAAGGTGGTCAGCTCCGCGCCAGGTTGTGGTTGTGATTCTCCTCGCTCAATCTGGAGAAGTCTCCCCTCAATTCCTTGAAGCGTTGCTCCTAATAAGCCCCTGTTATCTAGCCTATCTTGTTCGACCCTGGATAGTCGTCCCTCTATACCCCTTAGCTGTTCTAACATCCGGTTGACCGCTCCGGTCAATTCGGTCAAAGAGGTTCTCATCTCGTCCATCGTCGGTCAGTTGGAAGAAAAATTCACTCACCTGTTATTTTCCTGTGACTCTAGTCCTTGTGTTGCCTCCGTATATATCCTTTTACTAGCACTTGGCACTCACTTCGCACTTACTTTGCACGCACTGCACACTTTTCAATGATTAGTATTTTTTTATTTCTATTTTTTCTAAAGCTTTTTTGCTTTTGCTAAATTTTTCTGTGTAAAAAAAAAAATTTTGGTTATATGTTTTATCGTTTATTTGACGTAAGTTTAGTTATGGTCCTTTTACTCACCCTAAGATGAGCATTGAAGGCTTTAGTTAGTTATCCGGTCGTTGGCGAAATGAAATAAAAAATTTTTTTAAGACTGGAGGGTCCCGTGGGAATCGCAGCCTTAGTGTTCACCAACGCCTTTTTTGTTTATGTGCGGGCACCGCCTGGAAGGGTCGTGTTGTCCTGTTTAGTTGTCTGCGTTAACGGATTATTTGCGGACAACCTACTGAGGCACGACTGGCTTCACGTACCGGCTCACTATCGCTCAACGCTTGAGTCGTCCGGAGGATATACTCCGACTCCTCGGGGGAAGCTTGCGAAGAGTGAACTTGTGGTAAGGCGGTCCCTGCTCGGGCGCCAGTTATGGTTCCAACGGGAACCGGTTCAAAAAGTTATCAAGTCGGGCAGCCACCAACAAGGCTGCGCCGATCTTGTTCAATCAAACACCGCGATTATCAACGTTATAAAATTTATTGTGCTCCGACCGAGCTCCAAACTAAGAGTGAGTACAATGTGTTGCTTAATCCTACTCGTAACCTATGTCCGGCACCGCTCCCACGGTGACGGCGATTCGCTGAGGTAGGCGATCCCACGGTGGACGCGGCGCGTGTGCTGTGTCAGCGCCTTGGCGTGCTGGTGTGGCGTAGCGAGGATCAGGTTGCAGCTCGAAGAGCGCTGACCATACACGCTGCCGAGGTCGCTGGTCACGTTGCTGCGCGCGTGTGGTAAGCAGCGCGGGAAAGTGCTGGCGTTGCATATTAGTTGGCCAGTGGTGGCCCCGTGCTAACTTTTATTTATTTATTTATTTATTTATTTATTTATTTATTTATTTATTTATTTATTTATTTATTTATTTATTTATTTATTTATTTAATTATTTATTTATTTATTTATTTATTTATTTATTTATTTTTCTATTTTTTTATATACCAGGTATATCAGTATGAAGTGAGCCTTTTTTTAAAAAAATTAAAAAACATTTTATTCAAAGTATTGGCCATTGCTAGCCACAAATTTTGTCCATCTTTCAGGCAGTTTGTGGACACCGCGCCAGTAGAATTGTTTGTCTTTTGAAGCAAACCAATCAGACACCCAATTTTCGACTTCCTCGTAGGAATCGAGGTGCTGCTCAGCCAATGCGTGTCCCATCAATGAAAACAAATGGTAGTCGTAACGAGCCAAGTCTGGTGAATACGGTGGGTGGGGTAGCAGCTCCCAGCCAAGTGCTTTGATTGTATCCTGAACCGGTCTTGCTTTGTTCAGTCTTCTGGCCTTGCCGTGTCTTCTGGCCCATTCTGGTCGTTTCTCGATCAATGCATAGTTCAAATTGATAATTTGTTGTCGGTAGCGGTCAGTATTAACGGTTTCGCCAGGTTTGAACAACTTGTAATACACCGCGCCACTCTGGTCCCACCAAACACAC